>OY978528.1:51556507-52975257 GCA_963854835.1 Megamerina dolium | reverse complement strand
ACTAAGTATATTTATTTGTTATATGCTAAAGTACGACAGTACGCACTAATTTTATTGTGTCCAAAGTGAAAGATGTAAATTAAAACTTTTAACTTAATGATGGAGTGAAATAAATTGTACATTTCTTGCAACACTTATTATTCGGTATTATTGTAAGAAATTTATAATTACATTATTACAAAATTATTTTTTATATTTCTGAAAAAGTATCAAAAATTTGTTAAGCAAACTTTATTAGACTTCATTGAAATATTTGCTCACGTTAATTCATGTAGACATTTTTGCATTCCTCAGTATTACAATCCCGAATTTCAAATTGCAGCTTTAGTTTTCTCTCAAAACATTTCAATTTTCTAATAAGCTTATTAGTTAAACAATGGTTTAACCAAAGATTGTAAATTCAACCCTTGGTGATTCGTTACCGTTTACTATTAGATTATCTTGAACTATGGAAAATGTTTTTATTTCGCTCTTAAGTAAATTTTTCTTAATTATATAAATAATCTGGAATCGAATCCATTAGTTTATGATGTAGTAACTAAGCTAAACAATTAAGAAATAAATAGATAAATTCTAAGCATACAATTTACAGTCATTGGTTATATATTGATAAGAATTTTTAAAGTTAGTTAACTATTGGTTAACTAATTTCGCTCGGGGGTTTAAAGTTTCCTTCAAAGTACTGTAAAATGTTGATATTCCTCAACGTTTTTTACTTTTTTTTAATCGAAGTAGTCCATTCTGTATTTAATAAATGGTATACCCAATGACTGTGAGTTCGATTGCTCAAATTTCGAAAAAGTAACCATTAAGATTAAGATAAGTAACGATTAGTGAACAAATGGTAATATATTAGTGCGGTATACTTGTATATAAATGCAGGTCTGTTAGCTTATATGCGTGTCAAGTAATGCACATTTTTACCAAGATAAAAAAAAAAGAAATTGCATGAAGTAAAAGTTTCAATGGAAAAATGAATTTATATTCAATTGCAAGTATTTTATTTTATTTTCTTATAATTTTTTCTTTTACTTCGAAATAGTTCTTTCATTTCACAAAACTGTTGCTGTCAAATTACTGTTGTTGCTAAAACTGGTGTACATACGAATACATACGATATGTGAATTTTGTATAGATTAACATTTTGTCTTAGCAACATGCAACAAAATTTGGCACATGTTGCACATGTAGTATAGCGGATGATATTTTGACAGTCTCTGAGATATTATTTAAATTTTCTGAAGCATATGTACATAAGCATGTACATAGAATATATTTGTTATGAGTGACTAAATCGTCTGATAATGCTTTATAAATTAGGGCAGGTCATGTTTTCTGATAGTTAGTTTTTGTGCTATATGATGGTAAAACAAAACTTTGCGTCTATTCACTAAAAACGTTTTTTCAACTGCTTCATTCAGTTTGTATATCTGATGGCAATAATAATCAGCTGTGATCGTCTGGTTTGGTTCCAGCAGATCAAAATAAATGATACCGGCCATATCCCACCATATAGACAAATACCAAATGGGGGGAAGGCCATCTCTGGGGGTTGGTTCTGGTGTTTCGTCTTTATCTAACCACTGGCGTTTGCTAACAGGATTATGGTAAAGGACCCATTTTTCGTCCCCAGTAACAATATGGTTCAAAAACCTCTCACTTTTAAGCAGAGAACACACATTCACTGTCTCCTTAAGGTTTGCGACGGAAAGTTTATGCGGAACCCATTTTCCAAGCTTTGGAACCTTGCTCAATTGAACCAGGTGCTTGTAAACTGTTCCATGTTATGAATTTAGCATTCCGGCCATCATATCGACTGTCCAGCTAGGCGTCGGAGTTAAAGACCTCAGGACCACCAGAGCGTGAGGCATCCTCAACGTCACAATCACCATTTCGGAATGTAGAAAACCACTTTGCGTTTATTTCTGCAGCAGCAGTTGCTGCATTTTTTCTACTTTTATAAAAAAAAAAAACAAAATATGCCTCTTATACTTGTTCGAAGATTCCATTTTATATTTTAACAACGCGATTAAAATCACTTGTTGAATGCACAATACATCAGAGAAAATAAAAATAGTTCCTCTATCTCCCACGAATCATTTTTGTACGCAAAAAGAGCCTTTTGTGAAACTATTGAAAAATAACGCACCAACTTATGGATTGACCTGATATAAGCATTCTTAGTCTGCGTCATTCGATTTGTCGCACATTTCAATTATACATAATCGGCTTATGAGAATTACAGGGTGATTTTTTTGGCAACTTTCTTTTTGGCAACACTGTTTTTGGCAGCCCAGCTGTTTTAGTGTAACATGCTACTGTCAAACATGTTTAGTTTGGTCTATAATTTAACCATGAATCAACTTATAAACGAACAACGCTTGCAGATTATTGAATTTTAATATCAAAATTCATGCCCAGTTCACGCTCGGTTCTTGTGTTCAGCGACAAAGCTCATTTCTGGTTGAATGGATACGTGAACAATCAAAATTGCCGTACTTGGTGTGCAGAGCAGCCAGAAGCATTGCAAGAACTGTCAATGCCTTCCAAAAACTGCACTGTTTGGTGTCGATTATGGGCCGGTGGCATAAATGGACCGCACTTTTTCAAAGACGACGAAGGCAGGAACGTTACTGTGAATGGCGAGCGCTACCGTGCGATGATTACAAACTTTTCTTTGCCGAAAATGGAACAGCTGGACTTGGCTGATATGTGGTTTCAACATGACGGTGCCACATGCCATACAGCACGCGAAACAATGGCCCAATTGAGAGGCGAGGTTAACCCTTAGGCTTTTTTTTTTTGCGGGGCTATTCTAAGACTCATGTCTATAGCGACAAGCCCGCAACGGTTGACGCACTGGAAGCCAATATTGAAGAATTTATTCATGAGACACTGGTCGATTTGTTGGAGAGAGTATGCCAAAATTGAACCCAGCGTATGAACCATTTAAGGCGCAGCCGCGGTCAACATTTACATGAAATCATCATTAAACATTGAATTATATAGATCGTTCTATCGACTCAAATAAAGATTTCATACATTTCTCTAAATTTTATGTATTTTTCTTTTTAACGGATTTGGTCTTAAAAAATCACCCTGTATATAATTTATTTTTGACTCATTTAGTATATTAGTTAATATTTGTTTATCAACAGTTCAGCACGTTCTACCTAAATAATCTGTTTTTTGGGTTCACACGCAAATACTTATTTGCTTAATTATGCAAATAAACAAATCGGCAAATTTGCCGCTTAGTTAATTTGTCCAAGTCAGAAAATTACTAATATTCAGCTGAGTGGTCAGTTTTTATTTTTTCTCATTTGCTCCTTTTTTGGGGTGGAGGAGATAACTCTTAAACCATTTAATTTGTACCACAATTAGCAATTTAAAAGGATTATTGTCATAGTCATAGTCGAAGTTAATTCAAATTAAGTTGAGCGGTTCGTTTGATAAGCTTTTAATGGACGAAAAATATGTAGGTTTGTATTTTGATTCGAGTTTATTGAATGGAATGGAAATTTTCAGTGGAGAGGTTCGAACTCACTTTAGTAATTAATTCGGTGGTGAAATAGAGAATAACATACATGGGTGTACAAGGGAGTTTGGATCCTGATCATATGTCACTATTTTTCAATAGTTGACAGTATAATATTGCGAAAAACTGATGAATTTAAATTTAACTAGTTTTTAAATTACGATGATGCATTAAAATTCAGCCATCTATTGAGGATTTTGTAAAGACCTTAAAAAGTTTTCAATTGCAAAAATCACTCCTTTTTAAAAGTTTAATAGTTTTCTCCCTTTCTATATATCTGTCTCTTTACCTTTTTTACATTACGTTGCTTCTATCAGAGAACCCAATAATGGATCCTTTTTTCTTGTATTACTCTTCTATTACAGATTTAAAAGGAATATCAGCAACAACAACAACAACGTTAATAACTACTGGTTTCAATCGCATTTAGCAAACAGCAGCACCAACAACAACAACAACAAGAAAACTATCGTCATCATCATCATCTTCGTGAACATCAACCAAGCAAATTGAAAATACCAGTAGTATCCATATCCTTTTTGTCGAGAATTGTTACAAAAAAAAAAAATTATAAAAAATCGGACGAAGAGAAGCAAAAATAATATAGTAAATCTCACTTCTTAAGTATGCACACATTCCATCACATAGCCATATGTATTGAGTGTAATAGATTTGTGTAGAGAAATCAAAAGGACAAAAAGAAAATATAAAAATAAAAAAATTGGTAAAAGAAATAATCGCCAAATTTGTTGTCGTCATTTTCATCGTCATCGTCATCATCGTAAAAATGCCTGCCATCACAAGTGACGCTAAAATTTTACCTACACTACATACCATCGGCAGTACAAATACAACCAGCAATCGTAGTAGTAAGAGTGGCAGTAGTAGAAGTAACACCATAACATTTCATCACAGTCCACTACGTTTGCATTCTGCAATGGCTATGATTCCAAATGCCAGCATATACAGTACGAATATATTGCCGGATGGTGGAGGCGGCGGCGGCGGTGATGGTCGAGCTGGTGTTACTGGTATTGGTGCTAATGATGGTTTCACTACCGTCGCGGCTACGCTGGCCAGTAGTATTGCCTCAGTTGTAATCTCCAATTTCCTGCCATCATCATCATCATCATCATCATCATCATCATTATCAGTATCTTCGTTATCACCAACGTACTCAGCCATTGAATCGACAATATATGATACAACAGATGCTGGACGATTACTAATAGATACTACATCATCATCATCATCATCATCACTATCGACATCATCATCATTAGCATCACCATCATCGTTATTTCCTACATTTAGCCCGCCAAGTATAGAGAATCTTGTAGCTAGCTCAGCAGAGGATTTGAGCAATTTTCATGATGTGACATTCGATATCTTCGATGATGATGACAATTTGTTTGGTTCACCATTGGCTTTCGATGCGAGTGAGAATGGTCTATGGAATGGTCGTTTTGTACCACCACCACCGAGACCGCCTTTTTTCGTTGACGAACCGGTACCAGTGAGTGATGGACTGACAACGTGTGATTTGTGCTCATGGGCGATGCCAACAAAGAGCACGTTCATCTTTGAGGGTACGATAGGTGAGTTCTACCTACATTTTTATAGTTCATATACTACTTTGTTTGTAAATAGATAGTAGAGTATCAAGGGATATTAAGGGATTACAGTGCAATGCATGTATGATACGTTTGTAGTAATATCTATGTTAGGGATTTCAGTTATAAATTACAACCAGTAATGGGTTGGCGAAAAAGTATTGGACCAATCAAAATTGTGTTATTCTGCCATTTGTGCTACAACTATTATTCGCTATCAACATTTAGTATCCAAATTAAATAAAATTTTCGATTTGACGAAGATCTGTTAATTCGGGAATCGCAAAAAGGCTACTTCAAAGAAAATATGTGCGAAAATATAAGGAATCATATGAGAAATTTATTACAAAACACTTCTACATAAACAATTTTAAAAAAAACTTTTGGAAAACGATCATTTAACTGCCACGCCTACTACTACTCATACAAATGAATTGTCATAGATTCCTTAAATAGCATTATAATTAATATATTTAAATACAAAATTCATCACATTGATGTTGCAAATGTGTTAAAAACACTTTTTAGTCAAAACGTTATATGACTACCTACCAATAATATAATAACTACGAGTATTAAACCAACAATTCTCATGAATTGCTTAAACTCAATAAATACCGTTATAATTAATGTATTTTTATTAAAAATTTATCATATGTATTCCTCCATATACTACAGCTTTAGCAAAAAATGGGCGTGATCACATGACGTTCAAGCCAATGATTTATGCAAATGAATTTCTCGAAAGGCGTTAAGACTCATTTTAATTTATATACGTATTATAAGTATTTCAATAAATTCTAAAATAGTCCCTAAAAATGAGCATTATCGCTTGATTTTCATTCCAACCATTCCAATAGAAATGCATTGCTCAAAATGTTCCAAATGTTGATATTCTGAAAAGGTGAAGCATATATTTTGAAGAAATTATTTTTTCCCGCAGCGACCCAATTGTATATAACATTTGATGGAATTAAAAAAAAAATTGGGACACTAATTTGTGGATTAGTCATATAAACAAACATCTAATGTCAAGAACAAAAATCTGGCAACACCATAATAAAATTTGACATTTTTTAGCAGAAACGTGATCACAACGTATTGATGTGCAAGTGCTATTTGTTTCATTTACAGTGAGTTAAGAAAATGGCCAAAAAATGTAAATTTCAAGATAAGGTTTTCGTTGGATAATTTTTCGACTTTCACAACTTTCGACGTGGATTATCTCAACAAGAATGTGTCGATGAACTCAGTTCTTTGTATGGCGATAAAGCAAAATCAAAAACCACAGTGTATCGTTGGTATTGTGAATTCAATTGCGGTCGTAGTTCGGTCGCCGACAAATTCCGTGAAGGTAGTCCAAAATTGATTGTTGTGCCACAAAACATCGATGCAGTGCATGAACTGTTAGTTAGTTTTTAAAAAATTTTGTAGTCCGTGGATACCCCATAATTTATATATAACTCAAAAAAAGGCTCGCGTCGATTGGTGTACGGAAATGCTTAAAAAGTTCGACAGTGGTGCTTCAAAAGACGTGCATAAAATCGTGACAGGTGAGGAATCACGGATATATGCGTATGAACCGGAAACAAAACAACAACACAGTGTGGGTGTTCCAAGACGAGCCAAATCCAACAAAAGTTAATCGGGCCCGCACCACATTGAAGCAAATAGCCGCCTGTTTCTTCGGCCGAATGGGTCATTTGGCCACTGTTCCACTTTAGCAACGTAGGACGGTCAATTCTGAGTGGTATACGACCATTTGTTTGCCGAAAGTCTTTAGAGAAATTCGCAAAACCAACCGCCAAAGACGAATCATTCTCCTGATTTGGCACCCAATGACTTCTTCTTGTTGCCGAATATCAAAGGTAAACTGCGTAGTAAACGATTTACGAGCGCCAAAGAAGCAGTTGAAGCGTTCAAAAACAACATTTTGGAAGTATCGCAAGAGGAATGGAAAAACTGCTATGGCAAATGGTTTGAAGGAATGCAAAAGTAAATTGATCATCATCGTGAATATTTTGAGAAGCAATAAACATTTAAAAATGTTTCTTATTATTTGCTATTCCCGAAATATAAATAGTAGTACAAATAGCATACAAATGTCTGTCTCTTCTTTATCGTAGTAAAATTGAGAAGTATAGCTAACTCAACCATTTTTTTAAAATACCACATTTTGAGATCGAAATTTTTTGCAATACTAACTCGTGTGTCGGTCTATGAAATGGTTTTAATTGTTACAATTAATAGCTGTTCAGAAATACAATTACTTAAAGCTGATTGCAACTTTGGTCGATTGTCCGATACTTTTTCCCTACATTCAATACATACTCCCTTACACGCTTGTGTTTGTCAGGAAATAGTCAGACCATCATTAATTTCCGGAATTTTGTTGTTTCTTTCCGCTCTCATTTTTATTTGTTTTTTTTATAGAAAAAGCGTCTGAATTGGGTTGGCCACTTACATTGATAATTGTATCGATTTTATCAGCACTTCTTGGAGCAATTATTATGATAACAGTTGTACGATGTAGAAGGTGAGCTTTGAAATTACTTTTATTTTATTTTTTACTTCGTTTTTTGTACAATATATATTTGAATTACATTAGAAAGAAAAGAATAAATTTTCACATTTGAACATTAAATGTTTTTTTTTCCACTCTTTTTCCACTCACATGTAATATTTGCAGAAAAAAAGCTTCAAATAATCGCAATGGTAAGTGTCATAAGTTATTAAAACAACAACCATCACCTACAGCACCCAACCACCACAACCACCACCATAACCATCACCTTTACCAACACCAAAGCCAACAGAATCAATACCACCATCATCATCATCATCATCGACATAATCTTCATCCGATAACATTCCATGAAGAATATGAACAACATCATCCACATCATCATCATGTCCTCGCCCAAATGTCTCTGCACAGCCAACATAATACCGCCGCCTACACAACACCAGCTGAAGTTGAACATCAAGGAATGTCTATAGTGCCATCATCGCAACATCGTCATTTTCCCACGAGCACAAGTTGTTCCTCATCATCATTGACAAATGATGATAGCAATACGAGTACTCAGCATACCAGCTTATCGACAATTTATCGACCAAATTCTGCATCGAATACATCAAGTATGAATCTTCAACAACAACAGCAACTATCACTTACAAAAATCAACAACATTTCAGCGAAGAATTGCAATCAGAAATCAGCAACTGCAGCGGCGGTGGCGGCTGCGGTAGTAGCAACAACAACATCAAAACAACAACAACAACAACAACAACAACAACAACAGCGACCAAAATGTATTAATATGCTGACACGCCCACTGCCACCTCGACCAACCGATGATGTATGCCTGAATAGTGCTTTGGCTGTTGCAGAAAGCCGTGTTGAACCAGTACCAGCAGCAGCAGCACCTGCAGCAACAACGACGACAACAACAGCGGTTATGGTGGCTGTGCACAATAGTAAATCGAAAACATGAATGTCACTATCAAAACCACTACCACCACCATCACCACCGTCATGATGAAATTAAATTAAATTGTTTTGTTTTTGTTCTTCTTCTTTTCTCTTCCCCCACGCACGTGCGTACGCCCACGCACGCTCACTCAATAGAAACACACGTGCAATGGTGGTCAAGGAACAAACGCTCGACGGGGAATAACAACAACAACAACAATAATAATAATAACCATCTGCGACGCAGCAACATTTACACGGCTCATCCCGCTGACAGCATACGCGGCTTGCAACAGCCAACCCTGTCGGCTGCCTCATCGCTGACGACAATGACGGCAATGGGCGTTGCTGCAGCAACAATACCTCCCGCAGCGATAGCAACTGCTGCTGGCACAGGTCAACAACAACAACAACAACAACAGCAGCAACAATTCTATTTACCGCACAATTCACTTCACACCCACCAACCATTGCAGCATGAATACGAATACGAACATGAATACTATCAGCCAAAAGAGTTGCAATTACAATTGCAACATTCGCATTCTCATCGACATTCGACGCATTCATCGCTATCGTTATCATCGTCATCGCTATCAGCTACATCGACGCCATCGCCGTCGATAACGGCATCAACAGTAGGTGGGGGAGGCGGTGGAGGAACAACAACAGCACCTAGCATGCTATCAATAGTACAACCGATGCAAATGTCAATGCAATATCAGCCACAGCAACATTATCATCACCATCATCATCGATCACAGCGTGAGCATCAGCTTAATGCAAAAAATCTACAACAACAACAACAACATGATGTTTGCCATTGGCCACCGCCGCCACCACCGCCCACTAATGGTAGCAATGCAATGCTCATTGCCAGCTGAGTGAGAGCTAAAACAATCGAACACAGTTGACATAAGCGGCAACACGCAAGGCAACAGCTACGGCAACATGTTGCTGAAACATGTGATTTCGATTGGGCGAGGACAAAAACATTGGACAATTGGAAAAATGATTGGATATGGCAGTGAGATGACAGGTGATTTTGTACTAAATTGTATGCAAAGCATTACCAACAACTATACGCTTGGCAACATGTTGCCAATGATTTCACGATAGTATAGCAACCTATGTAGTCAACATTTGCAAATTTCATAGGGATACACATGTTGATATTGAATGAGATATAAATGAAAGAAGAGGAATTAGAAACAATTTTAATGCATTACAAGCAGTATTAGTCAGCGTTATAGGGAATAAAAGAAAATCATAAAAATGTAATAATAATCTAATAATAAAAATGTACGTTTTTTTTTTTGGAAAAAAGTATAATAAGGAGTCAAAAAATATGAAGACAGAAAGAAAGTTGTTTAAAGATTCATATCACAATCATAGCATAGATCACATCAGTTGCCCTTCCTTTCTTGCCTCAACACGAATTCGGTCAAGAACAACCTACCAACAAACATAAGAAATAGAAAACAAACATACAAGTATGCAGCAATTTAACGAGTTTTCTCAACAGACAGGCAAAAAAAAAAAAAAAAAACAAACCCAAACCAACCGGTGTGGTAATAAAGTGCGAGCAAAGAATTTGAATGAATTGTGTGGATGATACTTCCATTTCAAAGTGTGCTTGTGGTTGTTTGTCTGCTTGTTTTACTATCTGTCACTGTATACTGTATATTGATTTGCGGCCATCATAAAATATAGTGTCATACAAACAAGTATGTTCACTGTAAAATAATCTAGTTTACTTGGGGTTTGTCCCTTTTTATCACCATATAACCATTGTACTTCAAGTCGTTCGTATATATTGTATAAGTATACCATACATATGGTCGAATGAATATGTGAATGAAAATGACTATGGTGATGATGATGACGACGATGTAGACAACGACGACGACGACGACGACCGTGTCAACAATGCCAGTCACGTTTTATCCTTTATTGCTTTTTCTATTTTCGAATTACGGCAAGGATTTTCGTAGGTTTAACGCAGTTTAGATCTGCTCACTCGCAAAAAAGAAAAAATGAAGAAAAAAAGGAAAAAAAAAATGAAGGATACAAACAAATGTAAATAACAAGCATTCTTTAAATAATTTGTTTTGTAAACAAAGGGAGGAGGTTGGTTTGGTTTATTGTTGTGGCTGCTGCTGTTACTGTTTGCTTGCCTCTTGTCTCGTCTCATTGAGAATGAATGAATGAAATTTTTAATGAGGGCATATACAATAGCAAAATACTCGCATGTATGTACATAAATACAAAGATATTTATAAAAATTCAAAGATATTTATATTAGGCCTGTACAAAATATGTAAACATTTTTAAGAATGTGAACATTTTATGCGCTGGAAGTTCTTTGAAACCAAAATATTGGGATTAGCGTAAAAAGAATTTATAAAAAAAATTGTAACCTCCTCTGTTACTAACTGTAATGATAAAATTTTACGATTTTATATTCTGAAATTCAATTAAAATTGATTTTTAAAATTTTGCTTTAAGCAATTACATACAAATTCAAAGTAGTTTATTCAATATGGTATTTTCATTGAGAGATTTATCAATGAGCTTCACAATGCTGTTTTCATAAATGCTTTTGTCGCTACTGGAGTTAATGACAGAACTTAATGACGAACGAAGTGCGATTTTATGGCTTCCTCTGTTCGGAACGACTTAAGGTTGAATGGGTTTGGTGTGTGGTCTCACGTAATCATTGCTTTTGGACCGTACTTGAGAACTTAGATCGGATAAACTCAATCCTTCTAGTGGATTTTGACTTGGACTCTAGTAGGAAATCGTTTACTGAACTGTGAACACACTCCATACTGCATAGTGTTCTCGTACACTCTCCGCTTTTCAACTCCAGTGATTATCGGTTTCAAAACTGACAATTTTTTCCTGAGGAATTTTTAAAATTAATGGTGGTAAAAAGTTTTAAACATTTTTTTTGTCTTGAGAGAAATCAAATATTTTTCAAATTTCCTTCAAAACATGACTATACTACAGGCAGATACTTACAAGGTAAAATTGGGAAATTGTATGTGAAACTAAAAAATAAGCTAAATTATGTCTTCCGAAGTGCATCACCTAAATGTCTTAGTTTCTGAAAGTAGCCATTGCTACGGAGAAATTTCAGCGCATAAAGAAAATATATTCTAGAAATGAGGACGCATCTAATCTACATACAGGGAAGGGAAAGGGAAATTGTTAGAAATTTTTAAAATTCACAAACAACAAAAAATATATCATATCATATTCAAGATATCCTTTGAATTTCCTAACCTTGTTTCATTTTGTTTTTTTTTTCTCCTCTTATTACTAAGATGAATAAAGGAAAGGAAAATTATATAAATTGTAAATATCCAAATATATATAAAAATACAAAAAAAAAACAAAAATATATAAGCTCAGCTTAGTATGAATAATATTAAAAAGAAAATATAAATTGTTACTTTCAAATAAACGCCTTTTTCTTTGTCGAAATGGCTTTGAGTTAAAATTCAAGAACTTCCTATCACTATCACTTACTATGTACATAATTTCAATACTGTAAATATGTAACTTAGTTTTTCTATTTCAACTCATTGCTTTTAATTTTTTATACGTATATACAAAATGTACTCTAGACTCTAGCACATTCAAATAGTAAATTGCAATAATTTCAATAATGCAACAGTTACATTCCTCTGCTATAGTTCAACAAACGAAAATTAATATAAATATATGTATAAATTAATAGTAGATACTTGTGTAATTTTTAATAAATATCTAACTATAATTACATACATATGTAATATTCTCTTAAACGCGCCTAGTGTTTCAATAACAATACAAGACATTCATAGTTGATAGAGCAAAGACAAACCACAAAAACGTGTATTTAAATTATTTGTGTTTTTTTAATTTAATTTTAATTGTATATTTAATAACAACCAAAGACTAGTCAACTAAGCTTATTACATCACAACACTGTTACAACTAACGCATACACATATTTACTACAAATAACCGAAATACATATATCTACTCAACTTTGAAATACACAAGTGCATCATACATATGTGAATTATTGCAATATACGTACACACGTAATTATAAATAGAGAAAAATAAATTAGAGCATTTAATTCAATTAAATAATTCATGAAGAATATAATACATACATAAGATTATAAGACAGCGAGTGAAAATGTTTACTAAAGTAACTAAAGTAATACTATATATATATATATATAATATAAATACATACATACATAAATACTATGTGAAACTTCAAATGTTCCATCTCTTTTTTTTTCAAAAATCATCAAAATGAAAAAAATTATATTAATAAATGAATAAATATTTAAAATTCGAAATGCTACAAAAGTAAGTAAAAGAAAATATAATTTCAAAATGAAATCAAATATTAAAAAAAAACTTGTTTCATTTTCATTTAATTACATAGAAATTTCAGTGCTGAGGTAAGTAGCGTCGATTTTTAGTACAACTGGAAGGATTTTACATCACCGACGTATAGTCGGTGATGCACTAATCACTAATCACTGCACTAATCACTGAGCTACGCCACCTACACTACACTCATAATTGCCAGTCGGTCAGATAACTGCAGCGATGACAACTCTCGAGCGGTAAATCTCACACAATGCACTTTTCTTCGCCGAAGTTTTTTTCACGCGTCTATTTTCGCTGCGAATAAATACGCGCGTTCTTCGTATGTACCGACGATTTCTACACGTATTTGGGATCGCTGCATTCGAATCCATATTCATTTGGTGTCTAACCTATCAAAAATGCTGATAAAAGTTGATTTGGATCTATTGAAATACCTAGAATTGCTCCTAAATTCCCATTGATTTTTTCTTTTCATAATTTTTTCTGAATGTACTTACTCCGTATATCTAACCCTTATAGGGTTTTATAAAGTTTCCCCGACAAAGTTGAAGTTTTTATAAATTTCGCTTTTACTACTACTAATAAAGTGCTCTAGAGGGGTGAAACCTATGACTGGCCCAAATTAATATTTACCACTTTTTGCTAAAGGATTTAAGAGAGGTTTTCCTAAAAAATGAACTGAAAAACAACAAAAAATCGACAAATATACCCTTAATAGCGCAGGATTCGCAAGAAGTTTGGTGAAATGTGTGACCGACGTCAGCGAGTTGATATGAAATTAAATGAACATAAATATTCAAACAATACACCCACTACATTTATGTGCAACAATGTTATACGCTATAAGTCCACGCAAGAAATGATGTCTTATATCGATATGCTAGGAGCGTGATATATGCAGTTATCTAACAAATTGATTGCGCATAACTGCTTCTCGCCAAAGACATAATAAAAATAATAATCAAAAATAAAAAGAAACAAAGAAAAAAATTTGCTTTCGTCATTCAGAATACTCCCTTTTTGAACTGTACAGTATTTGGAGGAGCCTATCCATTTCAAAAGAGGGTACCTTATATATATATATATATATAGATTTCCACCGACCACCACCGACAAAATTAATACAGATAAGCTTCTCTCCCTTAGTTTCTGTTCCTTGAACGGCACTCCAGAGCCGCTTCATTTGAAAATACGCCTCCACAGCGAACTCCCATTCTTCAAAGTTTTCAACTCTTCGCAGCTTCTCGAAATTGTTAAGTTATATTTTTTATTTAAATTTTACTTAGAAATGTTTCGCTCCTCGTAACACTCAATGTATTTCAAGAGTAAGTAAGAGTTACTTAACAGAAGCGCCATATATTGCCATACACTATGTGTGAAATTAAAATATGCATCTTTACCAATATGCTCCTGTGTTGAAAGTGACATTCGATCAAAATCAGCTAAGTCAATTTTTTGGTCCTAATGAGATATTTTTTGACACGTTAATACATGGAGTACAGATATTACGACAGTCCAAAGTCACGGTCAAAATTCGTGAAGTAGTCCTAAACTTCTACAACAATATAAAAAAAATGAATATGTGGCACTTAAAGCGCCGAAGGGCTCATTGACCGAGCTTCTGTTCCATTAGTTTTATGCGTGTGAAATTTTTGGACAGTATTAGAAGGGACCTACTTATTTTAGCCGGTTCCGAACGGCAGAACTCTTGTGACATCACTTTTTCTGAGCTTTTTCACAGAGTTCTTTTAGAAGCGTTTTCATGGCAAGTTGTTACTGTCGGAAGAATTGCCAATTGCTTGCCGACAGGTGGGTACCGTTCGAAAGAAAAATCTTTTCGATATTAAATTTGTTATGCATCAGCCGGGGATTAAACCACTACCTACAGATCAGAAGGCCAACACACTAACCACTGAGCTACAATATTCTAATTGAAATTCTATAGATCTTCTCAACATGTTCTTCACTTCTTTAGGTTCTCGGGTAACTATGGCTTTTTTATCTTCAATGTCTTTTCTGCAGCTAGAAAACTTATAAACTTATGGGATAAACAATCATCATCGTAAATTATTCTCATAAACTTTTACTGTTTCAACTTTCTCGTTGCCCGTAATTCATTTAGATCCTCTGCTCATTACAATCATCTAGGTTTTAAAATTAGCTAATATGAGATAATTGAGATCCAATGTGTAAAGTATTGAAACCGCATTGTAATTATCCTTCGAATTCATTGCTTCTCTCTGAAAATTGTATCTCTTTGAAAGAACATACAAGTATATCCTCCGATGAACAGTCCAACCATTCAAATATTTTCTGAAGTCATTTTCCGGTATTTATTTTAGCAATTTAAGCGGATTCACCATTATGTCTTCGATTGGGCTAAAGTGGCAATTAAATATATTGAGTCCGAATGCTTTTATTAAAAAGTTTGGCGTTGTCATGGTGTTAATCTCACAAATTGTTCTTTCAAGGATCTCGATTTTTTAAACCATTGTTCCCATTTGTCTTTGTCTCAAAGGCATCATGACACCCAAGTATTAGTGTTTATTCACTGTTTGAGCTTCCGCTCACAGGTTGAAGTGCTTTGAGTTTTAAGTCAACCCTTTCCTGAACTGATTTTCTGAAAGGAACACTGCGTTAACAAGGTTTCGAATATAAAAAAAAACACTTTGTAGAACATTCATTTTAGAACAAATTTGCCTAGGTTTTTTTTGGGTTTCCGTTAGGCTTGAATATCATATACATAAAACCAACTCTCATTGCCCATAGGATCTCATTCATGTGTCATCTAAATTCACTCGTTCTAGCAAGTCATCAGGCAATCCATTATGATGTTCCACTGGAAACAAATTGAAGTTTTTGTCAAAGGATTCAGCATCGAATAAAGATAAAATTTCTACTGGATCTTTCAATATTAAATAATGTGCCTTTAATAAATTCTCATGTAATTTTAACCTCTGTTTTAATTTCTAATTCGCTGCTTCGTCAACTAGTTACATATCATTTCACCTGTCACAATTATTTGGTTTGATAGCTTGAATAAATCTATTAAATGTACAAGAGCATGTTCATGTCAACCTTTACTTATGCTAGTTATATCCGGACTGAAGTAATTTAGATTTCAAACGCATAGCCAACATCAGTGCCACATTGGCACACATACGAGTGTACCTACCAATGTGTACCTACTTGTATTATATTTAAAATCATGCAAGCTCGTTGTGTGAAATGATCATTAGAATTGCCAATTTATCAGTCATCGTGAGCTATGTGACATATTTTGTTTTGTACTGAATATTGGCAATATATGCACATTCTAAATGCATAGTTTAAATGACTCTTGCATGTGAATACTGATGAAGTCTTTAGTCTTTTGCCATGCAAAGAAAAAAAAAACCAAAAAATAATAATAATAATAAATAAAAAGAGATCGAGTTTATCCTTCATAACGATCGTTTTTTACGTTGATTCAAATGGCATATGCTAGTGTATGTCATAGCTGTAATGCCGGTAGTAGGAATATATTTTTTCAAGACAGAAAGTTTATGTATGCTCGTTTACATATTTTAATAAATAACAATGTTAACAGCATTTGCATATTAGTGCATTAGATAACCTAATTTCATCTTCTTTCTCTTCATTTTTTTACATGAATACCTATTATACCTATAGTATATGTTTCGAAATGTAGGCCAATTTAACTGACTTGTTATTGCTTAGTAGGTACCTACTTATTGTGGTTATATTCGTATTTCAAAGAATATATCTGATAAATATTAGGTATAGAATAAAATTTGGCGACAATTGGCAATAGCTTGGTGTGCCTTTCTTATTTGTAGAACAAAAAAAGAACAACAATTCATTTTTCTAAGATTTCTCTATACATAAAAGCATATAACATTTTGAATAATTCATAACATTTTGATATAGTTATATAGTTATCTTTATATACATATATATTTGATTATTATAAAAATACCCATAATATACTGCACATATAAATAGTAACTTATTTTAACTAGCCTTAAGAAATCTATGTAAATACGTACATAAGGTTCATGGCTAACTTATAATGTCTGCACATAAACACCCATATACGTACATATATATGTATGTTACATGCAACTATTTAGATCAATCTATTTGTGCTTACAAAAGAACTAACGAGCTAAATATGTATTACATACTTTGCTATAATTTCAACGATCGATCGATCGCAAGTTTCGTTGTGTAATAAATAGTAATTATTACAACTCTACTTATAATATATAAATCAAGCAAACATTCCACTATACTATTATATATTGCTACTAGTTCCTCTCATGGATTATACTTAGTACCATGCAAGTAAGTACTTGGATATGCATATAAATATATGTACAGCTATTTATTCTGATCTTGCCCTTAGCGGTGGCAATAACAAATTATCGAATGTACGATCTATAGGTTGAACATATCATATTCGCGTTATCAATTGATCGCTATTAGCCGTTTGATCACGCTGAAAATGCAGTATGATGTGTGGTTTGAAAGTTTCGGGAATCTGATGATCTGATTTCGAATCTAATGATGATGACGAAGTCAAATGGAAATATTTAGCACAATAACTAGGAGCATTGTGTGACGCATAATGTAGACGTGAGATTTAAAGCTGTTCAAAAACTTTAATGGCATATTTTGTTGATAGTATCAATAGAAGAAACTAGGTAGTAGGAACAGATATTAGAGATTAGGTAACACAAATATCCTGACTCACGTAATTTAGCACGTTGATATTAAGAAATACTTACTTTCAAAGTGGTGTTTATTCCATTGCCATAAACTGAGATTTAGGTTGATATTTTGATAGCTTTTATCGATGGGTGAAGTAGTGAAGAAATTGGAGCGGACTGGATCGTTCCTGGATCAGAACTCGAACAACCATAATTTCAAGTATAACGAAAGCCTCAAATTTATAGATCCCTCGTTGTACTCAGCATTTGGGATAGTTTTATTTTTCAGATTTAATAATTTAAGATTTGAACTTACACCTTCATCCTAATAAACTTCAACTGATACAAGATTTAAAGCCTCTAGATCAGGGCCGTCCAAGCCAGATACGTGTCGGAGCCAATACAAATTACTACGTATACTGGAGGGGCTAAAGAAAAATAATAAATCGAAGGATTTGGGAAATCGTCGAGATTTTAAGAACAATCATAACATTACTAACTATAATTTCACTTATTGTCATACGAATAACTAATCGCTTCATTATTTGGGATGCTACAAAAATGAAATTTACTTATAAAATTTATTTTCGCATTTCACCGTAGATTAAAAAAGTAAGTCGCTGACAACAAAAGTATAGGTCGGGTGCCGCATGCGGCCCGCGGACTGTGTTTTTGTCAGACCTGCCCTAGATAGCGATAGCGGTATAAAGCATAAAGAAAAAATTGTCGTATTTGTGTAAGTTAAATTCCAAAAATAGGAGAGGGCAAAGTATATTTGAATACTGACAATATGTCTTGCATTGTGACCTGGTGGTACCATGGACCCGATGCAGCTACAATGACTGTCTATACTTAGCGCTATAGCCGTATAAAAATTAACTTTCTTTCTGCCCTAAATTGAAAATATAAATCCAAACATTAAATATCTTCAAAAATGTGATACCACAAACCATACAGCATGGCCCATTTTGGCTCAGTTACAATAAAAGTCTCCGAGAAGTGGCGATGTGGCAAAGTCAATGGGTTTTCAAGCGATCATGCGCTTTATCCCCATTTGAGCTTTTTTGTGAGGCTATGAAAACATAGTTTTTTTTTATTTGTATAAACCATTTACAAACATTATCCAATATTTGTGGAGTTATAGTCGAAATACTAGCCGAAATGTGACAAAAGGTAATTGAAAATTACCACAAAATGATGAAGTCCTGCAAACTATAATTTAACTGATGTTATACATAATACATAATGACATAGTCCAAGCCCCAAAATATATTCATAATGAAATTTGATCGAAATATGAATTACAAATGTGTTGTTCAAATTTACTATTTGTTGTAAATATAATGAGTCCAAGTCAAAATTATAGACATAATTACATAAATGCCTTTACAAGTTGATAAAATATTTCAGAAATTATTCATTTTTGAATTGCGATGCATTCAAGTGCCAGATGAAGATATTACAGAATACAGAATAGGAAAGAGTCTGCAGTTTGAGCTGTTATCATCCAACCGATTGGGATAATTGTAATACCCAGGTATGCACCTTTGTTCAACCGAATCATATTTCAATATAATTTAATTATATTTAAATAGATACTTGCATACGTATACTAATAAATCTATTATGCATATAAATTCTCACTTTTATTGTCTTCGCCAAACAATGCAAAATCTTAATTAATGCTTTCATTTCTGCTTTTCATTTCATATACATACGAGTACATACTACAAATACTTGAATTGTGCAAATATTTATAAGAAAATTCTATGGTAATTACCAGCATATAAATTTATATGTACATGCATAGATAACAACATACTCGTAAATATATGCAAATATATACCTTACATAAATATGATGTATGTATTTCATACTACATTGTAATCATAATGTAAATAGCAAAAACAAAAAAGAGAGAGAGAGAGAAAAAAGCCGTAAAAATGTTTTTACAAAATTGTTTATACACATATATGTAAAATATGTATACACATATATAAATTAATGCAACTTGATATACAAGTTAATTAGCATACCAGGGACAATAAGAGGTATGACGCATATATGTGTACGCATGTATGTATGCATGTATTGTATGTTATAACTATATTAAATGTAAGTATATACAATACACCGCGTTACAAAAATAACTATGGTATCAGATCAATTACATAGTCAATTTACATACAAGTGTGTTCATATTGCATATGAAGTAAGACCACATATGGTTTGTCTATAAAAATAACCAAATTTTATTTTTTTTTAACTCTTTTCGAAACAGGTAGATTGGTGGTTTTTTTAAGCAATTCTCAACATTGATATCCTACACATGTGCTAATAATAAAAAGTAAAACATTTTGAGCTGTATATGTTATTAATAATGTAAAAATAAATATTTAACCCTGCGCACATGTTTACGAGACGATTGTAAGTTTACTCCTTTATATATACAATCCGGGTATGGCATATCTAAGGTATTTTGTTAAAGGATAACATGAAAATTACTAAAAGTTAGTTATTTAGTTCCACATAGAAGAAAACCGTTCCGTTTCAAGTTCAAAGGAACACCTTTCCTGAGTTTATTTAAAATTCATATGCCACTTTAGAAATCATCATGGAAGTATGATACTTTGATGTCCACAAAGCGACATGGTTGTCTCCAGGTCAGCGAACTAGAAACAAAATTGATCACGTGGTGATTGATGGAACGCATGCTTCCAGTGTGATGGACGTGAAATCGATCGATGGTGCCAGCATCGACTCGGATCACAATCTTGTTGCAGCCAGGGTGCGTACACGATTATGTGTCACAAATAATAAACGAAGTCCCACACAGAGAAAGCTTGATGTCAGTAAGCTGCGATCACCAGAGACAGCAGATGCTTTTGCCACTCGGTTCTCGGATCTGCTTAGGCAGAACACTCCCCAACTTGATGATACATATGCACGGTGGACACACATATCCCACTCCATGACTGCTGCTGTCGAAGAGGTAATCAGTTACTACCATCCTCTGAGGAATGAGTGGTATAATCAGGAGTGTCGCGACGCTACCGCAAAGAAAGACCCCAACTACAGAAAAACCCTGCTTCCAAGCGCGGCACGAGCTGTTAAGGAGTAGTACACAGAGAAAAGAAGTGCGGAGAGACGTATTTTCAGGCGTAAGAAGAGATAACAAGAAAGACACTGCGACGGCGACTCGAAAAATCTTCGAGAAGATCAAGCGCCTGAGTGGCGGTTTAAATCCCGGAGCCTCTTCCTGCCGTGACGGAAATGGGAATCTGGTTACACATGTCCAGAGCGTACTGAGTCTATGGAGGGAACACTTCTCCAAGTTACTGAATGGCGATACTGCGAACAATTCCGCCAGTGGAAGAGATTGCCCGAACACCCCAATTACGGATGATGGTATTGACGTTTCACAACCCAACCATGACGAGGTTAAAACAACCATAATGAGGCTGAAGAATAACAAAGCAGCAGGTACTGATGACCTGCCTGCCGAGTGGTTTAAGACCAGAGACGATGAGCTGATCACCTGCATGCACCCGCTGATAAGCAGAATATGGTCAGACGAACTTAAATTAAAAATGCCCGATGATTGGAGTCTCAGTGTTCTCTGCCCCATACATAAGAAAGGAGGCCCCCACAATTTGCGCCAATAAGTCTCCTGAGCATAGCATACAAGGTTTTATCGTGCATATTGTGTGAAAGATTGAAGCCTATGCTCAGCAACCTGATTGGGCCTTATCAGTGTGGATTCAGACGCCAAATCCTGGAAAAGACCCAAGAAATACAGATCGACACACATCACCTATTCGTCGATTATAAAGCCGCTTTCGACAGTCCGATAAGGGATTACCTCTACACAACTATATCTGAATTTGATACACAAAGCTCATACGACTTTGCAGAGTGACACTGCTTAACTCTCGTTGTGCAGTGAAAATTGGGAAGGACCTCTCCCCTCCGAACGAGTTTTCAGACAAGGTAATTTATTATCGTGTGACTTCTTTAATCTTATTATGGGAAAATTATACGAGCTGCATTATGCTACGGCTATCTTCAATAAAAGTGTCATGCTGCTAGCGTGTGCCGACGTAATCGGATAATCGGATAATCGGTTTCCGATAATATAAAGTAATCAAGGTGAAACGTGCTTCATATGATTATGAATCTTACACCTAGCTTCCATACAAAAGTATGTTTCCAGATATATGTTTTTAAACTGCCGCCACGAAAATTTGACGTTATCGAGGTGAAACTCGTTACGTATTGTGTTTTCTAATTGATAGAAGAGTTTGAGAATCGACGAAATAATATTAAAATTACTCCTATGATACGTCCGTACGTAGGTAGGCGTATGTACCTACCGTGTGTTTACAATTTGCTGACGAAAATACAAAGCAAAGGAGAAAACTTTTGGTGCATATAAATACATATATCCATAAATAAATGTATCCGACAATGGGCGGAATCGGACGAAAAACACACCGTTATCGCATCAAAGCCACGCCTATCTCAAGCACAAAAGTATGACATTTCGGAAGTATGTTTATCTATTTCATAGATTGGGATATCTAAGCTAAGGTATTATTGTTTTTGTTAACATAAAAAATTAGTATTTCTACTTAATTCGAAATTAGTTTAGAAAATTAACATTAATAACTTTGAATTTTTAAAATATATTTAAAATAAAAATGGTATACCATTTTTCCACTATTCAGGAGATGAATTCGATCGAAGATCAGAATATATGCCATATTTGTATTATCACCTCAAAAAATTTTATAAAATATTGCATTAAAATATTTTAAATATTGTCAAAAATATGTGAAAAGGTTCGATGAAGTAATGTGCCTCGAATAATATGGCTATAAATAGAGAGAAATATAGAGAGTGATCTAATTTTTAATGCATTTATTCAATTTCTAGTTAACTGTTCATAGATGATCAAGTTGTCATACACTGAAGCCGACGTTAATGCAATTTTCCCATATACTGGCCTAAGCGTATTTTAAATATGTGAGTAGCCGTATAGCAGAACATCTTATAGAATTAAGGACAAAATGTAAATCATAAACAGAACACACATTCTAGCCGAAATCAGTGCTTCATTTTATGCTGAAATCTGCATACATAATTATTTCGATAAATTGAGGTATTTTCATACTTTTTCTTGTTCACTCCAATCATTATCATATAGTAGGTACTCGCGTTATATATGTAGGTACCTACTCATATATTTGTATGTAGGTACCCCACTCGACTCCAGCATCATTTCCATCCTGATACATATAATAAATTTATTTACACAACACATAACACAACTAATTAGCAGTTAAAACTCAATGTCAGTGTTAATGCTTTTGTTGCTTATTATTACCTACGTGTATTGTTGTTCAGTTGCATTTTGTTTCAGCGCCAGTTTAATTAAGTCACCTCCTGCGGGTAAATGCGTATAGATACAAGTACATACATAGGTACATATCCATGACGAGAGTATGTTTTGTGGCATGCTTTACATACCAACATTTTTATATTCGGCCCTTTTTTTTGTATGCTCATGAATATACCAATATGTACATACGTGTATATACGGACATACATATGTCGCATACCGGAAATTTTGAACTTTAAAAATATGTACCTACATATTTACTTACTATACGTGTGCTAATGTGCGTACATATGAGTATTTTATGTGTATATATTTAATAAGCATTGTAAATTATCATATTCTCAAAAAAGCAGCATTTACATACGATACGCCACCGCTATATGCCAGTCTATACTACGTACGAGTACATATACTTACATGATGATGTCGATAAGTGTTGTATGTATACAGGAAATTGTGGTAGATTTGGCTTTGTTCTATTCACATACGTACACCCATATGCATGCATACGTGTGTGCGCAATATAATGGCATAATTAATTTATTAATTAATTATTTTAACAACAGCGGATCTCTTTACAATGTAATGCAATGCAGTCGGAATAACAACAACAACAACAGCAACCGTATAATCGCAATTTCGAAAAAGGATTCCAATGGTTTTGATAATAAATTAATACGCTATTTAAATATACAAACATACCTATGCATACATATATACATATACTTACATAACTACAAGCGTATACGTATGTCTGCACCATTTAATTATGCTTGAAATGCTACGCATACATATGAGCGTAGAGGAATTTTATAATTTTATAGCTCAAAGGGCTCAAGCATAATAATACGAATAATAATGACATGCATGCAGCATATGCTGCAACTGATTATGTTGTTAATAAAAACGAATTTACAAATATATGATGTTAAGCATTTGAAAACATACTAGACATAACTACATACGATACACCCTTTGATGCCTGTCTTAATTGGATGCAATAAAATTTTGTTAGAGCAACAAATTAGGCACAAATTGAACAGGTGGGACTTACAGTTAAATTTCTATGAATTATAAAGGGTGAATTTTAACAAAGTAACAAGCCAAGTCACACTACTTACCTCTGTCATTAGATCATATGTTGTAGACAAAAAAAAATGGTAATAGTGTATTAATACAATAAACAATTTCTATATGCCACCATTAGAATAGAGATATCTCTACTAGATGACAGTGAGAAGAACATTGGGGGGTCTGAATAAAATTGTGTAACGTTAGTTAACAATTTTATGATCGTAATTATATATTACTTATTTTTTAAATCGCACGGCCAAATATTTTTTTTCAATTCTTTACATAAAATAAGTTTTCACGTGTGTCAGGATTTTTCTCTGAACAAATTTTTTTAACGGTATACAGTTAGGTCAAAGTTTAGAAAAATGACAAAGTTTTGTCAATTTCTGTGTTAGTATATATTTTAGGGATTAGCCGAATAAGACGACTTCGTCTGGGTCCCAAATCGTATGTTAATTATTCGTTTGGTTGCAAAATTCTTCTACATCCTTCCTCATAATAATATCACTCGTTATTTCAAACATATCTTTGTGGGGTATGTTCAAAATTTCAAGTTCATCAACAAACTGTCGACCTAGTGTGGACATCCTCTTGCATGCCAATGCAGGACATTGGCACACTATGTGCGCCGCTGCCTCTGCCTCTTTCATTCATAATGTGCAAATATCAGCATCCTCCTCCTCAACAAGCCCCATCTTGCCGAGGTGGTACCTGAAATTGTCACGCCCAGTTATTAGTGCAGTCAACCAGCTCAGAGTAAGCCGTCCCCGACTGAGAGTCCTCCCTAATTCACTGCACCTTGGTAGCCTCAACAAAGCCTTTGCCTATCTACAAGTGGACAAACACTCCCATCTTGTGAGATTGAGTTTCTTTATCCAATTTTCGACCTTTGCCTTCACCGTCCCGATACTAAGAGCAACTACTGGTTCTGACCCATAAAATTCGGCTTTAGATCCTTGTCTAGCCGAGGCGTCTGCAGCTTCATTTTGTTCTATATCAATGTGTCCCATCACCCACATAAGCAATTTCTGTGTTACTTAAATCGTAATATCTCGGGTTCCACTGGACTGATTTGGTTCATTCTTCATCCGTTGAACAGATACTTTCACATACTTTATTTCATTTATATATTATAATTTTTTACAATCTAAAATAAATGTATAACAATTTGAATGAAAATTTCAAACGGCTTTTTCATGCCCGTCCCTTTTCTGACCGCGCCGGTGAACTTTTCTTTACCCCGATCTATAGGTGTATACGGTAAAATTTGCGAACTAACGAACACAGCATGCATAAAAACATGTATGTAAAATGCTTCACTTCAAATTCAATGTTCTTCGATTGCTTACTGAGCTACTACAATACTTCACTGTATAAAACAATCGCAGAGTGGTGTCTTAGATGGTTGATATCTTCAAAGAGTTCTGCTAAGTAAATGGGTATCGTTCAGCATCCACTTGTGGACGACCTTCACGATATTCATCGATGAATCGGAATCCGAATATTTTTTATATATATTTCGGTCCTTGATTGTGGTTCATCATTATATCAGGAATTGAGTTCACAAATGCACTCTTCTTGTGATGACCACACCAAAATTAGTGAAAAATGTTGAACTCTCTGTAAACAAAACAGATTCAATTGAAGTGAAATTTCCATTTGCCTTTGATAGAAAGAAATACAGACTTCATGAATATTTAAAAAAAATCAAACATATTCATTGCACGATAAATGAAAAAAAAGCAATAACCACTCATCAATCACTTAAAATTTTTGTGTGGAAAAACATGCGAAGATATTCTAAGGAAAGCAAAATCAAATGCTGTCTATGGGAACCCTTCACCATCCATGGCAACCGTGAAATATTTCGTGAATATAAAAGCGCGTGAAGTATGTAGAAGAGACCGTAGATGTGTCATACGAAACAGCATTACAAAAAAATGGTGCTATGATAAAGGTGATAGCCCGTTGAATGTCGCAATTGCTCGCGGTAGACAGAAATCGGATATGGCTGACAACGGCAAGACATGCTTTGTACCTTTTAATGGAAAATTCACAGGAGTTTTAGCATAGAGTTATTGCTGTCGATGAAATGTTGTTACATTCAGTATGACTATTTTAAGGAACCTAGGATGAATATGCACCGGTGAATGCAAAGGTGGTGCCATGGGCTGATGAGGTCATGCCTATGATTTTTTGTGATGTAAGAAGAATAATAGTTAAAGCATTAATAGGCTGTGTGCTGAAAGGGAATACAAGATAAATAACAATTAACTAAAAAAGACCCATATAACTCATAAAGAAAGTGCTCTTTTAGCAGGATAATACACATTCATTCACAATTGTGGCGGCCAAATTGCATGAACTAAGTTACGAATTGTTGAAAAAACACTGTATTTCCTTTTTTGACCTTTTTTGTTCCGAAAAAGATATTAGGACTCGGAAGAAAGAAATTTGATTCAAAAGAGCAGGCCACTGTCGATGAAGAATTGCATTTTGCAGAATTTGACAAATCATATTTTTCAGGGAGTGTTTGAAGTAGGCAAAAGCGTATCGACCTAAATAAAGAATAACTTCATCTTATATGAAGTAACCATTATTTCGTACACATAAACCTCATGAATCGCGCTGTCATATATTGCAAAACAATTGAATTCTTTATGAAAAAAATGCATATCGATAAAAAGAACTTTTAACTTATATTTATCACCTTTTTAAGCTTGTACGATAGTATGCACATATGCTGATACATAGATATATGCACATATAACACGTACAATACAAGACTATATAATTGTACCTACTATACAAACTGTCTTTAGCCAATAATAACCAGACAGACGGCAATATTGCGGATTAACTAAACGGCTGATTGCTGTTTTATTAGGTCTGCTCACTTACATTACTATCACTATCAATTTCTGTCATCTGTCACTCTCGATATGAGAAAATCTACAAGAAGTACGTGAACTGAAAACTATCAGAAACTTGTAAATTGACATTCACAATTTGTAATTGACAGCTGGATTTATTTGTTCGCCAACACTTTTCATGTTGAAAACTGTTAACAGTTGTTGGAAGTTTTTTGTTAGCGAACACACCTAATGGTTTGTAAAATGGATGGAGAAAAATTCACAATAGACAATTTTCAGCAGTGTTGCCATCGTAAATTGCCCTAATCCTCTTTTATTTTGAGAATTAACTCATAGAGTTTATGCGGATTAGCTGCAGTTAAAGCCCGAGTTAATTCGAATTAACTCGGTAATCCGGAATTAGGCTGCCGTCTGTCTAGGCTATTAGTTGAGTTACAAAGTTATTAAAGAAAAAACGCTGAAACTGAACGAAATTACTTAATTTTTTCACAAAAGAATTGTAAGTAAGTAATATGAAAAATTGAGAATAAATAAACAAACAGTAATCACCTTTAATATTATAAATTTATTTTTTTTTTTTCATTTTCTTCTATTTATTGTATCTTTCTTACGAAACTAACAATAATTATACAAAGATTATATACTAAAAAATACATTTTGTTGATTCTACACCAATGTGTATGTACATCATTCTAATAAATTAAAGAAAACAAATGTAACATGTGATGTCATGAAGGATATATATATTCTGTCAAATAAGGAAATTCTCAAAATTTTTTTCTCCCAGGTTGGCACAACTGTCAGCCACTATTCTGTGAATTTTTATTGCTATGTGTCATTTAGTTTGGTTACGGCATCATTAGGAACAAGTCAACCTTTTGTGTGCGTTGCGATTTTTACTATCGATAAAAATATCGAACAAAGAGTTTGTGTGAAATTTTTTTTCGACATGGTTGAATCACCAATATTTTTTTCAATATTTCCAACGTTTTGGCACAAAAAATTTCGTTTGAAACACACAAAAATTGGTTTAATGGTGGACTTGAATATAAGCATTTTATTATGAAGTGACAATTTCGAGGCGTTTCCAATCAACCAATAAAGTTTGGCTGCTTTTAATTTAGCATGTGATTGCTTTGTTTCAATGTGCTTCTTCCAGGTTAGCCTTCTATCGAGATGAAAGACTAGATAGGTCACTTCGTTTTTTTGTGGTATTTTTTGACCATTAATTTGTAGTTGAGGGCATGTTTTTCTGTTCAACGTGAAAGTCATATGGACGCATTTTGATTCATTGATTCTAATACGCCATGTCTCCAGCCAGTGTTGTACTCTTTTTAAGTGACTTTGCAGTTTTTCTGACGCTTTACTGGGATTATCATCGACGCTCAAGATTGCTGTATCGTCTGCAAAAGTTGATGTGAAAAGATTGCCATTTGTTGGTATATCTGAAGTGTAGATTAGATATAAAAAGGGACCTAAGACGCTTCCTTGCGGGACCCCAGCCATTATCGTACGTGTTTGAGTTAGATACGATCTTTGTTTAACCATAAATTTCCTATTCAACAGATAGCTCTTTAATATTTTGCAAATGTTATCAGGAAAGAGACAACCGATTTTGTGAATTAGGCCATCATGCCAAACCTTATCAAAAGCTTGTGCGACGTCCAGAAATACTGCTGAGCAGTACTGCTTTGCTTCGAACGCTTTTGTAATGTTAGATACTATTCTGTGAACTTGTTCTACTTTACCATGTTTTGCTCTGAACCCAAATTGATGCAACGGTATAATGTTATTATATTATATTTGTACTTTGTAATATTTATTCATGATAAATTAATTGCATATTGTCTATTATTTTCAAAATACAATAATTGTAAAATTTCAACCTTATTAATTTTTATATCTATGACGACGTCTCTTAAGAAGTAACAAACAACAAAGTTATTTATGAAATTTCAAAATTATAATTTATAATTTCGTGGTAAAATTAACTCTCTCTTAAATATTGAATATTCAAATGTTACATATGGCTGGAAGAAATATAATAGTTATGTTAGAAACATGTTGCTAACAATTTTGTAAATGTACGAGTACACATCATAGTATAAATGTTGCAATATGTTGCAAAATGAAATAAAATAATATAAATTACATAAAATTATTCATTTGGGAAAAATAAAACAATTATCTATGCAATTATATTCACATGAAAATGTTGCACCACTCACTTGTATTGTACATTTGTATGCATATGTATTTGCCACAAAAATATGTATTTAATTTGAAATGTAAAATCTCTTTCGCTTTCATATCTGTCACCGAAAGCAATGGAACAATTGCATATAATATGTAGTACCAAGAAGTACCAAAGTATCCAACAAATAATATGAATACTAAATATACATAATCTAAAATGTATGTATGTACATAATATGCAGTAAGAGCAACAACAATATACATAAATGTATATACAGATTTGAGTGGTTGTTGTAAGGGTTATAGCCACTTGAGAATGGTCTATCATAATACAAAACAGCAATTGCCAAAGTACTCGTAAGTGTCACCAAACTTTGGTTCATAGTAATTCGTTGTTGTTGTGGTTGCTGTTCTGGTTGACGTTGTCAATATTGTTGCCAACCATTGTATTCATAGTTGCTAATGACTACATACTCTGCCATAGTATAATTGGGAGAAAAAGTCAAAAAGAGGGAATTTACAAAACAAATTAACTTTGCCTTTGCATCGCAATTGACTAGCTTGAAATTGTGTACGAGTAAGTACATACCGACCAAAAACTTTACCGATTAACGACCATTGCGTTGGAAGTTTACAATCGATATTGAGAATTGTTCATCATTATTTTTTTCGTTTTTCTACTTATTTGATTTATAACCATTTTCTTTGTTTTCTGTGTTTCTCTTCTCCTTTGAGCTTATCTTTCGCTGTTCTCATGATAATACAATACCTATATATCCATTAATTTAATGTCTATACGAAAATCGTATAGGGGTGCTTGTTTTGCGTGAAGACTCACCATCACGTCACCACCGGTATCGATAATTATTTTGCCTGCCATGCATTTATTCATTCATTCATTCATTATTCCGACACGAAATACAACCAACCAGCACATCAAGTACGTAGGTACCACGAGATTCAATCAACCGTTGAGGCTGTTCCCAATAAGTTTGCTCCTATGAAGAGAAGAACAAGAAGAAGTAGAAGAAGGAAAGGAAGTAAATAGCACAAAAATAAAAAATAAATAAATAAATAACACTAACAACAATAGTGACAACCTTTATTGAAATATTTACGGAATGGCGAAAATAATTTGCACGTCGCGTTCCCATAATGACGCGACGTTGTGGCGCTTTATTTGTTATTCGTATGTATATACTAGACTCCTGCAACGACTCATTCATGATGTTGCGTTTTAAGACATTCATCAGCAATGAAGCGAGACATTCGAATGATTCGTTGATTTTTCGCATTTTGTGTTGTCGAGTCGACTGTTGACTCTCTTATGATTCGAAACAAGACATGCAGTTCATACTTCAAAAGATAAGAGTGTATTTCATTGCTTGCCTATGTTGAAATGGTATGTTGTTGAGTGAATGTTGATCGTACGTTTGACCGAATAATAGCTAACATCGTCAGGTGCAACGGTACAGCGGTCTAGTATATACATTAAGGTAGGTGAAAAATTTGACGACTTGGGTTCGGGAAATGTATAAAATTCGGATAATTTGAATTATTTGTTGTCAAAGACGCATAAAGAAATTCTTGATTTAGAGCCGTTTTCCTCTTTATCTCTAACAGCCACTATAAAAGCAACAATTTTGTAGGGAAGACCCCCTATGAAGTGGAGATATTGGGTAAGCCTATCCATAGAAAATGATTAGGAAAACCAGATAGGGTAAAGTATTGTAACGAGTATCGATGGTTGGTTACTCATCATTATTGTGATTGACACTATTATGAATGACACGAATATTGGCAGCATCGAAACGAATGTCAACAAAAAGAAATAGGCGATAACCAGAACATGCCAACGAGAAAGAAAGAGATGAATCCCGACTACGATAAAGGAAGATTCTGGAGTGTTGCCACAGAGTATAAATAGAGCCAGTGTTGAAAAATGCAGGTCAATCGAATCGCGAACGTGATTGTGCAAACATCGATACAGTATTAAAGGCAAAAGTAGCAAGTACATTAAAAAAGTTATAGTAAATAATTGATTGTAAATAGAGTTGATTAAATAAATTGTTGCTGTATATGGTTGTACAAAATAAGTGTTGCAATGATTATTGACAGAATCCAATGATCGCACAAAGTTGATTCGAATAGAATTCAACGTTCACAAAATAAAATCGTAATAGTATTTTCTGAAGAAATATTACAGAGCAATTAATGGAGTTAAGTCATACATTCCACAGCTCTAGGGGCCATTATGTCAGGTATTTGTCGATTTTAAAAACCCCTTAAAATTAACATATATCGCCATAGCTACCCAATAATCGCTCCTAAAGGGATTCATGATATGACCGACCCACTTTCAAATTTTCTTTTCAATATTTCTTTCTTCTTACCCTCTGTCTTGATCCTGTAAGAGGACTTTTACTTGAAAATCAACTATAACTGCCCAGGAATTGGTATATTTATTTTTTTTTTTTTATTTATGCTTTTCACATAAACAACAATTTTGTTGTGAAATTCAAATTAATCAGTTTTAACATAAATTGTGGAATTACTTGTCGAGAGGTAAATATAAATTTTATATTTTTTTCAACCAGGCTTTACGAAATGTTCACACAAATTTAAAATGCAATTAGTAAAACTTTCAAAACTCTTCCAATAAATGTTTTCATTTGTATTCAGTTCATTAATAAACACTACGAAACAAGTCAGCAGACTACCATACATACATAGCTAATTGCAAAATGAAGTGCAAAAATCCCCATTTCCATATCAACTTGTAAAATAATCTCTATTTTACAAAATTCATTCATTTATTCAATGGTAAGTAACGAATATGTATTGTTTTTCTTTCATTTATACATACCAAGTACTCCTAAATTCATGCAACAAATTATGCAACTTCACTATGAATTACGCAAATTATTCACAAACCAACCCATTGTCCATTGAATAGACAAGTCTATAATCACATCTATAATCGTCCATTCGTTCAGTCGTTCTTTTGCAATACGTATTGCATAATTTACTTTCTGTCTAGCTAGCTGGATGGCTGGATAGCTAGTTGACTAGTTGCACTGTTGTTGCTGTTGTTCTTGTTCATACACATCATGCATATACTTAATATCCTTTTTGTGTGATGGTTTCCTTTATTTTTTTGGTTTCTTCTGCGAAAAAATGTATGCGCATTTATTAAATAGACTCTATTTTTATTTATAATAACTTGTCGCATCGACATTGGCATCGAGTTAAGAGGGATAGAAAATATTTAATATTTACCATTGTCATTTACTAACTGAAAATATTATATGCATTCGGGTGTGTTGAAAAGCAGTTGTTGGCCACTAATTGTGCATAGTGTTTCTTTTAAGTGAAGAATAGATAAAAACTTGAGTGGTGGATAAAAAACTTTTCTCATTTCCTTATTTTTGAGCTGAGATGATCGTGATTGCTAAACCGGGGAAAGATCCACACTTTGTCTCCTCATATCGGCCAATATCCCTTCTGCCACAAAATTTCAAAACCATTTGAAAGGCTCATTCTCAATCGCATAAAACCAATCATTGCATCTCTAAACCTTATACCTTCACATCAATTTGGATTTCGCTGCCATAGATCAGGTGCACAGAATCACAGCAGAAATTGAAAAATCATTAGAGGAGAAACAGGTATGCTCAGCAGTTTTCCTGGACACAAGCACAAGCATTCGATAAGGTATGGCATGAAGGCCTAATCAATAAATTGAACTCTTACCTGCCATTCCAATACAGTGACCTCATGAAGTCATATTTAACTGAACGTTACTTCCGCGGGAAACAAGGAAATTAATATTCTGATCTAGAAGAAATAAACGCTGGCGTTCCACAAGGAAGCACCCTTGGTCCCCTTCTATATCTCCTGTATACAAAAGGTTTACCACTTCCTCCAAATAGTATGTTTGCCATCTTTGCTGACGACACAGTCATTCTTGCAACAGGAAACACCGCTGAAGAAGCTGCAGCTAAACTTCAAACTGCTATAGATGCAGTCGAAAAATGGACGAAAACCTGGCCAATAAAACTAAATAGCAGTAAAACAATTCATGTAAATTTCACCAGCAGAAAAGCAAACTATCACCCAATAATGCTCATACAAACACTGCAAAATATCTTGGCATAACTCTAGATGCTAAGACATATAAAAATGAAACGAAGTGAACTCAATCTAAAAGTAATAAAAATGGACTGGCTCACTGGAAGAATATCTAAACTTTCCATATACATTAAAATAATTATATATAAACCAGTTTTAAAGCCAGTGTGGTCTTATGGTGCACAAATTTGGGGTTGCGCCAGCCCAAGCAAAATCAATATAATTCGACGACTCCAAAATAAAGTCCTTAGAAATATTGTCAACGCAACTTGGTATGCTCCCAACATCAACATTAACTGTGACCTCAACATTAACATGGTCGCTGATGAAATTAAAAAACAAGCTGAGGCCCTTTCCACGAGGATCCAGAGGCACGTAAATGAAGAAGCTATCAAGCTTCTTGATACCACAACCCTAACCCGACGACTCCAAAGGAAAAAACCACATGACCTCATTGGCGGTCAACAAATATTGTGTTTAAATATTATTTAAATGTTTGTTATAAAAAAAAAATAAAATAATAAAAATATCCTTATTTTTATTAAAGGTAAATTCAAAGGAATTGCGAATATTAATAAACTTTATTTTTATACAGTTTTTACAGAATATACAACATTTATACAGTTGTTGTGTGAGCTGTATTTTATATGGATGTAGGTGTAGATCCAAATGCAAAATACGCCATAATGTGCCGTAAGACAGTCCTAATTCCTGAGAACGACGAGGAATCGACACATTCGGGTCTTCGGCAACACTTTCACTTACAGCAGCGATATTTTCGGTGGTACGAGCGAAACGATGATGCACAGGCCTTACAATATCTGTAACTGATCCAGTCTCTTCGTATTCCTTCTCAATTTTGCCAATTGCTTGCGTAGTTGGACGATTATGTAAACCATAAGCTCCTCTTAAAGCACGATATGTGGCTGTGGCAGAATCACCATATTTGTAATAGGTTTTTACAATTTTAATGCGTTGTGCGATAGTTAAGCAATCCATTTTCGCAAATGTCAGACTTTGAACTGAAAAAGAAAGAAATTGTTTTAACAACTCAGTTTGACAGATGTCGAATTCTAGCCCTATACTTTTGAAACCGCGAAATGGATAACCCTTTATATACATTTGAAATCATGCTTTTATGTGGGAGGAAGGCGTAATCGGCCCATTTTCTAAATAGGTCATATTTTTGTAAATACATATAATTGTATATGCTAAGTTTCAACTCAGTAGCTTTTAAACTTTTGTGTAAAAAGTGTGAAAACATCTATACGAAAACACACACATACAAAAAATGGAGTAGCAAAATGACCAATAGCGACAAACTTACATTACTATAAAGGTAGGGTATATGTATGAGTACAGGTACCTCTGATCTTCGACCTTTGTCAATAATGCCAATATTGTCGTAATAATTACAATAAACTACAAGTACATGGCCACAAGGATCCTGAATATTGCATACATAAATATTCGTGTACATAATTAAGGTTGTTGTCACCAATTGAAACGACCAACCAACCAACCAACCAATCAAGCAAGCAACCCATTGATCGACCACAGAGCAATGAAACACCTTGATGCTGATTGCACTTGTTCTTTAAATTATCGTATACCTTTTTTTTTTTGGTTTTCTTCCTTTTCTACCTTCTCATCTCCATTGTCGTCGTCATTATTAACATCGAATGCAATTTAGCATTCAGTGAACGAACTGTTGAAAAATATGCTGAACTAATTTATTATGTAAATTATCAATATACACATACGTACGCACCTACAAAAGCATCCAATACCTACCACTCGTTGAATGAACAAACAGAGTCGCAGACTCATTTGAATAAGCCACTTCTACTGTGTGTGATTGTATGTATATGTATGTGTTCTTGAATATATGAACATGAGACTGAATGAATGCAACACACCGCTGTGGCTGATTTGCACTTTCTTGCATACATTCGACTGCTCGCATTGAAATGTTGCATGAAATGTACAACGATATATAATGAAATGGAATTGCTTGCAGTTGTTTTTTACTTCATTCTCATTACTTACTATATTTGTACTTCATACAATCGTATGTATGCATGTAACAGAGAGAAAATATTCTTTATTTTTCATCTTATACATTCATAGAGCTTTGTGGAAAGAAAAGAAATCTTGAAAATATTACCGACACGTAGCGCCAAGAATACGTACAACAACAACAACAGCAAGAGCAATAGCAAGAGCACAACAAAACTGTAAGAAGATTCAATCAATAGCAACTCAATTATTTTATTATTAAATTAGTTACTCTCTGTGCTTTTTACTGAAGGTACTTCCTCCCCCATAATATCATATATAAAACCTTTGTAGTATCTACTTTATGTCAACCAATGTGTCAGCCACCCTAATTTACCACTTTTTGCAAAATATAAAATTTTTACTTTTAAACCAGTTCGCATAAAATTGAGCGTACGTAAGAATTATTCATGAATTGTTCTCTAGTTACTGTCGCCATCATCATCATCATCATCATCATCGTAGTCATCATTGTCGTCGTTGTTAGTCAATATAATCAACAGCAAGAGCAGTAATAACATTTACGGAAATCGTAAATGTTATAAAATGGCAATATCACTCATTTGCCACCCACATTACCTTCCCTTGCTCGCATAACAATATGCTCGAAATCAGGGTAAATATACGTTAAGAGGATTTATTGTTGGCCTTACTGGGGGAGGAAATAATATCAACATAAAGAAACGAAAGAAACAAAAATATATACATTTTCTCCACAGAAGTAATTCGTGAAAGGCGCATTTTTTCCGAAATATTAAGAAATGCACAATTGATAGACATAGATAAGATTGAGAAACGGAAGACATCATACTAATCAAAATAAATTCTACTGGGAATCCGGTAGTAGACCTCATCAAAGGGCAAGACGATACCTCCGATAAACAGATCAAATGAATTAATTTTGAAAGTTTTTTGGGCAGTGCAGAGTGTTCCACCATAGAAAGCGAAATATGCAAGTTTAAAGAAGGAAAGGCTCTAAAAATGTACGGCTCTCTTTACGTTGGTCATGAACATCGAACAGGGTCCATACTAATCATCATGATTGTGATCGCTGAAATCGATATAGTTAAGTGCGATGAATCCAGCCCTCAGGGCGATATCATGGGACCTGCTTTAATAACCTCAACCTCTAACCTAGTAAGAGAATACATAAAAAGCTTAGTAGCGATGAGTCGTCAGCCTCCGTCTGGGTCCCAGGGATTGAAAACGTAGGAGACAATGAAAAAATAGGTGAGTTGGCTTGGACAGGGTCTGCAATTCAAGAATTTTGGAATCTGAAAGAATAAAGCCATCTCCAAATAAATCAAAAAATACATTCACAGATGGATAGGTTGTGAAATTCATTTATGGAAGACTATGCTGAACTCAATGGGCATATGGACATTCCATAACCTTGAAGAACAATCCAAAGTAAATGTCAGTTTTCGTCGGGTTCAAATGATACTATGATTCGTTTGTTTAATGCAGTAATGGGATCATTCAGTGTAAAACGGTTTTTGCTTCCGAGATCACTAGGAGTTCTTACGATGGGATAATGATAAAATACAAAATTCGAAAACAACATTAAGTGAAACGATGTTGTATTGTGTTTTTATTCAAAGATTGGTACTTACTTTAGATGGCTTCATAAGCCTTTGATCGTTGAGTGGATAACAAATTAGGGACCGAGACGATGTGATAACACGATGGGCCTTTATTGGCCTAAGATGATCTATATACTGTACTTTGGTACTTTGACCGGGTACCAATTCTAAATAACTAACCAAGCCGTCATTTGAACATTTCCATTGTATCAATTTTTTCTCCTTAAAATTAAGCTCCAAAACACAATTTCTCGATTTTTCAGTAGCAACTGAACAACTGAAAAATACTTTCAATCGGATTTTTTTCATGACGATGTTTCCATCCTTCGCAATGTCACACGTGGAACGGCGAGTTATTGTTGTTGTTGTTGTTATTTGTATTACTGTTGCGATATAACGATAAAAATACAAACACCATGAGCTGCAATACCAGCAGCTAACATTGCATGATTTCCTTTTCCGCTTCGTTGCCAACAATAAAAATGGGAGAAGGACAAAAAATACGACAGTAAAAGAGAACAGCAGGAGTATAAGCAGGTGGTCGTCATGTACGGAGATGAAGGAAAATATAACCACGTCGAATGATTTTTAATTACATTTCCAGTATTTTATGGATTCTCTCCTCCCATTTTTCCTCTTGTTTTTCTTTGACTCGAACTTTTTGTACTTTCTTTTCGATATTTTTTTTTTTTGCTTTGCTTTTTTTCTTATTTTTTATTATAACAAGAAGCACGAGAATGACTAAAGAACGCAAAAAAAAGGTTATACTTTCCATTTTACAATTGTCACACACATACATCCACAAAGCCACGCGCGCATACACAAGCGAATAAATAATAACAAACAAGAATGAAAAATGTATGGATATATAATACGAATGGTAGCTGGCTGATGTAGGTGTATACTTGCTCAAAATATTGTATTTATATATGGCGAATATTTAAAGCAATTCAACGGGTGTTTTTTTTTTAGAGTGAAGCAGTTTCCGATAGGGATCAAAAGTAATAGCAGTTATCAAATCTGGTAACCCACGAGGCCATTTGATTTGCAATTTTATCATGAAAAGATTGACACCGCAACAACGCAACCCGCAAATATTAAAATTTTATTACGAAGATTGTGGTTCTGTCATACAAACTCAAAGATAGCTACAGCCATTTTTTTGGTTGACATAATGTACCAAATCGACAACTTATTCGTCGAACCAGGCAAAAAGTTGAGTCCACATACACTCTAGTGGACGTCGCCCATCCATTAAAGCCCAAAACAGTGCATACGGGGGCAAATATTTCTGCTGTTGAGCGTAGTGTAGAGGACGACCCAAATGAGTCAGCTAGTGAAAGAGTTGCAGCCCCAATATCATTAATCTCGTCAACTGGAAGTGGACCCATTATTTTATCAATGGGACTCAATGGGTATGAGAACAAGCAAAATTGTCGGATTTAGATTGAAGATAATCCACAAGAAATTCTTCAGACACCAGATCTGTGTGGTGCGGTTTATGGGCTGGTGTAATCATCGGTCCATAGTTCTTTAAAAACGCGACAGGCAACAACTGCATGGTATGAATGTCGAAGATACGTCGTTCCAGTAAAATGGCGGTAAGACATGGCATACATCGATTTATTGAAGTAAACATACGACAACATACTCTCCCGAAATGATAAACTAGCAATTTCACTATGAATTTCAATCCAACATTGAGCGAACTGTTATATTCAAACGATATTATATTCAAACACTAATTGCATAAAATTATCCATCCAATAAAGCCAGTTCTTAGTTCAGAATATTACATATTGTACATTTATTTACCAATTCGAAGCTTCACTCTAAAAGCAACACCCGTTACAATAGTCGCTATATATTTCGTTTCATGAATTTTTTCATATGTATGATTTAAATTTAAATAACTAACAGAATGGGCGAATGATTAAGTTGAATGGTGTACAGCAAAAATCCATGAATGTATGATACATATGCAAAATAAGGTGCATTTAATTCTTAAATGGCTTTACTCAGTGTAAAATATAAAATTGTGACCAATTCTTGCAGTTTTTCTCAAGGAAGCAAAAATAAATGTCAGATTTGGATCCGGCTGCTTAAAAAAAAAGGTTTTTTTTTTATAAGAAATATGAATTCTCACTTAAATCTTATTGTTGTGAGCATAACAAACAAAAGAGTTTTTGTTAGCGATGCCCAAGTACGATATGACTTCAGGTCAAATCTTAAATTTCAGTTCGAAGAAGCTAGAGAGGTGAAATGTATGACTAACCCCTATTAATTTTAAACACCCTACCTACATCCGTTAAGTGTGTTTCCATACAAACTGAATATTAAAACATCTTAAAAACAAAACAAAAATCACATAGCTGCTCGAAATCCTTTCTCTCTATGGTGAAATGTATGAAAAACTCTCACTGAATTTCCACTTTCAATATACTTACTCCTTATCTCCAACCGTTAAGACTAATATATTTTCCAAACATACTTACTTCCTATCTGTAAAAGTACAGTGGCCTTCCATAGAAACTAAAAGTGAAAACACCTTAAAACAGAAAAATACCCATATTACTGCCCAGGAATCGCCTCTAGGGAGTAAAATATTAGTACAACTTGCATTGGTTTTATCTTGTCAACATTTTTCCAATCTTACATGCTTGTTACCTTTTCCGAATTTAATTTAATTTAATATTAATTTAATTTAATTTAATTTAAATTTAATTTAATTTAATTTTAATTTAATTTAATTTTAATTTAATTTATTTTAATTTTCATTTAATTTAATTTAATTTTAATTTAATTTAATTTAATTTAATTTAATTTTAATTTAATTTAATTTAATTTTAATTTAATTTAATTTAATTTTAATTTAATTTAATTTAATTTTAATTTAATTTAATTTAATTTTAATTTAATTTAATTTAATTTTAATTTAATTTAATTTAATTTTAATTTAATTTAATTTAATTTTAATTTCATTTAATTTAATTTTAATTTAATTTAATTTAATTTTATTTTATTTTAATTTAATTTTAATTTCATTTAATTTAATTTTAATTTAATTTAATTTAATTTTGAATAAATTTTTTTTCGCCAATATTTTCTGCAAACATGACTTGGATGACTGATGGCTTCATAACGACCATAAAAACTAAAAGTAACGGGGCCCGAATCTGGAATTTTCTTTCATTTCCTTTATTTAAAAAAATACTCGAAATTATCAACACCTCATTACTTTCATTGAGCCATGGTCTCAAAAATCTGTCTCTATTTAATTTGACCATATTGTTGTTATTGTTTTCTTAAGTTTATTTTTATGACGGAACATATATGTCAAGGGTATGATAAGTTTGGTATGCTCCGAAAATAATGGAAACTCGGAGAATTTCAATTTGAAAGACGGTTCAGTCTTAAAGAGCTTGAAAGTTGTAGTTTATATTTTGGGCAATATACGCGTTCAGCATTTGAAGTATCATACAACATCTACTACTAAATATAACTACTGCCACATCCAGCAATTCGCAACGTTTCACAACGGAGGCATTCATCTACCTTCTTAGTATATTATAATCCTCAATATTCATTGGAATAATATTAAACCAATAAAGAATTATATTTAGCAATTTCTTCAATTCTGAATTGAGCATCTTTTACATATGTATTGGCTTAGGTTCATGTATATAGAGCATTTGTATGAGCATGTCATTTTAACACTTAATACCATTCTTCAAACACCAAGCCCTTAAAATCACTGAAATCAAATTATTGCCTACGTGTCTGATAATTGCAAGTGGAGCCAACATTTCATTTTGCTTTTTTGCTTTCCTTCTTTTCGAAAAAGTTGCATAATGGTTAGTACATATAAAAACAGTAGCTCAAACCGGAAGTATGGTGGTTAAAGAAAAAAAAATTGTAAAATTTATTCCACATAAATACCAGCATACAATACGAGTATATCTCTTCTCGTATTTCTATAACATCGAATAGAATCAATTTGTTGGAACATTAGTGTTAGAAAATTAAATTACCAAAGACAACCAACGGCCAATATGTTGATGAGATGAGAATGTGGGAAGAAGTGTGAGAACGAAAAAAAAACTTCACTTCTGCATGGTAGTATAAATGATGCCAAAATGAATACAACAAGATGACAAGTGTGAAAAAGTGCTTGCAGTAGCACCAACTCGAAAACTTAATCGAAAAGAACGGAAGCCCATAGCACAGCGGTTCACACGAATCAATCTAATGGTAATAGAATTGAATTATTATGCAAGTACATACTTTCTATCCTATGAATACCTACTTCTTGGAAAAAGAGGCAAATAATTTGTAGGTGAAGAAATTTAAAATGAACACAAAAAAAAAAACAAAATATGTGTTTAATAATTTCCAATTTGAACGCAATCAACCAGTGACACTTTCTTTGTAATGCTCATGGTTGTCACATCAATTTAATATCGGCTTAAATTATTTAAATTTCCCTATCTGGGTTCATACGCGTGCATATCAAGTGTTTATCACACTGAACAATAAGAACGCTATTCAGTATGCCTCTTACATCACGATAAATTCGATCTTAATGCGATCAACAGATGCAAACACATACACTTATACAGTTGTGTATGTCACAGGCAACACAACACACAATTAATTTTTGTCAACAATGATCGACGTGATCGACGTGGAAAAATCAATCGAATGTGGTGGTGGTATTTTGAATTATTATTTACGAGCAACACAATTTGGGAAATTATCTTACTTATTACGATTACATATGCATGTAGAACATAATTGATTGATCTATGTATTTATGTATGTACGTATGTATGTCATAATCACCGAAACAACCACAACAAATAATAGATAATTTTCTACTTCTTTTGTTTACCTGCCAAAAAAATGACTCTACAACTCCCAATCAACAAGAGCTGAAAGGTCTATTGTCAACCACAATCTCATTTAATTCCAAACACATAAGGGTTTTTACTTTTTCTGGGTGTAATAAAAAAACCAACAATCGAATAAAGTTCTTCGTCAATTCGACCTTTTAATGTTAATTTTGATTTACAAGTGAAATAAATAAAATAGAATTACAAAAGTTCATTTAAAATCCACACACAAGTCACATACGAATGCATCTACTTGTATTCTGTTTATTTATTTGTTTTCATTAAATTTTTATATGCGACAAATACAAGGTGTTGCAGCTAATGAAAGTGCGGAAAAACTGAAAGTTGACAAGACGGAGTGTCACAACCTCCACAGAACTTGCTGATAATTTCGGCGCATTGGCAATTTTCAAGTTTGGTAGACACGTGGGCAGCGCATAGTAATCGACGACATTACCGAACGAGGATTGAAATTAATGGAGTAATGGAGGAATATTTAAATAAAATCACTGCTTATTCAAACTCATTTCAAATTGCATTAAAAAGGAAAACGTCTATTTTCAGGTGATTTTCCGTTCATTTTGTATGGGTACCCCTTTAGAAGATGCAGATCCAAGGAAAGTATGTTCCAACGATCATATGGATCATATATTTAATACACTATCGTGGATATAGGTCTTAGGTATGTTTTACAAAAACACTGAGGAGAAAAACTAATGGAGGTTGGTCATACATTATATCCCACTACGGTCATATTCTGAGTATCTGCCTTAAATGACGTAGATGGAAGGCAATGGCAATCGATTATATATTTTATCCATTTAGAGCCACTCTGCAAGCGGTGGGAGTCAATTTTAGAAAAACATTTTCACTTTACAGGAGAGTGCCTTTTTGGAGTGGAGATAGCTGGTATGTAGATTCGTAAAGATCTTGAAGAGAAGAAATGAACCCCACTCGGGGTAACTCCTGGGTATATTCTGGCAAGGTGACAATAGTCACAATAATGACAATTGAATACTTTGCTTAAAAATACAGCAAATCGGTATTTTGAATAGTTACCTGCTTTAGAAAAGTAATAAGCTTTTACCTCCTAAAATTGATTTTAACAGAAAATTGCAGCAGACCTTTAGGCTTTTGTTTGATATAAACAGAATGTATGAGACACTGCTATTAAATTATGATTCTTAAAGTGTGCCATAAAGAAAACTATTCTTTATTACGTACTTTCCAAATTACAAGTTACAAGTACTGGTAACAAAATCTTAAGAAAGTAAAGGTTACAATTTTTTATTATCATATTTTCAGAAATTGGCCCCTCAAGCACTGTTAGACAATTTTATTAAAAAAAATCTTAATATTGCAAGGGAGCCCCTCTAAAAAGTGAATACGTTAGAAGGTAAGTATATTTCACAAAATTACTAGAGGTAAAATATATAATAGAGGTTCATCATACACTTTGTCCGGCGGCACTCCGACAGCCATATGGATATTTACAAATTTTTAGCTGTTTTTCGTTCTTTTTATGGCAGTTCCCTTAATTGGTGGAGTAAGGCATAAGTATGTTTAGGAAAAATATCAGAGAATTAAATTTAATAAATTTAATTTAATGGTGTTGGGAGCATATTTTATTAAAATCATAGATTTTGTATGGGAGTCCCCCTAAAAAGTAAAAATAGGGGTAAGTATGTTCCGCAAATATTTCGTTTTGATTTATTTTGATAATCTTTGAGCGACTCCGAGGCAGCAATGATGATATTTATTGACTTGACGCGATCTTTGTGAATTTTGATTTCGATGCGATGTTCTTTACCAACATCCAAACCCATATTATTTTTTTGACACGCATCTTTTTACAAATCTTACATATTTAAATCAACAAGTCGTGCACTATACCCATTTGCTAGTACACCCTGTACAGAGTACATGTTTTCTCTGTGTATGGTAATAGTTATAATATAAATAAAATAGTACTTTATAATCATAATTCATTAGTTTACTATCACAAAAATCAAAATATTTTTTTTATTCCAACATTCATTTACCCAAGAATGTGGGGGAATAGACATATATATGTATATAATATAATTTGTTGTTATTGTTATTGTAGATGATCATAAAAATGTTATAGTTATATAGAAGAAAAACTATAAAAAAAAAAATTTAGGAGGAAAAACTCCATTTGAATAATTAAATTTATTTGATATATGTTATAAATTTTTTTATTTCATTTTTATCGCCATGTCGCTATATGCATATACAATGTATGAGTTGTCTTTTCATAAATAGGTACATGGTGTAGGTACGCACAAAATGATCGCATTTAATAGCATTTTGTGGTATGGTTGGCTGTGGTATGATATTTAGTATAAAGCGTGTCGAATGTATGATTTTGAAAATTTATAATGCATTATATCATAAAGCATATTGAGTACATATATGCAGATATAAAGGTTTATTAGATTTCTTTACGTAGCAAATAAAAGTTGTAAAAAAAAACACGCTTGACGTACACGATACAATATTACGAGTATGTATAAAAAGCGAATGGAGTGTAGGTGAGATATACTCTAACTTATTTATGTATAGCCATATAAATATCTAACTATTGTCGGCTGTTATGGTCGTGTATATGCAAAATTCTTTGTCGTATACTTCGCTATCCTGTTTGGGCGTTTTAGTTGAACATACATTGGTACCCTTGGTACGTTGGTACTCGTTCATAAACATCTTTGCATTCATATTTCATTTTTATTGCACACAATTGTGATTTAATAAGCACATAGTTCGTAATGATATTAATGTATGCTAAGTATATACAAGTTTAACATTTAAAATATCCAAAAGCACACTTGCCGACAAGAAATTCTCTGTAAATGTAAATATTTGCAATCATTAGTGTTTGCGGCAATATTTATATATTAATATATTTAAAAATACTGGTATTGATACTTACAGCCACAAAGTAAAAAGGGACATACAATAAGGGAAATAATAAATGAATAAAATTGGAATATTTTGCGAAAAAATGCTATATAACAAACTAATCAAACATCACGTAATATCGAAATTAACTTAAAACAAGTAACTCAATAACTTAAAGCAACAATATATTAAAACGAAAAAGATCGTTAGCCACTAAATTCCAATATACAATATATGCCGGAATGGAAAATTATACTCAAACCGCTCCTCAGAAGTATTAAATCATTTTTCTCAAATGTGTTAGTTTAATTATATTTGATTATTTTCAATTATCGATTTCAATAATTTTATCATTTTTTGCATTACTCATATTCAAATTTCATATTCAAAAATTTGCATTAATATTATGTTAATATAATTTTATTTATTTTTTTTTATTCAATATTCACATTCATAAATGAGCTTTTTTTTTTGTTTCTTTTATTTAATTAACAATGGTTGCTAGGTTATCGTAACCCAATCTATATAATTTTCGTCATCTCAATTTATGACGTAACCAAATCTCATAATGTATTACACATATACGTATGAAAATTTACGCACACTCGTCTTATATAAATGTTGTTTTTTTATATATATTAGAGCTTATTTTTTTAGAGCTTAATATTCACGAATTTATGTTGTTTTCTAAATATTTTTTATTCTTTTTCTCTGTCGCGATATTTTTCTATTGAGTATTTATTTCATTTAAATTTTCTTCTTTTAATTAACTTCAATTTAACATTTCACTTTTTCCAATTTTTATTTAAATTTCCTTGTTATATTAAACTTCAATTTCATCTTAAAATTTTTCCAATTTTACCACTGATTTCCACCAATTTACTTTTTATTGTTTAAAAAAAAATAATAATAAATATGTGACCCTTAAAGCCCCAAAGGGCTCATTGGCCGAGCTTCTCTTCCATTACTGTTGTGCGTCTTAAGTTTGGACAGTATTAGAAGGGACCTATTTATTTTAGCCGGTTCCGAACGGCAGAACACTTGTGACATCACTTTTTCTGAGCTTTGTCACAGAGTTCTTTAAGAAGCTTTTACATGGCAAGTTGTTACTGTCGTAAGAATTGCCAATTGCTTGCCGACAGGTGGGTACCGTTCGAAAGAAAAATCTTTTCGATATTAAGTTTGTTATGCATCAGCCGTGGATTGAACCACGACCTTCAGATCAGAAGGCCAACACACTAACCACTGAGCTGCGGCACCAACTTACTAACTGCTAATTTAGTCTTTTCAATTTTTCATCTATTCCCTTCCAAGTACAACCAAAAACTCCCTTTTCAATTTTTCAATTTTTTTTCCGAAATTTTCTCAGTCCCCTCAAGTTTATCTCGTTGCTCAAATGACAAGTAATTTCAAAATAAATTTCCAACAAGTGGAATTCTAACTATAAGTGCCCTTACAAAATATCATTTTTTTCACTTTTTTTAGTTAATGGTAATTTCCTGAGTTCATTAAAAAAATTGCACAAAATGATTAATTCGTCTTCTTTTAAGACTCGGATTAAACATTAGTAAAAAAAAAAAATAAAAAAATCACATTAGTACTCCTACAAAATTTAATATGGACCCTCTACTAAATGTTAAAAGATTTTCTATTGATTGATTGCACCTTCTCTACGCTTGTGCTCTTCTCTTTAAGTACTGTTATGTATTGGATAGGACCAGCATACATATATTAGCTGGTTCTGAACTGCAGAACCCTTACGACATCACTTTTTTTTAGCTTTGCCACAGAGCTCTTTAGAAGCGTTTTCATGGAAAATTGTTACTGTGGGAAGAATTGCCAATTGCTTACCGACAGGTGTGTACCGTTAGAAAGAAAACATTTTTTTTTATGCTAAGGTATGGTTCAGCCGGGGATTGAACCTACAACAACATGTAGCACATTTTTCCACCTTTTTTGTATAATAATTGGGGAAAAAATCGGTGGTGTGTCATAACGGCACCATTGCCACATTCTTGTTAACAAAGTGCAATTTGTCGATATATTAATATAGTACTCGATTAATAGAATTGAATTGTTTCGCAGAGTATTTACTTCCCTTTGGGTTTAACCCAGAAAGTGCTTCTAGCCCTAAATATTCAATATTCATTTGATCATAAACAACATTCTTTTCACATCACATCACACCTACGCTTTTGTTCCATTTAATTTGATTGGAGACAAAACAAAATGGTACAGATTGTAGGAACGGAAGCTATGAATTTCTTACAAACAAATGCCTTGTTCAACATTTATAGTAGGACAAAAAATTAACAGCGACTACAATAGGACACTTCCTACAAATATCACTTACAACACAGAGGTGCATGTACAATGAAAAACATTGCAACAACATCATTATCAGCGTCACCATCATTATCATCATCATTAACACTGTGAAAGACAGAAAAAAACAGAATGAATATGTTCGTAGGTACAAAAACCGTTTAAAAATTGTTCTTTTGAACAACATCACGGTACGTACAGGCAAGTACGTGAAGCTAAGTGAAAAAGTATTTTACAGTTACGCAGGCAGTATGCACAAATAAACAAAGATATTAGAAATTTTCGCCAGCATCATAGAAAAATGCATGCATATCGAATAGTAGCAGCAGCAGCAGCAACAACAAAGCCGTCATCATCAGCAGCAGTAGCTGCAGGAGCAGCAACTATTGCCAGTAAGTACAAGGTAAGGCTAAACAATAAACTACTATCCAGTCGCCAGACAAAAAACATAACAATTGTTGTGCCGGTGTCATTGTTGTTGTTGTTGGTGCTGATGTAGTTGTTTGAAAATTGTTTCTATGAATGAATAACAATTTGCGTGGTGCCGCAAACCTAATGCATAGGCAACTGTAGTAACAACCTACAAAAAAAAAAAGAAATAACAACAACAAAAACCACAATACAATTGATGATAAAACAACAACAACAAACAGAGAGTAAATTCATGTTGCTGAATTTGTCAATTGGCAACATGTTGTTAAGCCTATGTATGTACTTCGTCTTCCAAAAAGCATAGCAAACAATAAGTTTGCAGATTTGCAATGACACAACAATACCAGCGACAAATAATTCGAAAGAGAAAAAAAAAAATCCAAAAAAATGTTAACTGCAATAATAGAAATTGCTAACAACAGGTTGTTATTTGACTGGCTGGGCAGTGTTGATGTTGCACCAAATAGATTATTATTACCGATTATATACCTGTGGCATTGTATAATAAAATACTGTACAACAAGCATGTATGTGCATACAAAATGTGCAATATACATAAACCAATTTAACACAATAAGTGGGAGCAGCAATAGGAACAATAATAATAGTAGCAATAAAAACAACAGCAACAACAATAATAATAATAATAATCATAACAAGAGCAAGAATGATGACAATAGCAACAATACCAGTCCATGTCATATTGCTGAAGGTGTATTATTATAAGTATGTATATACACTTTTGGAAAATGTCGTAGGAACAAGCCCCAGAAAATCGACAAATATCCCCATAATTACTTAGGAATTGCTTCTAAAGCAATGACATGTATGACCAGTCCCCATTTTTTCCTTTGCCTCAACATATTCGCCTAATATACTTAGTCTCTATTTCCACCCCTTAGGGGCGCTCCCATACAAAATTGAAGTTCAAAGAAAGCCTCAATGTTGATTAAATTAGTCCTATAGGGGAATAAGAAGTACAGATATGGAATGTGAATGTTCAACAAAAATATGAAGGAGGAAAAATTAATGTGGGTTGATTATACATATCACCTTTTATGAGCACCCTAACAGCGGTGGAGTGAGTTGTGTAAAAACGTCGATTTTGAAGGGATAAATATGTTGAAGAAAATGTTGAAGAGAAGAAATTAATAGGGGTTGACCATACATTTTACTACTCTACGGTCGATTTTATGGATATTTTAATAATTGATCCAACTTGTTTCAGATTGAGCAGAAGAGGGTTTTCGGAACGAGATGCGACCTGATCGAGTAAAATCAAATCTCGGACTCAAATAGAATAATTAATGGGGGTCATTCATATACATTTGACCTTGTTGGACTCAATTTAATTTAAAATTGAGACACATAATTTCTCATAACTTGGATATTAATCCATACATTTCCTTCGTCGACACCCCGATATCTTTGCAAAATAACTAGCTCCACGAATTTATTCATATATTTTTTAGATTTATGCTTTATTAAGATTTTTTTTATTAGATTTCCGACTGCAATTTTTTCCCAATTATATTATATTGTCCATCCCGAAGTATAAACCGCGATCTTTATCAGTCGTGTCCCTTCTATTTTGCCCAATAATGTATAGATGGTTGCTGTCATTGCAACTTATTGTGCATTTAATATTCCACACCATGCTTAGTGTTGTAGTAATAATAATAAGCTACAGCAATGTTCTGATAATATTGTTATTATTGTAGTAGTAGTTGTTGTTGTTGTTGCATTTGTTGCCAGTAATAATGTTGACAACGTCCATGGTGAAGATGATGATGATGATGATGATAATGATGATGCTGATGTTGTTGTTGTTGGTTTAGTTGTCGTCACCATCCAACCGAATGATACATTTAAGCACTCAAACATTTTGACATCGAATCTATGCCAAATGTCAATAGTGTTGCAATGTATTTGTTGCGTCAGCACAACAAACAACTACATATGAGTAGTGCGAGGAAAAAAGCATACTCTGTGAATAAATCATACAATGATACAATAAGCGCTCAATACGAATAACATATACTCGTATGCACAGTGATCGACCTTCATCTCATGTGATCATCATGCATGCATAGAACCACAGTAGTAGCTGCAGCAATAACTATGTGTTTGGTTGGGCATAAAGTGATGTTATATGTCACACATATATATATATTGTACATACATAGAATATGTAATACCACATACAATTGATGCAGTAGTAACAACCATAACAAGCCACATCATACAAACCACATCATATAATCGAACATGCAACATATCAACGTCATCATTATCGTCATCGTCTTCATCATAATCATCATCATGGTCACCGCCATCGTCATGAGGAGCAATATGTTCAATATAGTAACCACAACGGCTATAACTTGAGGCAATAAGCCAACGAAAAGACGACACTGATGATACTAACAGCCTTATACACGCGCAATGAGACATCTGAATAGGTGGCAGTCAAATTGTAAATTTCTTTGGGTTAATTTTTTTCTACTTCCTTTGCTTTGACTAATAATTAGTTGTATTATGGCTGCATCTGCCATTTTCTGATAGTGCCAATATGTGTCAAACTCTTACGACTAAATAAAGAAGATACGTAAAATTATACAAACACACTTAAAGAGAAAGGGATATATGATGATATATATGATGCTGCTGTTGCTTTTGACTGTATTATGTAATATTTAGTAGTATTATTTTTGTTGGCGAATACGGCTCTTCTTCTTCTTCTAACAATCGATGATTGATTTAGGCCGAATATATAATGCGGCATCAGTCATCTCTGCTCTTCGCTTGCTGGCGCCAATTGAATATTCCAAGTGCCACTAGGTTACCCAACACTTGGTCCTTCCAACGGAGGTTTGGTTTTCCTCGTCTTCTGCGTCCTCCAGCGGGTGCCTCAGCGATCATAATTATGACAATTCCAAAAGGTGAATTTGAAGATATTCATTTAGATATTATAGGGGCTTTACCTCTTTCAAATAATTAGCGCTATAAGCATCTTCCCGTTTGAGATGGAAATTGTCCAGTCTTCAGCGCCGTATGTGATAGAAGAGATTTGTAGAGTGTAGTTCTCTTTCTCAGAGAAGGGGCTCGGCTTCTCAATTTCTTACTTATTCCAAAGTTGCACCTATTTACAAGAATGACCATTGATGATATTTCCTGGCTGATATACAAAAATTACTTTTGTTAAAACTGGTTCCCAATAAAAAACAAAGGTCTTTACTACTTTAAAAACGCAGTTGTCAACTGCGGCGTATGGTCGTAGACTCAGAACTCTTTCTTTCTTGAGACTAGGCTCACAGCAAAACATATTTGATGCGTCTCTGAGTTCACTTTTTTTTTTTGTAAATATATCAGTATGTTGTAAATCAGCACCTGAAGCTACACTGATGAGGTTCAATCAATTTGTTGACCATTAGCTTTAATCTTTCATATCGTACTCTATTTCAGAATATCGCGTCCTAAAGTTTAACGGTTTTTTCACATTTCATCATCATGTGAAGGCTAATGTCTGAAAAAACACTTTCATTATTTTCTAGTCTATCTAAATGTTGTCGAAGTAGAAATATAACGTTTTCGGGAACACTTACTGCCATAAAACTACATGTTAATTGCGTTTTCTATTCAAATATCTTTAAAAATATTAATTTTGCTTAATTTTTCAATTAAAATTTTTTTTTTCAAATTTTCAAGATTCATTGCCATAGTTTAGAAATGATTAACCATTTACATTGCTTTCAACATACACTATATAACCTATAACCCACTATAAGGAAAAAATAGTCTGAAGATCATGACGATAAAGGATCACAAGCAGCAAAAATGCCCGTTAACTTTATCGGTTTATCGGCTAATATTGTCTGAGTATAATTATTATTCATAAAGCACGATTCTAACGCGATTGGGTATGAGAAGTAGTGCTTGCTCATCTCAGCACGAGTGTTATATTATTTATTATCCCTCATACCATGCCCCCACGGCAGTGAAAACAACTTCAGCTCATTCGTAATAAACTTTGAAACCAGTAGTTTTTGTGTGCTTTTGACTTGTAATAATTGTCAAAGTTTATTACGATCAGGATCATAATAATCACGAAAACACATCGAAACCATACTCCTAAAATTATCAACCTTGTAATCTACTACAATTTTACAAGAAAATCATTAATTTGCCTAAAATATGAAGGAACAAGATCTGGTAAGGGACAAAAAAAAAGTGGAGGTTACAAAAAATGGGCCCAGTATTTGCTTGTTGATGCCTCTCACAAACTCATCAATAAATGCCGGTGCATCCATTGATTTGATTAGAACTAAAATAATTTTAAATATATTAATTTCCAATAACAAATTTTACTTTTAAAATCACAATCATGTAAAGAAAGAGTAAAGACATATGAAAACGAGTAGCTTGAAGAAGAACTAGAGACAATAGCATCTGGACGGGTACGATAACGCTTGAAAACGTGAACCGAAAACTACTCGATTTCGATGCCATCTGGAAATAATATTACCCACGCAATTGCAGCTAGTAAACAATTAATGAAGATGATTGTTTGATAACACAATTACTATATTGCATTGTTGTTGTTGTTGTTGTGGATAATGCTTGTCTTGTAGTAACAACTTGATTTTCTAAAGAAAAATCATAGCACATGCACTTAGTAATATTTTATGTATTCCCATCATAATACCAATCCAATCAGTTATGGCATTTATGTAGCAATGAACAGTGTACGATCAAACCAACAACAGCAACTTATTATTATTTACAGTTAGCCTTATAAACGCACACACTGGCATATGTTACATATACTCGTATGTGTACCATTCGTGTGCGTAGATCATAATATGCAACAAGATCAGCAAAAAGCTAAACTACGAGTTATGTGGTAGTTGCTGTAATGTTATTCAAGCGAATTATGACTTATTTTGTTCACTTTTTGTACCACCTTTTCAATTTTCAGTTCACCATCATCATCATTATCAAATCAACAGTAGTAGTAGTTGCAACAACATATGGTTGTTTTTTTGGTACATGTAATTGGCAACATGCGTCGTTTCAGTTCAGCATATCCGGTGCAATGCCAATGATTTCGAATAATTGATAAATAAGTAAATGGATGATTTTTTGTTATTTTGCGGTCATTGTTAATCTTATTTGCAACATTTTATTGTTACTATTTTTAACACATCAACATCATCATCGTCATCATCATCATCACCACCACAATATCATCATTGCATCAACAATGCCTTGTTAGCGAATAATATTGAAAAATATTCTCATTGTTATTAGTAGTGTTGATGCCCATGTTAAATGCTGATTAGCCATTATATACACATATATACTTGTTAGAAAGTTAACGGTTTAAATAGTAATCTATGATTAGCTTTCATTTTTTTTTTTGTATATTCTTATGTATTTGATGTGTAAAGGCAACAACGTTAGATACGCATTAATAGCATTAACAACGCATCGCCATATGCTTGTTATTTGTATATGTATATATGTAAGTGTGGGTGCTATGTCATTTGTATATTGTAGGTGCATACATACTAAGTACAATTCAGGTTAGTCAACAATAAGTATTAATAATACAGGAGCGCCACACCACATGGTGAGATCATTCCAAGATCATGACAATATTGTTGCTGCGATGTTGACGTTGTTGTTGTTGTTGCTATTTTTGCTACAGCCACCACCACTCATCAGTTGTAACTAATGATCATGCCGTGCACGATCATTGTTACGCTTTAAAATGCCAAATGCGGGCTCAACTCATACAAATAAACACATTTAAAGTATTCAAATATATATACGATAAGTGTAACTCCTATAAGTATAACGAAGTAGTTAGTACGAGAGTAGTAGCTTACCACTTACTCCATAACTTCCACCACGTTTTATAGCAAAAAGATGCATTTTTACATTATTATATTTTCCATGATAATCACAATGATTTTATTATACGAAAATAAGGGTTCTCCTTCATTGTTGCCTATTAGTGTTTTATATGTTAGTTAGTTAGGTATTTGATTTTTCCTGGTGTAAAACGTATGAATAGTATAAAATGGTTATTACTATGTTTTTAATAAATTAGGATATACTTCAAGGTACCAAGGTAGCTCCACCATTTTTGTGCTTTTGCAATGGTGATTTAGTGATTTCGAGTTTTTGTTGCATAAGCACACGGAATGGCTTTGGAACAGTTTGTTTATATTTTTTACAATTTTTTATACATACTACATATTTATCCACATTAATATAATAGGAGCTTTATCTTACTCATGCACATACTGCGATTTTAAATAAATCATAAAAAATGTTTCTCTCCTAGCATAAGTGAAAACGTCCCATCTTCTCGAAGAGAATATTGTCTATAGAAATCAATGCGTTAATGAGTATACATCATAACAGTGAATTATTTCCGAAAGGTTCTAAGAACCTTTGAATGGCTTCAAAGAGCGTTGTTCTATAAGGTTTTTATGTCTCATACTTCATTGCCTTCTGCGTCGGTAGATATTCTAGCAGAAAAACTACCAAGGACACCCGGGGATGGGAATCCTCAAAGACTTGCTTAGGAACTTTATTTTTAATGATTTTATTTTTGTTTAAAGTTAACTCTTATAGCTCTTACAAGGGTTAAATGCAGGGGTCAAGACCGTCATTGTCTGGTGCGGAGCCACACCCTGCTACGACATTCGCAGTTTCCCAGTTGAGACTGTCGAAACTGAACACTCCGCATCAGTGACGTCAGTATCGAGAAAGGCTCCACACCAATCCAGAGTGTTATGCATTTCTGTGCTTATTAGATGGGGGTTTTGCAGCCAGGGGGCATAATAGGCTGTATTAGAGCCTTCTCGTTACCTAGTCACCTAAGCTATATATATATGACCTCACCATTGTAGTGGATGCTGCCACGATCGACCTTCCATTTCCCCATCGACATGTCGTCTACCCAAACCTTGCTCTTCGGGACTGGCCGGCGCCCAACCTCACTATGAACACAAGTATAAATTTTTTTAATGTGAACACGGGCAACCCGCACACGAATACGAGCGGAGCAACCTTAAGGAAAACTTCGGGTCCTTCTTCGAGGATACCCTTGACCCAAAGCACTACAAGTGGCGGCAAGCAAGCACATCACCCGTTATATCACCAGCGAGGAAGACTTCGGCTTAAAAAACCGTTTATACTGCCGTGTGTGTCAGTCACCAGAGACCCACTGTTTAAAACTGATAGGGCTACTGCCATCAGAAATTCTCCTTTCGGTACGCAGCGCCTCAACCTATCTACGTACCTAACTCTTATAGAATCCGAAGAGTCTTTGGACCGCTCTACTCCTTCAGCATTGAGCGTATTAAATTCGGACACTATTGAAATTTACCTTCTTATACGTATTAATCAAATCCTATTATTTCCACTGATTCTAAATATAAATCCAGAAAGAGAAAGCGTTTATCATTTCCTTATGTGTCTGTGAAAAGATGACTTGTGGCCTTTGGTTTGGAAGAGGATGGACAAAACTTCTCAGCATATTCATATTTTTTGCCTGAATTAGCTCGCACTCGAAGAAAATTGTTCAACACTGTCAATCTCTGACTTCAAGCTCCAGCATAGGATTTCTTAATTTAACGTTAATTGGAGTATTTTAAAAAAATTAGTCTTTTAGGTACTATTGTTTGTCTCTCGAGTCAACGTTTTTCTAATAATAACACAATAAAAATATATAATAATATATAAAATGAAGTAGATGAAATGAAGATGGGCTAGCTGGTACACCTCGTCTCAGACCATATGTTTGAAGTGACAGAGGTGTGGTTAGTGTTTAAGTCACCCTGTACTTATACAGATGAAAGTCACCATTAAATTATACACGTCGGATTAGTGTTGCTGATCTCTGTTGTTATCGTTATTTTTCTTCGATGTACATAAAAATTATTATTCGTTATCTACTCTTTGACTGCAGCGTGGAAAGTGCGGATCGGCATATTTTAAACATAATAAACATAATAAACATAATAAAATAATAAAAGTTTTGAGTAAATTAAATAAAAACGTTAAAAGTGTTGTTTAACATAAAATTAATAAAATCATTCCCGATTTTTAGAGTTAGGCTAGAATTTCTGCAATCTCTATTGGTTGGGTCCGTGTTGGCCACTCAAATGAATATTGTGATGCCACGCGAATACCAATCTCAGCTTATCCACAGGTCGAAACTGCCTGAGGTTTTAACGAATCGCAGTAAGCTACCCACATCAGTCTTTGATGATGGATCTAGGCCAATTAAATGATAATTACCCATACATTTGTGGGATTTTATTATAGAACAGGGCGCGTCACCGCAGATGGGATAACGTTTTATCTTGCTTCTCGCCTGTACAGCATTTGCAAAACTCAAAAGACAATTTTGCAGCGAACGAACCTCATGTTTTTTGATGTTAGTAGGTTTTCGTGTCCTTTTCTTATAGAGTAAAGTTCACACTGGGTGATTCAGTTCATCATTTCTGGACTATGAAAATATGGATCGCTAATAGGAACATTTTTTTTGTTGAGGGTGCATTTGTATCCTCTCTTCCGAGTTCCTCAGCTTTACATTTTCCCCTATACCCCTATATTCGGGCACCTAGAACAGGATAAAATTGTGCTGCTTTGTAATTTCATAGAGAAATATGCGGTCGTCCGTAATGATTTCCGATTTAACAAAAAGGAGCCAAGGTACATGTGGTAGAAGTAAAACTTCTTAAAGAACCTAAATCAGCTATTAACACCGCCTTATATGAATTAGCCTTGGATTTAGTCAGAAATATATAGAATACTCTTTAGAATACCCTTTTGAATATCTTTAGTACTATCTTCCGGACTAATTCGGTCTTTTCCTGACTAAATCCTGGAGTACGTGAACGGGCTACTTCTCTTATTTCTATCTTCAAGGTTATGGTTTGCATATCAAAATAAAAGTACCAATGCTTTACTCAGCATGAAAATAGGAAAATAACAAAATGAGAGACGAAAGCCAATAAAAGGAACAGTTTTTTTCTATGCCCGTGTTAATTTTTATAAAAAAAAAAAAAGATTTTTAATGAAATTCTTTACAATACAGAGTAACGCGTGTCCTGATGCGTTTGAATTTACCCAAGCACTGTCCTCTACAAGTTGTACATTGCATTTAAATTAGATTCAGTCCCAGTCATATGTTTGTCGGTATTTGTGTGAATACACCATACATTTATAAAATACATATACATATGAACAATTATGTATAACGATTATATCTTCATTTGTAATGCTACCACCATTAGCCACTGGTAATAATTCCACAGTGCCTAGGTATACAGATGTATGGTGTATATATTTATAGGAAAATAACTGAGTGTCTTACTGTTAATTTGATGTTAATAGCTAGAAGAAGAAGAAGGATAAATAGTATGAGAAAAAAAAAACATCACTCGTTCCAAAACGAAATTATTGTAAGTATAAACAACGTGAGGTCAGTAAGTGAAATTTAGTTTAATACTGGCAGTGTGTATACGTGATCATAGCAAATATTGTTGTTGTTCTTGTGGTTGTTGTTATTGCAACAACATATGTTCATACATATCAAGCCACAATCCGACGTGTATCTAGCTATGCGAGTATTGGTAACAATTGCTAATCTAACAACTATGACTTTCATCCACATGCGATTGTAATGGTCAATTGTTAATTTTATTGATTTTAAGTATTTGTGTGTGTGTATCAAACAATGTAAAATATAAAAGAAAAAAATCAAACCATAATGTGTTATTATATTCGCATTTTTTCAATGATTTCTACTTGAGAATGCCAACTTTTCAACAACATGTAGTATTAGCCCCTCAATTCGTCAGCATTGCTTATGTTTGCGTGTTTATAGAACATTGTACGTATGAAGCTATAATTTGTAGATTTCCAAATGATTACTGCCGCCGCTATAGCCGCCATTCTTCGATAGGCGAATATAATATGTTGATGCAACCCACAATGAAGCTGTTATTGTGGTTGTTGTTAGTAGCATTTCATTACAATAGTTACCACACAATTGCTATAAATGTACGTTTGTCGATAAGTGAAATTTTTATTCGACAATTCAACAATTTCATTTTATTCGCCTTTTTTCATTCGTTGTTGTTATTGGTGGTGGTGGTGGTGCTATTATTGTTTTGGTATTGTTATGAGTAATTTTCATTGGAATAGCGTAACAAAAACAGCAACGACAGTAATAACAATAATAAAAGCAACAATAGCAACTATGCTATGCAATAATAATTGCTACATACTACATACTATACTATACTATTACAAGAACATGTTACTCCATACAAAATAAGCTCACATTTCTCTTCACATATGTATTTACTATACATATTTGGTGTTATCACTGTGTAATTTCGTTGCTTGTATTCGATTCGATTAAGTATCCATAATTTCCCCTGTGCTATACAATTATTGGTTTTATTTCTGTTATTAGTAAAATTTCAATAGGTTACAATTTGTAATTTAATACTCTTACGAGTACTCTATCTCTCTCTCTATCCCACATGTCAACGATTATTAGTAAAGAATTTCGATGGCCCAATTTTAAGGAAACTTTAAAATTAGCTTTGAAAATTAGTTAATACTAAGTGCATGCACTTTATTATTATTTTTTTTTTTTGTTGCAAATTCATCATATATTGTTATCTACAGGATATTTGTGTATTATCACATTTGTATTACAGAGAAAAATAATTTAAATTTTCATTTGAGTATGTCCATCCAATAAACAGAAATGTTTATGACTTAAGAGTCTCATATGCATTTTACAAAGGATACATATAACTTCAATGAGTAGTACATAGTACGTTACGTGCTACAATGTCAAAAGCAACAACATTTATAATACATATTAGGTACTTGTACAAATTTGTAGTTGTAGTACCAACTTCTGTTCTTACTATTTATTAATGAAAAAATAGGTACTAGGGATGTTGATGTGTTCCCGAGATCTTCGGCATCTTGTTATTATAATCCCGGGATCCCGCAATTAATCCCGCAATTTAGATGCTCATTATTTTGTAACAACTTAACTCCAAAAAAATTGGTACAGTATTGTTCTTCTACCAAATAATAAATAATAAATAAATGGGTTTTAAATATAATTTTTTATTTAAAGTGAAAATTAATTCATTAGTAACGAAACAAAATTAATAGTTAAATTTATATGCCATAATAATACTTTAAAAGCGAGTGCATACATATCTGATAAAGTATGTTATGTTAATTAAAATGTAATCGAATGTATTTTGTGGTTGAAAGAAGTTCATATATTTTTTAAATTCGTACAATTGAAGCGGAGAAAGCGGAAAGTAGTAGTCTTTAATACAAATTCATGTGTGATTCTGCCATTCGAAACCGGCATAACTAAGTAGGTCCCTTCTAATATTGTCCCAAATTTAACATGGTCAACAGTATTGGATGAGAAGCTGGGCCAAAGAGACCTTCGTGTACGATCTGCAATTTCATGTTGTTGCAACAAGTATTGCTACGAATATACATCGTTATAACTTAACGGTATCTGCTTCTACTAAAGTAGCTATATTTTTTCTAACTTCTCTGTATTACTGTTGAAAATTAATATGAAAAAAATAGTAAACTATTTAAAGTGTTGCCATCCAATTTAGATCTGAACTTATTGTATATTAATCTGCCGATGAGAAACAAAAACTTAGCTGATTTGTAGCACAAACACAAAGGGCTTTTCACACTTGGTTTTTCGCTATGAAAGGGGATTCTTGTGTATCCATTTTATATGGTTCGTAAGAAATTAAAAAACCTAAAAATCCAGAGATTGTTGACCGGGATTTTTGTGACTTAAAAAAATCGGGATCCCGGGATTGACAGCCCTACTAGGTACTACCTTTGAGTTTTCAATGTTACAATTAATATTACCAGTAAGCTATGAAATATGTACGTGAATGTGCCGGAATACATTTAAAATTGCAATTTCACTTCACATTCTGACATGTTGCAGAGAACAAACGACTGTGTCAGTGACATTATATAGCATTGTAAGCACAATTTGGTAAACTGTTGTATGATATATTGCCCTCTAATTATAAAAGAGTTACAAATCAAAATTGAAATTTTTTTCAAAAAACGAAAAAACAATATTTGTGTTTTGTTCCCATTTCTGCTTTTGGAGTATGTATGAGTATACTGCAAATATTGCTATGGCGTTATAGCTTTTTTCAATATTTTCAATTATGGTCTCCACTGTTGCAAGAGAAATTCGGCTTTTGCTATTGCTCTACAAAAATCCGAATAAAAAATAATTCAAATAATTTGTACCATGAGGAAGCCGGATGAAAACTATTTTGGATAACGGATGAAACCAGTCAACTTTTACTGGATACTCACTTTCCGAGTTAAGTATTCAGTATTAAGTATCAGCATTGGGTTCTTATTTAACACTTTCAGCACCCAATGTTGATGGAATTAATGAGATCGACCAGGCTTAAAGAATTAAACTATCAAACAAGCTTTTCCATAACAATCGAGTTCAATGGGCCATACAGACCTTTAGACCATACAAATCTCTAGGACCTGACGAGATATAACCTTAATTATTTCCTCAAGGAGTAACATATTGTGTCCCTACCTTAACTAGACTACAACTAGACTAGAATGTAACCTAGTTTTTTGTTAGGTCACATTCCTACAAAATGGGCTGAGTTAAAAGTTGTATTCTTACCAAAGGTAGACGAAAAACCCGAAAAATTGCCTAAATCATACAGACTTAATTAGTTAGTTCATTTATATAATTGCCTTATAACAATTTCCTTATCAACGAATCAAGTCCACTGAGAATGCTATACACATCTTAACTACTACGAGTATTACCGAGTCGAAGCAAATGGTCCTATGTGCATTTATCGACATTTAATAAGCTTTTGACAATATTTCATATGAGTTCATATGAGTGTCTTTATGAATCATCAAATGGATATTTTGCATGCTAAAATCTGGAACTATAAGTGTTATGCTTGGGGGAGATCAAAATATATACAACTATAAGGGGTTACCTACAATGGGACATATTCTTGCCACTTCTTTGGACTTTAGAAACATAAGAACTTCATTACAGGCTAAATAATATGGGTTTTTACACTCTAGACTAAGCAGACAACTTGGTGGTGTATATACTCGTAGTAGGCTGGCATGAACATACCATTTCGGACCGCATGCAACAAGCCCTGTTAAATATTAACAACTTTTGCGTAGAAAGAAGGTTTTCTATTAGCCCATCAAAAACTGCACTGGTACCATTCACCAGGAAAAGGAATATTAATCTTATATATCCTATTCTAAATCTATTCTATACACAAAAGATCTTTTATGTCGCAATGTCGGAACTTGGACAACCTACGACAATAAATTTTATCCTATTCTAGGCGATGCTACACTTCAATTGTAAAGTTAAGCAAAGGAAAGCAGCAACTGAATTAAACAAACTGTACCGCTTTGTTTGACAACATTACAGGGTCAATGAAAAGTTGTCCCACCAACGCCTTAGGGGTGCTTCTAAGCCTCCCACCTACTTCTATAATCGAGAAGAAAGCTTGATAAAGTGCCTTACAATTACCAACGGATATATGAAAGGACCTTTAAAGATCTTAGAGAGTTTTTTCTGCATAGTCGCGGTTTAAAAATAATTGATGCATTATCCTCAAAATTAGTCTTCTTCAAGAACTTGGAGGTTATTATCAATGACCGTGAGGTGTGGAGAACTAGATCTACTAACATCAAATCGGGATCTCAGATTTGGTGTGTTGATTAGAAAGTAGTAGAGCAGGGGCGGGCGTAAATCGCCCGAGATTCAAAAAATCAATTCACTCCATTGAAAGTTGTATCAGAGAATTTCTTCGTAGAAATATGAGAGGAACTCACATTTATATACTGTCAGACAGTCAAGTGGCATTAAGAGCCCTTCAATCAGTCACAATAACCTCAAAATTGGTAGACGACTACCAAAACCTTCTTAATATACTAGGCAACTTTAATACAGTTATATTGGGGTGGATTTCTGGGCACCAAAGACATGAGGGTATTAAAATGGTAAATTACCTAGCCGAACGAGGAACAGACATGCCACTAGTTAGCATGTGACAAAAGTCACAGAAACGGAACTGTCGTACAATGGACAGAAAAGAAAATTGTACACCACAATGAGATGAGGACAAATGAGGACATGAGGGACATGAGGAGGACAATGGGAATATAGCACAAACTACTTTTGTTAGGCTGAACAGACTTATCGTTCGAATTCTATCTGGTTACTTCATAGATCATTGTCGTCTGAGGTATAGCTTATCCAAGGTATGTTTCGCGGACACTGATGTCTGTAGATTTTGTAAAATGGACACTGAACATATTATATGAGAATGTTTAGCACTTGGCAAACAAAGATGTAACCCTTTAGGTGCCATTGTCATACCTCCACACAAATTATGGAACAATAAGTCTCAGACAATGCTTAAATTCATAAAAAGCCTCAAACTTACGGGTTCAAACGTAAAGCCCTGTACAATAGATCTCATTTGGTTGCAGTGCATCTTGATCTCTAATAATAATTATAACATTTTGAATAAGCATTGCCTTTTATTTGCCTTTCGTATCGTGCACATTTATTAAAGCATCCTCTCTTTTCTGCTCTTGCCATCTGATCACTAATCTCGCTTCCTCGAGAAGTGTTTAACCCACTTTAACCCACTGGCCCCATTTTAGGGCGATGAAATGTATGACCGACCAATAATTATATTTCTGTGGCAACATTATTCCATCTCGTATGAAGGCTCCTCTGTAAATTTGATGTTGAAAAAAAATTAAAGAACATCAACTTCGAAGTGTAGCCCCAATTTAGAGGTAGAGAGGGGTTAAGTATTGTAAATTTCGAGAAAATGCTAAAGCATAAAATTAATAGGGACAATCATACATTTCACCCCTCTAGGGGTGATTCCTGTGCAATTATGGGCGTATTTGTAATTTTTCAAGTATTTTTAATTTCATCTTACAGCTTCCCTTAGGAATAAAGAACAAACTGTGTCATTATATGAGTGCTGTATCTCAATGGGTAGTCTGTTGGCCTTCTGATCTGTAGGAAGTGGGTTTAATCAACGGCTGAAGCATAAAAAAATTAACATCGAAAAGATTTTCTTTAGAACGGTGCCCACCTTTCGGCAAGCAATTGGCAATTCCTCCGGCAGTAACAATTTGCAATGGAAAAGCTTCTAAAAGAACTCTGTGATAAATCTCAGAAAAAGTGATGTCTCTAGAGTTCTGCCGTGCGGAACCGGATAAAATAGATTGGTCCCTTCCAATACTGTCCACAATTTAACATTTAACAATAGTAATAGAAGAAAAGCTCTGTCAAAGAGCCGGGGCATCTACGAGGTTAGGTCATATGTATCAAATCCCCTGTAGGACCCTAAAAGCAGTGGAAGCGAAATTTATGAAAACGTAAATTTCGTACAGGAGCCCCTCTAGGGGATACAGGATGGGTGGAAGGAATCTTAAAAAAGTGTTCGGTGATTTTTCACCTAACTGGCGGCCATACATTTTACGCTGCTTGGGTCTGAAATCGCCCGGAAATTTTAGAGAGATTCTGAATATGAATTGCCCGTCAGATCCAGTGAGTTTATGTATTTAGCTCTTTTCGATCAAGCTACAATAAATCGCAGATTTATGGCACCCCCCACAACTATTGACCAGTTGCAGATCAACACTATTCAAACCGCTGATGCGAATAAATATAAGTAGAAGTCCCCAGACTATCACCATTCGTAGATTAATGAAATTTGAGAAACATATCAAGGTATTGAATTGAGAGAGAATGGTGCCACAATTGCATAGGAAAAATGTAGCTTCATAAATTCTCAAAATAAGAGATAAATATCAGCTCAATAAATAAAAATAAATTAAAAAACCAAGTAGTTACGTACTTAGTCGCATTTGGTTTGGTAATTAAACCATTCTTATCTTAATTTTTACCCAACAGAACAATCAAAATGCCGTAAAATGTGCAATATTGTTTCCTTAATTTTATGAAATCCTTTTTTTTTTTTTTTTTTTGTAATTTCTGTTGCACGTACATGTTGGTGGACATAAGTATGTACATAGATGAGAATTTATAGCACGTATCTTTGTCGACTACTACTGCTACTATGAGTAATTGCGATTCGGTGCACTTTTATTGCAACTCGATTGCAATTTCGACACTGTGCGATAGTACGAATTGCACATAAGTATAATATTCGTCGGTACACATTTGCAGCAGCATGTGACAGCAAGTACATTATAGCGAACTATATATCTTAAATGTAATCATTGTGCAAGTTTGCTACGCCATCTTATCGCCGTTATTTCCTATTCCAGCATCCATTCTTCGATCCATATTTCAAAAAGACATACACACACTCCAACCACCTTGCCATCAAGCAATTTCATGCGCATAATCATCATGAATTGTGGGTGGATGAGTATGTGTTTTTTTTTTTTTTTTTTTTTTTGTATTCGAAGGGGGAATCTTTCTTAGATACCGTCCACCATAGACGGCATGTACGATTCATACTGTCCGCTAAAGGTACACCTCATTCGGGACCACGCCCAGTCAGTAATATCTTACTATGCTGGACTTGCGAACCAGTACGCCTACGTACTAAACCCTTAACTCCGACCTCTATAGCTTGTTTGTGTCCTGCGGGACCGCCGTTAAGCACTACTTCGCAGGACTAAGCTGAGCTAATATGCCTCTTCAAACATCCCGTACATGGCGTTCACACAGCTGCAGTTATATTTCTCCGCTGCCACTCCTTCTTCCTGAGCTCCTTGAGAGCTATTGCAGCCCATTCTTTCATCTTAAACCACACTAAACTCGATCGCAGCATATGGCTCACAATGTTATCAGGTGTTATCCTTTCATTTATTATCTTCTCTATGGTCATTCTCTGCGTCTCAAATCTTAGGCAGAAGAAAAAGATATGCTGAGCGTTTTCGCCAACAGTGTTGCAGAATGAACATTCTGTCGCGTCATCATGACCGAATCTGTGGAGGTACTCTCTGAAACAACCATGGCCCGTCAAAAACTGCGTAAGGTAGTAGTCTGTCTCTCCGTGTCCTCTTTCGACCCAAGCTTGCACGTTTCTGATGAGCCTGTGGGTCCACCTCCCTTTTCCTGCGGCGTCCCATTGACTTTGCCATTCATCTAGGCTCGTCTGTCTCTCCTCTTTCCGTTCGGTTGCCGTTAACCGTCTATTCAGGCTTTTGGTTCTGCTATATACTCTGCCCAACTCCGAGGCCATTATGTCCGGCGGCATAATGCCGGATATAATACCGGCACCTTCTTGTGACACTGTCCTAAATGCACATGCAACTCTAATAGCGCTTAACCTGAAAACTATCTTCGCCTTCTTCGAGTATGTCTTTTGCCGCAGAGCTGCCCCCCATATAGGCGCCGCGTACATCAATATTGATTGACTGACTTTAGCCAGGAGCGCTCTCCTACTCTGGCTGGGGCCACCAATGTTGGCCATGATTCTCGTCAGAGCCGCTGTCATTGTTGCCGCCTTCCCGCAGGCTTTTTCGATATGCGCCTTGAAGTTGAGCCTCGTATCAATCATTACACCTAGATATCTCAACGAAGGTTGCGTTGTAATGTTGTAGCCGTCAATGTTTAGGGTGATTTTTTCGAGTTTTTTCCTGCTCGTGATAAGTACAGCCTCTGTTTTCTGTACCGCAAGCTGGAGCTTTGTCGTCGTGAGCCAATCCTTAATTTTCGAAGCTGTCTCTCTGCAGATGCTCTGAACTTGGGAGAGCTCCTTCGCAACGATCGTCACGGCAATGTCGTCCGCGTAGCCAATTATCTGGGCTTCTTTTGGCAATGGAAGGTTTAACACCCCATCGTACAGCACGTTCCACAGTAGCGGGCCAAGTACAGATCCCTGCGGCACTCCACCCGTCACCACGTAGCTTTTGGGCCCTTCGTCCGTGTCATACAACAGTAGTCTGTCAGACAGATAACTATTTATTATTCGCATTAGGTACGCTGGCGTTCCCTTTGCCTCCAATGCCCTCATAATAAGATGCCAGTTTGCCGAGTTGAAGGCATTTTGTACGTCTAGTGTCACTACTGCACAATATTTTTTATCGCCATGCATCCATCTAGTGCCTTCTATGGCCTTGCCAGCAATGTCCGTCAATTTTCTAATTGCGTCTATGGTCGACCGATGTCTCCTGAAACCAAATTGGTTCTCGGACAGACCAGGTGGTTCCCTTTCTAGATGTTGTTCCAGACGCGTGCATATCAACCGCTCCAATATTTTGGCCATCGTATCAATCATGCAAAGTGGACGATACGCATTTGGCTCACCCGCCGGTTTATTCGGCTTCTGAAGGAGGACCAGGCGCTGTTTTTTCCATACTTTCGGGAAAACACCCTCGTTCAAACATCTCGCAAAAAGCTCGGCAAAAGGCTTCGTGTTATGATTAATGGCGATCTTCAGCGCCTTATTCGGGATGCCATCAAGTCCAGGCGCCTTTGCGTTACCGAATCTCTCCGCCGCTAAGATAATCTCCGACTCGTCGATTTTCACTGCCTCTTCTATTGGGGGTGTCACCATATACGGTTGCAAGTCTTGCGCCGGAAAAAGCGTTTTTACTACCTTTGCTAGGAGGACAGAGCAGGTTGGTGCTTTACCTCTACCACCTCTGACCTTGGACATCACTATCTTATACGCGTCGCCCCACGGGTTCTCGTCCACCCTTTCACAGAGTTCTTTGAAGCATGAGGACTTGCTGCTTTTGATCGCCTTTTTAAACTCCTTGCGTTTCTTTTTGAAGCATTCACGTAGTATTATATGCTCCGGCGTACCTTGGCTTCTTTGGGAGAGACGTCTTGCTTTATGACATTCACTTCTTAATGTATTAATCTCCTGATTCCACCAGTACGTGGGCTTTCTATACATATTCTGTCTTTTTCTGCACATGGCGGCGTCGCAAGCTTTACTTACGTACTTTGACAGCATGTCAGCCTGTCGGTCCACGTCGTTTGAACAGTCTGGGTTCACGTCTAGAATGAGTTTGAAGATTTCTTCATCGAGCGTTTCCACTTTCCACCCTCTAGTTTGTGTTTTTTGTAGGCTCCCTTGAATCTGCTCATGATTGCCGACTTCCATCACAATAGCAAGGTGGTCGCTATGTGTGTAAAAGTCGCATACCTGCCAGCTTGTCGATCGAACGAGCGCGCGGCTGGCGAACGTAATGTCAATAATTGATCCGCGACCATTCTTCTCGAAGGTATTCCTACCGCCAGTATTGAGCAATACAGCGTCTAGCAAGGAGAACGCCTTGAGCAGGGCATCACCCCGCCTATTTGTATAACTGCTGCCCCATTCCTCGGCCCATGCATTGAAGTCACCTGCTATTACGTTTGGCGTAGTAGTTCTAGCGTCTCGCACTAGTTCGTCTAGAATCCTTTCATAGTCGACTTGCGTCACACTCGGCGGGACATAGCAGCTGTAAAAATTGATTCCACAGATCTTCGCCCGCGTGTAGTAGGATTTTCCAAGGAGCGGCTTGTCTTGGATGGAGTTGTTTCCACAGGCCCATATGGCAGCTTTGTTTACCTGATCAGAGATCCAGGTTCCTGCGCTTAAGTTTTTGTACTGCTCGCAAACTATAGCCACTTCTATCTTCTGTTCGTATACTGTCTGCCTGAGCAACTCCTGTGCAGCTTCACAATGGTTTAAGTTGATCTGTACAACTCTCATTATATCCTTTTGCACGCTGCTTGATATAGGGGACACTTCCTACTGCCGATTTGGTGACCCGCATCCTTCCCGTTGATTTTGCATGCTCCACAGAATGGCTTTTTATCGCATGTCTTTGCGAAGTGACCCTTTTCCCCACATTTGATGCAACTTTGGCTCCTATCTTCTGTGCTGCTGCACGCCCTCGCCACATGCCCATATTCTAGGCACCTGAAACACTTCTTTAGGTTCGGTTTTTCCCTTATTCGGCACACCACCCATCCAATTTTGATCTTACGAGCATCAAGAAGTTGTCTTGCGTTCAACGCCGGAAGGCTTACCACCGCAGTCTGCGTACCTGCATATGCCTCCCTGATGTTTTTGATCGCTCTTTCGTCGAAGAAACTTAACTCCTTTATTTGCGATCGTATCGCCTCGACAATATCCTCCTTGGTGGTGATTTCATCTAGATCTCGGATCTCCAACGATACCTCATGGGTTAGCGCCCGAGTCTGCGCTTGATCACCGAGCACCTTATTTATTTCCTTTTCATAAACTCCCATGTTTTTCATCTGGGCCTCCTTCAGTTCAAGCAAAATTTCGCCTTTCGCCGTCTTTCTGATCCGTGCAACGTTCTCACCGAGTTCATGTAGAGCATCATTCTTTTTCACAGCTTTAAGTATGTCACTGTATGACATATTTCCAGCACGTGCAATGATTATCGCGTCTGGTCTCGGAGGCGGTGTATAGGTCGCCTTCTTCTTAGGGTTCTGCGTTTTGCGTTTGACCTGCGCCCAGCTCTCTGTTTTCTTTTTCTCTTTGGCAGGACTATTATTGCCTCCATCGCTTTTGCTCGTGTTATCCGTCGGCTTTTGCACTTCCTCGTGAGTGGCTCTGTTCCTCTTGGGTGGTGTTTTCCGTGTCAGCTGCTCGTCCTCGCGGGGCCTCTTCGGCGTTGATCCTATAGATGTTAGCCTGAGGGGAACATTTCGTCTATTTTCTTTGCTTTTATTATACTCTTCTCGGGCACGTTCGTGAAGTCGCGTTACTGAACTGAGCAGATCCCTGATTTGGTTGTTGATTGATCGTTGCGGTAGTCGCATGGCTTCAGTCAACTTCCTGATTGCCTCACCTAATTCTGACATGATATCGGCACTCGATTGCGTCGTTGTAGCCATAGGCGTGCTATCTTGCATCGCAGGTGGCGAAGACTTTGCTCTTACTGGCTTTTCCGCAGTTTTCGGCGACCGCACCAGTCTTGGTGCACGCTTAAAAGGGTCAGCTTCGACAGTTTTGCCATCTTCACTCGGTATCGGTGTCGTCTTGGGCGGCTCAGCTCCAGGTATCTTGCTACCACCATCGCAAGGACTTTGAGTACCACTGCTCATGGTGATGCCATCTATATTGCTGCTATTGTTTTTGTTGTTTCTCAATTTGTTATCCATTTACTTTCTGTACCAGCGCATCGTGTGTAGGGGGGCGGGCCGAAATAGACAGGAGCGGGTATACCCTCGGGGACAATGCCCCTACCCCAGTTCCCTGAGGCCTGTCCTTCGCTTTACCGGTTCCGGGAAACACGGACGAACCGGCGCTCGCCCGGAGCAACGCAGGCTACAACTCCTGCGTCCAATACACACTTCCTGACTAAGGCCCGAAGGGGCTGGTTACTGATACCCACCGCGGCTAACACCTCGGCAGAGGAAGCTCACATCACCTTCATCCTCCCAACAGCAGAGAAAGCTGTTGAGGTTCTGAAGGACTCCCAGTGCGCCGCGGAGTATACCGGTCGATTTAACAGCCGCACCTAACATGGTGTACAGACGCTGACCAGGAAGCCGTCCATTATGGAAACCGTCGCGCCTGGGTTTTTTTATAACTCATCATGCCCATGCATGATGAGGGGGACACATAATTCAAAGAGGCGGTGTCGGCTCGCCACTGTCACAGGAATTTCATAGGACTCGCTGGCTTTTATACCGCCTCCTCCATTCCTGCCGCTCATCGTCGGGGATTGCTTATTCGTTTAAACTTATCTCGCAATTAACCTGCTACTACAGGCCGTCCGGCTATCCGCGACCTGCCGACCCCCCCGGTAGCTTAGAGCCCAGCTATAGTACCCGATCCCGTAGGATCAGACCGTCCGGGTGGATGAGTATGTGTGTGATTGTGTGTGTGTGTATGCGAGTGCAATTTAATGATAGATGCATATACTCACGCATACGCTGATTGCTACTTGCTGCTCAACATTATAACATAAGTTTCTTCTTGGTGTACATATATGTACGTGCCATTTATAGTAGTTGCCACATGCAAATAATTAATACAACTGATGACGATGATCATCTACTGTATTCTTCAAGAGATGATGCACTCTCTCACGCAAATAGTGCATACAACGAAAACACAAGGGGTTATGGCAATATAATAATTCAGCATGTGAAACAGCAAAGGAGAAGAAATAGTGGAATAAGTACAGGGAATACTTGTAGCATGGAAATCGAATTGTGGAAAATTGTGGCATTCGAATAAAGAGTAGGTGGAGCTGCAGATAATACGGCAATTGCTAGCTACTGTTGCTACCACTACTACCGTTGTACCATGATCCGTATGCATCTAGGATGAACGGAAATGAGGACATACATACATGCATACATATAGTATATACACGATGCAATATTTGCGGCAATGACAAAATGTTCTCACAAAATACCAACATCACAGTCATTATTTGAAAATATTATATAGGGGAAAGTCACGTGTACTTTGGACGAGTGAATTGGGACACTGTCGTATTTTCGAACTTTCGCCATGGAAATTCTTTTTTGTATTCGTTTTAATGATTTATGCTATGGCTTGACCGGCTTTTGTAATCATTTTTAATACTAAACATGCTTCGATAAACCAAGGCTCGTTTTACCAGTAAATCCTAGTTTTTGTTTGCCAAAAAGTTTTTCTTGTTTGACACCAAAGAATAAATTATACTACACACAAGCACATATTTCAATAAATTTACAAAAATTCGAGGTAAAGAAATCCGAGAGAGAAGCTATGTAAAGCCTCACGAACAAAGCAGAACTAAAAAATACATTCAAGCCAAGAGAAAACATTTTCTAATTTCTTTACTTAATATTCTTACACCATGTTTAGATGAGCTTGTAAGTTTTTGGAGGTTTGTAATTTTTTTCATATGAATACATCCCTGCGCTGATCTTGTTTTGTTGTATGATTTGTATCTAGGGTTGTTTTAGCACTTAATTATCATTATCTAAAGGAAACATAATTAACTGGTTCGTTAAGACCTAGACAATTATTTTAGGCTATAATTCCATTATTTTATTCCATGTAAAAATATTTACACACAATTGTAAAAAATGTCCACAATAATGCAGTACACTATTGAAACACTCCGATTCGGCTGAAACGTGGAACAACAGGTATTTGACGCTCGAATTTTTGTTTAAATCTTCCGTGATTTGTAAGGCCCCTATTGTGAAGAGCCGATGATTCGAAGCCAACACTAAACATATTAATATTTTCATACTGTTGCTATGGTGGACCCAGGAATCACGCGATCATGATCTTTCTTTGATGATAGTGTTAGTATTTAGTGTAATGTTGTTGTTGTTTTTGTTGTTGTTGAAATGGCTGCTTTCTTCTGAAATACATAATTAGTGACTATCGCCGTTTTATTACCACGTATACTCGTTAAGGTTTTGTTAAGTGTTGTATTTTACTATATTGGAACAGTTGAAATTAGACAAAGTCTCTATGTTAATGTCTCTTAAAGTGCTATACCAATTTTGTGAGATCCAGGAATAACAATATTCTTTTAATCTCTATTTCTGAGATTTCAGCAATATTTTGAACAAATGGTTTACCGAAGGAATGGCTTTTGGCTCTAGCCATACCAGGATTTTCGCATATGTAGTGTGATAGGCTTACTGACTCATTTTCATCCTGGCAGCTGCGACAGAATGAATTGAAGGGAAGATTCAGTCTTTCTGCATGTTTTTCTACCTTCCAAGGGGCTGTCAGAACTGCAGTAATGCGTGTGATGTTTTGACTAGATCAATTTAGCAGTTGAGCTGTCCTTCGAATGTTATACCTGGTCTGTCTTGACACAGTGCAAGTTGCCAAGCGCTTTCACCTCTGTTCCGCAATAGAACAGTAATGAGAAGTTATGACACTTTTTATTTTGCTAAATGGAATCGCGACTGTTTCTGCCAGTGAAACGACCAATGCAGAACCAATTTGCTAGCCAATTCGTCTGCCCTTTCGTTCCCCTCAATGTTCCTATGGCCTGGAACCCAAACAAGAGTAACTTGGAGCCGTTGGCTAAGTTCTGCGAATTATTGTCTGCATTGTAGGACCAGTTTTGAAGATATTGTCTTAGAATCTAGGGCTTTGAGAGCAGCTTGACTGTGTGTAAAGATAGCCATCTTCGACCATAAGACTCTGTCACTTGAAACGAATGTACATGCTTCCTTTATGGCCAGCATTTCTGCCTGAAACACACTGACCTCATCAGAAAGACGTACTGATTTGACACTTTAGTGCCATACTCACAGAAAATTTTTTTATTTAAATCCAGCCACTGCACGGCAGAGAGTAGTTATTACGAAAAAAAAAAAACATCAATAACTATTAACTATGAAAACAATTTTGGGCAGTCCGATTAGTTCATCTATGAAACTATTCAATTTGATTTTTATATAAGACTTTCGGTATTACGAAATATGAGCCAGTCCCATTGCTAAGACCCAAAAATACGGGTAATATTTATGTGGTATATTTGAATCTTATCGACTTTTTTTGAATGAACTTCATAAAATTATTAATCAACATTCCAACCACTTCTAACTTATAAAATATAAAGCGTCTTCAAGGTTGTTAAATCATGCAATTCCATTTTTTACGGTTTTGAAAAGGAAACAGACCTCTCGGAGACATTTTATAATTTCTTTTTTACGATAATCAAACTTAAAAAATGTTCATTTCTAGTTTGAAATGCTCATATTTTCATCAATATTCTTAAAGCGCATGAAATTACGAATAAGACTCAGTAGTTGGAATTAAAAGAAAACTTTTGGATGTTTGGCACTTTTTCGGAAGAAGATATTACAATACAGAATTTCAATTTCTCCACAAGAGCATTGTTACATATCGATTTTGAAGGGCACTTTGTCCAATCCATCCGACAATTCCCTATTTAGAGATATTTTCGTGTATATATAATTTTTAAGCCACGGTATTATGGTATGTCAATTGTAGCCGTAGCATAGTCACGCGTGGAATTATATTTTGGTCACATTTGGCCAAATATTCATTTATACGATTGGTGGTGGTATACAACGATGCATTGCTTCGGAAACAACCCCGAACATTAGCAACATCATTTCCAACGCAAACATAACAGACACACAAAAGGTGTTAATGCAAATTAGAAGGTGTTCTCGTGTATGTCATCCGTGTTGTTGTAAATTTGCAAATAGTATGTACAACTTGCCATGCCGCGGCCATGCTTATGCAAATACTGACATTATTAGTGGCTGCAAAGCAAAAAAAAATAAAAAATACAAATAGAATTATGGTGCATTTGTTACGTGTTGCAAATAACAATGACAATGTTCGAAGAAAGGCGGGGAATAGAAACGTGTATATTGCAACTCTGGAGAGTGGCATATACACTATGTTGTTTGATGACATAGGTAACAACACCACCGAAGAAAATTCGTGATTTACTACAAGCAACAAGCTATTGGTGGTGATGGTGGTGGTGGTCGCAACTGCATCAGCAGGAAGAGAATAATTTTTTAATGAGCTTTTGCATTTTGGTGACAACGTCAAACGATGATGACGACTTTGGAAACAACAACACCACAAATACCATAATTGGAAGTTTTCTATATATAAACCACATTTTGTTTTCATTTTTACCCATACATACGAGTATACACACACTTATGTAAATATCTATGTGCCAATTTCATGTACGTATTCCACTATTACATACTACACGTGTTGTAAGCAACATGGGTGCAACATAAAAAAGATTGCTGCTATCCACAATTCAACATGCTTCTTCGTTCTATAGAACGTACGGAATTTCCATTATATGTCAGCGTACTGCATTGATTTATTAACTCTGGTTATACATACATATTTATAGGGAAGAGTTGCACGCACACACATGTACACACTTATAAAAAAATTAGCCAACAACAATGACGAATATTTAATTCAACAACGCACCATGCAACACAATGCTGGTGGCTGGTTGCCTATGTGGTGGCATGTAGTACTCGTACGTATATGTGCATGTACTCGTATTAGTAGGTAATGATGGTGGTGATGATGATGCAAAAACAATGTATCAGCAAGGAAAAACGAACGACAAGAAACAACAATAGCTGCAGAAGTGACAGAAGGCGGCAACTATTTGCAACAGTAACAGCATAAAATTCACATACTACCATAATTGTGTAGGTAAGTACGAGTACTCGCATGTAAGTATGCTGCTACATGTGCACGTAAAATGCCAACAAGAAAGGGCAGCAGAATCATACTCTATACATTCATAAGCATTATGTTGCAGTTGTGTATAAAATGTTGCGGTTGTTATTGCTTTTGTAAAATATCCACATTTTTGCAGTTATTACCATTGATAATCTCATTTTGACGTTACCACAGCAGGTTTCTCAATCTCATTTAATAATTGCCGTCACTCTGTGATAAGGTTAAATTCTTGGTTCAATCAAATCAGCAGCATTTTCCACTAAATTCTTATTTGCAAATTTTGACAACAATTTACAATAGGCTAAAATAGAATCCTTAAAATAATAAGACCACTATAGTGGTATTATTGATACGAACTTGTGAAGTACTCGGTAGTTCCTACATTAATAACATGCGTGCAAAACCCACATGATTCATTTCTACAATTAAAATCTTCTGTATTTATGCATACTCATTATAATATTTGCTATAGTTTCTATACAACTCGCGACGGAAATTTAAAGAGGCCATGTCGCTCCACCAAATGCCATTCAACGATGATCACCTACTCTGGAATCAACGAGTCATCCCGTAAGCATGCAATAATAAGAAGTAATCCTTTGTATTTCAAACGCAAAGTGTGCCATTTAGTTTGGACAATAATATAATTAACCGAATACAAGGTTCATAGTCTGAAGATTTCCATGAACTAACTGCGATCCCCAGGGTAGTCGACTGGGAGCTCTCCGATTTGCCTCTGATATACCAACCGGACCTCATCTTCTAGGTTTGGGACCATGGTAATCCTTGCTCAGTCAAGCTTACATCTCTTCAGTGGTACAGCATACAGCAACGTCAACTGAAAGCAAATGGGTCCATCCCATCAGTGTGGCTTCCTCGGACAGCCTTTAGAAATTATCAAGGTGTTGGTTAGAGCTTAAAACCGCTTGACTTCTCATTTCCATATTTTTTACTATGAAATTTTGAACATTTATTTATTTATTTATTTATTTATTTATTTATTTATTTATTTATTTATATATTTATTTATTTATTTATTTATTTATTTATTTATTTATTTATTTATTTATTTATTTATTTATTTATTTATTTATTTATTTATTACAACTGAATTAATCCAGCAATAAACCACCCGAACTATATTTTGTGTTAAAAGAAGTGTTAAGGGATAAGAATATCTGTAAGCTAGCTGAGAAAGGACATGGTATGGGACACTTTGCTCAAACTAATATGGTAACAGGGGAACTGAAGAATTCCCTGCTAAATTCTTTTATTTTAGTGTGAGCTAATGCTTTCTTCGTCCTCTAAGCAAAGGCGATTAGTTGTCTCTTCAGATGGATGCAGTTTTCAAAGGGCTCATTGGCCGAGCTTCTCTTCCATTACTGTTGTGCGTCTTAAATTTTAGACAATATTAGAAGGGACCTACTTACTTTAGCCGGTTCCGAACGGCAGAAAACTTGTGACATCACTTTTTCTGAGCTTTGTCACAGAGTTCTTTAAGAAGCTTTTTAATAACAAATATCACCTAATTTTTTTGCAGATGTTCCAATTACGAGAGTATCTGCGTGGAAGATAATCGATCCATGTTGCCGAGCCTTCAGACACAGATAAACCCCAACCATAGCATTTATGAAAAAAGTAATTACATTTTCATAAAAAAATTTGGTTTATTCACAATACTACAATACTACAATATACCAAAATGTCCCCATACTAGCCATCATTCTCTCAATATCTTTCATGTATTATTTATTACTTACACATACACATGTGTGTGTAAGTTTCAATTTTATTTTCTATAAACAGATCACTTTAATTAATCCAAATCGAATGTATAACGTATGTATAATATATTTAAACAATACTGAGTATCCAGGTATGTGCTATATATAAATACATTGTATGTAGTGGTGAAATGCCATGTACTGATAGTGGAGTCAAAGCCAATAACAGTTGCAGCAGCGATGACAGCACGACAGTTGTCAGTTTGCCAACGAAATTTTTATTGCTGTTTGCAATTTATGAAATATTTTCGATTGGCATTATTAAAATGCGATATTAAAATGTATAAAATTCAAAAAGAAAAAGAACAAATAAATAATTTTTGTTGATAAATTCGTAATTCTCTAATTCTTCGAACCAATTGTCTACTTCAATAATTTTGCCGAATTCAATCGAAAAGTCCAACGTCGGAATCCAATTAATCCGTCAAGAAAAAAGTTGCATTAATAATTCACTAGAGGAGAACAATTTAGAAAAGAAAGCCCCATATTTCTTCACTTTTTTAAATAACAACTATTTGACTATATTATTATTGAGAAAGATTTCGAATAGTTTTATACATTTCAACTTCAGCTTCGACGTTGAAATGCTCTATGGGTTTCTTCACTAGTTCTTTCTGTTCAACTTATGAACACTTGTACTCAAAACTTTTGAAATAAATCGATGACGTTTTTAAAACATGTATACATTCCTCTTCATATATGCTGGCGTAACAAATCATATCACACTTAAGGAATGAAAAATATAATAAATAATTATTAACCAAGAAAAAGAAGAGGAAAAATTACAATAAATAAAAAATGGCAAAAGCATGTCAAATTGAAACCTCCATCTCCCTTCAACCGCCTTACGTACAACATTCAGAATCAATGTGAATATGAGATAAATTGATAAGAAAGGTAGGCGTTATATTTAGCGATTCACAAACAAACAAAGAATAATGCAAACTCAAAACCATAAAAAGTACTCGAACTGCGATCCCCTTCTGTGATTGTTACGTATGAACACACACATATTTGCAGAGACAGAAATGATACTTATCAGCAATGTATTGAAATTATTAATTTTCAACTTTTAATAGCCGCAAGGTTTCAAACGACCCCTATGTTCACTAGCGCATGTGTACGTACAGCCAATATGAATCCATACGGTTTATTTGTATTTGGTTGTAGATTTTACAAATACTCGTATGAAGTGTAAAGGTGTGTACACGGTAGGTTTGCTTAAGGTAACCTACAGCATACACATACGCACTCAGATTCGTACTGAGCCAGTGCCACGAAGTCCTCTTTAAAATGTCTGCTGTGTAAAAGTGCACGCCTTGTTATGTTATCGCTTACATGCAATTGCTTAAAACTCGCTTTATATATTTGGCAGCTTGAATTATTTCGGAATCAGATTTTTCATTCTAAGTTATCACAATTTTTAGTTATGTCAAATATTTTCCGTCTCTGATACAATTTTTATAATCTTCTCTTTAATGTTTAAACAATTTGTGGCTCTTAAATTTAATACAACATTCCATATCTTGCTGAACATGGCCCAAGTAGAACTTGACGTGCTCCATTGTCTATATGCCGGACATTTTTTTTATTAATGGAAGATGGTGCGAATAGTTGCTTTCCTAGATAACCTCTTGAAATAGGTAAAACTGTACCACTAGAAGCTTTTCCCGGATAATGCCAAGACGAGCCAATTAGCCCACTTCCCTCTTGTCTTCAATGTCAGTGAACATAGCAACATCGCATACATCTCAGCGTAGTTTCCTATTAGCTGGCATGGTTTGATAACTTCCGGAACTTCATTCTGACAAATCGTAACTTAGTAATGCAAACGAATCTCTCTCCTCATGGGAATTCTCCTCAAAACTAGTCACCAAATGCTTCCTTATCTTACAAAAACTCCCTATGCGAAATAAGGTCACATTATGTTGGATCCCGGGGCACAACGGAATTAAGGGCAATGAGTTGGCAGACGAACTAGCGAGTGCTGGCTCGTCTTCTCCACTGACAGGCCCAGTACCTACTACAATGGACAAATTCTACAGGTCTCCGCCAAGCCAAAATCTTCATAAGATTCGATGCAGCTTTTGACAGAATTAGTCTTAGCAGAACAAACTTACGCCTAATAACCGGCTATCTCTCAGGATATAACTGGTTAAAATACCACCTCCACAAAATGGGACCATCGTCTGACACGGAGTGTAGACTCTGTCTGGAGGAGTATGAAACGTCGATCCACATCTTTTGCGAATGTCCGGCCTTGGACAGGCTTCGCCTCAAACACTTTCAGTTGAGTTTCCCAAAACCAGTTTCAATCATCAAAAGTTCGACAAGATCTATTCTATTCTTCATTAAAAAGGCAGAGGAGATTCTAGTGTCGTAGACGGGCTTGGGTACAAAAGATCTCGTTTGGTCGCAGTGCCCGTAACACTTGTGGTTGGCCGTCAGAGGTATCAACCGTAGGGCTCATATCCTCTAACAGACCTCGGTCTGTTTCACGTGGTCCACTTGTTGAACAAGGATTATGTGCTTGCTCCAACGTCACGCTCTCTTTTGATTGATTGATTGATATGTAAAGGAATTGAATGGATAATAATTGCGTGTGGCGAAAAAATGACTAGACCTACACACCAAATTATTATATTCCATTTGATATCAGAACGAATTTGTAGTTCAAAGCAGTGCCTTGTATTCTAGCATTTATATGAGCGATCTTTCAAATAAAAGATGCTTTAGGAACTGAAATGTAATAGTCAATTCGAAGGAGCTTTCGTGTCGGACGCTTAAGATATCAAGTAGAGATATTACCCACCAGTCAATTGTTTTATCTGTGTGTATTAGCAATATCATGCGTTCTTCAGAGACGATATCTCCAAACATATTGCCTAACATCATACTTTTGTATGAAAAAAATGGTCCCTCAGGCTGCTGTTCTAACTCGAAACTCAATGTACGATATGTTCTAAGGCATCATGAAATCCATGAAGTTATATTAATATATTCTGATGTGATTGATTGATTACAAAATTGAAATACCATCATTTTTATAGGGGAGCACCAAAGAGGTAGTCTTAAGGGTAAATATTATTATTATTTAAGGGTTGTGTTGCACTGCTACCCTAGGTCTATTGTGCACCAAGTGTAAGTATATTAGGCGGAAAAAATGCAGCTAAAGATTTAATGGGAGCGGGTCAGATTTCTGGGGTCATATCTTGGCAATTATGGGGTTATTCGTCGGTTTTCAGTTGATTTTAAATCTATTTTGTAGACGAACCTCCCTAAGGAGTAAAGATAAGAAATAAAAAAGGTCAGAAAAAATGTTCCATTGTGAAAATTAATGGGATTGTGTAATTGTTGCAACCCATTTATGAACACCATGGAAACGGCATGAGAGCAATTTTATAGAATAGCTCATTTAAGCAGTAGAAACGGGTTATCAAAATGTTCTGAAGAAATGTTGAGAAAACAAAAAATTTGTTGATGTCAGTAATCGAAATTTTAACTACATGCCACATTAAATTTAATTAATTTATTGTCATATAGTACCGACTAAGTATGTACTAACATTCTACCTAATATATGCAAATTTATAAAAATTTGTTATACCAGAACGAAAAAAAAAAATTTTTTTATTACATATGAACAATAAATTGGCAAATGATAAACTATAAAAATTGCATAAGTGACAGATAAATTGTCCTAGTGTAATTTAAAACCTTACGTGCGACACAAGCTCGCAATAAAATAATTTGATGATGCTTTAAGTATTTTTGTGGAAATTAGTGAGCATAACAAAAGTATCATCATTCAAATGATAACTGACAGTCACAGGCAATTTCATGCTATGGCGTTTGATTAATAAAAAGGGACAATTTGCAATACTCATGTGACATTTTGTTAATGTTGTAGTTATTACTACTATACTCTTGTTGTTGCTGTTGTTGATTATTGCATGCTTTTAACACAGTGCATACTTAGCAACTTTAATTGACCTTGAGTACGAATGTACGAATATACTTTGTAGTAAGAGCAACAAGAGAACAAAACAATAAATTGGTTTTTTATTAAATATTTTATGTTATAAGGGTACCCACCACAATAACAATCCACCAGCTATTTAATTGGGTTAATTAATTTTTTCTGAAACTTTTTTTTTGTGGTTTCATATGCAATTATGTTGTCAGTTTGTGAGAGACTACCTACATACGATATGCATGTACTCGTATATCGAGTAACTAGTGTTGTTTCCTCTACCTCAATCTCATGTTCAATTAAATTTGTTATGATAATTTGTCACTTTTGCCATGCTATGGCATGCCGTGCAATGGCACGCATGCAACAACGTGCAAATTGAAATTAATTGAAAATGATCATTTGACATGTGATGAATAATGTGGAGGGATAGAATGGGATATTCTCTCTATGTACTATATATATATGTATATAGCATATACTTTGTATATCGGATGTTGATGTGGAGTATAACTATGTACGATACATATGATTAATTGTGGTAATAGGTTTGTGGTCAAATTATAATGAGATGATTGCTCATAGGGCATCATAATGGGGTTTTTATATCATCTGGGTCTCATTAAATTATATATGTACTTGGAGCAGACTATGTCGTATGGTAATTTTCATCATTCTGTTCAAATATGTATTCATATTCTTAAGTTACAAAATTAATTTATTATTTCAACAAGATTTCTATCATAATATGTAGCAATATTAGCAGCGAAATACAAATGATGAATTATGAATTTAAATACCTTAAATTATTTACAAAAAATTTATAATAAAGGTATGTATATTTAGAGTTTATTACTTGCTACTTGGCTCGACTACCAAAAGTGCAGCTTCTGAAGTAATTTGCATTAACAGCAATCAACATATAGCAACAATGACAACATCAATCAATTTCACTACTATGTTGAGACATCTCTAATTAGATGGTGTGATATTTAGGTTAAAATACCCTAAAAGCGATCAAAATTGTAACAACAAGAACCTCGACAACATTGGCGTTGCTCACAAAAAAAAAACAACAACAACAACAAATATATGCAATAATACAAATTGCCGCTATACCGTTCTGCACTTTGGCAAGTAATTAATTAAGAGACAAGAATGGAAACGTGCCAAAAACAACAACAACAACAACGACAACATCAACAATGGCACAAAACAATAACAATAGTGCATAATGAACAAAAACCTACAATAACAACAACAACAATGAGTGAAATAATAAAAACAAGTAAATATGTATATGTAAAAATCTAGGTGGCTTTAGCCTGTTTGCTTGGGTTGATGTTAGTACTGGTGGCAGAACAATACTCGTAGTGTTGATGGTGGCACAAAACATGAAGCATTAAATGTTGAATATACATCTGTTAAGGTGGGTCAAATTTTCAAAAAATATAATATGTTAACTATTTCAAGTCAATTTTCCTACTTTCTTAGCTTGAGAGTCATTATAAAAGCATCGACTATGTATGGTAGCCCCCTACAGAGAGGAGTTAAAAGTTACGAATATTCGAGGGAAATGTTTGCAAGGAAAAATTCATGAAAATCAGTTATGCATTTCATCACTGTAAGGACGATTTCTTGGCAACCAGAGGGATTTTTGTTTCCCAACAATTTCTTCGAACATACTTGCCCTCTATTTCCACTTCTTAGAGAGGCTTCACGATAGACGAGTTCAAATCTGAAATATTATTTGTCTTGTTTGGAAAAAAAAATACTGGAAACGATGCAAGTTTTTTGATTTCGCGGAGTTTGGTATGACATTCTAACTCCATACAATTTGGCCCACCTTGATAGATAGTAATGTTCTTGACTATTATACAAACTGTTGTTGTTGTTGCATTATTCTTCTGTATGTGTACAAATATTATACTAACACACATACACGTGCTAAGACCACTTAATTAGCTGCGGCAAGACAAAAAACATACAAGCATCAGCAATAAAAACAGTAATGCAGCAACAACTCAGCGGGAATATTAGAAAATGAAATATCTCTTGAATAAGTATGAAAATTAATCTCGTTGGTCTTTTAAATTTGTATACGGTTGATTATATAAAAGTGGGAGTACCACTACAATACTCGTATATACACAAAAAACTGGAGTAGTAACAAAAATAACCAACTGAATGCATGTAGGTCAGGGCGTCCAGATGGAAAATGTGTATGCATCTGCATCGACCTGTATTCTTTACAATTATAAATTTCTTCTATTCTTTTTACACCAACTCCAATAACACCCTCACTTTATATATATACATACATATATTATTTTTTTATTTGTTTTGTTATTTCTATATTTAGCATTGGCCTATTTGGATCATATATACACTTACTTATTCTCGATTAATTTTAATAGACCACACACATCGCTAGATAGTATGATGGTTGGTTATATCATAACAAAGGGTGTCTGTTCTTAGAGATGAGGATTTTTTTTAATTAACTTACATAAATATTTATGCAGTTAAAGTTCGGTTTTCACTTAGTATTTTAAAATAATTTAGGACATATATCAAACATTGATATTTAGTACCGAAGTCAATAGTTGTCGTTATGTCAACGTTTAGCAGTGATATATCATCAGATTAAGTATTTATAATTTGACCAACATATTAACATTTTGAATCATCTTCTTGAAACTAAGTGTCATCCAGTTCGATGGCACGCAACGGAAATGTACTAATATTCCGGCATCGGTATCAAATTGATAATTTTGTTTACTCTCTGAGACGATATTTTCCTCGAATAGCTCTGTTCTCGATCTGATTGACATATGATATACATATGTAATATCTTGATCAATTAAATTGTACCACTCAATAGTCGCAGCTCAAAATAATACGTTCGACTTTTTCATAAAAATTATGAGATTATACAGTATAAAAACACCCCATCGGCATACAAAGTATTTCATATTCCACATCACATTAATTTCCTACTTTAGTCAAAAACACCATTGTTTATGTTCATCAACATGTTGTTGCTGACAAAGGTAGACAAGCAATTGCAGAGCTCCTTAATAACAAGAGACCACCCATGTAAAATTATATTTTCAGGTGAATAATTTCATCCTTTGCAATATAAAACATAATTTATAAGGTTAGTCCCACCATAGAATTGATGGGTTAGAAGATAGGTCTAATCGTATGAATACCACGTCTTCGTCCCATACAAAAGCATGACCGTTATATGTACGTTTTCAAAATTGTCGCATAAAAATATGAAGCTATTGAACTAGAACTTGATACGTCAAGTTAATCTGATTACATAATAGAGATACTTGGAAATGGAAGTAATCAGATGAAAACTACGTCCATCTTCGATACATATGTATGTTGTTGAATGTGTTTTTTCACCCGTTGTTCGTGAAAATATCAACTTATTAAGCTAAAACTCGGTTCATATGATCATATTTGTTAATGGACATACTAGAAAGTGGATGGAATTGGATGAGCAACACTGCTTTTTCCCAAACAAACTTATTCTTTCGAAAAATGATCAAGCTGAAAGTCGCTGTATACGATCTCAGTTGATAACTACTTAATAGAGTCATAATAAAGCTACAACACTTAGATAATATCATGCCAGAATATACTTGTCGATAAGAACCCATTAATTCTTTTTTTCTACTTTCAAAAAAAAAAAGGAAGAGGATCTCTTTATAGTGGTCATTCAATATTTAGAAACTATTCTCACCAACCGAGGGATTGATTGATTGATTGATTGATTGTTCATATTGGCAGCTATATGGTATCTAAAATGAAATCATTCATATGTTGTAGGTTCGAATATTTGAACGTATATTGAAGAAATTCGCTTTTAATCGATCCTGATCATTTTGATCTTAAAATGCTTATGATTATGCATAACTATACCCAAATACTTGAATATATGATAGTGTAAAATAAAATATAATATAAAAATATATATGTTCATATATATGTAATATATGATTTCATTACAATCACCACCTATTTATTATCTTACTCTACTGTACTCTTTATCAATACTCATCTGTAGCCAGAATCGCCGTTATAGTGACGATCACCACCTTTTTGTTACATATGCTGGGTAACTCCCCAAATGAAAAATACCCGTGTATATTATTGATATGCATACAATAAATGCATACAGTCACTAACTAGTGGCTGGTGGTATTCCACCATTAACATTACTCTATGATGCTTGCTGCATTCAGGTAAATGTGTATACATATTATATATATTAAAGGTACATATGTAAGTAACACTCAGCACGTAAATTATGTGGTTATAAGGCAACAGCTCATGGCGGCATTGCATATTAATTGCTACAATGCGCGCATATGCGCATACACAATACAATGAGACACACTTAGAACATTGCTGATATTCAGAACTAGTGGCAAAAGTGCATCAAACAAGAGAATCTAACTTATTCACCAGTATTTCTGTTGCAGCATCAATCGATATATGTATTGTATGTAAAAAAAGAAAAAACGGGCGGTAACTGCTCATGCGCGCATACCTCCCGTATGCACACAATTATTTCTTACGGCGTATACGAGATTAAAAGTAGAAGTAGAAGTGCAGAAACATATATATATGTATGTACTTTTGTATATATTTGTGTACATATTTGGCTTTCCGCATACCATATATAGTACTCGCTTAATCATCATCATCTTTCAGCTTTAGGCCTATTCTGGTAGTACGCATAGATAGTACTAGGAGTATATGCACTTGTAAATTTATCGATGTTGGAATGTGTGTGTGTATGTAAATGTAACGGCTCTTCTGCATTAAGCTCTTTATAATAATAATAATGATAATAATAATAATAATTATAATTATTAATATTATTAATAATTATTATTATTGATTTAATGGAAGATCATCGAAAGATTTGCCTTTGAAAATAATATGCAAACGTCGAAAGATGAGCTTCTAGTTTCTGATTCTATACCAAATGAATTAGTTTTTATTTAGTTACAAATTAAAGAAAATAAGCAAATTGGTACTTGCGCATACTACTATAGTAATTAAGTAATTATCATCTATTATAAGAAAATAGTAGGAACATGCTTCTTTTCGAGTTTCATTAAACGTTCCAACTGTTGCTTACTGAAAAGCATGTATTGGTAATTGAAAATTTCGTCCGTGATTGGGATGCTGTTATGTACATCCATGGGTCCATTTCTGTTGTCCAAAATTATGAAAGTAAATCCTGAGACAGAATTTTGATATTCCCCGTAAAACATCTATACTAAAGCAAAAATGTACATCAACTTTTAAGCAAATTTTCATAGATGTTCGCTGCCATTTTTTCTTATAAATTACGAAAAGTTTCTTATAATTGCGTATACTTGGGTACAAAAGATCTCGTTTGGTCGCAGTGCCCGTAACACTTGTGGTTGGCCCCCCGAAGTATCAGCTATAGGGCTCATATCGTCTAACAGACCTTGGTCTGGTTTCGCGTGGTCCACTTGATGAACAAGGATTATGTCCTTGTTCCAACGTCATGCTCTCTTTTGACTGGTTGATTCTTATAATCTAAGAAAAGATACGTAAAATTATATTTATCACAAAACATCGTTCTTAAATTTTAAGAAACGCGATTCATTATATTAAATGGGTTAATTTGTTTCCAGATAATAAGAATTTGATCTTACTATTTGAGGAATTGCATACATAAAATAGTCTGGGCATTTTAAGAATTTTTGCTTAGAAATATTTTTTCTTTCCTTCCGTAAGATAATTTAAGACTTTATTCATAAAATTTTTTCTCAGTATAGGTAAAAGAAAGTAAATGTTCTAATGTTGCTCACATATAGTGAGCTTCATAATAAAAACAGTGCTTAAATATTCCCATTATTGAGACTTTCATGTTTTACTTAAAAAAAATAAATAAATAAAACAAAAATAAACAATTCTTTTTCATACATGAATTTATATATTAAATAAACTAAAACTTTCATGAGTTCCAAATTAAAATGCTATATTTTTAGAAATAATTCAAAAAAATACATCATAAAAATGGGCTCATGCATATTAGGAATTAGGCGGTTCCCTACATCTTAAGAGTACATTCACAAATTCTTCTTTTATTTTAAGAATAACTGATTACATTTTAAGAATGGGTTTCTTATATTTTAAGAATAGTTTCATAAATTCTGTGAAAAATATTTTCAAATAATTTAATGAAACATTTCTTAAAATATCAGAAATGGTTCTTAAAAATTCGTTTGCCATGAATTGAAATGAATTTGGATTGTTAGATTCTTTGGAGAGGTTTTCAAGAAACATTTCTTTATATACAAGAACTTTTCCTTAGCTAGCATGTACTTTTTTGGTTCAGTGTAGCAAAACGTCATGAGTTTTGGGAGAGATTTTGCTGACTAACTTTAACCGAAGCCTAAATGCTTCATATATCCCACTGGAAAAACAAATGGTATATATACTCGTACGTTAATGAAAATAATCGTATTTGAAGAACTTCTGTCCTATAGTTTTATATGTTCATGCGAAAATTACATTGGAGAACATAATTTTGTATGAGATGCAGGCATTGCTTTAATTCGATATTACCCATTTCTGGAATTGTTTATTGGTTAGTGAAAATAATCTTATGTATCAATTTTCAGTTCGATCGCTTTATAATTACAGATGTTACAGAGAAAGATAGTTAAGCCTTGTAAGCCTCTTTGTCGATCGTGATTCTGATAAAAAATATGTGTATACATGCATTTTTTTTTTATACATGCTTCTGTATATCTATGTATTACAGTTTTTACCGAAGAAATCATCAACCAAGTATAACCTTGACTCCTTGAATATAGGGTCTAAATATTGAAATATTTAGTAATAGAATCTGAGTTCTCATAATCACAATAAATCGCAGTTTTTTCGATAGTTAAAAATCCCAAGCATAGACGGATTGTGTAGTATTTAACCCTTCCAATAAGTGGCGTAGGCAGGTTTTTGGCAAGGGGAGATAAGATTAAAAAGTTGTATAAGAAAAATATTTCAATGAATTATTTATAATTATCTATATATTATTACTTTTCTTTTTTAGCAAGTCCATCAGTCAAGGGGAATTTGTACCCCTGATTCCCCCTGGTTACGTCACTGCTCCCAATAAAGATTCGGTACTGTTCTAATTGGCGTACATCATCGGATTCCTAATACCATATCTACTTGGCTAAATCATATTCTTCCATTAGTTAGATATAACCAAGCCATTTTTTTTCTAGAATCAGTTCATTCTACTAATAAACCTTTAATAGGTTTTTAATAAATTTATTTTCTTGTTCTCTTGGTATGGTATTTGATCGCCTATCGCTATGATTCATGCATGCATGAATTCTTTATTTTCTTGTTCTCTTGGTATGGTATTTGATCGCCTATCGCTATGATTCATGCATGCATGAATTCTTAAGTAATATTCTTGAGTATTAGGAGGGCGGGTGCCGTAGCTCAGTGGTTAGTGTGTTCGCCTTCTGATCTGTAGGTCGTGATTCAATCCCCGGCTGATGCTTAACAAATTTAATATCGATAAGATTTTTCTTTCGAATGGTACCCACCTGTCGGCAAGCAATTGGCAATTCTTCCGACAGTAACAACTTGCCATGAAAAAGCTTCTAAAAGAACTCTGTGACAAAGCTCAGAAAAAGTGATGTCACAAGTGTTCTGCCATTCGGAACCGGCTAAAATAAGTATGTCCCTTGTAATACTGTCCAAATTTAAGACGCACGCTTTACTATTATGAAATTTCTCCAAACAGTCTATAGAAGCATCTTCACGAAGTTGTTTTTATTATATTGTGAGCAAACGCGGCACCCATCTTGCCCAAAGCTTTTTCATCTCCGAATTTTCGGTCAATATACGATGTATGGCCCTTTTTAAAATGACTGTAATTTCACGTAGCTCACGCACCTTCAACCGGCGGTCATCCAATACCATTTTGTGGATTTTCTTAACCGTTTCTGGCGTGGAACCTCGATTGGTCGGCCACTACGGGGTTCGTCTTGGCAGCTCTGCCACCCAATATTTTATGGTCGTAAACGAAGGAGTAGACTATCCCACAGTAGAATCTAGTTCGGCTTTAATATTTGTTGGACCTAAGACCTTTCAAATGAAAGTATTGAATTACATCACGGTGACAAATTTTTTCCATATTTACAAATTCACTGGAGTCTTTAACTTTCGATGGCTCCAAAAAAAATACTAAACAACGTGGCGCTTTGAAACTTAAAACATATATTTTATAAGGTTGCCACTTTTCACTAAAGTAATTTGTTCAAACTACTGCCACCATCTATATGTCAGGATAGTTCTGGGACCGCACTCGTAGTTATAATAGAATTTTCCATTCTCTTGTACGTTGTGTTACACCCACACTTTGTCCTAAAATATGAAATGTATACAGAAAGAGAGCACAAAACATGTAATATAAACTTTTGCTCTCTAAAATAAACTCTTCAAACTCAATGATAATTTTTGTTTTTTTTTTTTAATGAAGAACCTATTACAAGTATCTACCCACATATGAGAATATGTAGGTTCATATAACAGTATCAAATATAGAGTATATAGAGACGGGCCATATGTAAAACTCTCGTATGAAGGTAGTCTATACATATCGTACCGTATGTTCGCACCGGAAATGTAATTTCAAATAATTTACGATCTCAAAAAGAAGCGGAATAAATATGTTTATAGTACGAGTACATACTTGTAAACGTGAATGAAGCTTTGAAATGGTAGAAATAACGCTTAGAAAATGAGAGCGGATATAAAACAACAAGCATGAAAAGGTGAAGCGATAAAGTGTTTGAAACATTTATGGTCGCAAAAATGGTTATTTTTGTTTTGTTGTTGTTTTTGTAATTTACCGAAATTTCGTACATACACACACACTCGCGCATTGGTGATGACCAAAGTAGGTGCTGAAGAGCAAGAATGCAAAAAACTAATTTAAAGAAAATAAAACCGTAAATAACGCTCACTGTGTCCAACAACGATGGACCGATACACAAACACACACACATACACACACACACAAACTCTCTGTTCTAGATGTTCACCAGTTTATGGCGAAATTTAACTGAAAGGTGATAAATAAAGATGCGATTGTTGTGTGTGAACAGGTGAAATACTGGGTAGGTGGTATCTATGTAAGTACCTAAAATATCTACGATGGTATTGGGAGGCAACCTCTTGGAATATGTAGTACATTTGTTGAGGTTGTGTGGATGTATGACTGACGGTATGTATTCAATTTGTTATGGAATAATGTAATTAGAAAGCTTGAGCGTAAAGGGTGCTTTTTTTAATGATATACCTTCCAATACGAATTAAATGTCAAAACTTTCATCAAATTTATCAAACTAAAATGTTATTTACATCAACAAAGGCCAACATATCTCCGTGGATTTTTGAACAAATTATGGAAATCCATTAGACAAACTTGTTTTCTAAAAACCATAAAAATTGTATCTCTTTAGGATGCAATTCGAAAAGAGCGAATTGGTGTCAACCAAGTTCCCCCGTTCGGAAAAGGCTAAGATTAGCAGGCCTCTTGCAATACTTTTTAAATTTGTAATGAAAAGAATGATGGGAGATTATCAAAAAAATATGGAAGTCGACGATGAGCATTAAACTTAGAAGTTAGTACAGACGTTGTTGAGCGTAAAATTGAAGAAGACCCGAATGCATCGCAGCCTTAGAGCTCGTGTCCATCCACTTTTCATAAAATTTTTTGGAACGATCTTTGGCTGCAACCTTATGAGCTCAAAATTTATTGAAGCCATAATGAATATTTGCTGAATGAGCCGAAAATAAATTTAAGCCTTGATCCCGGTATGCTGATATGGGCCATATTTTGCTTGAATAGCTATGTCATCTAATTCAGTTGCCGCCTTTAAGGAAACAGGGAACCTTTTAGAAGTCAATGGAGCGCGCATCTTCGTAAATGACTTCAGTTAGGATGTAGCGATTAATGGCGAGTATAGCAGATCCATGATAAATATCTATTTTGTTTTCCAGTTGTGTTGTGCAAAATTTAATGAAACTAGCTTGCTGGGGACGGTTCCTACTATCCTACTAATGTGACATCGACTCATAAACGATTTCAACAACTCAACGCATCAGACTTGTGTATCTTTAATTATTCGCTTATAAAGTCTGAATGACTTTCCGATTGCAGGCAAAACATCATCCAGTTTTATGTGTCTTTCGGACTAATGGCATTTTATTCGAAAATACTACTGGAAATACTATTTTAGTTAACGATGAGCGCTATATAGCCATGCCTTCCGACTTTTTGTTGGCTGAAATTGAAGAAATGGACCTGAACGTTTTAGCAGGATGGCGCGCCAAAACAGAGATCCCATCGATATTTTCCATCATCTTAGTGACGTCATCTGGCCTCATAGCTACAATTAAATAGAATACCCATATTAAAACGTAGCTGCCATGTGCCCGCAAAAAATTTCATGTAATTTAGGAAATTTTTTTTCCTTGCTTCCTTTTGGAGGTGGAACACTCCAATAGAACACCGTTTGTAAATGCAAGCTTATACACACTATAAATACATTTCTTCCCCCACATACTCCAAACCAGACCACAATTTTTGCATTTTTATCACTTTCTCGTTTATTTAATTTTAGCTTACTCCTTATCTCATTCACGGTTTCTGTTGCTTATAGTTCTGCATCTCTTTGATTATACAATTTGTTTTTATTTTTTTACTGCTACAAAACGTAATACCTAAGCATATATGTTATGTAAGTACTTAGTACATTATTATCATAGCCATTTTATGTAAAACCTCATATTCGTCGTAAGTCCCCTTTGTTATATTAGTATACTCTCTTGATGTTATGCTTTTCTAATGTGAAGGTGAATTTTATTTTATAGGAGCGTGTGCGGCAGAGCCATACTCACTTGAGCGACGATGTTCAATTTAACGTATGCAAGTAGGTACCGAAGTAGGAGGACAATGAAATAGGAGAAATAGACAAAGTGTAGCTGATGATGGTGTGTAAAAATACTACGAAAAAAGTATGAACATCTACAAAACTTAATTAATTTTCACAGTCAATGGTTTTTATGACGATGATGGTGATGACTCAAAGTACCGCCGTTGACCTGTAACAGTTGTGGCTAGCTAGTTGGCATACTGACTGATATGCATATATATGCATATATATATATATATATATATATATATATATATATATATAAATATATATACATATATATATATATATATATATATATATATTATATAATAAATATATATAAATATATATTATATAAATATAATATATATATATATATATATATATATATATATATATATATATATATATATATATTATATATATATATGTATATATATATATATATATATATATATATATATGTACATGTATATATATATATATATATATATATATGTACAAATATTAGTAAATCCCAATATATGTATACATTGTATACTGAAAAGTACATGCATTACATGATGTAGGATACGTACATACTTAAATACCTTCGCTTGAACGAATACTTACCATAGGATCATAGGATACCTATGGTATGAATATATACATAGGTATATGGTATGGTATAAACTATATTCATAGTTATCTTACTATCATTCCACTTTGTTCATATAGTCAAAAGACTGACCATTAGATGTAAACTTTTTTCACATGCAAACACACAAAATAGGAAAATTACAAGTATGTACATATACGAAGGAGTCCCAGAACTACCCGACCTGACATATACGAGTAGATGGCGGCAGTAGTTTGAAAAAAATCTCTTTGGTGAAAAGTGGCAATTTTATAAAACATATGTTTTAAGTTTCAAGGCGCCAATTTTGTTTAGTATTTTTTTGGAGACATCGAAAGTTAACGACCTCAGTGAATTTGTAAACTTGGAAAGAATTGGTCACCGTTATGTAATTCAATACTTTCATTTGAAAGGTCTCAGTCCAACGAATATTAAAGCCGAACTAGATTCTACTCTGGGAAGTCTGCACCTTCGTTTACGACCATAAAATATTAGCTGGTAGAGTTTAAACGAGATCGTAAGAGCTGCCAAGACGAACACCGTAGTGGTCGACCATTTGAGGTGGCCACGCCAGAAAAGGTTAAGAAAATCCACAAATTGGTATTGGATGATCGCCGGCTGAAGGTGCGTGAGCTAGGTGAAATTACAGCAAATTATAGCAATTATAGCAAAAAGTGCTATACATCGTATATTGGCCGAAAATTTGGAGATGAAAAAGCTGTGTGCATGATGGTTGCCGCGTTTGCTCACAATAGAACAAAACCACCAGTTCACACATCCGCTATTGCGATGTCCAAAATCAATTCGCCAGATTTAGCTCCTTCGGATTATTTTCTATTTCCAAATTTGAAAAAATGGCTTGGTGGTAGAAGATTTGCAAACAATGAAGAGGTGCAGTCTGCGGTAGATGGCTAATTTAATGAGCTAGACAGTTTATAGTATAAACAGGGTATCGAAGCTATAGAATATCGCTGGGAATAGTTTATAGATTATGATGAGAAACAAATCAAAATTTTCCCAAATTTGTTGTTTTCTTTGTTAAGTCGGGTAGTTCTGGGACCGCCCTCGTATTCTATAATTACATTTTACTTAGTTAATACATTATTGATTAACTGCTGGATTATTTATAATAACGACCTGGACATTATCTTTAATTTATATATAGTAAAATATTTTAATTTATTTTAATTTATTTATTTAAAATATTTTAAACTTGAGTGCATATGTAAGTCATTTAAATCAGAAAAAAATGAGGTAGTCATACGTTTATTTAATGCAAAAAGTTATATTGATTTGAAGTATCACTTGACTTATATTTCTAGCCTACCTTGATCTCCCTTTTAATATGAAGAGTATACTGATAAGAATAAATTCTTTAGAGTCATATATTCAAAAATGGGTTCTACAATAGATTGCAACCCTCAACGGCTTAAAAGATTCTCAACTTTTTGAAATCTCTTTGAAACGGCATCATAGTGGAAGAAGTAATGAATCATTCCAAAAGCTTCCTATGGCTTTGTAGGCCATGGTTTCTATACATATATGTAATATGATTTTTCATAGCAAATTGTTATTGTCAGGAGAATCACCGATTATTGGACGGCAGGTGGACACTGTTGGAAATAGCGTTTTTCACTATCAAATTTGTCTTTGTTGGGGTTCGAGCTCGCGACTCATTTGTCGAAGACCAACGCACTAACCAACTGAGCTACGACAGGCAGCGTCAATTATTTGTACAATTTTACCTTGAAAATTTTGAAAAGAATCTACAGTTGATATTACTTTAAGCGAAAATTTCTTGGAGGATTCCAAAATATGAGATCGTTTAAATATAATATACATACAAGGTGCGACAATTATGTATTAAGACTCGAACCATATCTTAGCAACCAATCGCGCCATCTATGTGTGAGCACATGCGTTTTGAAGCTTCCTCTACTAACTGTCAAAATTTCATGGCATTTGGTTGACATTTAATGTTTATTGACATTCATTTTACAAAACACGTGTTCGTTTGATGTTGAAATTTTAACATGGAGCAAAGAGCGGTCATTAAATTCCACGCAAAAATAGGTAAAAGTGATCAAATGTTTTTATATGGCATAAACGATTTGTGGATGGCAGAGAGTCGCTGGAAGATGAAATAAAGAAGGAAGGCCAATTTCAGTGCGGACGCCGGAAGCGATGCAGAAAGTTCGTGATTTTATTACAGAAGACCGCAATGCTTCAGTGAAAATTATGGAAGAGGCCTTAAATATCAACAGAGAAACTATCCGACTCATTCTTCATGGGGATTTGGGCAAAGCAAAGGTCTGCGCGAGATTTGTTCCACACACATTGACCGAGGACCAAAAATTAATGAGAGTGAGTCATTCTAGAGACATGGTTGCAGCTGCAGAAAATGATCTAAACATGGTGTTTCCAATACGATCCAGAAACTAAGCGTCAAAGTGCGGAATGGAAATCAAAAAACTCATCACAAGCCAAAAAAACACAAAAAGTTCCATCAAAAATCAAAACAATGCTCATCACATTCTTCGATAGCAAAGGAATAATCCACAAAGAATTTGTTCCAACTGGTCAAACAGTTACTTCCGCATGTTACCTCGAAGTTTTGAAGCATTTGATGTCCAGGATCCGTCATGTTCGACCAGAATAGCGAGATCCAAAAACTTGGTCTCTGTTGCACGATAATGCACTGAGTCACACAGCACTCATTGTTCGTCAATTTTTGGATCGGAATCAGGTCTGTGTGTTGAATCACCCACCGTATTCACCTGATTTGAAATTGAAGTTGAAAGTATGCTTTTTTGATGACATTCAGACCATACAACGGGCTTCGACGAGGGCACTGGAGGCAATTCCGAAAAATGAGCTGGAACACGCGTTTGAATCACTATTAAATCGATGTAACAAGTGTATTGAATCAGGAGGAGAATATTTCGAATAAATATACCGAAAACTTAGTGGATATTGTGTTTTAATTGTGTTTTCTAGAGGCAGTCTTAATACATAATTGTCGCACCTTGTATGTATATGCTCTTGTATGTAAGTTTGAATGTAAGCATCTCACACTAAAATATGGTGTTGAATATATTTTCAATTGCACCCAAGGGCAATTGCTGAGCAAGGGGCATCGACGATTAAAAAGAAAAGACACACTGAATATGCTGTAAAATTGCTACATTTCGCGACTCACGAAATTGTGATGGAACGTAGGGGATATCACATAGTTTTATTTAGTTTGTAAGATTTGAATACTTATTGTTAGTTTCTTGTATTTAAGAAAGATTCAATAAAAAAAATAAGCTAACAAAAAAAAAAAAAAAATCTCCTTACAGTCGGCTGGGGCCGACCAAATTATACCCTGCATATGTAGAGGTATATATGTAAAAAGTTTGCTCGTATATCCATCCTTTTCTTCCACTACTTTGTATAGGACCTACATTACGAAGCAGGCGTACCTCACCAATTTTGGAGGATCAATTTTTGCCTATAATACTAAACAACATAGGTTGAAATGGGTTGACCTAAAAAAAAAAAACTTTGTACGGAAGCTATATAAAAAGTGGGCGTGACGTATCTCTTTCTGGTATATCTAATTAATTTTTCCATATCAATCCACACCTTAAATTTGGTTGTCCTACGCTAAATGGTTTGTAAGTTATCGAGCTTAAAAGTTTTAGTTTAATTCCCTCGACTTTGTATGGGAGTGGGCGTGGCACACTGATTTTCTGCCAGATTATTTCCGACTACGATATTAATCTAAGTGTCAATTATGGTTATTTTAGGCAAAAGATTGCCGAAGTTACAGCTGTTTCAATTTAAAATTTGTATGGAGGCTACAATAAACAGTGGGCGTGGTGCGCCCATTTTCTGTGAGCCTAGTTGCTCGTACAATACTAATCCATACCTTAAATCTCGTTGTCCTACGCTAAATGGTTTGTAAGTTATGGAGCTTAAAAGTTTTAGTTTAATTCCCTTGACTTTGTATGGGAGACTCATGAAGGAGAGGGCGTGGCACACTGATTTTCTGCCAGATTTTTGCCGACTACGATATTAATTTAAGTGTCAATTATGGTTATTCTAGACAGAAGATTGCCGAAGTTACAGCTGTTTCAATTTAAAATTTGTATGGGGGCTACGATAAACAGTGGGCGTGGTGCGCCCATTTTCTGTGAGCCTAGTTGCTCGTACAATACTAATCCACACCTTAAATCTCGTTATTCTACGCTGAATAGTTTGCAAGTTATAACCGGTAACATTTTTTAATTTCCGCAACTTTGTATGGGAGACCCAAAAAGGAGTGGGCGTGGCACACTGATTTTCTGCCATGTTATTACCGACTACGATATTATTCTAAGTGTCAATTATGGTTATTCTGGACAGAAGATTGTAGAAGTTACAGCTGTTTCAATTTAAAAGAAGTACAGACACTTTGTATGAGAGCTACGCTAAAAAGTAGGCGTGGCTCAACCAATTTTGGCGAGATTAAATAGTAGTATAATATAACTCTATGTGCCAAATATTGTTGTCCCAGGTGGTATATTTTGTGAGTTATAGCAAGTTAAATATTTTGAAATTTTCGAGGTTAGTCGCTTTGAATGCTTGGTGTGGGCGTGGCTATTGACCGATCATGCCCAATATCAATCCCCTCCGTACCCTTGGATCATAGGTTACTTGTGCCAAATTTCGTCGAAATAGCTCAATATTTACTCAAGTTATCGTGCGAACCAGCCAGGTGACAGACAGACGGACGGACGGACGGACATCGTTAAATCGAAAATTTAATCGACGCTGATCACGAATATATATCTATGTCTATATCTCCGGAGATTCCTTCAAGTGGACACAAACATCTGACCGAAATGAATATACCATGCATATTGCATTATGCAGGGTATAAAAAAAAAAAAATTGCACCCAGTAGTTCTCTTCCATGTGGGTCTATTCTGTGCGTTTTTATCTAAATTACATTTTTAACAGACTATCAAGCTTCACAGAGGGTTAATATGTTCTAAATAATGTTTTTGGTGTTAGAATTACCAGGAACAATAAACAAACAAATGAGTTAAAACATTAACAAATGTTGTGTTTATATTATATTATATGTATATACATATATATATTGTATTATATTATCTTCAGCACAGCATTTTTTGGAATCTATTAACCCTTTCATGTCGTTTCATAAAGATATATTTTTTACATATTTCAAGAGAATTCACATTTTAACGCGTTACGAAGGTTGATATGTTAAAAAGAAATATTGTTCATAAAATTTTACTATAATCTGCTGATCATCATCAATGATATATGATTATTTTTAGAATTACGTTAACGAAGATAAAAAAATAAACTAAATAAATTAACAAAACAAGGATGCGATGATTTATAGGTTCAGTACTTCATATTAAAATCTTCTGTACAGCATTTTTTATAACTTATTAACCCATTACCGCCCTTATATACTTAACACTTCTTGAAAAATCTCCATTTTAGCCCAGTGCGAGTGGAAATAGAGGCTTGTTGCTTATTAAATTTTACTATAAGTTGCGTAGCATCACAAACCCATAAACTTGATTGAGTAAACTAAAACCGCAAATTTTTTATTTCAGTACTCTTAAATTTCATTCAAATATGATTCTTAATAAAATGCACTTCGCGAAAGAAAATCGATCAAAAAATATGTTTAAATTTCATATTTTCCAGTGAAATTCATATAAGAATATTACCAACCGCAGATATATTATATTCCTATTCCATGAATGTCCTACTTATATAAAGAGCAATTGACTTGTATAAGTGATCTTTTGTAGTTATAAAAATCTCCTTACAGTCGGCTGGGGCCGACCAAACTATACCCTGCATATGTAGATTTATATATAAAAAGTTTACTCGAATATCCAACTTTTCTTTTATTTCCACTTTTCGAGAAACAATTTTTGCATATACTACTAATTTACACCCGAAATATGGTTGACTTTGACGAAGTAAAAGGATTTTAAGATAATTCCGAGGCTTAGTATGGGAGCTATATAAAAAGTGGGCGTGGCTTACCACTTTCTAGTAAATCCAATTAATTTTTCAATGTTAATCCACACCTTAAATTTGGTGTCCTACGTTGAATAGTTTCTAAGTTATGGTGGTTAACATTTTTGTTTAATTTCCTCAACTTTGTATGGGAGCCCCAATAAGAAGTGGGCGTGGTACGCTGATTTTTCGCCAGATTATTTCCGACTACGATATTAATTTAAGTGTCAATTATGGTTATTGTAGACATAAGATTGCCTAAGTTACAGCTGTTTCAATTTAAAATTTGTATGGGGGCTACGATAAACACTGGGCGTGGTGCGCCCATTTTCTGTGAGCCTAGTTGCTCGTACAATACTAATCCATACCCTAAGTCTCGTTGTCCTAGGCTAAATGGTTTGTAAGCTATGGAGCTTAAAATTTTAGTTTAATTCACTCGACTTTGTATGGGAGACCCAAAAAGGAGTGGGCGTGGCACATTGATTTTCTGCCATATTATTTCTGACTGCCGTGTTAATCTAAGTGTCAATTATGGTTATTCTAGACAGAAGATTGTAGAAGTTACAGCAGTTTCAATTTAAAAGAAGTACAGACACTTTGTATGGGAGCTACGCTAGAAAGTAGGCGTGGCTCATCCACTTTTGGTGAGGTTATATAGTAGTATAATATAACTCTATGTGCAAAATATTGTTGACCCAAGTGGTATATTGTGTGAGTTATAGCAAGTTAAAGATTTTGAAAATTTCGAGGTTAGTCACTTTGAATGCTTGGTGTAGGCGTGGTTATTGACCGATCATGCCCAATATCAATCCCCTCCGTACTCTTGGATCATAGATTACTTATGCCAAATTTCATCGAAATAGCTCAATATTTACTCAAGTTATCGTGCGAACCAGCCAGGTGACAGACAGACGGACGGACGGACGGACGGACGGACGGACGGACGGACGGACGGACGGACGGACATCGTTAAATCGAAAATTTAATCGACGCTGATCACGAATATATATCCATGTCTATATCTCCGGAGATTCCTTCAAGTGGACACAAACATCTGACCGAAATGAATATACCATGCATATTGCATTATGCAGGGTATAAAAACATGCGTTGCCATATGTTAATAAAAGAAAATAAACAGCAATACCATCAATGATTATTTGTATGCCGCTGATGAAGATGTTGGCTGATGTTGAACCTATTTGCTGCGACAATAAAAAATAATTTTTTTAAAATAGAAAAAATAATAAAAAAAAAAAACAGAGCAAAGAATAATAAAACTCACTCAAAATGAAAAGAAATCCAATCAGAATCAAACAAATGACAACAAATTGACTATAAAAATATGACCTAGTTTCAATGGTAGGTACCCACACATTTTCATATGCTCAGCAGTATATGCATGAACTTACATATGTACATTAGGGTGGTCGTAAAATGTTGGAAAAACATTTTTACATTAGATTTCCTAGACTCACATCTTCAACCAGCAATATCACGGTCAACGATCATAAATAACTTTTGGTCCCGATGGGTTACAGATAAAGCGCGTCGCAAAGGGATCAGATTCCTTTATGGAGATTCAATAAAATTTAATTAATTTTTTTGCATTTAATAACCGAACTGAAATCGGAAATTTGGTATCAATCGGGACTATATGACATATAAATATCGTCGACTATATAGTATAGATTATAATGAAAAAAATTATTTATTTAAATTTTTCGAGTCTCATCCTTAACCATATCCAATCGGGTCCAAAATGTATATGTGATATCTTTGACCGTGGTATTACCGATTAAGAGAGTGAAACTTAAATAATCGTTCATTTGATTGTAAGGACCACCCCAGTGTACATTGATATATACATTCGAACGAGAATACATACACACATTGTATATGTAAGAGTACAGATACTAATGTATTTACGTGTACGCTAGTATTAAAATATTTAACACTATGACATTCTCATACATGCATCGTCATGATGTCATTTAGAAAAAAAGCACAGAATAAATAAAAAAAAAATTACATATTCAGAACAACAGTAACAATAAGCTTTCTTTTTGTGTGAGTCTGTGTTTTTTTTTTTTTTGTAATAATAATAAAGAACAAAGCCTGTGTGTTACACTATGGGCAACATGCTTAAATGGGGGCGGCGTGTGTCAATGACAGTAAACATACTGACAGGAGCAAAAGAAGAAGCAGCAGCAGCATTAATAGCGATATCAACCATCATGGTACGAGTACATTGTATGTACAATAGTAATATGAGGCATCGTTCAGAATCGATGACAAACATGAACACGTGTTCGTAATAAATGCAACACAATGCTAAAGTAACATCAGCAGAAGCACAGCAGCAGCAGCAACACCAATAATACTATTCACCACTAGTTCTTATATGCATATACTACATATATATACAAATACTAGAAAGCTAACAAAACCGTATGGTATGTACGAACCAATCCGCCCATCTCACACTAAATATTTTGGTTTCATATTACTTCAATGTTATTCACATTCATGCCTTCATATGCAAGTATTATGTGTACCAGTACTGGTATGTACTATATTTACTGATACCTTCAATGTGTTGCAATATCATCACCCCGCCCACTAACATACCAACACCAATATGCATTCATGCATATCACTTGAATAACACGATGCTCAACGATGGCGACAATTTATTCATGTTGACTTTGAAGGGCGAGCATGTAAAGTGGCAGGTAGGAGGGGTGTTGCTAGGAAGTAAATGCAGTTTTTGCAATTACAGTTTAAATGTTTTTTGCTTGCTTTCTTTTATTTCCTTCTCTGTGTCCTTTTTTCTCTGTTACGTATCCTATATGTTCCTCTGTGTGTGCGTGTGTGTGTGTGTGTGAAAGCATGTCCTGTTGTCAATGGCAATCGCTTCTTTGATGGCTTTCGCCTTTCATTGTGAAATGACAGTAAAAGTGTTGATAGTGATATGAAGGGAGAAAGATATTGAATTTAAAAACATAAAGAAAAAAAAATTAAAGCAAAAAGAGAAAGAGGAAAATTGTCGAGAAGTTTTACTTTAATTTAAACAATACTGAATTTTTTTTGGTTCTCAATAAAAAAAAATTACTACTTATAGTTAAAATAAAGTTATGCTTTGATTTTGCTATTATATTTCGGGGATTTAAAAATTGTATAAGGTATGATTTACTTAATAGGGTGAAGCTTTTGGGAAAAACAATTTGAAAACTTGTATTCGGTATAACATTGGCAATATGCCTGATTGACATATATACTTTCGAAATACTTTCAAACATAGTCGCTCGTTAGTAAAACAAGGTTTTATGTGCCGATCTTGAGTCATTTAGCTTTCTGTGTTTGTGCTCATAGTCTCAAAAACTCATAGTTCGAAAACATTGGTTTAGCTATTAGCAAATATTGTACAATCATAAGTGCTAGAAGAATATATAACCAATTTAAAACCTGGTGAATCGAATGACCACTCATTATGACGAGCAGCAAAAAATTCAAACCGACCAATTCTCGCTGAGTCCCCCATCCGTTTGACTGACGGTAATCGGGCTAGGAGTAACTGTGAAAAGGCTTTGGCATTCGCAGATCATTTAAAGAATTAAATTCTCAGCCAAATCCATTACCGCTTAAAATTTAAAAAAATTATCTTTTCCAAGCAGTTTATAAAGATCTCAAACATATCAGATCTCAAAAATAACCTAGTCCAGACAAAATTACTGGTAAAATGATAAAAGAGCTATCTCAAGCTTCAGTTGTTTATCTCAAGCATATTTTCAATGCTATCGTCCGCATTAAACACTATCGTAAATACTGGAAACTCTCAAAAATTATTATGATAGCCAAATCAGGAAAAGATCCTGCAAAGGTTGCATCTTACAGACCCATCAGTCTTCAGCCTCTACTACTACTGCTCATGAAAATAACTTAATTTATAAATCTCAACCAACTGATTCCCTAACATCAGTTTGGATTTAGAAAACAGCAAGGCAAGTGTAGTGCAAGTTCATCGCATTGTGAATCTTATAAGGAAAACTTTTGAAGAAAAGAAGTATTGCTCAGCTCTCTTTTTCAACATCACTCAAGCTTTCGATAAGGTAAGGCACGAGGGTCTTATACATAATCTCAAATTTTTACTACCCGCAAATGTTTCGTCATTGCTCAGCAGCTATCTAACGAAGAGGAAATTTCTCGTAAATCACAAAGATTATATAACAAACTCATCGGATATTCACGCTGGCGTTCGACAAGGCAGTGTATTGGGAACTCTATTGTACTTACTGTACACAGCAGATATGCCCACTAACTCCCGTACATTTATATCAACTTTTGCCGAAGACACGGCCATACTGTGTTCTCACTCTAACCCCATAGAAGCTTCAAAACTCCTACAAACTCATTTCGATTTTCTCGAAACGTGGCTGTCTAATTGGCGTATACTGGTAAACAAATTCAAATGCGTACATGTAACCTTTACACTAAGGTTCGAAACATGTCCTCCACTGAAAATTAATAACCAAAATGTTTCTAAATGCTGTTCCACAAAATACTTGGGTATTCATCTCGATAAAAGACTCACATGGTGTAAGCTCATATACCCCAAGAAAACACAAATTAAGCTCAAGTTAAATAATTGGTGGCTTTTGTATAAAAACTCCAAGTTAAATCTTGAATACAAAGTTTTCCTCTACAAAACAATTTTGAAACCAATCTGGACTTATGGGGCACCGCATCTCGTTCTAATATTGAAAAATTCCAGCGAACACAATCCATGTGTCTGCAAATGATTCTAAAAGCACCCTGGTATATAAGGAATGAAAACAACCACAGAGACTTAAATATCCCCACTATCTCGGAAGAAATCACAAACTTCTGCAGAAGATATTCTCTCAAACTTCATAACCATCGTGTTTGTATGCGAGTACTTGTAAACCTGTCGAGCAGAATAAGTACACACTTGGATGTGCAAGTCTATTATTTCATAGAAATTTTGTTTTGATACATTAAGCATTTGAAAGCTGTTGAGCAACTCATATCATCAGTTTTTCAAGTTAATATTGTATAAATCTTATTTATCGCCTATATAAAGATCATTTCGCCAGTTTCTTGCATTTTTTGCATCATTATCATCCTTGCTGGAAATGTCATTCTCATTCTGGAACACCCATTCTTAGCGTATTTCCTATCACATTCCAGACAAATATTTGAATTGAATTTCATATTAGCCTTCGGTTATTTATTCAAGTATTGACATGACATGCATATGAGTATGCATCTGTATATGTAAGTGTGTTATTTCAGCATCAACGTTAAAATTCGGTAAAAATTCATATAAATTGAGAGCACTTGTTTATTACAAAACACTCATACACACACACACACATGCAGTAATAATATTATAGGGGTTATAATCAAATATGTAGCATGGTCAATCCATATATGTTCGTACTTGAACAAAATATAAATCATTGTTATGTTTGTATCTTTTGTTATGAAAATCATAAATCTGCATGTATACAATGTGCAGATTTAGGTGACAACAAAAATGATAATGTACCTGCGACAGTAAGGTCACATTTATACTGTGTGCTGCGTGATGGCAATAGTGAGATTGATGATGAAGATGATTATGATGATATTTTTCATGCTCTTGAGTATACACACAATATAAAATGTACTTCCAGTAAAAATACCCAGTTGTATGTGTGTGTGTATGCAACAAACAATATTATTATTATTAATTTCTACTTTGCATGAATTGTTGGTCTTTGGTTTTGCTGTTGCCATTGCTGCACGAGAACAAAAAATAGGGAAACATTTTAATAAAACCACAATACTTTTTCTGCTCTACACCATCAAAATCGTGATAACCAACAAGAGAGATTTGTGGCTCTCAGCGTTTACATTCAAATCATTTTGACTTTTAACTTATGTTCACTAAACATGCAATTCAAATCGTTTCACTCCAACTTCAACATTGCGCCATACACCATCTCATCATTATATGAGACGGAATCATGAATATCACTACGAGAAACATGAGAGATATAACACGATTCGGATGTCTTTATTTATTATTTTGATAATAAGTACGCAAAAAAGTGAAAGGCTGCCACAACAACAACAACAATAAAAATGTTGCAAAGGTTGAAATGCGTGCTTTCTGCTTCCAGTTGAGATGGCGCTCAAACAGATAGAATCGAAAGAAGAGAGACGTTACTCTTGCATGTGATTAGGAACTATTTATTCACTGCTGTCAAATTGGCGATTGGTCTGGAATTGGATCAATAATGAACCTAATATTTAATAAGAAATTTGTCAGCTCAACGATCACCATCGAGGTGGAGGGAGGTCGTACAGAAGAAAAGAAATTTTTTACTGAATTGAAAGCAATGCAATTTTAAATTACATAAGGAAGTAAATAAGAAAAAGTAATAAAATCACATTTGCTGATTTCCTCATATCATCAATGTCTTCAAGCATTTTCATACAAATAAATAGATTAAAGTGGAACGCAAAGCTATAATATTAATTCTATTGATGGCGGCGGCACATGATCAAATTCAAAAGGATTAACCCATTCTATGCTATGCAAAAATATATTACGTGGGATCACTACCATACTACATTGCATAAATAGTGAATACCAACCCATTGATGCCATTAATGTATTGTAATATTTTGCATTATACTAACTCATGTAATAAATCATTTTTATTATGCGTAGGGGTGGGCGCACAAATGCACACGTATGTGAGTACATAGTTATTGCGAAAACACTCAACAATTACCGGCATAATGTCATTGTTGAAAAATTCAAATCGGCATTAACGTCAACTTTAGCAATGCTGATTTCAAATTTTCAACACAATAATGAATAATGTTCGCATTACTTGCAAAAGAGTAAAAGGAAATGCACTCATATGATGAATTAATTGAAGGTTAAGTTTAACTGAAGATCAAAACGAATCAACGAAGCAAAGGGATACGGAGGAGACTAACCATTTTTTTAAGTATATTATTGAATGGGTACCGTAGCTCAGTGGTTAGTGTGTTGGCCTTCTGATCTGTAGGTTGTGTGGGTTCAAACTCCGGCTGAAGCATAACAACATTTAATATCGAAAAGATTTTTCTATCGAACGCTATCCATCTGTCGGCAAGCAATTGGCAATTCTTCCGGCAGTAACAATTTGCCATGCAAAAGCTTCTAAAAGAACTCTGTGACAAAGCTCAGAAAAGGTCGCAAGTAGGTCTCTTCAAATACTGGCCCAAAATTTAACACGCACAACAGTAATGGAAGGGAAGCTCGGCCAAAGAGCCCTTTGGGTCTTTAAGTGCCACATATTTATTTTTTTTATATTATTGAATCTAGTATATTATAATTTATTCAAACATTCAAGTGTGTTTTGTCGTACCTATGCATCCAACATAAGCCTATAATATTTCCTAGAATTTCATCTAACAAAAGAAACGCGCAAAAAGCAAAGAACGAAGCAAAGATCTTGTTAATGATCTCCATTGATTTTCAAATCAACAATATACTCAAGTTATATGCTGTTGCAAATTGTATTTTATGAACACATACATAGGACATATTCGTACTTGTGCTTTTATATGGGTAATGTAAAAATTTAATAGGAATAAACAGTGTAGTGCAATAGTGATTGTATTTGACTAACAGACAAACGATCGCGATCATACAGCCCACATGTTTTAGCAATTTGTAGGCCATACAATGGAATTGGTAACTTTGTATGGGTGAATGAATAAGCGAGTGAGTGAGTGAGTGCGTAAAATGTCAGTGAAATGAAAATGACAAAAGACCTATTTAAAAAAATTGCATCTCTAAAGTAGATACTCATATCGTATATAAATACAATACATGGATATATGCATTGTCGTCTCATAAAAGTAGGCTTGCAATGTAAATATGTTTCGATTTGATTTTCGTCTTGTGTTAAGAAAATTGAAAACAACAACAACAAAAATAAAAGGAACAAAATCAATCTAACTTTATTAAAATATGAAAACCTCATTTTTAAATTTTCTCTTTTTGCGGTATTTTCTTGTTCCATGCTAATGAAATTTCATTTAAAGCCACACAGACGGTTTCGTATTAACTAAGATGTGTGTGCGTATGCATAAATAAATTGCATTTAGCTTAAATTTAGGTTAATTGCAAAATCTTACTGGCAAAAATTGATCTCTCTTACTTATGACTCTGATAGTTTTTATTTTATTTTCATATGGTATATCAACTAATTCGATTGTGTAAAGTAAGTTACGAGATTAATTGAATTGAAACCGTCTAGATTAAGGTGCAACGAATAGTTTTTAAATAGCCGGGATTAGCATAAGACATACAATGTGGATCATTTTAAGCATTTCTTTCCAAAGAAGCTACACAAAATTTCGGGATTAGATTCGCATACTTTACAGGCATATTAAATTTCAAAATGCCTATCAACAAGAGAAAAGAGACGGACTACTCTCACTATTTCTTCGGAGCACGCTTAACTCCTCTCTTATCCTCCTAGCGACGCAACCCTACAAAATGAATGTAAAAACATTTACAAATCAACAGAGAAAGCTATAGCTGCCAAAAAGAAATTATCTATAGAGTGATGTAACATATGGCATACCCTCATTAATTTTTATTCGCCAATATTTCTTCCGAACATACTTAGTCTCTATCTGAACCCATTAACCTCATACAAAATTAGCGCAAAAACACTTGAAAATGTACATAAATTTTTTTACTGATAAATTAAAAATAAAATAAATAAATATGTGGCACTATGTGTGTTAATTTTTTGGACAGTATTAGAAGGGTCCTACTTATATAAGGCGGTTCCGAATGACATAACACAATGTTTACATAACGAGGCGAATATTTTTATACCCTGCATAATGCAATATGCATGGTATATTCATTTCGGTCAGATGTTTGTGTCCACTTGAAGGAATCTCCGGAGATATAGACATGGATATATATTCGTGATCAGCGTCGATTAAATTTTCGATTTAACGATGTCCGTCCGTCCGTCCGTCCGTCCGTCCGTCCGTCCGTCCGTCCGTCCGTCTGTCTGTCACCTGGCTGGTTCGCACGATAACTTGCGCAAATATTGAGCTATTTCGATGAAATTTGGCATAAGTAATCTATGATCCAAGGGTACGGAGGGGATTGATATTGGGCATGATCGGTCAATAACCACGCCCACACCAAGCATTCAAAGCGACTAACCTCGAAATTTTCAAAATCTTTAACTTGCTATAACTCACACAATATACCACTTGGGACAACAATATTTGGCACATAGAGTTATATTATACTACTATATAACCCCACCAAAAGTGGATGAGCCACGCCTACTTTCTAGCGTAGCTCCCATACAAAGTGTCTGTACTTCTTTTAAATTGAAACTGCTGTAACTTCTACAATCTTCTATCTAGAATAACCATAATTGACACTTAGATTAACACGGTAGTCGGAAATAATATGGCAGAAAATCAATGTGCCACACCCACTCCTTTTTGGGTCTCCCATACAAAGTTGCGGAAATTAAAAAAAATGTTACCGGTTATAACTTGCAAACTATTCAGTGTAGAATAACGAGATTTAAGGTGTGGATTAGTATTGTACGAGCAACTAGGCTCACAGAAAATGGGCGCACCACGCCCACTGTTTATCGTAGCCCCCATACAAATTTTAAATTGAAACAGCTGTAACTTCGGCAATCTTCTGTCTAGAATAACCATAATTGACACTTAAATTAATATCGTAGTCGGCAAAAATCCGGCAGAAAATCAGTGTGCCACGCCCACTCCTTCATGAGTCTCCCATACAAAGTCAAGTGAATTAAACTAATTTTAAGCTCCATAACTTACAAACCATTTAGCCTAGGACAACGAGACTTAGGGTATGGATTAGTATTGTACGAGCAACTAGACTCACTTGAAATGGGAGCGCCACTCCCACTGTTTATTGTAGCCCCCATACAAATTCTAAATTGAAACAGCTGTAATTTCGGCAATCTTCTTCCTAAAATAACCATAATTGACACTTAGATTAATATCGTAGCCGGAAATAATCTGGCGGAAAATCAGTGTGCCACGCCCACTCCTTCATGGGTCTCCCATACAAAGTCGAGTGAATTAAACTAAAACTTTTAAGCTCCATAACTTATAAACCATTTAGCGTAGGGCAACCAAATTTAAGATGTGGATTGATATTGAAAAATTAATTAGATATACCAGAAAGAGATACGTCACACCCACTTTTTATATAGCTTCCGTACAAAGTCTCGGATTTATCTTAAACTTTAAAACACCCATAACTTACTAATTAATACGCCTAGGTCAACCCATTGCAACCTATGTAGTTTAGTATTATAGGCAGAAATTGATCCTCCAAAATTGATGAGGTACGCCTGCTTCTTAATGTAGGTCCTATACAAAGTAGTGGAAGAAAAGGATGGATATACGAGCAAACTTTTTATATATACCTCTACATATGCAGGGTATAATTTGGTCGGCCCCAGCCGACTGTAAGGAGATTTTTTTATTTTTGCATCGGTTAATCTTCATATTGAATAGTCATCATTATCTATATTCTGTAGCGGTAACGAGCTCACTCTTTTCTTTTTAACAAGCGAAAATGAATAAAATTGTTTTCATGCTGTCTTCTTGCACCGAAGAATCTCTAAATGCCGACAATAAAAAGCTTTGCAGGGTCCAGTTCTACAATAGCACTAAAGGAGGTGTCAACATTTTCAATCTGATATGCAGTGTTCTGTCGTATTCAAGTAAAACTAATCGTTCGCCCATGTGCATGTTTTTCGGAATTTTGAATAAAGCATTTATAAACAGCTATCTGATTTACACTCATAATAACATATATTTTTTTAAGAGCTTGAAATCTTTGAACCTAAATAAAATAAAGGAATAGAATATTATTGGAATGAAATTTTTATACCCTGCATAATGCAATATGCATGGTATATTAATTTCGGTCAGATGTTTGTGTCCACTTGAAGGAATCTCCGGAGATATAGACATAGATATATATTCGTGATCAGCGTCGATTAAATTTTCGATTTAACGATGTCCGTCCGTCCGTCCGTCCGTCCGTCCGTCTGTCACCTGGCTGGTTCGCACGATAACTTGAGTAAATATTAAGCTCTTTCGATGAAATTTGGTATAAGTAATCTATGATCCAAGAGTACGGAGGGGATTGATATTGGGCATGATCGGTCAATAACCACGCCCACACCAAGCATTCAAAGCGACTAACCTCGAAATTTTCAAAATTTTTAACTTGCTATAACTCACATAATATACCACTTGGGACAATAATATTTGGCATATAGACTTACATTATACAAATATATAACCACACCAAAAGTGGTTGAGCCACGCCTACTTTTTAGCGTAGCTGTCATACAAAGTGTCTGTACTTCTTTTAAATTGAAACAGCTGTAACTTCTACAATCTTCTGTCCAGAATAACCATAATTGACACTTAGATTAACATAATGGTCGGAAAAAATATGGCAGAAAATCAGTGTGCCACGCCCACTCCTTTTTGGGTCTCCCATACAAAGTTGCGGAAATTAAAAAAAATGTTACCGGTTATAACTTGCAAACTATTCAGCGTAGAATAACGAGATTTAAGGTGTGGATTAGTATTGTACGAGCAACTAGGCTCACAGAAAATGGACGCACCACGCCCACTGTTTATCGTAGCCTCCATACAAATTTTAAATTGAAACAGCTGTAACTTCGGCAATCTTCTGTCTAGAATAACCATAATTGGCACTTAAATTAATATCGTAGTCGGCAAAAATCTGGCAAAAAATCAGTGTGCCACGCCCACTCCTTCATGAGTCTCCCATACAAAGTCAAGGGAATTAAACTAAAACTTTTAAGCTCCATAACTTACAAACCATTTAGCGTAGGACAACGAGATTTAAGGTATGGATTAGTATTGTACGAGCAACTAGGCTTACAGAAAATGGGCGCACCACGCCCACTGTTCATTGCAGCCCCCCTACAAAATGACTGATATTCTTTTAAATTTAAACAGCTGTAACTTCGGCAATCTTCTGTCTAGAATAACCATAATTGGCACTTAAATTAATATCGTAGTCGGCAAAAATCTGGCAAAAAATCAGTGTGCCACGCCCACTCCTTCATGAGTCTCCCATACAAAGTCAAGGGAATTAAACTAAAACTTTTAAGCTCCATAACTTACAAACCATTTAGCGTAGGACAACGAGATTTAAGGTATGGATTAGTATTGTACGAGCAACCAGGCTTACAGAAAATGGGCGCACCACGCCCACTGTTTATCGTAGCCCCCATACAAATTTTAAATTGAAACAGCCGTAACTTCGGCAATCTTCTGTCTAGAATAACCATAATTGACACTTAAATTAATATCGTAGTCGGCAAAAATATAGCAGAAAATCAGTGTGCCACGCCAACTCCTTCATGAGTCTCCCATACAAAGTCAAGGGAATTAAACTAAAACTTTTAAGCTCCATAACTTACAAACCATTTAGCGTAGGACAACCAGATTTAAGGTATGGATTAAAATTGTACGGGCAACTATGCTCACAGAAAATGGACGCACCACGCCCACTGTTTATCGTAGCCTCCATACAAATTTTAAATTGAAACAGCTGTAACTTCGGCAATCTTCTGTCTAGAATAACCATAATTGGCACTTAAATTAATATCGTAGTCGGCAAAAATCTGGCAGAAAATCAGTGTGCCACGCCAACTCCTTCATACAAAGTCAAGGGAATTAAACTAAAACTTTTAAGCTCCATAACTTACAAACCATTTAGCGTAGGACAACGAGATTTAAGGTATGGATTAGTATTGTACGAGCAACTAGGCTCACAGAAAATGGACGCACCACGCCCACTGTTTATCGTAGCCTCCATACAAATTTTAAATTGAAACAGCTGTAACTTCGGCAATCTTCTGTCTAGAATAACCATAATTGACACTTAAATTAATATCGTAGTCGGCAAAAATGTAGCAGAAAATCAGTGTGCCACGCCAACTCCTTCATGAGTCTCCCATACAAAGTCAAGGGAATTAAACTAAAACTTTTAAGCTCCATAACTTACAAACCATTTAGCGTAGGACAACGAGATTTAAGGTATGGATTAGTATTGTACGAGCAACTAGGCTCACAGAAAATGGACGCACCACGCCCACTGTTTATCGTAGCCTCCATACAAATTTTAAATTGAAACAGCTGTAACTTCGGCAATCTTCTGTCTAGAATAACCATAATTTGCACTTAAATTAATATCGTAGTCGGCAAAAATCTGGCAGAAAATCAGTGTGCCACGCCCACTCCTTCATGAGTCTCCCATACAAAGTCAAGGGAATTAAACTAAAACTTTTAAGCTCCATAACTTACAAACCATTTAGCGTAGGACAACGAGATTTAAGGTATGGATTAGTATTGTACGAGCAACTACGCTTACAGAAAATGGGCGCACCACGCCCACTGTTTATCGTAGCCCCCATACAAATTTTAAATTGAAACAGCTGTAACTTCGGCAATCTTCTGTCTAGAATAACCATAATTGGCACTTAAATTAATATCGTAGTCGGCAAAAATCTGGCAAAAAATCAGTGTGCCACGCCCACTCCTTCATGAGTCTCCCATACAAAGTCAAGGGAATTAAACTAAAACTTTTAAGCTCCATAACTTACAAACCATTTAGCGTAGGACAACCAGATTTTAGGTATGGATAAGTATTGTACGAGCAACTAGGCTCACAGGAAATGGACGCGCCATGCCCACTGTTCATTGCAGCCCCCCTACAAAATGACTGATATTCTTTTAAATTTAAACAGCTGTAACTTCTGCATCCTTCTGTCTAGAACAATCATAATTAACACTTAGGTTAATATGGTAGTCGGAAATAATCTGGCAAAAAATTAGCGTACCACGCCTACTTCTTATTGGGGCTCCCATACAAATTTGAGGAAATTAAACAAAAATGTTAACCACCATAACTTAGAAACTATTCAACGTAGGACACCAAATTTATGGTGTGGATTAACATTAAAAATTAATTGGATTTACTAGAAAGTGGTAAGCCACGCCCACTTTTTATATAGCTCTCATACTAAGCCTCGGAATTATCTTAAAATCCTTTTACTTCGTCAAAGTCAACCATATTTCGGGTGTAAATTAGTAGTATATGCAAAAATTGTTTCTCGAAAAGTGGAAATAAAAGAAAAGTTGGATATTCGAGTAAACTTTTTATATATAAATCTACATATGCAGGGTATAGTTTGGTCGGCCCCAGCCGACTGTAAGGAGATTTTTTTATTTTCGGACCAAGCGACTGACGTTTCTACTAGTTAAACAATCGCACACAGAGTAAATATTAGTGGGTTGAAGTACCACACTACTTTAAAGCCTTCGATGCTTTAACTTCTTTAAACAAACTGCTTTTTAGGTGGGGATATTAACCCTGAATGAAAATTAAATTTCGTTATTACTTCTTTAGTTTTAGAGTTAGCTTAATATTCCGAGCTCCGAGCTCTGAGAGATTGCAGCTGAGATCACGTAACATCAAAATGGGTCACTGTTCACCATTACGCTCCCGACTTTCTAACCTTCACCGAATATAATTATAAAAATATACATATAACAACATTAAGCCTGAAAAGTAGAAAATGTACGGGATCATTTTTCTCGCCCTGTGAGTTATTCTAAAAGATCTCTGCAAGAAATTAAAAACTTTACATAACATTTTTCCGTCTGTTTTCAAAAGAATATTAGCTAATACGTACACAAATGTTACTATTGCAAAGGGTATGCAACATTTATTTTTAATTAATTATTTTAATTTAATTAATTTCTAAAGGGTTTTGTATTTTTTGCAAGGAGAACATTCTCTGGAAAAAAAAGGTCATGTTTATATTGGAATAACCTTAGAAAAATCAATTTATACCATTTTCTTCACACAGTGTACAATCGATGAGATGTTTCATATTTCATTGACAATCTCTAGCATAAAATCAGCAACAAAAAATACTAAACATAGAAATACAAAAAGCTCCAAACCATTACTCAGTTGTGACTATCACTGATCGTACCGGTAGGTAAGGTATCACATATATACATTCTGCAAAAAAATCTCTTTATATCTCTTACATGTATAAACGTGTTCCTTATGTATTGTATATTGTGTATTTACGTGAGCAAAACAACATTTTAGTCAATGAATTGAGCCAATCAGTTTCATCTAGCCGAAATGACACATTCTACTGTTTATAGATATGTTTTTACCTACATAGTGACATTGCAGTGTCATATAATATATTATTTGCGATAGTCAACCCGTATACAATTTCCAAATGTTGCAACAACAAAAAATACACCAAAGTACAATATTAGTTAAATTTTATCTATGAGTACCAACATGGAAATTTTATGGAAATTTATATATAATGTTGCATTTAAATTGTACAGTGGCTGCACTGGCAGGTTGCAACTTGCAAGTGGCAGTGATATTGTAGTAATAGGTACTTGTAATCCGATAATGTAATGATAATCAAATTTTAACAAAATTATGCGTATTGCATCAGTCGGTATATGGAAATTCTTACAACTATCTCACATGATGCTATAGATTGGGAGGTGAAGACGAGTTCATTTGGTTTCTTTTTTACCTCTGAGTTTTATCTAAGATTCCTTATTACCGAAACTAGTCCCCGACGGGTTTTTATTGCACTTTCTGTTCAACGATCATTAAATTGATTGCACAAATCAAATGTTCTTACGCTTCGTTGATAAATTTTGAAATCAATATATGAATATTCAGGTTTGGAGACATTTTCATTCATACAATACACACGAGTACTTACCAATGAAACACAGGAAATACTCATATTGACTAGATGCACAAAGGAAAATGTATACACATCTAAAGTATGGTACAAGTACTGCTTTCAGAACAATAAAAACGATGATGTTATGAAGGAGATTGCAGGCATGGGGCAAAATCAATACCAAGCAATGGAAATGAACATGACAAGAAACAATATTGTATTCATAAATGCGCATCCAATCATTTGTTCTTTCATATAAAATGTATGGAAGTGTATGGATGTCAATAATAATAGCTGTAGTTATTAGCCATTCTGTTGCCAGCCAATCAATTTGACAACATGACGGCAATCTAACTAAAGTGTTGAATACAAAATGCAACACAATGTTCGCATACATACATATATAAAATATTTGTGTTGCTCTTTTACAACAAAGAATTAAAATACCGACTACCACCACAATAACCGCTACCCTCATCATCAAAAACATATCATCATGGTATGTAATTATCACCCACTAAAACATCACTGATGCAGCAGCAGCAGTAAGGCACCATCAATATTTAGAAAATTCGTTATGCTCCATGGATTATGCTTAACATTGAACTGCTCAAATGTATATGGAGGACGATTAACTATCTGGCAACAGTCAATGGTATTTTCATTGTTTGTTGTTTTTGTTGTTCCGACAATTCTAAATGGATAAGCTGTCCGTTGAAGTGTCAGTTTTTACACAGCTGTTTTTACAACGTTGTATTACATGAGAGCATCACCGTAATATTTGTGTGATGAATGTAGCTATAAATACTATGAAAACGATGCTACACCTCTATGTTGCAAACAAACAGCACATCAAAATCATTATTATACAACAATAATGTATAATCGTATGTCTATTGTGAGAGTTTATCTGAATATACCTTACACATGAGTACATTATTTAATAGGTACGCACACTTATTGTCGCATATGTGATTTACTTGTTCGTACACATACCATCGAACATATGTGTATGCACGAGTATGTAGTAACAAAGAAAAAAAAAAAGGATTTTCCATTTCCTACGATTCATTCATTACCTTTGAGATTGAGATGAGAACGGTATGTATGAAGTACTTTCATTTGTCTTGTTTTGTTTGATGAGGTTCGATTATCGTTGTACATTATATTCGTGTTGATGATACTTAGTATGGCCACACCTCATTCTTTCCACAACAACAACAACAAAGAGAATAATATTAACCAATTTCAACAGTAAATTTTGCAGCATATTCACAGGTGGTTATGGTGAGTTGGAGTATTGATGGAGCATGGACGCTTCAATAAAACAATTTGAAGTTATTTTAAAAATATCCAAATGATCTATATAATAAAGCTCTGAAGAGAAAAATTGACACAAGAGTGCTGAGGCACATTGTGTAGATTATTATTATTATTATTGTTATAATTTTTTTTTTTCTTGAAGACAAATAATAGTTCTTTTGTATGTAAGTATTATGGAAGGAAATATTTGGTGAGAAGAACGAATGGGATCAGTCATACATTTCAATGCTCTTTTTTTTGTCGATTTTTAGGTGCTTTTAATCCTATTTTCCACGGAATCCTGTCTTAGGAGTAAAGATAGGGAGTGAAAATGCTGAGCAGTAAAAATTAATGAGAAACGTTCATATGTTTTGCCCTTCTACGCCCACACTATAATTGCTGAGAGCAAAATTTATAAAAACCATAAATTTCGTATTGAAGCCCCTATAAGGCGTATAGATAGATGGTAAATATGTTTAGAAGAAACATTGGTGATATCAAGTTAATAAGGGTCTGTCATATATTTTAGCTATCTCTGGGCGATTTCTGAGCACTTAGGGGCTTTTTTTTTGACGATTTTAATATTCTTTGAGTTGATAAAAAATGTTGACTGCTGATAATTAATAGGAATCGGTAATATATTTACCCTTCTAAAACTCTCTGTGAGCTGTGGGAAATTTATAAAAACATAAATTTTTATGGGATAATCTCTAAGGGGTAAATTTAGGTGACAAAAAAATAAAAACAATATTGAAATAAAAACAATATTTCATCGGAGTCGGTCATAAATTGCACTGCTCTGCGAGTGATTCCTGGTCGATTATAGGGTTATTTGTCATTTTTCAGGTGCTTTTAAGTCAATTTTGTAGAAAGGAATGCCTAAGGAGTAAAGATAGGGAGTGGGTAGGTTCTGAAAACAAATCAAGAGGTAAAAATTAATAAAAACCGATTATACATTTTATCTCTCGAAGACCATTTTGTGAGTGGTAGGAGCAAAATTTATAAAAAAAAAACGTTAAAACGGCGATTCTGGGTATTTTAATGAATGTTTCAACGTTCATGCTTTTATTAAAGTTAGGGATCAATAGCAAGTCACTGATCAGAAATACGCATCTCGTCTCCTGGGCTAGACCTTTTATTATTATTTTTGCGTAACTATGATATTTGCAAAGCATGTAATCTAAATAAAGAAGAAAGAAATAAAGAATGCAATAAAATCCTTAGCATTACATAAATAAAATTGTGAGCAACAAAGTAAATCACATCACTTTATACCTACCGGGTACTCTTACTTAACTTTGTGTATATCATACATCAGCAAACAATAATTAAGGTAAACACCCATTATATTGTTATTTCAGTTGCTGTTGTTGTTGTATCCCTACATATAATTTATGATCATTAACAATTGAATGACCATCAAGATTATTTTGTTATGATCGCGATGAATAATAGTTGGGCTTATTTCTACATTTTGTTTTTTCTTCTCATTTCATTTCACTCGAAATGAAATAACGGTGTTTTATTGATTGATCATCACCACCAAAAAAAAAACGCAATAAAACCATAAAAGAAGATCATTGCACAAACATATGATTATTAATAGATTAGCATCATACGCAGAAATGATCCAACAATGATTCTTAATAAAAATGGGCATATTTATATGACGCCCGTTGATCGTTCACTTGATCACAGATCATAAATGTATGTAATTATGATCAAAGCAATAGCCTTTGCATCAAACCAAATGTCCAACATTTAAAAACTTTTAAAGGGATAAGTATTCCTTTATAAAATATTTCTCATCATAGATGGCAGGACGGCAATTGAAGAAAAATTTTTTAATGTATGCGAGTAGGTTAGCATTTTTTGGATATTGCATATATCATATATAAAAAATTTCACAAAAATAAATAACTAGTAAGTTGTGTATAAAATGCAAAAATATATACGAAGTATTTATTTTAGAGTGCTGGTCATATATATTTTCTATTAATCCTGCACTCAAATGTCTATATTGAGTTAGTGCTTTCGTGTAAAGCAGCCTAAAGCAGAAGTAACATGTGTGGAAAAGTATATATATATTGAAGTTAAATAATAATAATAATATGGGGCGCTTATAAGCTCCAAAGGGTTCTTTGGCCAAGCTTCTCATTCATTAACATATTGTTGTGTGTGTAAAATTTTGGACAGCATTAGAACGGACCTACTTATTTTAGTCGGTTCCGAACGGCAGATCCCTTGTGGCATCACTTTTTCTGAGATTAGTCACAGAGTTCCTTTAGAAGCTTTACCATGGCAAATCATCACTGCCGGAAGAATTGCCAATTGATTGTCGACAGGTGGGTACCGCTCGAAAAGTAAAATCTTCCCGATATTAAATGTATGGTTCAGCCGTGGATTGAACCCACGACCTACAGATCAGAAGGTCAACGCACTAACCACTGAGCTACGGCAGTTATTAAAAATCACCATATAAGCTATTTTAGTTTTGTCAACGAACGGTAGAGCATGTGAATGGGCATGTCTTCCATGCAAAAGTATATTTTTTAAAGTAAATATGCTATTTGTGTATATAACATACACACTTTGTGTAAAGCTATAGAGCTAAAACTTAGTACATAAGACGAAATATTATGTATAGAGATACCTGACGACGTCCATCTTGTTGGATACGCAGATGATATACCTGCTAAAATAACCGCCTGTAATACTGAAGAGTCAAAAAGAAAGTTGAACCAAGTGATGATCAGAGTACAAGCATGGCTTGAGGACCATGGTTTGAAACTAGTTACCGAAAATACAGAGTTGATCCTTCTGAAAAAATGGCACATACCGTTAGAGGTCGACATCCAAGTCCTTGATACAACGCTGACAACAAAAACGGTGGTGAAGTATCTAGGTGTACAACTAGACCCTCGACTATTGGGCCTAAGCCACAAGAAGCGAGAGGACAAACCATAAAGATGTGGCAAGCAAGATGGAACATCGAACCAATCGGAAGGCAGACAGCGATGTTAATACCCGACCTTAGAGAATGGACTCAAAGAAAGCACGGTGAAGTAAATTATTACCTCACACAGTTTCCATCCGGTCATGGCTACTTTAAAAAATATTTGCATCGTATGGGGAAAGCAGACCAACCACGATTTGACGACGCAGAACACACGTTTTTTAAAAGTGAACGGTGGCGTAATGAAAGATATACGCTAGAACGGATAATCGGAACATACACGACTGAAAATATCATAGAGAAAATGATGTCAATCGTAGAAAATAGGAATGCGGTAGCAAACTTTGTCGAAGACGTAATTAAAAAGAAACGGTGAGAAATAGAAAAAGTTCCTGAACAACATCCTGACGTAACATAATACTGTTACGACATAACATTGCAACAACTGCACATCAGCGACACAAATATTATAAAATATAATGGCGAGGCGCCATAATGGATCTCCTGGTCCGAAGTAATGCAATCGTATTCCGGGGCAGGTGAAGAATCCAGGAGAGAAGAAGCTAGATTTTTAGTGTGGTGTACACACGTAGGGACGACGATCCCTATATGGTGTGAAGGCATTTTTTACCCCACCTCAACGCAAAAAAAAACTTAGTACATATAGCTAGAGCTGCTAATGAATAGACCAGTTCAAAATCGGAGGAAAACCCACTGACCTCTTATACAAAAGTATGTTTATGAATGTATATTTACAGACTTTGTGCACGAAAATATGAAGGCTGTCGTATACCTTCATATTTTCCTTCACATACTTAACGAATGTATGTGCAAATTGAGGTCGTTGAATGAAAATTAGACCTACATCTTGTAAAAAAATATATTTTTCTAAAAAGTCTGTCTGCAATAGTATAGACTAAAGTTTTAATTGTTTATTTGTTTTTCAAAAAAAACACTATTAACACCACCGTAATATTTTATTTTGCAAAAAGAGACTATTAAATTAATTCGAGTATATCTATTAGAGCTACCTAAATCTTCAGAATTTTTTCTGAATAAATTTGAACTTTTTTCAATAAAAAGTTCGATCGACAAAACTATTTCACTACTTGCTGCAAAAGTGTTCAGTGATTTATATCACAGAGGAGTTTGACGCCCTGTTAGAGTTTTATGCTACTTTCTTCAAGAATGTTCGGAAGTTATTAGATATTGGGAGCGCCTTTTTTGAGTGTTTTTTTTTCGATAACTTTTGAAAAGAAAAAGCTTTGCGAGTGAAGTGAAAATAGCTTGACTCATTCATAGTTGCGTTTTCACAAAATTTTGAGTAAACTCCATTTGCATTGCATTTGCAGAGTAAATCGGTCCCATTCCTAACAAATTATTTTTTTTGTCAATACTAAGTTCCAAGTTTAAAATTTTTGTGTAGTGGTCAATACATGAAATTTATAAGATAAATCTTGCTATGAGTAGTGAAATACGTGAATTTATCAAAATGCAAAAATATTTATTCTACCCAGAAAATGAAATTTCACAATTTCACATTGCAAGGGGGGTAAATGAATAGGCCAGAAGAATATTTTGCATTGTTTTTTTTTTCAGGCCTTTCAGAAAAAATTATATTCTCAAAAATTTTTTGAACCAGTTTAATATACATGGGTTAGCACATATGTGAATATTTATGCATTTATTGCATAAAAAAGAATAACAGCAATAATAGGAATGAAACATTTCAAAATCACCACAAAATACGACATCAATTAGTGTTGTCATTGTAGCTGTCATTTTTTGATTAATTTATGTGATACTCGCGCTGAAACTTTCAAATACGATATGTTTGAATTTTAACACATTACAATTGCAACATACGTCTATATTAATGCATATATCGTATAGTATGTAAACATGTGAATATGCGCGCTTTTTTTTTATGAGTCAAATGAATTATGAACGACTATATAGATTACAGTGACGCGTAAAAAATTTGCACACACACACGGTCAGAAGTAAAGAGACATGGTAACGTAACAATATTTAATTTGCAATTCAGATACACGTAATAGTTTAATAAAAGGCTTGTCATTGTTGATTTTCACTTTGGTTTAAAAACTATGCATTCACATTATTGAAAATACTACAAACATATATTCATGCAACAAACATTGTAATCCAATAGTGAAAATTTGTAATAAAAGCAACTATCATGTTACATTTTTTAGATTCTTTCATCAGCCAAAAGTCCTATATACCTCGAATTTATTACACTATTACAATTTCTAAATTATTGACAACATCAATAACAAGAATCATAAAAGCAACCAACCATCCAGTTACCACAATAAACTGAAACTATAACAATTAAAATAGTAAAATTATTATAAAAATTTAGTAAGACTTAAAATAGTGTAACAAATACATACATACATACATATGTATAACGTAATATGTATGAGTAATAAGAAACAGGATTCGCACAAAGTTTTTCACCCCATGAAATGTATTCATGGGTAATAAAATATCATAAAAAGGTAAACAAACTAGCTATATACGGATTCGATACACAGTTGCATTCTAATTGAGTTGTTAAGAAATTAAGCCGAATAACTACGACCAAATAGAACACAAATTTACATAATTTATATATATATATTTTTTTTTATCTACATATTATTACGTTTTTACTTTGTGAACGCTTAATTCTATTCGAAACAACCTTGTTCGATCACGGGATTCCGTTATTTTTTACTAACAATGTCCAACAGCAATTTATTTAATCAACTATTTGCAATCACTCTTTAATTTGACTTGCTATCGCGTGATGTTGCCTCGATCACTTGATGGTGTTATTTTGCCTCTATCACTTTCGAAGTCAAATTGATTTCATTTGTCAATAACTGGACATATTTATTCTCTGTGGCAACACTACATAATCTTTCTTAATCTTTTTCGTTGACTTGTTCTAGTTATCGCCTATTCTTTCTTGTTGATATTCGTTTCATGCTGCCATTAAGTAGTAAACAGATTCACTGCGGTTGCAACATTGCAACACGACGTCTGCAGCAAAAGTTGTGATGATATCTGCTACAGTACGGAACTGAATTTGGTGATGGCAACATTAAAATTTCATTAAAATTTATTTAAATTTTTTATTTTACATTTTCCAAAAATAAAACAATAAATTTCATTAAATATTTCACAAATCAATTTATTTTTAGTACTTTCTTTTGTTTTTATTTTATAAAAACAAAAAACAAAAGAAGCTAGATATGATTCTTTCAGCGCTGCTCTTTGTTTACATTTTATTATGTTGCATGTCAAAATAGAAATAGATTGAAGTCGACGATTGCGCCAATTGTCGTCGTGTTCCAAATGGAATCAATTGAATCCGAAAGTAATCGCGCAAACATTGATACAGTATCAGAGGCAAAAGTAGCAAGTACAGTATTATTGTAAATAGTTGATAGTTGATTGTAAATAGAGTTGATTAAATAAATTGTTGCTATATATAGTTATACAAAATAAGTGTTGTAATTATTATTGACAGAATCCAGTGATCGAACAAGATTGATTCGAGTAGAATTAAACGTTCACAAAATAAAAACGGAACAATATAATATCACTAGAAATCGGCTGAAATTTTCGTTTGTTTTATTCTGAAAAGAGAGAATAAATATATTTTGGGCAAAGAAAATATTAATTGTTAAATTTTTGAAGTAATTAGAAACTTTACTTATCTTAGGTTCAGTGTCAGGTCAGCCAACATTATTTTGCAGAGCACAAAATGACAACTACACACTTTTAAATGAAACACTAATATCGGGTATTTTCTTTTTGCGCTGCGTGCGATTTTTCGATAGGGATATTTATGATTTGACAGATGAGAATTGTCAAACTGTGTTGACATTTATATTTAGTAAATTTTTCCATTACATCATGTGGAATTTTATTTAAAAAAAAGATAATTCTGTTCGCTAAGGTCATGCAGCAATTCGTCTATTAAATGGTCGGCATAATTTCTGCTTGATCGGTTACGTTAATAAACAAAATTACTGTATTGGGAGAGAAGACAATCCTCAAGCTGTCATTAAATCACCATTAAAATTGACTGTTCATTGTCTGTTCATTGACTGTTCATTGTCTGTTCATTGACTGTTTACACGCTGGTGGCATCATCGGTCCTTATTTCTTTCGAGATGAGAATGGAGCTGCCGTTACGGTGAATGGCAAGTGTTATCGAGCCATACTTACTGTTTATTGTTTCCGCAAATTGATCAGCTAAACATCGATGGCATTTGGTTTCAACAATATGGGGCCTAAAGTCATATAGCGCGTGCAGTAATCGAGTTATTGCAAAATCAATTTGGTGACAATTTTCTTTCCAGAGGTAGACCTATTAATTGGGCTCATCGTTTGCAATTTAACGCTTCTTGACTACTTTTTATGACGCTATGTTAAGTTACTGGTTTATACGGATAAACCAGCAATTGTTGAAGCATTGGAAGCCAATATTCAAGCCACTATTGATGAAATACGACCAGATTTATTGGAAAATTTCCTAAAAAATTGGACTGATCGAATGGAGCACGTAACTCAAAGCCGTGGCGAATATATTGCCGAAATCATATTTAAAAAATAAGTGCCTTGAATTTATCTTACAGATTAAAATAAAATAAAAATGTATTCCAATAATATTTCTTTGTCTTTTCTTTTTGTTCTTGTTAACTGGTGGCCGAGGTTGATTGTTTTGGTTACAAAAAAAAAAAAAAAATAAGTGATAATTACAGATTAATTTATAGTCATAAAACCGCAACTTTCACATCCAGAGACCGTCCGATACGATGTGAAGAGTTACATTTTTACCATGGTGTCTGACTTTTAACGAAATGCGATGGATATAGATTAAAAGTTCAATAAGATTGCCCTGCAGTAGTATAATCAATCAAAAGACCTCAGTCACTGATGATGTCTACAGAGGAATTCCAACAGAAACTAGAATTTTTCTCTTAGGTGAAAAAACGAGATAAGGCAATGCTGATGGACAAGGATTGCAAAGAAAAAAGAGAGCTGAATTCAAGACTAATCAAACCAATTAAGAAAAACACCCCAATACTAGCAAATGGAGCAGATCCTATCATACCTCTTTCAATAACAAACAAGCGCAACGGTCAAAGAGGCAGAATCCAATGGTTGATAAAATCTGGTATTCAAGCATCGCCGACCTAATGGCTGATCATATTGAGCTCGATACTTCTAATTAGCGCTATCGAATATGAAATAAAACCAGAATATGAAATAAAGCCAGTCCACGCAGATAAAACTAACAATCGATCGCAATCAGTCTATAATACCTGAACCGCTTGAAAGTTTGCTTTGCTGGCACCAGACATTAATTTTCATATATACGTGCGTTTTGATACGCGAAATCGATATAATTCTAATAACAAAAGCATAATAATAATAATGCAAAACACAAATTTAAATCATATTTCTCATAATTGTGCCATAAATGAGACAATTTATTAGCAACACATGAACATTAATATCCAAATTGATAAAACATATGTAAGTAAATGCCAAAACAGAAAACTGAAGAAAATACCTTAGTGACATACTTTTTCATTTGCTATATACATTTTTATTGATATATATTTTTTAAAATAAAATGTTATGCTTTTAATGAAATACTTACATGCATACTCCTGCTGAATAAAATTCTTTTGGTCTGCAAATGCCGACATGTCATGTCCTATGCATATTTACAATATGCATGGCGTGCACTGATCCATATGTAGTGCTTAAAATGTTTATCTGCATTAATTATTATTTTTAAAGTATGTGTAATTAGTGGCAAAATTCCAAAAATAAAGATCAAAATAAAATACATGGCAATACCAGTAGTGTATAGTCCATTACAATTATCAATAGCTGCTATACGAGTAACTATGTATAGCAACAGTTACATGTTGCATGCTGTCAATAGTTTTTCGGATAAGAGTAAATAAATATATTTAATTAGTTGTTGTTGCTGTTGTTCTTGTTATCAATATTGTTGTTGTTGTTGTTGTTGTTGGTAATTGTTACCCGTGATAAAATATGGATTGTATTGTAATACCTTCAAAAGTATATTGCACGAGATTATTCTTAAAATGTATATTCGTATATATACATATAGAATGCATACAGCAAGTACGACATATATACATACATACATATGTTTATATATATGTAGCATGACAATTAATTGCGCAATTTTCATTAAAATAAATGTGGGTTAATTAAATTGTTTTTTTTTTTGTTTTGCAACGATATAAATGTTAATATGTGGTATTTTACTATATTAATATCGAACGAATTAATGCTGAAAATTTTGTGCAATAATGTCGAAATAATCCTTTTTATATGGAAACAATTTCTTTCGACATTAGCTAATAATGTCGAAATTACAATTATTGTAAAATATCATTTAAATCTTATTGCACTAATTTTTGCAATGAAGTCGAAAATCTTAATTCATATATACTTACATCTTTCGGCATTACTTCATTTCTTCTGAATTCATGTCGAACATATGACAAGAGAAGACACTCAATTTCAGCTCGAATGTTGATATTAAGATCTTGAATTGTTTGTAGATTATTAGTATACACTTTACCTTTCAAAAAAGTCTCATAAAAATAATCCAAAGGTGTTAGATCGCTGCTTCTTGGAATTTCGGAACTTCGGAATTTCTTAAAATAATGTGATAACCAAATTTGATTGCCAATAAATGAAGTGTTGCACTGCTGGTATGTCATTAGCATCAAATTCATTAATTTTTGGCCGTAAAAAACCGGTAAGCATGTCAATATAACGTTCACCATTCACTGATTCTTCTTCGGCATTTTCAAAAAATGCATCACGAGTACGTCCTGCGCGAAAATGTAGCTAGGGTATACGACCTTCTACTGAATGAGCAATAATTGTGCTAATTGCATGCAATAGAGTACGTACATTTCGCAGAGTACGTGTCGGCATTAATTCGTTTGACAATAAACTAATATTGTACTTTCGAGAATTCATTTAAATAAAACGAGATTAGAAAATGTTCTTCAATTTTCAGTAAGGATCTACGTCTTACTTTTACAAGGAAGTCCTACTTTTCTACACACGTTTACTAGTTGTTCTATAAGTAAGTAGTCGGTCTAGGCAATAGATAGTATTTAGTTTATCATGTAAATTATACTTAAAATAATAGCTATCAAATTTTCAATCAGATGTGCTATATATTTGGCTAAGTATATATTCGATAGGCATTCAAAAAGAACAACTTTGCCTTTCTACCTTTCTTGTTGATAAGGAAACCAAACACTGAGATCAACACTAAATTGAAAGTCGACTACGGGAAAGATGCAATTTCGATGTCTACAATAAAATATTAAATGAATCGTACAGAGTGTCCAAGAGGATTCAACACATTAGAATGAGCATCGACTAAGTTGCACTAGATTGCTTAAGCTGTAGGCAGCTCAATTGAGTGAGGAGATAGTATAGTGTATAGATATTTGAGAATAGCCAAATTCCCTGGAGGAAGGGCGCCAATTTTAATTACAACAAACAGACAAAAGCATAATCGTATGACCATTTTAAAGGACTGCTTGGATATAATCAACCCGGATTTATTTATACGCCTTTTCATAGCCGTGGACTAAACATAAGGCCATCAACATGCCGAAAATCAATAAACTGTGAAACTGTTTGTGGAGGTTCCAATTTCGTCGACTATTTTTTTTTTTTTTTTTGGATTTGCTTGTATCAATTCATATTCATTTCCTTGAGAAGTACAAAACAATTACAGAAGGCTGTTAGAGCCATTTAAAAGAAGATCGATTGCATTTGGAGAAGAAAAAAAACTGCTCTTCCAACAAGGCCATCAGAATGGTAAAATTATGTGAATTGTTCTACAATTTAGTTCTTCATCCATCATATTCTCCAGATTTAGCTCTTTACAAAAATTATTATTCAAACTTGAAGATATAGTTTGGTGGAAACAAATTCGTATTTTGATGGCCTCTACAAAGTATATTATTTAAAGGGCATCAAACTTTTGCAGAATCGTTGGACAAAATGTATTGAACTAAAACGAGACTATATTATTTCTAACCAAAGAATAACTTTTAGATAACTCTATCGTTAAATACCGGTGGATGCGCTTTTATATTGGGGCAAGCCAACTTGAATTTGTTCCCTGACCAACAACAGTGCTCATAGGAAGCGCAATTTAATAAAATACACTCATTTGTGTACACACAAATTAACCTACTTCATATGCATGTTCGCCAAATGAAGGACGAAATAATAAATAAGATCTGGCTGACCGTTAATTTACCCTCTGACAATTCAATATGCATTATAGGTAAAAAAAAAATGTTTAATTCAATTAATACTACAAAAAATGAAAAAGTACTTATTTCCCTTTATTCGCTTATTGTTGTTCAAGTTCGCCGTGCTCGATGTTAGCAGGTGTCATAATTATTTTCAACGATCATTCTGTTTTTGTCGCTGTTGTTTTGAAATCAGCTAAAAGCATCCCTTTAAAAGTACCTTTACAACTGCATATGCTTGGATGAATATAAGAAGTAAATTTATTAACCCTTCCATCAGCCAGTCTATAGTATACCTCTATATCGTTATCCTTATCGTAATCCTATCAGATGTCATCATATTTATTAAAGATAAAAATCTGTGTGAATTTTACGTCAATCTTCTGGCTACTTTCGGCTTCTTTGAAAGATCTTTAAATGAGGGAGTGCAAATAAACCAAAAAAAAAAAAAATTAGCATCTGCAATTTTCTTAATTCCAACGATAATGTAGGAAATAAAGGTACCCGCTCTCTCTCACTCCCTTGGATTACTCCTTTACGATGTACATATATGCTGAATGGTAAATATCTCACACAAACACGCACATATTCTCGTTTTACAATAATATGCATGCACAATGAGAAAATGACGACGCTATCAATATAAGCTTCACATCGATCGCATCAAAACGTACGACAATAATCGCAAATCGAATGCAAATTATCAGCAAAAGACCATCACCGCTGACAACATGGCAAAAAAAAAACACACACAAGAAAAGAAAACCAATCTAGAAAAGAGAAATCAAAAACATGAAGCAGAAGCAATGATCATGCATTGATCGCTGACCGGCAAGCTGCATATTGATTAGTGATCTTTGCCTGTTATTGCATAAGTGATCTTTAGTGATCCTAAAGCGATTTCTTTTTTGTATGTTTTACTATATTCAATTTTATTTGATTTCGTTGTGTCGTTTTGAGAGAGATCTTTAAGAGGGCCAATTATGTGATAATTAACGTAATAATTAGCAGCAGCAATAGCAGATTTAAAATGCACAGTAAATTTAAATAGGAACTTTTGTATTATAATATAATTTTAGCATCTCGTTTGTCATCAGAAAACTTATATGAGATTTTAAAGGCTCTCTCTGAAGCTTTTTCGTGGAAAATTCTTACTCTTGGAATTCAATTCACTTTCAATTGAGAGATGGACTTCATTGGGAAGAATCAATTAGAGATTATTTAGTATGTTATACCTACCGGAAAATTTAAAAAAAAAATTGTCACCTACATATATACGTCAACAGAAATTTTAAAAATAAGTTTAAAATAATTCGACTGGAATAATCGCAATATTTCTTTTGTAAAGGTTTAATGATTTCTTGCGAACTGTAATTTACTGTTATTAGGGTGGTACATTAGGGTAGTAGGAACTGAGTTTTGGTGGGTAAGTATTAGAACGGGGTACTTGAAGTCAATGATCTTTGAAAGAAATAGATGTATCTATTTGAGACAAAAACATCGATATATCACACTTCAAAATCCGACTGAAAATGTAAAAAGGCGACCCCTACGTTCGGCCAAAAAAAAACAAGATTTTTTTTTGGAATTGCCTTGCAAAACTTCTTCATATTAGGGGGTGTACGGCGCCCTTTGTTTTCCTCTGTAAGGTGGTACGGCCTAATGTACATATTTAACAATATTCAACTACCGACCACTGAAGGCCTGTAAAAGTAATGCGAACACATAATGAAGTACTTTCAAAAGGCATACAATGGCAAAGGTCTTCGGTATTCTGCTACTGGTCTTTTAAACCTTTATAACAATGCCGCCTACTCGAATACTAAAACATTTGCATAACTGTGTGTGTGTCAAATAGAGTACGTGCTTCTACAGTGGCTTTATTAAAGCTATACACTGTGAAATGATGACCAAGCATTGCATCATATTGTCGTTTACTTTTGTGTTCACTGTTTTTTTTTTCAAACCTGCGCAACAGTTTTGCTGCGTCAAAAGAAGCGTCAAGTGAGAAGCGAGAAGCGTACTTACACATCGTTATCGTTGGTGTGAAAACACAAAGGCAAACTGCACATTGTGCAACTCTTGGTCGGCTAGGCTTTATAACATTTGCTAATATCTTTATTATAAACCTTATCGCGTCTAGATCGAAACAGCAGGTCTTAAAAAAAAATTAGTGGCTTGAATTCATAGTGGAGAAAGTCACAATTGATTAATGCGGATTTAATTCAATTTCGCGTTTGTTAAAGTGCCAAGAAGAAATTCATTTTCGCGGCCGACCATATCTGTTTATTTGGATTCCACTTACGTGCAGAAGCTCTATGGAAGGTTCTCTATGAAAGTAATTACTTGTACTATTTCACTATAGAAATATTTGGTTGAATTGTTCGTAGGCCTTTTCGAATCTTTCTTACTTGCTTACAAACGAGGAAGTATTGCAAAAATCAAAGCAAGTTGTATGTTGATAGTGCAAGCTCCAGAATTTACATTCAACTTAGACACATTTTAGCAAAGTCCCCAAATATCTTTACCCCAGTGAATAACAAAATCTTGGCTGTGATTAATCAGATCAACCAACTCTTCAACTACTCGCTATAATCATACAACTTTCTTAGACTTCTTTCCACATCAAGCATAGAAAACCGATTTCATTACGATCAAAAATTTGGCACTGTCTACGCTTCGGTAGAAATTATTTCTCACAATGTGCTTATATCCAATTGATATTTTGACTACTATTCATATACTGTATCTCTTAAAGATTCGATAGAGATTGTTTGCAGTCCAGTTTAAGTGCTTTCGTTACATTTTTCCCCCGCATTTCATCGACTATTGTGATAAGATGTCGGTAAGATAATTTTCAGATAACTATATACTTAGTAAAGCAATGAGACACTGTTGCCCTAGAGATGATGCAACTTTGCACATTATTATTCATCTGAACATTATTAAACAGAACCAAGAGAAGAATTCAATCCGCAGGATAGCTAGATAATATAGAGAAGCTTGGCCAGATATTTTTGCACAAATCCATTATATCATTATAAAAATAAATCCATTATTTTGCAATAGATGGCTTTAGTAATCTGTATCTCACGTTATATACGTGCAATCTGGTTATGATAGATGGCGTTAGAAAGATAGGATTTCTTACTAAATAAACTTTTCAGGCAGGTTTTGTGATTGCTTCACTCAGTATTGTTTGAGCACGCGTCAAAGGTGGACACCAGTAAAGAGAAAATACGCACATATTTTACAGTTTTTCTTCGATAAAGGCGAAAACGGAAGCCAGACGGCTAAATATGTGAATAGTGTTTATGATCCTGATACTGTAACAGCTAATCACGTTCAATTTTGGATTCATCGATTCCGTTTCGGTAATTTTGATGTCAAAGATGCACCACGCTCTGTGTCTACGCCAGCAAAAGATACGCGCACTCCCAAAGTGAACTGGAGTAAATGAGTGGATGGATGGTCTGGCAACCCTATCGATCTGCTTATTATTCCATGTTCACTTTATCCCTATTCCTATTCCTTCCAATCAATTCCATTCGCTCATCTGTTTATTCCACCTATTGCATTCTCGTTTTCCCTTTACATTCGTTTTTTCCCATAAATAAACATAATTTCAATTGGTTTTTTTCCCGAGGAGTGCGCGCATTTCTTTTTTTTTTAAAGTAAAATTATTTTTCTCACTAAAACCTCTCATTTCTCATGTAATTAAAGTATTTTATTTACACGTAAATTAAAATTATAAAATAAATAAATAAAGAAAAGTGTGTGTTAAAATCAGTGGCATATACATCAGTCAGTCGTATGTGAAATCCAATTTTTTTCAACTTTGCGGTGTTTCTTGTGTAATTTGCAAAAATCAACGAATTTTCTTATCATTTAATCTAAGTAAATAATAAATCAGATTTGTATAAATATATCGACATAAATCGAATATTAAATTGAAATATAACAAGAGTCAAACCATCGAGTCATATAAAACATATGTATTTACATATTCGTTCCCTATATACATACGTCCAGTGCAAATAAAAGAAAGAAAATTAGTGTATAAAGTTCAATTTCTGTTTCGAGCAAGAAAAAGTCCAACGTGCCAATAATATCTAAAGGCAAGTGTACCTCATCATCGAGCTAATCGGCAATCACTAGCTTCCAGCTGAAACACTCTGGAAGGCCATTGTCGAAAATATCGATAAAATAATGGAAATCGTCGAGTCTGACCATCATGTAAGCTCTGTTTCTATAGCCCAGGAGCTAAACATTGCACAAAAAACCTTTTGGAACCATTAAATTAAGGCTTTATAAAAAAAGTAGCTCGAACTTCCATCTCGAATCGCTGCTGAATCGCAACAAAATCGACCCAAGAAAAGTGGGTCAATAACGACAATGTCAAGCGAAAACGGTGTTGGTCGAACTGCGGTAAGCCGGCGCAAACGGTGGCCAAGCCAGGATTGACGGTCAGGAAGGTTTTGCCATGTGATTGGTGGGATTGGAAGAGAATCATCTACTATGAGCTGCTCCCCTATGGCCAAACTCTTAATTCGGACAACAATTGGACCGTCTGAAGGAAGTCTTATGCATCCACCTTATAGTCCGTTCCTGTCTATGGCGAATGATTATGCTGGTGATAATTCGCCGCAAAAGAAGCTTGTGAAAATCAACTGTTCTAGTTTTTTTCCAATAGGGACGAGGGTTTCTATGAGAGTAGCATTATGAAATTACCTTCATGGAAACAAGTTATTGGAAACAAGTTATTGAACAAAACGGTATTACCTAAATTGGATCATTCTAACTAGACCTTATACCTTACTAGACCTTATACAATATATATATATATATATATATATATATATATATATATATATATATATATATATATATATCTATATATATATAGATATATATATATATATATATATATATATATTATATATATAGTATGTATTGATATATATTGATACCTAGTTACTTTCCATACTTTCCATTTCATGCTAATGCTAATCTTTTGACTACAGTAAGACAATATCATAACAACTGCCATGATCAGACGTCGATATGACCATTGTATGTGTGGAGTATTGCAACATTATCTCTGAGTCAAGTGTTAAGCTTATAACAATTGTTAATAATTTTCAATTAACATGCAAATTTGAAAAGGTTGCAAGATTAGATTGGATTGTCCATTGGAGTGTGGAAGGGGGGAATGGAAGAGAAACAAACAAAAATTACAAAATTTAAACTTTGTCACTTGCTGCTATGGCGGAAACATATCACGAGAGCAAGTGACTAAGCCATTTTCACATTATGTATTCACTGGCAATGCTACTTTTTGTAGCGCACCTTGCTTCTTGTAGTTGAAATTATAATAGTTAGTTATTATACTGTACTCTTCATACAATAGAAAAAACTAAAATGAAAATGAATATATGTATGTGCATACATGCAACTTGTAACCGCAACAATAATACAGCGAGACGCATTTTTTTTTCTACTTGTTCCTACATTATTTTTTTTCTGAATGCACTCTAAAGCAGGAATTATGTACAAACAGAGGATAAAAAACAAACAAAAAATACAAACAGAAAAATTGTACAAAACTGGAAAAAAAATGTCACCATAACTTCAAATGCCACTTGCGGCAACATGGCATGGCTTTTGTAAAAATCAAAAAAAACTGGAAAAATGAAAAGGAACATTTTTGGAAAAACAAACTAAAAGTACATAATAAATTGTTCGTTTTTATTTTGGTCGTTGTTGTTATTATTGGTGACTTTGTTGGACGCCACAACGCCACTGTATATATGTACTTATACTTATATTCACCTCCTCACCCAACATCATTCCAAAAAACAAACAAACGAGCCAACCAAATAAAATCCCATTCGATTTCAATTCGATTGTTGGTTTTACTATATACGAGTATCAGTACGTGTATGTGGCACAACAGAAAAGGGCAGACAAAATATGAAAAGCGAGCGTACCAGTTCATTTCAATTCGTTTCAGTTTGGTTGTTTCGTTTGCCAATGTTCAACTATATATATACATATGTATGTAGTTATTGGTCGCCGTGGATAGTTGTCATTGTCAGCAAAAAATTAAATAACAAAAGACAAAAAAAAAAACAACGAAAATTATTTACATATTTTGTAGTTTATTACTATATAGTTATTATTTGACAAGACATAGAGAAAGAGTAGAGTAGAAACGTATATATTTATGACTTTCAATTTTATATTCTATGATATTAGCGATACATAATACAAAAGCTTCAGGTATAGTATTTTATGTTATGTTATTGTGGCTGCCCTCTCTCTGAGAAGACACACTTAGGCCATTAAGGCCCGTTGTGATACCACCGAGCTTTTCTTCCAATACAGTTGTGCCTGTTGCATTTGAACAGCATTAGAAGGAACATACTTATATTAGCCGGTTCCGAAAGGTAGAACTCTTGCGACATAACTTTTTCTGAGCTTTGTCGATACCGATCGAAAAATCTTTTCGATATTAAATAATGTTATGCTTCAGCCGGGGATTGAATCCACAACCTACAAATTAGAAGACCAAGGCACTAACCACTGAGCTACGGCACCCACATTTGGCATAAATAACCTATGATCCAAGGGTAGGGAAGGGATAGATATTGGTCATGATTGTAAAATTAGAAATCCACGCTCTCTTTTTTATGTAGCTCCACATACAACGTAGAGGATATTATACAAACATTTTAAACTTACGAAGTATTTAAAGTATTTATTTAAGTTGTGAATTAGTATAGTAGGGATAACAAATTTTCAAGAAATGGGCTAGCCACGCCCACTGTTTATAGTAGCTCCCATACAAAATGACGGAATTTCCTTTAAATAAAGTGATATGAAAGCAGCATTCTGCACGCACTTCTTAATGGGGCTGGCATACAAAGTTACGAAAATTAAAAAAAAAAAAAAATTAAACCGCTATAACCTACTATTCAGCGTAGAACAACAAAATTTAAGGTGTGGATTAATATTGCAAAGATAGTTAGATAGTTAGAACAAGTGCAGGATTGCTAACTTAAAGGAAAAAAAACATTTTTGTGAATATAAAAAACCAAAAATTGTATGTCGCTAACGCCCAATTAAGGCGTGGTTCAAGATCAAACTTAAAATTTGTGATCGAAATTACTCAATAGATTCACAATTTTTCTTACAATGTGGGTATAAAAAAAAGATATTTTTAATATTTTTTCAGTGATATATAGGGTGATCCAATAGGAGGTACTTTTTCCAATAGGGATTCCCAGACAACTCACGTGTTATAACTGTCATGCTCATATGACATTTGTGTTCATTATTCATTGATATTTCACCATGAATAGACTAACGCCAGAACAACGTTTACAAATTGTGAAAATTCAGTGTTCAGTGAGAAATGTTCTTCATTCTCTTCGACCATTTCATGGTGTTCATATGGTGTTATGTTGTGGTTATGGTGTTCAGATCTTGTGATCTGACGCAGTTGGATTACTTTTTATGGAGCTATGTGAAATTAGTTGTTTATGTCGATAAACCACAATCGATTCCCGAATTAGAAGCGATCATAACACGCGTAATTAACGGAATATCGGGCGAAATATTGGACCCATAGAATGGATCATGTTAGAGTCAGTTGGCCACAACATTTAAAATAAATTATTTTCAAACATTAAATGTCATAAACCGAACTTACGTCTCAAATACACGTTTTGATTATTAAATTGTTTTTAATGCGTTTTATTAAAAAAAAACTACCGGAAGCTCTTATTGGATCACCCTATATAATATAACAAAAATAAAAATAAAAATAAATATGTGGCACTTAAAGCCCCAAAGGGCTCATTGTCCGAGCTTCTCTTCATTACTGTTGTGTGTCTTAAATTTGAACAGTATTAGAAGGGACCTACTTATTTTAGCCGGTTTCGAACGGCAGAACACTTGTGACATCACTTTTTATGAGCTTTGTCACAGAATTCTTTTAGAAGCTTTTTCATGGCAAGTTGTTACTGTCGGAAGAATTGCCAATTGCTTGCCGACAGGTGGGTACCATGCGAAAGAAAAATCTTATCGATATTAAATTTGTTATGCATCAGCCGGGGATTGAACCACGACCTACAGATCAGGAGGCGAATACACTAAACACTGAGCTACGGCACCGAATAATATAACATATAACATAATTCCCCGCATAACAGTTTGTCGCAAAATGATCAAACTGATAAGGTTAACTTCTGGACCCAAACATTGATAAATTGTAAAATAATATGAATGTGGAAATAAATATGAGTGAGATTACTATATAATTTAACTGCTATAAACAATAAAACTGAATTATCAAAATAATTTATTTGATTCATACTCCCATTTCTTTGGCTTCGATTAATATCACGAAGCAATGCTACAATTTTCAATGTAGAGTGCTGCATGATGGTGCACTCTCCGACCCAATTGAACCAGTTGCGGGAGTGAGACAAGCATGCATACTGTCGCCAGTCTTGTTTCTAATCGTAACCGATGATGTGCTAAGCAATGCCCTTGACGCTCAGCCTGGCAGAGCCATACTCTGGAACCCAATCAGTATGGAACATCTAGATGATCTCGATTATGCTGATGACATTGTTTTAGTGTCACAAGAATGGGACACATGTAACGCAAGTTAGACGATGTGGCAGCTTACGCGAATAGCGTTGGGTTGCGTTTTATCACTGGAAAGACGAAGTCCATGCCCATTAATGGCACGCGACCTAGCGCATTCACAGTGTACGGACAATCCATCGAAAGTGTAAACAAATTTGTCTACTTAGGTAGCCAAATCACCGCTGACGGCGGCGCTAATACCGACATTGAGTACAGAATAACGAAAGCCAGATTATCCTTCGCCATGACGAATTCACGACATTTGACGACTCGCTCACCTGGTCGCATATAAAGTCAAAAGATGCAAATCGACCACAATGGAATTTATTTGTTTCGGTACTTTGCGCCCCCAGCCGGCGCGATAACAAATAATAATAATAATAATAATAATAATAATAATAATAATAATAATAATAATAATAATAATGCTACAAATATAATTGAAAGCATTCGATTTTTTCCCCATCGAAGCAAAAACGGCGGGTTCAATAAAAGGAATAGCATATCTCTACAAGGTAAAAATGTGTGATATAGATACTAATCGAAGTGCCTCTATAGTCACTTATCGAAGTGAAAATTGTTGCTTAAACCGAATGAAATGGATTTGAAAATTTTTGATGCATAGAGGGACCAATAAAATAGAGGGGTGACAAAATAGGTTTTTAGTGTTAATTGGGTTTGGAAGAAGAACTGCCATTTTAATCCACCAACCAAAGAACTATGCATATGATGTTATATCATAGGATTTAACCCTTTAGGTGACTTAATTGGATTTGTCTATGATTCTGATAGGCTCAAAAGTGCTAAACACAAATTGCATTCTCACAAGAAGAGAATTTTCAGAGCCTGGATTATAGCATGAATAACCAAATACAATACTGCCGTATTTATTTATACAACTAATAAATATACATGTTAAGTATATATACCCATTAAATTTCCAACTGCATATATATTTCAAACCAAAACAAAGGTAATAGTCGTAGGTACTACCTATACATGATACTAATGATATAACAGCAATAAAACCTAAGAAAAATGATAACCTGTAAAAATGCATTCGACTGATCCAACTTATGCTAAAAGCAAAAATATAGAAAATAAAACACACACAAAAAAAGCAAGAACAAAATAAAAGAAAATTCCAATATAAATAAAATATATTGCTGGCATGCCGTTGCCGCTCAGTGGTGTAATTTCTTTGCGAATTCTTTAGTCGGCGTTTAAATTTATTATGTTGCATCTAACACGTTACCTTGCACTTGTTTTTACAATAATTTTTCTTCATATATATGCAAGCAATATGAGGCAAATGGTACAAACGTAAGTAAGTACATGCCTATATACAAGTATACACAATATGAATGGAGGTACGTAGCATACTCGTATACTAAATAGAAATGAAATAGCATACACACATATATAAGAGTATGTGAGTGCCATATTTTGCATATGTGCACCCAACGACAACATAAAATACAAGTGCAATAATAGCGACAGCAACAGCACCAGCACCAGCAGCAGCAGCGGTAACAGCAGCAACAACAAAAACGTCATGTATGTTGCCACATTAGATAGATCTCGTTTTTTAAGGATTCAAAGTACCAGCAGCGCCGTGTATGTATTCGTAAATTTTATTTATGCGTTATTGCAATTTTTTTTTTTTTTCTTTTTGTACTTCTCCTCATGAACATATACTGAATCTATGCAAAGTGGTGCGGTATGATAGACACATACACATGCCTACCATATATTGTATTATGGTACTCATATGTACACATGGTGCTTGGTGAAGTGCACAAAATTATGTTTATAGCTAGCAAATGGTGCACAAGGTGCTGCACTCTCAATAAAGATAAAGATTCTACAGATTAGATACACGATGACGACGCATATGATGCAATATACAACAATTGGTACATAAAATAAATATACAAAGAAGAAAAAAAAAAACAGCACACAAGAGGAATATAAGTATGTTGATAGTTGAATGTATTTAGCAATAAATGATTATTGAAGTAAATATACATACATAAATTTATGAACTGCATTTCTATCAAAAATAGTACGTATTATTACTTCATTGCATTTTACCATAGCAATCATTTAATTATTATAAATTTTAAACCAATTATGTTCAAAATCCTCATTAAATAGGTTATTCTATTCTACATTATTGGGTGTTTTGGATTATTATAAGAAAACTTTATGAAAATTCAATTTATCTATTCAAATACTGTAATTGATAATTATTTAAAAAAACTAATATACGAGGGCGGTCCCAGAATTATCCGACCTAACAGAGAAAACAACAAATTTGGGAAAATTTTTCTTCATTTCTCAACATAATCTCCTTTTAGCTCTATATACTTTTCCCAGCAATATTCTATAGCTTCGATACCCTAAATCTTCTACCACCAAGCGATTTTTTCAAATTTGAAAATAGAAAAAAGTCCGAAGGAACTAAATCTGGCGACTCATTGATTTGGCCATCGCAACTGGTGGATTGTCTTTCACTTTCTTTTTCTCCAAATGCTGCCATTTTTCTTTAATTTCATCATTTAAACGCTGAAATAGATTATCATAATACTCGCCGTTGATTGTTTTTCCTTTTTGAAGACAATAAATAAAAATTATCCAACTTGAATCCCAAAAAACAGATGTCATAAACTTGCCCGCAGATGGAACTGTCTTCGCCTTCTTTGGATACGATTCTCCCATTTCAGTCCACTGTTTTGACTGCTCCTTTGTCTCAGGTGTGATGTGGTGGACCCATGTCTCATCCATGGTTACGAATCGACGGCTTTATTACTGTGGAACATCGCCAAACACTCTATAGGGACATCTTCACGACGTTGTTTTTGTTTGATTGTGAGTAAACGCGGCACCCATATTGCACACAGCTTTTTCATCTCCAAATGTTCGGTCAATATACGATGTATAGCACTTTTTGAAATGCCTGTAATTTCACCTAGCTCACGCACCTTCACCCTGTGATTATCCAATACCATTTTGTGGATTTTCTTAACCGTTTCTAGCGTGGCCACCTCAATTAGTCGACCACTACGGTGTTCGCCTTCCACACCCTATATTTTATGGTCGTAAACGAAGGAGCAGACTCCCCCAGAGTAGAATCTAGTTCGGCTTTAATATTCGTTGGAGTGAGACTTTTCAAAAGAAAGTATTGAATTACATACGGTGACCATTTTTTTTACAAATTCACTGAGGTCGTTAAATTTCAATGGCTCCAAAAAAAATACTAAGCAACATGGCGTCTTGAAATTTAAAACATTTGTTTTATAAGATTGCCACTTTTCACCAAAGTAATTTTTTTCAAATTACTTCCGCCATATTTGTCAGGCCGGGTAGTTCTGGGACCACCATCGCATGTATGTATATTGTATGTACAAGCTAGTTTGGGTCTAAAACCTATGCATATGCCTTTCTTCACCTAATGCTGCCTAGCTTCTACATTTCTTTAGAATGTTTGCCATAAAATTATCTTTTACCTATAATTTTAAAAATACGTGAAATAATTTTGTCATGTCAATGGAACAGCTGAAAAAATATTCTAAAAACGTAAAAAATTCACTTATTTTTTAAAATTTGCATTGTCTCTAGCACAGTCATATTTGATCTGATTCGTCGAAAACTATCATTTGGAGAAAGAAATAGAGGCAAGCTTTTATACCAACAACTCAAAATTAGTTAAGAAATCATATTTTTTTTTTAAGGTACTCGCGATAATCGAAAAATGTCAAGTAGTGTTATATGAGTCTAACAACGATGTTTGTCGATCAATTTGCACTTCCTTGTTATTCACATTTCCTAGAGATTCATTTCTTAGCAGGATTGTAACAACTATGAGCTAATACAGCTCATGGTTGTACTTTATTCGATACTCGCCACCAACGCAACTAAGTCCAATGATCTTGCTTAAGACCTTTCTCTCAAAAACTCCGAGCATTCTCTCATCTGAGGTGGAAATTGTCCAAGCTACGGCGCCATATGTAATGACAGACATATTGAGAGACTTGTAGAGTATGGTTTTCGTTGCTCAAGAGAGGGCTCGACTTCCCAAAGTAGCACATGTAAAAGAGATCCTTCGCAATATTTCCAGGCTGACGTCATTACTGGTGCTAATGCTGGTTCCAAGATAGATAAAGTGATTCAATACTTCAAAAGCGTAGTTATCAACAGTGACTTGCTATCCAAGATGCTGGGACTCTTTGCTTTTTGATACAAGGTACTTCGTCTTGCCCTCGTTCACCGTAAGACCCATCCCATGCGGCTCTCTTTCCAACTCCGAGAATGCTGCATTGACTGCTCGCGTTTTCATGTCGATTATGTCAATATCATCAGCATACGCCAGCAGCATGACACTTTTGTTGAAGATAGTGCCATTATGTCGGAGATCAGCAGCTCGTATTATTTTCTCCATAATGAGATTGAAGAAGTCGCACGATAACGAATCACCTTGTCTGAAACCACGTGGTCGATGGTCTGAAGCCAGACTGATAAAGTCCAATCAGGTTATTGAGCATATTAGCCTCCAATCATCTGGCATGCTTTTATATGGCCATATTCTCCTTATGGGTTGCTGCATGCTGGTGAGCAGCTCGTCGCCTCCGGTCTTAAACAACTTGGCAGGCAGGCCATCAGCACCTGCAGATTTGTTGTTCTTCAGCCTTAAAATGGCTGTTTCAACCTCGTCATAGTCGGGTGGTGGAACATCAACACCATCATCTGTAATTGGGGTTATCGGGCAATCTCCTCCACTGGCGGAATTGTTCGTAGCATTGCCATTCAGTAACGTGGAGAAGTGTTCCCTCCATAGGGTCAGTACACTCTGGACATCTGTAACCGGATTCCCATTTCCATCATTTCCATTCTCCTATTGCGCCTCTCCGCACTTCTCTTCTCCCTGTACCGCTCTTTATATAGACGGCATCTTTCTCTGCGGTAGTGTCACAACACTCTTGATCATACGATTCATTCCTCAGAAGACGATAGAAACCGATTACCTCCTCAGCAGCAGTAATTATGGAGTGGGATATGTTTGTCCATTGTGCGCGATGATACTTGCGGAGGGGGAGTGTTCTGCAAAAGCAGATCCGATAATCGTGGTGGCGTTATTGAAGTTAAGTGTTTTCTGTTTGGAACTTTGTTCTTTGCGACACATAAACAAGTTCGCACCTTAGCTGCAACAATGTAATAATCCGAGTCGATGTTGGCACCACGGATCGATTTCATGTCCATCACACTAGAGGCAAGCCTTCCGTCAATCATCACGTGATCAATTTGGTTTTTCGTTCGTTGATCTGGAGACAGCCACATCGCTTTACGTGTGTTGACTCTGAAATCTGGTACCAGTAATTACCATATTTCGTGCTACAACGAAGTCGATCAGCCTTATTCCGTTTTCGGAGGTGTTCTGGTGGAGGTTGAAATTTCCGACAGTAGGACCAAAGGCACCTTCCTTGCGCACCCTGGCATTGAAGCCACCAAGCAAGATTTTTATAACGTGGCGGGGGCAGCGGTCATAAACTTCTACTACAAGTATATTCTAAATTTAATTCCGATTAGTATATGAATCATGAAAAAATCATTCTTTTTAATTTAACACTTAAGATTTTAAAGTTTTTACTACCAGCACGAGCATTTGCAAAATCGTACTATGACAACTGAATATCATTTTGCACGTGCATATTTATTCCTACATTCTGGTAGTAGCATATAAGTGAAACTATAGATATATACCAGCGCATATGTAACAATAGTGTTGAAGAATCATGGCAAGGTAAGGCGCCATACCTTCTACATATATACGAGTCGTACCCGCAGCAGTTACGCATGCGTGTATACCATTTGTTCATGTCGCTTGGAAATTTTTTAATGAAAGAGCAAAATAAAAGACAAAAAAAAAATGCAATGACAACACCTCTGCATACATTAAAAATACGTATGCATGTACCTACAAAATGTTGCATGTTATAGAATATTGTAGATCGTATATACATATATAGAAACTACACATATAAATAAAATAGTGAATTAAATGAATGGATGCAAAAAAAAAAGAAAAAAAGCAATAATGATTTGAACTGATAATGATCAGTAGTTGTAATAAATACCTTAAGTATCCCATTTATCAGTGACTCAAGGACATGTGTCGTAATTCATGCAATTCCAATGCACAATCACATGCACGCACATGACAAGAAATCAAGAGTAAAAAAAATGTATTTATAAAATAAAATAAAGCTAAAACCCAATTGTAGAGGGCAGACAACAAACGAGTGCATGTTCGAGTGCTCGAAGCGTATATGTATGTGAGCGTAGATGTGTGTATTTGCAATCATTTTACAACTTAATTATTGCTAAACTACAGCAGCAGCTGCGCAGGCAGCAACAGTAACAGCAACAATAACAACGATACGATCATTTTAAATCACAGTAGCTGTCATCGTTGTTCGTTGTTCGTCGTTTGTTGAATGTTCTGGTATCGTATCGACAGTACGCTGACAATTGTATTGAGATTAGTATACTCAACGTGCGACATATATGTTTGCGAATTAGCATAAAAATGCTATTTGCGAATATTAATGAGCGATTTTGAAAGCAATACAAGCAACAACAAAAACAACAACAAAAACAGAAAGACAGATGAGCAGATTTTCGTTTTCATTATTTCTACCTTCATATCGCCATTTGTGTGCGTGCTAACGTCACCAACATTCGGTGCGATCATTTATTGTAACACACCAAATCGACTGCAATCAATTCTTGCTGTCGCCACTGTTATACAATGTTAATGTGCATACAAAGGTATAGGTAGCAGAATTCGCTTCTGCATTATTGAAATCAGATCCTTTCACATTGATAATGAATAGACATCGACTTACACAAGAAGCTAGCTGAACTTTCAATGTAAAAACTATGTCTTAATCTTTCGATCGATAATGTGTGGTGAATAAGAGGGGCGGTAACTAAGTACCCTGATAGAAATGTAGACACATGTTATTAACTTATTGTTTCAGTTTGATCGTATTTGAATCTGATACATTTTTCCCAACGTCTCTGCCATTTGTTGAACCACTCCGAAAAATGCTATCGGTCAAACTCTGCTAGTCTGTTGTACAGAATTTTCTTCCTCCTAGCCATAATTCCATCTTCGAGAACAGGAAAAAGTCACAGGAAACCAGTTAGGCCAGTACGGTTCCTACAATTATGTATTGATAATAGTGAAAAATGTACTTGTGTATTATGGTCCTAAAACGTCACTTTTTTCTAATCCAAACGGGACCGAGTCTTCCTAGATTTCTTATCGAATCGTTTCAATATTTTCTTGTCCTTCCTCTATGTGAAACGATTATGCGGTTTGCTCCCTTTAAATCCCTACAAATCGTCACAATCACCTTTCTGGTCAATAGGACGCCATTCCTTGGAGCAGATTAATCCAGATAACTCCATTATTGAGATTGTCAAATCTTGTTAGCGTATAAGAATATACCTAGGTTTTATCGACAGTGACTACTCAACGCAAAGAGCTCTCCGAATTTCGCTTCAAGAGTTCCAAACACTGCCATGGTTAGCCTTATCACATTATTGTCCACTATGTGTGATCGTGGCATTTATGGGAATGCCATCTCATAACTTAATCATCACGTAGAATATCAATATTCATTTTTACACCCTGCATGAGGTTATGTAATGTATATTCATTTCGGTGAGATGTTTGTAACCACTTGAAGGAATCTCCGGAGATATAGAAAAATATATCAGCAGTGATCAGTTCGTGATCAGCATCGTTTAAATTTTCGATTTGACGATGTCCGTCCGTCCGTACGTCTGTCATCTTGCTACTTCGCTCGATAACTTGAGCATATATTGAGTTATTTTGACGAAATTTGGCATAAGTATCCTATGACAACCACATTTAAGATGTAGATTATTATTATAAGGATAAATAGATTTACAAGAAATGGCTAGCCATAATATAATACGGTACGTATTATAGAAATTATTCCTGAAAAAATTGATGAGCCACGCCTACTTCTTAATGTAACTACAATACAATGCAGTGGAAATAAAAGTAGGCCCCGGACGACTGTAAGATAATTTTTATTTCTTCACTAATAATAAAAGGAAAATTACGGATTTTATCGCGAAAAATGAAAGAAGTGTGGTACAAATGGATGCCAAATAAAAACTAACCTATGGGACAGCTTGAATACTATTTCGTAAGAGCACAGTCCGCATTGAAAATTGTGAAAAGGCTAGATTCCCATGACTCCAATAAAAAATAGAGAGAGAGAGAGAGAGAGAGAGTTAAAGAAAGATAGAGAAAGTAAAAGTAATATAGATCTCAGTATAAGATTCACATACCCAAATGTTGGAAGACCAATCGATCGTCTAAAATACGTCAAGAAGACGACCAGACACCACCAAAGACGTCTGTGCGAAGCAAACTCCAAAAAACCATAACCCACGGGGACTGAAGTCTCGAACATTCACTCAAAATATCATCATTAAAGGTTTCGCAGAGACTCGGAAGAAGAAGAAGAATACGTTGTTGACGTACGTATCTCAATACTTAAAGATCTAGGTTAAACCTAATTTGCATCATAATGCCTTTAGAAATAATATGGTGTTTTTCGTAAACCAAAAAATACCTTGAAAATATCAAAATCTCGATATGTTTCCAATGTCGAAAAGGGACTATCAAAGTTTGTATGGATAAGGCTTTTGGGGGAGCTAGATCAATTTCGAAACAATTTTTTTTTGCAAAAACAGCATTGTACATCTTTCGGTGCGCTCTCTTTATGCTCTTATAACTTCACATGTGTACATTAGGTTGAAGTTGAGGTGGCTTTTCGCATGCATGGCACACTTAGGTCAATTGTGACGCCTCAAATTTGGCCTCCACATCAACCCTCGAAACATTTCGAATTGTGAAGGAGGCGATATAACTTGTTTAGGGCAAGGTTGCTGATATCGCTCTTGCAATAGCTGCCCAATTTTGTGTTTTTTTTTTCGGTTTTTTATTTAATAGAAGAGTGCTACCTTGAAAATATCATATCATAACTAAAATATCATATTTATGTTAAACATAAGTATATCTCATATCTAATAATCTGAATAAACCCAAAACAATTTGAGTCACATAGAAGGCCAAAAAAAAAAAACAAATACCTACGTAATCGTATAAGCAATGCGCATGAGAATTCTTGCAATTAACTTTCGCCGTAGAATCCAAAACCAATATACTCATCGATATATATAAAAATGAAATAAAACCAACGAATGGTAATCATTGAAAATGTTATTGTCACAGTAGGAGAGCAGCAGAAGCTATATCACGTTAATATTTACGTACAATAAGTGAAGCATAGGTACATATACCATATATTCCTATATTAATTCAGAGAAATTGGCAGTTGAGGAGGGTATCAAAAAAGCAAGCACAATTATATTGCATATAGAATTTCATAATATACAAATAAAATAATAATAATAGAATGAATATGAAATGAAATGAAATGAAAATGAATTCTTCCAAATCAAAAGCAATTTTCTGATAAAATTGTATATTGATTTTTTTCTCTCTATATTACATACATGTAGGTACATGTACATATGTATGTGAGTATTCATATTTGAATGAAAGTGTGAGGTAATAAGAAAAATACTTCTGCTCGTACTATAATGGAAGCTAGGGATTATAATTTGAGTGGTTTAATTTTGGTTTGTATGTATCTACTTTCGCTCGAAGGATTCATTTCAAAAAAATCCAATTGAAATGGCACTTTGTGGTAGCAATTGAAATGAAAATTCTAATTACTCTTACCTATAATACTTATTATATATATACACATTTTATTTATTTTTGTATATGAGATTGGGTTTTTGGTATCGTTATGATACTATCTATGTCATAATTGACCTACATATGCATATATACAGTATTGTGCAAAACTTAAGCAACTGGCATAGTGCTCTCATTGATTTCAAATTTACTAAAAAAAAATCTCCTTACAGTCGGCTGGGGCCGACCAAACTATACCCTGCATATGTAGATTTATATATAAAAAGTTTACTCGAATATCCAACTTTTCTTTTATTTCCACTTTTCGAGAAACAATTTTTGCATATACTACTAATTTACACCCGAAATATGGTTGACTTTGACGAAGTAAAAGGATTTTAAGATAATTCCGAGGCTTAGTATGGGAGCTATATAAATAGTGGGCGTGGCTTACCACTTTCTAGTAAATCCAATTAATTTTTCAATGTTAATCCACACCTTAAATTTGGTGTCCTAAGTTGAATAGTTTCTAAGTTATGGTGGTTAACATTTATATTTAATTTCCTCAACTTTGTATGGGAGCCCTAATAAGAAGTGGGCGTGGTACGCTGATTTTTCGCCAGATTATTTCCGACTATGATATTAATTTAAGTGTCAATTATGGTTATTGTAGAGATAAGATTGCCTAAGTTACAGCTGTTTCAATTTAAAATTTGTATGGGGGCTACGATAAACACTGGGCGTGGTGCGCCCATTTTCTGTGAGCCTAGTTGCTCGTACAATACTAATCCATACCCTAAGTCTCGTTGTCCTAGGCAAAATGGTTTGTAAGTTATGGAGCTTAAAATTTTAGTTTAATTCATTCGACTTTGTATGGGAGACCCATGAAGGAGTGGGCGTGGCACACTGATTTTCTGCCGGATTTTTGCCGACTACGATATTAATTTAAGTGTCAATTATGGTTATTCTAGACAGAAGATTGCCGAAGTTACAGCTGTTTCAATTTAAAATTTGTATGGGGGCTACGATAAACACTGGGCGTGGTGCGCCCATTTTCTGTGAGCCTAGTTGTTCGTACAATACTAATCCACACCTTAAATCTCGTTATTCTACGCTGAATAGTTTGCAAGTTATAACCGGTAACATTTTTTTTAATTTCCGCAACTTTGTATGGGAGACCCAAAAAGGAGTGGGCGTGGCACATTGATTTTCTGCCATATTATTTCCGACTACCGTGTTAATCTAAGTGTCAATTATGGTTATTCTAGACAGAAGATTGTAGAAGTTACAGCAGTTTCAATTTAAAAGAAGTACAGACACTTTGTATGGGAGCTACGCTAGAAAGTAGGCGTGGCTCATCCACTTTTGGTGAGGTTATATAGTAGTATAATATAACTCTATGTGCAAAATATTGTTGTCCCAAGTGATATATTGTGTGAGTTATAGCAAGTTAAAGATTTTGAAAATTTCGAGGTTAGTCGCTTTGAATGCTTGGTGTGGGCGTGGTTATTGACCGATCATGCCCAATATCAATCCCCTCCGTACCCTTGGATCATAGATTACTTATGCCAAATTTCATCGAAATAGCTCAATATTTACTCAAGTTATCGTGCGAACCAGCCAGGTGACAGACAGACGGACGGACGGACGGACGGACGGACGGACATCGTTAAATCGAAAATTTAATCGACGCTGATCACGAATATATATCCATGTCTATATCTCCGGAGATTCCTTCAAGTGGACACAAACATCTGACCGAAATGAATATACCATGCATATTGCATTATGCAGGGTATAATAAAAGCGCTTAGATTGAATGTTTTAATATTTATTTGTTCCTTCATTAAATACATAAAAAACAACAACAACAAAAGTTCGGTATTCTTACGAAATTAACTGTAAACAAAAAAAAACAAATTATACTCATATTTCATCTGTGCAAAACTTAAGCAACTTTTAATATTTTGTGTAGTAAACCTTATTTTTAATTACTGCAGCACACCTTTTGGGCATAGAAGCTACTAATTTCGTTAAATATGATTTATTTATATTTTCCCATTCAGTTTTGAGGCCTAAAAATAGTTCGTCTTTATTTTTAAAGCGCTTTGAGCGCAAGCCTCGTTTTAAAATTGAAAACAAATTTTCAATAGGATTCAAGTCGGGCGATTGTGCCGGCCAATCAAGCACTTGAATCTTATTTGACTGTAGCCAATCCTTCACAAACTTCGATGTGTGTTTCGGATCATTGTCGTGCTGAAACACCCATCGAAGTGGCATATTCCATTCCGCAAAAGGCAACATTGCAGTTTCTAAGATGTCCTTATACATAAATCTGTCCATTTTGTGGTCAATCCTATGCAACGGACCAAGTCCACTCCCCGAAAAACACGCCCACACCATGACGTTCCCTCCTCCATGCTTTACAGTCTTTTTACAGTATCGCGGATTGAGGCCTTCACCTTTCACATGTCGAACTCTTATTATTCCGTCTGAATTAAATAAATTTATTTTAACTTCATCACTGAACAGTACGCCAAACCACTTTTTTATGGACCAGCCCACGTACTTCTTAGCAAATTCAAGTCTGGAAAAAAAACATATGTTGTTGTTTTTGTTTTGAAGGCATTAAACCAAACATACCTTTTTTTTAAATGTTTTGGTGTAAGCATTGGTTTCTTTACCGCTTTGTAGCTTTTTAAACCAACTTTAATCAAATGCCTTCTTACTGTGCTTGAATCGACATTTAAATTAAGAGTATTTACTATATCTTTTGAAGACATGAACGGATTTTTTTTAATCAATTTTTTAATTTGAATAGCTTCCCTATAAGAAATTTTTTGAGGTCTTCCTCCTGAATTTCGATCTGTAACGCTACCAGTTTTTTCAAATAATCGTATCCATCTTGATATCATAGATTTCTTGATATTTAATGATTTTGCAATGTCATCTGTGGTTTTCCTTCCTTAAATAACGATATAACCTTCATCTTAAATTGATGACTATAACGGACACGTTGCATTTTGGATTTCAATATGTTTGAAAGAACTGTGCGCTAAGAAATACTTTTTTGTACTGAGTTAGATCAATGTTAATGCACAAAGCAGAAAAAACTCTGAAATTTTCTGAACAAAGAAATATCGAACACCTTTGCACTCCGAGTTGCTTAAGTTTTGCACAGATGAAATATGAGTATAATTTGTTTTTTGTTGTTTACAGTTAATTTCGTAAGAATACCGAACTTTTGTTGTTGTTGTTTTTTATGTATTTAATGAAGGAACAAATAAATATTAAAACATTCAATCTAAGCGCTTTTATTTTTTAGTAAATTTGAAATCAATGAGAGCACTATGCCAGTTGCTTAAGTTTTGCACAATACTGTATATATACCTACATATAGAGATGTACATACATAGGTATGTAAAATAGTGCACTTTGATGTGTGTCGTTTCCTAAAGTGGGAACACTAAAACTTTAACTTGTTTAAGGGGTTACACCACTGTAGAGCACAAAAAATGCATATTTCGGGAATTTTCGTAGGCCAAACAAAAGGAGATATTCAAATTATGTAAAAAGTATTTTTTAATGTCAATCTTGAAGTCCAAAAAAACAATTAAGTTGCGCGAATCAAAAACAAAATGGCGGCTCTGCAGCATTTCCCCGCTGATGCGTTTTTTTCACCGCGATGCACGGCCGGAAACCTAGCGCCCGCAATTTTCGATCTAGAACAAAAAACCGTATATTTTTTGATTCCATATTACAATAGCAAGAGACGTAAGTAGGGGTTTTTGGATTAATTGATTTTTCGTAAAATGGCGACCCTTTGAAGAAAAAGTTCGAAATTTCACCTAAAAAATCGTCGAAAAATTGTTTATAAATAAAAAAATATGCACAATTTCAAAACACCCCTACGTACGTCGCTGAAGAAAACGATTTCAAATGTATTGTAAAAATTTTCAAATCAATCGGTTAAGATTTGTTCGAGTTTGTTTGTTCGGCCAGCTGAAAAAAAGTGGTTTCGAGAAAAACGCGTTTAAAGTTTAAAGGTGCTCGGAGAATACCTCAGACGACTTGCGGCAAAGCTCGAAATTCAGACACTTAGACATTTTTCCCGCCTTCCATCCTTTAGCATATTATTTTTGAGACTATTAATGACTATTTAAGATAAAAAAAATCTTTTCCATCTTTTGAAAATTCTACAGTGGTGTAACCACTTAACCGAAAAACTTTTTGCTGCAGAACCTTCAAGATTTATCGATGAAATTTAACATTCTGAAATGTTTTTTGAAAATCACTAGTTATAAGTTATAAACAAATAAACTTTTATATAAACAGTTTTAAATTTGGTCATCGAACAAAAATGTTTATAAACAATACATTTTTTTTTTAAACAAATAGAAATTTATCCGACTTCTCATATGGCTAGAAATTTTTTTTTCACAATTTAGTCCTGCAGAATCTGCTCAAATTATTTCGGATAAAAAATTTTAGTACATTTCATAAAAACAAATGCTATGAATGTTTAAGTGCCATTACCTCGGTGCGAAACGACACTCCCGTGTCAAGCATACTCTCATGTTCATGTGTTAAAGCTGTAATTTAATAATTTGCGCAGCAGTGGTAAGCAAAATTATTTTTTCTGCAAAATAAAAATTTAAATAAGATTTTAAAAATAAGGTTATATTATATTATGCTTATTAACAACAGAACTTAAAGGGAATCGTTGAAAACAACACAAATTTTTCTCGCCGGCTCTATATTCGAGACAACACTACCCTAAAGACACAGGACAAACGTTTAAAATTTTCATCATTACTTGATTTGTAAAGTATTTTGTTTTCCGCTTTGGATACAAGCAATTGTTTTTTTTTCTGATAGTGATGCCATTAGAAATGATTCTATTGAAACGGCAAGCTGTCTCTTTTATTTTATTATCTACACTCGGGCACATATATTTCTGTCTTTTCTATTTCCACATCCGACACTTCTAAATTATTTCCTCTGATCTCATTTTTTTCTTCATTTTCACCACATTCAAACTGAATTGAATTTTTCTCACGATATAATTTAACTTTACACGCAGCACAAATATATTTTACGAATAAACTGCGAAGCTTTTCGTTACATTTATGCGATAGAAACCTAAAATTGTTTGTATAGCAATTATGCCCTTTTGTTATTAAAAAAATTGGAGTGTTTGAGTGGTAGTGTCTTGGTGTAAATATAAGAACTAAAACAATTTTACCAATCTGCCTAAATTAGAATTCGTGAATTTTACAGTGAATGATACTGCTTAACTCTCTTTGTGCAGTGAAAATTGGGAAGGACCTCTCCCCTCCGTTCTAAACTGAACGAGTTTTCAGACAAGGTGATTCGTTATCGCGTGACTTTTTCAATTAGAAGATAAAATTATACAAGTTGCAGATTTACGACAAAATGGCACTATCTTCACCAAAAGTGTCATGCTGCTGGCGTATGCCGACGATGTTGACATAATCGGTATCAACTCGCGAGTAGTCAGTGCAGCATTCTCTGACTTGGAATGAGAGTCACGTCGAATGGGTCTTACGTTGAACGGGGCAAGACGAAGTACCTAGAGTCTACAAATAAAGACTCCCGGCGTCTTGGACAACACGTCACTGTTGACAATTACACTCTCGAGGTGGTGAAGGACTTCGTCTATCTTGTAACCAGCATCAACAACTGTAATGACGTCAGCCTGGATATCATGCGTAGGATAACTCTTGCAACAGGTGTTACTTTGGACTAAGTAAGCAATTGAGTAGACGGGGCCTCTCTCGAAGATCGAAAATCACACTATACAAGTCCCTTATTTTTCCTGTCCTAATATATGGGCAGAAGCCTGAACAATTTCCACCACAGATGAGAAGATGCTCGAGTTTTTGAGAGAAAAGTTCTGCGCAGGATCTTCTGACCTATTTACGTTGATAGCGAGTATCGAATAAGGTACAACGATGAGCTGACATAGACATAGTCAGACAAATCAAAATCCAGCGGCTGCGCTGGCTAGGTCATGTTAAACGAATGGAAGAAGACGCTCCAGCGAAGAGGGTATTTAATTCGTCACCCACTGTAGGAGGCAGAAGAAGAGGAAGACCAATCCTCCGTTGGAAAAACCAAGTGTTGGGTAACCTGGCGGCGCTTGGAATATCCAATTGGTACCAGCAAGCGAAGAACAGAGAAGACTGGCGCCGCATTATATGTTCGGCCTAAGTCGATCATCGGTTATTATAGCCACATAAGAAGAAGAAGAAGAATTTTACTGCTACACGACACGAAGTGTTCATTGTGAGTTTCGAGAAATGTTAATCTTATATGCAAAATACAATTACAAAATTGACCAGCGGCAAGAAGCGTTCTTTGTGCGTTCCGAAAAATTGTCATCTCGTATGCAAAGTGATTTGCAATTAAAACAAACAGCTTTAAGTAATCAAACGGATAAAAATTATTGTTTATAAAAAAAAATTTATTAAAGAACATATATTTATCTCGTCTTAATTGTGATTAAGTTTTAGTTCTATGACCAAAATTTAATTAACTTTCATAAAATATTAAAATGTTTATGTAAAAGTTTATTTTTTTATAACTTATAAAAACATCAGAATTTTCAAAAAACATATCAGAATGTTTAATTCCATCAATAAATCTTTAAGGTTTGGCAGCAACAAGTTTCGCTTAAACAAGTTGACTTTTAGTGTTCCCACTTCAGAAACTTGACTCCGCACATCTGCATGAATTTTATGGGTCTTCAGAGTACTCGAATAATCAATAAAAATATATTGGAATTCACAAATTAAATGTACTAAATTTTTAAAATCTGCATGCTAATAGCAATTGCAATTAGAATGTTTGTTTCTTCATAATATCGTATATTAGATAAGAACCTTAATCGAAATTACGAATGGCTGGAATTATATTTTTATCTTTGGTGATTCCATATAGGTAATCGAGCTAAAACCAAATGGTAAGGAAATAAAAATAATATAAAAATCATTCTACAGTGTCCATTTCGTATAAAATAACTAGTAACGAATTGTTTAAATAAAGTATAATAAAAAAAAATAACAATTTCATTTTCTCTTTAGTTATATGAACTTGAAATAATTAAAAGTAAAATGTTGAAAAATCCAATTTAAAATCGATTATTTATATGCCTTACAAAAAGACTAACACATCTACTTCTTTTCGCAGTATAAAAAGGAGCTTGCTTCAATTGTAAGAGAAAGTCTAGACATAATTAAGAATTTCCCTCTGGAATGGCGGTCTCAAGAAGTCATTAACAATCAAAATAACAAATTAACATTCACATTTACTTCAGACTCAACTTTTTCGAAAATACTCCATCGAGCTAAGAAGCTATCAAATAACATTAAATTATTCTCATTCACCTTCAAAGAAGGAACAGTATTAAAAATTAAAAATTAAATATGTGGCACTTATAAGTCACCAAGGGCTTCTCTTCCAGTATTGTTGTGCGTGTTAAATTTTTAGACAGTATTAAAGGTACTTTCTTTTATTAACCGGTTCCGAACTGCAGAACCGTTGCGACATCACTTTCCTGCCGACAGGTGGGTACTGTTCGAAAGAAAAATCTTGTCGATATTAAAGTTATGCTTCAGCCGAAGATTGAACCCACGACCTACGGATCAGAAGGCGAACGTACTAACCACTGGGCTACGCACCCTCAGGAACACAGGAACTCGCAGGAACTTATGAATCCAATAATGAATTTGACCAAAAAATGCGACCTTTTTCATGTTTCAATTTCTACTATAGACAATTTTGTGTGTCAATACTAATGGTGAACACGCGAATGGGTTCTGTCTAAAATTGTTCGTTATATATTTTAGGTCGTCTGATTTTTTTCTTTAAAGATATTCTGATTTCATTCGTATCACTTTGTTACAACCTTTTCAAAGATGATTTTATAGTTTGCAAAATAACAAAGGATCATAAATTTCTCCGTAACGGACGCGACAATTGAACGCATATAATATGAAGAAAAATAAAAGCATGTGAAAGGATGTGATACAAATGTTTATTATTAGATGAAAAACTAGATGAGTATTTCAGCACGCTAGTATTTGATGAAAAGTCAATACAAAACAATATGGACATGACAAAATTTGCTTTTACAATTTATCAGCAATAAAGTACATATTTTTTCCCAATTTTGACCAATAGAGAAACACTGTGCATCCGTGCGAATTCTATCGCAATTTTATTTTAGGCGCTTTTGTGTTTTTTTTTCTTTTACAACTCCTACTACTGCTTCTGATGTACATATTACTAGCCGCCTATATAAATATATAAATAGATGATCTCCTTCTAACTCTCTCGTAAATGGTAATCACTTTGTTGAAATGTCGGTTGGTCCTTCGGTAGAGTGGACGGTAATTTGTTGTTATTAATGCTGATGCAGTTAAAGTGTAATACACTTTAGTTCATCTTCTTCGATTATTTCTTCCGCTTGAACCGCCTTGTGCTCATAACACATTTTGGTTCTGTATTCCTTCTCTTAATATCCTTATTATGTAGTATGGTACATAATGACAGTTATGTGTGTTTGTATATAGTACGACTACTATGGATTTGCGCATCAGCTGCTATTGCATTTAATGACTTATTTTCTTTACTTTTCTTATTTTGAAGTTTTCATAGTAATATTACTGTATGGCTCTGTGCGATGGTATGCGAGTTGGGAGGCTTCTGTGTAAGCTATCATTAAGCAATAATTAAGGATATCATAATCCTTGTCGACATACGTACTCATGTAGAATTTTGTATAAATGTGTGGTGAGGTTTTTGCTAAACGCTAATCATCATTACCATCGCCATCGTACCATCATCATCAAGAGCACCATCATCATCATCATCATTACTATTGACCGCAGATGTTAAGCAGGCTGAAAAGTAAAATAAAACCATGAACAAAGAGATTTCTTGTATTCGTATGCTATTCGTATAGAGTATTAGCAGAGTAGCACACACATTAAACGATTCGTAACTCAAAGTGAAAGCCTGACGAAGTACACCATACATACGACATGCAAGAGGATTTAAGTACCCGGATTAAAGAAGTATTCAATGGAAAGAGGAAAAGAATAAAGAAAAACGACCACCAGTTTAGCTGGTTAATTGAGAATTTCCTTTTTATTTTTTAACCATCATACAGAAGATTGTACTTTGGAGAAATAGAGCCGATTAGAAGAATAAATTCTTATGTACCTACATGTGTTTTATTATATATATGACCCTTGAAAGAAATGAAAACCTTTTGACGTTATTAAATCAAGCAAAATCGAATCTGTCATACATTTGTTATTGTAAGAACTCACTACTTACTAATCCAATAACCAACAAAATTTAATCTCATAATTTTTTCGACTACCTACTTTGAGAATGCTCATCTTCTCAATGATTTTTATTTATTTGACGCTGCTACGATACATAATCATATAATTAGCTGTCACAGTGTGATATGACTTTAAGACAGCATATACACATTTGTTTGACACTTTACCAGCAAGTATGTAGCAAAATCTTATTTAACTCAAAACATCGTTGAAAGTGTCAAATGTTGATGTTTTACAGAAATGCAGCGTTTCTCTATCTGTTAGTGGTAGTCGAAATGTATAATGAAAAAACGAATGGGTTTCGGTCACATAATTATGGGATTATTTACCTATTTTGACGTTCATTTTGTAAGGAGGACTATAAGGAATTAAGATAGGGAGTAGGTATATTCGAAGGAAATATCAGACTAGAAAAGTTAATAAAGGTTGGCTTTACCACTCTATGAACAGTTCGTGGGTAGTTATAGGATTGTTTGCAAATTTTCAAGTACTTTGACTTTCATTTTATAGGGGAAGACCCTAATATGTGAACATGGGGACTAAATATGTTTGAAAGAAAATTAATTAGGGTCGGCATACATTTCACTGCTTTAATGTGCGATTTGCAGGCACATAAACTAATGTGTGCTGATTTTAAGTAGCTTTACGTCACTTTGACAGCAAGTAAGTGTGTTCACGAGAAATATTGTAAAGATAAAATTGATGGCTACCGTAGCTCAGTGGTTAGTGAGTTGGCCTTCTGATCTGTAGGTCGTGGGTTCAATCCCCGGCTGAAGCATAACAAATTTGATATCGAAAAGATTTTTCTTTCGAACGGTACCCACCTGTCGGCAAGCAATTAGCAATTCTTCCGGCAGTAACAATTTACCATGAAAAAACCTTCTGAAAGAACTCTGTGACAAAGCTCAGAAAAAGTGATGTCACAAGGGTTATGCCGTTTGGATCCGGCTAAAGTAAGTAGGTCCCTTCTAATACTGTCCAAAATTTAACTCGCACAATAGTAATGGAAAAGAAACTCGGAGTCCTTCGGGGCTTTAAGTACCACATATTTATTTTTTTTTTTAATTAATAGGAGTTTGTCGTAGGAAAGTTTCTTTCGAAGATATTTTGATTATAAGGTTAACATTTGACTTTGAGCCACGTTTCATGCGTGTGCCTTCGACAAAAACTTGCTTATATATTTTGATTACAAGAATAAGGTTTATACTCGTGAAATTTTGTTTATTCGAAATATTATTTACACAGTGGTTTTTTATTGTTTAACTGAACTAACTAAATAAAACAACATTTGATTCAATATTATAAAGAAAATGTTGAGAAATACCGTCCGAGAGAAGATTGGGAACTACTTTAAAAAATAACAAATGAATTAAGAAGAAATTGCTTACCCATTGTATATGTGCTTGTTTATATTTCAAGTTATAGGCGACAAATTCATTTTAAATTGTAGGTATATTACAGTGTGAGCTCTAATATACATGTCAGAACCAAAAATAACGGGTAGTTGAACCAAAAATGAGTAGTTGAAAAACCAAATTGGCAATTGCACAAATCCCAATCAGTGGCACTTGAAGAGAAATATGGAGAAGGCACCTAGGACATCTTTAAGGTTAAATCAATCTGGAAGCAATATTTTATTCACTAAATTCAAGGACAAATAAAAATCAAGATAAAATGGAAGGATAAGCCAAATAGGCCTTCGAATAGTGTCCAAAACTTAACACGCACAACAGTAATGGAAGAGAAGCTCGGCCAAAGAACCCTTCGGGGCTTATAAATGCCAGGTATTTATTTTATTTAAGCGAAATTCAGATTTACTCTTTTCTGTACCGATTGTTGTTAGCAAACATTAAAGAGTAGTGAGAGTAACCACGACGTTCTAAAACAACACATTGCCTCGACAATGCTTTGGTAATGAATGCTTCTGGGTACTGTTACAGCATTTTTATGTCTGATAACAGTAGTCGATGGCCAATTAGTGCTATCCGCTCCCTATCCCTTTTGAACTTTTTCCGATTATTTGCTATTTTCTTTGGCTTCTTTACGGTGGCTTTTCAGCTACTTTCCTTTAATTCGATATAATCTCTATTGTCCTTGGAAGTAAGGATAACAGCTCCATGATTTCGTATATAAGATGCATAAGAATGGTATACTATTGTTCGTAGGCTATCTGATATTTTAGAAAACGGTCGTGGACACCATCGAAAATGAACAGAATCGTATTAAAACCACATCTACCACCCATACGAGCTTATCTTCTTGGGAGTCTTTATGGATAAAATTGTCCATGAATAAAAGTTTACGATATGATTCATTAAAGAATTTTCTTATGGGCACCTATAAAAGTCATTAAGAAATATGAAGTATATTAAGTCGCAATGCTCAGTTACTGATTTCTATAAGTAGGCATTTACTGTAAATGGAATTGATTTCTTTAATTTAATCTCCCTGGTATAGTCACCAACGAACCGATGTTAAAGAAAATATAAATATACATTCTCGTTAACAGGTGTGATTGGTTTTGTTACGCATACGAATTCTTATATGTTTGCTTCTTATTACTTCGTTCTGCTTCTTGTTTTCAATAAAAAATATTCAATAATAATCTAATCATAATTTGCTACATATGTGACATGTCGTCTCCAATATTTGTATATATGTATGTTTGTATGTAGGTATATCTTGTTTTCAGTTTTTCATTTTCAATTTTCAAAACCCTTGTAAGCTTCTGTTTATTTTAAATTCCCCTTTACTATATTTCTTATTTTACGTATTTGTTTTTGTTGATTTTGTAGTTTTTTTTTTTTCTTTTTTTGTTGCTTATTTTCTATTGTCTCTTTTACATACACGTACACCATATTCATAAAAACAAGAACAACAACATAACAACACAGTCGTATTGTGTATGTATAGTATTTTAAATGTTACACACAAACAATACTAATAATAACAAGCACAACAACAACAAGAATAACGACAATGGCAACATAACAATAACAAATGCTAATGTCAAACTGTCAAAGTGTCATTTCTTGTTAGCATACAACAGGAGGAGAGAAATAGTAACAGCAACAGCAGTAATACTTGCTTGCTGCTTGCCAGTTGCTGTTTGTTATAACCCCAACAACAATAATAACAAGAGCAAAAAATTCAATTTAATTTCCACATGAGTGCGAAAGCAACAACATATAACAACAACAACAACAACAATAGATACTATAGCATAGGTACCTACCTACCAACACCATCATCATCCCCAACCTATAGTGAAATATTGAAAATGTCAAAATGAGTTGAAGATATAAACGAAGAAATGAAGGAAGAAACACAAAAAAAGAAAGGAGAAATACATACGAAGGAAGCAACTTACATGGTAAAATTGAATTAGAAATCAAAATGTTACTCATGAAAATGATGAAATATGTATGATTTGGGTGTGTTACAAAGGGCCGATATACGAGAGTGACTGTTACAGACAGACCGAGTGAAAGTGCAGTCTAGATGTTAAACACGAATACATATAAAGAAAAGGGAAATGATGTCTGACTGTCATGATCATAGGGACTGGCATAACGAATGTATTGTATTTTTATAAGGAAATAATAATGTCGAAAAATTGTTGCAATGATGACGAAAATGTGGCGGCAGTAGTTTGAAAAATATTACCTTGGTAAAAAGTGGCAATCTTATAAAACATATGTTTTAAGTTGCAAAACGCCACGTTTTTTTTTTTTTTTTTTTTCTTTGGAGCCATCGAAGGTTAACGACTTCAGTGAATTTGTAAACATGAAAAGAATTGGTCACCGTTATGTAATTCTATTCTTTCATTTGTAAGGTCTCAGTCCAACGAATATTAAAACCGAACTAGATTCCACTCTGGGAGAGTCTGCTCCTTCATTTACGACCATAAAATATTGCGTGGCAGAGTTTAAACAAGGTCGTACGAGCTGCCAAGACAAACACCGTAGTGGTCGATCAATTGAGGTGGCCACGCCAGAAACAGAAAATCCAAAAAATGATATTGGATGATCACCGGCTGAAGGTGCGTGAGCTAGGTGAAATTACAGGCATTTAAAAAAGTGCTATACATCGTATATTGACCGAAAATTTGGAAATGAAAAAGCTGTGTGCAATATGAGCGCCGCGTTTGCTCACAATCGAATCGAGTGTTTGGCGATGTTTCACAGTAATAAAGCCGTCGATTCGTAACCATGGATGAGACATGGGTCCACCACTTCACACCTGAGACAAAGGAGCAGTCAAAACAGTGGACTGAAAGGGGAGAATCGTATCCAAAGAAGGCGAAGACAGTTCCATCTTCATGCAAGGTTATGGCGTCTATTTTTCAAGACAATACACCAATTCACACATCCGCTATGTTCAAGCAACCACCTTATTCGCCAGAGTTAGCGCCTTCGGATTATTTTCTCATTCCAAATTTGAAAAAATGGCTTGGTGGTAGAAGATTTGCAAACAATGAAGAGGTGGAGTCTGCGGTAGATGGCTATTTTAATCAGCTAGACAGATCATACTATAAACAGGACATCGAAGCTATAGAATATCGCTGGAAAAAGTATATACAGCTAAAAGGACATTAACTACTTATTGCAGAAATATTTACAATATTATCGAATCGAAAAATTGCAAAAATTGCAAAATTATTTGTCCAATGATTTCAATGATGAATGAACAATTCCATTGCATAACCTCGTCCGTCGTCGTAATCCTTTGTGATAATTTAAAATATAGTGTTTTTTATGGTCAGCTATTTTTAAATTATTTCAAACTATTACCTGATCGATAATTGCTGCATCTGTGAAGTCTTGATTGCTTGCATGTCAATCTTTCACATTGATATTTCGAGAACAGAATCCATTTAAAAACAGTTGATCAATACGTTCCAAGATAGCATTTTTGAAATTTTTCTATTCAACTGTCTATTTGTCATGGTGTAGGATATCCAATCTTCCGTATTACGGAAGTTATATTTGCCAATTTTTTATATATTCAGAATATTATAGTAATATTGTTCGTAGAACTTACAATATTTTTAGAGCATATTAATGCATCCTTTTCCCTAGGGGTAATTTTGTCCTTTTAAAAATAAATCCTTGAAAATCAAACTGAATTCCATGAATCGTATTACACTCGAATACGTGTATATATGAAGAATATGTAGGAAGCATTTGATTAATATTTACTTACTTGCTTACAATATTCATGAACTTTACTTATATTACATATGTATATGTAGAAGTAAGCTGATACATCCGTATTTTTGTGCTTATATGATTAATAATATTTATTTATATAAATTAGATTTGGATCCTTCAACCATATTCATGATTAATGTATTCATACGTATGCGTACTTCAACTTTATATTAAAAATAGGTAACATATAGTAGAATATATATAATAATAGTACTCATCATCATCGTGTAAAATAAATTAAACTTCCTTTACATGCAACAACTTTCTTATGAAATCCATTGAATGACCTTTATCACGTGCACATGTGGGTGGCCACATATACAGGTATATAGATGCGAAGCAACAATAATAAATAATTCAAGATATACGTGACATTGCGTACGTACATATATATCGTAAATATATCAGCAACACATACGGCAAGTGAACAGAGGCGGCTTAATAATATCCCGAATAATAGAGAATTCCCTAATATAAGCTCAAAGCCCTAATTATAGTTTGATTTTAATGAAATAGTCAATTAAACTTGATAGATTTTTCTATTAGAAACAATTCTATTTGATTTGCTTTCGTAGGATTTGTCACTTGCAATCGAATTGATTTTATAAATCGACAAAATTGACATAATCTGCCGACCCTGGTAGTAATAACTTTTCTAATAATTCTTCATTATTTTGCTTATAATATATTGTATTTGATTATATTTTACGTTTTTTTTTTTTCCTTCTTCAAAGTGTTCTAACGTCACAATAAAGATATGATTAAATATAAATATATGTATACACTACCCTGCAAAAGTTTGGAAACACTTAAAAAAATCAATTTTTGTGTATTTTTTTATCTACTGCATATATTGGTCTACGTACACTTTATTCATATTGTTTTGGTAGAATAACATTTTAGAAATTATTTTTTTTTTTAATATTCAGGTTTTAAAAAATTCACTATTTTTTCAATAATTTTTTCGATTTGTAATCAATTACAATAATAGCCACTTTAATATGCGCGTCAATTATTTGCAATTCGTCACCACAAGTCAAATAATAATGGTAAATATTGACAATTTATCACTTGTTTGGAAAATGTTCAGTTCAACACGTTTTAAACATAATTACTGATGTCAAAACGTAATCGAATCCATCAAAATGGCAAAAACCAGCTCAAATTGTTAATAAATTCGGTCATTCAATGAGAAAAATTGCTCAAATTGTGGGTGTTTCATTGAAAGGAGTTCGCACAACCTTGACAAGATACGCTGACATGAACTAGTTTGATGACAGAACACTCTCTGGTAGACCTAGAAAAACAACAAAACAGGATGATCGTCTGTTACAAACGTCTCGACCATCAAACGTTCCCGATTCAAAACTGTGCCAGATTTACGTGTCGTGATTGATGAAACCTTGTCGTATCCAATCTCCGGTCTGTATAGTCGAGTCACTGCCAAAAAACATTCATTGCGTCCTATAAATGTTCAAAAATGACTCAAGTGGATAAAAAAACATGTCAGTTGGTTGATGGATGATTTGTTTTTTAAAGGATTCCAAACTTTTGCAGTGTACATACTCATACATACACACATCACATCCATAATCATATATGCATGTACATTTTTGTAAGGTTCTATTTTATAGCCTAAGCACGTTCAACACGCTCATTTTATTATATTGTGAGCAGACAACGCTCAACAAAAGCAATCAATAGTATTTACGGTCAGTATGATACATGAACGATGAATCGACTTAAGTGTGTATCTATATGTATACACCTATATATGTATTGATATGTAGACCGAATTGCTGTAGCTGTCAATTGGTCAAATAGTTTTTGTACCATGATATTTATTTTCGCATTGCACGTCTATTGTTTGTTAATTAATCAGCGAAATGTTGTATATTGTATAGATGTGTATTTTATTGGCAATATCTTATAACTTTCACTATCCATATCCATATATGAATACGAGTATTTGTATATGTATGTGCATAAAAATTTTAGGTCTTTCAATAAATCAAGCAGGTCAATAAGTCCTTACAAAATCGGGAGCTTGAAAATGAAGGTGGTGGCCACGGTAATGGGTTTTAAATCGTTTATTTTTTATAAGTTGGAAACTTGACTTGCTATTTTCATGGCCATAATCCACTTATATCATTCAATACAGAAAGAAAAGAAAGGTACATGTAGTCTGCACTGGCAGATATGCTGCGCTCAAGGTTAGTTGTAACTCTTGACTACGTTTAGAATGGTACTTCTTGCAGTGATGCAAAGCTAAAAGAAATGCCGTCGATAGGTGGACTCCGTTTTCCTTGATATTGGTGCCGGGTCGCACAAGAATCCCGGTTAATGAAATCACAAACTGGATGTGGTCTTCTGCCAGTTGCTCTACAACTGATCCGTTAGTTGGAGTACCATATTGCCCATAAGGCCACTTTTTTGTAAATAAAATCATGTTGACGACTTGAAAAGCTACCGATGCACAGTGCGTCGAGTAGTGGAGATAAATCGAAATTTTTGTGTCATCGATTGTAATGAATATGGTATTATTTTAAAGTCAAACTGAATAGAATTCAAAAAAAAATTTAAGGAAATCTCACCATGAACGTGTCTAAGTTCGTCAAAGTCGACCAAATTTAATAAAAATCAAAATGCATAATTATTATTCTAAGGCATGAAATGATAAAATCACTATAATTCTGTGTGTAAATATACTTACTTGCTGTTTGCTGCTATTAAATAGGAATATATCACAAAATTTTTTACGTTTATAATATTTGACACAGTAGTTACAACTTTCAATTAAGAGTGATTTAAAATGATCAATTTCAAATATAAAAATAATATAAATGTTAAACTTTAGAGGTGCAGGACAAAAGTCGCGGGGAATTCCGCTTTAATTCATTTTGTATGCTGAAGTGTGAACCTTTGACTTTTACTATATCAAAACATTTGACCATTTTCGACTATTTTTGTACAAAAATGAGATTACGATATACGAAGTTTCATTGAAATCCAACCACATCTTCGATTTTTGTCCACGTGTTGTATGGGATCAACGCACTGTGCAATGGAATAAAATTATGATATCAAAAGTCTTGAAATACGCCGCTGATATAAAAAATGATTACAGGCGACTAATGGCACTTTATATTGGTCACATTTATTTTGCTTCAGAATCACAATTGTGATGGCCCTTTTGTATTTAGGAGGGAGAAGATATGGTGTACCACATCTTATGTGTCTCTCACGCTATCGGATATACTGAATTTTATTCGTAAAATTAGTACACTGACAGAGTAAACGAGAATTGCTTCAGAATCACAATTGTGATGGCCCTTTTGTATTTAGGAGGGAGAAGATATGGTGTACCACATCTTATGTGTCTCTCACGCTATCGGATATACTGAATTTTATTCGTAAAATTAGTACACTGACAGAGTAAACGAGATATTTGGACAGAGTAATACTGAGAGTACTAAAATCAATACGGATCATTGATTCTCCTTACGGCTCTACATTGATCCCTTACGGTCGTATGTTCCTTCTAGGAATAACAGAAAAAATATGTATGTATGAAAGTCATTAACGACTTGCTTCTATTTTTGCAGCTTTTAACCCCAAATAATGAGAAAAACATCGAAAAAGTAAAGAATTTAATGGTTCATAACTCCTTCCGGATGGTCAAATAGGAAATACATAATAATTCTTCAATACCATGAATACCACGAGAAACAAAACCAGACCTTTGAAGGAATAATCCGTGGATTTCGTACCTTGACAGCGTACTCTCTCACAAAGCAGCTTTGCTTGCAAAGTATTTAAGCAAAAATTCCACCAATATCATCGAAGAACCAGCAAATTTACCACTTTTCTTGTTGCCAAAACTTAAATTGTCACCTCGTGAGAATCATTTTCACTCAATTGAAATTATAAAAGCAAATTCGCTGAATGAGCTCTAGGCAAACAAAATTGCTTGAAAAAGTTTTTTTTTTTTTTTTTTTTTTTTTAACAAGCTTTTTTATTGAATCTTTCTAAAATTACTTAGAAACTAACAATATGTAATCAAATCTTACAAACTAAATAAAATTATGTGATATTCCCAACGTTCCATCACAATTTGTTGAGTCACGAGGTATATCAATTTCACAGCATATTCAGTGTGTCTTTTCTTTTTAATCGACGATGCCCCGTACTCAGCAACAATTGCCTAGCAAGGGGATTCGGATGACTGTGTAATTTTTGAATGTAGCTTCTGCAAGACATTGCAACTTCCTCAGAAATTGTGGGTACATTTAAATCTCGATGGATGTTAACGTTCCTCATATACCAAGGCGCGTTTACAATAATTCGCAGACACTTGGATTGTATTCGCTGCAATTTTTCGATATTTGAGGGAGATGCGGTGCCCCAAAACTGAATACCATAAGTCCAGATTGGCTTCAGGATTGCTTTATATAATAGCACTTTGTATTCGAGATTCAACTTTGATCTTTTGTGTAACAGCCACCATAACTGATTAATTTTAAGCTTGATCTGAGTTTTCTTTGCCTCTATGTGATTTTTCCAGGTCAGCCTTCTGTCGAGGTGAATACCCAAGTACTTTGTTGAGGAACATTGTGGAACTGATTGGCCATTAATTTTAAGTGGGGGACATGTATCTGGCCTTAGCGTGAAGGTTACATGTACGCTCTTTGATTCATTGACTTTTATACGCCATTTTGCTAGCCAGATTTCGAGAGAATCGATATGAGTCTGCAGGAGTTTAGTAGCTTCTATGGGGTTAGAGCGAGAGCACAATATTGCCGTATCATCTGCAAAGGTCGATATAAATGTATGGTTATTGCTGGGCATATCTGTAGTGTATAGAGAATGTTGAATACTGTTTTGGCTTGAAACCCTTCTTCCTGAAGGGCAAGTTTGATTTCGTTAATGTCAACGTTGGGTTCGACGCCTTTGAGTACAACGATTAAGCCCTTACTACTTTTTAGCTGATATGTGTAGTAATTTTTTTTTACAGCATCAAATTCCGCAATTACTTTGCGATAATGAGTTTCGCTGTAGATTTGCACTTTCGTTTCCTCAATTTGGCCTTTGCGAATAGGAACAACGTGGAAATTCTTTGGTCCTATAAGACTTGTAATTCTAGAAATCAACTTATCTGAGTTGCGTTCTCTTAAGAAAATGGGTGGGGGTTTGAAATTTTTCTTGGAGATAATATTTTCGTCACTTTCATCACCTGAAAGCAAAGCGTATCTATTTTCCGAACTAATAGGGGCAATGTTCTGCTTTTGAATTTTTGTTGAATTCATTTGTTTTGAATTTTGTGGACTTCTTTTTCGCTTTACTACAGTAATGTAGCGATCAATTCCAGTTTGAACAGCAACTGGTTCTTTATTAGTCATCGCACTAGTTGCTTTAACTACTGGGTCATGCACTTCAGTAGAAAGGCCGTTATTTGTTTGCTTTGATGTTGTAGCTGTTGGTGTTACAGCAGGAGAAGCGCATTGTACACTCCACGGTATAGAGGGAGATAGTATATCACGAGAGAACAAACTATTTTTTTTGTCTGTATTTATTGTTGTTGCAAATTTTGATGTAGTGTTAGAGTGAGGAATATGTACAGGCAAAAGATTAACACTGTTACTTTCACTTGTGCAGTGTGTATCAACTGTTTTTTTTGATAATGCACTAATCGGGGGGGTTTGCGCGGGTGATTGCAAATTATTGTTTACACACACATTAACAGGCGATTGCCGTTGCCGGGGAGGAGAGCGCTGAACACTCATATTATAAACAAATTGTTTGCAAACGATATTATTTTATTTTTTTTTTCTAAAAAAAAAAAAAAAAAACAAATCACCGAAATAACTCCTTGAGTTTCTTAGCGTCTTTTCGCAAAATATTAAAAATTTTTTTTTTTTTTTATACCGAAAACAATAACTTTTCCTACTCTATCAAACACGTCCACTCTTATTGGTGACTTTCACGAATATGAAAAAGTGAAAAGCTTGAAAAAGTGTATCCATAATTGTGTTATTTGATATTTTGATAGAATAAAGGTTTGGCTGAGAAATTAAAAATTTAATCAATCGAAAGTATCTTAAAAATACAGCCAGTAAATATTTGACACTATACGGCACGTGAAATCATTTCGACTAACATTACTTTCAGTCACGTGCGCTTAATTTAGGATGGCATTAAATGGAAACTACTTATGTTAGCCGATTTCAAATGGCAGAGCTGTTGTGACATAGCGTTGTCTGAGCTTTATTCAATTACTTTTTCACTTTCCCATTGCTATTGTCGGAAGAATTGCCATTTGTTTACTGACATGTAGCCATCGGTTGAAATAACAAATACGTTTGTGTTTTGGAATAAATCATATGTTGAGAAAGTCGAACTTTGTCATCTCACTTATCATCGAGCGATCCACTTTTGTGTCATTAAAGCAGAGACTTATCGACCTTGCCGCATATTTTTGGGCGTCATTATTACAGGACATAGTGGGTACTCCTATCTTTAGAGAATGAATTCGGTAATGCAGGATGATTTCAATTAATTTCTAGAATACTCGAATTCAAAATCACTTTTATTTTACTTTCACTCAAATCTTGTAGCCTTTCATTGGGTCTACCCACTGAGCGACTCTTATGCGATAACTACCTTTTGTTATTCTGCATATTGAAACTTAAGCTCCCTTTATTAATATATTTTGATGCCAACACTGCCTCTGTCCCTTAATGTCCACTTGTGTTTAATATAATTCATGTCGGTATGTGTACGAGTATATACCACACAATAGCACGTGTTTATGAAGGTTACCATAGTTCAATGTTTTTACTCTCTTGCTATTCTTTATTGTCATTGAATTCAGATTTTGTGAAACTGATTTTTGTGCTCTTTATTTTGCTCTTTTTACATCAATATTTTCCGTATATTTATTTTTTCCTTTGAATTAATTATTACCGTTAGCCAACAGGTTTCATGGGGTAGTGCTGATATGTAGCTAAAAAATTTGTTTTTTCTATTATGCTAGCCAATTGTAGTGATACATGGACTATGCATTCAAATATATATAAGTGTTTGCTGGTATAATAATAAATAAATTAAATAAGACTGAATGAAATGATGATATACAGTTGGATGGCATTAAAATCCAAATAAATTGTATTGTAGAATAAGCCTCCATAAATTTATGATATTTGTGATTTTTTGGCTTTTGTTTCTTTGAAATTATTTTCATTTCTCTGTTATTGACATGTTATAAAATGATTTATGGGTTTTTTTTTATTCGTTACTAATGCTATAATATATATCGTCATTATTGTTATCAAGCACATGATTCTTTTAAGTGTATAATTCAATTATAAGAATGTATTTCTATTTTATCCTACTGTATCAGCAACATTGCTATCGTAAGTATGAACGTTTTTCAATGAATCAACGTCCACAATTTTGCCTAATTGATTACGAAGCATTATGTTACGAGGGGAGAAAAAATTGTTCCTTTTTGCAAAATTAATTTCATAATTTATACCAATTTAATTGCCCTGATTGCTACTCCGTATTATCCGATCATATAGATATTGACTAATAAATAAATAAATTCGATAAAAGCGATATATATATATATATATATATATATATATATATATATATATATATATATATATATATATATATATATATATATATATATATATATATATATATATATATATATATATATATATATAGTAGTACATATTATGAGAAATGAGGTTATTGTGGTATATTGTGGTCAAGGATATTAATTTAATTATTAAATGCCTTATTAATATGCTGCATTTGAAATATAATGCAAATGATTATTTATGTATTTATATATAAGTTATCATTTTATATTTGCATCACCATATATGAAATTGAATTTGTATTGTAACAATAGAATAAAACAGAATCATTAAATTTACTAAATATTCCGTGCAACGGTACAATTTGATTGTAGAGTATTTTGAAACTTTTTCATATTACATTTGCAATTTAAATTCAATTTAAAATAATTATTTTTATATCGACTATCGTAATAGTAAAATATCATTAGGGGAATTAAATTGTGAAACAATCAAAAACAACAATAAATTTTATCCAGCTTGAGGTATAAATATTTGTCGCAATAAAATGTTAGGATTCTTAGCCGAAAACTTAAACCGAATTAAGGACAATATAACTATATTACGTAGTCGACTTTGAAAGCGGACGAAACTTTATATCATCGTAGAGCTCCTTTTCGATTTCACACTTTTATTTTCGTACTATGCTACAATTCTTTTGGTACTAAATTCTGTAGTCAATACATCGGAATATTGCAAAAATTGCTTTTTTAAGATCTCAATATATTGTTGGATTACCATATTAATTCTGAGTAGTGCCTATACAAAGTCATATGATAAAACTAATTTGCAGGACTTGCACTTCAAATTCAACCATTTCAAAACATACGCATTTTTTCCTAAAATCAAATACAACCTGATGCAAGTTAGGTGAATAGTTTTTGGAACTGCATACACAATTTTACACACTTTATTTTTGTACAAAAAAAAGAACATTCCTCTTGGTGATACATACGCACAATGGAAATATATATCCCACTCCATGACTGCTGCTGTTGAGAAGGTAATCGGTTTCTACCGTCTTCTGAGGAATGAGTGGTATTATCAGGAGTGTCGCGACACTACCGCAGAGAAAGACGCCGTCTATATAAGGAGCGGTACAGAGAGAAGAGAAGTGCGGAGAGGCGCAATAAGAGAAAACACGAAAGATGCTAGTGGCGCTTACTGGCGCTTTAAATCCCGGAGCCTCTTTTCCTGAACTCCCGAACTTCCGAATCACGCATGGTGGTGTAGATGTTCTATCACCCGACCATAACTGAAATTGATAAAGTACAGGTGCTGATGGCCTGACTGCTGAGTTTAAAACCAGAGCACGGCATTGTTGATAACTATGCTTTTGAAGTAGTGAAGGACTTTGTCTGTCTTGGAATCAGCATTAACAGCAGTAATGACGTCAGCCTGGAGATATTGTGAAGGATCACTCTTGCTAACAGGTGATACTTTGGGATAAGTCGGCAATTGGAAGTCGAGCCCTCTCTCGAGAAACGAAAACCACACTCTACAAGTCTCTCATCATGCCTGTCCTTACATATGGCGCCGAAGCTTGGACAATTTCCACCTCAGATAAGAGAATGCTCTGAGTTTTCGAGAGAAAAGACCTACGCAAGATCCTTGCATCTATTTGCGTTGGTGGCGATTATCGAATAAGGTATGATACAACCATGGGCTGTATGACCTGTACGCAGACACTGACATAGTAAAGCGCATTAAAATTCAGCGGCTGCGCTGGCTAAGTCATGTCGAGCGAATGGAAGAACATGCTTCGGCTAAGAAGGTGTTTTATTCGTAACCCGCTGGGGGACGACGCAGAAGTGGCAGATCTAATTTCCGATGAAAGGCTAAGTACTGGAAAACTTGGTAGCGCTTGGTATCTTTAACTAGCTCCAGCTAGCGAAGGATAGAGTTGGCTGGCGAAGCATGCACCAAAATCGATATAGGCCGATTTTCGATATGTCTTCATTCACAATATTATTCTCCAAGCGGTATGCACAATACCAATTGTAAATTCAACATTTAAGAAGTTATTAAACTTTTGTTAGCATTTTGTATGCATGCTTTTTATTTTTTATTATATGAAGGTTTACTTCAAGTACATTCATTGAACAATACCATTTCTAAAAGTAGTTCTTTTATCGACATTTGTAAAATTATTATATTTGTAAGCATTTCATGAGCACTCTTTTTGAATTGCTATCATATGTATGTTTACTCTAAGAAATACTTCACAACATTGTTTGCTGAATTTAATATTTCGTAAGTGTTTGTAAAATTATTAGATTTGTAAGCATTACAGCACCTCCAGATTATAAGTAATCATTTTGTAAGCATTTTTTAATAAACTTACCGAATTTTGAATATTAGATTTGTAGACCTTTTGTAAATATATGTAATTTCCAAATTCTTATTACAATATACGCATGTTTACTCCAAGTCATATTGTGTAATACCATGTCTTTGTAAATCTTACAAGGTGGGAACTAGGCTGGTGCTATTATTTCTTCTAACACTTGTGTATGTAAAGTGCAATATGTATTTTGCTTTTATCATATGTTGATTGTCAATTAATTACAAAAGTAATCAGCCAGGCAGCCAACAAAGCAGCCAGTCTGCAAAGCAAACAGATAGTCAAGGCATCATCCTGTTGGCAAGTCAGACATTTTTGTCTGTTTATATTATGTTTTACTGTTTTTGGCTGCTAGATTTACGTTCTTTAGCTCTTGCAATTCATATTCCATATTCCCATTGCCAACTTCCTTGTTCTTGAGCGTACGTGTGTATGAATACATGTATTATATTGCCATTTTAGTGCTGTCGTGTATGTGAACCATTGTTCACAGGCTCAATTAAGTGTATCAAGATTACTTAATATCAGCTTTAATGCATTAGCCTTTTAAATTGAAAGGTTTCGTTGTTTTTTGTTTTGTAGGCTTTTTCTTTTGATTTCTTTATTCTTTTGTCATTCTTGTTGGTGAAAATGTTGCCAAAAGATACCTAAAGCATATACACTACATACCAAGGATGGTACTTATTGAAGCAGAAATAAAGCAAATACTACAATGATACGAGCATACAAAGGTATTTGTGAATGTACTGTGCCTTCTAATACCTGGAGATGTACTTTGACTAAAATAATTTGGTACTCTATTATATCTGAAGACGTTGGTGATTAGAAATGAAGTACTGTTTTAATTTCTACTACCACTGAACTAATGGATTTTTCTCTAAATAAACAAGTGACCTGCAAGCTGATCAATTATCATTAAGGAAATGAGATTCAACTACTTACTAGAGCTCAACCTTCAAGCATTTTAATCCCGAACAGTGTAGTTTGAGAATGTCGCAGAATTCAGTATGATCGATTTAAGTTGTAGTCAAAGAGCTTGTAATAAATAAGTTATGTAACGCATATACTCTGTACCTAACTCTAAGCATAACTAACTACTACGGTATTCTCGTATATTGTCTTAATTACATAAATATGTTAATATAAATATAAAAGCCTATATTTACCATATACACAATCAAATATATTCTACAAATATAAAAATAGTATTATGAACATTATCTATAAGATTTATGAGAATATGTAAAACTGCATAAGCACAAACATATGTGATGACTCCATTATTTTACATAATATTTGAATATATTATGCGTGAGCAACGAAAAAAGTAACTGCCTAAAGTGGTTGATGATGACAAAACCACACGTGAAAAGGGTGCAATATAAAAGAATTTTCATCACCATTACATGTGTCTGTGTATTATGTACAATAAATTGTGGTTCTTTTAACTTCATGTCAACGCAAACATCAAATGGCATGGAACTCCCCTAATGTTAATGCAACCGAATGTAATGGGATTAGTTATCAGAAAGTTTGATAAAACTAGCCTCGACTTTATTCTGCTATACTATGGCAGTAAATCGCTAAATAATATAAGTATAATAAAATTCTATCTAACACTCTGCCTATCCACATAATTTATGCAATTTATTAAGCATTAAAATGCATTAATACTATATTTCATACTTAGTAAATGTGTATGTACAATTGTAAAAGTAGAATAAAAATACAATACATGTTGCTAATAATAAATTATAGGATATGCTCGTGTGTTGATATAGGAAGTGTGTTTTTATATAATTAAGGTGGGTAAGATTTTGTTTACCATAAGAGCTACATACTCGTACAACAATTAATAATCGATGGATGCTTGTGAGTGGCAGTGTCATTGAGTTCGCTTACAGTGATTTCCAATAGAAGTATCTCCTTCTGTGCATTAAATATAATATGCAAAATAGATCCAAGCGAACCCTAAATGAATATTAAGAGGTGATTTTGAAAAAGCGTAATATTTGCATTAAGTTCGCAAATTGTGGGATTTCAAAAGATTCATTATATACAGTGGATTTCAGCAGTTGCCCTTCTGTACTTAATAAAATTATTGGCAAATAGGTGCAAGCAAAATTAAAATTAATATCATGAGTGGATTTTGAAAAAGCGCAATCTGCAAATTGCGATTTCATTGTTTAAAGTAGTTTTCAATAGCAGTTTTTCCTTTTGCAATTAAATACATAAATTATTACCAGGCAATTTTGAATGTATATCACAAGTGTCTTTTGAAAAAGCGAAATTCATGACAGATTACTCCACCTGACTCTTGTAGCAAAGCGTCCAATGTACTGGTACCACGTAAAAAAATTAAAAAATATTCAAACCATCAAATTTTGTTCATTGACCTTCAAATGTTATTCCCGAGCCATCAAATGATAATTCCGGACGGTCAAATATTGAGTTGCGAAAACATGAAAGATCCAGAAAAAAGAACTACCTCAAACAGCCTAAGCTCCTTAAATAACAACAAGAAAAAAACAGTAACTCAGTTTCTATCATGGTGTCAGATTACGGTGAACCCCTTATTGGGTCACTCTGATTAAAACAATTTATAATTATTTAAAATTTTTAAATTAGTGATTTTCAATAAGAAAAAATCATTAAAGAGCCTCAAATATTAAGAAAAAAAAAATCGCTTAACTCTACACATTGACTTTGCCAAAAAATGGCGGACTTTTCCAAAATCCTTTATCATTCTACTTTCAAACCACCGCGATTAAATATAGAATATTGAAACAAGGATTTTATTTCGGTTAGTATGTTTTTTGTTGCAAAGTTCATACTCCGGATCACATACATACATTTTGCTCAACTATATTTGTTTCCTTCAGCACCGCTTATTATGGTATATGAATAGTGACACTACAGACTTCGAAGAGCATTGGCCAAAGGCTATCCAATGAATCTCATAGTCATTACGAGTGTTGATTATTACATGGTACTTATTTTAATACTACTAAGATATAAGCCATGGGTGTCGTAGCTCAGTGGTTAGTGTGTTGGCCTTCTGATCTGTAGGTCATGGTTCAATCCCCGACTGATGCATAACAAATTCAATATCGAAAAGATTTTTCTTTCGAACGGTACCCATCTGTCGGACAGCAATTGCACCTATGCGATCTATGACACGTACTGAATAAAAAATTATCTCAAGTCCAATTTTTATGATTAAAATCTTGAAAATAATTTCAGTAATGCTCAGTAATGCAAAATAAGGCAAAGCTATAACTTTTATTTTTTTTTCTCAATGTATCTAAATCGTTTTAGATAAGTGGTCGGTCCCTGAAATATAGAGTAGACCCTGATATGGACTACAATTATACTTACCTTACCCTATTTCATACTTACCATATTTCCACCCATCCCTCCACATAAATTCCCTTTTTATGTTTTGGGTTTTTCGCCTCTCGACCGATTTTTCTAACATACTGCTGTACTTCAACTCTATACGAGTAACATATATTGTGTACTTACATAAAATATTTTATTGTTATTATATATGGAATTATACATGGACATATTATGAATGAATAAATTCACATTGTACAATATAATGTATGTATTACATTTCATATAAATGTACAGTACACATGTACAAACTGTATAAAATATTTCAAACTTCAGAAATATATTTATTGTACCTATACACATTTTGTATGTTAGTTAAAAATACAAAATTTATAAATTTAGAACCAAGAATTCCAAACATGTTGAATCCATACCGTTTTAAAATGTGTAAATATTGAATATTGATATTGAAAAGCTTGTACATAGAGTACGACGTTGTTGTCAGTAGAGGTGAAGATGATAACCAGCATCGAATGAACTCACATCATAATGCAAATTTTATTGAGTACGTAGGAGTGGAAAGGACCTCACGAATTATATGTACACGCCTACAGGCATCGTATATTTTATACAAATTAATAATGTATGAAATTTACGTGTAGATATAAGAATAATAAAGCACACGAGTATACATCTTCGTAGAGAAAAATTTTTAATTTAGAAATTCCATTCAATCTGTTATGATTCATATTTTTTTTTTTTTGTCAATTTCTAGTGATTTATTGATATGTTTTGTTTCGTTTGTTTACTTTTGCTTTTTTTTAGCTTTGGAGCAAAATTTCCTGAATCTTTAAGCTTATCGTTTAAATATACGTATTAATGATATTTATAACTTATTGATTTTCTTTGATCCTTTAAAAAACAATATTACATTTCTATAAATTTATTTTATTACCATATACCTATAGACTTATGTGCTTATATTTATGACCAATATTATAGCCAATATTAATAAATATATATGTATATGTATATGTACTCTATTCGAGCTCTTATTATGGATATGAATATTATTTGAATTAGAAACGCTTCATGTACAGATATAACCACTTCTTCAACAGCCGAGTTCATAAAGATCATATGGGCATATACGTACATACATTATCTACGTATAAGATTATGATAAATGGCAATTAGGTTAGGTTATGTGACTGTCACTTAGGTCAGAAAACCCCGTTTTGATACCACTGAGCTTCTCTTCCAATACTGAGTGCTAAATTTGTACAGAAGGGACCTACTTATATTAGCCGGCTCCGAACCCTTGTGACATCACTTTAACTTAGTTTTGTAACAGAGCTCTGTTAAGAAGCATTTTTGGCAAATTGTTACTGACAGAAAATTTTCCAATTCTTGCCGACAGGTGGGTACCGTGCGAAAGAAAAATCTTTTCGATATTAATTTTTGTTATGTTTCAGCCGGGGATCGAACCAACGACCTACAGATCAAAAGGCCAACGCACTAACCACTGAGCTACGGCACTTACTCGCGTTCAAAGTTCAAAATAATAAGAAAAAATTTAGAAGTACCCATCCAGCTGTCTAGAAACCGCCCCTGGAGTGACAAAAGGTATGACCAAACTCAAAATATGATACTTTTTGCTTCAACATTTTTCGGCAACATACTTATCCCATATTGACTTTTTTATAAACTTCGCTCCCATCGCTTCCAAGATTTCGGCCAAGAGGTATACAATGTATTACAGAATTTAAACAGAACAGAACAATTTCTTCCTAAAATTCCTTCCAGAACATAATTTTACCCCTGCCTTCATCTCTCGATACTCTGCAAAATTCGTGGTTTCATTAAATTCGTTCTTTCTGCTACCAGTGAAACACTAGAAGGGTAAAATATATAATCGTCCTGCATTCACTTTTGCAGACCAGCAATTTCACCAAACTTGCGTACTGTCTCTTTTTACACGGTTTAAAAGGTTAAGGTTTTCCTGAATACAGTGGTGTGTGCATTGGCCTTCTCACCTATAGATCGCGGGTTCAATCTTCGGCTGAGGCACAGCTTAAATAACGAAAAGTTTCTTCTTTCGAACGGTACCTACTTATCGGCAAGCAATTGGCAATTCCTTCGGTAATGATATCAAGGGTTTTTGCCGTTCGGTGTCGGATAATATAAGTAAGTCCCTTCTAATACTGTCCAAACTTTAACACGCACTACAGTACTGGAAGAGAAGTTCGGCCAAAGGGACCTTCGGGACCTATAAGTGTCATATATTTATTTATTCCTTTTAACAAGGCTCTCCTACAAAATTTCCATAAAATATCCAGAAATTTGATACGTAACCCCATAGCTGGCTATACGAGGACAAAATATCAGTCGAACTCCATTTGTTTTACCTCGACAACATTTTTTAAACATACTTGTTATTTTTACCCCAGCTATCCTACAAAATTACTCTAAAATAACATGAAATTCAACAAATATGCCCTTAGGTGGCATGGAATCCTTCAACCGGTGCTAAAGTATAAGCAGACCTCCATTAACGTTATCTTCGCCCTACAAAATTAATTTAAAATTACTTAAAATTCAACAAATATCCCTTGGAAATCATTTTTAGCGGTTAAAAATGTATTATAAACCCAAATATTCCTCCCCGATATTTTCCTCCAAAATACTTATCTCCAACCTTCACCCATAGATGAGCTTCCTTACAATATTGACATAAAATCAAATCAAGTCCAGTTCTTCTATTTTGGGCAAAAAAAAGTTTGTAATCATCGCACGGTAGCGCTTGCCTTTCACAATAATGTTCCTGCCTTTGTCGTCTTTGAAAAAGTACGGTCCAATGATGCCACCGTCCCATAATCCACACCAAACATTGCATTTTTCGGGATGCATTGGCAGTTCGTGCAATGCTTGTTCACATATCTATTCAACCAGAAATGAGCTTCGTCGCTGAATGGAAGAAGTGCACGATGCACTTTCTTAGCCGAGCATGAATTTTGATAATAAAATTCAATAATCTGCAAGCGTTGTTCGTTTGTAAGTCAATTCATGGTTAAATTATAGACCAAACTGAACATGTTTGACAGTAACATGCTACACGAAAACAGCTGAGCTGCCAAAAACAGTGTTACCAAAAAGAAAGCTGCTAAAAAATCAGTACAATCAGGAGACGTACTTATACATGCCTCATAGCTAAATTCTTAAGTATAATAGATATTTCTACACACTCGTAAGTATTATACAATACGATTTGTGTGTGTTACGCAAAAATGAGCATGTTTTACTCACCTTGCAGTAAAACTAAGATCTAATACGATTATGTACTAGTTCTGTGACTGAAATAAATGACCTAGTTTAATAGCTAGACAACCTTGGATGTTTAGCTTCAGTAGTTCAAGTTATTTTGAACGCATAAAATAAAATAAATGAAATTGTTTAAATGTTTAATAAAATAAGTGGTTTGATCTGTACCCTGGTTCAAATCACAGCGAATAGAAATAAATGGATAAATTCTAAAGTAATTTAAATGAATATGTACACGAGAATTATAATGCAATTAATGAAAATAGATTGTTCTTTATTCATTTAAATGGGTCAATCGACACTGCCTATGACATCGCCATGTTAAATTCGCCAGTTGTAACAAAGGAAAGTGAATAGAAGTGGAACTAGTTGCTGGTTCGTTAGAGCCAGTGAATTCCAAAAGTAGTCGTATTCGTTTTTTTCACTGCAGGGCAGTTACTCATTCGCACATACGCACACACGCACAATACAATAGAACACAGACAGAAAAAAATAATAAATTGGAAAAACAGGTGAAATAAGCCAGACAAAATTTATGATATCTGTTAATAAGCTGTTTCAGCCCTACAAATAAGTACGAACACTGGAGAAATCTCAGCAAAAGAGAGGAAGTACATACGATAAGCAGACAGTAGAAAAGGCAAAATGTGAAAAATCATCTTATTTTCAGTAGGTAGCAAGTTTAATACGAACCGCATTGTAGTTGTGTATGAGAAGAGGGAACACTAAGAACAGTTAAGAATGTATATAAGATACTTACTAAGTGGAAACAGGAAATCCTTTTGGCTATATCAAAATACAACAATAGCAACAACAATAAGCTACTAAAAATAATCTACGAGTATAGTAGATTATGAAGAAAATGACTACAAGCAATATGAGTAACCCGATAAATTTATTTTATATTGGATTGAATATAGAACTCGTATGTACGTAGATAAATACTTAAATATTTAAAGCAATTGTCAGATAAATATATGTGTATACTTCAATAGAAATATTTAGTATAATATTGATTAATGTATAATTCAATTCATGGTTTGTATATAAAAGAAAATAGGAAAAAATGCAAACAAAAAGAAAAAAGTGAAACAAAATTGAAATAGCAATGGAAACATTTAAATGACGTTTAAAAATGAGCATTCACCTAAACGAATATCACTAACCATACATATAATGATGAAGAAAATTGATGACTGGAAGTGTGTGTGTGTGCAAGTACAAACACACACACAATACACAACAGTAATGTCAATTTGAAGAGATGATACTCACACGTATATAATTTATCATGCTCCATTGAATGAACCACAGAGTCGCAGCATAACAGCAGTACAATAAAGAACTCAAGGATATGACTATATAGTATGATGATTACGGATCCTTGTGCGGACATACTTGTGCGAATTCATTTTACGACTATATATGTACCTATAGACATATACATATATTTCGTTATTCAGCAATGTGGCATCCTGCATTGCTATACATCTACATACGAGTACGTATTCCATTATCTAAAACCTACAACTTACCTACAACAAATAAAAAATTGAAACATCAACATATATTCAAGATAGAGAACAAGAAAGAGGCGGTTTTTTCCATCACAATAATTTACACGACGAGACACGAACGAAAATACTGCTAGAGTGGAGAAAGTAAAAATAAGAAAATATGGACTTTATTCAGCTTTAATATTCCCAATTTATTTTGGCGACATTCATATGCTGCAAATTCAAAGAAAAACATAGACAAATGAATGTCATAACATTTGATGTGTAGTAGATTTAAGTCAAAAGTTAATAAGAAGTAGATAATAAATTGTTTCGGGCTTGAAAAAAATATGGCACAATACTTTCTACTTTCGAATATTCATAAAAAATTCTTCAAAATCCTACGAAGGAAGAGATTTTTAAAATGATCAATTTAAGCTAAAATAGTGAGATTATATAATGTTTATATTCGCCTCATGGGATGATCATCTTCATACTCTTTTGTATATTGTAAAGGCTATGGTACTCGTATACAAAATTACTTTGGCTAATTTCTATTGAATTAGAAAAAAACTACCAAATAAAATCTATTTAGAGCACAATGGGTCCTGTCCCTCACCATATATCAAATCGGGAACAATATAGTGCTAGAATTTGTTGTAAGAGCTAAGTAAAGTGTAGAAGCGGTTTGACTTATCCTCATATTGTATAGGTGTTTCATAACTCTGCAATGTCCGGTCAAGAATTCCGTGACAATGCGAATACCAGTCCGAGTCAAGTTCAGTACTTTAACAGATCTCTTGTGAGAACAGTGTGGCATAAAGGTTTTTGCAACTCTAATATATTTTGTTTCCATCCAATATTGATGCGATTTTTTTTTAGCCAAGTATTAATTTTATATTTGATGGAGCTCCAAGGCAGGCCGCAGAATGGTTTTGGTCCAATAGATTACTAACTGCCCCTTTTCTTGCAAGCTCATCTGCCTTTTAGTTTCCTAAATGTCCACTATGAGCTGGCACCCATGTCAGATGAACTCTTTTATTAGATACTAGTCTTTTTAGAAGTGTTAAACAATCCCAAACTAATTTCGATTTCGATTTTCGTAAGTACTAAGCGCCAGCAATGCAGCTTTACTATCAGAGTGAATATAGATGTAACAATTTAATGTTCCTCTTTCTAATTCCTCTCTTAAGCACAGCTCTATTGCATATATTTCTGCCTGAAGAACTTAATTTTCTTAACCCATGCTAGCAAAAATACTCCTTCTGGGTTTTTCTCTAAATACACCAGCACCAACATCTTTACCGGTTTTTGAGCCATTTGTGTACCATACATGAGACTTAGTTGCCGGTCGCGGTCTATTCTGTTCCCAATTAACCCTATAAGGGAGTGTGACCTTAAAGTTATATTGGAAGTTAAACTGTGTTTTACAGAAGTCGCTAAGGGTGAAATTAAACCCACTCGTCACTCTTTCTTCTCTCAAAAGCGATTCCAATAGCCGAGTGGATCCTTCCTCATTTCCAATAATCAGCTTTAGTGCAAATTGCAAAGCATCTTTCTTAATGAAAAGATGAACGGGAGGTAAATTTAACATGACCTCAAGAGCAGCAGTCGAAGTTGATTTCATTTCTCCTGTTACATAGACGCAGGCTAGTCTTTGAATTTTATTGATCTTGGCCTGTGCTGTAATCTTGTCCAGATTTTTGCACCAAATCGGCGTCGCATAGACAGTTATGGGTCTTGTAATTACTGTGTATAGCTACAGTGACACTGTAGGATTTCTCCACAAAGTTTTTGATGGTCCAAATTGTGGTCTCTGATTTGTTTATGGTGTTTGTTATGTGACTATTCCACAGAAATTTCTCGTCGAGTGTTATACCTAAGTATCTCATTTCACTAGAGAAAGGTATCGTCTCACTCAAAATGGAAAGCTCTCTGAAGTTGTTTCTTACTCCTTTTCTAGTAAATATTACTATGCAGGTTTTCTTTGGGTTGGCTTTTAGTTTGGGTTGGCTTCCTGCAATAGTTCGATACCAAGGTTAAAGCTCCCTGTAGTAAATCTGAGATTGTATCTTCAGATTTTCCTCTGATAGATATGACAATCTCATCCGCATATCCTTGCACATCTAAACCATTATTTGTCAATAATTGTAGCAGGTCAAAAAATGCTACCCATATGACGCTATACGGCCTGGAAACGTTCCCTGAAATGGTGGACCTAGCACGAAACTAGTTATAAAGAATTATTTTTTTAATACAAACCTATATATATCGATTGAAATTTGTTCTAAAAAAATATTTATATATTTTAGTTTATAAAACATTGCAGTGTTGCTAAAGGGGAGAAGCTGTAATTAAACAGAAGACCGCTAAGTACAGTCAGGGACTAAAGTTTAAATACACCCCACAAATCTTAATTTTAACTCGTATAAAGCATTGCTGCGAAAATCTAAGTAAGCAGTTTTTTTGCAGTCTATCAGTAAGCAAACACAATAACAAAAAATTTGTATTTGTCGCATAGATAACTGTAAATTCATCAAAAACTCAAAAAATACGCTGGACAAAAGTTTAAATACAATACAAGAAAACACGTGTTTTTGCAATTTCTTTGGAAAAGTACCGTTATATTTTTTTTGCTTTCTTCACTTACGCATATTTATTCAGTATTATTAGTGATTTCATCGTTGTCGGTAGACTTGAAAGCAAAATAATGGGCAAAGGAAAACAAATAGAGTCTGGTGTTAAAGATTTAATAATTAAACACTTTAAAGAAAGCAAATCCTACCGTGATATAGGAAAAATTTTGAATTTGTCCTGTGCAAGTGTGCAAAACGTAATAAGAAAATATAAAACTTACAAAACAGTGGAAAATAGGCCCAGAACTGGTCGACCAAAAAAACTTTCTCGCCGAGATGTAAACCTTATCCTAAGAGAAGTGGACAAAAATCCAAAAATAAGTGCGCCAAAGTTAGCCGGTAGTATTGCTGCGGTGTCAGGCAAACATGTTCACCCAAAAACCGTACAAAGAGCTTTACGGTATAACGGCTATCGAAGCATAGTTCCACGTAAAAAACCGCTTATTTCTGAAAAAAATAGACAACTTCGTCTGGATTTTGCAAACAAGTACAAGGATATGGATGAGGACTTTTGGCGAAGAGTCTTATTCACAGATGAATCTAAATTTAATATTTTTGGCAGCGATGGTCGCGCAATAATTTGGCGCAAGCCCGGCACAGCACTTCAAACCAAAAATTTAATACCAACCGTTAAACATGGGGGCGGTAGTGTGATGGTTTGGGGAGCAATTGCAGCAGCTGGCGTGGGACACTTGGCTTTTATCGATGGAATAATGGACAAACACGTGTATAAAAGTATATTGGAACAAAATTTGCAGCCTTCTGTGGATAGCTTGGGTCTGGGAAGAAGTTGGATATTTCAACAAGACAACGACCCTAAGCATACCGCGCATTTGGTGAAGGACTGGTTGCTGTATTATGCTCCACGTCAGCTCTGTAGTCCTCCCCAAACACCGGACTTAAACCCAATTGAACACGCTTGGGAATTATTGGACCGAAAAATCAATCGCGCAGCTTTAAAGAACAAAGAATCCCTTAAAGAGGCTCTGAAAAAGGCCTGGTCAGAAATCAGCACATCCGAAACAGAAAATTTAATTCTGTCTATGCCACGTCGTCTGCATGCAGTCATTGAAGCTCAAGGCGGACCTACCAAATATTAATTTAAGTTTAACGTTTTTTAATTAAGCTAAAATCAGCTAAAGAAAGAAAATTTTGTATTGTATTTAAACTTTTGTCCCACGTATTTTTTTAGTTTTTGATGAATTTTAAGTTATCTATGAAAAAAAGTGAATTGTTTTGGTTTTCGATATTGGTCATTATTCAACTAAAAATAAACTGCATACTTACATTTGTGTTAAAATGCTTTATTTTTATTTAAAGCGATGTTTTATGGGTGTATTTAAACTTTAGTCCCTGACTGTACATTCTTACAGATGCAGTCTTTTATCTGATATTTAACAACTGTCAAAAATTCATTTGACTCTATACTTGTTTCCTATTCAAGTACTTTTTCTGAAAATTTTCTGTTTGTGAGAATATATTTCTCAACTTTGATTTTACTCTCTCGTTGCAAGTTTTTAGTGGGAAAGTAGGTGAACCAACATATTATAGTAATTTCTATATGCGGGAAGATTTTACTCTCTTTTTGACCCTCTCAAATTTCCAACCTGTATTGCTAGCAACAGCTAAGGTTTAACGAATTATTGAAGTTATATCGGAAAGAAATGTTCAAAATGAATGTTATTATGTCAACGAAATGACATTAATATCGAATTGTTTTTGTGATAATGTCAACACGTTTTTTAACATAATTACAAACAAAATTGAGAAAATGTCGAAATTACATATAAGAGCGGCCGTATAGTGGGCTCCTACACCTCATTACTGTAGCCCATCAATTGTCTTAATTATAATTTAATGACTCATATCTGACCTAAGGTAAATTTTACATATATTTATAAGCACGATATTTCTTAAGAACTAATACCTTTAAAGGATCTTGGCCGAACCTTCAATCGTCTTGGTCGTGAATGCCAACAATAGTCAATACTAAAAGTGAGCTACATTAACCCATTGTGACATTTTTTCTGAGTTGTTTCACCCAACTATATCATAAAGAAGCATTTGATTCTTGAAAGACTTGAAAGTGCGAGGGATCTGTTGTCAATTTACACATAGGGGAATACTGACAAAAGAGTTTACTTATGGCCATATTTGTACTATTAAACAAAAGTCGTAACCCTTTTAGGGACTTAATCTTCATCTACCTCAATCTTATTAATATATTTTGTGCGCACAACATAAAATAAATTATAGCACTTTAAGTACACATTGTTTCAATTGCATGTATGTAGTGTGCTAGTCAACTGGTAATATATTTAATCATCTCAATCAGCATCATCATTACAATTATCGACAGCACCAAGACTACCAATAATTGTGGTGATTTATATATGAATGGTGAATGTATGTATGTGTATAAATATACATACATATGCATTCATAGATATTTTTATACTTATATTTGGTACAATAGAAGTGGCATGTAACGATAATCGTGCTCATTCATGCTCACATACATCTACACCTACACTCTTTATCTACTCTGCCAAAATGCCAATTGCAGTTTTATAACTCTGACGTAATATATTTACAATGCATATACATATTTATGTGTGTGTGTATACACTAAGTACATATCACTACTGCTGATGATGATGATGATGATGATGATGGTGATATTGTACAATTTTCCAGCATTTCTTTATCATCGACATTAATTTTTGAGCTGAGTCAAGCAGAGCAAGGAGAATTGAATGATCGTACGTAGTACTACATAGTGTTACATAGATTAAGTATTAGTATAGTATAAGAGTAAGTATGTCTTGACCACAGAATAATTTCACCTGAAGTACAAAGGAATTGGTAAAGCAATAGCAGTTGCTCTAGTTCTTTTGGAATCAATGTTATTTGATCAGCATTCTTTATATTGCCCTCTTAGCGTAGTTCGTCATTGTTTTGTTCGTTAAATGAAAAATTGGCAATTGAAAATACTATGTAGCATTTCTTAGAGGACTGGTCGACTTAATAACTCCAACAGCATTACTTTGCATTAGTTCTATGACCAATTCCTTTTTATCTATATGTGTACATTTGCTAGACTAAACTCCTATTTTGCTGTTATAACTAACTCCATAACTTACTACAAGTAGTAATTGACCTCCACTTAAACTGCAGGGTCCTTTCAACATACACACGCGCACACAGCCCGCACACCAACATATTTGTACAATAAATGATTTCTTCTACATTTGTTTATTTTATTTTTGCCATTTTTTCATGATTTTCTTTAGCTCCGGAAAATGTTGCTGGTTGTGGTGGTGGTGGTGGTTGATTCTGTTATCGGTCAAAAAGCGTTAAAAATGAACTCAAGTGGAAAACAATCCAATTTGTTAATTTTCTACTTCTCATCTTCGGCTCCCTATCCACATTTTCGCATTTTATACAATATTTTGTATATTTTGTTTGTGTTTTTTTTTTTCTATTTGCTTTTAGTAGGGCAACTCAATTCCGTGAGTGTGTCGTCCTTAAAGAGAAGGATTTTCCCTTTTATGCTTTCATCATTCATTTACAATACAATTCGAAGAGAGGTGTGTATGTGTGTGTGTGTCTGTGTGTGTGAGTGTACATTGAACGTGTAGTGACGTAGTAATTTGTTATTGTTATTGCTCACTGGTTGTATGTAAGTATTATTATTATCATAAATTGCTTGCCAACATAATGCTTTATAAAGAAAGAACATCCAGAAGATGACGAAGAAAAAAAAAACTTGAAGTAATAAAGACGAAGTAATTCAAAAACGAAAAACAGCAGAAATGTTGCTGATGCTGGTATGATTCTGCTTTTCTTGTTGTTGTTGTTGTTGTTGTTGTTGTTCTGAATGTTAATGTAATTCATTTTATATTGCCTTTCTGATGGCTGGTTCGTTGGTCGGTTGAATATTGACGTGTATTTTAGATGAATGAATGTATGGCTGGATGGATGGATGGGATGGTACATCTTTACTTGGCTTAAACTAGGTCAAGTTATGAGGATTTACTAAGGACAATATTGTTGATGATAATGATTATTTCGAAATAGTTAATTTTAAGCAATATTGTAATCGTAATGATGATGGTGCTGCTGATGATAATGATGAAGGCTCATTCATTAAATACAATACAAGTACTCATAAAATGGAATTGCGCAAAATATTTAATAATACTTCAACACTTATGTTTAATTTATATGTAGTACATAGATATAAAATAAAAGAAATTATATCTATTTAAGTTTGCATTATCTTCTTCTTCTTTGAAGATTTCTCATTAAAAGCACTACTTACTTCTGCTGCCTACTAAGTTAATTGGTTGTGTGCGGCGCAGTTTTTCGCCACTAATTAAACCATTATTGTATGTATGTATGTATATGTATTTAATAAATTGAATACAAAAAACAAGAATATACGAGTATATAGCCAAAATGCATTAAGCGGTATCTATGCTCATTATTATTATTATTTTTTCGGTGGCTTAAAAGCAACGACAGTGAGTAGCTGCAATATTACGAGGAGTTGTAGTAGTAGCAGCAGCTATACTTAAGTGGTACCACAAACGCATTTCTTTCATAGATAACACATACACGCACATAACGCATATCCACACATACCCATCAACATAATCATTAGACACATTTTGATGTTGTATGTACGTGGGTACGACCCGTTCGAATCTGAAGTAATGGCTGAAGCAGTAGCAACATTTGAAAGTGATCAACAGCCACATTGTTTAAATTGCCTAATAACCTATGGCTTTTCATACATAACATTGGTATTTTGTTAGTTTCTTTTGTTTTCCCAGTTTTTCTTGATATTGTTCCACCAAAAATTTCAAGTTTTTTAACGGTCTAATAGCATTTAAACGCATTTAAACGTATGTGCGTGTAAATTAGATGGAAAATACCAACATACTAACAGTCTCGGGCGGGTTGGTAGGTATGTGATGCATCTACCATGCGCACCAATTCTCTTTGTGCTCCAACACAATGCTGCTGTAAGTTGGTCGAAAAGTCGAAAAGTGTTAAAATCGTAATCATTCTCGTTTGTATTTTATATGTATGTGAACATATATGTGGTTATCAGGTTCTCTCTCAACTCTTGGCATCATTAACATCATCATCACAATAATGATTACTGTCATTGTCATCATCAGCATCCCAAAATATATTGCATGTTATCAGAAACTTCAAAATAGAAGTAGGTATTAAATATTGGATGATATTTTTATCACTTTCGAATTATTTAAAATGCATTTTATTGGGTTCAAAAAAAATATACTAACATATATGTAATTACAAAGAAGTCATTAGGAAATACAGTAGGTATATATTTATTAATAAATTTACATAAAAACAATTAAAAAGTAGCAAAACTTAGACATCCTACTCTATTACCCGCAGGCATAAAAGTAAAGGGTTATCCATTTTGCGGTTTCAAAAGTAAATGTAAATAAAACACATATAAAATATTTTTTATCATGATATTTCTTTTTTATTATAAAGTTTGAACGTTGACATTATGTGTGAAATACTACATCATTTAAATGACCACCACGCGAATTGTTGCAAGCATCGATTCTTTTGAGGTAATTTTCGACCACTTTTTGACACATATTGGGCGGTATCTCAGCCATAACGTGACGAATGTTGGTTTTTAGGTGCTCAAGAGTTAAAGGTTTATCTGCATAAACACGGTCTTTCGCGTAGCCCCACAAAAAAAAGTCAAGCGGTGTCAAATCGCATGATCTTGGTGGCTTCTTGATATCGCCACGACGAAAAATTATGCGGCCAGAAAATTTCTCTTGCAATAAAGCCATATTCGCTCGAGTTGTGTGGCATGTAGCACCGTCTTGTTGAAACCACATATTCTCTAAGTCGTATTCTTCAATAGCAGGCAAAAAAAGTCGGTTATCATATGACCATAACGCTCCGAATTGACGGTGACAGTCGTTCCATCGTCGTTTTCGAAGAAGTAAGGTCCAATCACACCTCCGGACCAAAGAGCGCACCAAGCAGTGACTTTTTGTGCATGTAGTGGCCTCTCTTCAATTACTTGAGGATTCTCAGAACCCCAAATAGACAATTTTGTTTGTTAACATACCCACCGAGTGAGAAATGTGCTTCGTCGCTGAAGAAAATTTTGTTCGAAAAATCGCCGTCCACCGCCTGTTGTTCAAGCACCCATTCGACGTATCTACGACGTTGTGAATGGTCAGCTGGCTTCAGTTGTTGTGTGAGCTGGATTTTATATGGATGTAGGTGTACATCCAAATGCAAAATACGCCATAATGTGCCGTAAGACAGTCCTAATTCCTGAGAACGACGAGGAATCGACACATTCGGGTCTTCGGCAACACTTTCACTTACAGCAGCGATATTTTCGGTGGTACGAGCGAAACGATGATGCACAGGCCTTACAATATCTGTAACCGATCCAGTCTCTTCATATTTCTTCACAATTTTGCCAATTGCTTGCGTAGTTGGACGATTATGTAAACCATAATCTCCTCTTAAATCACGATATGTGGCTGTGGCAGAATCACCATTTTTGTAGTAGGTTTTTACAATTGTAATGCGTTGTGCGATAGTTAAGCGATCCATTTTCGCAAATGTCAGACTTTGAACTGATAAAGAAAGAAATTGTTTTAACAACTCAGTTTGACAGATGTCGAATTCTAGCCCTATACTTTTGAAACCGCAAAATGGATAACCCTTTATATTCGTAAAGGCGTTCTGACCGTAGGTGTGGTTTTCATTCGATTGTAGCAATTTTTAAAGCAATTCTTTCATTGAAAAAAAAAAACTTGTGCCCATTGAGCTTCAGCTCCGTAGCCTCACAATTTTCAATTTCAATCAGTATGTGTGAAATTCAAATGTCCTCCACGGGATTGGGTGATTGAACAACAACGTTTGGATGATGAACGAATTTTCTTCAGCGATGAGGCTCATTTCTTATTTCGGCAATGTGAATTGGCCACCAAGATCGAGTGATCTATCATCGTTGGTCGCTCTGAAAACAAACATCCATCATCAAGTTATGTCCGCGAGATGCTGTAATAAGTTCCATGGAGGACATTTGAATGATGTTGTATTTCACACATAATGGCAAGGTCCAAACATTATATTGAAATAACTATTTTATAGAAATTTTAAACAGAAGAGTGTTTTACTTACGTTTACTTTCGGAACCACAAAATGGATAACCCTTTACTGCTGACCTCACTCACAGAGTTTCAGTTCGAAGTCATTAGATTTTCGTGCGAAAAATATCAAAATATATATATACAAGCATACGTTTGCATGCAGGTAGGCGAGTAGCCGATTGCGCAAAATTTTGAAATCGGTTGTTAAATATAGTTATATATAATAAGTTTCGGCTCCATAGCTCCACATTTTCGTACGAAAGGAATGAAAATATACATTACTTACTTACTTATGTGCCCATTAAAACCGAAAATCAATTTATGCCGAATCTTGCATGCTTCGCCAGCCAACTCTTTCCTTCCCTAATTGGCACCAATTAGAAACTCCAAGTGCTGTCAAGTTTTGCAGTACTTGATCTTTCCACAGAAGTTTGCGTCTTCCTCTTCTGAGGGTCCCGAATATAATATCTGGAGCGTGTCCTTCCCTTCGCTCGACATGACCTAGCCAGCGCAGCCAATGAATTTTAAAGCGCGGTGTAGGTATACAGCACATACAGCTTATGATTGGTCCAAAGATATTGCGTAGGACTTTTCTCATCTGAGGTGGAAATTGTCCAAGCTTCGGCGCCTTATGTAAGGACAGGCGTTACGGGAGTCTTGTATTGTATGATTTTCATTTCTCGACAGAGGACTCGACTTCTGAAGTGCAAACTTAGCCCAAAGTAGTACCTGTCAATGTTTATAATTATGTCAATGTGTCACGGATCGATTTAACGTCCATCATCGTGGATTTTTACACGATGCCACCCTCATTACAGAATGCAGGAGCCAGCACATAGCACGCAGAACAAACTAGATGACCTCCAGTGAGATGACTTGTGGTGAGTTCGCACTAGACCCACCCGGTTGAGACAGTTAGACACGTTACCCTGCGAAAACACCACAAGACCAACAGAATAAATACATACCATACTTTTGAATGAGAATTAGGTGTGGATCGTATTCAAACATGCCTATTTACAAATATATCTCTTACCAAATATATCATACTTGACCTTACTGATAGAGGTTTCAAAATCATTATATTTTCATACCCTAAGTGTGTAAACCTCTATGGGGAAGCATACTTTTGTAAGGCAGGTAAACGTGATTTTCATACGCTTGCGCCCGTTTTCAAAGTCCTCTATCCAACGTTAAGTGTACTCATACACAGCTCCATATATATGGGGATTTTTTAGCAACTTTCTTCTTGGCAACACTGTTTTTGGCAGCTCAGCGTTCAAACATGTTCAGTTTGGTCTATGGTTTAACCATGAATCGACTTATAAACGAACAACGCTTGCAGATTATTGAATGATATTATTAAAATTCATGCTCGGTTAAGAAAGTGCATCGTGAACTTCTTCCATTTTATGGTCAGTTTGACGACCTTCTGAGGCGGCTATTCGGAATCTTGTGACTAAATATCGCACCAAATTTACATTCTGGGTGCATGGATACGTAAACAATCAAAATAGCCGTATTTGGTGTGAGGAGCAGTCAGAAGCATTACAAGAACTGCCAACGCATCCTAAAAAATGCACTGTTTGTTGTGGTTTATGGGCCGGTGGTATCATCTTATTCAAAGACGACGAAGGCAGGAACGTTACTGTGAATGGCGAGCGCTACCGTGCGATGATTACGAACTTTTTTTTTTGCCCAAAATGGAAGGCAAAACAGGACACATGCCACATAGCACGCGAAACAATTGCCCAATTGAGAGGCGAGTTCGGTGAACCGTTTATTTCACGTTTGTACTAATTTTTTTGCGGCCATGTTAAGGCTCATGTCTATTGCGCCAAGCCTCCAACGATTGACGCACTGGAAGCCAATATTGAAGATATGTTGAAGAAAGTATCCAAAAGATACAATCGAAAGTTTTCCTTAAGTTAAAGCATCACAATTTCTTTTTTTCATACAATAATATTACAATTTACTTATTTACTTTTATTCACTTCAAGCGTTTCCCTCTTTGTTATCGACTGTAATCTTTCTTTTTTCTTCTTCAATTCTATTACATATCTATGAGTTAATTGAAATATATAAGTAAAAATACGAAACGAATAAAAGGTGAGACAACATGAAAATGCTCTTATCTACATATAAAATGTCTAAATTAACTCTTTATTACCAAAAACGAGAATGAGACTGAGCAAGAAGAAGATTATGAGGAAAACGATCTGTGTATATAAAAAAAAAACAACAACAATTAAATGAACAACATGTTAATGCTAATGCTGTTACTTAAGTTGTTGCAGCCACCGTTTGTTCTAATGATAATTCTCCTATTACAAGTAGTATTGTTATTTGGTGTTCTTACTGTGTCACTAATGTAGCGACTGACTTTACTATTGCTGGTATACTTTTGCTTTAAAAATTCTCTATACATTTCTCTTTCTTGTTCGCTAGTTAGTGTTATGTATATGGATATATACATTTTTAATATATAGCTATTGCTGCTGTTGCTGCTAACGCATAATTACTGTCACTGATGAAAATCTCTAAAATATCAATTTATATTTTGTCCAGATGGGTATTATTAAAATGCGTGAAAGCAACCAACAGATAATAAAATACATTTTATATTTCTATTTTTTAAAGTCACGCTTAAATTAATTCGATGTATAAAATGATGCCACGCACATTTACAATTCAATATTTACAACTTTTAGTCGAAAAATAGTACTAATCATAAATACATTAAAATATTCAAAATTGAAATAACTGAAATTCATTCCCTCCTTTTATATGTACACTATGTAATTTAAGTAATATCAATAAAGGTGCAATTATGTTAATAAGTTACAGAAAAAATAAAGTTGAAAATGAAAGGCAACACAGTGCCATCCCCTACATAAAGGATATTTTGCGCATAATATGTATAAATTGAAAAAGAAAATAAAAATAAAAACGAATAACAAAAAAAAAAAAACAAATATTGAAAGCACTCTTTCACCCGCACTCTCACTCTCTCATTTTCACGCCTTGTCAGCATGCATACGTGTCATCATCACAACACGTGGTATGATGGGATGATACGCGAGCGATATGATAATGAAGGTGCAAATGTTAATGCGTGAAATTCAATATGCGCGCCTGCTGTGTCAATGTGGAATGTGCCCTTAATCGAAAGGGACATCAACACAGCAACATACAATACCGAGTATTCATAGCACTACAGTAACACCCAAAAATACATATGTAAATATATATTGTATATTATAGGTATACTTGTAATGTATATGAATTTATATAGTGTGAAAGTTTATACAGAAAGGCGTACAAACAAATAATATAGGTTTATATTTTTGAGAATATAATGCAAATAAGTATGTTAGATGGCTGACAATTTAATTCTCATATGGTTAATCCATATGAAAGTGAAGTATGAGGAAAATAAATTACTAATTGTAGTTCCATGTTTTTGGAATGTGCTAAATAAAGAAAAAAAATTAGATAATGTAGTCGTGATGAAATAATATCATAAATTAATGAAATAATATAGGAATGTACTAAATTTGATAGGGTCTTGCGAATGATTCAGCGTACTTAATAAGCTTCTTTACTTTGACTCTCCTAAATCGTATTGTAGCTTATTGCTTCGTTCTATACCCACCACAACGTTTCATATACAAAATATTGTTCACAGACAATAATTCAAAATACTCAACATTTCAAATGGTCCACATATTGAGAATATTGCTTTAAATTCACGCTTCTCATTACAAAGGCCAAACTATGCAAATATGTTAAAGTAAAGAAATCGCGTTAAAGATCGCTTTATATTATTATATTTGCAAACTTTGTTCTAGCGTCCTCCCATGTGATGCTGGCAGCAGCTAGTTCTCCTAAGGTTGACCTTCTACAGGTGTTTCTTGGCCGTCTGCGGCTTCTGCTCCCTTGCGGGTTCGACTCAAGCGACATTCGCGTGATGCTATCTGGCTGCATTCTTAGCGTGTGGCCAATCCAGCGCCACTTCCTACGCTTAATCTGGATCAGTATGGGCTCTTCGCTCGTTAGACGATATAGTGCCTCGTTGAAAATAGTGTTAGGCCAGAAAATTCTACAAATGATCCTCAAACACTTGTTGACGAAAGCTTGAAGTCTCTACGTAATGGAGTTCGAGATCAGCCATGTTTCACTTCTGTACAGTAGTGTCGATTTCACACATTCGGAGAATATTCGCAATTTCGTGCGTCTGGATATTTGGGAATTTCCCATACTGATTTTAGCCGGCCAAATGCTGTCTTTGCTTTGTTCAGCCTGCAGTTAGCATCCTCTTTAGCTCCCCCGTCTGTTGCTATCGTGCAACCGAGGTAGCAGAAACTTTCGACGAATTCTATCGCAACCATTACATGGCTTCTATTGGAATGATTGATTCTCATGGCTTTGGTCTTCGCAATATTTATCTCCAGTCCGACGGTGGGTGACAGCGCGACTAATCTGTTCGCCTTCGCTTGCATATCGGAGAATTTGTGCGAGAGGAGACAAATGTCATCGGCAAAGTTCTCAAGCTGCCGTGCAAGATTCCACACAATGCCAAACTTTGTGTAACCTTGTAGAAATTTTCTGCATCGCGATAGTATCGAAGAAGATTGTCCGAATTTCTTTTTCAGTATTATTGGGCGCATTAACTTTGGTATAAATTTTAACTAAAAACTATTGCCAAGGAACGCCTTTTAATGCAAACAAAATTTCATAAGCATTATATGGACCTCTCTGGGAGTTTGTGAGTGCGAAAAATCCAAATTTTATATATGTATATTTTTAATGCAAATTTTTTCAATTGCACATATTATTTTTAGAATCTTCATATATAAAATGTCCTATTGATTTTCGTAGTTATGAAATGTATCTTTCTAGGAGTTTTTTAGTACGAGGAATCCAAGTTTCATATATCTTTTATTAAAACCACAACTAGGGACGCTTTAATACAGGATTTTTTTTAATGTAACAATTAATTTATTGGCAAAAACTATTGCAGTATCGTAAATGATCATAGTAGCTTTAACTTAGCGGAAGCATTCCTAGCTATTCCTATTGGACTCTGTAGACATACACATTACATGACACACTACACCCCTAAACAGCTGTCCATGCTTTGAAGTATGTATCATCAATGAATTGTGGGTTAAAAAGAGAAAAAAAGAAATTGGTTTGACAACTGAAAACCTATAGATGTTGATGTTTATATATTATATGTTATCTAAGTAATACATATGTATGTATATAATTTAGAGGTAAATATACGACACGCATGTATGCATAGCGACAGAGAAATCGTAAATCGTAAGTAAATATTGAATTTAATAATGAAGGCAAAGTGTCATCAATACCTTCGCTAATGATATTTTAAAATGTGTACGATAATATGTATTTGCTTGCCAACACTTGTATCAAAGAAGCATTTAAATTTATTTGCTATTGAATGTGAAAAGAAATATAAAGTGGAGAAAATAAATTGGAGGAGTTAATTTCAAAACGATATCAATTTCATAGAATCCGTGAAGAAATAACTTCAATCCATTACTTATTTACAACCAATTTTCACAATATCATGTTCATATTTCAATATGAAGAACTGAAGTCGATTGTCGACATTGGGTACATAGCACGTAGCTATATGCAATATGTTATCGTAATTTTAGGTTTAACAATAAATGTTTTCAGGTTTTCAGGAAATTAATTATTTTTATAATTAAATTCATCATAATGTGCATAAAACTAAAACTTCTTTATCTAATGTATATCTAATGGCCTTGGCTGGAGAACAACCTTTAAGTACCTTTGAACATATATATAGAGATTATCTGTAATACAAGCAAATACACATATAGCACATAGAGGTACTCACTCAAAGCGTCATATTAAATATTTATTAGAGCAGAAACACGCATAGCACGAAACACGAAAACCACAAAAACGCACAAAATGGCACAAAGCAAAAATGCCAAATGAAATTCCGCCATATGTATGTATGCTTATTCATTCATTCATTCATTTCTATATACAAATGTACATGTACACTAGATATACTAAGAGAAACCACGAGACTCACCATCAGTCGATGTCTGGTCGGTCGTCAGCTTCGCTATGAAAACTAATTATTATTTAAAGGAGGTACAAGTATGAACATCAATATACCAATACATACAAATATACATACATGAATACTCATACTTGAATGTATGTATATACGCACTCAGAGGCACACGCAAAACTAATAATAACATTTATACACACAGAGGCGCACAAACACGTAAAAACCAACAAAAAATTCGTTTGCTTTTATGGATCTGTTAATATGAATGTGTATAAGTATGTGAATTCGTTTATTAAATACATGAACATATTCACTCATACTCGTATATAACCACGATTGCATTCAAAATAAATTTAAAGCTACTCTCACTATTTAATATTCTAGGCTGACTGAAAAGTTTGTTATATGTCAATTGCATATATTCCTTTAAAAGAAACTTTAACTTAAAAGATGCCAACAGTAACCCAAAAAGGCAATAGAGGTCGTTATTTGAAGTAAAACTTCTTAAGCGGCGATGTCACAAGTAGAGTGTGAAATTTTTAAAATCATTTCGTTACATGAGAAGGAAGGAAAATATAGCATAGAAAAAGGGAGAACGAGAAAGAAAGCGAGGTATGCACAATGAAACAAAGCGATAGAGCGTGTGCGTTGAAAGAGAACGCAACCAACGTATAATAAACGAATAAAACCGATTGATATTGTCATATTGTAATAAATAAGCTGGCATAAAATCAGTATGTCGCACCCACTTCTTTATGTGGCTCACATAGAAGGTCCAGGAAATTAAAAAAAAATTTTAAGCGCCATGACTGTCAAGCTATTCAGTGTAGAACAACCAGATTTAAGGTGCGGATTATTATTAGAAGGATAAAACGTTTTACAAAAAGTGGGCGAGCCATGCCCCCGCGCAAGAAGACTGAATTTTCTTTAAATTTAAAACGCTGTAACTTCGGAAGTCTTTTGCTCAGTGTTTGCCCAGTAATCGGAAATAATCTGGCGTGAAATCAGCATGTCACGCCCCCACGCTTTTTAATAGGACTCCCATACAAGGTTTAAAAAAGTTAAAACTGCACTAACACACAAACTATTCGTCGTAAGGGCCAAAAATGGTCAAATATGAAATGGTCAAACGAAATTTTTGGAAAAAAAAATGTGTAAAAAACAGGACCCATATATATTAAATTGAAGTGCGTGCTCTGAAACTTTGCACAAACTTTTCAGATCTAGTTATCCCTAAGCCACTTACGTATTATTTGCTTTGAAAGGTTGTTAAATTTTTAAAATGATTAAAGCATTGCTTTGTTTGTTTTGATAGGCAGTGTATCAGCCGGAAGATAGACATAAGAGAAAGAATATCTGTTGTTTGTTATTTTGAAGAAGTATTAAAACTTTTCTACCGGGAACGACTTTGCACTATTTCTGTCTAAATCCAAGGCTTCATACATGGTGGTATTAATAGCTAATTTGGGTTCTTTGAGAAGTTTTACTTCTATCACGTGCACAGTGCTGCACGCGCAAATTTGTTTTTGCTATGCAGAAACAAAAGTAATGCTATGCACTATGTTGCACCTTGAAGTCTTTATATTTTCAAACTTACTTACTTACTTATGTGGCCATAACAACCGAATATCGATTTAGGCCGAAAATAACATGCTTCGCCAACCATCTCTGTTCTTCGCTAGCTGGCGCCAGTTAGAAATTTCAAGCGCCGTCAGGTTCTCCAGTACTTGGTCTTTCCACCGGAGGTTTGGTCTTCCTCTTTTGCGTCGTCCTCCAGCGGGTTCCGAATATAACACCTTCTTAGCTGGAGCGTGTTCTTCCATTCGCTCGACATGACCTAGCCAGCGCAGCCGCTGGATTTTGATGCGCTTTACTATGTCAATATCGGCATACAGCTCGTACAGCTCATGGTTGTACCTTATTCGGTTCTCGCCACCAACGCAAATAGGTCCAAAGTCCTTGCGTAGGACTTTTCTCTCGAAAACTTCAAGTATTCGCTCATCCGAGGTGGAAATTGTCCAGGCTTCAGCGCCATATGTTAGGACAGGCATGATGAGAGACTTGTAGAGTGTAGTTTTCGTTCTTCGAGAGAGGGCTCAACTTCTCAATTTTCAAACACTAATATGAAAAAACCAGGTTTTTCGGTACTTGCTGCACTAAAAAATTGATAGCCTTGCGATTTGAGGCGGCTTTATATAGAGGAAGCTTTAAGCTTTCGAAGGTTGTTTTTAGTTAATTTCGCGTTATAATAGCGTAAACTCTAAAATTTTGCATTTTCTAACGATAAATAAAGATTTTGTAGTCGGACGTGCCAAGTTTCAGCTGAATAACTTTATATTTTTGTGCGCAAAATATGCAATTATTCTTACGGAAGCATCTTTTGTATGGGATAGTTCTTGTTTTGGTCTATTTACGTCAATTTTTGAACTGATTGGCTCATTGCTGAAAGTAAATGTATTTACGAATTTTCACCATGATAGTTTTATAACCACGGTAGTTATCATGTTTCATTTTTGGGATTCCTATCAATAATATAATATAATGTATAGAATATACTTTTCTATATCTGTTCCCTTTCTTAATGGGTGTTACAAATGGAAGCACATAGTCAATATACGTTATCTTTTTGAGGATATGGCATAAATTAGTTGAAAATCCATTCTATTTTGCTAAATCTGGCTACACATTATTTTCTTAAAAAAAAAAAATCATTTTGTATCACAGTCCTTGCATGAATTTTTCAAACAACATAGCATAAGTAGTGTCAATAGATATTGCCTCCGTTTGCTGATGTTAACTGTATGTATTTGAAAATAAATTTTCATTATACGAAAACATGTTTATATTTATGTATGTATGTATGTATGTATGTTACTCGCAATTGTTTATTCGCGAAATGATATATGTTGGTGGCAATGGCGCGCCACATTCATATGTAGTGCAATACAAACAATCAAAAGCTTTATTCATTCATTCACTCATTCATTCAATAGGTAGGTAGCTACTGCTGATGATGCTTTTGTTGCCTTTATTGCTGCTACTGCTGCTGTAATCATAAAGTATGCTTTTAGGCGAATATCAAATTTCCATTCTACGTATATATAGTACTCACAATGAATGTATTTGAATATGAATAGAGTAGAGTGATATCACATATAGTTATATGAAAGTATATACATATTTATCTACCTATCTGTATGTATGTACTTTATATAAGTACTCGTACTAATGCTATATGTGTATACACTATTTCAAAATGAAGTTATTTTATTGCTTTGAACTAAAAACAAACAAATAAACAACATGACTCCTATAAATGGGGAATAGCAACTAACACAAACAACATTATTGATTTATTATTTGTTGGTTTCACTAAATTGGTATCGATGTACCACTATTCGCTCATATATTACACGTCTACAGCATGAGCATTTTGACTATTTAAATAGAAAGTAAATAAACAAAATAATAAATAAAGTCAAAATCGCAGTAAAGCTTAACAATATGAATTAGTGAAATTTGGTGACACGGACAATTAAATATGTAAGTGAGTTCTAAATAGGTTAACATATGAAAACAGTACCAATAAGTTGCCTAGATGTTTTTCAAATGCTGTTGTTCTTCTTATATAGTTGAAGCATCCTTCAATGCCATATGAGAAAAATAAAATTGATTAAAACTAAATAATCGTCCCTTTTCTGTCATTTCTGCTGCCTGAAATATTTCAGATATTTCTATTTGAATATAAATAAAAATATATATTTAATTTTTATAAATATTTATTAAAAAGATTTTGTCACAGTACTTTTAGCATTTAAATGGAAGAACATAAAATAAAAGTTTTCCCAAGATTCATGAATAAATAATAATAAAATCTAAAAGAAATTTCACTCGTAGTTATACTCACACGCGAACATATTCACTTGTTCATATTTTGTTCATATGCTTTGGTACACATATGAATTTGTCATAAAAGTCATGACGCATTTGATTGTCAAAGCTCGATTGTCGACTCGAAGTTTGAGCCATTATTGTAGAATCATTTGATTTAGAAGGAAATAAAATTATGCAGTTTACTTTATGGTAATTCCCTTATTTTACACAAATGACTTACTCTAACTACCTGTGGCTATAACTATACCTCAAAAGTGGAATTACGTGGAATAAAATGAACATTTTTCGGCAACACATTTCCGACATTTTCGTTATAAGCAAGCGGAAAATATTAGGAGTTCACAGCCATTATGAGATTTGGTTGACTTTTCTCCCACCATTGATTGATATATTTTTAATCTTTTTTAATGAAATTCCTTATAATCCCAAGTGAGCTATCCTTACGTATACGTACACGCAATTCTGCGGGGTGGTAGGTGCATTTTTCTATTTCGATTATTAGCAATAACATTTGGTTTCGCCAAGCTAAGCAACATAAATAAAATATTTCCGTAGATAGTCTTATCATTTTCATCTTATCAGTAAATTCCATTTTATCTCTGTAATTTTCTCAATTATTACTATCATTGGCTATAGTTTGCCAACAAAGGCAACCACAATTTTTTTGTGTCTATCTACCATCCGCACAATGAGGACGCCAAGAACGATCTCATTGGTTTTCCCTTATTTGTTTTTTTTTTACAATTCCTCCTGCTTTCTTTGCGATTATTGTGTTGTTGCATGTTGTGTAATATGAACTATGTATAAAAAGTAAGTAATGCAAACACAAAAGTAATCAAGGGGATAAAATAAATAAATAATAAACATAAATATAATAAACACAAGTACGCAATGAGGAACAAATCCCAAAAGCAAATATAACTTTTGACTCTCTCTCTATCTCGGAAACACTCTCTTAACAATAACAAAATAATATACAAATAAACAAATATACTTACTAGACGTAAGTATGAAAACTAATTGAGATCGAAGAGATTGTGTAAAGTAAAAGTGAGCAATAAGTAAATATACGAATACATAGTGGTATATCCTTGTAATAGAAAAAGTCATAAAATTCCATAGAGGATACTTATATGTATGAGAGTAGATATAATCAAAAAGGATATAAGTATACTATATGTGTATGTGTAGAACGTTAAGTATAAATAAAATAGGTAAAAGGAAATGTTGTGATGAGTAGAAGTAACTCCTTTGTGTTGGCAAGTCATTCATGCACATCCACACATATAAAGATATCCATATTTCTCACAGGGGATAAGTAAGCTTTTGGTAAAATAATACAATAAAACTTTGAACATTTTACCAGAGCAGTAGAATGGCAGCCAACAGCCATTTATTTACCATCACCGCAGTAGTGAAAGTATTGTAAAAGAGTCAAAGTTTCGTCTTTAATGAATTCAAGAAAGCGTGCATCCCTTGTTTATATAATCTTTTCACTCTCACTCTCACTCTCTCTCTGAGTGTATGTTTGTGTGTAAATATGCAATAAAAGGTGCAGCAGCAGTTAAAGTATACACTTTTTGAGGTTGTTTGTTATTTCAGCTATACGAGTACATAGTATAGCCTCATACAGCCTCATGTGTTAAATGGTGTGGTATAGAGAGGCTAAATAATTTTTGGGTCATATTTTGCATTCATGAATTTTATGAATCTTCACGCCATAGGTTGTTGTTTGCTTTTGTCTGTTTACTTTTCCAGTTTTACGTAGTCGTTATTGTTTCCGAAGAAATTTTGTTTAATCAAAAGGAATCCTTTTGACTGATATGTACGTTTACTCGTAACAACATGCATTCAACTTTATGATAAAAGCTGAAAGTGAATATTTCAACTTTTATACCGACTACACCTTTATGCTTTGGTTGAAAAAATACTTTCATAAAATAGTATGTTTATTTAGATATAGTTTTATTGCTTAAAATTCACATATACAAAAGGTTTCTTTCAACAGTGAAGACAGTTAAAATAGAAATTTCAGAAATTTAGATATCCAGAGCTGGTATTTTTCTTCTTCTTTATTTGCGACTATTTCCTGCTCTAAAAACTTTTACTTAATTTAGTATATGGCATAATTGTGGCTCTCTGGTGCGGCAGAAGTCCAGCGTACATGTCATATTTGGGAGGCCTGGTTTTTTTTTTTTCTTTAAATGAGTTGACCTAAAAGTTCCTTAGTGCCTAAAAAACCTATTGTGGCAAAATAGTCTCTATTATTTTAATGAAAGATGAGATATTCTCTGCTAGAGCTAATTATATGTCAAGAGACTGAGGAAGGCTGTGTTAAATATTTTTCTTCTAGTACGAGCTAATGCTAGATAATGGAAAATAATTTAATACGACGTTCCTTCCAACAAAGGTAATAAGTTGCCTTTTTGGTTCTGGCGTGATAAGTTGTCTGGGAACAATTTCAAATTCCGACTCCTACCTGTGTTTGATCTGACGAGCTTTTTACTCCCCTTAAATCGGGTAGTTGTTGCGGTATGTGTTTCTGAGAGGATTTCCTTTCATTCTAATTAACTATGTGTTTGGAAGATTACAGAATTCAAAGACTTGCTTTTGGATCCGAGTAATACAGTGCAGAGCCCAATCTGGCTAGTTCGACGTTAGTACCCGCAATCGCAATAGCGTTCGAAGAGTTTATGTTGGTGCCCAGTGCTCTACTATTTGACCATCAACGACTAAATTCGGAGTAATTAGTTGTCTCTTTTATTTTATCTATTGATATGTTCATCTAAAGTTTACTGAATGCGCTTTCAATATTAAATAGCATGGGCTAAAGATGATCTTCGTGATAGGTAGTGACAACCGCGTCGTCGTCATATGCAACAATTTTCATTTCACTTCTTTCCCTTTCACATCAATCCGTGTCATTTGAGCTTCATAGCTTATTGATTTCCTCATTGAACAAAGTGGAACTGAGGCCACCGCCCTATCATATTTCTATTGCCATTGAAGTGGTAGCTGATTTCATAGCTGCATTGGCATTGGCATTACAAATGGCTTTAACGATATAAGAAAACAGAAAATTACAGTTTTATTAAACCATTGTCTATTTACCCTACAGTCTATTGTCTATTGTAGTTTTATTATTGTCGGTCTATTCTCTTGGAAGTCGTCCTGCTCTTCTAAGAAATAATTTTATTTGAAATCAGAAATTTGTTTATTCAATAAGCCAGGTTGCTCAGTTATTTAGAATTCTGCGAGAAATCGTTGCCAGTCACCATGATTAAAAGCGACCAACATATACTGGCTCAGTTTATGAAAGCTGTTTTTTCATAGCTCTTGTTAAAGCTTTATTATTTACAATTTTATGTGATCCGATTACAAATGGCAGCATTTTTGCGACATGGATTTTATGAAGAAGCACTTTGAGAATTTTTTTCATCGAAAATTTTTATTTCGATCTCATACCGGTGGTGGTCTGGGAGAAATGTACAATGTGCAAAAGTGATCACCAACCCACTTAGCAGGATACAAAGATTAGCGTGTGTATGAATCACAGGAGCAATGCGGACATGTCTTACGGCATCTTTGGAAATTATCTTGGAATTCACACCTCTTTATATTTATATCCAGTCTCAGGGCAATTCTAAGAATGTCTAAAGGAACCTCGAAATAGGAGGGCACCTTGCTCCCAGGAAGTATGATATTCTTGCTAAACGGTTACCTGAAATTATGATGCCGAGGAACACGATGCATACAAGATTCAGCTTCATAAAAAGGTTCAAAACTGAACTCAGTAATAAAAAGAGCTGGGACGGCATATCTAAAACTTATGAGATAAACCAGAACCTGATAACATGGTACACGGATGGCTCACACATAGATGAAGGAGCCGGAGTGGGAGTATTTGGGCCAGGGGCAAGATACTCGGAAGCTCTATGCAAAAACATGACCATCTTTCAAGCGGAAATCTATGCTATTTACAGGTGCGTCTATTTTAATCTCTCACGTAACTATCGGAACAGAAGAATAGCTATCCGAACTGACGGCCGGACGGCAATCAAGGCACTTAAATCGCATCAAATTACATCGTATCTGGTGATGGATTGTCTTGAGAAGCTGAACATCTTGGGTGAAAGCAATCAGATACTATATGGTTGCAGGTCACGTGGGAATTACAGGAAACGAAAACGCAGATGAACTCGCTAGAAAGGGAGCAGCAGCCCCGTTTGTAGGCCTGGAACCATTCGGCGGATTGGGAAAGGGTAACTTTTCCAAATTCTTTAGGGAGACAGAAGATATACAAAGGAAGCAATATTGGGACAATCTACCGTGGTTACTAAAATCAAAGTCGCTCTTAGGAACATATAATTAAGAATCATTACAGGATTTCTTACAGGACATTGTAGGTTGACATTGATCACCTGACAAAACTGAGAATTTAGTCTAATAAAATTTGTAAGTTTTGCGGGGAGGAGGATGAAACCTTGACACACGTGCTGGAGGTGTGCCCCGCACTAATGCAAAAACGAAAGAAACACCTACGTAGGTGAACATCAACTAAGATCAGACTCGGTAATATAGGCGCAATACTATATTTCATAGAGGATGTTGGACTCAAAAAAATACTTTGAATCAAAATCAAGGGGGCACTATAGACTTTATAGGTCGCGGTGCTACATCCCCATTAGTAATAATAATAATAATTATTTCGAAAGATTTGTAAATTATTTTCCGGCAAGAAGATATAACTAGAAAAAAAACAAAATGTTTTTTTTTTTCCTGAAAAAATAATGGCAAGTCGGTAGAGCTAAAGTACTGTGCTATGGTAAGCACTAAGGAAGCTCATAATTACTGCATCGGCGTACATTAGGCAATTTTGAATAGCAAAACACTTTCTTCGCAAACATTATCATTTCTCATTAATATTAAATATATTTATTTAATGGTTATTTGAAATTACCCTTACTACCCTTACCTCTGTGTATGGTACTAGTAGTGAATGTTGAAAACAGACTAGAAAGGAAACAGTGAAAGCAAAGGATATGTAAATTGAATGAAAATTATCTCACCCGTATGATAAGAAGTTGCATTTTTATTCTTCCAAACAATTAGCGTGACAGAATTTCTATTTTGTTGGCTTTTAAATAATCTTCAATATTATTATCATTTCATGTATAATTTTATTGGTTTTCAATTGAAGTATCTTAGAATACAATAGATTGTCATATTTTTATTTCATTTGTGCAAAGAAGAAAATAGAAACAAAATTATATAAATTTATTTGCAACGATTAAAATGCCACACCTAAATTGCTCATAAAAATTCATGAGCAATAACAACAATAGATAGTACGAACAACAACAATAACCATAATATGTAATAGCAGCAATAATTTGAATACAAAAACATGCTCATATCAAATTTCATATCAACCATAATGAGCAAGAGGATGAAGTTTATTGATAGACAGAGAGGTGAAAAACAAAAAAATGAATAAAAATGAATAAAGGCGAGGAAGCGAAAATAAATTTAAGATATATTTCTTTATTACAATCTCTTCAAAACGAAAATTCTATTACATATACTTCTATAGTTAGAAGTATAGGTACATATGGTATGGTATGTTATGTATATAGAACAACAATGGTGAGTACAATAACAATAACAATAATTCACAAATGACAAAAGGAAAAAAAATAATAGAAAAGAAATCAGTGAAAATATTAGAGAAAGAAAGAGGGAGAGAGGGAGAGATAGAAATGGCAACAAAAAGCAAAAGCAAAATGAATATGATATGCTACATAACAAGGTGTTTTTTTTAACATGATATACTTTTGAATAGGCAACAAATCCATCAAATTTGGTCAACCAATATCGTTTAGACTCATTCTGATTTGAAAATTCGTGGTGGAGAAGTTAATGCCGCAACAATGCTTGCAAATTGTGCAATCTAATTTCGAAAATCGTAGCTTTTGTGGGCTGAACTTGGATACTCTGCTTCTGAAATTATCCCAAAATTAACACAATTGGCGAGTTCTCCCGAATTACTTATCACACATCTCTATCACATAGGTGGGCTCTCTTACATAATTTTATACTGAAATATAGGTAACATAATTTTGTAGGAGGATTGGAAATATGGAGTAAGAATATTTGGGGGAAATATTGACACCAACAAATTAATGGTTGTCGGCCAATAGACAGGATCAGGTAGTAATCACTTGGTGCCAGGTTCGGACTATAAGGTGGATGCATAAGAACCTCCCAACCGAGCTCCCGGAGCTTCTAGCGAGTCACTATCGATGTATAGGGACTGGCGTTGTCCTGATGGAACACAATTCCTCTCCTATTGGCCAAAGCTGGTCGCTTCTGGGCGATTGCATCTGAATTAAGAGTTTGGCAGTAGGGGAGCTGCTCATAGTGGATGATTCCCTATCATCTAATTTCAATTATTGTACAAGCTGTGACACCCTTTGCAAATACGAAATGCGTTAGTACTCATTGCACAGATATCATCGTAAAATGCTGTTAGGTAGTTGTAGGGTGATAGAAAAAAATGAAAATATGTAGTAGGAGAAGAAAAATAGACATACAGAGCGTTATACGTATTCACAAAGTGCTAAAAGATAAAATATATCTGCCGCTCAGTGATGCCATTTAGAAAAGGCAGACAAACAAAGGCACAAACAAGACGAACAAAAACTTGAACTTTACAACTCCATACGTCTATCATGCTGACTGACTGAATGACTGACTGACGTCAAACAATCAAACAATTCGTTTAAAAGCTTCTCAAACTAACAAGCAAGCAAACAAACAAGCTAAACATTTGAACAACAAAATTTCTAGATCAATATCAATATCTAACGAAATATGCTACACACACACACATACACACACTTAAAAATTTAAGTATAAAATGTGTAGACTTCACATTACAAAGTACATCAACCGTCAACCATCAAGTTAGAAAGCTGGCAGGCAAGCAAGTGCTCAATGTAATCAAAAGTACGAGTATCTACAAGATGTTCTTGTTTTGTTTTTTTGTCTTGTTTTTTTTTTACTTTTCTCGTATCTGATGGTTTATTAGAGATAGGATCTGGGTTGATGTCGCCGTCGCACAGTGCACACTTGCTAGCCAAAATCCGTGCAACGGCCAGGCAGCTAACTACTTCGGAAATATTCATTTCTGTGGATAGTCAAGCAACGATTAAGGCACATTGTGTACTGAAAAAATCTCTATAATCGATGCGATAACACGTCATTGAACTGTCCCGGGCTCCCGGCCAATGAAAAGTCTGAAAAATGTGCTCAACCGTAGAAGCAGCAACTAGTTAACTACATACTTTAAAAAAACCAAGACACCAAGACCCAAACAAAGAGAAAAATTAATTAGTTACACGGTGGAGTTTACTTAATAGATATCAAACATACCCCAAACTAAAAAAATAAAATATAATACTCTTTTTATGCTCTTATTGTACTTTGTGTGTGTTGGAGTTTCTATTTAATCATTGGCTGCCAGGCACGAGATCCCTTATAGGGTCCTTTGAAAGATTTGCGGTACTGAGAGGGGGAAGAAACGATGAAGCATTTCCTTTTCCGCTGCTATTGTCCTTAACGATCTCTAGCAACTATCGGACTTGAGTCTAATAGATTTTCTAAATTTCTCCAACATCTTAACGAGCACGTTAAACTGCATTTGAAAGTTTCCATTTCAGAAAATATTTTTTCTGAAGAAAGTGCGTGATAGTTTCAAAGTTATTCGTGTTTTAAAATGATCTTCTTTAATGAGGAAATTCTCTAAGTTTTACTTCTCTAGATGCAATAATGCGACTCTGGCACGTGAACATATTCTGCGGTTTATAGGCAAGACGCTATATCGAGACATGCTGCACAACGTTGATTGAAACGATTTCGTTCCGATGCTTTCAATGTAAAAAATGCACCTTGGAAAAAATTGATGAAACTCTGCAAAAAGCCGGTGAAAATCCACATGCAACTGCATATGATATCTCGATGGAGCAAAAAATTGTTTAGACAACTGTTTCAAATCATTGGTATGTGGTTGGATTCTTGAAGGTAAGCACTATCAGTGGATCCACATGAGAAATGGATTAAGTACCGTAATGCGTATCAAAAGCGGTCATGTAAGAGACGACAGGATATACCAGAAATGATCACAAACCCAAGATTAATGAATATGAAGATAATGCTCTGTTGCTGGTGGGACTTGCAGAATGCCATTCATTACAAGCTGCTCCAGCCTCGTCATTATGCGTAAAATACAACAACATTCAAATGTCCTCCATGTGTCCTCTTATAGCACTTGATCGTTTGTGAGATAATATTCGATGACTCTCCCTGCACATGTCGGTCAATATCTCGGCCATAACTTGACGGATGTTTGTTTTCCGCATAAACACGATCCATTTCGTAGCTCCACAAAAAAAAACCAATGGTGATAAATCGCACGATGTTGGTGGACAATTCACATCGCTAAAACAAAAATAAGGGTCATCGTTGAAGAATATCCTGTGCGAAAAATCATCAACCATCACTGTTGTTCAAACACCCAATTCCGTGGAGGCAAGGTCCAAGCATTGAAATATTGATATAAAATTTGATAGAAATTTTAAACAGAAGTGTGTTTTAATTAAGGTTACTTTCGGAACCACAAATGGGATAACCCAGTATTTCACCAGTACAACGTAACACCACACATATCTTTTGTAACCCGGAACATCATGCAAGAGCTTGGTTGTGAAGCTTTCGTCCATTCACAAAAAACCCATGACGTTGGATCTTACTACAGTCGCTTCAAAACTGCCTACAGGGGACAAATTGCAATCTAAAGTCAGTTCGAACAAAAATGATGGCGAAAACCACTTGTCGGCATTCCTCGGCAAGAAACTCGTTCGGGCAATTATAAGAATGGTAATGGGTGGTCAGCCCCTGGTCTATGTAGGGGGAATCACGCAGTGGTCTAGTTACCTCTGTGTCGTAACTGCTAGGCTAATGGAAGTGCGACTATATCCTCCATGTGGTGACCACCGGTAACACGGTCCTCAGTTAGGTCATGGCTGAGGGTGTGGCTGATATAGTCGGGCTAGGAGAGAAAACTCTACACAAACCCCAATCCAAGGTTGAACAGCATATGCCCAGGGATGTATGGCGGGTATCTAGTCGCTAATATGCGAACTTGAGGCGTTCAGGCTAGGTCACATTTCAATAAGAGCCTTACTATCGGGGCACTGGCGTAGTGGACTTTCCCCTTAACTAGTGGGACCAAAATGAACACACCAGAAACATCAAAAACGAATATGGAATCATAGCTCAACCCGAAAGATCATAAAAGATGATCGAAAGTGAACAATGAACTGTATTTTGATTCTGTTAGCCGAAAATAAAGAACCCAATTAGCCGAAAAAATGCATCATCATAGCTTTAATTAAATAATTATATTTTTGGCAACAGCTAATATGAGGAAGATGACACTGTGCCACGTTGTCGTCATCATCATCATCATCATCGTCATCTTCGATTGCCGGCACAACGTAGAAATGGAGCAACCTTTATTTTAAGGTAAATTTTTTTCTTGGCCTTGTTGGTAACGGCGCTGAAGAGTGAGAAGTGAATGCACATGAGGGTACCTACAATGTTTGTTAACACAAATGATTTATGATTTAAAACAGCACAAATATAGAAACACCATTTCTTCTCGTTTGTTGTAAAGTAAAAAAAAAATTCGACTCTTGCTGTGTGCTACGGCGAGTTCAGTTCAGTTTCGCTTCTTTATTGAGAAAAATGTTAAGGTAGGGTAATTTTTCACCTTGCCATGGGTGTGAGTCGTTGTTTCATCGCGCTTCATATTGTATGTGTGTGTGTACGTGTATGTGTATGAGCTACTTATAAGTAGCTATTTCGGGCGAGGCTCTTGTGAACTCTTTTATACACACAAAAGCACACACACAGAGTTACTGTTGTTGTTTTTTATTTTTTGATTTTCATCATCAGCACATTCTTTGTCTTGTTTTTAGAATTTTTCGGTTTGTTTTTTGAGTGAATGTAATTTTGGTTTTTTTGACAAAAAATCATTATTCATCTGATTCAGTTACTTACTTGCTATCACTGTTAACTTGTGGTAACTACTGCTACTACTATCTGTTAGTTTTTGCGCTGACGAAAATTAGAAAACTTAAATTTCATCAATTTCTCCATTGTTGTTGTTGTTTTTGTTTTTGTTTTTGTTTTTTTGCATCCCATTATTTGATAACAATATACGAGTATGTAAAAAATCGTTGGCTCTGCCCTCGACTCTCATGAATACGTAAATCCTTATCAAAATACATAAGAAACACGCATCCCACCAATATATATAACTACATATGTAGTTGTATTTAGTAACAAAGTACAATAAAATAAATAACATTCTCATACACACGCATCCACAACAAAACTCACACACACCTTATTTTTCGAAAATCCAATTACCAGACTTGAATAATCCAAGTCGCTTGCGTATTTTCATTATAATTTTTTTTCTCCATCATATTTTATGATTCTTTCGGTATGCGATATATATAATATATAGGTGAAAAAAAAACGGCAACAACTATAATAAAGTTTAATAAAATGTATTGCGTACACTTTGCCAGAATGCTTTTAAATTAAATCTTTTTATTTTTTTAATAAACTTAATTGAGATGGATTGCAAAATATTTTAATAGCACGTCTAGTTCACTTGGTATAGTAACGTATTTAAAGATAATTAGAATCTATTTATTAATATGAAAATATTAAAATAGCGCTGGGTGGTTAAGGTCGCATATTTAGCACATGTGCCTTAATCCAATATTATTTATTTATGTGCTTTGTTGACGGTGAGTAAAGTTGAGAGTTGTCAGTCATAATAAAAACTAAGAAGATTTTGTAAAATATATCATCATTTAGCATCTTCTAATACATAGAAGTATTTAGTTTAATTTTATAATTGTGGTTTAATTGTACGGCTGCAATATTTTATACTCAGTGCTCATTCGTTAAACTCTCTATGTATTATCATTGGTTAGCCATTGGTTAGTACTTCTCTGGCCAGGCTAAAGTTTACAGACATTTTAGGTAATTGCAGAAGAATAGTTTTAGTTACATTAGGTTAACTAATGGCAACTAATGTAAAAACAACAACAATAAATTTAATGATTAAACTATTGGGTGTACAAGTATATGTATTTTAAATGACTTTTTCCTGACATGACTTTGAGCCTTTCTTTTAAAAAATTGTTGGCCTGTGTTTCACCTTATAACGCCCTCGCTACTTTATAAAATATTTATACGTGAGGAGTTTTAAACCATTTCCTTTATTTTTTCTATGATAGAACGCATATGACAAATTACGTTTATATTGAAAGCAGACATAGTTTACTACTAAGTTGGATGAAGATCCACTTTTGTGTGGGAAAATTGTATTCAACGACGAAGCTAAATTCTGGTTGAAAGGATACGTGAACAATCAAAATTGGTGTGAAGAGCAGCCAGAAGCATTGCAAGAACTGCCAATGCATCCCGAAAAATGCACTGTTTGGTGTGGATTATGGGTCTTTGGCATCATTGGACCATACTTTTTCAAAGACGACGAAGTCAGGAACGTAACTGTGGCGATGATTACAATATTTTGATTACCCAAAATAAAAGAGCTGGACTTGGTAGACATGTGGTTTCAACAAGACGGTACCACATGCCACGCAGCACGCGAAACAATGGCCCAATTGAGAGGCGAGTTCGGTGAACAGTTTATATCACGTTTGGATGCAGTCCATTGTCACCTAGATCGCGGGATTTAACGCCTTTAGACTATTTTTTGTGGGGATATGTCGAGGTTCATGTCGTGAGATACCGGCCGATATGTTGGAGAGAGTATTCCAAAATTGGACCCAGCGTATGAACTATTTGAGGGGCAGCCGCGGTCAACATTTACATGAATTCATCTTTAAATATTGAATTATATAGATCGTTCTATCGACTCGAATAAAGATTTCATACATTTCTCTAAATGTTTTTTTTTAAATCAAAACCGAAGGCTCTTGAGAAATCATCCTGTATAAGCGAAAGTGCTTTTTATTCATTATATATATATATATATATATATATATATATATATATATATATATATATATATATATATATATATATATATATATATATATATACATATATATATATATTTCGTTCAGCAAATCAAGTAGATTATGTTAGACTTCTCAGATAGCTGACCTAATTGAGGATTAATTTGATACTCAAATTATACTCAATAAAAAATTTAATATGAAGATTTAAGAATCAAGAATGTGCCAAATATTATGTTTGATTAAAGATTTCCATAGAGACAATAAAAGAAAATTAAAGAAAGTTCAAGGTTGTACACAATTAGCTTTTCATATTTAGTAGGTGTAGTAGTAGTATGTAAACATATACGTTGTAAATGGAATAAGTATAAAAGTATTTATTTGATATCAAGTTGTGGTTTTCTTCACTTAATTGAATATTCTTCATATAAATTAAGAAATTTAAATACCTACGCCTGTACACTTAAATACAAACATTTTTTGTAAGTGATAGTGTAGTATGGTAAGTTTATAAAAGGAAATATTATGAATAATATAGACACGTGTATATGAAAATAGCTTCAAGGTTGAATTTTATTACCATGAACCACAAAAAATACACACACACACACACACACACACACCAAACCAGACAGAAATATCAAGAAATTCATTATACTTAATTTATAGCAAATTTATAGCAAGGAAGAAAAATAAAAATTTATGTTGTGTAGGTCTACATATTAAAACATAATATTAGTTAGTATATATTGTACGTACAATGTAGTATAACAAATGTGTGGGCAATACTTAGATAGAAGACAGGCAAAACAAAATTACATTAACAGTGTAAATACGTAAATATGCACATTAAAGATCATGTAATTGAGTTTGTATAAAATAAATGAAGCATCAATTATATTTCAGAAAAGGTAATAGATTATAACAATCACGGTAATTTCAGCTATTGCACTTTTGTATTGTATGTTAACCGATGGAGTGAAGATAATTTACAAGTACCTTTAGAAAAAATATTGGTCGCCAAAGTGGTCGGGAAAGACCTCTCCCCGCCGTTTAATACCGAACGGGGTGTCAGACAAAGTGATTCATTATCGTGCAACTTCTTCGATCTTCTTGCTGATCTACGACATAATGGCATTATCATCAACAGATGTGTGATGTTGTTAGCGTATGCCGACGATATAGACATAATCGGCATGAACACGCGAGCAGTCAGTGCAGTATTCTCAGAGTTAGAAAGAGAGTCGCGTCGGATGGGTCTTACGGTGAACGAGGGCAAGACGAAGTACCTAGTCCCAACAAACAAAGAGTCCCAGGGTCTTGGACAGCACGTCACTGTTGATAACTACGCTTTTGAAGTAGTGAAGGACATTATCTATCTTGAAACCAGCATTAACAGCAGTAATAACGTCAGCCTGGAGATATTGCGATGGATTAATTTTTCTAACAGTAACAGGGCTAAGTAAGAAAATAAGAAGTGGGGCCCTCTCTCGAGCAACGAAAAACATACTCTACAAGTCTCTCATCATGCCTCTCCTTACATATGGTGCCGAAGCTTGAACAATTTCCACCTCAGATGAGAGAATGCTCGGAGTTTTCGAGAGAAAAGTGGTACGCAAGATCTTTGGACCTATTTGCGTTGGTGGCGAGTATCTAATAAGGAATAATACAACCATGAGCTGTATGAGCTGTAACCCGACACCGACATAGTAAGACACAATTCAGCGGCTGCGCTGGCTAGGTCATGTCGAGTAGATGCAAGAACAGAACCAGCTGGTGGACAACGCAGAGGAGGAAGGCCTAACCTCTGGTGAAAAGATCAAGTACTAGAGAACTTATCAACGCTTGTCATTTCTAACTGGCGCCAACTAGCGAAGGAAAAATTTGGCTGGCGAAGCATGTTAGATTCGATCTAAATCGATTTTCGGTTCTAATGGCCACATAAGCAAGCAAGCGTCGATATATTTCAGTACCCTTCGGCAGCTAGGGGATTATTTGAGACGATTTTCAAGTGTTTTCGCGTTCATTTTGTACGGGAGCCCAATCAAGGGGTAAACACAGGAAAGAAGTATACTCTGTGGATATGTTGGAGGGGGAAAATAACCGAGTAGTCGGTCATATATTTCACTATTCTAGTACCAATTCCTGGGTAGATGTTTTTTCGGATATGTGTTCATCCCCAACGAAAACTATTTGCTTGATTTCAAAAATTGACTAAATGGATGTTCCACGATCACTATTTCATATACCTGACAACCAACGGCGATACTTAATGTTGCTATATTTTTCTTAAAAATAAATGTGCGGCAACCATACTTGATGCATAATACCGCATTTTTGTGTTTAAGAAATTAGTGAAAGATAGGTGGACCATGTCCGCTATTTCATATAGCTACCATACTAAGACACTTCTGTGATTCACTCAATAAAATAACTATAAAAAATAAATAAATATGCGGCACTTATAAGCCTCGAGGGGATCTTTGGCCGAACCTCTCTTCCATTACTGTTGTGCGTGATAAATTTTGGACAGAATTAGAAGGGACTAAATAACTACAGTAAAAATAACTCACAATAACACCCCAAAAATTACTATGAGACAAAAATTTTTCATACCTACATCATTATATTCACAATTAAAATTTCACCACTATTTAATATATCCTCCATACAGAGTCATTCATACATAAGTCCACAATTTCGTGATTCAAAAATCAGTGAAAATTAAGAAGACCAGGCCACCTATTTCCTATACCACCCATACAGACTGGCTACTATCACTCACTCAATTATTCTTTTATATTTTCATTAAAAATGATACAGAATGTATAACAAACATATTGCATACATTAATTAACATTTTAAGGCTTAACCCACTGGTGACCATGGGTGAACCACGCCTACTATATGAAATGCTTCCCATATAGGATGGCTTTTTTATCCTACGCAATGACACCGCACACATCGCACATATTCACATAAAGTCGTAAGCCCTCTTTTCCAAATAACTAATTTCGCAAGCTTCATTTTGCTTAAATATTATAACACATTTTAAATTAATTTTCGAACACTTATACTTATACACGAAAAAGCCTTTAATTCACCAAATTTAGGCGTAAACTGGCCATTTTTTATATTATATAACTTGTTAAACAAATTCCACTTATGCAGTATTTAAATAGTAGCAGTTTTTTTAAATTATCTATTATAGAAGATTATTCAAATATAAATAATTTAACAATGGTGAGCCCGAGCAGCACAGATTTTTCGTCATCTCCTTTGGGCTTTATCTAAAATGAGACTTTATATAAAAAAAAAAATATGTGGCACTTAAAGCTCCGAAGGGCTCTTTGGCCCAGCTTCTCATCCAATATTGTTGACCTACTTATTTTAGCCGGTTTCGAACGGCAAAACCCTTGTGACGTCACTTTTTCTGAGCTTTGTCAGAGAGTTCTTTCAGAAGCTTTTTCATGGCAAATTGTTACTGCCGGAAGAATTGCCAATTGCTTGCCGACAGGTGGGTACCGTTCGAAAGAAAAATCTTATCGATATTTAATTTGTTATGCTTCAACCGGGGATTGAACCCACGACCTACAGATCAGAAGGCGAACACACTAACCACTAAGACTCGGTACTATATTTATATACTTTTCTATATTTCCGGAGATTTCTTCAAGTGGTTACAAAAATCCGTCCGAAATGAATATACTCATGCATATACTCATGCAAGGTATAAAATCATAGCACAAACTAATGTTACAATCATAATCCTTTTCTGAAAATACGCATGCAAGAAAAATACAACTTTGTATATGAAAAAAGTTTTGGAAATTTTCACTTTAAACCACCGGCGGATCGATCGACCGACCGCCTTTTGTCTACTTGAATGGGTGAAATGAGCTCCATGCCCCGCTACAATGCAGCAACAATTTACAAGTTTTACTTTTGTCGACTTTTTGCTATTTCTTTTCAATCGCTTTGAGAAAGATGGTTTGCGATTGTGCACGTTTCCTATCTGAGCCACTGTTTGTATAACAAATCATCATGGGTGTGCTGGTTGTTGGTTGCATGAGCTTATACACAAAGAAGAAGAAAACAAAGAGTGATTATGAGATTTGTTATCTTTTCATAAGAATATGCGATAGATGGTAGTTGTATAATTACTACCACACGTATCATAACGATATAAAGGATAACATAAAATTGCACAAAGTTCAGTTAAAGTGTAAACCAACTTTTCGCTCTAATATTCGTTCTAATAATGATGTGTATTTTTGAAAGTTTTACTTATAAGAATTATACTACCTTTACGTTTTATTCATTAATTCAATCATATTCTTACGATATATGTGTTCTTTTTATGTATGCCAACTGTTTGAGGACAAGAGGCAGCAAAAATATTTTTCTTTTGTGCATGCACTCGTACTATATGCAGAGTTGGGTAATTAAAAATCACAGAAATTCACAATTGTAAGTTTTTTCATTCCATTTGCTTAATTGGAAGAAGCATTCTAGACTTATTTCAATTTCGATTTGCGCTTTCGGAATCTCATAGTTATGTTGGATACTTGTACCTTTAGTTGAATTGATCTCAATCTGAAAGCGATTTGGCGACGACAATGTATCCATCGAACACCCTGAATAAGAAAATATCATCAGCAGATCATGATCAGAAGCAGCAGCAGCAGCAACATCGCTAGTCTTGCCGACATTGGGCGTACGTAGTCGCTTGGCTGTCGTTGTCCTTTGTTTCACAATTATTCTTTCTTTGGCAATCGCATTAGCAACAACAACAACAACAAACACCCAAGATAGCTACTCTTTTTTTTTGTGATCACGTTCAAGATGCAATTAAGTGACAATTTTTCGAAATTCTCAGATTATACGTGTGTGCATAGATAGAAGGGTACACCTAAATGCGACTGCGTACACAGAACGTCTTACGTACGAGTATGTATATTGTATGTATATACGTACGAACGTAGGCAGGTAGGGTTACACGTTCAAGGCGAATACGCCAAATGCCTAAAGTACTCCACTTGCATTGCTTATGCGATGCCGCATTTGATGTAAAATCACCAGTCAACCAACCAGCCAGCAAGTTATTTGGTTACATAGTTAGTCCCACGTGCGGCATGCACGTTAAACCTATGCCGACCAACTAAAGTTATTGGAATTCCGTTTGAGCACTAAAACAGAAAAAAAAATAGTAATAATAATAAAAAAAGAGGATCAAGGCAGAAATAATACACATTTACTACACAGATTTGCAACAGCAGCCATTTGTTGTCGTCGTTGTTTGGCTTCTTCCATCTTCATGTAGGAAAAATCTGTGCGTTGCCGCTGGCCGATATACCCTTTCCATTATTTTGCAACACTGTCTCTCTATTCTATTCAACTTGTAGTCGAACGTATGTACGAGTATGTATAGTCACATTTGTATGTTCTTGAGATGTCGCATTTGTTTGCATTTGTACTTGTTCTTTCGGCTGTTGTTAAAATTATTGTCGCTGTTGTTGTTGTTGTAATTCTTGTAGATGTTGTTGTTAAAAATATTGCAAAAATTATTGTCTTGCAATGACTATTGTTTTCGGTCTCGGAGACTTAGGCGGCGACCTGCTTCGGCATCATCAACATAATCATGATCAAATCAACAGGCACTAATGCAACTGCAAATACTTAGTATATGTATAGAAAAGTTGATGACAATACTGAGCAACTTGCTAAGAATTTGCGAGCATTTGTAAGAAGGATTATTTTTAATAAAGCCGCATTTGAAAGTAGTAAACAACTTTTTTTTTGTGAAAGTCGATGCCTAAAAATTATAATTTAGACATACTCTTTAAAATTAGCCGAAAATTTTCCAATTGGTTTAGAAATCTTGGAGCAAATTCGCTAAATTTAAAAATACTGACGTTAAACGATATATTGTCTTTGCATAGAGATAGCCAAAACAAAGCAATTACACTCATGAATACGCAGAAATTAAGGCTATAAATGTTGCTTGGCAATTATATTCGAAAGTTTTCGTTGATTTTTCTTATTATACCCTGCATAATGTAATATACAAGGTATATTCATTTCGGTCAGATGTTTGTGACCACTTGAAGGAATCTACGGAGATATAGATATAGATATAGATATATATTCGTGATCAGCGTCGCTTTAATTTTCAATTTAACGATGTCCTTCCGTCCGTCCGTCCGTCCGTCCGTCTGTCCGTCTGTCCGTGACCTGGCTGGTTCGCACGATAACTTGAGCAAATATTGAACTCATGACGAAATTTGGCATAAATATGATCCAAAGGTACGAAGGAGATTGATATTGGGCAAGATCGGTCAATAGCCACGCCCACACAAAGCGACTAACCTCGGAATTTTCAAAATTTTTAAGTTGCTATAACTCACTGAATATACCACTTGGGACAACAATATTTAGCACATGGCGTTATATTATACTGCTCCATAATCTTTCCGGAAATGGTCGCGCCACACCCACTGTTTATAGTAGCCCCCATACAAAATGACCGAATTTCTTTTAAATTGAAATAGCTGTAACTTCTGCAATCTTATGGCTAGAATAACTATAATTGACGCTTAGATTAATATGGTAGTCCGAAAAAATCTGGCAAAAAATCAACATGCCACGCCCACTTCTTATTGGGGCAAAGTTGCGAAAAATAAAAAAAATTAAACCGCTATACTTACGAAGTATTCAACGTAGGATACCAAATTTAAGGCGTGGATTAATATTGAAAAATTAATTAGATTTACAAGAAAGAGGTAAGCCACGCCTCGGAATTATGTTAAAAACCTCCTTTAAATTATCTCTTTTAGAACCCTCATAACATACAAAGTACTTCGTCAAAGCCAAGCATATTTCGGGTGTAAATTAGTAGCATATTGTTTCTCGAAAAGTGGAAATATAAAAAAAGATGGATATTCGAGTAAACTTTTTATATATAAATCTACATATGCAGGGTATAATTTGCCACCTGTAATGTGAATTTTTTAAATTTATTTTTTCCAAATACTCTTAATGTTAACAAAATTCACTCAAAAAAACGTATTATGTTATTAAAATCGGGAAGGAAATCAAAATCCGCGCACTTGACTTATATATTCCTATCGGATAATAATCATCAAAATAAAACCAACTAAAAAGGCAAGCTGGAAGAAAAGAAAACACACGGAGTGTAGGATCGAGAGATCGGAGAATAGGAGAAAAAAAGCATGTGGATTGCGAGGGAGAGAGAGAAAATGGAGAAAGAAGAAAACAGTAATGGAATAATGTTAAAAATGGGAAGAGTTAGCAAAACCGGTGATGCCAGATCACCACTCAACACATTCCCTTGTTTTAGGAGAAAAACACACAAGTAGGCGCAAATTCAATCTGACGTAGACGCATACTAATGTTTTAGTCTCTTCTCAAAATAGCTCGTAGATGTTGTCGGTTTGTGACCTACACAATCTCTAGATACAGATATGAAGAATGGATATTCAAAATATGCATTGTCTACGTCATTGATATTATTACTCTCATGAATGGCTTCAAATTTTCTTGTACATACTTAGAGAGAAGGTGCCACCAAATCATCTTATACATTCAACTTTTGTTATCGGTATAAGATGATCGATTGGTGGCTAATTGAAAACATTAAAAAAAGCAAGAAAAACGGTCTCTGGAATATTCTGGAAATGGTCCGAACAGTATGTTCAGGATGTTGACCAGCAAAAAAATTGGAGTCTTTGAAATATCCACTCGCTGTAGAGGAACTTTGTGTGCTGTGGGAGCCAATTTTATATTAAATCTCCAATTTATAGCCAAGAGCGCGTAAGAGGTGGAAACAGGGAGTTAAGTAAGTTCCGAAAAAATATTTTGGGGGAAAATCTTATACCCTTAGTAATTCCCAGTTACTTTTTGAGATGAACAGGTATCAGAGAAGATTATATTAGAATACGGTCAGTATAACATCTCGGCTTCAAACAGTCCAATGGGAATAGAAGCACGTTCCCATTTTATCCACCCTCATATTGAGATTTGTAGTACTTTGTAAGAAGTTTGAACAAGCTGTGCTCTGATCTATTGTTATGCGTGTTAAATGTAGACTGCATTTGAAGTGAAAAATCACTTTTAAGAACTTTTTATTTCTATTTTTATATTATATCATCTGTCTGAGACATAGCAAATACGGTTTATTTTTTCGAAATTTTATGACAAGTCAGATATCATTTCCACAAACATTTCAAAATGAATGACAGTTAAGATTTCACTGTCAAAAAAACAGAAAAATAACGATGATTCAAGCCACTCGACGGCACCATACCTTTACGTAGTGAATTACTACTTTCTCATCATTATCATTAGCAACAATATTTGACTTTATTATAACGTATGTACATACAATATATATATTATTTCAGTGCTTTCACTCAGTTGTGTATACTTGAATTTACCTACATATTTACATACATACAAAGTAGCAAATGAAGTTAAGAAAATGCTAGTAAGGAAGGAAGGAATCACTTAAAATGCTACTCATGTAAATATGCATATTTTAATTATTGACATTGATGTCCTTGGTATTGTTGTTATTCTTTCTACTTTGTTTCATATACCTGCCTACACATGCAAATTGTTGTAAGTATATAGTATATGTACATACAAGGTGCAACAATTATGTATTGCCTCTAGAAAACACAATTAAAATACGATATCCACTAAGTTTTCGGTATATTTATTCGAAATATTCTCCTCCTGATTCAATACACTTGTTACATCGATTTAATAGTGATTCAAACGCTTGTTCCAGCTCATTTTTTGGAATTTCCTCCAGTGCCCTCGTCGAAGCCAGTTTTATGGTCTGAATGTCATCAAAAAGGCATCCATTCAACTTCAATTTCAGTTTTGGGAACCGAAAAGAAGTCGCACGGTGCCAAATCAGGTGAATACGGTGGGTGATTCAACACACAGACCTGATTCCGAGCCAAAAATTGACTAACAATGAGTGCTGTGTGACTCGGTGCATTATCGTGTAACAGAGACCAAGTTTTTGGATAGCGGTATTCTGGTCGAACATGACGGATTCTGGACATCAAATGCTTCAGAACTTCGAGATAACATGCGGAAGTAACTGTTTGACCAGTTGGAACAAATTCTTTGTGGATTATTCCTTTGCTATCGAAGAATGCTCATCACAGCATTGTTTTGATTTTTGATGGAACTTTTTGTGTTTTTTTGGATTGTGGTGAGTTCTTTGATATCCATTCCGCACTTTGACGCTTGGTTTCTGGATCGTATTGGAAACACCATGTTTCATCACCCGTAACAATTGTTTTCAGGAAGTTTAGATCATTTTCTGCAGCTGCAACCATGTCTCTAGAATTACTGACTCTCATTAATATTTGGTCCTCGGTCAATATGTGTGGAACAAATCTCGCGCAGACCTTTGTGTTGCCCAAATCCTCGTGAAGAATGAGTCGGATAGTTTCTCTGTTGATGTTTAAGGCCTCTTCCATCATTTTCACTGAAGTATTGCGGTCTTCTGTAATAAAATCACAAACTTTCTGGATCGCTTCCGGCGTCCGCACTGAAATTGGCCTTCCTTCTTTTATTTAATTTTCCAGCGACTCTCTGCCATCGACAAACCGTTTATGCCATATAAAAACATTTGATCTTGATAAACAAGCATCGCCATGCTCTTACTGCATCATTCCGAATGTTTCTGATGCACTTTTACCAATTTTTGCGTGGAATTTAATGACCGGTTTTTGCTCCATGTTAAAATTTCAACATCAAACGAATACGTGTTTTGTAAAATGAATGTCAATAAACATTAAATGTCAACCAAATGCCATGAAATTTTGACAGTTAGTAGAGGAAGGTTGAAGCTCACACATGTGCTCACACTAGATGACGCGCTTGGTTCCTGAGATATGGTTCGAGTCTTAATACATAATTGTCGCACCTTGTATGTAACTATAGTATGTAGATATATGTTTTAAGTTGTTGTAAGAGTTTCTTTAACGTGTCTTTCTCAACTGTCATATACATATAGACATACATATGTATGCACATATGCCTTGAGCAAAATTTACGTTGACAATGTCAAGCTATTGTGACAGTAACAAGACAAAAAAAAAAAAAAGTATATAGTAAACATACGAACAGATATACAACTGAGTACTTCCATAATGCAGGCGGTAATAGTTAAGCATGGCGCGAAGACAATCAACGCAACGATGTAGGAGTATAGTGTATAATATAAATATGCATGTGTAAGTATTCATATGGAAGGAAGTATTGTATAAAATATAATGAAAGGTATAAAAAGGTTTCATTAAAATTAAGAGAGGGAAATGGCAAGAATCTTTGCACATTTTTGATTTTCTCTTTATTACTTTACACTTTGTCAGTTTTTATTGCTTGTGTGCATGATACATAACCGTGTAACGAAGTGCTTTTTATTATTAAGTTCCATCGTTCGTTCATTCGATCACTTCAGCTTACATTAACATCATAGTAGCGTGTGCGTGTATATGTGTGTTTGTATAATTTTTAATATTTTGACACATTCTTTATGCCAATTGTCATATAAAATTGATATCAGAAATATGATCACTGAATGAGTGTTAAGCAAATTAAGAAAAAAAAAAATAATTTAATAATAATGCATTTATATTTTTATTGGGATGAAGTTTATTTTAGTTTATTTTATTTGAAAGAAAAATGTGCAACTCAGTGCAATTTCAACTGCTTGACATATACAAATATGTACTTCAGAACAAAAATATGAGATTTATTCAAATTAGTTGCCAATAATATGTAATTATTGTCCTCATCACTCAGTACCTGGATGTACTCTTATAGTACAATATTATTGTTACTTTTGTGTCTTCCTTATGTGTTAACATTTCAATAGATTGATTGGATTTCATTGATGAGTGATATTGATCTTAATTTAGAGCAACACTTACCCATTTACATATCGTAAATTCGTGGTAACTTCATACTTTAAATATTTTAACATGTTTATATTGGCTTTCTCGTTATATCACCGACGTACCATGGGTGAAATAATACGATGAGAGCACTAAATTGAAAAATGGCATTCAATTCGATAGCAAAGACACAAAAAAATGACATAATGTTTTCGCAAGCCCATCAATTGTTTCTGATTTTAATAGCTTATATTTACAATATTATTGCGACTGCACTGTACTCGTATTTATTTACATGTGCCTTTTTATATTGTATGCAAATTTAAATGAATATCATCAATAACATCTTTACGTGTTGCTGCCTTATATTCAATGCCAAATTATCTTTGATCTTTTAACCAAGTTGTCAGTTTCAACAATATGATACTATTATAGTTCTCTTAATATGGCATGACTGATTGATGTGCATATGTGGTGTCTGCTATGATGACACTGTACTTTTTTGTTATTTTTTATTTTTATAGAATTTTTTTGTTGATTTTGAAATGCGATCTAATTTTTTTTTTTGTAATTTCTCGACGACTTATTTTGTTTCTGTAAATTTTAAAGGCAACGTCAAGGCTGTATCTGTTAACTTATCGTACTGATCTTGGATAGTGTGAATATCGCGCTCTGTCAGCTCTCTTGCGCAGAGAGAAAGGGAGTCTTATCTGTCATGAATGTTAAGTTCGAGATCTAAATTAGAAAAATGCGGCGAAAAATAACCCCACAGCTTGGTTACATGGGTTATATTTCTTCTGAACACACTTACACCAACAGTTGGTCCAGCAGTTGGTCATAAAATATTTATATGTATGACCGACCGTCATTAATTTTTGTTTCTCCACAGTTTGTCTAAACAAGCTTACTCTACAACCACTCGTCAGAGGGGCCCCCATACAAAATGTAAATAAATAAAATTAAAAATAAAATATAAGGTCTAGTAAAAATAAATCCATTATTTTTATATTAAATTGAAGGTTATATTTAGCATAGTTGGCATATATTTAGTTGGCCTTATGATCTGTAGGTCGTGATTCAATCCCCGGCTGATACATAACAAATTTAATATCGAAAAGATGTTTCTTTCGAACGGTACCCACCTGTCGGCAAGCAATTGGCACCGACAGTAACAACTTGCCATGAAAAAGCTTCTAAAAGAACTCTGTGACAAAGCTCAGAAAAGTGATGTCACAAGGGTTCTGCCGTTCGAAACCGGCTAAAATAAGTAGGTCCCTTTTAATACTGTCCAAAATTTTAGACGCACAACAGTAATGGAAGTGAAACTCGACCAATGAACCATTCGGGTCCACATATTTTTTAGGATGATCCGATTTGGGTTTTGTTTGATAACTTGTTGCCGTTTTGATGGTAATTTCATAATGCCACTCCCATAGAAACCCTCGTCCCTATTGCCAAAAAAGTGGAACAGTCGATTTTCACAAGCTTCTCTTGAGGCGAATTTTTCACCAACAAAATCATTCGCCATAGACAGGAATAGGTAGTAGTCACTTGATGCCAGGTCTTGACTATAAGGTGGATGCATAAGAACTCCCAACCAAGCTCCCGGAGCTTTTGGCGAGTCACTATCGATGTGTGTGGCCTGGCGTTGTCCTGATGGAACACAATTCCTCTTCTAATGGCCAAAGCTGGCCGCTTCTGGGAGATTACTTCCTTCAGACGGTCTAATTGTTGACAGTATAGGTCCGAGTTAAAAGTTTGGCCATAGGGGAGCAGCTCATAGTAGATGAGTCCCTGCCAATCTCAATCCTGACTGTCAATCCTGCCTTTTCCACCGTTTGCGCCCGCTCACTGCAATTCGACCACGACCGTTTTCGCTTGACATTGTCGTAGGTGACCCACTTTTCATCACCAGTAACCATCCGCTTCAAAAATGGATAGATTTTGTTGCGATTCAGCAGCGATTCGCAGATGGAAATTCGGTCCATGGGGTTTTTTTGCGTTAACTCGTGTGGCACCCATACATCGACCTTCTTTTTGTATTCAGCGTTATTTAAATGGTTCCAAATGGTTTTTTGTACAATGTTTAGATCCTGGGCAATAGTAGCAGTGCTTACATGACGGTCAGACTCGACGATTTCCATTGTTTTATCGATATTTTCGACAATTGGCCTTGCATTTTTGACATGATTGGCTGTTACAGTATCAGGACCATAAATACTATTCACATTTTCAGTCGTCTGGCTTGCGTTTTCGCCTTTATAGAAGAAAAACTGTAAAATATGCCGTATTTTCTCTTTCCCGATGTCCATCTTTGACGCGTGCTCAAGCAATACTGAGACAAGCAATCACAAAACTGCCTGAAAAGTTTATTTAGTACGAAATCTTATCTTTTTAACATCATCTAGTGTAACCGGATCAGACTTATACAACGAGAAATACAGATTACGAAAGCCATCTATTCACCATGCATTCACCTCATAACAGTGCTCCCATATAAATTGGATGCAAAAGCATCTGGAAATTATCAAATTTTACAACAATAGCCCAGGAGTTGCCTTTACAGGGATAACATATATGATCAATAAATGTTTCTTCCCGACATTTTTGTGGAATTCACTTACCCATTATCATCACCCCTTAAGGAGGGGCCTTCACAAAATTGATTTTTTTTCAAACTAGATCCAACACTGGTTGGCACAAAACTGCTTTTGATCTTATTAGGTATATATTTCTCTTATATATTATTCAGTACATATAAAATTTATATCTTTAACAAAACACTCAAAAAAATTAAAAAAAAAGGAAAAATAATTCCAAATCTTAAAAACAAACCAAAGAAAAAAAGAAAGAAAAACATCTCAATGGCAAATATGTACTAGCACATTAGCACAAACAAAAAACAATACTTTGACATTGAAAGCAGACGTTTGCTACATGTCTGGAAATAACAATCAAAATATAATCCCAAAGGATTTAAGCACATATTCTTGAATTGTACGTATGTTAGAGCTGCCAAATGTTTATGTAAAATTTTTGTCTCTAATGCATTTCACAAAACAAAAAAAGCGAAACACTGCGAGACACCAAAAGAATGAGCGATTTCAGTTCATCCCCTCATTTTAGTGATTCTTTGAATATAACAATGGGTGTGGCGTTTATCGTAGTATTTTTGCATTTCACTGATTTTCATTTTGATTTCAAAAGCTTTCTGTCCTCGAATATAAACGCCTTTACCCGTTTACCGAAAACTAACACAATAGCGCAAAACCATTATTATTGCATCACATTTTTCAAAGAATAGCTTCTGCTCCTTTAGCAAGTACATGCAACTATTGCCAAGGGAATGTTCAATCGTATTTACATGTACACACACACACACACATATGTATGTCTAGCTAAGTCGTGATAAGTTTTTATGATGCCATTTTGTCTGGAAGAACAGATTTCATTTATACATATAAATATTTCACTACACTCATGTAAAACGTATGATGAGCGAAGAATTATTGTAGTCAAAAGAATTTCTCACTATACGAATAGCTAGTAGATAGAAATACATACACGGAAATGAAGAATTGAGGCTATACAGAATTGAGAATGATATTTATGCATTTCCTGTTCATACGTATGTACATCAACATCGGCAATGTATATATGTACTCGTATGTATAATTTAATTGGTTAGATTATAGTCATAAATTTCAACACTTTTTTACTTTACGTTGTTCTCATGTTATGCGAATAGTTATAATCGCGTCCAGTAGCTCTACTGGCGCCATTGGCAGTTCTGCGGAAGAGGGTGTATTCTCCTACAATACACTTCAACAGCATATGATTTATGTGCGGGGGGCGTGTGTGTGTAATCTAGTGCTTGTAGTATGCACTAGTATTTGCTAACGATCACTAAATCGTACCATACGCTTTTCATGCTTACGCACATTTGCATGATCACTCAGTATGATCGGTCAGCATGATTGGTCAGCATGATCATCACCATCTTCATGATCATTATTGTGCATATGTACAAATACCTACAACAGCTTCGAGGTGAGAATATTTTGCACTCGCAGGCTATTGAAATGGGCAGATGAATTTAATGCACTATTTATGCAATGAAAACAAAACGAATTGAATAAGAAAATTACAAAATTTTTAATTCAATTAATTCAGAAGCCTTTATAGATATTTTATGAATGTACCTACATATATTTCCTAATCTTATAAAATCTTCAAACTGCACTGGTAAATGAGACGTACTCTGTGCTTAACCACGAATGGATATTTTGAAGAAATAATTCATAATTTCTTATCAATGGATAATTAAATTTGCTTTTTATTACGTATATAATTTCAAATAACACATTCATTATGAAATGCAATTCTAAATTAATATCCAGCAATCCAAAGCTTGTGTTGTTCTACGCACAACAGAATTTTCTATCGAGTAGATTGCTAGTCTCGCCCGAAAGGATTTTTTATTGACCCTCTCTGGCCTAGATCCACTATGTTCTGCTTGACAGGGTCACCTCGTATAGAATGTGGCTCTTCACGACGCATAGCGGTCTTACGTAGGTTGAAGATACATCATCCACGACTCGGAAAAATATCCAGCAATATCGTTATGGAAATATCAGTACTGCAAGCCAGCCTGTAGGTCAGGACACGCCGGACTAGTTGAGTCATTTCCAAACACTTATGTTGTGATGAATAAATAAAATGTAAATGTCAATCAAAGGGTATATTATATATGATATTTCATAGTGCAAAGGTAATGATTTTGAGATCATTGATTAGCATTGATTGATCCATATTATTCGAAAGGCCAGACTATAAATCAATGAATTTTAGTCATTGATTAGCACAGGTGTTGAGAAAGAGAGAACTTACTATCCCTCATACTTAGTATGTATATTTCTCTCACAGTAAAATGCTGCAATAAAAGGTTGCTAAGAAATATTTGCATACATCAAAGGTTCACTAACTTAGGCAGATTTCTTTGTGCTTTAGGTATGGGAATATATTCAAGAGATTTCTAATTTCACATGAAAATTTTCTAGAGATTTTTTATGTAAAACTTCTTAGGTGGCAGTGTCGCAAATGGAGTATGAAATTTTTAAAGCAAATTTCGTTACATGACTAGAAAGGAATATATAGCATAGAGAAAGGAAGAATGAGAAAGAAAGCAACGTATGCACAACTATACCAAACAATAGATCGTGAGTCAATGGTTCATGACAATAGATTGTGTGTGTGTGTGTTGAGAGAGAGAGAGAGAGAGAGAGAGAGAGTAATCAGCGAATAATAAAAGAATACTAACCATTCATGCGAGAGTAAAAGGCAAATATGATACAATACGTATGCACAACAACATAAAAGCGATTGAGAATACGTGCCCATATGCAATCAGCAGCCATACATGCATCACAGTAAGACACAAACTGAAAATGTTATTGTTTTCGTGTTATTACGCGCTCGGATATATATTGGAGACACATTCAATATAGTGTTGCCAGGAATTCAAAAATAAAAAAGGTCAAATAAAAACGCTAAAAAGCTAAGCATAAGCGTAAAATACAAACATTCATAAACAGTCGAATGTGCAATATAGTCAAGTTTTGCATGCAGTTTGCAATCTCGAATCTTTTGTCAGTAAGTCAATATAATCGAATTTTTAAAAAAGCTAGTTTAAAAATAAGAAAGGGATAGGAAAAAGCCACAAAGCTAAATTCTAAATTTCGAAGCTAAATTTGTTCGCTGTCAAAAATAGAACACACTGATGTGTACAAGAAAGCGCAATAACAAAGCTAAATGCGAACTTCGTCCGACGACTATTTCTATCGTTGTCGCCAACGGCAACGGCAAAAAAGAAACCATTGTGACCATTTTTTTATTTAAAATAAAAGATTTTATTGGTAAAATTCGATTTTTATAAAATTATGTTTTAAAGCTTTGCTTTCCTTTTTAAATTTTCTATTTGTTATATTTATCCCTTTGCGTTTTAAATATTTTCCTTTTAAAACATGGTCACTCTATCAGCTCTCATAGCAACAGGAATCACATACATATAAGTTTGTTAAGGACACATATCTCCTTGCTATCATCGGTATACTCGGAGAGTACAAAAACAAAATGGATACTTTCGCTGCCATCCTTTTGTGTTTAAGTGAGTGAAATCGCAAGGTGATCATTTGACAACGGCGTCGGGCTCTATAACGAAGTTCGCCTTTCGCCGGTATTGTGGTTACAGCATAATGCGCAATATTATGCGAAGACACACTGACGACAGAATATTAAGGTTGCGCCCATATTTTACCTCAATCGGTTCTCAGTTAAATTGACAGAATGTGACGTCACGTTCACCAATCTGTCATATTCTCTTGTAGCTAAACTCTTGTGACGTCACATCTACAAAAATCCTCACTGATGAGCGCAATCAGCTTTCCTATTATTGTTGGCAAAAGGACAAAAGCAAAAACATTATCAGTTGCTGGCAGACCACGAAATATACGTGGTTGCTGTTTGCTTATGCGACGCATGGTAGTGTTTTTGCTTTTATTGTATTTAGACACAAAAACATTTGCATCATTACCGTCTCCTGAATAGAATTATTATGATAACAATTGAAAAAAAAGGAAATAGATATCAAGCTAACGCTTGATGCAGTAGCTCTTCATTGATATGACTTTGAAATTGTGATTTTCGTCTTTATATTAGTTGTGGAGTTGATTTGCTAAAACTGGAATACATAATAATACCAAATAAGAAGCAGATTCTTGTCACCTTGAGATGATTGTGCTAAATATATATTTATGTATAATGAAAAAGACTAGACTACTTCCATTTTTGTAAAATTTGCATATTTTTCTCTCCTTATATATCTTCAATCTGTTCAACCCTTAAGCTATTTACGATGAACGCACAAAAGAGACAATCAACTCCATTGGGATATAATTTCGAATACGATAAAAACGCATACAAGCTAGACAATTGTTCAGGTAAAATAAATTATATTTTGTATATTTAAGGTGCTTATATATGTACATATAGTATGTATGTCGTATATTCTAAGTTAAGCTAATATATGTATGTGATTGCATATGTATGTAAGAAATACAAAGAAAAAATATATATGTGTATCCATATATGAATAAAATGAAAATTATATAGGTATGTGTTATAGTGGTAATAATAGACAAACTCGTTGGACCACTATTATCAATTCTAGTTTACTACTCATATTCACTTTTTTCATTGTCTGTGGGTACTTTTTGTCGTATGCTGTCAAGAACTATATACATACAATTACAAATACTTGTAGACATTTATGAAAACCACATCATCACCAACAGCAGCAACGGCAGCAGCAGTAATAGCAGTAGTAACAATAATATGAGTACTTACCCGACCAAGCATATTTTGCCACCGTCATTCAAGTCAAAGTCTACTATTCTACTATGTGTATATATGTAAATGGAAAACAACAAGTCATTGCGTTGCATTGCTTTGTTTTCACATTGCACATTACTCGGAAGTATGTAGATACGCGCCTTTGTTTCATCCAACAGTCAGCTTTAAAAAATCGTCCCAAAAATTCCCATATAAAATTATTCCATTCAAATCCAAATAGTCCATTCTAAAAAAAACTCCATAAATACGCACTAATAATTGGTATTATTTGAAGTTCCACAAAGAAACAAAGTACCAGAACTTTCGTTAAAAATATCATAATGCTCTGTTGATTACAAAGTTAGAGTTATATTTTGAACTGTGATATCACACTTACAAGGCCAAAGCACTAACCAGTGTACTATAATAACCAGTTAAGTCAGTCTAGGATAGGGCTGCCATACATTCTTGATTTCCAAGATTTGTCCTGAACTTAGACGAATTGTCCTGGTGCCCTGGCTTAAAACTAAATTGAACTAGTTTTTAGTGGTGAAAAGCCAAGCATTCAAAATCATGTAAAAAGTGCTAAACATCTACCAAAATTATCATTTGCTTCATGTTCAATAGATATTAGGTTGCTGAAATCACAAGTGCCTACAGAATTATAAGCCATCATCAATCGTTCAGCTCTTTGAACTGTATCACAAAATCGGATTACGTATTATATCCAGATTCAGAAATCGCTGAAAAACAATGGAACGTCAGAACGAAATCAGAGAACCCTCATAAAGATTGCTTGGCACGACATTCAGTTGCGACTTTCACTAATATACTTAAAAATCATGTTCCATTCTTTGGAATCACAAAAGTGAGAAATTTTTCCCACTCATCATTCATTATTTTACGAAAAATGAGGAATGGAAATTAATTTATTAAAAATCCAATCATTGGCGAATGAAACTTCGAACACAATAACAAAATACTATTTCGATTCGCTAAAAACAGCTAATATTCCACCAAAATAATCGTACGATATATGGAACTGTCAATGTAAACGCGAATTTTGAGGCCAGACAAATGCATGGCGTAAATAACGTATTTTACAAGTTGAAAGACATATTGGGTAGAGAAATAGAGGGCATTGGTTATTCTGTTCATATTCTTTACAACACTCTTTCATGTGCTACAGTTTTGTGAAAATGCACAGGTAACATTTAACGCAATACTCTCACATACAAGCAGTCGGTGGTTGTCACTATTTCCTGCAATAGAGCGTATATAGCAACTTTGAAAATAGGTAAAAGAATTATTTGCGGTTGAAAAAAGAGATTTAAAGTTATTACTGACTTTTCAGTCAGCAGAAGCATAGTTCACATTCATATACAACAAAGCATTTTTTATTGAAAAACAAATTTTTAAAATTGAAAAAAAAAGATTTAGATTAGAACAATTTTATAGAAATTCAAACGCAAGTAATTTTGAATAATTTTAAAAACAGAGGTTTGGATGAAGCACTTTTTTACTACTGCAATTAATTACATACTTAGATGAATGAAAGTAAAAAATAAATATGATATTGGATAATATTCCCGAATGGACAACTTATTTATAGGAAAAAAATATTATCTTGTCTGATGAATGCTTGATATTTTAAGTCATTCTTATGGATAAATATAGATAACCTGAAAGAAAAGGATACCGTGTGAAAATGGTTTTATTTTTTTGGCATGCTGTGCATTTTTAACTATATCAAAGAAAAAAATTAAGTTTTGTCCAAGGTGTAAACTTCTGCAGTGTCTGGTCAACAGAGTCAGACTTATAGCAGTCCTTGTCTAGAAGCCCCATATTTACAACGACTTGACTACTATAAAATCCAATAATCAGTTTAACAAAGTTTATCGAATTACATAAAAATTCATATACAAATGACCATACATTTTCTTAAAAAATTTTTAAGTAGTGAAATAAATATTGAACCAGAAGAAGCATGATATAGAAGGAATATTTTTAATACACTTTCGCTAAGCAGGGTAGGTATAACAAAAAAAAGTTTGCCTTTTTTTCAATACAAATGTCAGTCGATTCTGTGAGATGAATATTGGAAGCTCAAAGCATATTCTATACGAATGGTATTCACCCATTACTTTGGTAAGAGATTTGCTGGATTCAAATGTGGAATACGCCTTCAATAAAAGCTGGTATGTTACTGAGAATTCAAATAACTTTTTTTGATATACTCTGTTCTAATTAAAGAAAAACACTAAATTAAATCTGATAACTTTTTGAACATTACATCTCATCTCTGAACGACACATTTTTTTATAACCCTAGTCGGATGACAATATCCAAACCAAACAACACAAAGAAATGCAATTTTAAATTGAACAGTGATTATGCGTAAACTGATTTTTTTTTCTGCTGACTTGTTCTAGTATGTACATACGTACATAAATATATATATTTTTTGCCTTTTCGCTTATTTTGATTATACGAGTAAGCACTAGTAGTAGTAGTATTTCGAAGCATTTCGAAGTTTGAGCATTTACACATACATACGTATGTACTCGTATGCACATTGATACGAATGTATTCCCTGTGGACTTTTGATTTCACAGGCACCTCATCAATTCAATTCATACAGCCCTTTTTTGTGTCCTTTTGCTGGTGTTGTTGTTATTGTTCTTCTTATTCATACACTCACAAAACATTGACTACCAATATTACTATATGAATAAGCAGGCGACGGACCGGGGAGTTTGAGTGCCCTTGCAGGGGCATTTTTTTTTAATTAGGAAAGCAAATCAATGTCGTAGCGAAATTGAGAATGTAATTCGATCTCTTAGCAGATTTTTCAGTTTTAATCCTTTATGTTACTAACGAGTATTTCATGAAAACATCGAAGCTGTGCTTTTATAAAAAATCACATCCGTTTTATGATTTTCCATTGCTAGAAGCAGATTATTCATCATTGAAAATTGAGTGAAGTTCTGTGAACTTCATCCATTGCGTGTGTGACAAATATTTATGCTCAACCTAGTACCATCCCAATGCCAAAAAATCATGCACCCGAATACCTAACGCCCTGATTCCAGCATCACAATGAACACCCTCAAAATCCAGTCCTGTGTATGCGTATTTATCAGAAGTTAGTGTTGCTCTTGTGCGAAATTATTTTTATGAGGTTATAGGGTTTACTAGACGTTACTACTTACCGCATATACATACAATCATATTATTATTATTATTATTATTATTATGATTACTGTATTGTTGTTGTTATACATATTATCTTTTGCATAGTCAATATAGATAGAGTGGTGACGAAGTTGATGTTGTTGGCAATGGTGATAGCGGTGATAGTGGGTTTGGGGGACTGGTTGATGCATGGTGCAGCATTTCTCGTTTGTTCGATTGCATCATTGTCGTCATCAGAGTCGAATGTACGAACGATGAAGCGTGTGTACTCAAGTGTTACTTATTATTTTAATAGCAAACATGTTGGTATTCCATTCTTCTAGTCGTGCCTATGTATGCTTACATAGATGCATATAATAATATTTTTATTTTTCATTTTTGTTTCATCCGTTGCGGCATTGCGTTGTACCTTGAGTTCGGTTTATTGGCAAAAAAAGACGACTTGAATAATTTTATTGAAACAGCATCCAATTACAGTATGCTCGTATGTATGTGGATAAGCATGTGCGACTTACAAGTACAATGTATGCAAGCAGCAAAACAACATCAGGGTTTAAGTGGGAATTCGGTGAGAATAGTTGTTGTTACCGAATGGTAGGATACCTTCAGATTTACACTTAATATGACGATATGTATGCTTATGTGCATATTCGTATTCCTTTATTAAATAAAAAAATCTCCTTACAGTCGGCTGGGGCCGACCAAATTATACCCTGCATATGTAGAGATATATATAAAAAGTTTGCTCGTATATCCATCCTTTTCTTCCACTACTTTGTATAGGACCTACATTAAGAAGCAGGCGTACCTCACCAATTTTGGAGGATCAATTTCTGCCTATAATACTAAACTACATAGGTTGCAATGGGTTGACCTAGGCGTATTAATTAGTAAGTTATGGGTGTTTTAATGTTTAAGATACATCCAAGACTTTATACGGAAGATATATAAAAAGTGGGCGTGACGTATCTCTTTCTGGTATATCTAATTAATTTTTCAATATCAATCCACACCTTAAATTTGGTTGTCCTACGCTAAATGGTTTGTAAGTTATGGAGCTTAAAAGTTTTAGTTTAATTACCTCGACTTTGTATGGGAGACTCATGAAGGAGTGGGCGTGGCACACTGATTTTCTGCCAGATTTTTGCCGATTACGATATTAATTTAAGTGTCAATTATGGTTATTCTAGATAGAAGATTGCCGAAGTTACAGCTGTTTCAATTTAAAATTTGTATGGGGGCTACGATAAACAGTGGGCGTGGTGCGCCCATTTTCTGTGAGCCTAGTTGCTCGTACAATACTAATCCATACCTTAAATCTCGTTGTCCTACGCTAAATGGTTTGTAAGTTATGGAGCTTAAAAATTTTAGTTTAATTCCCTTGACTTTGTATGGGAGACTCATGAAGGAGTGGGCGTGGCACACTGATTTTCTGCCAGATTTTTGCCGACTACCATGTTAATCTAAGTGTCAATTATGGTTATTCTAGATAGAAGATTGCCGAAGTTACAGCTGTTTCAATTTAAAATTTGTATGGGGGCTACGATAAACAGTGGGCGTGGTACTCCCATTTTCTGTCAGCCTAGTTACTCGTACAATACTAATCCACACCTTAAATCTCGTTATTCTACGCTGAATAGTTTGCAAGTTATAACCGGTAACATTTTTTTTAATTTCCGCAATTTTGTATGGGAGACCCAAAAAGGAGTGGGCGTGGCACACTGATTTTCTGCCATATTATTTCCGACTACCATGTTAATCTAAGTGTCAATTATGGTTATTCTGAACAGAAGATTGTAGAAGTTACAGCTGTTTCAATTTAAAAGAAGTACAGACACTTTGTATGAGAGCTACGCTAAAAAGTAGGCGTGGCTCAACCACTTTTGGCGAGGTTATATAGTAGTATAATATAACTCTATGTGCCAAATATTGTTGTCCCAAGTGGTATATTATGTGAGTTATAGCAAGTTAAAGATTTTGAAAATTTCGAGGTTAGTCGCTTTGAATGCTTGGTGTGGGCGTGGTTATTGACCGATCATGCCCAATATCAATCCCCTCCGTACCCTTGGATAATAGATTGCTTATGCCAAATTTCATCGAAATAGCTCAATATTTACTCAAGTTATTGTGCGAACCAGCCAGGTGACAGACAGACGGACGGACGGACGGACATCGTTAAATCGAAAATTTAATCGACGCTGATCACGAATATATATCTATGTCTATATCTCCGGAGATTCCTTCAAGTGGACACATACATCTGACCGAAATGAATATACCATGCATATTGCATTATGCAGGGTATAAAAACAGAAAAAGGGTTCTTATACAAAAGTTTTAATACAATGCATGGATACACGACTAAAGGAGAGATTCAAGTTAATTTAAATTGCCATAGAAGTCAATAAATATTGTACGAGCAAATATGTGCAATAAGTTGGTGTTCATACCTAGGAACAATATAGTTCTATGTATCATATATATATATATATATATATATATATATATATATATATATATATACACATATATATATATATGTGTGTATATATATGTATATATGTGTATATATATATGATATGATATATATCGTTACATATTTGCTGATATACTATACATATGTATGTATGTACATTTATATACATAAGAAGAATGCAAAAATTTAGTAGTGATTTTAGGTGTTATAAAATCGCACAGTAAATTGAAGTAATTTCAATCAATAGAAAAAGGCATACAAAAAGTGTCAAATATAATATCATAACCTTACACGAATTACTCGTATATTTGATTTTGAAAGTAATATAAGTCAATTTTGATTTCAAATTGATTTTGTGGTATTTTTAAGCATAAATATCATGGAGTTATGACACTTTCAAGAACAACGGCTCATATAATTGCTGAAACGAAGAAAAAGCAAAGCATGTCTTAGAAGATACCACAATAATAACGACAACTTTAACATTATGATGCACAGATTGTGATAAAAATGTGAAAGTATGTATGTTTTGTTCATTCATTTCAAGAATTTTCGACTTTTAGAGCTTTAAGCAAATTCAAGTTTTAATGAAAAATAATTTTTTTTAGTATGGGTGTTACCACGGTACCACAATATTACCGCGAAAACGTAAAACATAACTGAAAAATTTAATGTGTTGCGAAGTCCTATTTTTCTATCTAGTATTATTCTACTATTATCTCATGAACTTTTAATTCTTAAAAAGATAAACGTCTTATATATCATTTAAAACCGAAAAGAAACTCATCTTGATATAACTCTAGTTCGAAAATTCATGAAGTACGGATAAAGCTAAAATATTAGTTACAATGTTGTCCCATGGTTTCGCTATGCAAAACGCTTATATCTAAGATATCTGTAAATTTGTGAATTTGTTATATGTCATTTTTGACTGGTATCAATACAAAAAAAAAAAAAATCTCAAAAGATCTTTAGTCGCAAAATATCTCAAAAGAAAGAACTAGTTTTACATCTAAAAACGATATTAAAACATTTTATAACCACATTTTTTCAATATTATTATTTGCCGTTGAAATTTCACGCGTGAGTTACGGTAAGTACATTTTTCGAACATAATGAAAGTCAGTAACAATTTTAATGGTATAGTATTTTATATGAATAAATGAAAAAGAGGGGAAAAAATAATGTTAAGAAAATAATGAAGCGATGGAGATCTAATCTGAGCAAAGATGATGGAAATTGGCGAGATTATAGGAAGCTACAGACTAGAATAAAGCGGAAATACAGGCAGAAGAAAAAAAATTGTTGACGGATAAGGCTAACATGCTTAAGAAGAAAAGAGAAACCGATCGATTTCGACAGAGACCATTGCAGCAAAATAATGCAATCGAATTATGTCAACCACTCCGAGTTTATAATACGAGAAGCTTCAGGTATTTAATAAAGAATTTTTATTTACGCGATTCAGCATCTAATTGTCAAATAAAAAGGACGATATTACCACTGAAGGAAACGGTGTACGCTTATGTCAATTTCGAAAGCATATAAATTATTTAACAGTAAGTATTCTAAGGAAAATATAAGCAAACTGTTTTCTACAATAACCGGTCTATGAATATTTAACTGTCTAGCAACATTCTCCACAACATGAGTGTAATTAAATACCACACAAATCTTGGTTTTCTATTAGAAACTTGTGCAGAGTTGATGTTTTAGTTTAACTTTTCGATTACCAATTGGCTTAACGGAAATTTTGGTGCATGGGCTATTATTTTATTTAATATTTTTTTTTAACTGAATATATTTTTATATAGCAAAGTTGATCGGTAAAGTGAATTTACTATGAAACTTCACTGTTTTCTCATTGTTGTAACTTGAGATCAAAAAGGAGAACCGCACCGTTTGAGCGTTAAACAGAAGTGATTTTATTCATTACTTGGATGTACAGAGTTGCCTATGTTAATCATTAGTACTAAATGTTACGGTGGGTTACAATAGTACTTCAACTTAAGGATAGGTTGCAATTAACACTTTGCAATTTGTATTCAATATATAACATTTCTCCCCTCTTTATTTAAGACATAAGAATTCATTTAAATTAAAAATTAGTATTAGTATTTCGATAATTTAACTATTTACGAAAATCTGGTGCAGTGTATCGAATGACTGGTTGACGATTACGAGAGCTTCTGCGTGGCGGCATTTCTTCAGGTGGTGCATTCGACATAATCGCTGAGTCATCGTTAGTTGTTTCATTGGTTGTAGGTGGAAACTGTTCCACTGTTGCAAATGTAGGCTCAAAGCTACATGCAGTTTGCGGTGTATTCGCTTTTCTGGATCGCGATTTGATTTGATTAGCATGTCGCTTGATGTTACCCTGGTTTGTATTTACTATGAAAACCGTTTTTCCAAGTTGGCGAGTAATAACTCCTTTAATCCACTTTTCCCCTCTTGCATAGTTTCGGACAAAAACCGGTTGTTTTAAGTAAAACTTCCGAATTCTATGTGTTTTTTTCCGAACTAGTTTTGGCTCGAAGATTTGGCTAAGTAACGTTCGTATCGACCTACCATGAAGTAATTCAGCTGGTGATTTACCGTCGAAATTGGGCATGAAACGGTACGTAGAAAGAAATTTGGATACTGCTGAGTTAACGCTTAGCCCGTCGTTAACGTGCTTTCTTACTGTTGTTTTGAATGTGCGAACAAAACGTTCTGCTAAGCCATTTGAAGCGGGATGAAACGGCGCAGTTTTTATATGTTTTATCCCTAGTTGACTACAATATAACTTGAACGAATCTGCTGTAAGTTGTGGACCGTTGTCACTGACGATCACTTCAGGAATACCTTCGATTGCAAATATTCGATTTAAGGCAGATATTGTATCGGCTGTGGTAGTTGCTGACAGCTGTGCAACAAACGGAAACTGGGAATAAGCGTCTACGCATATAAGCCACATAAAATTGAAAAAAGGTCCAGCGAAATCAATGTGTATACGTTCCCTAGGGCGAGTTATTTCTGGCCAGTTGACATAGTTTCTTGCAGGAGCAGCATTAGCAATTTTACATATGTCACAGTTCTCAGCTAATTGTGCAATGTCGTTGTCTATTCCAACCCACCAGACGTACTGCCTAGCAAGCTGCTTCATTTTAGAAACTCCCCAATGACCATCATGAAGAAGTTTTAAAATTCTTTGTTTCAACGTAGCAGGAATAACGACTCGGTTGTAGTCTGTATGAAGGTATAAAAGATTGTTCTGAACGGTCAAAGCATAGCGACGGTTAAAAAAGGCACGAAGATCATCGTTTTGTTTATCCAGCTTATCTGGCCATCCATTGCTTACGTAAAAATGGACTCGTTGTAAAATGTTGTCCTCATTGGCGTTCTTGCGAATTATTGTGGAATTAATTGGTGTTTTTAATTCACCGATATTGTAGCATGCTTCGTCATTATCGAATTTTTCATCGGTCCCGATAGGTAAACGTGATAGTGCATCTGCATTGCCGTGTTCAGTAGTTTTGCGGTATTTGATATCAAAGCGATAAGCCATGAGCGTAATAGCCCAACGTTGCAGCCGATGCGACGTCATCAGTGGTAGCTGAGCATCGGGGTTAAATATGTTTACTAGCGGTTTGTGGTCAGTTATTAGAGTAAACTTTCTCCCGTAGAGGTATTGATGAAAACGTTTAACTCCAAAAATTATGGATAACCCTTCTTTTTCAATTTGGCTATAACGAATCTGATGCTTGTCAAGTGTCTTCGATGCAAAAGCAATAGGGCGCTAACTACCGTCGAAATATGTATGAGAAAGTACTACCCCAATACCATATGATGAAGCGTCTGTGGCTAGCGTCAGCGGAAGTTGTTCATCATAGTGTGCTAGCTGAGTGGCATGAAGATCTTGAACTGCTTTCAAACCTGATTTATCCGGTAAAATGCCTTCTGCGCTAATCCAACGTCCTAGATACTCAATCGTATCTTCGAGGAAAAAACATTTTTCTCGTTTACACTTTATACCGTTTGTTCGTAAAATTTGTAACACTTGTTCAAGGCGCTTTAGATGTTCTGTAGTTGTTGGTGCAGTGATGATGATATCATCTAGATAGTTTGCACAACCATCAATTCCCTGTAGTAACTGCTCAAGGTATTTTTGAAATATGGCAGGCGCGCTCGCTATACCGTAAGGCAGACGTTGATACTGAAATAACCCTAGCGGCGTGTTGACTACCATTATAGTTTTGGAGTCGTCACTAAGTTCCATTTGCAAATATGCGTCTTTAAGGTCTATTTTTGAAAATTGTCGACCGCAGCGAATTTTATGAAGCAAGGTTTCACGAGTTGGTAAAGGATATTGTTCGATATCGATTTGCGTGTTTACGGATAGTTTAAAGTCACCACATATTCTAATCGAACCGTTTGGCTTAGGCGCTAAAACAATAGGTGAAGCCCACTGAGAAAACTTTATTGGCTTCCAAATACCGGCACACGTAAGACGTTCAACTTCTTTTTTAAATTGTGGCATTTGCGAAAAGGGAATTTGTCTACTTTTAAAAAATTTAGGAACTGCGCCATGCTTCAAATAAACACTGGCTTTGAAGTCTTTTATTGTTCCCAAAGCTGGCTCAAATACATCGCGATATTTTTCGCATAAATCAACTATTTTCTTTGTTTCGCTTGTGGAAATATTCGAAATTTGCTGTATTTGATACCCGAATGCGTTAAATAAATCAAAACCGAATAAATTATTTCCTTTTAATACGTTTACAACGACTAGAGTCACTTTCTTTTCTTTAGTACCGCACTTGGCATTAACGCACAGGAATTTGTTTCTCACCAAATCCGAGTAATGTTCTTGTACTCTTTTGTAGTTTTGGGTCGTTAAGCTGATGATATGTTGTTAAATTAATAACTGAAACCGATGCGCCCGAGTCTATTTGAAACGGTATCACCATGTTTAAAATTTCTAAATTCATAAAACTTTTATTGTTTTCTGTTTTCACAACACCGGTTACACTGTAAATTGTCTCCACTGTATCAATATTTTGCTTTTTGTTTTGATTATCGTTCTTCTTATTCGCACTTCTATTTTCACCACTGAAGTAATTTCTCACGTTTTGTTTTGCCATGCATACTGGTGAAATATGCCCTTTTTTACCACAATTATGGCACACTGCATTTCTAAATTTGCACTTTTCACGCTTGTGTGTTTGTTCACACCCGGAGCACGATTTGAATTTCTTTGCATTTGAATTGAGCGAATTAATTGTAACTTCTTTTTCTATTTCCTCTTTTATCGTTGCTACTGTCTTTGTGGTGGCTTCGTACGACTCTGCTATGAGCATGACGTCGGCTAACGTTGGCTGGAGCTTTTGTAGCGCGGCAGAACGCACTGCATCGTGCGGAGTGTGCGTAATTATTTGGTCGCGAATCATGTCGTCTACGAAATTGTGAGCACAATTTTCGGCTGAGCACACAAATCCACACTCTCTTGCTAATCCTCAGAGATCAGCCATCCACTCACGATATGTTTGACGCGGCTTCATCTCTCTCTTTCGAAATTCATAACGGGCGGCAACCACATGTCGTTTTGCTTGGAAATGTTCCTTTAACTTTTCCGTTAGCGCTTGGAATGACTGTTCATATACTTTGGAGTTTCCAAATACATTTTTTAACAACTCGAACATGTCCACACCTATCCAAGATAGAAAAAATGATTTTTGTTTCGTTGCTGAGCCAACTCCATACGCAATAAAATGTTGGTTGAGTTGCTCCAAGTACGATTCCCAAGTTTGCACTTCCTTGTCGAAACTGTGGAACGATGGCACATTGGCCTCGGCGACTTGTGGAGCAGCTCCGCTGTGTAGGAACGACTGCATCCACTCTTGCTGCTGTTGCAGAACATTTCGCGTAAACTCTTGCTGTTCTTTTAAGATTTTTCTTAGCACATCACTCTCGTCCGGCATGATTTGACTTTCTGTTAACGCGGCCCGTTAATAATCGCACAGAATAATTACTAAAGTTATAACGCGTTTCCAACTATTCTCGTCGCCAATTGTTGTAACTTGAGATCAAAAAGGAGAACCGCACCGTTTGAGCGTTAAACAGAAGTGATTTTATTCATTACTTAGATGTACAGAGTTGCCTATGTTAATCATTAGTACTAAATGTTACGGTGGGTTACAATAGTACTTCAACTTAAGGATAGGTTGCAATTAACACTTTGCAATTTGTATTCAATATATAACACTCATCATTTCAGAAATAAAAATTAAATATGTAATATGTAAAGGAAATTCCAACTTTGCTTCTATAACACACTTCCTTGTATTGTCGCGTGAGTTACGCCCATATTTACCACTGCTATTCGTAATTAGTTGCTGCAACGACAATTTAGGTAGATCATAGGTTAGGTTAGGTTAGGTTAGGTTATGTGGCTGCCCTCTCTCTGAGAGGAGACACTTAGACCAGAAAGGCCCATTGTGATACCACCGAGCTTCTCTTCCAATACTGTTGTGCGTGCTAAATTTGGACAGCATTGGAAGGGACCTACTTATATTAGCAGGTTCCGAACAGTAGAACCCTTGGGACATCACTTTCACTTAGTTTTGACACAGAGCTCTTTTAAGAAGCATTTTTGGCAAATTGTGACTGCCGGACAAGTGGATACCGTTCGAAAGTAAAATCTTTTCGATATGAAATTTTGTTATGCTTCAGCCGGGGATTGAACCCACGACCTACATATCAGAAGGCCAACGCACTAATCACTGGTCTACGGTACCCACTAAGATCAGGTAGGTAGTACTTCCTCTAAGCCGTAAGTATATTTACAAAATTGTTTACATAGTTACACAAACTTTCGAAAAACGAATATTAAAGTTGTATGTGTGTCGCGTGGGTTACAGTGAAAATGGCCATATAATAAACACAATAAACATAATAAATAAATATTTTAATAAATAAACTTCGAAAATATCGAACAAAAATATATTTGTAATAGAGTTTTGGCTTGGTTTTTATCAAATAATACCCATTTTCAAGCATATATATTCGCAAATGAAAATATTTTCTTGTGATGAATTGCAGTTCTTGCGAAAAGTCGATAAAACTACGAATACATTCGAAAACAAACTGTTGTATGAGAGGTAGGTGTAGTTTCCATTGAATAACGCCCATTTTTTAACATATATACTTACTGATGAAAATAATCCTATGTGACGAATTTCACATCTGTAGCTTTATATTTTCGTACTCAAAGTCAGTAAAAATACATTCGAAAGCAAACTTATATATAAGAAAAAAATATATATACGAAAGCATAATTTTGTATGTGAGGTTGACGTAGTATTCGTCCGATTACTTCCATTCTTACACTTGTCTTTTCCTTAACAAATATAATCTTATGTATTTCCGTACGATAGCTCTATAACTAAATAAGGTAAGGCTTGTAACATGCCAGAGGATTGGCAGAAGTACATGGTATATTTGCATTCAGAGTCAGGTATATATGCTTTCCCCACACCTCACATCTTTTCTCATGAGTGTTGTAAATGCAAGCAGAAACTCAATACACACTTGACTCATTGAACATAGTAAAATAATTATATGGGGTGTTCATATGTATTGTTTTTTTGTCAACAGAAAGTGTCAACCATTGAACGCTAAGTACGTTGTCATATTTCTTCATTAACGACCACTCAACAGTCCTTCCTAACATTGTCAATCCTTTAATATGCTAATAACTTACAAGATGTAGGCATTATTTGTAGAATGTGACATGAATTTTTAAATACTCGTAGTTATTATTTGACCCTATTTAAGCATAACGAAGAAACAGAACCTCGCCTTAAATCGAACTAAGCCATATTTAATGTGTGCATGTATAATTGTAATTAATAATAAGCGAGGTCATATATGAAACATATAACCTACATACTATTAACAAAATACTCATAGCAAAGCGTTAATATGAATCACGACATTTGTTTGTATTCCTAATCACAACGACAAAAACATGGAAAGCAAACACAAACAAAAAATCAAAGGTGCCGTAACCGCATCCGTGTCCGCATCCATGTCGTGCCATTGTCATTGTCACTCGTATGATAGTATCTTGTATGGTCACAAATTTGACTAGTCATGCCATGTTCTATTTACACAAACACAGAGTTACACACACACAAACAAAGTGTCAAAATGTCATTATGTGTTGCCGAGATTAGTTGCTATTTCCTTTTATATAATTATGGAAAATTGTAATTGTCCTTTAACAGGTCTCTGGCATTTAGTTGCTTTTTTTGCTGAGGTTGCAATAAAACTGTCAATGTCCTACACCAAAATATACCAGTACATATGTGTATGAAAAAAAAACTCCAAAAATTAAAATTAAAAAGGAGCTTGCATGCCCGCATGTCTAACGAACGTCCAACCTAGCCCGGTTGTTTGCTTTGCCAGAAGCAGTCAAGATCTTTAATGAAGTGGAATAAAGAGTTGCCTAGATGGAGCTATGTAATCATATATGTTACACACCTATGATCACATGTCATATAGTTATGCATCGTATGTATCATACTTGTAGTTACTCAAGGGTTTGGTTCATTAAATCAACTACATACCTACCTGGCTACTATATATTATGATTCTATATACAGAAGCAGGAGCAGCAGCAAAATGTAGTGAATTTCATTCGATTGGGGAAGAAGTATCGGCAAATGGCTCTGGTGCACATTCATGCATTTCTAGGAACTGCATGGTCGACGTGCAGACGAGAAAGGACTTTTTGTTGTTCGATATTGAACTATGCTCTCTTGTTGACATTCCGCTTAGTACATGAAAGCTGCCAGCACAAAGTGGGCGGCGGAAAAAAACTGCGAAATAGTTGTAAACATCACAGACTGGGACTGTCGGCAAATGACCTAAGTGATAGTTGTGTGGACAAGAAAGAAAACAAATCGCTATAAATATCCGGTACTTTCTTCATAAATCTAAGAACTCAACCACCGACACTGCTGCTTTTGTTCAAAATTTTAATGCACTTGGAAAATAATTATCAAGGGCTCTATTTCTGTGTTCTTCATTATTTCTAACCTTCCTTCCTCTCTCTCTCTCTCTCCCTCTCTCTCTCTCTATTTCATTGTCACATGCTCATTTCCAATCTACGCTTTGAAAAATAGTCTATCTTTCCCTAAGTATCTTCTATCAAACAATGAGCCGAGTTTTATCTAAGAGAGTCCGCATCATAGGGCAATGGCAAATAATATGTATACCACAAAATAGTTTCCAATCGAATTGAAACGGAAATCGAAACAAACTTTTTATTTAAGTGCCTCATAAGCAGTGTGAGAAATATAAGAAATCCATCAGCCATTTATTATTGAAACGATCGATAACAGAGCAAATATGAAGGAATGACGTATGAACAGGTAATAAATTCCTCTCACCCATTTTGGATAAAATAGACTGAGAGTATGGGAAATATCCTTCTGACGGAGCAATCCACTGACGGCTGTGTGCCATGGTAAAGGGACATAGCAGGAAAAACGTACAGCTGCACCCGAAAAAGAAAGTACAACATTACAAATCTTTCTGATAAGAACCTTCACGAGTAACTGCTGGACTTATCTTTCCAAAATTGTGTATAAAATGAAAGTCCTACTAGCGTTTAACATGCACGCGGTTAGTTCGCTGGTAGAGATTTTTACTAGACATTACTTGATATGGAAACATCGAATTTGGCTAGGCCTAGCGATGCCTTGCGACTGCAACAGCTGTGTCAACACGGAGTCCATAACTCACTTGCTTAGCGCAGAATAACTCCGTATCCCAACTGTGCCACCACAGCGGATCGTATTTATATGGCTATTTCGCTACTCGCTAGAATTTGGCGAATCGCCTACTTTGGCGAGTCGGCTACTTTTTGCTATTATGTTGGCGAATGAATTGATTCGCCTAAGCATCAGTGCTGCCAAATCAATATATCGTAAAATGACAATTCAAATGTTACCAGACAGATAAATGACAATTCTCGTCGGGAAATTGTTCACTTTGTATACTTTGTGAATTTTGTAAAAATGTTAATAATTAAAAGAAATATAAGTGTGGTGGTAAAATAATATATGTATATCCACGAAGTGGAAGAGTGTAACGTATTTGTAATATAGTCAGTATCGTATGAGAAATATTCTCCAAACATATATACAGCTTCTCACATCAATGAATAATGGGAACCCAATTATGCTGCCAATCCAATAGTTATCTAGTCCTGCAGTTGCTGATGGTCTGATATTTGTTTAGTAAAATAATTTTTTTGTACAATTTTTGATTATTATTTTAATAAATATTTTTGATATCATTTAATTCACAAAAAATAAGCTCCATACGAGATAAGTTTTTCTTCAGAATGTGGTAGCCTTCAATTTTCCATAATCCTGGTAGTTTCATAAAAGTACCTATATACCAATATTTCCTTTGTATATGTATTCCATTGTCAACCGCTGATTTTTGATACTTTGAGAAAACGTAACAAATGCTTTTGTTGTTTGTTTTCAGTTGATTATCTATTTCTAATAGATTTTTCACTTAAAGTTCCAATCCGCCTTATAGTTCTAATACTGCATTTTTGGACTGCCTCTGCATTATCGCCTAGCAGATGTTGGCTTCAAACGAGTTTTGTGGAAATCCCTTCATATTGTTTATAACCCAAAACACCCAGAATTTCAACCATCGTGGCACATATTCGGTTAGAAAAAAATTGTTTGCATTGTTGGGCTGAAAAAAGTTCAATACTTTTACTCCTACTCAAATATAGTAGCGTATACCTACCAATGAAGCATATAGCTCTGAATATTGTCGCTGCTTCATTTAAAAAATGTTTATTTATTCGTTTGTTTGTTTTTTTTTTTTTTTTGTTTTGTTGGCCTGTCCGTATGTTGGTCATAGTCTCATTTTGTGCGAAGCAATTACATACATGTTTCTCGCATTTATGCATAAGTACATACATATGTGCGATTGTGGCATGCGTATATATGCATACATGCGTTGTTTTGGCGAATTTCGTATTCAGCAACACTAGTCACTATAATCATTCCGTATAAAGGTGTCATATTCATAATTTACTACACTCTAGGTCACCACAGGGGACTATCTTTACATTGTCATCTGTATGCGTATGTTTACGAGTATTCATATAAGTATGTCTATACCTATGTGCATTTGCTTGTGGCTTTTTTAATATTTTTTTGTAAATGAACTTGATCTCTGGTTAGAGATAATCCTTGGTAAGCCCCTTTTTTTGGCGAGGAGTAAAAGCATCAAAAGCCTACGTCAGTGCGAGACTTTAACCCGCTAAAAATCTCCTTACGTCCGACGTGTGCGCCTATATGTAAATATAGCACCATAATTTAAATTGTTTCTGAAATTTCCATGTCAAAAGCATTTAATATAAAATACTTAAATTTCATGCCTACGAAGGAAGCTTGTTATCATCTTAATTCATTGTATGTAAGTACTCCTTTATGTACTTATAAGTATGTTATGTACATATGTAGTAGGTACTTACATATTACGGAAAGCTTCAATGAATGCAAATTATTCATTGTACATACATTTGGTTCTATAAATATGTGTATGTACCTACTCACGAACTTGTATGTAAATACTTATAAATTAAGCAAACAAATATGTATGAGTTTACACAGGACATTTGTTGATTGATTGATTGTTTGTTTTGTTGACTGTGTTGTGGTTGAATATCTTCAATTCAATTTCAATATTTAAACAGACGACCTCACCATCTTCAGCTTAATGACTTTGAAAACAACATGCAAGTACAATATAAATACATATTCATCTACATATATCGTATGATATTGCATGCATATTTACTTAACAGATAAATGAAGCCATTGAATTGCAAAAGCAAACTAAAAATCAAGACTAATTCATTAATTGCATAGAATCTATGAAATTGAAATATATTTGCACAGCTGCATTGGTCAAATAGAAATACAATATTGTTATGAAATGTATGTAAGAAAATAAACTTGCTTAGTATTATGTATTCAGTAATTACCTTAGTGATATTATCAATTACAAATAGTAAATACTTGATATGACAATTAAAATATTCAACTATATACGAGTACTTGTTAATGTAATATGACTTCAATTCACTATTTGGGACAAATCATATATTTTTTTCTGGCAGAATGATAATGGCTTTTTAGCATTTAGATTACTCTTAACTAATCTAAGACTAGTCTCAGATCTACGGGATTTTTTACGTTTACCGATGATAAATTCTATACCAGCAGCTAATTGTAAATTTTTAGAGCGAGACGAAGCGGAGAACTACAATTTCGTGATTCAAAAACAGTATGTGGCATGTGGTATGAATGTTATGATACTTTTCATTTTGAGGGCAAAAAAGATCGTTTTTCTGTCGCACGGAAAGGAGCTCCTTATGCCACAGACATTACCAAATTTTAGTTTTTGGATACCAAATTCAAAAACATAATTTTTCTTTATTTATCATTCACATTCACATTTAACGAGAAAAATACATTATTTCCAAATAAAATTAAAGCTAAAAGGAATTAATTAATTGATTTAATATAAAATATGTGCATGCAATATAATGAATATAAAATACAAACATAAAAATAATATATAATAATTAAGCTATGAACTTAACATACTTACTTATACCATATACATCCTAGCTTATTTATATTATTATTTATATACTTACTCTATTTACTCTATATACAAATACCTGTAGACCCAAAAGTTCCTTATGGAAGTACAAACACCAACACATATAAACGTTATTGTTATAAAAACGAAAAAAAAATATGTACACTGAAGAAAAAGAGAATTTCATAGAAAGTTATTTGTAATGAAAAAACGACAAAGGTAACAAAATTACTCCAAGTGTCCTTTTATGATCCTTCCAATAATTATCCAAATTTATGTCGAGGTCAGTTGTAGACAATTTTAATGAAGCCTCCAATGTTCAATGCTTTCTTAGTGCTTCTCAATCCACAAATCATATGTTCGACAACAACAAAATGTTATGTGTACCAACAAAGCATACGAAACTGTTGATTGATTTGACTTTATTATGCATAAAAAAGAAATATAAGAAGTGAAAAAAGACAAAATTGTTTGTGCATTTCGAACTTCTTCTACTTCTACTGAGTGCTGTGAGTGCATATGAGAATCCACAGTCTATGCCTTAGTGCATTTACAAAAACAAAAGTGCTTCAAGTGCCTAGGCAAGGGTATTATTGTTACCTTATACTTTTTACATACCTATATGTACTTTCATTTTCTATATATACAAAAACAACTAGTCTGAACTCTTAATTTAAGTCTTATTCTAAGCAAACTAAAATTTAGAAAATAAATAGAACATTGTGTATAACCGTGAGAAAGCGTTCATCATTATTATCATTGACATCGTTGTTGCAAATTACGCTGTAAAATTATTAATAATTAAATTTTTAATCTAATTCAAAACATTTACATTATCCGCAACAAAAAATGCCTGTGAACAAATACATAATTAGGTTTGCAAAAAGAAACTACAACATTTATGAAAAAACTTATAAAAAGTATTCATAACATAAAATGAAAAATGCATATGTTAAGACAACAGAACAAAAGAAGCGACATAAAGACACATTGTTGACGATAGTGATGAGTGATTTTTCAGCATCAGTGAAAAATGATTGCGATTTTATAATCACGGTGATTTTTTAGAACTATCGAGATCGCTAGTTGGGTTTTACATATTCTTGCATATGGGTCATTCATTTCAAATTGCACGGATTTGGTAAAAATTTTTTTTTTTTTCAAAATTCTTTACGTAAAATAAGTTTATACTTGTATCGGTATTTCTCTCTGAAAAATTTTTGAACGGAATACCCTTACCTCAAAGTTTTGAAAAATGCTTCATGCACGGTAACACAATGGGCCAATTTTGGTCTAAGTGCATAACCTAACCTTTGAAAAATGAAAATTTTTTGTCGGTTTTTGTGTTACTTAAACGGTATATCGCGGTTTCTGCTGGTCCGATTTAGTTTGTTCTACATCAATTGGATAGATAATTTTATATAATTTAATTCTTTCATATATAATGTATAGTAAAAAGAAATCCATTATTATTGAATTAAATTGAAGCTTTTATTTAGCATAGTTAGAATGATCCGATTTAGGTCAAATATGCGATGTTTTGTTCATTAACTTGTTGCCATTTCAAATAATTTCAGAATGCCACTCTCATAGAAACCCTCGTCTCTATTGGCAAAAAACTGGGACAGTCGATTTTCACAAGCTTCTCTTGAGGGGAATTTTTCACCAGCAAAATCATTCCCCATAGACAGGAACAGGTAGTAATCACTAGGAGCCAAGTCCGGACTATAAGGTGGAGCTTCTGGCGATTCACTATCGATGTGTGTGACCTTGATGGATTGGCCAAAGCTGGCTGCTTCTGGGCTATTACGTCCTTTAGACGGTCCAATTGTTGACAGTACAGGTCTGAATTAAGAGTTTGGCCGTAGGGGAGCAGCTAAGAGTAGATGATTCCCTGCCAATCTCACCAAACACATGGAAAAACCTTCCTGATCGTCAAACCTGGCTTGGCCAACGTTTGGGCCGGCTCACCGCTATTCGAGCACGACCGTTTTCACTTGACGTTGTCGTAAGTGACCCGCTTTTCATCTTACAATACCGAGTCAAGCAATCACAAAACTGCCTGAAAAGTTTATTTAACGAAATCCTATCTTTCTAACGTCATCTAACGTAACCGGATCGCACTTATACAACGAGAGATACAGATTACTAAAGCCATCTATTGGAAAAATAATGGATTTTTTTTTAGTAGTGATATCGATGGAAACGTCCTGCCGTTTTATGTGCGGAGATTCGTACAATTTCATGAGGATTTATAACATTATACATAACAATGTTGAATATATTATTGATTAAATTTTGTTGTACCATCATCATATATACGTATTAATACCTGAGTGTACCTGATCATGTAGGAAATTTGTTAAGTATATCCAATTGGAGTACTTCTTTCAGTCGTAAAAAAGGTGAACACATTATAACATAGGTCACTATAGAAATTAAATATTATTTGTTTTAATGTATAGCATACTGATTCTGTATACTTATTTCAACAATATCATGCTGTAATTAATAATCATACGCAAAATACTTACATATGAATGAGCTTAATCACCACCAACAGCAGCAGCTACAAAAAAATGTTCTATAAACCTTTACCAAATGGAGTATACAAATAGTTAGTACACATATATGCCACATATTTATTCGATAACAATATTAAGTAGCATCATAATGTTGGCCTAATAGTAGTTAACATGCAAAAACAGATCAACTTGAATGAAATGATGATGATGATGATAATGATGGTGATCTTCTTCATAAGCTTAGTGTATATACATGTATGTACTTACGAATGTGCCTGCGTATTCATGAAGCACCATGAGACTGACTGCTCCCATGAGATCCCCCATTGTGAGGTTACCCATTTCATTTAAGTAATGTTTGTATGCTCATTCTTACTACTTAGATCAACTTGTGGACTATTGTAGGTGCTTGTATATAACACAGTGAGTAGAAACTATTTTAGGGCAATAAACTTAGCATTGTTTAATAATATAGTTGCTGTAGATGTGATGGTTCCCAACTGTGCTGAAATGAATGTGCTTAAAATGAATATCAAATGCAAAAAATATTAAAATTTTCTAGAATTTGCTGTAAATTACAAGCACTCAATGATAGGAACGCAGAAAAGTTATATACTACTACACTTGGTAGTGAAAAACAGTTGGAGTTCTTATTATCGTATTATTCTATTTTCAACTCTTTTTTGTTTATTTCACATTCTCTTTGCCACCGGTCTATGATCTTAACCCAATGTGTGATCTATGTTTGTAGCACTTCGAATAGAGAATCATAATTCAAAAATTCGTGTAACAAATTTGTTATATAATATCGAACGATAGATTTTGGATTTTGTGATCACTTTATAAGGTGGAATTTTGCTACTACAGTTACTGTAGGTACAAAATACGATCTCAAAGTGATATGTGGTATGTATGTATATATGAGCAAGGACAACTTGTTAGCCAGTTAAAAATATTTAAACAATAAAAGTAAACAACAACAAATCAGAAGAACAATACAGTGATAGAGAAAAAAAAAACCGCACATAAAACAGAACATTGCTTTTCACGCGCCTTTTGTCACAACCAACAACAATACCAAGTAACAAATGAAGCGTACTACGTACAAGTTGGAAAAAAATGACTAAGGATGAGCAAAAGTGTATGTTCAACAAACATTACCAACAAAAGTATAAACAACATAACTACCACCAAGGAACAGAGATAAACAAAGTAATGTTTATACTCGTCTTGTTGTTGTTGTTGTTGTTGTTGTTGTTGTTGCAATTGTTGTAAAACCTCCAATGTAGCTAGGGAGAGAACATTGTGGTAAAAAAAAAACAAGGAATCATTCAAAATAAAACTAATAATAATAATAAAGGCGTTTACCAGCAACACAGCCAGCAATAAGTACCAGCAACATCAAGGAGGTGGTTACCTTCTTTCTTTATATTTATTTTTATTGCTTATTGCTGCTTTTGTGACTTGTTGTTGTTCGTTTGAAATGTGTTTCTTGTCTCTTTTTTCATTTTTGGTTTATTTAGTTTATTCCTTTGTCTGGCATATTTATGTATTTGTTTGCTGGTTGATTCTTCTTTTGAATTTCTTATCACCAATTTTTTTAAAGAAATCGCAATCATGATGCAATCAGTAAATATGATAAAAAAATTCTCCGAATTTTAAGTATATATGTGAAAGTTACGAAAGTCCCTTGGAATAATTTTAAATTTAAAGCACAAATTTTCTAAGTAAAACTTAAGTAATAACTAACAATATGTTCAAATTGCTGCTAATATAATATGGCACTGTTAACATCACCGATAATATTGTTTTCGCTATTCAAATTACCTACAAATATGATTTTTTATCAAAGTTTTCTTTTGTCGGTTGGGCTTTTCATCATTGCAATTTACTGCAAAACTATTGTAACAGGAAATTTTAATTAACGTGATATCTCTTAAAAAAAGATACTAAATTGACATATGAAAACAGTACATAGAGTTCAAATATACTTACTTCAAATATTCTAAACAAAATAACTCCTTTCCTCTTGCAAAGAAGTTTAAATCATGGAGTGCCTATTATCTCGGAGAATCAGCTGACAGTAAGACTTTATAACTAAAGTTTATAGCAGAGTGTTTTGTCATACTAATGAGTATATCCATTTTAAGTAAAATCACCTGAATTAATGGAAGGCCAAAATGATGGCTATACTTCATTACACCATTCTAGAACTATGCTTTGGGATTCCACCGTCTCCCACTCGCTCACTCGTTAAGAATTGGATTAGTAATCGCTGGGACTCCTATAGAACAACCAACATCCCTCACTAAACAGAACTTTCAGCCACGCAGATTTGAGTAAATCTGATCTAGGATTGCACACCAATTGATAGAGGCCATCAGGTCATAGCATCTTCTTAAAAGACATGACTTGTTACATTAGCTTTAAATAGCATTAAACGGCCCAGCATTCCCTTGCACCAGGAGAAAAACATTTAGAACTGCCTATCTCAGTTTGTGTACACCTAAGTCACAGCGCTTAACCTTTGGGCCAACCCATCAAAAATTAATGAAGTTTGTTTTGGTCTTCCATAAAACTTCAGACTTCTGCAGCATATATATGGCCAGTGATGATAAAAGATTCAAGTAGACGTCATTGCTGGTATTAATTCTGGTTTCAAAAGAACCAGCACCTTTTCTCACTTCGTTGCTGTTAACACTGACATGATGTCCAAAACACCGGGGCACTGTTTGTTTGTTGACAAAACTCATTTGACACCACTTCGAATGCAACACTCGTACTCTCGAACTCGAACTCTTTATTGACACTACGTACTTCGACCTGCCCTCAATCACCGTAAATCATGGTTGAATCCTCCGTCTCATTAAAAGGGAGGGAGCGGTCTTTCAAATCTCTGAATGCGCAATGAAAGTTAAGCAGTGTCTTTCTGCAAAAGAGAATGAGCCTACTACTCAACAAACCTCAACAAAAAACTGAATATTTCGGAGGAATTATACCGATTTCTCATAGTAATAAAAAATTCTAGAATGGCTGAGAAAGGCAACTGAGCACAAAGTTCACGCGTTCAAGCGTTAAACTCAGGTCGTAATAACTTCTACCAAAGTCTCTAGATTTTTCATAACAAATGCCCTTCCAGTCGAAGATTCCTTCGACTGGAAGGGCAAAATAGGATAAAATAGTATAATTAAATCATAATATACTGTTGGTCGTGAAACCGGCGTCAGGCCTATAAGGGTTTCTTTTTTGCGCCCGGTCGAAGGCTGGCTATCAAAGAAGACTTTAATGGTAAAATACTGTTGGTCGCGAAACTGAATTGGAAGACATACAGGTAATTGTATTGGCACTTTATGAAGTATCAACTTAAAAAATAGTTTTAAAAAATTGCAAATTTGAACTTTGACACCTTATATGGACGTTGTCGCCAACAAATTTTTGATTTGTTATATTCACAAAAATAATCTCTATCCAAGGCATTTTTCCCCTTAGGGGGCCATATTCTGCATTTGTTCCCAATTTCCTTTTAAAATTCAAAAAGTGTGGTTTATCTAAGAAACGATATTATTTCAAAATTCAAAATCATTCAATATAACTTTACGAGTATTATAATTATTATGTTGTCGCATATGCGCCACCGAACCTTCTACATAAGTACTATTTAATAATTTTCTAATTTTCTCGTAGAAGCACAGTAAAAGATTTAGTAAAAAGAAATCCATTATTTTTTCAATAGATGGATTTAGTAATCTGTATATCGCGTTGTATAAGAGCGATCAGGTTACACTAGCTGGCGTTAGAAAGATAGGATTTCGTACTAAATAAACCTTTCAGGCAGTTTTGTGATTACTCGACTCAGTATTATTTGAGCACGCATCAAAGATGGTCACGAGTAAAGCGAAAATAAGCCATATTTTACAGTTTTTCTTTGATAAAGGCGAAAACGCAAGCCAGAAGTCTGAAAATGTGAATAGTGTTTATGGTCCTGATACTGAAATAGCCAATCACGTGCAATTTTGGTTTCGTTGATTCCGTTCCGGTAATTTTGATGTCAAAGATGCAAGGCCAATTGTCGAAAATATCGATAAAATAACGGAAATTGTCGAGTCTGACCGTCATGTAAGCACTGTTTCTATTGTCCAGTAGCTAACTATTGCACAAAAAACCGTTTGGAACCATTTAAATAAGGCTGGATACAAAAAGAAGCTCGATGTATTGGTGCCACACGGGTTAACGCAAAAAAACCTCATCGACCAAATTTCCATCCGCGAATCGCTGCTAAATCGCAACAAAATTGATCTATTTCTGAAGTGTCAGAAACTTACGATAACGTCAAACGAAAACGGTCGTGGTCGAATTGCGGTGAGCCGGCGCAAATGGTGGCCAAGCCAGGATTGACGGTCAGGAAGGTTTTGCTAAGTGTTTGGTGGGGTTGTCAGGGAAGCATCTACTATGAGCTCCTAGCCTACGGCCAAACTCTTAATTCGGACTTGTACTGTCAACAATTGGACCATCTGAAGGGAGCAATCACCCAGAAGCGGCCAGCTTTAACCAATAGGAGAGGAATTGTGTTCCATCAGGACAACGCCAGGCCACACACATCGATAGTGAATCGCCAGAAGCTCTGGGAGCTTGGCTGGGAGATTTTTATGCATCCACCTTATAGTCCGGACCTGGCACCAAGTGATTACTACCTGTTCCTGTCTATGGCGAATGATTTTGCGTGTGAAAAATTCGCCTCAGGAGAAGCTTGTGAAAATCGACTGTTCCAGTTTTTTTCCAATAGTGACGAGGGTTTCTATGAGAGTGGCATTATGAAATTACCTTCAAAATGGCAACAAGTTATCGAACAAAACAGTGCATATTTGAGCTAAATCGGATCATTCTAACTATGCTAAATAAAACCTTCAATTTAATTCAAAAATAATGGATTTCTTTTTACTGGACTATAACTACTTTTTGCTATAACTATAATACACTAATACACCACAAACACACAACAATATAAGACAAAGTTTGTAAATAAGATTGTATGAGTATTTAATATGAGATTGTATTTGTATGTGTTTGTTGAGTGAGAAGTTCCTTAATTGGAAATGTTATGATGATAAATCAACGCGCAATTAAAACTTAACAACAACAATGGCTGCAGCATCTTAGCAATTTCTGTACAAGCCAACAAGCGAACAGTTATTAAGAAATAGAATGTTTGCTATGTTGTTCGATGCTTCTGGTGCCTGATGTCGACAACGATGAGGACGATGATGATGACGATGATGATGATGATGAAAAATTATGGTGTAGATATTGTGCAGATATAAATCATTGAACAAATTGGTAGAAAACTAGCAAATGTTTTATTAATTTTTTTGTTTTTTTGTTTTCTTCTTAACTGTTTTGTTTATTTATTTATTTCAATAATTCTTCTTCATCTCATAGCGTCAATAGGTATAGGTATATAAGTGTATATGTTGTTTGTATACGATATATACATACACGCCTAAAGATTGCATCGCATTGATTTAAGCTGACAACTAATTTTGTGTTTATAAATTTCCGTAGTGTAAAATAAGATGAATTTATGTTTTATACAAACATAATCATATACAAACATAAACATGCAAACACATAAATATCCCAGCCAGCATTTGGAAGATTGTTCGGCGATATATGACATTCGCGAGTCTCTTGCACTTCACTTAGAAGAGTGTTGGAGGATAGTACTTGTCCGCAATGAAAATGCGAGCCGCTTCTGACTTTTCCAAGCGATTACTGACTCTAACTGCGGCTGTGAAGTCTTGTCCCACGAATGCACTAGAGGCTCTGTTAGGACTCCTACCGCTAAACATTCACATTCAAAAATCAGCAGAAATCAGTACCATCCGCATGAACCTCTTTCACTGTTCACCATTGAGTACAATTTGACACGAAACAATTACCAAAAACTTACCAAATATAGAAATATGTCTAACTCTGATTCCATGCCTCAAGAACTATTTTTTCGCAGGCGCTTCTCCACAATCATCCCACACAGAGTGGAATGGAAAACGAATAATAGCTTAATACCCTCAAAACACAATTACGTTTGGTTCACAGATGGATCGAAGACAGATGAAGATACAGGTGCCGGGATATACGGACCTAATACCCTCATATCCGTTGCAATGGGCTCGTGAAAAACACGCCATAGAACTTTGTGCATGTCACCTGCATGCCAAAGGGCTCAAAGGAGCGCGCATTCTTATTTACTCAGACAGTCAAGCTGCCATCGAATCTCTCTCCTCAAAACTAGTCACGGAATACCGTGCGAAATAAGGTCACATTATGTTGGGTGCCGGGGCACAACGGAATTGAGAGAGGCGGACGAACTAGCGAGAGCAGACTTGTCTTCTCCACTTGCTTGCAAAATACCACGTATGGTCGTAGTGCACGTAACACTTGTGATTGGCCCTCAGAGGTATCAGTCGTAGGGCTCATATTCTCTAACAGACTTCAGTCTGGTTTCGTGTGGTCCACTTGATGAACAAGGAATTTGTCCTTGCTCCAACGGCACCCTCTCTTTTGATTGATTGATGTCTAGTCTAACACGACTAACATTCTCAGAATCATTAAGAGTTGAAGAGATAGCAGTTTAGCAGGTGTAGAATCATTAGGAATGATTCAAAACAAGAGGATTAAATGCAACACGAAATAATGACACTGTGATACAGTAATTTGTAAAATCAGGTGGATGCAGTGTATAATAAGCTCTTCAAACTTAAATTAATCACTACCTAATACATATAATGCTTTTGAGCCGGGGATTGAAGTTAAAAAAAAAATTATTTCCTTAATGTTATATGCGGAACCCGCTAGTGGGTGACGCAGAAGAGGCAGACTCAACCTCCGGTTGAAAGACCAAGTACTAGAGAGCTGGCCAGCGCTTGAAATCTTTAACTGGCGCCAGCTAGCGAAGGTAAGAGTTGACTGGCGAAGCATGGTAGATTCGGTGTAAATCGATTCTCGGTTGTAATCGCCACATAAATAAGTAAGAAAGTAAGAAGAATGCCCTTTGATAATATATGCTCATGTGATTTCATTTTTCTAAATGAAGCTATGTGATTAATCGTATGTAGAAATTTGCTATATTACCTAGAGCAGCCCCGAAATTGTTCAATCGTCTTCTAGGGGGAAATATGCAAATGTTAACGATCCACATCGCCAACCGCCGCTTGCGGCGTATCAGATCACATTCTTCGCTGAAGCATTTTCTTATATTGGATTTTAATGTGAATTACTATATCCATATATCCATATCAGTTTGGAGGTTATAAATTTCGTAAATATACCCTTTATTATGGAGAGATCAGATTTTGCTCATTTACTGGTACTTTTTCTCCAACTCAGTATGTACTTTCTTATCCCATCGATAAGAACTTTTACACACGTTCTATTTTAATTAGCAAAACCACTCCAATCACCATTTAGTATGGACTTGTCTTTTTTTTATTTCATTTTATCGCATATAAAAATACAACGTTAAACAATTCTCGCAATTGTTTCCATCAAAATTGGCGACTTGTCATTTTCATCAAGATGTCACTCTTAATGGCGGGATCAACAATTCTTTCTATACCCCTCAATCCATATGCTCTCTTAGATCGTCATATATATTAGTACATATGATTGTATACTTTTAAATGGATCTTGTCATAAGATAAAATAAAACCTTCAGATCACAACCATCACAACCATCATCATCAGCAGCAGCAGCTATGACAGCATCAGAGAAGAAGAAAAAAGGAAAAAGAACTACATACATACATACATACAGTACTTTGAAGTGTATTGCATCGAACATTTAATGAAGTCATTAAAAACAGCGCTTGTGGCGCGAACTAAAATTACTTTCCACTAGCTGAAAATTACAACAGCAACTACAACAGCAAATACAAATTTATGTCTATGTATGAATATGCATTTGTATGTATAAACACATTTGTGAATGTGTATAACTTCACACGTAAAAACAACAGCATTACCATCAACATCGACAACATACATACGAGTACATAAATAGAGGTACATCATCATCATCAACATCAACATCAACATCAGCATGAATTCGACGTCAACAGCAAACAAACTGAATGAATGAGTGACTGAATGGCCCTGCCGCTTACTGACGACTGTGGCAAATGACAGGATATTGTAAATTCAATGCACATGTGTGAGTGGTGCGTCAGGGCATCTGTGTATGTGCAAAAACCGTCCAACATAAGTAAGCTTCAAACAAGAATAATGAGCTCAAAAGATTAATGACATTGGTCACACAGCTACCTGCATGAACACAAACACACACACACACACACACACACACACACATACACGAATTATTGCACAATATTAAACGTATCCATATAAAAAGGGTGTATGTAATCGCACATGGGTACAAAAAGACCGAAAATTAAACAACACCATAAAGATTATTAAAACTAATTAAAATAGGTAGTTTTGTTATTTCGCTCCTAAGTTTTTTGATGACTACGATTCCTTTTCCATTTAAGGTCAGCTAAATTGTTACAATACTCGTATAATCGATTTATTCCTGAAAATGATGAAAATAAACTACGATAACATGCTCTTGCTATATACAAGGTTTTTTTCAGGTTCAAGTGGCCAGTCCTCTCAGCAAATAGATCTGAGTCTGGGGGAGTTTAGGAAGATATCTAATGAGAAATGTAGATTTTAGCACAGACGACACTTAAAAGTGTCTAAAATATACAGAGGGGGACATCAACAATAGGAAGTTAAAAAAAAAACAACCACAAAATTTAGAAGGCAATGTTTAAGGGACAGCATATTCACAGTGAATATTTTCACAGCGCAGACGACTCTTAGATAGACTACTGTAGGCTGATGTGGTTCAAATTGTAGGAACCAAAAGACCTTTCTGGATTTTATAAATTTTGTGGGAGAGCCCCATTGAGTTGTGAAGGTATAAGCAAATATCTCCACAGGAAATATGAAAGGGGGAAATGGGCGTCGGTCAAAGATTCCACCAGTGTAAAGGCGATTCCTGCTCGGCTATGTACGATTTTCAAAGGTTTTTGCGCCAATTTGTATTCAAGCCTTCTTACTTGGTGGCGATAGGGAGAAGTGTGTTGAGAGAAAATGTAAAGAAGAACATTTTAATGAGGGTTCTTCACAGAGTTCATCCCTTTAGAGGTGACTCCTTAGTGGCTACGGCATTCAAAACTGACATTTACCTTCAGGAATTGCACTTAGAGCTGTAAAATATATCACTAACCACCATTAATTCTTCATATTCAAGATTTCTTCCGAATGTTCTTAACTCCTATCTCCAACACTTAATGTCCCATACAAAATGACCGGCAAATCATCTGAAAATTATCTGAAAACCGAAAAATAACCAGACAACTGAACAGGAATCGTGTCCATGGCACTAAAATGATGATAAATTTTTTATCGTCAATATTTCCTCCGAACCTACTTATCTCCTATTTCTGCGACTTAAGGGGAACTGAAATCTAACAATAACTACCAAGGAATGCCCCTATAAAATGACCAGTAGAAAATGCTGAGGTCTTCCAGAAAAAGAGACCCTTGATTACTGCAAATGGAGCAATCAGATTAATATGCTAGAAAACTTTTAAAATAGTTTTCTTGATTTACTCCATACAGAATAGTAACATCTCCTAAAATAATTCTTTTCGGAGTTCATTTGTCCTTTGTGATCTTGTGTATCATGAATTGTGTGCTAAATCTTAACTTTTAGATAAGAAAAATAAATTATGAAATTCAATATTCCAAGAAATCCCATAAATTCCCTTTCGCACAACTCACATATATTTGCCTAATTATTAAGGCTTATCCATTTGCACTTTTAATAACTTTCGAAAAATTATAATTTGTCTGTATTTTTATTTTTTTACTTGCATTCCCTACTACATATATACATATATCTGTGTAAGTATATGCATACAACAATTGCTTGATCAAATACGTCTCACTTACAAATTTTCCACAGCACAGCGCACAGCAGCGGCAATGGTATTAACCAAACCACCACTTATTACAAGTGCTGGCAGTTAAGTTTTGCCTTAAATAATAGCAACAGCAGCAGCAACAATAATTGCACTTCAAATAATGTGTTTGTATATACATTTGTATGTGGCATCTCCTTATTTAGCATGCAATGCTCATAGTGCTCATCATCATCTTCATGCGCGCCACGAGACTACGTTATACATACATATGTACGTACTTATTTAAGTACTAGACAAAAAGGGAAAGAATTTCATAATAAAGTAAAAGAAACAATGAAAAGAAAATTGAAACGAACAGAGTACCTAACATATTCATTCACTCTTGTCCATTGTCAAGGTGAACTTTGTACGTTACGATCATTTGTACGTAAGTACGTACAAAAAACGCAACATAATTGCCGCAATTGCCTGCTTGCTTTTCTTATGTGCTTCTACTCATATTGTAAATATGTAGGTAGATACTTAAATATACGTCTGTGCTATTTCCACTTGCCCATAATTAGTAGTTGGCCTAGTCTAGTTGCATTTCTATGTTTCCGACTATCAGTAATAAATATGTATATTGCGTGTAGTTGCTCGAGTATCTTCTGAAGCATTGTCCTTCGAAGTATATTCATTTTAATATTGTAAAGCTGTAATATTGTAGTGGCTGAGCTTTTGTAACGCATTTGGGAATTAAAGGTATATGATATCAAAGTGAAAAGAAACAAAAAGGAACACTATCTTCCCTCATATAACGTTGCAATAATTATATAAATACAGTACTTGTATCTTACATATGATGTTGTGTCATAATTTGTACGAGTTCTTTGAGATTTGGCGTGCACGCTAACACATCCATTTTGCTTTCAGTGTTTTTTTTTTTTTTGTACCAGCCAACCAATAACAGCACCTCAAACATATTGCTGTTGTAATATGGCAATAAAAATGTTATGTTTGTTGTTCTTGCAACACCATTGAATTAATTAATTTGCACCTTTGTTGCTTGTCACTCACTCACTCATTCATCACACTCACACTCACAGCTAACTAATACTCATTCGGTGGGGAGACCACGGCTACCGCGCTAAACAAGACTAAGAAAAAGTTGTCATATGTTGCAGCTGTCATTAAGATTGACATATGAGTTTTTCCTCATTTGGATGTATTTTATTTTTGCTGACTTATTCTTACACGACACATTTGCAACAATATTATTTATTCTCGTGTCTAGAAAATTTAGTAAGCTTCCAAAGTGATGTTCACGATCCGTGCATTTGATCTTGCAAAAGAGCATAGGCAAAATATTATTGCATCAGTTTATAATAATGATAGCAAAATAAACAGATATTAATTTACCATGCACTGGGAAGTATGCAATACTAAAATTGTAGGCATACTCGTAGCATATATTTGCTATGCACATGCAGTTGGTGCTTCAAAAAGGTGATATAGCAAAACAAATAAACTAATTTTATTTATAAGTATTGCTGTAAATTAAACGTTTAAGAAAACTTATTCGGAATGCGTTGCAAATTTTTAACTTTTTGCAATTTTTCGTACAAGATCATAAATAGCAATAGAATTTCCAAGCTTCTAAAGCACTCGCTTCCTATCAATATTTCAAAATACAAGTACTTATAAATTTAAAACTTATTGATTGTCTTCAAATATGTATGTATGAAAATTTATAATAGTTAAACACCGTATCATAAATATGAACAGCACAGCGTTAGAAAATATTAATTTCAACTTGTCATAATTTATTACTCAAGCACGCACGACTATATTTGCATACACAGATCATGCATTGCATACTATCAATGGACTGACCACAAAAAGAGCCTCAGCCAATGGTAGATATTGAAAAAAAAATGTTTGAATAAATCCATGCAACTGCGTGCCAATGTTTCAATTAAAATGCCCATAAATATTGTGTAAAGACATCATAAATATAGATGCAGGCATTTTATAGTGAAACCAGACTTGTTGGACCAAAACAGAATAGCCTAAAATCATATACAATATTCATGTACATATTTCTTCTCTCTGTCCGAAGTGGCAGTAACTGCATATCAGAAGGGGAAAAAACTTTCAGTATAAAAATTGAAAGGATAATGATTTCTTGTTGCTGGACATAGTTATAAGTATGTACAAAATCGAATATACCCTAAGTATCAAAGAATATATGTATATATATGTATGTATATATATATATATATATATATATATATATATATATATATATATATATGTATATATATATATATATATATATATATATATATATATATATATATATATATATATCTGTATATATGTATATTTGTATATATATGTATATATACATATATATATATATATATATATATATATATATATGTATATATATACATATATATACATATATACATATATATACATATACATATATATATATATATATATATATATATATATATATATGTATATATATATATATAGTATATATATATATGTCGGATTAGATCCCGTTCGATCGTCACTTTTCTCCATCTTGCGATATTTGTCCACCCTTTAACGGCTAGTCTGAGAATGAAATGATACTCTTTACTATTCGTCAACGACTGCCATACATAATTTGTCCTTTCCTTGATCTGTTGTTTTATATCGATTCTCCCAGTCATATACTTACTGTAAAATCCTGTTCATTCTCTCACCATAGGTGAGCTTTTAACCCATCAGAGAGAAAAGCACGATTTTATTCGAACGGTATAGTACGATATTATATAAAGCAAATACAATGGTCTGAGTAAATAAAGCAAATTCAATATATTAGAATATAGATATAGACATAGTAAATATAGAGCTACAATAGGCCTATATCGACATACACACCGACACGGCCTTCCTGACTAACACACGTCCTCGGGTGTATCTACAAAAATAACACAGTGGAGAAAAGAAACAAATTTCAATATTATATTATGAGCTAGTGATTACAATTATAAGTTAAGTTTACGAAGGTGCATTTCTAAGACGGAGATCTTGCTTTTGTTACGGTCATTACTATATGCTCTTTCTCAAAGTAATTAATTTCCTCTTGGACGAAATTCCCACTGGTTATACATCTTACCCACCGTTATTAATCTTATGACTGTCGACATGCTATCCAAAGGCTCTTGCTGCAACTTGCAACGATAACATTCACCATAGCTGCCATTCAGACACTATGTATTCACGGTCCTCCCGGACCCAGGCCCCCGCCATAGCACCAACTGCCCCACACGCCATGACCAAACATTATGTTTGCACTTGTGCTTGCAGGATGGTGCTTATGGTGCGGCCTCTAGCCTTGACATTTACCTTTGCATAACTTCATTATCGACGTCTCTTTCAACGCCTTCATTTTCATTGACGTCTCTTTCAACGCCTTCATTTTCATTGACGTCTCTTCAACGCCTTCGTTTTTATTAACGTCTCTTTCAACGCATTCACTTTCATTATCTATATTTGGGCTATCTTCACAAACCAGGCCCAACTCTGGGGGGATTTGTCCTTGAGGTAACTTTCGCAAATATTCATGTGCATATTTGTAAGTTCTTTTACTAGACAGGGATTTCAACACGTACCTGTCGCCCGGCAAGACCTCCGTTATCAAAAACGGACCTCGGAACTTGGGATCTAATTTTGTTTGGTGTCTTTCCTCGTTTTTCAGTAAAACATAATCACCGATCTTATGTCTAACGATTTCAGCTTTGTTTTTATCAAATCTAGACTTATCGTAACGTGCATTTTTTTCAATGTTTTCTACAGCTTGAGCTCTCAAGTTACTAATATCAACATTACTTTTTTCGTTTATTGATATTAAACCAAATGGCCGTGCTTCTTTACCTATTAATAGCTCCAAAGGACTGGCCTTAGTTACTCGATTGGTCGTAGAATTCAAGGCCAGTTGTATTTCGCAAAGAGCGTCTTGCCACGAACGTTGACTAGTTTCAACAGCAGTCATTAGATCTTTTAGGGTGCTCATCACCCGTTCAACTTGCCCATTAGCACGACTTGCACCAGTGGCAATTAAGTGTAAATCTACTTTTTGCGAGGAACAGAAATCTCTAAAAGTTTTATTATCGAAACATCTACCCTGATCAGCTATTATACGCGATGGAACACCAAACAACGATATTGAGGACTTCAAGGCTTTAATACAATTTTCAGCATTGATATTTACAGTGTGATACAGATAAACATATTTTGTAAAAGCATCGATCTGAACTATTACGTATTCCTTTAGATCGTTCTTACCACTTAATTTTCCAGTTATATCGATATGGACAGTATGCCAGGGTATATTCACCTTGGGAATCGGATGAAGTTCAGCTTGAACTTTACCCGAAGGTGGCTTAGATAACTTGCAGGTAATACAATTATCTACAAATTTACGGACGTATTTGGACATGTTTTCGAACCAATAGTAGTCGTACACTTTATCGAGAGTTTTCGCCCAGCCGAGGTGCATAATGACCTCGTGAACATGATTTATTACTGACCATCTGAAAGATTTTGGGAAAACTGGCAAGCACTTTGTTTTTCCATTTCTTTGTATTTTTCTATAAAGAGTTCCCGCTCGCAATTCATATGTTTTTGCTACATCTTCTACAAATTCATTGTTACGCAATTTTGAAGTAATGGCGAGTATCTCTTCGTCCCGCCGCTGTTCAGCAAGGAGCCAGTTATCCGAAATATCCGCCAAATTTACACGCATTTCAGGGACTTTAATCACTAGTTTGGATTCTAATGGAAGTGGGTTACGAGAAAAGAAATCAGCATGTGCCATACGCGTTCCCTCCCTATACACGACGTCAAAATCAAATGATTGCAAATACGCCCACCAGCGGTGTACTCTTGGTGTCAGATCGATTTTCAAGCGTGAGGCCTTTAGGGAATTGCAATCAGAGAATACCACAAATCTACGGCCTTGCAAGTAATGACGAAAATGTTTTATTGAATTAAAAACAGCCAATGTCTCCAATTCGTATGAATGATACCTGGACTCTGCAGGTGAAGTTCTCTTGCTGTAGTATTCTACCACATGGGGTCTATTATTTATCTTATGTAACAATATTGCGCCATAACCGTCAGAGCTAGCATCCGTGTGCAGCTCTATTGGATATTGTGGGTCAAAAATGATCAACACCGGCTTGTTTGTCAATATTGAAATTATTTTCTGGCGTATCTGCTCATGTTCGGGTTCCCACAAGAACTTACTCTTTTCAGAGGTAAGAAAATAAAGAGGTTTCATTAATTGTGAAAATCCAGGTACAAATTGCCGGAAGTAAGAAGCTAGCCCAATAAACTGTCTCAGCTGCGTGACAGATTGGGGTGTCGGCTGAGAAGTTAACGCATGTATTTTTCGTGGATTAGGTCGAATTTCTCCCGCTTTAATTTCGTATCCAAGATACTCAATACTCGTTTTAAGAAAAGAGCATTTTGTGATATTAAAGGAAAATCCGGCTTTTGTGAGAATATTCAGAATGGTATGTAGTCTATCAAGCGCTTCTTCTTTTGTTTTGGCAGCAATCATAATGTCATCCATATAGAATATGACATATGAATGTGCAAACTCGTCCAATGCTTTCATTACGGCACGTTGAAAAACAGATGGAGCGTTCTTGAGACCAAAGGGCATAGCTAAAAATTCATATTGGCCCTCCGAAGTAACAAAAGCCGTGCGCTCTATGGAATTGGGATGTATTGGGATTTGATGAAATCCACTAGCCATATCCAGGCACGAAAAATATTTTGCTCCACGCAGTCTAGCAATCTGGTCTGATATGAGAGGTAAGGGGTATTTATCTGATATGGTATTCGCGTTTAATTCGCGATAATCCACACATAAACGATTGGTGCCGTTTTTCTTTTTAACGAGCAACATAGGGCTGGCGAATGGCGAGCAACTGGGGCGGATAATATGTGATTCCATTAACTCCCTTATTTTATCCCTAACAAGAGCCTTTTCTTCCGAACTAAGTCTATAGGGTCGCCTCTGCACAGTTTTGCTCGGATCGACCAAACGTATCTCTAACTGACCAGTGGTAACTCGAGTTCGCGGAATTCCTTTTATAAACCAATCAGAGTATTCTTTCAAAATTTCCATCAAGAGAGACTTGTCACGCCCAATTAAATCAGTGTCTATAGAAATTAAGTCAACATTTTTTTCTGGTACGGAGCAGGCGTTTATGGTTTTCTCTTTAAAAATATCAAACTTTTTGCATGTAATTACAACACCGAACCCCTGGCAAAGAATTTCACGGCCAATCATTACGTCATGTGTTAAATAATTATTTAATACTACGTGAAACAAGACTTCCAAAGAATGTTTACTTATTTCTACCTTCGATAAAATTTGCAGAGTACTACATATAGAGGAACTGCCAATGCCTTTTAAAACTACAATATTATTAATTCTTTTTCCCATAAGTTTTCCGGATACAGTTTCCCTTATAAGTGAACATTCGGCACCCGAATCAAAACAAAATGGAATCGACTCACCAGACTGATAAAGCACACCTTTCGGCTCGACTACCGCGCATACATCCACTCGCTTCTCATATGTATTACCTCTGTTACTACCAGACGGCAAACTGTAGCTTTTTGCACACATTGACGCAATATGGCCCACGTCTCCACATTTAAAGCAAGTTACCGATGAACGGTCTCTTCCAGCTGCTACGCTACTTGAGAACTGGTTAGTTTTTCCCTCTGGTTTAGCCCTGTTTTTCTTCAAACGGCAGTCCGTTATCTTATGACCTTGTTTTCCGCAGAAATGACATTTTACATACATTTGTAGTTTCATATTTTTGTTCTCTGGCCAAGTAGAATTTTCTAGGGTGAGGTGTTCTCTTTTTCTGCCAAATGCGAATGCTTTTAGTTCCTGTTGCAATTCGTTTCTCGTTTTTATATTTGTCGTAAATATCAGTCGCTGCAATCTGTTGTCAAATTGAGCCGTATGTGCAAGAACCACTGATACGGCTCTTTCTTCAGCACACATTGATTTCCACCTAGACGTTAAGAATGTGACCAAACGGCTTCCATATACGGAAAGGCACTCTCCTTCCTTTGGACGACCGTTCAACATGTTGATGAGTGTAGCTGCCGACGTCTCTACACCTTCAAAGCGCTGCATAAATAATTCTACGAACTGTGGCCATGTAATACCGGCATAGCAAATTTGTGATAGCCACTGAGAAGCACTTCCCTCCAACGATTTGCTAAGAGCTATGATGAGTGAAATACCCTCTAGAGATTTTCAGACACGATCATATCAACAGTCGAACACCAGGAAGAAGCATTTGCGCCTACATGATCAGGATTGAATTTTGGTAATGAGACCACTTTCACCTCTTGTGAAACTGGTTTTGGAGCTTGCACTGCTTTAATCAATTCTATAAAGTTACGATTTTGCGACTCCAAAATTGCACGCCAAATTTCACTTGAATCGTCCACTTCTGATGTCGGATTAGATCCCGTTCGATCGTCACTTTTCTCCATCTTGCGATATTTGTCCACCCTTTAACGGCTAGTCTGAGAATGAAATGATACTCTTTACTATTCGTCAACGACTGCCATACATAATTTGTCCTTTCCTTGATCTGTTGTTTTATATCGATTCTCCCAGTCATATACTTACTGTAAAATCCTGTTCATTCTCTCACCATAGGTGAGCTTTTAACCCATCAGAGAGAAAAGCACGATTTTATTCGAACGGTATAGTACGATATTATATAAAGCAAATACAATGGTCTGAGTAAATAAAGCAAATTCAATATATTAGAATATAGATATAGACATAGTAAATATAGAGCTACAATAGGCCTATATCGACATACACACCGACATATATATATATATATATATATATATATATATATATATATATATATATATATATATATATAGTATATATAAATATGTAGGTCGGGGGTTCAATCCCCTGCTGAAGCATAAAAAAAACCGTAATAAGCAAACTGAAAACCTTGCTTAATAAATATTCTATAGAAACAAAAGGCACGTCTACATCTGTCAAATACACCGCTTTTGTTGAGAAAATGAAAATGGAAATGCAATTTACAAAGCAATAGTGCTCATGTGGTTTGACGCCTGATCATTAACAGGATTTTTTAACTGATCAGCCGTTAACCGTAAGAAAGCAGACAATTCCAGCAATCCTGGCGGATACTGTTGATTTGGAATTGGCTCCGACAGCTGCTGAATATTCACCTTCACCTTGTTCATCGACATGGACGTTGATGAAGATTTTGTGTTAAAAACACCAAATATCGTAAAGCCAATTGTTCTTAAGCCCGGTCCGTATACGAAAGTGTTATGCTATGAATTGCGGCAAATTTGGTATGTTGTAAATAATTGCTGCGTGTTTAGCTACTGCACTTTTTCAAGATGTAGGTTTCAAACACGACAATGGGAAACTTATTGTTGTGGACAAATGAAAAGTAGCACGAGAAAAGAAAAATTTCATGGATTCTGTTTGTCGCAAACAATGCAGGGATTATAGCGTGATGGCATTTTTTTTTACGGTAGAAAATATGAATCATTGACCATGGAGAAGTTTAACGATAAACTTCACCCGAGGATGATTAAAGAATCTCACATCGTGGTTGTGTAACAATCTAAAACCGAACTTTTGGGTCATATAAGGCTCAATGCTGAGGACGCTGGTACAAAAAAAAAATGCAGCTATATGACTTCTGTGTTAAAAAGAACGTGAAGTCACCAATACTGCCACGGAAATCAGTATATTACGACAACTTGAAGTACTGTTAGACAGACCATTGCACTCATTTGTTTGCTTGTTACATTTTAATGAGTTGCCTTTTCGCCACTTATTTTCTGCGCTTGAGAAATCGACTACAAGTGGACTGCAAACTGACAGGGGAGCTCTGACAAAATTAATGGAAACCTGTGAGCAGATTCAGGTACACAAAGAATTGGTACTTTAAGAAGGATCTCTATTTTTGGTTCCAAATAAGTAACTTGTTCTTTTTGAGGGTTGTACCTGACTATCAACGCATTTTGCTGGCAAATATGCCTCCTGCCTTGTCGAGCCGATCGAAACCGCTACTAACTGCATACATACCCTATAACCATTTGCTTGAATACTTGGAATTTGACAATTTACCGGTTCCGGATCCACATATTCAAGGAACCGATCGATTTGTGTAACCTCGTTGTCTTTTAACATTAAATACGTTGCTTCTAATTCGACATAAAGAGAGAGCATTGCGCACACTTGTAAATAAAAAAATATAAAAAGAGCGAGAGATAAGAAGCCCAAAACAGGAATAAATGTATTGTGTACCTCAACAATAAGTGCGCTTTTTCCGAAAACTATTAAAGAATATAGAAAATGAAATATCAGTGTTCGTGTTTATGTAACAACAACAACGACCACAGTCACCATCATCAACACATCTACCGCCAATACAACCTGAAGGTAAGTGCACCACCGCAGGAATCTTTCCGGCATTCTCTCTGTTCTCTCTGAAGAGGCTTTATCAAATTTTTTCAGATTGCTAGAAAAGCCTATATAAAGGCGGCAGCAACCAAATAAAATCCTTAGATAGATAGAACTAAGAAGGTCGGAGAGCACCAAGAAGGTATTTCCCCAGGCATGTGATGACCGTTGCATCAAAGAATATACGATTTCTAAACGGTTTCTAGAAAATATCAAGGGCTGGGTCTGTTTGTCCTGTCAACTGTTCTTTATTTTGCTACGGTTTCTGTTTTTTCTTTTTTTTTGTGAGTTTTATTTAATATTTAAGGAAACACTAAAACTTTTCTGAGTAATTTGAGGACTCTTTGCGTTCCTATTATCCAGCGGCATTCTTATAAAATATATGCTAGTATTGAAATTATAAAACTTGTAATTAGAAAAATAAAACAAAAATAATTGTAATATTACCAAAAGGAAAAAAAAAGGAATACAATATTCAATTGACAATCACTTGTAAATATATAAAATCTGTAAAAGAGCAGTAGCTACTCTTATGTAATACACAGCATCAACAGCATCATTATAAATTTAGGCAAATTTTCAATTTGTGTACTTTTCATCTCCTACTGACTGCACGTGCCAGTAATAAAATACGATTGACAAATAATAGCTATCCGCATTTTTCGTAAGAATTCAGAAAATGATAATGATGAATGTAACGCCTACAAGAGGTGGTATTTCCTTTCTTGAAATTATATCATATATATTCTTCAAATGTGACAACACTTGGAGCGCAAAAAATGTCTTTCACTTCAAGTGAAATATTTATTTATGTATTCTAAGTAATATAAAAAAATGGTGCAAATAAATGTAAGAAAACAAAAAGGACATTGATTTTCTTCTGATGTTTTTCTTCCAGTTCATCTAACCTTTGAAGTGAACGTTGAAGAACGTTGAATATTAAAGTTGTTAAAGATATCAAAATGACAGTATTACGTCTAAAAGCAATAGATAAAACTTAATGTGAAAATATTTCACCGATCAATATAATTTGTTTCAAAAATGAAAAAGTATGAATTCAAAAATAGAATAAGTAATTTAAACTGAGTCAGGGCATGAGGATGTTCTACATATGACAACGTCGTTGAGTGGCCTAAGTGAACGTTCAATGTTTATTAACTACTTATTTAGTAGATACCCTTTTATATGCATCATCTTCATTACCATCATGGATGGATGGATGTATGGATGGATTTCTCAGAATTGACTTGTGTAACAAAACAAATCCAAGCATTGCCAACATTCACCAAAATCCATTTAACACATTTTTAAGGCAATACCTCGAACATCAATCGTGTGCTTCTTTAATTGGTTAATTGTTTTGGTAATTTATGTATGTGTAACAAAATAAATTATTAACTCAACAGAAGTGAGTTATTATTGCTTACTTTTCAGATAATAAGGCCAAATTTTTCATATCGACATTATTCTATCTGAATTATGAGTATTGGTTAATATAATGTAGTATTATGTAACGGATGGCAAGACGAAATACCTAATATCCACAAATAGTCCCAACGTCTTGGACAGCACGTCACTGTTGACAACTACGCTTTTGAAATATTTAAGGACTTTATCTATCTTTGAACCAGCATTAATACCAGTAATGACGTCAGCCTGAAGATATTGCTAAGGATTACTCTTGAGAACAGGTGCTACTTTGGGCTTAGTAAGTTTCTCTCTCGAGAAACGAAAACCACACTCTACAAGTCTCATGCCTGTCCTTACATATGGCGCCGAAGCTTGGTCATTTTCCACCTCAGTTGAGAGAATGGTCAAGACTCAAGATTTACTCAAGATCTTTGGACCTATTTGCATTGGTGGCGAGTATCAAATAAGCACATGAGCTGTATGTTATTTTCGGCCTAAATCGATATTCGGTTGTTATGGCCACATAAGTAAGTAAGTAAGTATAAGCTGTTTGAGCTGTATGCCGACACCGAGATAGTAAATCGCATTACAATCCAGCGGCTGCGCTAGCTAGGTTATATCGAGAGAATGGAAGAACACACTCAAGCTAAGAAGGTGTTATATTAGGAACTCGCTGGTGGACGACGCAGAAGATGAAGACCTAACCTTTGGTGGAAAGATCAAGTACTGTAGAACTTGTCAGCGCTTGGAATTTCTAACTGGCGTCAACTAGCGAAAGAAAGAGCTTGCTAGCGAATCATACTCTATTCGGCCTCAATCGATTTTCGGTGGTAATGGCCAAATAAGTAAGTAAAGTATTACAAGTATGTAGGGGAGAATCAGGTGATCTGAGCCGTTTGACCATATACCATTGTTATCACTGCCATTAGAAATGAACATTGTCATTGTTTGCGAAACTTAGTGAACAATATTGTTCTAAAATGTCCCTCATTTTTGCAACTCTGCTACGAGGGCGGATTGATAAATAAGCTACCTAAGCTACTAAGTACGAAAAAGGCAGCACAAACACAAAAACTCTTTCTTTTGAAATTGCGATCTGTCAAACGTCAGCTGTTAAAATTTCACCCAAATTCATTGATTAGTTTATTTGTTGTAGTCATTTGAAGTAACCAACTTTGGTGTTTCTTGAAAAATGAAAAAAAGCGAATTTCGTGAATTGATTAAACACTATTAAAGGATCGCCGAGTCAAGTTGCGTGAGATTGTTGAAATGGTAAACATCTCATATGAACGTGTGTTCAACATTTTGCATGAACATTTGCATATGAAAAAGCTATCGTCAAGATGGGTGCCGCGTTTGCTCAGTGTCGAACAAAAACGAGTTCGAAAGACCACTTCATAGCGGTGTTTGGACATGATAAAGCGTAATCCTGTTGATTTTTGGCGTCGATTAATAACTGTTGATGAAACGTGGGTTCACCACTACACACTTGAAACCAAAAATCAATCGAAACAATGGGTGGAAGCTGGTGGAAATGCTCCGAAGAAGGCGAAGGCTGTGAAATCGGCTGGCAAGGTTATGACCACTGTATTTTGGGATGCACTCGATTATCTTGAAAAAGGATCCACAATCACAGAAAAGTATTATCGTGCATTATTGGATTAATTGAAGATGCAATCAAGAAAAAACGACCATATTTAAAGAAGAAAAAAGTGCTCTTTCTTCAACACAACGCACAGGTTCACACAGCATTAGATACGATGCTAAAATTACGTGAAATACACTTCGAATTGGTTGATCATCCACCTTATAGTCCAGATTTAGCTCCTAGTGACTTTTTACTGCTTCCAAACTTGAAAAAATGGCTCGCAGGAAAAAGATTCAGCTCAAACGAAAAAGTGATTACCGAAACTAACGCGTATTTTGAGGGGTTCCCGAAATCGTATTATTCAGATGGTATAAAAAAGTTGGAATATCGTCTTACTAAGTGTGTCGAAGTAAAAGGACTATGTTGAGAAATAAATGGTTTTTGAAAAAAAAAAATGTTTTTTTCCTACTTAGGTAGCTTCATTATCAATCCTCCCTCGTACGTTTCAACCGTTAGACATATAGCACAGCATTGACAGTAACAACGAATATCACTAATCTGGTAAGCAAAATAAACACGATTGTTTTACATCTATCTAATATAAAAAGTTCACAAACTAAAGATCATATAATAACTATTTTAAACGACAACCAACTTCAATACTACACATAAATATCTAATATCTGCATAAATATCGACATAGGTAGTCGACATTGGTCGTCGCTGGATATCGCTTAAATACAATGCATAAGAATGTTTGTACATAATTTCCTTTGACAAATTATGAAAAGCTCTTAACGTTATCGCAGGAAGCCAATCATTGAAATTATTATTTTTTAACTTTAATGTTCACTTATCAATAATATATCGTACTTCAATTCTCGAATTTACAATCATACAAAGTCAACAGCAAATATGTTATGGTGTGGTTGTACGATCGATTTAAACGTCCTTGATCTTTTGGAAACCATTGAATAGATGGAGAATATTTGTATCCGAATGCAGTGGTGGACCCTAAAATTATATGTGAGGTGAAACAACTGTAACAACAACTATACCAATCACAATTCCAACCGTTGGTTCAACATGGGCATGTTGAAAAGCGGTATCATCGATTCCGCATTTTGCGAAGTGTTCAACGTGATGAATAAGACAATAAATAAGAAAGTTGGACAACCAAACAGCTGCCCAACTCATTGTACAATGTGTTTAACCAACGGTTGGAGCGTGTATACTCTGCATAAGACCAAAGAGCCAGTTGACCTTCTTGTCTGGATTCCACTGCTAGTATGAATGAAAATAGGACCCCAACACCAAATCATTCCATTACTCGTACTTACAACAACAAACTAATCTAAAGTAATATTAATTAAAAGATCATTTATAACTCAGTAATCATAAAAATAGAATAAAAATAAATTTTGTTGTTGCTATTAAGGCTATGGTATGCTGTGCGTATGATGTTGTTGACTTACGCCATTAACTATAAGTCTTATCAACGTCAAACACGATAAACTTGTTTGCTTGTCCAACGACAACGACAACAACTATGACAACGTAGACGACAGCAACAACAACGATGACGATTGCATTGGATTCCAACTTCGACTCATGCATGTTGATTTCGATATGTGTGATGTTTATCGCAATTGACAGTTTGCAATGGGTTTGGTGCAAGTAAGTTGGCGAATCAAGCAAAAAAAGATATGCAAATTAAGCAGAGTGGAAGAAACAAACATATCTAGTTGGAAAATTAAAGCAAGCAATATTGTCATAAAATATAACTGCGAACCGAAGACGTACTGAATCCACTAGCCAAATATACGCTCGATGACTTGAACACACGGAGTAATCAAACAGACTAAACTCTAATTTTTTTTTAAATTTTTACCCCAATTTAACTTTCTTTATAACTATTTCATTTAGAACAACAATGTTTGATACGTAGATTAATATTTCAGTGGCTTCCAAAACTTGAGTTAGTCAGATGTACATCCCATACAAATTTTTGAATTTTTGTTTTTAATTTTAACCCGTCATAACTTACTTATAATTAAAACGAATATATTTGAGATGTAGAAAAAAAATTAAAGGCAAAATTATTTTAGAAAAAATGAGTTAGCCACACCTTCTGTTTAATATACCTTCCATGCAATGCCCCAGAAGTTTTAGAAACTTGAACCGTCATAACTTACGTACACTTCTACTAAAGGCAATCATATTTGACATGTAGAATATCATAACAAGGTGAAATTATTTACAATGAAATGGATTACCACAGCATACTTAAAAACATATATTAATCTACATAACACCAATATTTCACATGTAGAATAACATAACAAAGTGAAATAATTTCTTTAGAGATAGGTGAGCTACGCTTATTATTTAACGAAACTTTCGTATAAGCCAGCAGAATAAAAGAAATTTTAATGGCCATAACCTTCTTAGAAAAACAATATTTTAAGCATCGATTAATGTTGCCAAGTCAAATAATTTAACAGCAAATTGCTTATGACGACCACAGTTTAATGTACCTCCCAGACTAAGTTGCGGAATTAAAAAATTATTTTGAATCGCTATAATTTACGTAGTCTTCTACTTCAGACAACCATATCAAACGTGTAGATTTATATTACAGGGTGAAAACATTTCAAAAAATGGGTAAGCTACTAAGTTACTATTTAATGTAGCACTCATACGAAGCTACAGAATTAAAAATAAATAAGACTTTCGCTTATTGCAGAGATTAATTTTACAAAAAAACTTACGCATGCATCGCCGTACACGTGATACAAGTCAAAATTCTCAAAAAACTCAAATAAGCTATTAGCACCATCATGTATGAATTTGCTTTAAATTTAGTCATAAATAGTGCGAAGTCGTTCCAGTATATACATATAGAACTTATCATTCGTAATCAGTGTTTAGACTAACCTACAATTGTGGCAAATCTTCCAATTATTTTTTCCACCGCGACGAGCTAAACGTCTAATAGCTGGCTTTGTAATACCTTGGATATTATCACGAAGAACTTTACGATAACGTTTAGCACCACCTTTGCCCAAACCTTTTCCACCTTTACCACGGCCGGTCATTTTTTATTGAAATATTTTCAAACTAATTTAATATAAATGTAACACGAACACAGAACAACTAAATCAGTTCAACTGCTCACGTACGCTGACGACATAGATATTATCGCTCGCTTAGTTGATGCTCTTAAGGATAGCTTCCTGAGGATCGAACAGGCTGCAAGTGTCATGGGACTAAAAATTAATGAAAACAAAACAAAAATATTGTTATCGGCACTATCAACACCGAATACTGATGAATTCTTGACCATCGGCACCTACAAATTTGAAACTGTGGATGACTTCATCTACCTTGGCATAAACGTGAACAGCTCAAACGCCGAATAATCCAACAGAAATCCAACGCCGAATAATGTTAGCAAACAAAAGCTATTACCACCTTGCGAAGCACCTTAAAAGCAAAGCACTCAGCCGATCGATTAAAATTAAGCTATATAAAACTCTCATATACCCAGTGCTGACCTATGGCAGTGAAACATGCTGCAAGCATGATGAATCAAGGCTCTCCACATTTGAGCGAAGAATATTACGCCGCATCTTCGGCGCAGTGAAACTTAAACATCTTTATAATAGCCCCGACATCATAGCCACCATCAAAACTGAACGACTTAGATGGCCTGGTCACATAGAGAGAGAGAGAGAATGAAGATTTGAAATTTCAAATATCATACGTATGTGAATAACCCAAAACAAATGACGTGAAAAAGAGTCAGAATTTCATATATTCATTTCCCACTGGGTATGAATGAACATACGAGTATATACGAAATAATAAATATCTCTATGATGAGCTATTAAAACAAATTGATAAGATGAGTTGTACTTACATAAATATGGTAAATACAAAACATAAATACGCATAACATACATATTGCATAGGTACCTCAATAGATTCGAGATCCTATGTATTCACTCACTTAGGTGTTTCTATAATGGGGCTTTAGTAAAAAGAAAATCAATGTTGAATAATAAATTTTATCAATAATATTGTAAAGTACTAAATGATAGATATCAAATATGCAGTTCTATTTAATGAATGATAAATAAGAAAAAAAACATTAAATTGTAATAACCTGTTTGAAATATCGAAATGTTACAGAAATGTAGTATGTGCACAACATGTGCGTAATGATACTCGTGTAGGAAACATTTTTTTCTATCTAGTTTAAATGTTTTCCTGTATTGACAAGAATTGTTCTGCTAAAATAAATAAACAACATCAATATATACACATACATACTATATGTTTATTTCACTTTAATAAATTCACAAGGTGTGAGAAAACAAGCAGTCAATCAGTGTATTGTCAGCCTACTTGTAATTTGTATTATAAACAAAGACATTTTTTTGATGTAAAGTTTTAAATTTATTGATTTTTTATGTAGCAAAATTTGATCTTATGGATGAGAGCAACATTAAATACAGCAAAAGCTATAACTTCAATTTTAGAGTAAAATTTGCGATTGAAAATTACAATTTAACCCAACTCAACTTTCATTTAAAAATCTATAGCAGTTACATACTACTGACCCTTTGAGTTGAATGTTAAATATTTATGAGGATTCATGCATACGTATCTGTATGTACCGATTGCTAACAGATGTAATTAATCTTGATAGATTGGCATTATGAATGTACTACATAGAATCATGCCGAGAGGTTAATAGGTGACCACACTGAAGAGGAAATAACATTCTAAAAACTGTATATGAGTACAAAATGAAAATTGTAAAAGTCAAAACGGAAGATGGATAATGGCTATATTTCCTTCTTGTATAAGAGTAACTTGTATCCTCTCCGACTCCTTTTTTTTGTTTGCAGTATGTTGATACAAATATATACCTAAATGCATATAAACATACATACATAAGAGTACATATACTATTTATATATCACACAAACCCACACACATATATGAAAGAGAAATTAAAATGAAAAATTGCTTTAACATTGTGATCCTTTCATATGCAAGTCATATAATATTACCATAGCTGGGGTATTTTCACCCATTGTTTACTATGGTGTTAAGCTATTGCGTTTAGCGATTGTATGTGCGCATTTTGCTGTATTTTTTCCCCCTCTGGTGCATAAAAAATAAAATTTTTACTTTGTCTACATGAAAGTCTAGACATTTTTGAAATTGTTTTCCACACCTCAATCTCCTCTCTGTGTTCTTTTATTCTAGCATTGATGCTAATTTTTGCTGTTACCCTTTAGTATTTTTTGTCAATGCAATTGAGATTGCCATAGTGATTAGTGACTTTTTCAGATTGATAATTTTGGTATTGGATTTTAGCAATGACAATTTTTTTTTTGGTTTTTGTTCTGTCATGTTTTGTATTGTCTCATGAATAATTTAATTTTATTTAAAAATTTATCGATAAACATTTTTTTTATGATGACCGCCTATATACAATAGTTGTCATGTTGTTGTTTTAATGTGACCGTATTTTATTATGAATATCCATTCAAACCAATACACAGTTGTTGTACAAGTACGTAATAATGGGTAATTTCATTTCACAGCTCACGGTCAATCGGATGCAACAACATGAATATATTTTTAATTAAATACATACCACACTACAATATGATACTCACAAATACCCTCTGGTTTCATAGCGTGTATTAAAATGTAATAAAATAGTATGCATATATGCATACTCGTAATTGTAATCAGAAGCAATCATCTTTGCTGAATTAAAGGCGTATCAATAGTTGCACAAAAATAAATAGTTGTGCAATCATTGCATACATACATACATTGCAGTATATGAATAGTCGCTTCGATGGAGTGAATGATATAATCTATATAGAGACACATTCAAATACAGGCATATCCAAAAAGCACCCCATGAAGATGAAGTAGCTTTAGTAATAATATACATATGTTAATTGTTGTTCCTTTTCTGATGCATAGTTTGTAGTTTGTATCGATAGTATATAGTATGGATTTATCGATTGTAATTATAATAAGAATATGAATGCAGCATTCCATACATACACTACACACTACATCTATACGTAGCACTACCACACATCGTGTAAGGTTAGTAATGATTATACGTTGTTGTGATACCTGTAGTATTTTTGCTTAATATTATAAATTGTCAAAATGACCATGTAGCCAGCAACGCATGCAGTAGCATGCAGGGCATATCATCGCATTTTATTGTACGTTATTGTCAGTCAATGAGAGGTGCTTATTACCCACTGACTACAACGAACGTACTCATATTTTAGCTACTGTTGCAGGTTGTTTTTAACCCTTGTGCAACATCCTCATTTGTACGCTTGGTGCAGCTGTACCACTGTGTATTTTATATTGATATTATAGTCCGGCTGAGAGGTGTGATACTTAGTTAGCAACCCAGAGTAGCACAAAAAGAAGATGAAAAAGCACAAAGAAAAAGCAAAAGAAAACAAAGGCCTTACCATGCCGTTTTACTTAAATGGCCTTAAAAAGCACTATAAAATAGACCAAAAGCCTTACCAACTCGCTTTCCTTAAAAGATCTAAAAAAATTTCTATGAAACAAGTATGTATAAATGCCTTTAAGGGGGAAGACCACCTTGAGCTGTCGGAAAATATAGTATGTTCGGAATTTTTTTCAGCATTAAAACAACTTGCAATGATAAAATGTTTTATATGATTTTATTAGTTATCTTTTTTACAATAAATGTCAATTTTTTTTGCTTCGATCTCGGGCTACCTGTACACGCTGAACCAGGTCGCGTAGCCCCCTTCCAGCCCGGTTTTCCCCATCGGTGGGATATCTGGACCCTTGGCAAGTGAATCTGGAACAAAAGTTAGATAGGCAGGTTATTCTCCATATAATTTCGCACTGAAATACTGAAGCCGTTTTTTGAAAAGTTAATTTTTACGAAAATGGTGGCTATTTATAAAAAAATTGTTAATGTTTTACCTGTCAAATTTGCCTCAAAATCGTGCTTTAAAAATCCAAATTATAAAATATCAAAAATCCCATCCAGTATTTCGATGCTGAATTATATTCTCGATAATTTTGCAAGGTTTCATCAAAATCGGTTGAAAACTGCAAGCGTGATATGTCCCACCAGTTTACAAAATGTCGTTTCGAGATAAACGACGAAGTTTTAGAAACTCGCTCAGTGCCCCTGGAAATTTTTTAAAAAATCGTCTCGTTACCTCATTTAAATATTTCTAGCGGACTATAGATGCATACTACATTAAAATACACACCTCATAGAACATTTCAAGCAAAACAAAAATTCGATTTTTTCAAACCGATAAAGTGGTCTTCCCCCTTAAGAAGTGATGAAATCGTGTTTTGAAAAATTAATATTTATTGATCAGTTCTCTTTTTCATTGTTATACATACATAATTATTTTCTATGAATTTCGTTCGAATAAAATAATTTTCAAATATGTAAAAGAATGAAGAATATTATATTTTCACATTAAAAATTCATATTAATTCATATTAAATTCATATCATCTTCATATTTCTTTTCTAAATAAATCGTACATATGTATGTCTTTCACAATGCCCAACCATTGACGATAAGCTCTATGAGTCTAATGACGAGCTTCAAAAAAGTATAACAAAAATAATTACATATACTCGTACTATATACTAGAAAACCCGATAAGTGAGCAACGATGGTTATATAGTGTCAAAATGATTAAAAAGCAATGATCTCCTTATGCTCTTCCTTTTCATGGAATACCTTTTTAAGCGCTTTTATACAATGCCTATAATAGTAATGCGAACTTATAATAGAGTGCTTTAAGAAGGCATATACAGGCCTTCAATGTCTGTACGCGTGCAGGTGTATGTATGTGTATATCGGAGGGGGCGTGAGTTGATATGCGAAACAATTTGAGGTAAAAAAAGTAAGCAGTTCATGTAAAATGATGGGAAATTAAATTGGAAAGATATTATGCTTATGTATACACTGTAGAATGTACCTTTTATTAGTATAATATTAGTTTTTATTACTAATATAACTAAACTGGAAATAAAACAAGGAAAAATTATAAAGGCACAAAATAAAAGAATAAATTCCAAAAAAAAAGAAAAGTTAAAAAGTAATTATACTGAGCACTTTGAGATTTCCCGAATCGAAACAGCAGGTAAATCAATCAGCAATAGAATACTTACGACTTCTTAGAAATGCTGTTGTAAAAAATTACAATGTAATGTTTCAAAGTCAAAATTGGTACACCTGTACCAAGCATGTCGCAAGAGGGTTAATGTACAATATATAGAAGTATATATTTTCCTTTATTACTGCTATTATAGTATTCGCTTTCATTATCATGTTTTTTGCGGCATTGTTGAACATCACACATATTGACGATATTTTATGAGATTTTGTTTGTTTTGAAAATTGTTGCATGTGTGACAGCAATTATTTATATGATATTAGTTCATACAAGACACGTCAGCCTCATATGTACTCGTATATGGTACCAACATTATGTACTTACATGTATTGGTTAATTATGTATTCAAATTTCATAAAAATTCCGATAATGCAATATTTGTTCGTTATACATTGTAGTATGCCAAATATACAGGGTGCTTTTAGGCAACACTGTTTTTGGCAGCCTAGCTGTTTTCGTGTAACATGTTACTGTCAAACATGTTCCGTTTGGTCTATAGTTTAACCATTAATCGACTTACAAGCGAACAACGCTTGCAGATTATTGAATTTTATTATTAAAATTCATGCTTGGTTAGGAAAGTGCATCGTGTACTTCTTCTATTTTATGGTCAGTTTGGGCGACCTTCTGAGACGGAATCTTGTGACTAAATTTCGGACTAAATTTACATTATTGGACATTATTACCTCGTTGGACCAACACACATACGTAGAGTGCGGACAGAGGAAAATATCACAGCTGTATCCGCCAGTGTTGTTGATGACCGTGAATTACCGATTTGGCGCCGTTCGTAGCAATTGGGCCTCTATTACTCCACTACGTGGAAAATTTTGCCAAAGGACTTGGGTGTAAAACGTTTTAAAATACAGCTGGTGCAAGAATTGAAGCCACACGACCTAACACAACGGCTAACTTTTGATGAATGGGCGCTGACAAAATTGGATAAATATCCACTTTTTTATCGGAACATTGTGTTCAGCGACGAAGCTCATTTCTGGTTGAATGGATATGTGAACAATCAAAATTGCCATATTTGGTGTGAAGGGCAGCCAGAAGCATTGCAAGAACTTCCAATGCATCTTAAAAATGCATTGTTTGGTGTGGATTATGGGCCGGTGGCATTATTGGACCGTATTTTTTCAAAGACGGCGGAGGCAGGAACGTTACTGTGAATGGCGAGCTCTACTTTGCGATCATTACAAACTTTTTTTGCCCAGAATGGAAAAGGTGGACTTAATCAACATGTGGTTTCAACAAGACGGTACCACATGCCACACAGCACGCGAAACAATGGCCCAATTGAGAGGCGAGTTCGGTGAACAGTTTATTTTACGTTTGAAGCCGGTCAATTGACCGCCTAGATCGTGCGATTTAACACCTTTAGACTATTTTTTGTGGGGCTATGTTGAGGCTCATGTCTATCGCGACAAGCAAGCAAGCAACTGTTCATGCACTGGAAGCCAATCTTGAAGAATTTATTCGTGAGATAGCTGCCGATATGTTGGAGAGAGTAGGCCAAAATTGGGCCCAGCGTATGAACCATTTTAGGCGCAGCTGCCGTCACCATTTACATGATATATCAAATCCGAAGGCTCTTAAGAAATCTCTCTCTCTCTCTCTCTCTATATATATATATATATATATATATATATATATATATATATGTATATATATATATATATATATATATATGTATATATATATATATATGTATATATATATATATATATATATATATATATATATATATATATATCTATATATATATATATATATATATATATATATATATATATATCTACGTGTATATATATCATTTCACTAAAATCAATTTATGTTAGAATATTTACGTAATACATATAAACACAGATATGTATCGTGTGCCACACTCGTATGTACATATTTGAATTTATATATGTATATATATATATATATATATATATCTATATATATATATATATATACATATATATGGTGCCGTAGCTCAGTGGTTAGTGTGTTCGCCTTCTGATCTGTAGGTCGTGGTTCAATACCCGGCTGATGCATAACAAATTTTATATCGAAAAGATTTTTCTTTCGAATGGTACCCACCTGTCGGCAAGCAATTGGCAATTCTTCCGACAGTAACAACTTGCCATGAAAAAGCTTCTAAAAAGAACTCTGTGACAAAGCTCAGAAAAAGTGATATCACAAGTGTTCTGCCGTTCGGAACCGGCTAAAATAAGTAGGTCCATTCTTATACTGTCCAAAATTTAAGACGCACAACAATAATAGAAGAGAAGCTCGGCCAATGAGCCCTTTGGGGCTTTAAGTGCCACATATTTATTTATTTATCTATATATATATATATATATATATATATATATATATATATATATATATATATATATATATATATATATATATATATATATATATATATATATATATATATATATATATATGGTTATGCCTATTGAACATAGGGCAATTATGCATAATAATTTTACAACTTTTATGAGCTAAATATATTTCGAATAACAGACAGGATATTCTTTAAATAATGTTTAATATTCAATGCACACTTGCACACATATATATTCCCACAAATAATATGCATACATTTATAAATGCATAGAAAGTGTATGTCAACAATAGAAAAACCCATAATATAACAGTTGCAACAATAAGCAACAACAAGTGCAAGAAATGTGAAGCAAAATATTAAACACCAACATTTACCACATGTACTCATATTTACATTTGTATATACACATACTTATGCACATACATCGACTATTACAGAAGTTATATTTACAAATGCACTCATTCAGTGCCTTGCATTGGATCGAATTTTTGAGCATTTTGGGAAAGAATGCATGAATGAATGAAAGGAAATCATTTCATCCCAACCACTAGCAACAACAAATAAGGATTAAATTTGCAAATATTAGGCAACATTTAAGAACAACAATTCCCTATTCATATTACTTACTTTTCATATCATAATTTAATCATTTTCAGTAGTTGTACGATAGGCTCTTCTATGTTATATTTGTAGAGCATAAACTAAGGCAGTACAAAAACAACAAAATACTAAATCCTATAGTAGTAGTGTAATGGATGAACAAGCTAATGGAATTCAGAATTGGAAAATTGAAATATTTATCATCAATGTTGCAACAATACTCATATGTGAAATTTGTAAATTGATTTTTAATGCAGCACATACATCACATACATATACAATATTTCTACATACTAAATAGGAATAGAAATAGAAATTGAATACACTGTAAAACACATTTTACAATTATCCAATCATCTGTCATCTTTCTATTTAGCTATTAAAGACTTGTTATTATTATTGTTATTACTATTTTCATTCCCAAATACAATGCGTACATATACACCATAAATCTATTGTACCAGTATCAGTATCATCATTATTATAATCATCCAAGTTTTCTTTCAAACAATCATGGAGAAAGCTTAGTTCTCGTTAACAATAATCTAAATTTCTGAAATCGACAAAGCAACCATCAGATGGTATCACAATGAGAGAGAATTGAGCTCTATGCGATGGAAAAGTCACAAGAACATAATTATTCAGAAATTATTTATTTAATACCATAATAGTGCATAATAGTGATGATATACTATTTTGTTACCCGAATGTGTGATGATAATGTTGGGGGGATGTAGTGTAAGCAGCACGGCGTTAGTTGCCACACAGCATGTTACATAATCAATCGACTTACTAAGGAATTGTAATTGTGTGACGTAAGTTCTTTGTGAATACTTTCTATGGTGATCGGAAAGGACTCCCAAACATAAACAAAATAAATAAATATGTGACACTTATTATCCCCGAAGTATCTTTTGGACGAGCTTCCCTTCCAGTTACCCTTAGCTTCCTGTCTAACTTCAAAAAGCCTACAAATATGTATGTAATAACATTTGATGCCAATATCTGATTCGATCGAGTTTAAGGTGTAAAAAAATGTTGAAACTGAAGCTAACCAACGAAGCAAAATTAATCCAGCACAAAAAACTAAATCTACTAAATAAATAATACTTAAAAAAATATGTGATACTTATCACTTTTAACCTCATACAACAAAGCGTAAAACCCAAATTTTCCCAACGACAAAAACGATTTATGAAGAAACAAAAGCAACCGCAGTAGCAACTATAATAACAATGGCAAAAACAAAATACAAAAAATAAGCACTACTAACAACATTCATTAGCTATACAAATCACACAGACTACGTCATGCTCAGGATGATATGAAGCGTTGGCAACAAAAAAAAATGCCAAAACTTGTAAAAAAAAAACAAGAAGAAATACATACAACGCATAAGAGCAAAAATATTGACATAGCGCTGCTGATAATGATGATGAGGATGACGATGATGATAACGATGTACGATGACGTTTAACGCTTGGGACCACCACCAACATAACAAACCGCCATAAAATGATTTTGGGGTGACATCAATGACAACAAAAGCACAGAAAACCATTGAATAACGAGTTCGATACGCGAATGCACATACTCGCTCGTACGTACGGGGGGGCTAACAAAAGTTCGGTAAATTGATGGTATTTTATGTGATTTTGAAGAATTAAAAAATACATAGTACACGTTTTGTAGTAATCTAACGATACTTCATTCTAAATTTCATAAAATCGATAAGAATGAAATGAGAAATTCCCCCACCAACGTCTGAAGAAATTCGACATGCAATTCTTTATGGATTTCAACGTCAACTTAAGCCCATAGATATTTTTAATGAAATCCAAACAGCATATGGAGTGAACGTACCTTCTCTTAAGATAATTTGTAAGTGGTTTCAACGATTCCAGACTAGACATTTTTCCGTGGAGGACGAGCCTCGTGAAGAAAGGCCAAAGTCTTCGGCCGACGAGATAAATGTGGCCTGGTTAAGGAAAAAATTGACGAAGATCCACGAATGATACAAAAAATGATAGCCAGTGAATTTCGCTTGAATGCTATGGCTGTATCGCGAATATTCCGAAATCATTTACAATACTCGAAGATTTCTGCGATTGGTCCCACGAATGTTGAATGATAGTCAGAAAGAAGCTCGACTTCGTTTTGCTCACTATTTTCTAAGAAAATTCGAAAACGGAGAATCTACCAACTTCATCATGATCGCAACAGGTGGCGAAGCTTGGTTTTCCAAGTACGACCCGGAAACTTAACAGCAGTTAAGTTTCCGGGAGCAAATCCACATGTTAAAGCATGGCAACAAAAGTCAACAATGAAAGTGATGATTGCGATATACTTCACTAGAGCAAGAATTGTAGCTGCTATTCCCCTAAATACTTGTCAGACAGTAACTGCGAAATTTTATACTGAAGACTGCTTACCAAAAGTGTTCCAAAAATTGTTGAGTAACAGAAACAAATAGGAACTGCGCCGCTATTATTTGCACATGGAAGGCATCTAAGAAATTCGCCCGTCACCATATTCCCCGGATCTGGCACGTTGTGTTTTCTGGTTATTTCCAAACATTAAGAAAAATTTGAGGGGAAAAGTCTTTGGTAGCAATGCAGAGATAATCAATGCGGTTAACTTAGAACTTAATTTGAGGATTACGTTGATTAGTGGATCTACAGATTTCAAAAATTTATTCAAATTAATGGTGATTATGTAGAAAAGATAAAAAATACTGAAGGTATTGGGTGTTTTTATTCATGCAACTTACCGAACTTTTCCTCGCTAACAATAAGTTGGGCTGTCTGTCAAATTCAAGTACACGCCAGTGGTGATGTCGATGGCAACATATTGTTGACAGCAGCAACAACCAGTCTAGCAGCACACTTCAACCAATAATAACACTTGTCAACGTCAACAGCTCTTTCAGCGGGTGTAGATAGTATATTATGTATGTATATAGAGGAGGGGAAAAAACAATTTCGCGCACAAAAACATACACACACACACATGAATTACAACCAGTTAATAATAACAAGTGAAGAACATGTGACCTTATATATAAAACAACTTTTTCATTGCTAGTATTTCATGACTGTTGTAGTTTTTTCTTCTTCTTTGTTTTTTTTTCTGCTTCATCTTCAGTTTCAAATGTCTTTTTGATTGCGAGCTGTCAACAAATAATGACACTTAAATTCAATTTGCACATATACGCGTACTTATGGGTATGTATGTATGTGTGTATATGTAGAAAATCACGCATTACGTACTTCATTGACCACATAGCGATACACCTGTTTATGGGTTTTATCACCCAACCACCAACCACAATTGGTATTGTTAGCTAGCCGAAGGGATATTAAGTATTTAGTTAGTATGCGTATGTGAGTGCGGATTGTGTGCTTAGTGTGTGGTATTGGAATCGAAACTATTGTGGCTGATTACAAAGGTATCTACATTAAGGTGGGATACATTTTCTAACAGCTTAATCCGACGAATAATAGAATTATAGAATCGCTTCAAGCGTTATCTTCCAATGAACCGAAAAATATGCGAGCATATATGCTCGCTGTCCATAAATTTCTTATCACCAACTTTTATTCCGACCATTAATATGCACTTTCTTTAGTGCTTAGAGGGGCTTCTCTACAATATGACTATAAAAACATGTGAATATCAATGAATCACCTCAGAACTGACCAGAAACCCGCGTTCATTCGTACTTGTTCGCCGACATTTCCACAGAACTTGCTGTCTCTTTTATAGTTGCTTTATACGATTCCTTGGAAACAAATTTCGTTGAATCAGTTTACCGAAATTTTGCTCCATATAATTTGACTCAACCTAATATACATATATGAATACACTTTTTTCATCGGGTCCATTAGGTGTTCAATTTCCCCCTTCCCCGCATGTGGTTTACGAATAGCTTTTGTACAAATGTTGCCATCAGTATTTCCATTAAATTCACATTTACATATACACCATACACACATGAAGTCTACGTACTTGTATATGAAGCATTCCCTTAATACGAATATAACATATGTATGTACATAGTATGTAGGTACATTATATTGAGAATATTCTCGTTAAATCCCTAAGCAATATGTTACTTCTTTATATCGTTTTCGGTAATGTGTATATAGAATACAATGTAATATCTTGCCATTTATGTACTTTCTAAAAGCAATAGCATATTTGGTATATGAAAAGCATCACACGTTTTTATTTTATACATTTATTGTTTACGACTATTGCATATAAACATATTTGGTAAAAGAATTTTAACACATTGTTGACCACATATAAACAATTGCACAACGACAGATGTCTTCAACACATCAAATCAAATTAAAGGGCAAGAATTAAAAATAAAACATACATATAGTACATGCAAGAATAACATATACTTATGGCCAATCTAATGAAACCATTTTATACTAGTTATGTTCAACAACGTTTTATGATTTATATTATTACGTATTACAACCTCAACACATCATCTCATAAATGAAATACGAGTATATTGATTTCTTCTCATTCAATTCATACTAAGTACCTTGAAATTCAATACAGCTTCGATTTTTAAATGAGTTAATTAATTTAAGAAATTATTAATTTAATAAATTTATTATTCCGTAAGAAAGGCGATTAAACCGAATGTATGGAGTATTAAAATGTTCTACAAAAATTTTTAAAAATGTCCCTCTGGGTCACTGCATAAATTAATAATAGTGGTGGTCCATATGGATATGTAGTAGACGTAACATATTTCCCCTACAAGGATTTTTATATAATTATATTTTAGATTATACCAAAAACGACGTCAAGAACAAAATTGGTGATAACTATGGCCAACTGGTGGTCTTTTGAGATCATCATGTGTGTGAAATATATGCTGATACTAGTATTGCTAAGATTATTTAAAGCCAGCCAGCTCTTCGGTTAACCCTGAAAAGATAACCTTAGTCGATTCGAGTAACACTGTTGCTCTATTTTCCATTTTGCTTTCCATTCGCTTATCATATTGGATTCTCTATTAGACGTTAAGTGGAGTGAGCGTAACATAAGTACATTTTTTGCAGCAAACGAAAACAAATGTCGTCAAAATGACGAAGTTTGCGTTTTGAGTGAATCTTAGGTATTACGAACATATATATGGAACAAACCTAAACATAATCATGGATAACTGGTTCACACCAATTTAGTCCGTAAAACCACTTTTGCATGAGTGAAAAAAGATCCCGAAAGGATTGGGAAACACAATGGGCCTAAAATGCAATACATCCATCTTTGTTTCGAAAACGAGGTCACTTTTTTAGAAGCCGAAACCGAATAAAATTGTTTTCATTAATTCCGAACATAAAAAGCCTTTCAGGGTCCGGTTCTACAATACCACTAAAGGAGGGATCGACATTTTCGATCAGATATGTAATGTTCAAATAAAAGAAAAAAGGAAAGAAAAAGAATTTTGAACATAGCATTTATAAACAGTTATCTGATTTACACTCATAATATGTGAAATCACGAAATTATTATGCCGTAGAGATTATGTGAAGCAGTTTCAACAGATGAAATACGCCAAAAGAAGACAACGCCAAAAAGTCAGATTGCTAGTGTTAAGGCTAATATTAGCAATGATAACGAAGGACTAAAAGAAAAAGTTGTGGATTTTGCCCATGCCCAAAACACCGCATAACTATGATATCTTGCGAAAAATGTAAAAAACGCGTTTGTGGGGAACATAAACTTTAGCTTTGTATAAAAGAAAAGTAGATTTTTTTTATTTCTTGTTTCGAAATTATGATATATTTTTTTTTAATTGAAATATTGTACAATAGTAGTTGTTAAGTGAACTCATGTACATCTTTTTTCAATAAAAATCAACATTGCGGAATTTTGTTAAAAGAATTGTATAATTTTAGTTCCTTACAAGCCAAGAAATTGAATAAATGAAATTAATGATCTCTTTCATTATATTCTTTTTTTTTTTTTTAATTTGAGTTTCAAAACAAACTTCATCGAATCGACGTACATTACCTTTAGTGTATGGTATATAAAATAACGTTACTCTGTAAGGATAAGGATTTGAAGGTACAGACTTTCGAGCTGCATATCCTCAAATCGTAGTCTTTGTATCGTTTGTGGTGATGCCAAACGGTATTGGCGCCTTTATCAGAAGCTATTTGTATATTTTCATTGGATACGTGCTGTACATGATGGGGCCCAAAGAATACAATTATATTACATATGTGAACGATCGTTTTTAATGCAAATTTCCTAATGTGCAGCGTATATATGTACAATACATGTTCTTAAATGAAATTAATTCACTTGTTACAGTTAATAGCTAGGAAAAATTGAAATTTTTTATTTATTTTATTTTATTACAATATTTAGAAATATTAATTCTAATATTGATAATAAAAGCTCTTTGCAATAAATCTGTAATTTTATAAACCTGCCACTCAGGGATTAACACTCTATGTATGTTAGAATGGGTTGATAAAGAATGTCTGAAACATTCAGTCAGTTGAAATTTTAACTTTTCTTAGCATAACCTCTTTTTGTTTGTTTTAGAACTCTAAAATAGTAAAAATTCTTTCATGATTTTTGATATTGAACTACTGTGTTCGCTAACCAAATATGACTTCGAGCATCACTGATTTCTGTGAGGGCTGATCAACTCAACTTAATGGATATTTGTATATTTTTTGTTCAATTTGTAGCTACCCAACCGAATGTTCATGTATCCATACAAATATTTAATTAATTTTTTATTTTACTTCATTATTAAAATATACTCAGCAGCAGAGGCCCAGAAGCAGCAGTAGCAGCAGTAATTTTATGGATTGCATACAATCCGGTGACATAAATATATGTATTGTATATATATACATACATATGCATATCTACAAATACAAATGTGAAATGTAATTTACTTTAGAGTTGTCATAAAAAATATCACAATAAGAAAAATACATAGAATAACAATAATCATAATATTATGGAGAACAGAGCAGCACGTTTGCAAACACAATACACACAGATACACACACACTCAAAAATGAACATCAAAAACAAACGTATAAAATAATATAAGTAATATTGTGGTTATAAAAACGAATGAAAATAGGAAACATTCACATAATGTTCACAATACTCGTACACTCGCATAAGTACCGATGTCGGTAGATAGGTATGTATGTATTATAAAGGGTTATCCATTTCGCGGTTTCAAAAGTATAGGGCTAGAATTCGACATCTGTCAAACTGAGTTGTTAAAACAATTTCTTTCTTTTTCAGTTCAAAGTCTGACATTTGCGAAAATGGATCGCTTAACTATCGCACAACGCACTAAAATTGTAAAAACCCACTACAAAAATGGTGATTCTGCCACAGCCACATATCGTGCTTTAAGAGGAGATTATGGTTTACATAATCGTCCAACTACGCAAGCAATTGGCAAAATTGTGAAGAAATATGAAGAAACTGGATCGGTTACAGATATTGTAAGGCCTGTGCATCATCGTTTCGCTCGTACCACCGAAAATATCGCTGCTGTAAGTGAAGTGTTGCCGAAGACCCGAATGTGTCGATTTCTCGTCGTTCTCAGGAATTAGGACTGTCTTACGGCACATTATGGCGTATTTTGCATTTGGATCTACACCTACATCCATATAAAATCCAGCTCACACAACAACTGAAGCCAGCTGACCATTCACAACGTCGTAGATACGTCGAATGGGTGCTTGAACAACAGGCGGTGGACGGCGATTTTTCGAACAAAATTTTCTTCAGCGACGAAGCACATTTCTCACTCGGTGGGTATGTTAACAAACAAAATTGTCGTATTTGGGGTTCTGAGAATCCTCAAGTAATTGAAGAGAGGCCACTACATCCACAAAAAGTCACTGCTTGGTGCGCTCTTTGGTCCGGAGGTGTTATTGAACCTTACTTCTTCGAAAACGACGATGGAACGACTGTCACCGTCAATTCGGAGCGTTATGGTCATATGATAACCGACTTTTTTTTACCTGCTATTGAAGAATACGACTTAGAGAATATGTGGTTTCAACAAGACGGTGCCACATGCCACACAACTCGAGCGAATATGGCCGCGTAATTTCTCGTCGTGGCGATATCAAGTGGCCACCAAGATCATGCGATTTACACCGCTTGACTTTTTTTTTGTGGGGCTACGCGAAAGACCGTGTTTATGCAGATAAACCTTTAACTCTTGAGCACCTAAAAACCAACATTCGTCACGTTATGGCTCAGATACCGCCCAATATGTGTCAAAAAGTGGTCGAAAATTACCTCAAAAGAATCGATGCTTGCAACAATTCGCGTGGTGGTCATTTAAATGATGTAGTATTTCACACATAATGTCAACGTTGAAACTTTATAATAAAAAAGAAATATCATGATAAAAAATATTTTATATGTGTTTTATTTACATTTACTTTTGAAACCGCAAAATGGATAACCCTTTACTTTAATACATACAAGTATATACTCGTACTATATTATTACGTACGACACGAGTACAATTTGCTGTAAAAAGACCTTCAATATAAATCCAGTAAATTTAAAATTTAAAATATATTTCTTTAGATTGCCATCATCAGGTATCAGTAGTAGTCTTAAACAATTCCAAATGACTAACGAATTTTTTGAAGATATAAATAGTTGAATAGTAATAGGGGGGATAAGAATAGGGGGTACGTATAATTGGGAATCTGGTTACGGGTGTCCAGAGCTTACTGGGTCTATGGAGGGAACACTTCTCCAAGTTCCTGAATGGCGATGCTACGAACAATTTCGCCAGTGGAGGAGATTGCGCGAACACACCATTTACGGATAATTGTGTTGACGTTTCACCACCCGACCATGACGAGGTTAAAATAGCCATAATGAGGCTGAAGAACAACAAAGCAGCAGGTGCAGATGGCCTTCCTGCTGAGTTGTTTAAGATCGGCGTCGATGAGTTGCTCACCTGCATGCACCAGCTCATAGGGACAATATTGTCTAACGAAAGCATGCAAGATGATTGGAGTCTCAGTGTTCTCTGCCCCATACATAAGAAAGGAGACCCACACAATTTGCGCCACCTACCGTAGCATAAGTCTCCCGAGTATCGCATACAAGGTCTTATCGTGCGTATTGTGTGAAAGATTGAAGCCTATGATCAGCAACCTGATTGGACCTTATTAGTGTGGCTTCAGACCGAATAAATCCACCATCGATGAAAATTTCACACTACGCCAAATGCTGGAAAAAAACCCAAGAAAACCAGATCGACACACATCACCTATTCGTCGATTATAAAGCCGCTTTCGACAGTCTGATAAGGGATTACCTCTACGCAACAATGACTGAATTTGGTATACCTACAAAACTCATTCGACTTTGCAGAATGACACTGCTTAACTCTCGTTATACAGTGAAAATCGGAAAGGACCTCTCCCCTCCGTTCAATACCGGTTCCATATCGGTATCAACTCGCGAGCAGTCAGTGCAGCATTCTCTGAATTGGAACGAGAGAGAGTGAACGAGAGCAAGACAAAGTACCTAGTGTCTACATACAAAGAGTCCCGGCGTCTTGGACAAGACGTCACTGTTAACAATTACACTATCGAGTTGGTGAAGGACTTTGTCTATCTTGGAACCAACATCAACAAATGTAATGACGTCAGCTTGGATATCATACGTAGGATAACTCTTGCTAACAGGTGTTACTCTCTCGAAGATCAAAAATCACACTCTACAAGTCCCTCATTATTCCTGTCCTAACATATGGCGCGGAAGCCTGGACAATTTCCACCACAGATGTGAGGATGCTTGGAGTTTTCGAGAGAAGAGTTCTGCGCAGGATCTTCGGATCTATTTGCGTTGATGGCGAGTATAATAAGTTACAACGATGCGCTGTACATTGACATAGTCAGGGGAATCAAAATCCAGCGGCTGCGCGGGTGTTTAATTCGACAGCCGCTGGAGGACGCAGAGGAAGAGGAAGACCAAACCTCCATTGAAAGGACCAAATGTTGGATAACCTGGCGGCGCTTGGAATATCCAATTGGCGCCAGCAAGCGAAGAACAGGGACTGGCGCCGCATTATATGTTCGGCCTAAATCGAACATCGGTTGTTATGGTCACATAAGAAGAAGAAGAGGAAGGTACGTATAATTGAGAGAAATGTTAGGGCAAAAGAATAATCAGGAGTTAGTCATACATTTCACCGCTCTAGGGGAATTTCTGGGCAATTAAGGGATTATTTGTCAATTTTCAGGAGGCTTTAAGTTTATTTAGTAGGGAACCTAGATTAAGTATGTTTAGCAAAAACGGTATGAGTAGTAAAAATAGCTTAAATGGCTTATATAGCTTACCTCACTAGGAGCACGTTCCGTGCAATGGTTGCGAAGAAACATATATTTTGTATAAGAAACTATTTAAGGAATAAAAAAATAGAGGATGAGTAACTTCAGAAAAAACTATTGAGGGTTGGTTATAGATTTCATTTCGCTAGGTGCACGCTTGGGGCTGTGGGGATGGAAAATGTTCTGGTAAAAGTATTATAGAAGGTCCGTCATACATTTTATTACTCTTGGGACAATTGATGTGCCATTGTGAGGTTGTTTGTCGATTTTCAGAAACTTTTGAGTTTATTTTGTACGGGAGTAAACATTGGGGGTAAGATAGAGAGTAAACTGCATTCCACCCCCTAAGGGCACTACGGGAGGGATATGAGTCAAAAAACCTCAATTTTGTGGGGAGCCCCTCTATGGAAATTGGGTATAAGTACCCTCGCATAAGACGTGGAGGAGAAACACTAATAAAGGTAGGTTATATATTTTACTCTCCAAGCGGCGATTCTGAGTATTGTTCAATTTAGAAGTGCGACCTAATCGAATTATGCCAAGCACGGCTTCGAAGCCAGTGATCCAAGTGAGTATATAAATGTTTATCTTCTCTACTTGTCATTACCTTTTTTTTATATGTTTTAGAAAATTTTTGTCTACACTTTTACTTTTTGAGTCCGTTTTCGAAAAAGTTATTTAAAAATTTGTTTTTGCAAAAAATTTTCCAGTTTCAAATATTTAGCAAAAAATATTTTGCACGAACAGCTGAAATTATTCTGTCAATATCATTCCGAATATATATGAATATTGAAAAAAAAAAATAATAAAACGATTGCATGTTCAGCACCATAAAACCTACTTCATATATGAAACGATCAATTTGACCCATGTTTGAAATTGTTACCAGTATACGTTATACAAATTATATTGACGTACAATTTGAGTATCTATTACATACTAGTATCTATTTACATACTTGCGCAGCGAATAATGTTTCGATGGCAAAAATTTCTCTAATACTTTAATTGAATATTTCCCAAAAACCAATACGTAAAACGAGTACTTTAAATACACAATTACCAATTTAATTACACGAAATAAAAATCCAAATGGCAAAAAAAAACACTTTCTTTGACCTGTCCACTACGAAATCGTGTGGTTTTAAAGCCCAGCCGGCAAAGAGTTGCACATTGCACAGTTCGCCTTCGTGATTTCAGTTGCTGTTTAACTTCTGTCGAAGCAAGACTGATGCGCATGTTTGAAAAAAACAGTGAACACAAAAGTATACGGCAATATGCTGCAATGCTTGCACACCATTTCACAGTGCACAGTTTTTATAAAGACACTGTAGTAGCACATACTACCTTTGACACACACACACACTAATGCAAATGTTTTAGTGTTCGTGTAACCGGCATTATTTTAAAGTCTTAAAAATGATTTTATTACCATCGTTTCGTTTCGGTTTACAGCTGAAGACTTTTGATTTTTTTGTCATTTAATAAATAATTTGAAAAAAATATATTGTGCGTTTGTACATCAAGTAGCTAAACTAATGTGTAATTTTAAATGACATACAAGAGTGATAGATAATATCCATTACAAATGATTAACCCACATTGTCACAATTTTTAGATGTAAAGCTCAGTATGTTGTAAAAAATAAATTTCCCGCGCCTGGTCACCTAACACCTTACCGATCTTCTTTTGGTACAACCCTCCTGCTCCTTTTTCAGTTAAAGCAGAAACTCGCCTTTTGTCGGTTTTCTTATCCGCGCAACGTTTTTGCCAAGTTGCTACAGGAGTCATCTTTTTTGACCGCCCTAGGATATCGCTGTCTCATGTGTCCGGTACTTGCAATAACAATTGCATCCGATAGTGGGGGTTGTCTATTGGGCGGTCACCTTCCTCACGATCTTATTCGTTTTACTCCTGGCTTGCTTCCAACCACTTTCCTTCTCTGCCTCTTACGTCTTCTTGGCAGGGCTATCACCTTTGTCCTTTTTGCCCGCAGTGGTTATCGATTTTTGCACTTCATCGTGGGTGAATTTATTCTTCTTTGGTGGTGTTTTTCTGCTCGGCTGTTTGTCCTCGCGCGGCCTCTTCGGCGTTGCTCCTGAAGGTGCAATTCCAAGAACGTTTCGCTTGACATCTTTGCTTTTTATGTATTCTTCCTGCGCGTGCGCGTGAAGCTGAATAAGTTGTTTATGCTAATGTGGTTGTTGATAGAGCGTAGCGGTAGGCGAATTGCTTCAATCAGCTTCCTGATTGTATAACGGAGCTTCGACATAACATCACCACTTGCCATTTTCTCACCGCTATCTTGCAAAGCAGGTAGCGAAGATTTCGCACTAATAGGCTTTACACACACACCTTAGTGGGCAACCAGACAAGCTTTGATACACCCCTAAAAGGCTCAACATCCGCGGTTCTTCCCTCTGGGGTTTATCTGCATCGGTTAGGTCCACGAATCGATCGCTCGGTTCACTCGGGATCGGCGTCTTTGTAGACGAATCCATCTCGGATGCTTTGCTAGCATTATATCCTAAGCCATCGGTACCACTAGCCATAATGGTAGCGTAAATATTACTACTGCTATTGGTTTTTGCTTTGAATTCCTTTTCAATTCTTTAGTTTTTTCCAGCGCATCGTGTGGGAAAAAGCCCCTACGCGAGTTCCCTGAGGCCTGTCCTTCGCTTTACCGCTTCCGGAAAATACGGACGAACCGGCACTCGCCCGGAACAAAGCAGGCTACAATTCCTGCGTCCAATACACACTTCCTGACTAAGGCCCGAAAGGGCTGGTTACTGATACCCACCGCGGCTAACACCTCGGCAGAGTAAGCTCATATCACCCTTATCATCCCAACAGCAGAGTAACCTGTTGGGGTTATGAAGGACTCCCAGTGCGCCACGGAGTGTACCGGACGGTTTATCAGCCACACCCAACATGGTGTATAGACGCTGACTAGGAAGCCGTCCAATATGGAGACTGTCGTGCCTGGGTTTTTTTATAAATCATCATGCCCATGCATTATGAGGGGACACATAATTCAAATAGGAGGTGTCGACTTGCCACTGCCACAGGAATTTTGTAGGACTCACTCACTGGCTTCCTGCCACTCATAGTCGGGGATTTTTTATTCGTTTAAACTTATTTCGCAACTAACCTGCTACTACAGGCCGTCTGGCTATCCGCGACTTGCCAACAGAGCCCAAATATAGTACCCGATCCCGTAGGATCAGACTCATGTAACGAAATTTGCTTAAAACATTTCGCATTCCATTTGCGATACCGTCGCCTAAGAAGTTTTACTTCAAAAAATTAATTCTTTTCTAAGCTTAAACTGTAAATTTTGGCTTTTTAAATTAACATTATGTTTTGTAATAACCAATATTTCACTGTAATAAAATAAATCTTGAAAAATATAGGCACACCTAAAATTATTCTTATAGAGGTTCTAACATTAAATTTAGCTCAGAATAACCGAAAGCCGAGCCGAGCCGAAACAGCAATTTTCAATGCCGTCGGCATCTAATATGGACAATAATATTACAAGATAAATGTCCACAAAATGCTCATTTTGATTTAAAAACCCTACTGGGAATTTATGGGTTAATCTGCCATATAAAAATAATACAAATTTTAGTCATCTTCTTACTTTCATTTCGTAGTACCCAATAAATATGTGAGTACTCATAATACAAAGACAATAAGTTTGTGAATAAAATCGCAATAGAATGTACACAAATAACTTCTCCTTTCTGTATTTGAATTCAGGGCCGGAGTGATGTGTCTAACAGCCCTATTATATATATATATATATATATATATATATATATATATATATATATATATATATATATATATATATATATATTGTTGTAAATAATAAACAAATCACTTAACAAAAACACTGGTGAAAAATATACTTGTACAGAAAGATTAGAAATTAGATTCTCTTTGAAATATTTGAGATATTTTTTATATTTGAATTTAATAAGAAAAATAGAATTGTTTTGTACATTTTTTTATGCAATCTAGTTGATACGAACAGCCCAATAAAGACATTTTCGTAACAATTGGTGACAGCGGTGGGATTGCTTAAAAAAAAATGGTGAAGTTTAACCAGCTGAAAGTGGAGCAACTGAAACAACAGTTAGCATCATTGGATCTATCCTCATCCGGTATTAAGGCAGAACTGCAAGTGAGACTACGAGAGGCTATGGAAGCCATCGGTGTAAATGTTGATGAACATGAGTTCTATGAAGAAGATGTTGCAGGTGGTGTAATTGAAGAAGTGGAAAAAACTGACACATCTGGCCAAATGATGGAGTTTATGAAATCGATGATGCAGCAGATGCAGGAGCAACTTGATAAACACTCTACTGAATCTAAGAAAGGAATGGCTACACTGTTGCAAGAGAAATTTGAAGAAAACTCTACCGTCATGCAGGAACAGCTTACCAAGGCCTCTTTAGATATTCAAAAGCAATTCTTAGAAAGAATGGATCAGACTGACCAGAAAGTACAAGAGCTAAGCGAGAAACAAGTTGTAATAGACGAGAAGATTCGGCACCTGAAAAATCGCTTTAATTCAATGGAACTAAGTGGAACTACAACAACAATCGTTCGAGATTCTGGTGCCATCAAATTAAAATCACCAACGTTTGATGGATCGACGGCTTTTGATGTTTTCAAGTTGCAATTTGAAACAACCGCCTTAGCAAATCAGTGGGGTGTTAACGAAAAAACTTCTGCATTAATTGTGGCATTAAAAGGTAATGCAGCGGAAGTTTTACAGCAGGTTCCAGAGCACGAGCGCAACAGCTATCAAGTGTTGATGGATACTTTGAAGCGGAAATACGACAGTGGCTATATGACCCAGTTGCACAGAGTACAACTAAAAGCAAGGGTACAACGGGTTGGCGAAACTCTTCAACAATATGCCTCAGATATTGAACGGCTGTGCAACCTCTCGTATGCTGGCAAACCTAGTGATTTCATTGAGATAATTAAAATTGACACATTCATCGAAGGCATACGTGATCCCGAAACAAAACGACAAACAATCATGTCCCCGAGAGCGACTTTTGCCAAGTGATCAAGTCCGAGCAAGCTGCAGTAGTTCGACGTGAAGGCACATTTAGTGGAAAGTGCTTTAATTGTGCTAAACCTGGACATATGGCACGGGATTGCCGTCGAAAACGTTCTCAATCAAGCTCTCCAGGGAAGAAGAAACTCGAAGACTGGGTGAACAGCATTAACGAGACTACGTATAAGCCATCGTTAAATTAAAACGAGCCAGTTCCAAGGGGCGTGAGCTGGCTCCCACAACGGGTTGCCCCACCATTCTCATCTCTCAAATGGAACGCGTGCCTAACAGTCTGACCATCGATGGAAAAATTAACAATAAAGCATTTATTTTGACTTTGGATACTGGCGCGTCTCACTCGATAATAAAAAGTGGCCTGGTGAAAGAGTTTGTGCCATTTGTTGGTATAAAACTTCGCACAGCAACAGGTGAAGATGTACCGATTTTGGGAAATGTCTCAAAGCAAATCACGATAGGTGACTGTGATTTACAACATGAATTCATTGTGGCAGATATTATCGATGATGTCATTATTGGCATAGATTTTATGATCGCACATGGAGTTACATTAGACTTAAGGCGACGAATATTGCGATATATGGATGTCGAATGTCCACTAAATGCTGGCTATGAGCGTAGTGGAAGTACAAGGCAGGTCCGGATATGCCAAAAACAGAAAATACCCGCAAATTCGGAGGCAATCATATGGGCTAAAATAGATACGGATGGAGTTACAAGAAAGTTGTGGGTTGTGGAAGCTATCAAAAGTAACCAAGTCAATAACATCATACTTGGAAAAACACTAGTGGAGTCTAAAAATGATGGAAATATACCTATTCGAATTTTAAATCCATCTGGTACACCAAAATTTGTAAGAAAAGGAACAATAATTGGTCAATGTCAAGAGGTTACAGCTGTGGTTAATTGTGGAGCGGATACGGCAACAGTAAAAGCTGGAAGCAATGCGGACAAAGAAATGGCAATGTCGCAGATGCAAGAATGGACTAAAGAGCTTACTGAACATCAGAAAAATAAGGCGTTACAAGCATTAAGGAAACATTGGTCCATTTTTGCACCTAAAGGTAAAAGTGGCGGAAGAACAGCTATAGTGAAACATGAAATTGATACCGGCGATTCCAAACCTATCCGCCAAGCGCCACGAAGAGTTCCATTGGCTAGAAGGGATGAAGTAACAAAGCTCGTTGCCGATATGCGGGGGGAAGGTGTTATCGAACCATCCGCCAGTCCCTGGAGTGCACCAGTAGTGCTTGTGAAGAAGAAAGACGGAAGTACTCGATTCTGTGTGGACTACCGTAAGTTGAATGATGTCACGAAGAAAGATAGCTATCCATTGCCAAGAATCGACGATACTCTCGACACACTATTTGGTGCACAATGGTTCTCAACCCTCGATCTACAGAGCGGCTACTGGCAAGTAGAACTTAAAGAGAAAGACAAAGAAAAGACTGCATTTAGCGTTGGTGATGGACTATGGCAATTCACAGTGATGCCTTTCGGGCTTTGCAATGCACCTGCCACTTTCGAGCGTCTCATGGAACGTGTTTTGAAAGGACTGCACTGGAAAACGTGTTTGGTATATCTTGATGACATTATTGTGATGGGCAAAGACTTTGACGACCACTTAGCGAAATTGAAGGAGGTTTTTGAACGAATAGGAGCCGCTGGACTGAAACTAAACTCAAGGAAGTGTTCACTTTTCAAACGTGAAGTTCGGTATCTCGGTCACAAGGTAACCACGAAAGGCGTTCACACAGACGACGAGAAAATAGCAGCGGTGAAAAAGTGGCCAAAACCAACAAACCTGCATGATCTAAGAAGTTTCCTGGGGCTGTGTACCTACTACAGACGGTTCGTGCCCGGCTTTGCAAACATAGCCAGTAGTTTACATGAGCTAACTAGGAAGAACCAGGCATTCAAATGGGGTGATACACAAGATAAGGCTTTCGAACAGCTCAAAGAACAACTCTGCTCCGCACCAGTATTAGCTTACCCAACACCTGGCAAAACATTTATATTGGATACGGATGCGAGCGGCTACGGAATCGGCGGAATACTGTCTCAGATAATAGAAGGACAAGAAAAAGTGATAGCCTACTACAGCAAAACTTTGTCAAAACCAGAGCGAAACTACTGCGTAACGCGAAGGGAGCTACTTGCCATAATGGAATGCGTGAAACACTTTCATAAGTATCTATACGGACAACAATTCCATCTCAGGACTGACCATGCAGCGCTCCGGTGGCTACTACAATTCAAGGATCCGGAAGGTCAACTAGCGCGATGGATTGAGCGATTGCAAAGCTACGATTTTACAATTGAGCACCTCAAAGGAGATCATCATGGCAATGCTGATGCCTTATCGCGTCGTCCCTGCAGCACTGAATGCAAACATTGTTCACGAGCCGAAAGCAAGGAACACATTGTAGACATCCGGATTTTAAATGCCCTTCCGGAAGAGTCCTGGACCAGTGAACGAATACAAAAAGAGCTGCGGAACGACCCAGATCTTGCAAAAATCATGAAAAGTAAAGAGCATGGCATCCGACCAGACTGGCAAGAAATGGCTAGTGAAAGCCCGATATCTAAAGCATACTGGGCGCAATGGCAAAGCTTGCACCTTAGTGATGGTTGTCTGTACCGGACATGGGAAAGTGAAGATGGCAAAACCGCAAATAACCTTCTGGTGGTACCAAAGTCCAGAATCTAGGAGGTAATTTCAGAATATCACAATGCATCCAGTGGAGGTCATTTAGGCATAGCTAAAACCACAGAAAAGGTCAAGAGGCGCTTCTACTGGGTTGGGTGCCAGGAATCCGTGGCAGACTTTATAAGAAGATGTGACCAATGCTCATCAGCAAAAGGGCCACATAGAAGGACTCGAGATAAGATGCAACAGTACAACACGGGTGCTCCGTTTGAACGAATTGCGTTGGACATAGCGGGACCGTTCCCCACGAGCAACTTGGGACTATTTCTTGGGACTATGTGTTGGTAGTAATGGACTACTTTAGCAAGTGGCCAGAAGTGTACCCTATTCCAAATCAAGAAGCGAACATGGTCGCTGAAGTATTCGTGAACAATTGGATTACACGATTTGGTGTCCCATTAGAGCTGCATTCTGACCAAGGGCGAAACTTCGAATCAACGGTGTTTAAAGAAGTTTGCGCAATTTTGGGAGTACATAAAACTCGTACCACTCCATTACATCCACAGTCGGACGGTATGGTAGAACGATTCAACCGTACCTTGAATGAGTACCTGAGGAAAGTCGTTAACAGGGATCAAAAAGATTGGGACACTCACATCCCAATGTTTCTACTTGCATATCGGTCTGCACAGCATAATTCCACAGCAACAACACCAGCAAGAGCAGTTTTCGGTACAGATGTAAGATTACCGGCTGATTTGAAATTTGGAGTAACTCCATCGTATGACAAACCTATATGTGACTACGTTGAGAACAAACGAAATCAACTAGACGAAGTGCATCGTTTCATAAGAAGGCGAATTCAGATAACAAGTGACAAGATGAAGGCCAGATATGATTTACGAACAAATTCAAAAGGCTACCATAAAGGAGACCTGGTATGGCTTCATAATCCACAAGGGAAAAAGGGCTTGTCTCCTAAATTACAAACGCATTGGGAAGGACCATATAAAGTGATAAACAGAATCAACGATGTTGTGCATCGGATTCAACAATCAGGGCATCGTCGAGCAAAATTGAAAATAGTACATCTGGAACGGCTGGCTCCTTATCACGGCGATATGGGAACACTTGTTCGGGACGAACAAGTTTAAGTGGAGGGCAGTGTTGTATATATATATATATATATATATATATATATATATATATATATATATATATATATATATATATATATATATATATATATATATATATATATATATATTGGGTGCCGGAGCTCATAGGTTAGTGCATTGGCCTTTTGATCTGTAGGTCGTGGGTTCAATTTTCGGCTAAAGCATAGAATAAATACAAGCCGCCTGTAATTCAACTAGTAGTCAGAAGAGTAAATAATTCTACATATGTTTTCACCGATTTTTCAATTTTGACCTTTGTATTTCTGAGCTTTCAGGGAAAAGTATGTAGGTTTAGTGCTAAAACTTCTTTATTGGAAAAGTTGGTGTGTTTTATCTTATATGTATTATATATGGTAATTTTAATGGGATCAGTATCCTAACTAACGCCCCATTCTTGGGTTCACTACGAACCCCACTTAAAACTTCAAAAGGAATGATTATGAGGTCCCAGCACCGCGAGCATGAATGGTCTATTGAGCTTTTGAACACATCTGAATCCGCTCCTGATTATACAGTACCACCTTTCGCACCTGCATCCAAATATGGCCGTACTTAAGGTTTTATATTTTTCTTGTTTGGGTTGGGACATAAATTGCAAACGAGTATGTAAACAAAATGCTCAATTTAAGGCTAAATACAAGGAATCTTCTATGGATACTTTCAGCATTACATACTCATAACAATTTTTTTTTTTTTTTTTTTTTTTTTTTAGCTTATTTTTTTTTATTGAATCTTTCTTATACAAGAAACTAACAATAAGTATTAAAATCTTACAAACTAAATAAAACTATGTGATATCCCCTACGTTCCATCACAATTTGGTGAGTCGCGAGATGTAGCAATTTTACAGCATATTCAGTGTGTCTTTTCTTTTTAATCGACGATGCCCCTTGCTCAGCAACAATTGCCTAGCAAGGGGATTCGGATGATTGTGTAATTTTTGAATGTAGCTTCTGCAGGACATTGCAACTTCCTCAGAAATTGTGGATACATTTAAATCTCGATGGATGTTAACGTTCCTCATATACCAAGGCGCATTTACAATAATTCGCAGACACTTGGATTGTATTCGCTGCAATTTTTCGATATTAGAGGGAGATGCGGTGCCCCAAAACTGAATACCATAAGTCCAGATTGGTTTCAGGATTGCTTTATATAATAGCACTTTGTATTCAAGATTCAACTTTGATCTTTTGTGTAACAGCCACCATAACTGATTCATTTTAAGCTTGATCTGAGTTTTCTTTGCCTCTATGTGATTTTTCCATGTCAGCCTTCTGTCGAGGTGAATACCCAAGTACTTTGTTGAGGAACATTGTGGAACTGATTGGCCATTAATTTTAAGTGGGGGACATGTATCTAGCCTTAGCGTGAAGGTTACATGTACGCTCTTTGATTCATTGACTTTTATACGCCATTTTGCTAGCCAGATTTCGAGAGAATCGACATGAGTCTGCAGGAGTTTAGTAGCTTCTATGGGGTTAGAGCGAGAGCACAATATTGCCGTATCATCAGCAAAGGTCGATATGAATGTATAGTTATTGTTGGGCATATCTGAAGTGTATAAGAGATACAGTAAGGGACCCAAAACGCTTCCTTGAGGAACGCCAGCGTGAATATCCAATGGATTTGTTGTGTAATCCTTGTGATGTACGAGAAATTGTCTTTTCGTGAGGTAGCTACTAAGCAATGAGGAGACATTTGCAGGCAGTAATAGTTTGAGTTTGTAAATAAGGCCATCGTGCCACACTTTATCGAAAGCTTGAGTGATATCAAGAAAGACAGCTGAGCAATACTTTTTTTCTTCAAAAGTGTTCCTTATCAGAGTTACAATGCGGTGGACTTGTTCTATTGTGCCGTGCTGTTTTCTAAATCCAAACTGATGTTGAGGAATCAGTTGGTTGAGATTAATAAATGGAGTTATATTCATGACAAGTAGCTTTTCGAATACTTTAGAAAGTAGAGGCAGGAGGCTGATAGGTCTGTACGATGCAACTTTTGTAGGGTCTTTTCCTGGTTTTGCTATCATAATAATTTTTGAAGTTTTCCAGCATTTGGGATAGTGTTTAATACGAAGGATAGCATTGAAAATGTGCATCAGATGAATTACTGAAGCCGGAGGTAGCTCTTTTATCATTTTACCGGTAATTTTATCTGGACCAGGTGATTTTTTTGGGTTTAAATCTTTATAAATTGCTTTGAATATGTCCTTTTTTTTAATTTTGAGCGTTATTGAGCAAGGTTGAGAAGTTAATATTGGTAATGAGGACTGTGAAGAGGGTGGATTGGGTGTAAACACACTTTTTAGGTGGTTTGCAAAAGCCAAACCCTTCTCACAGTTGCTTCTAGCCCAATTACCGTCACTCAAACGGATGGGGGAATCAGTGAGAATTGGCCGATTTGATTTTTTTGCTGATTTCCACAAAGAGTAGTCTGACGCTTCACCAGGTGTTAATTTCGCTATGTGCTCTTCTAACTCTTCGTTGTTTTTATTTTTTAAGGCTTGCTTTAACTTTCGAGTGCAGTGCTGTAGCTGTGTTTTCAGATTCGGTGATCTGAATTCTTGCCATTGTCTTCGGAGTCTTCTTTTCTGTCTTACTAGCAATTCAATATCGGCTGGTGTGTATGGGCTATAGTTTGATTGCTTGCATACCTTTGTGCAGGTGGCTGAGCTGAGAGCTAATGAGAGCAGCTGGTTGAATTTTTCGAGTGCTGAGTCTACATCGTGTCCATTTCTTAATACAGTACTCAGAGGAAGATGGGAATTTATATATTTCTTGAATTTTAACCAGTCTATTTTCTTTCTAACGCAATTGCTTTGGGGGCTTGGTGATTTTATAGATATTACCGTGGGTGAGTGGTCAGATGATAGATCATAATTACACTCTGTGGAGATATTTTCCATCTGCAAACCTTTGGCGACTCCAAAGTCTATGAGATCGGGTATTTTCCTCTTGTCCGTCGGCCAATATGTCGGTTGACCATTTGAAATAACATCGTAGCCGTGGTTAGTGATGATTGAACATAGTCTTTTGCCTTTTGGAGTTATTAATCGGGAGCCCCAGTGAGTGTGTTTGGCGTTGAAATCGCCAGCAACCAAGAATTTGCTACCAAGAGTTGAGAAAAATTCTTTATATTGCTGTTCGGTAATACTGTATCTTGGGGGACAGTATATCGCAGATATTACTAGCTTAGAGATGTATTCTTCCAGACATATGGATGTTGCTTGCAAGTAGACGCTACTAAAATCTTCAAGAACATGATGTTTTATTCTGCTTTTTATCAATATGGCAGTTCCTCCGCGTGCCTTACCATGCGGATGATTTGTGGTGTACAGTTTGTAATATGGTATTTGGTAGCAATTTTTGTCAGTGAAATGGGTCTCAGATATCATCATTATGTCGATCTGGTTGGATTCAAGGAATTGAATTAGCTCCAAACGGTGCTGGCTTAAGCCGTTGGCGTTCCAGTGGCATATCTTGAGACAACTCATGGTCTGGATAGCAATGTTTGGAGTAACATCGATTGATTTTTCATCATTTCTTGCATCATTGTTTGCATTGAGTTCATGAATTGGTTCATATTCTGAATTAATGTTTGAAGCAAATGTTCAAGGGTACTTGGCTGTTGGGTGGGCAGTGAGTGTTTCTGCTCATTATTTACATTGCTTTGTTGGTGTGGGTTTTGTTTTAACACGCTAGCGTATGAATTGGTTTGATTCTTGTTTGGGATTGCAGAGAAGAATTGTGTTGCATCAATATTTTGTCTCTTACTTGAGTTGGCTATCTGAGTTTGCTCAACTGGTTTTAGAGGTTGATTGCTAGCGGAGAAATTTAGCTTTAGGGTTGTATATACTGGGCAACCTCTATAATTTGCGGTGTGATTACCTCCACAATTGCTGCATTTTTTCATGCTAGCATCGCCTTTAGATTTTGGGCATATGTTTGATTTATGGAGATCTCCACAAATCACACAAACAGCTGGCAGGGTACAATATGTCTTAGTATGTCCATATTCTTGGCAGTTGCTGCACTGAGGAGGTCCAGTTCTCTTATGGGGTTCTTCGATTGTGATTTTGCGATGCAATAAATATCGAATTTTATATATGGGGTGTACCTCACCTTTTTTTAGGGGTTTTGTTTCAGGCTGAAGCTCAATACGATATAACGGTTGAGGTATATTGCTCTTGTTGAGAATGTTGAATACTGTTTTGGCTTGAAACCCTTCTTCCTGAAGGGCAAGTTTGATTTCGTTAATATCAACGTTGGGTTCGACGCCTTTGAGTACAACGATTAAGCCCTTACTACTTTTTAGCTGATATGTGTAGTAATTCTTTTTTACAGCATCAAATTCCGCTATTACTTTGCGATAATGAGTTTCGCTGTAGATTTGCACTTTTGTTTCCTCAATTTGGCCTTTGCGAATAGGAACAACATGGAAATTCTTTGGTCCTATAAGACTTGTAATTTTAGAAATCAACTTATCTGAGTTGCGTTCTCTCAAGAAAATGGGCGGGGGTTTGAAATTTTTCTTGGAGATAATATTTTCGTCACTTTCATCACCTGAAAGCAGAGCGTATCTATTTTCCGAACTAATAGGGACAGTGTTCTGTTTTTGAATTTTTGTTGAATTCATTTGTTTTGAATTTTGCGGACTTCTCTTTCGCTTTACTACAGTAATGTAGCGATCAATACCAGTTTGAACAGCAACTGGTTCTTTATTAGTCATCGCACTAGTTGCTTTAACTACTGGGTCATGCACTTCAGTAGAAGCGCCGTTATTTGATTGCTTTGATGTTGTAGCTGTTGGTGTTACAGCAGGAGAAGCACATTGTACACTCCACGGTATAGAGGGAGATAGTATATCACGATAGAACAAATTATTTTTTTTGTCTGTATTTATTGTTGTTGCAAAATTTGATGAATTTTTAATATGTGCAGGCAAAAGATTTGCACTGTTACTTTCACTTGTGCAGTGTGTATCAACTGTTTTATTTGATAATGCACTTATCGGGGGGGTTTGCGCGGGTGACTGCAAATTATTGTTTACACACACATTAACAGGCGATTGCCGTTGCCGGAGAGGAGAGCGCTGAACACTCATACTGTAAACAAAATGTTTGCAAATTATATTATTATTTTATGTTTTTTTTTTTTTTTTTTTTTTCTAAAAATCAAAATAAAGACGTCCACTCTTATTGGTGACTTTCGCGAACTCATAACAATGCTGTTATATATTATTGTTGTTGTTGTCGATACAGTTCCAAAATATTCAGCCATCAATAGACTTACAGAGTGTGTTTCTGTATAAGTATTTATGTATATATAAATACAAGCTCATACACGCAAACGCTTTACGAACACATCACGAAAGCCTCCTATTTACTGGTAAAGGTAATACTGCGGTGGTGGCGGCAGCTTCGGTGGCTTCCTGACCGATGCCATAAATTGAAGATGGTCATAAAAAGTGAAGAAGAAGAAATAGAAGAAATGAAATAGAAATAAATATTATTTGTTGTTATTGCGCTCAACAACAAGACAACAGAACAAAAATATTATAATTTCATGTTGTCATTCCTCATAGGTCCACAACTACATAAGAGAGTGTACACGGTGTTCCAATCGAACTGAAACCAATTCAAAACTATATGACTTTTTTTATTTATTTATGAAATTTAGTGAAACAAATCGGCCTTCAACCGACCGATGAAACAATCGCACGCTGCCCCCAAGTGAGTTTGCGGCATTCTTGCCCATTCTCGGCAATGCGCTTGTTTGAAAGGTCGACACTTTGGTATTTTGTAGTGCTAATCTTACTCTTCAAAATACCTAAGACACAAAAATTTAACGGATGTGCATACGGTGAATTTTTTTGGCCATTGTGATGACGAAATGAAACACGGAACTTTCTTTTTCAGCCATTCTGGGTTGACGCGTACTTTGTGCGGTGTTGCTGAGTCCTGTTGGAATGTCTAACGTCTGCGTTGAGATGTTTGCGTGCCCAGGGCGTTAGTGCTGACTCTATTTTTGAGCATTTATTTTCACCCCACGGTCGATTAGTACAAACGAAGAGAACACATTTCAGCAGAGCTCTCTGGCAAGTAAACCCGATCATTTTGTTTGTTCACATGTTGATCAATAATGAATGGTAACTCATCGGAGAACACACTGTTCGGAATTTCACCCCTTTTGGCCAAACGGATCAATTACTTGGCTCTTTCGGGTCTAACTTATTTTGAGCATCTTTAAGATCATGCATTTTTTGAAATTTGTATGGCTTTAGTTCGAGCTCATTTTGAAATATTTGTTGCATTCTTTGGTGCGATATATTCAGCTCATAAGCCATCTTTCTGCCTCTGCATCGAGGATTTCGTTCAATTCGCTTGAGAACCTTTGAAACCATTTGAGGATATATTGCTGTCTTCTGCTCCATCGCATTTCGCAATGTTGCAGTATTGTTGTAACGTGTTATGGTACGATATACAAGAATTTCATGAACTTTAAGATGTTTTAGCTATTTATCGATCTCCGATTGCGATTTTCAGGCCAAATATGGAGCAATGACACTATTACGTTTGAATTCCATCACGTAAAATTTTTGTCAAGAAAAATCAGACCATAGATTGAACTGTCAACAGGTTAAATATAACAGCTGTTGTACTAGCGGTTTGAATTATAGCAGTGTAAAGTCGATTTCAAGTCGATTGGACCACCGTGTATATATATACATTCCTTATGTTCTCCTTTGCTCTCTTTACAAGATGCTTTTGATAATAAAAGTTCCTTTTTCTGTTTTTTGTTATTGCTTGGTTCTTGTCCTTTACATTTATTACATTTTTATGAGGCTACCAGTACTGATGATGGGCGGCTATATGGTATTGGTGATGGTGGTAATTTTTACATCGGTTGATTTTATTTTATTTTCATCATCATCATCATGATGACTTTTGCTTACACACACATTCTCGTATGTAAGTAAGTAGATGTGACATTTGATAACAGAAAACAAGAACAACAATAATATGTTGGTTATGCAAATGAGCGTTGGCTTTATGAATGTACGTATCGTTGCCTCTGTGTGACTAATAACATGCATAGATATGTGTCTATGTTTGTATGTGTGTGGATATGTCGACGGTTTTAATGGCTGTAGTTTTCCGGTAATTTGATTTAATTTTATTTATATGTATATGTATGTAAATATATTTTTTTTATATGTGAATATGCATGAATTTGGAAATCATAGTACATCTGCTGAAATTTGTTTAAGTAAAAATTTATAGGTACGCACTATAGGTTTCCGTGCACTGTTGAATATGATACCTATTTGTGCAATAATAGTATCATGCATATGTACATAAATGTCCATACATATGAATATAAATATGTAGCTTTATGCTTATAAATCTTTAACATCATAAAATTCTTATGACTTGATACTCTAAACGTACAGCATAAAGGTAAATGGTGGGCATGTTTATTATTATATCTATATCTGTATGGAGATGTAAATGTATGTACATAATACCAACAAATGTTGATAATACTTTTGTTTAATGTACCATGATAGATTCATTTTGATATGTAATATAATTTATTTTTATAAATTCCTCTACTTAAGATTTAACATTGATTTCAATTTATTATTAAAGTTAAGGTAAATTCAACTGCAGTACTAATAGTATTGTATATATGTAGAACCGTACTTAAATACTTATGCAACATATTTTTATATATAAGCCATCTAAAAGAAAATATTGTATAAGTAAGTTCATTAAACAACAGCCAATGGTGTTAGGTTTCTACATTACCTTAAATGTTTAAAATATTCTATATTAGTTTTGGCTTCATTGTATACAAACATTTCAAGAATCATCAGTGTCCTACTCATAATAATAAGATCAATCACATGGCTTTGGTTTTCGAATATTAGTATTTATTATTTACTAACACAAAGTGATACCACAGTGACACAGTATATGTGGGGGTGGAATGATTCTAACTGGGGATGAGAGACCCATAAAGTAAAACATCCATACTTTTTCAATTCTCAGGCAAACTGTTTTTTTTTTTTTCCATGGCCATATTCAATTTGCAATTTTTGCCTGACTTCTTGTAGGATAAGTGGGGAAAAAAAGGTTAAAATCCATATTGAAGCGAGATATGTAGTTTGGAAACATGCAGTAAATTATACCAGGAATAATTTTGTAGAACATGTAGCGACGATTGTGACACTGATGTCCCAAGCGCCGAGCCATCGCCCTTGAAAAGAGCTGGACTTATACTTATAAACAAATTTTAAAAGAATACATAAGAATGTTGCATATTTGTTTTTGCTTTCCGTGGTCTTTTACGTTCCTTGTATAGAGGTTTTGTCTGAGAATTTTCCTATTGATATTTTTTCACTAAATAATTTTCTAGAACATAATAATCCTCTAACGACCTTCGAAATGGCATTTTATTTAGACTTTCCGTAAAAGGGGTAAAACTGGCCATTTCTTCAGTGAGCTAGAGGGTTAAAATGTTTTATAAAATTATTTCTCTTGAAATTTTACTCTATATGTCTAAACTACACATTTCTCTCCGATATGAATTTAAACCATTTTTTCCTACTTACGAAGGCTGTCCTAGAACCCAAAACATATAGATGGCGGCAGTAGTTTGAAAAAAATTACTTTGTTGAAAAGTGCAACCTTATAAAACATATGTTTTAAGTTTCAAAGCTGCACGTTGTTTAGTATTTAATTTTTTTTTTTTTTGACCATCGAAAGGTCGAAGACGAACACCCTTGCCAGAAACGGTGAAGAAAATCCACAAAATGGTATTGTATGATCGCCGGCTGAAGATGCGTGAACTAGGTAAACTTACATCCATTTCAAAAAGTACTGTACATCGTATATTGACCAAAAATTTCGAGATGAAAAAATTGTGTGCAAGATGGGTGCCGCGTTAGATCACAATAGAACAAAAACAACGTCGTGAAGATGTTTCTATAGAGTGTTTTGTGCGTCGATTCGTAATCCATCTGCAGGCAAGGTTTTGGCGTCTGTTTTTTGGGATGCACGTGGGATAATTTTTATTGAATATCTTCATAAAGGAAAAGCAATCAGCGGCGAGTATTATGCTAATCTGTTGCAGCGTTTAAGTGATGAAATTACAGAAAAGAGGCCGCATTTTGCGAAAAAGAAAGTGTGGTTCCATCAAGACGCACCTTATTCGCCAGATTTAGCTCCTTCGGAAAATTTTCTATTTCCAAATTTGAAAAAATGGCTTGGTGGTAGAAGATTTGCAAACAATGAATAGGTGAAGTCTGCGGTAGATGGCTATTTTAATGAGCTAGACAGTTCATACTATAAACAGGGTATCGATGCTATAGAATATTGCTGGGAAAAGTGTATAAAGCTAAAAGGAATGAAGAAAATGAAGAAAAATTTCCCGAAATTTGTTGTTTTTCTTTATTAGGTCGGGTAGTTCTGCGACCGCCCTCGTACTCTAAAAGCAGTTAGTTGGAAATTCAATATGTCCTTAAAAAACAATTTGGCGTGAGAATGCAATATATTTTAGAAGATTTACTATATGAGTCTAGGTCTTTCGCCATGAGTTTGAGTCATTCTGCCCCCAGGCAATGACCCTGAAATTGTTTCATATTGTAATTATTTGGTAGATCCTCAAACACGATATCTTAAAGCATGTAATGCGTGTTTCTGTTTTCCCAGATGTTGTAGTATGTATAATGTTCAGCAGCGACAGAAACATTTCTATGTGTATTTGGGATCACTGAATCCAACTATGGAGATGGTTTGATTAAGACAGTCCGCATTTCCTCAAACTTTAATCTAAAAAAAAAAACCCACAGAAAGTCTTCTGCCCAAACTTTTCTCAAGCATCCTCATCATCTATCCCAACGCCCTAAAAATTGATTCTTAAAGAAATGTGATGATTTCGAAATAAGTTAAAAGGAAGATCCTCAAATGCATACTATTCGTATACATAATGTACAGAATATCTTTACTATACTTTACTATGTACACGTATGTATTACATATGTTTATAGCATTATTTACATAACACACACATATCATATGGTTACGTATAAAAGGTTTATGGGAAAAAATGTAAAAATTCGATGAAATTAATAAGTAATCCTATGTCATGATTCCACTAAGTTCTCGGAAGAGTAAACTCATACAAATTCTATCTGAAATTATACCCGCTGGCTGAAGATGTAAATTGTGATGTATGAAAATATAGTAAAAACTCAAAAAATAAAAAGCAAATCCATCCATTTTCATACATGGTGTTATTACACTTTAGCCTGTCATTTTGCATGACAACAAAATAACAAATCGTAACTAATCATGCAACAACACGATGAAGCATCATACTGTTATGTACTTACGAGTACGAGTACATACGTATCGTATTTGAGTGAGTAAATACAGCTCACGTACATTTCATCTAATGCTGCCACATAAATAAAATAAACAGAACAACATTGTAGTAACATATTTATCGCGTGTTTGGTGGTAGAACAAAATGCAAATATCACGTATATACAATGCGAATATAAAAGTGTATATATTTCAGTTTCAGTACGAGCGTATGTGTATGCTAAATGTAAGTACTTACTTACACAACCACTCGTACTTATAACTATGTATGTGTATGCGCAACAAAATGTTGCAGCATATGACATATTCGCAGAGCATTAAGTTGAGTTCGTGTTCGGAAATGAAAAATTCACGATTTTTGTTCTGTAGCCACGAATTAATAAAGACACACCACACACACACACACTGCATTCACATTAAAATACAAACTACAAAACGAAAATAAAATTGAAATAACAAGCATGCAAGTGGTGTACCTATGTACGCTGTACATATGTGGTGCATCTACATACGAGTACATATGAGAAGGGTAGTGCTAGCAAGTAGAGATATCATCAATGATGGTGCAAGACATGCAGAAATCTAACTTGAAGGCAACACTTTCACTGCGACAAACACTTGCTCCACTGAACGCAGTCACACCGTCAGATAAGGAGTCATTCATACTTAGCATAGTACAAGTATGTACGTGCTGCGATGCAACTCTAGCAGTTTATCTGTTTGTTTTTTATCATCTCTCCCTCTCTCTCTCTCTCTCATTCTATAGTCTGTCTTATTTTTGTTTGTTTACAACTATCGCCTGACTTTCGACTTTGCAATTTATTGTTTTAGTTGGGACTGTTGTTGCCTTTACTGACATTACTTTAGTGCGCGCAACTTATGCCAACTTTTTTGCCATCTACATATTTATTTTCTTCATCTTCAACCTTTACTTGAATTTTTCATTTCACGATTTTTGCACGTGACGCATTGAAGACATCATTTTGAGGCAACAGCAACAGCAACAGCAACAACAATGGCAATAACAAAAGCGCTTAGCAGCCGAAGGTGGAAGAAATATTGCGCGCTCATTTCACGTATCGAAACGCGAATCGTATCGTATCATTGTATCATTAAATCGCTTTTTGTTGCTCATGATGCTGCTGCTTCTGCTGCTGCTGCTACTAAAGCTGATGTTGCTATTAAATAACAATGCCAGCCACGTTTTATATGTTGCGGATAATTTGCATTTAAAATTAATTTGTTTTGCAATTGTTGACAATAAAATACGTTAATTGTTTTCATTTTAATTTGAATTTTCACTCTTCAATATAATTTTGTGTTACTTTCAGTTTGGGCTGCTCATTTAGTAATTTTCTTTGATTATAATTTCATTTTATGAGGAAAGTGGTGGCAATCTAAGAGGTATTCCTAGTACGCTACTAGGAAAATATTAATTCACATTCGAAACTCACATTGAAAGGTATTAATAAAATTAATGATGATGGCTTTAGTGACACAATACTACACATTAGACGGAGAGAAAGTGAAATTATCGAACATAGATATGAACAATCTATGAAAGCTAGGTGATTCACTGGATACTTCATCACATTGGCACATTATTTTCATAATTAAACACCTGTCCTACAAAGGACTCCTTGGCAGTTACTTTCTTCATTTATATCAAATGAATTTTCGTAAATATTCACTTATCAATGCTACATTGATTGTTCGTACTGTTCGATGATTATTTCGAGGGAATGGACGATAGTCTGAATGTACTCCAAGTATTCGATGACCAACAAAATGAATTCGGTAGCGAACAAAGTATTTTCGGGGCTCACACTATTTAATGTTAAAAAAATATTATATAGGTCGTAGGTTCAATCCCCGGTTGAAACATAACAAATTTAATTTCGAAATGATTTTTCTTTCTAACGGTACTCACCTGTCGGCAAGCAATTGGCAATTCTTCCGGCAGTAAAATATAGGCGAATCAAAATCCAGTGGCTGCGCTGGCTGGGTCATGTCGAGCGAATGGAGCGCTCCAGCGAAGAGGGTATTTAATTCGGCACTCGCTGGAGGACGCAGAAGAAGAGGAAGACCAAACCTCCGTTGCAAAGTCCAAGTGTTGGGTAATCTGGTGGCGCTTGGAATATCCAATTCTCGCCAGCAAGCGAAGAACAGAAAAAACTGGTACCGAATTATATGTTCAACCTAAATTGATTATCGGTTGTTATGGCAACATAAGAAGAAGAAGAAGAAGAAACAATTTACCTCTAAGTGGTTCATGGACACTACAGAATAAAAGTAAATGCGAAGAAGTGTATATGATATTTCTTTCTTTAGCATAAGTGGGTTCATGCAAGCTGACAGTTACTTCCATGTATGAAGTATTGTCATTCATTGCAGTAATTATATCATATGAATATCCATATAGATATTATTTTATAATCGATCAAATACAAAATAAAGTTATATATAACTAACCTAATGTAATAACATATTTATTATTAATATTAATTAAAATAAATACATAAAAATAGGGCATCTTTACTATTGAATTGCTTCGATAGAAACTTCTTTCTGAAGTTAAGTATTGTGTGTAAAATTCTGCGCGACCTTGACTTCCATACAGGAACTATCGAAACTATAGTTTCCCCTAGCTTTAAAAATGCATTTTCAGAAGTTTTAAGAATGCTTTAGTATAGGTGTTTCTCTCAACACTCTATAAAGCTTGTGGATGTTTATCCAATAGGTCATATGGAAGTCATATTATAACGATTGCTTCAGAATTTCATTATTTTCATGATTCAATTATTCGATTAATCAATTAAAATTTTAATTAGTCGAATAATTATTGATCAAAATTTTGATTAATTAGGGTGTTCGAGTAAATCATTAATGGCACAGCCCTACTTTAAACCATGCTGAAGTGGAAATTATTACTTTTCTTTCGAGTGAAAGAAAAGTAATACAAAATGTAATATTCTGAACTAAAATTGGCTTTATTGGAACATAATTTCTGGCATATGGCCGCCGCGGCTGGCTGGAAAGTGGCGTAATTTGGAAACTCATTTTTCGGTTACTTTTTCAAGCAACTGGAGTCTAATCTCGGCAATAGTTCGCTCAATGTTGACTTAAAATTCATCCAAAGTTGCTGGTTTATCAGCGTAAACTAGCCCTTTTACATATCCCCACATAAAATAGTCCAGAGGCGTTTAATCGCAACATCTTGCAGAATAGTTTACAGATCCTTTTCGAGATGTTATGTTGTCGCCAAATGTTTCCTTTAATAAAAAGATTGTTATGTTCATACCACGGAATTGAGGAATCAAATAGTCAGTTATTATGGCTCTGTAGCGATCGAGTTTTTAAAGAATTATGGACCAATGATTTCACCAGCCCATCAATCGCACCAAACAGTAGGTTTTTGTGCCTGAAGAATTTCTTGTGTATTGTCTTCACTCCTAATCAGATAATTTTTCTTGCTCATATACTCATTAAGCCAAGCGTGAGTATCATCACTGAATAAAATGATCGATTTGCAGCAATCTTTGAGTTTGGATGATAGAACCACGATTTACGTAATAAAATTTCAATAATTGCAAGCGTTGTTGTAATGTCAATATTTCTATGATGAAATCTTGCTGAATCTTGTACGAGCGCTACATTATACAATGGGCATTACTCTCTCATATCTTGTAAAATTATTTCCCATTATAAAATTATTATACATGTCAAAAAATGTTGACCTAGGTGACGACAAAGTAAACTATGTCCGTTTAAGAATTTGGTAAAGCTGTTTTAAATAATGTCAGCTATGAACATATATTATATATGTTCATAATGCTTTAGTAGTGTTGTTGAATTCTTCATACTTGATTGCTATTTACGTCTGGTAAAGTGCTTATATTATTCTACCTGCGCAACCATTTGTATTCCCATATTACATATTCATTAATGTACGCATATTCTGTCAATGCATCCATCAGATTTATGTATATATTTATTAATTTTATTTTTAAATAAGAGAATAAGAGAAACACTCATTTTTATTATTTTATATGTATTATTACTGCGTTAATACACAATTTCCTATGGATGGGAAAAATAAAAAAGAAATATCAAAAGCAAAAAACAAAAAAAAAAAAAAGAAAATGTATTAAATTACGATGAGTGAATAATAACTTTTACATGATGGATTCATATTAAATATTTTCATTATTTCATAAATATTAAATATCCCACAAGATAATGAATGAATTAATTTGAAGCAAAGTGATATCAGGTAGTACGTACGTACGTACATCCATCGCACTTCAACACGTGTAGATACATCGGTAGATATTTTTCATGGTTTAATCGGGTTTCTCCAATGATTTACATAACATATGCATTTCTTCCCCAAGCACTACTATATTTACAATATCATATGTATGAGCAATTTGCGTAAAATATCTTTGTATTATTTTGATCGGTAAATGGTGTGATGTCTGCGGCATGGATTAACAGGAAATTACAGATGAAGTAGAAGAAGAAGAATAATAAAATAACGATAAAAAAAAACGATTTTTATATGAAAATTATTAAGGAAGATTTTCTTACTTACATACGAATAATTATAATATATGCGTATATGCATAAATATTATCAGAATTGTTGGTCGTGTGTTGTGCATTTAATTATACCCTTACCAGTCTCTCATTATATTACGTATATTGCAATTTCCGCGCACAAATGCTTACATTTATTTACATACAGTATATGGGGAGGTGGCGGAAAAACAAAAGCAAATTCCAACAAAAGCATATTTAATTTATATATATATTTTATTTTTTATTTTAATTTTTCCATAATTTTTAAACAAATTTGTAAACACTTGTATGCATGTACGTTGTACGCACGAGTATGAATTAATTAATGACGTTGCTATATAACTATATATCGTACACTATAGATGATACATAGTGGACTGAGTTACTATTATAGCTTTATTTCTGCATTAAAAAAATTGTAAAAACATAAAGCAAAAAAATATGATACATATTACGAGTAATTAATCCATTAATTGTGCAATTGAAAATATATACTAGCTTTTATTGTTGAATTAATAGCCTTTTTGTATATGAATTAATAAATATTATTGACTTGGAGCTATACTGCGAGTATATGAAGATTTAAATTAATTAGATTATATCTTCAAGTCGATAGCAATATCCATTTACGAGTTTTTATATTATGCATTTTCAAATACACATTATAGTGAAAGAGAACCATTGAATCTCCAGATCTGCTCGTCGTTGATGTGGATGTTTGAGGATATATATACCATTCGAAAAGTTCCCATATCCAATTCTAATATATACATTTCATACTTACAATAGTATTTAATATGAATAATATATTTCAGATATGTTGTTTCTTTCATATACAATGTGAATATTTGCTTATCGGAACATCGAAATATTTCCTTTACAGATCTCAGAGAGGCGAGTGTTTCTATCCGATTTCATAATCAAAGTTTTCATTTAAAACTTTTTCACATTTCAGAGATGAAATTTCCAGAAAAATGATTTTGAATTTGAAGTAATCTTCTTATCTAACCTCTCTCTTATCAGATATTTTATAGAATTGTATGTAAAGTACTCATTTATGCTGCAGCTATACTCGTATATCATAAATTGAATCCATATAAATGTTATATTTTAAAAATCATATGCAAGTAATGATTGAAAATATATCGTAAAGACCTTTCTAAATATTATAATTTACTACAATATTCTTGAAATAGGGAAACAATATGGCATATGAAACAACATGGGGTTTATAAGTCAGCAAAGTAATTTCTTATATACAGGGTTAGGCGATTAAAGTGTTACCTATTCAAGCGACCATATCTTCTTTGTGTGAAATAATTTTTTATTGATTCAAATTACTAAAATTGTGGAAATAATCAAAATTTCAAAATCCATTCACTCTAACTCCATGTGGCCACCTTTTGCCTAGACTAGTTAAAAAGGTTAAAAAATGAGTTTATCGCTTCACGAATGTGATCCTCCGGTATTTTGGCCCATTCCCAAACATTCGTTTTTTTCAACGCATCCATACTAGCATATTTTTAGTCCTCACCTTGTTCTCCAAAATGGCCCAGATGGAATAATCCATCGAATTTGCACCAGGCGAATTCAAAAGTCATTGTGTGGACGAAATGAAATGTGGAACATGATTTTTTAACCATTCTTGTTTCACACGAGTTTTATGAGACGGTGCTGAGTCATGTTGGAACGTCCATGCTCTACGACCAAAATGTGTGCGTGCCCACGGCTCTAAAGTAACTTCCAAAACATTTTCCCGATAATAAGTCGCATTGACTTTGACACAGCTGCCCATGCCATTACCTGAGATGGAAAATTACTTCCGGTGGCCATTCATAGTCTCAAATTTTTGGTAGTGCGTTCAGTTAAGTAAACATATTCATTTTGAGAGTTTATGAACTACTCAATAGGGAAATTTTTCTCATCAGAGAACACAATGTTTAATACTTCGTCACGTTCGTACAAACGTATCAACTCCTTTTCTCTTTCCAGTCTAACTTTTTGTTGCTTTTGTGTAAGATCGAGTGCCTTTTGAAACTTGCAAGGCTTTACCTTGAGCTCATTTTGGAATATGTGTAGGATGCTTGGCTGGGATATTTTCAGTTCTTTGGCCATTTGATTACCACTACGACGTGGATTGCGTTCAAGTCGAGCCTTCACTTTCCGAACCATTTCAGCTGATGTTGATGTTTTTTTTTTGTCCACCACCATTGCGTTTTGCAATGCTGCCTGTACCATTGTAACGATTTATGGTACGATACACAAACATTTTATTCACTTTGAGGTGTTTAAGCTCACGAACAATAGCTGGTTGTGATTTTTCAGCCAAATATAACGCAATCACATTATTACGTTTGAATTCCATTTCGAATAACTTTTGTTCTATAAAACTTAGACTCAAATGCTCGTGGTAGTTTGTAAACAATATAAGCAGCTGTTATTGGTATGAATTTCACGTAGTTGGCAATATCGGTTTAACAGATATACCTGTGTGTAGTTGGTAACACTTCAATCGCCTAACCCTATATTAGAAATGCGAATCCGCCACACAAAAATAAATCATTATTTCATATTTTGGAATAAAAATATAAGTATGTCTTAAACTCAATGATGAGATTAGGCGTTAAGTATGTTTGGAAAAGGAAATAGATTTAAAAAATTAATAGCGGCTGTTATACATTTAAAACCTTTTGGGCACCCTAGAAACGTTGATAGTCAAATTTATGAAAAATATGCCAATTTTGCAGGTGAACCTCCCTAACGGTTGCAGCTGGAGAAATATTTGGGAAGAAAAATGAATTGCGGTTGCAATGTGAACCCAATTATGTGGTTATTTGTCCATTTTCATGGGTTATTTGTGAATTTTGTACGGGACCCCATTTAAGGGGCAAGAAATGTTTGGGAAAATATTAAATAGGAAAAATTAATGGGGATCAGATTTACATATATTGCAACCATATAGAAACGATTCTAAACCAGCTATAAGGTTATTTTTCACTTTTCAAGTGTTTTTCTTTAATTTTGTATGGAAGTTCTTTAAACAGGTAACATTAATGTCAATTGTAAATAGTTGCAGATGCGATTAATTGACAGCTATGAGGAATTTTGTCAATTTTCAAGTATTTTCATTAATTTTGTAAGGCTGATCCCGAAAGAGATGAATATAGAGGATAAGTGTGTATGGGAAAAATATTGATGAGGTTAATCTAATGAATATATTTTATGCTTCTATAAGCAATTTTTGAACAACTGTGGGATAATTCATTTCGAAACATTTCGATTTTATCAAACCTATGTCTTTCATATCTAAACAACTGTTTTCCCTCTTTACTTACTGAACCACTCCTTAAGGATCGGTATTACACATGACCTCAAGATTGTTCTGTATGCAACATTCCTGTACATATCAGCTAGTCATACCAGACTTTGTGGTCATTTCGTTGGTAGTGGAAATTTTGAGACATCAAGAACAAATTTGTAATATAGTGTGAAATAAATCTTTCTGTGATGATTGAAATTAGTCACAAAAATATATTTTATGTTATAACGCAGATTCAATTGTAAGAATAAAATTATTTTTCAACGCCAATATATACACTGTTCAGATAAGTACCTACGTATTCTAGATTTCCAGCACATTTCCGTACAAACATTCATTCCATTCCAAGCTTTTCATCTATTTTTTATAAGAAATGCTAACTTGAAATAAAATTATTTTAAATAATTTCCTTCAATTCAATATTCTCCTTCAGTTGCTATGGTAATAAGTACATTTGGAAGCATCTGTTACGTGTGCTCTACTCGTACTCTTACTACTGATGCTGTGTACTATAAAATGAGAAAAATGGAAATATCTTTATAATTTATCTTGCTTTTTTTTTTCTTTTGTTTTTTACATCTTACAATTTTGCACATTAATCTCCTGTCTAGTAGACGGTCAGTCGTCAGAGGCACACTGCCTCTGTCTATTTGTGTATTTTCGCTATATGTAAATTTCTATAGTGAAAATAATAAAATTTAATCACCTATCAGTAGTAACTTATCACTACAGCTACCTACTATACTTCTGCATATGTATGTAGTGTATCTATTGGAATGAAACTGACTTGAAATGAAGCAAACAATGCATAAATGACAGAGCATTATTATTTATTAGTACAATTGCCATTTTTTGCTCAATTTTTTTACAATGGGCCATTACTATCATTTGTACTTATCTGTTTGCTCTTGTTAGCCATCATCCTTCATTTACATATACGACTATGTGTATGTGTATGTATTTGTATTTTCGACCTATACTAGAGTCGAAGTCATAGCGTCAGACAGTTGTGATGTTGAAAAATTATGTTCATGACTGATCAAAAATATTTAAAGTAAGAGAAAAAGAATACAGAAGAACTTTTCTGCTTTTTACTATGCATCTACTGTTCTCTTGATGTTTCTTATTATAGCTCATTATGTATCATAATAATAAGTTAAACTTTGGCTTTGATTAGTTACAAATGCTGAACAGGATAAAAGAATGGTGGAGAAATTATTTAATACTACATCTGATGATTATCAAAAGTATTATTTATTATTTGATTACTCATATCTCATCGCAGTCATTTCTATATATATATATAATAAAAATTGAGTACATATTTGAATTGAAAGTGGATGTTGAATGGAAGATATCATGATATTTAATTTTAGCAAAATTTTTACCAAAAATAATGCATATTTTTAGTAACTGTATATAGAAAATATAATATGAAATATTGCTTCCTGCATTGTCAGTCTTATTTTTCTATGTCGTTTTCTTTAACCTTCAGTGATAGCATCATATGCACGAGTACACATTCTAATGCTTGTTTTATCTTGAAAATAATATTATTTGTATATCAGCTTTAAAATTGTCATCTATGAAGAATTTAATCATGTTATTTTATTTTTGTAGTAAAGCTACAACCATACATGTGTATATATTGTACATACATACATATTAGTTTTCACATTATTTTATTTGTATATAATTCGTTTGTTTGTTTTCTTGTATTTTTGTTTCATTTTGTCATCTCCAATATTAAAATCCATTTAAATTTAAAATCTTGTCTCAGCTCATACAGTACAATAGTGTGAACAGTGTAATGCAACAGCCCAGTAAACGCTATGGACCATAAAATTCACAATTGTCACTAACTACAATTTAATACCACAACACTTTGTTTGTTTGTTATACTACGTACATATACGTACTTGTTGGTTTTGTTGCTTTATGCAAAGTGAAATTTATATGTATTTTTTTTTTTTTTTTTTTTTTAACCTATTCTATGGGTATGGGTGTATGTAAAAATGCGAGGATTTTCCAGGATAATACCACTTGCATACTATATTCGTAGAATAAAAGACAAATATACAAATAAATAGTCAGTGCATATGTAGTGTAGTACACTGAGATAAATATTTGTAGATTCTATAAAAATATATAAATTTAAGCCTTTTTAGGAATCATCAGGGTTTTTTAATTTAAGAGATTTTTCTTTAATAAATGATGAACTAATTAGTTGTTTGGATTCGGAATGGGAGTTTCTATGTTTTTAAGAGCTAAATACCAGGAAATTTGCACACAAGTAGTTATTTCCCACGCGGAACAGAAGCTTCCAGGAGCTTTTTGCACTTACGAGCCAGCTAGGCACATTTGAGCGCATGTTGAAGGGAGTAACCAAGAGCCAGCAAGAATTCTTTTTGCAATACTAATACTGCGATTAGTCCAGCATATGGTAACAGATCAGCTCTTGCGATCTATTTCATACAAAAACCATAAGAGCGATTAGGCAAAACGATTCGGTACTTAACGTAACGTTAGAATCTATCGATATTAGATTTTCAACGAAGCATATGAGAGTAGTTCTCTTTTTTTGTCTATCGTATTTCTATGTTATACTAAACCTAGCTATCTATTCCACAAAACACATAAATAAATTTTGAAACAAATAGAATAAATTATTGCAACACATATGAACGATGGCAGCTCTACTACATAGCTTGATAGCACCGTTATCAGACAAGGCAAATGAGTAAACCAAATTTGTATTCCTTGCGGTGAAATTCATATTTCACATTTTTCTCAATTTCCATCATTGTAACTTATTGAAACAATGTCATCGGAATGTGAAACAAGTGAAAACGCTTTCAAAAGAAAGTCGTGTATTCGTATTGCCGCAGCTAATGCTATAGAGCCAAATATAGACTCAAAGAGTTTAAATAAAGGTATATGTATATTGTATTTAATATTCTGAGAACATTACTAAAGTATAGATATAATGGTAATGATACGGGATAGGCTAAGGCCTTTGTGCACTGCGACCAACTTGATCTATTGTGCACCCCTTCGTACTGAGATATTTAGTATATTTAATATACCGAGGAATCGAACTAGCTCCTACGGGGGTAGAATTTGAAGGTTTTCATCTTCTAGTAAGTATGAACTTAGGATTTTATGCCTCCTGTGGCCTAGTTCACCACAAGTTGTGATTAAGTATTACATGGACGCTTCCTCACACAGCAGAATATGCAAGTACTTGTGTTAGATATTCCTATTTTGTGTAAGTATTTATTGCATGCGGAGTTGCCTGTTAGTGCTACAGATAGTAATCTTAGGCTCTTTTAGTTTAAGGTTATAACAGTGCTTTGATGTTCTTTTGACATCAAAGCTCAGGAATTTTTTGAAGTGGTTGAGACCGCCAATGTCATTCCAATATTCTCTGATTTTGTATTGGATCCATTTCTTGGTATCCTTTTTTGGCATAAAGGTCAGCCTTTTCAATACCTTCGTGTCCTTCATGTCTTGGCACCCAGATCAGAAAGATTTGATTGTGGGTGGCCAGTTTGTTGAGTGCATTGTTGCACTATGTGCTGACTTTTGATGTGAATGTGTAGCTTTTAAGAGCTTTGAGGACTTATTGACTGACTGAGAGTAAATTCATTTATCACATTGTTTGTGGGTGCCGTAGCTCAGTGGTTAGTGTGTTCGCCTTCTGATCTGTAGGTGGTGGTTCAATCCCCGGCTGATGCATAACAAATTTAATATCGATAAGATTTTTCTTTCGAATGGTACCCACCTGTCGGCAAGCACTTGGCAATTCTTCCGACATTAACAACTTGCCATGAAAAAGCTTCTAAAAGAACTCTGTGACAAAGCTCAGAAAAAGTGCTGTCACAAGTGTTCTGCCGTTCGGAACCGGTTATAATAAGTAGGTCCGTTCTAATACTGTCCAAATTTAAGACGCACAACAGTAATGGAAGAGAAGCTCGGCCAATGAGCCCTTTGGGGCTTTAAGTGCCACATATTTATTTATTTATTTTTGTATTTTCTCCACTATGTGGCCACACATGTATATAGCCTCATGAACTCTTACTCTCATTCTCACGTTTGTGTTATAGTGCGATTAGTTAACACGTAAAGTAACAAAGTAAAGTAAAGTAAAAAACGGAGTGCGATTAGTCAACAGGACCCGAACAACTTTTGTTGGATTTGGCTCATCTTAGAACACACACACGGTCGATTGCTGATTTGTTTTCGGTTCATACGCATATATCCATGATTCGTCACCTATCACGATTTTATACATGATTATTGAAGCACCACGGTCGAACTTTTTAAGTATTCCCTTACACCAATAGGCACGAGCCTTTTTTTGAGCTATTGATAAATTATGGGATATACAACGACTGCAAATATTTTCTACAACTAACTGTTTATGCAAAACCAAATGTATTGAGGTGGAACTAATGTGCAAGGATGCCTCTACCTCACGATATGTCACATGAAGATCTTGAATTAGCAATTCATGCACTGCATCGATGTTTTCTGGCAAAACAACCGATTTTGGACGACCTTAACGGAATTCGTCACCGACCGAACTACGGCCACGATTGAATTCACAATACCAGCGATGCACTGTGGTTTTTGATGGTGCTTTATCGACATACAAAGCACTGATTTTATCGACACATTCGTGTGGAGATAATCCACGTTGAAAGTTGTGAAAAATTATCCAACAACAACCATCTGTTGAACCTTTTTTGGCCAAATTGATTTTCTTAAGTCACTGTAAACGAAATAAATAGCATTTGTAAATTGTGAGCACGTTTCTGCTAAAAAAAATGTCAAACTTTATTACGGTGTTGCCAGATTTTAGTTATAGACATTAGTGTTGCCAGATTCCGAAATATAAATAGTAACCCTCGCAATATATAATATAGAGTATAGTATGTGGCAAGTGGCTGTCCAACGTACAATTTTGTTAAATTTGATTTAAACTCGATATTTCTGTGTGGTACATTAATTTATTATAAAGCTAAGTAGAAATTGTACATTTCCATAGCTTTCTAGTGTGTGATTTTGTGCAAATTGTGTTCATTTGCCTATATACTGAGTTTTAATTTTAGTTAATAATTTTTCTGTTTTTATACTTTCTTATTTTCTATTTAGTTAAATTGTTATTTCATTTAACAGTACCTATTTATGTATTTTTAAACTTGGACTTATTTGATATTACTCTTTATTTCTCACTGTCTATGTATTCTCTCTCTCTCTCTCTATCTTTCTCTTCCACCTTTTTGGTTCATAGTTTCAAAAGGACTTGTTTACTGGATAAGCACATTGTTAAGTAAAATTTATTATTTATTGTACACTCACTGTTGCTAACATTGTCTTTATGCTCATGGTCATAAGTAGTAGTAATTTTTCTTTAATAATCCAAAAGATTTGGTACTAACAGAGAAAGACAAAAATGAAATTAAAATATGTTTTAGGAAAAACTAATAAACTTACCTTTACGTAATGCTATTGCAAGACTATTGTCTCATCATCATCAAAGAAGATATTGCTTAATACAAAATATCGTACGCATAACAGAACATCATACATGTAAAAGCACAAAATTCTTGAGAATTTCTCAAGTATTTTTATAATAGAAAAGCAATAAATTTTATCCTTTAATTAATTCACATATAAATTTTAGAGAAAATTTCACAGCACGAAAACAAAAAATAATACAAAAACTTAATGAATAAAGAAATGTTAAATATTTTATTTTTACCCTCTACATCTATGTACACAAATTTTTTGCTTATTTTATTTTTAAGTATGCCTAAAGTAATTTATTTTAATATATAGTAACCACCAATGAGCTCACCCACACATATATGATACTTACCATCTAACCCATTTAAGTAATAAATAATCTCTCCCTGTCTCCGGTGCTCATTATGTCTGAGTGTAAAGCGAAATGTCATTCTTAATGTTTGTGGAGAGTTTCAGGTTCCCTCATCAAGCATTAGCATGATGTTTCACCACTTTTATCATTAACCCTTTTATGTCGGTTGCAATTAATTTTAATGGGAGTTTTTGTTTTTTAGTCTGCTTTTTTTTTTTTTTTGCTTTTGACATTTTCCATTTGAAAAACATTTAATTGGATTTCGGTCGCAAAAGAATTAATACGACCACAGCATCTATACACAATACATCCATATATATACATATATAGAGCAAAGGGACGATGAGATCCTCTTAAATAGGCTTAAGGCAATGTATTGTACTATACAAATAAGTATGTACACTAGCAAAAACAATTTCGTATTCCAACAACAAGTAGTTGTAGTTTTTCTTTTTTTTTTTTCAAGTACATAAACACACGTATAAATTCAAATATATACATATATATATGCATACACGTGTATGATCATTATCACATACATACTCTTTGTTTGATGATAACTGTTTTCCAAAAAAAAAAAAAAACACGCATACATATCAGTTTTTGCATGCAGAAACAGAGCATGCGAATGTCCTGTGGGTAAAGCGGTGTTGTTTTAAATAAATGTATTGGTTTTAATTCTTATTTCTCATTTTACATGGAATGTAGATTTATGTGTGTGTGTATACACACATTTACCTTATATTTGGATTTATACATATTTCAGTGTCTATCTGTGTGCGTTGAAGAATTTACTGAAATGTTTGTAGCATTTAAAATCATCACAAGGCACTGGATGATCAATTTTTTCAAAACTCTTGGAAAATTTAATTATAAAGCGTATTAAAAACGTTGTCAAACAGTCTAATGTTATTCCCAACCACCAGTTTGGTTTTAGAGAAAAGCATAGCACTCTCGAACAAGTTCATCGCATTGTAAATACTATACAAGAAACGTTCGAAAAGAAGCAGTACTGTTCCGCAGTTTTTCTCGAAATCACTCAGCCATTCGATAAGGTCTGGCATGAAAAAACTTGAAAAGTATGTTACCTCTTAAAATCTACACATTACTCGAAAGCTACCTCTCAAGTAGACGCTTTGTGGTGAAGCAGAAGAGCTTCATCTCATATGAATACCCTATTCAAGCTGGTGTACCTCAAGGCAGCGTATTAGGCCCCCAACAGATATGCAAATATGCCAACCGATGCCAAGACTCTCATCTACACTTTTGTCGATGATACAGCCATATTGTGTACTCACACAAAACCGAAAGAGGCGTCAAAACGTCAACATGCTTCAAGAATGGCTTGATCGCTGGAGAATCAAAGTCAATGAATCCAAATGCGTTCATGTCATATTTACTCTATGCAGGAGTTCTTGTCCCCGATCCCTTAGGCGTCAGAAACTAAATATCTAGGAGTGCATTTAGATCGCAGACTTACTTGGACAAAGCATATAAGTGCAAAAGTTACTCAGATAAAACTCAAAATAAACGAGTTAAACTGGCTTTTGAACAGGCAGTCCATACTCAAGCTAGACTACAAAGTTCTACTCTACAAAGTCATTATCAAGCCCATATGGACCTACGATATCCAACTCAGGGGGACTGCGTCTTCCTCGAAAGTCAAAAAGCTGCAAAGAGTCCAATAGAAAAACCTGCAAATTATTACCAATGCTCCATGGTATATCAAAAACATTAACCTCCACAGAGATTTACATATCCCGTATGTAACTGAAGAACTTTTCCGACTTGCTGAATCCTACTTAGCAAACCTAGACAAGCATCCCAATACATTAGCGTGGAGCCTACTACACCTTCAAAGACACACCCGCCTGAAGAGAAAGGACGTGCTGCGCTTAGCATCAATTTAGATTATAAATTTATTCATTACACGAGTACTTAAGTATTGTGTTACTTCTTTTCATTTACCATAACTACTCAAAGCACTGGCATTGGGAGGTTGGTAATGAATGATATGAATTCAAAAGTGAAATGTTAAATATACTATGAAGATTTATTGTCAGTTCTAAGATATTTTTGGAAGATTCAATAAAATGCACCAGGTGTACAAGCTTAAATCGTAGATGGCATTAGTGGACATATAGAGCGATTATCGACTGTGCATCCTTTTTTTATGAGTTCGACATCTGTTTACATCAATTAGTAAACATCATCAGTGATTTCATACAACAACATACTTTTTCCTCGTATAATCATGTCTAGTTTCGTGCCAGAAAAAGAGCATATGCGGGAAGCTCTACTTTTTTGCTTCAATTTGAAGAAATCTGCTGCTGAGTCGCATCGATTGCTTGTGGAGACAGTGCGCTATCGGAAACCACTTGCAGAGACTGGTTTTTTCGGTTCAAAAAAGTCCATTTTGATTTGAGTTACAAGAAGCGTGAAAATAGACTCAGAAAAGTTGAGGACCATGATTTGCAGGCTCTTTTGGATGAGGACGACACCCAATCGCAAAAAATGCTTGCCGAACAGTTAGGTGTTACTCAACAAGCCATTTCCATACTTTTACAAGCCATGGGGAAGGTTCAAAAATTTGGAAAATGGGTACCCCATGAATTGAACGATAGGCAGATGGAGCGACGACAAAACAAAAAAAGAAAGACGTTCCTGCCTCTTGTGGTGACGTGCGATGGAAAATGGATAGACTTTGAGAAACCCAAACGAAAAAATCGTGGGTCGATTCCGGCCAATCAGCAACTTCTACTCCAAGACCAAATCGCTTTGGACGCAAGACGATGCTGTGCGTTTGGTGGGATCAGCAGGGTGTCATCTACTACGAACTGTTGGACAAAGACATGACAAGCTGATTTTTCTCCACGACAACGCTTCATCGCACATGTCAAAACTGGTCCAAAACTACTTGGACACACTCAATTGGGAGGTGCTATCTGATCCCGCTTATTCACCAGACCTGGCACCTTCTGACTATCGCCTGTTTTCGTCGATGGGTCACGTGCTCGCCGAACAGCACTTCGATTCGTATGCAGACGTCGGAAAATGGCTTGACGAGTGGTTTGCCTCTAAAAATGAGGAATTCTTTTGGCATGGTAAACACAAATTGCCCAAGAGATGGGAAAAATGTATAGTTAGTGAGGGCAAATACTTTGAATAAATTAATTTTTGGCTTTCTATGAAAAAAAATTTGTTTTTTTTTTACTGAAAAACAGCGGATTTAAGTTTGTTCACCTGGTGTATAACCTGGTAAAAAAGGGCACTGGATATTGGACATTATTCACTTTTTGCATTTTCGAAAGAAACTTGCAGTTTTCATTAGCTGGAATGGTGCTTTCGTTCATAATGTTGATATTGTTCTAGCGCAAATACTTTAAGTTTGGTGAGTTTTTTCTACATAATAGAAGATCTGTCTAGTGTTGAAATTAAATGTTAGGATTCCTTTCTTTCAGGATTAATTCCTCTTTGCTTGTCAACATTTGTATTTAAGATCTTTGCGAAATGGTGACAAAATCGTTCGAGCAATTCTGTATTTCATTATTTTTAAAATATACATTCTACTCCAAAGTGATACAAAAAGACAGATTGAGAAAGAGGGGAAATAGAATTAATATAGAAAAAACTACGTAAAAATCCAAAAGTTTCAAAGGAGTTATATGTATATTCATGTATTGTATTAATCCATTAAAATTTATCATCTTGCCGTATATCTGGGGCTAGGATGCTTTATAAAGTGTGAGCTTTTTCTTGTGTGTGAAAATAAAAACTATTTTTATTTTTTTTTTTTTCTATAAAATTCAAAAATTTTATGATATAGTTTCATAATAAATTCTTTTGAAGAAAACAAACACAACTTAAAATGGTAATAATTTCACTATCTGTCTGTGTATGCTTTGTGGTACGTATGTATGTACTCGTATATGTAAATATACATATATTTTACATAAATCTAATCCTATTTATCCTACCATATGGACGTAACATATATGCGCTGTGGATATAAATGTTATCTTATATTTTGTTCTTTTCTTCTCTTCTTCGTGTTTCATAGTATTGTACTATAGAGTGAAATTCAGTAAAGTGAAAATTTTTTTTTTAAATAACGATAACGACCTCAAATAACGTACATATCCCATGTGCAACACGCTGAGTAGAATAGCAAATAGTTAAGCACTTAGGCGAACAATTGCATGTGTCTGCGACATTTCTTTATTTGTACGTACTTATATATGTGTTTACCATCAACAATGGTATTGCTTCGTTCACAACGCTTTAACTCACTCAAGCAATGTGCTCTCATATTGTTTCCTTTATTTTTCCTTCCTATTTCTTAACAGTCTGATCACATTGTTTACTTCTTAGTTTGTGTAAAGAATACACGTACTAACGTTTGATAATGGCCATCAGCATTTTCCATTTCAGTTGCATTTGGTTAAATATGTTGCTGTAGATAAGAAAGATATCCATTCAAACCAACGGGCAGACAACAGGAAGAAATTAAAAAAACAGTGTATTGGGTAATTGGGGAAAAAGTCTCCGCGGTTTTATGTTACTAGATGGTATTAATGCCCATATATTGGGTAACACTAATCCGACTGTGTCAAACGGACATATGTTTGACATGTAATATTCAGGCTACATTTATGAATACAATTTTGTAATTTGTTACTCGTGTAAAATGTTATATTGATTAGAAAATGAGTAAAATACCTGAAGAAATACGCTATACGATGCTTTTTTACTGTAGAAAAAAGTATAACCGTTGCAAAACCATGCCGAAAATTTTGTATGGTTTACGATGAGAAACTGTGAATGAACACCGGATCCAGGAGCGCCTTGCTCGATTACGTTGCGAAAATTTCGATTTCATAGATGCACCTCGCTATGGTCGGACAGTCACTGAAAAAATTTCAATGAAATTTTGAAACTGCTGAAACAAGACCGACATGCAAGCTCTCAGGAGATAGCACAAGCACTAGATATCAACTTCGTGACAGTTTGGAATCATCTAAAAAGATCTACGCAAACACACTCTCTATTTGGATAACACATGAATTAACACAAATTTGATTGACCCTATTACCATCAGCGATCAGTTGAAGTGAATCATTACGGACGATAGAAAATGGATTAAAGACGAGAATATCCAAATGCAAACGATCATAGTTAAGGGCCGGTGATCCTTCACAAACGGTTTCATATCCTGGATTGACAGCAAACAAAGTTATGTTGAGCGATTGGAGTGATTGGAAGGGAATTGTCTATTACGAGCTGGTAGAACCTGGCGAAACTCTAATTCTGATCTTTACTGCTAGCAATTCGAGCGCCTGGACGAAACAATCATGGAAAAGTGGCCAGAATTGGCCAACGGAAAAGGAGTTGTGCTCCATTTTTGATGACTCGGAACAAATTGATGCAGCTTGGTTGGGAAATTTTGATGCATCCACCCACCGTATAGCCCGGACCTTCCACCGTATGACCACCATTTCTGCAAAACTCTATTAACGATAAAAAAAAAGCTGGCGGACCGAAAAGCCGCTGAAATTCGCTTGGTGAAGCTTTTCGCAGATAAACCACAACAGTTCTACTCCGATGGAATTATGAAAATACCAAAAAAAAATGACAAAAGGTCATAGATAACAATGGCCAATATCTTCTACTTGATTAAAATTGATTTTCAATAAAAAACATTTTTGTTCAAAATGTACCCAAAAAATCTCCTTACAGTCGGCTGGGGCCGACCAAACTATACCCTGCATATGTAGATTTATATATAAAAAGTTTACTCGAATATCCAACTTTTCTTTTATTTCCACTTTTCGAGAAACAATTTTTGCATATACTACTAATTTACACCCGAAATATAGTTGACTTTGACGAAGTAAAAGGATTTTAAGATAATTCCGAGGCTTAGTATGGGAGCTATATAAAAAGTGGGCGTGGCTTACCACTTTCTAGTAAATCCAATTAATTTTTCAATGTTAATCCACACCTTAAATTTGGTGTCCTAAGTTGAATAGTGTCTAAGTTATGGTGGTTAACATTTTTGTTTAATTTCCTCAACTTTGTATGGGAGCCCCAATAAGAAGTGGGCGTGGTACGCTGATTTTTCGCCAGATTATTTCCGACTACGATATTAATTTAAGTGTCAATTATGGTTATTGTAGACATAAGATTGCCTAAGTTACAGCTGTTTCAATTTAAAATTTGTATGGGGGCTACGATAAACACTGTGCGTGGTGCGCCCATTTTCTGTGAGCCTAGTTGCTCGTACAATACTAATCCATACCCTAAGTCTCGTTGTCCTAGGCTAAATGGTTTGTAAGCTATGGAGCTTAAAATTTTAGTTTAATTCACTCGACTTTGTATGGGAGACCCATGAAGGAGTGGGCGTGGCACACTGATTTTCTGCCAGATTATTTCCGACTACGATATTAATTTAAGTGTCAATTATGGTTATTCTAGACAGAAGATTGCCGAAGTTACAGCTGTTTCAATTTAAAATTTATATGGGGGCTACGATAAACACTGGGCGTGGTGCGCCCATTTTCTGTGAGCCTAGTTGCTCGTACAATACTAATCCACACCTTAAATCTCGTTATTCTACGCTGAATAGTTTGCAAGTTATAACCGGTAACATTTTTTTTAATTTCCGCAACTTTGTATGGGAGACCCAAAAAGGAGTGGGCGTGGCACACTGATTTTTCGCCAGATTATTTCCGACTACGATATTAATTTAAGTGTCAATTATGGTTATTCTAGACAGAAGATTGCCGAAGTTACAGCTGTTTCAATTTAAAATTTATATGGGGGCTACGATAAACACTGGGCGTGGTGCGCCCATTTTCTGTGAGCCTAGTTGCTCGTACAATACTAATCCACACCTTAAATCTCGTTATTCTACGCTGAATAGTTTGCAAGTTATAACCGGTAACATTTTTTTTAATTTCCGCAACTTTGTATGGGAGACCCAAAAAGGAGTGGGCGTGGCACACTGATTTTCTGCCATATTATTTCCGACTACCATATTAATCTAAGTGTCAATTATGGTTATTCTGGACGAAAGATTGTAGAAGTTACAGCAGTTTCAATTTAAAAGAAGTACAGACACTTTGTATGGGAGCTACGCTAGAAAGTAGGCGTGGCTCAACCACTTTTGGCGAGATTATATAGTAGTATAATATAACTCTATGTGCAAAATATTGTTGTCCCAAGTGGTATATTATGTGAGTTATAGCAAGTTAAAGATTTTGAAAATTTCGAGGTTAGTCGCTTTGTATGCTTGGTGTGGGCGTGGTTATTGACCGATCATGCCCAATATCAATCCCCTCCGTACCCTTGGATCATAGATTACTTAATAAGCTCAATATTTACTCAAGTTATCGTGCGAACCAGCCAGGTGACAGACAGACGGACGGACGGACGGACGGACGGACATCGTTAAATCGAAAATTTAATCGACGCTGATCACGAATATATATCTATGTCTATATCTCCGGAGATTCCTTCAAGTGGACACAAACATCTGAGCGAAATGAATATACCATGCATATTGCATTATGCAGGGTATAAAAAGCGCGAATACTTTTTATATTACCTATATTATTCGAATACATACATAAATATCAACACTGTCCTCAGTCGTACATGCTAGTGGTGAGCATGCAAGAAGTTGGTAACAAATTTTCAGTCTGATAAACACATGCTAGACAAGTGAGCAATTTATAAATTAAAGCTTTAAAAAAAATGGAGAAAAATATAGGTAAGAATGTAAATTGATTTTTTTTAATTTTTCATAATAAATGTTACATATACGCCCCGTGTTATAGTGATTTTTATTGTATTGCTGTTACATAGCTTACTTTAAGTGCACACTGGCATAGAATCCCTTTAAAACTCGTTCAATCTCAATCGTAATTCAATTAGATATTTATTTGGAATTTCAAAAGTTATTTTTCTACAACCAATTCTGTGTATCAATCAATTCGGATTCGGTGTATACCAATACGAGTGTATAAATGTATGTATATACTTCTACAGTTACTATATGAATGTTTAAATGCAATGCATTAGCTTTCTGTACATTTTTTGTTTATTTATTAATTGGTTTTTGTTTTTTGTTTGCTGCATTGAGTTTTCATCGATTAAAAGCATTTTACTATAGTAAATGATATTACTTACTTATACAAATTCTCTATAAAGTGTTCCATAAATATGCATACTATGTTCAAATTGAGTGCGATTTAAATTTTCAAAGATTCAAAGTATTTACAATAAAATGTTTTGAAAAAAAAAAATTGTAATTTTTCGTATTCCATTCAGCAACATTTTTAATGTTAAATGATATCTGATTTCTTTTGATCTTTTTATCTTTAAAGCACATTTCACACTAACGTTATTGCAAAAGAGAGTCCGATATGACCACCGAGTGAAGAGATAAATGGCAAAAGAACAACAGTATTCATCAGGGTTAGGTATTTCGAGCATATACACGGAACGAACTGGAAAACAACCATGGATAACTGGTTCACACCCATTTAGCTCTTAAAACCATTTTTGCGTGAGCCATAAGAACTAACGCTTGTGGGAACTTTATGTTCAAATCAAAAGGAGATCCCTGCTCTAGGAAAATATGATAAGCATATTGTTCATTTTCTATTTATCTCTCTCACGTTCCCATTCGTAATCAAGTAACTTTCTTAAACAAATTTTGATTTTTAGAATTCGGATTAATTTATTTTTAAATGAAATTAAATTAAATAAAACAACTTTTATTCTTTAATTGGTTTTAGAATCTCTTTTTAATATAAAAATTCCAAAGACCTTCATTCATTCGTTCCATTCATAACTTTTAAAAACTTCCTTTTTGTTGTGATTATATAGTCAAAACTGTGGATATTTTGATCAATTTATGCTGATAAATTAAGATTCAGTTTTATCGAAGAATTTCAAACTTTGACTGCCGCACTCAGATATATTCACTAAATTTCTCCTAACGAACACAACTAATTATCGTTAAACTCAGTAATGAACGATACATCTCGGAGTCATATTCAATGTCTTAAATATGTCCTCACAGTTGCCGCTCTTTTTGTATGGCATCACTGTGAAATGAAATATATTAATTTTTTTTTAATTTTTTTTGTTTTTCAGAAACATTAGGGTGGTCCTTAGATTAAAATGAACTATTTCTTTCAGTCTCACACCCTAATTTGTAATATCGTGGTTAGAGATATCACATAAATTTGGTTTCCGATTGGAGACGGTTAAGGCATGTCGCATAGGGGTCAAAGTTCAGATTCCTTAACCGTCTCCAATCGGGAACAAAATTTATATGTGATATCTTTGGCAGTTGTATTATCGACTGAGGCGGTAATCACACAGATACCTGATTTCTTCCTACATTTAAAGACCACCCTAATACATATATACCATGGTAACTTAAGTTTAATAGAAAACAAACAAAAATGTCAAAATCGATAATTAAAAAATTAAATAAAGGTTTTTCTGTACTTAAATTTAAGTATCATTAAGAGACACAACGAATCACGAAACGAGTGCGGCAGTGAGTATTTAAATATATAATTACTAAAATATTACAATATGTATTTTGCTTAAATCAAATTTTTGATTAATAGAATAAATGATAAATAAAACTCTGAGTTAATCAAATTTTCTATTTGAATCATTTTATCCTGATTAATCCAAATTAATATTAATCGAATAATTTCAAACGTTTACAATTTAAAATTATTGTTATTCGAATAGTTTGTATTTTGAATAAATAAAGTTTCGAAATTTTGAGTAATTTGTATTTTTGTTCAAATTTCAAACCTGAGTATTTCAAATTATTAATATTCAAATATTTATATTTTGATTAATTCAAAATTTTACTAATAGAATTATTATCAATCTGTGGATTAAACAGACTAATTGTCTAATTGTTCTAATTAATGGAAAAATTTCATATTTTGAGTAATTAAAATCATATATTTGATTAATCGAATAATTAATTAATTGAATTTTAGGCTAAATAGAATATTTTGTAAGAATGTTTAATTGACACTACTTTGCCAAACTGCTTATGTCATTTATAGTGTTTCAATGTACTTAAAGAAAAATATCAGTACTACCTAATTTTAAATATATCCTTCCTACCTTCAAAATGGAAACAAATTACCGAGAAAAGCGAATCATTAATCTATGCTAAATAAAGCCTTCGATATCATAGTGAATTTCTTTATAATATATAATAGATTATAGCAAAATAAAGTGGTAACAATATGGTATTCCAATAATAAACAACTCAAAAGAGTGTCAAAATTATAATATAATATTTTCAACACGCTTTACCGGTCAATCATAAGAAATCCAATTATATAAAAATATATACTGCTCTTAACGTTCGTCTTGCTGGGCTAGTAGACTTCTACAGGCATTTTTTGACTTTGAAGCACTGAATTTCACCAGGCAGGATTCCAACAACCGTGATGACTGCAATCGTAGATCACTGTCTCATTAAACTCGTATATATTCATCGGTCCTCTTCTGTATTTCATTAAAGGAATAATGGATTGATAATAGATTAGTGTCATGAATAGAGAAAAATCGGTGATATTATTGTATATTGCAAAATAAGGATACAATGTATTCGAAACAGGAAATTAAGAAACTTAACACTATTTTGATAATTTCCGATTCTGGAATTTAATTTTATATTTATTGTTTTTATCTGTTTCAAGATCACCAGAATCAGAGATCAGGGAATATTTTGTCAATATAGAAGCTAGCGCAATAGTTGTTAATTAGTTATAATCATAAATCATACATTTTTTGGTAAAGTCCAAGAAATACATGAAGGCGTTGAATGCAGAAAAATGGAAAAACAAACTGTAATGATTATGGATGTATGAATATATGGGCATATCAAATTTGTAATGCAGAAAAAACGTGGGAAATCACACAGTCGAAAATGAAATTAGCATTGATTCTAAGTATATTGGCCCATGAATCCATAGGTGTAAAATCAGTTTCGACTTCCCTTTTTAAACGTCAAAAAAATCAGACGATATCCGAGAAAAAGGATACGAATACGGTGTCAAAGCGGCGGAGTATGTCGATGATGTGGTGTTAATGGTGTCAGGACTGTGTCCTAGCACGATTAGTGGGATCACGCAAAATGAGTTAGACAAGCTCAGCTCTTGGGCATTTAGGTGTGGCCTAAGGTTGAACTCGGATAAAACAGAACTGATGATTTTCACCAACAGAGTCAAAATACCCAAATTTGGCTTGCCTAAATTAAACCATCAAACCTTAACTCTTTCTTCCAGTGCTAAATACTTGGGGATTATTTTGGACTCCAAGCTTAGCTAGAGGTTATGTACTGAAAACTGGGTAAAGAAGGCTTGCATTTCATTGATCTGCGTTCCGGAACACCGGAACATAGAACGAAACGAAAAAGCCGACGAACTGGCTAGAAACGGATCTGCCATGCAAGAGGCTCTTGCACAACCGGTGTTCATATCGCTGAGTGTAACTAAAAGAGCTATCAACACAAAATATCTACAAATAGCGGATTGTAGGTGTAAAAGTTTTACGAAATGTAAGACTAGTAGGTTACTATGGCCTACATGCAATCCTAAACAATCAATATGACTGATAAACAGGAATAAGCTTCTGGCTTATCGGAGAACAGGTGGCCAAAATGGGAATGTCCCACAACGATTTATGTCACAGTTGTAACCAAGTGGAAGAAAAGAAAACGGTCTTCCACTTCCTTTGTAAATGCCCTGCCCTATGGAAGCAGAGAATGAACACCCTAGGTAAACCACTCTTCAATAACATTGAGGAGTTGGCGGAAATAAACATCGGCAACCTCCTAAGGTTTCTTAACAGCACGAACTGGATTTAACCGTGCTACCCACACAAACAACCCAACGAACAGTTGGAAGCGAGGATGTGGTAACAAAACTGTGCGTAAGCGCTATTTGGACTCATGGATGAGTTACCACTTCAACCAACCAACCATACGAATCTCAGCATATCGATTGTAATATTGAGCACCCAGTACTTTTGAATGCGCAGAATCAATACTATTTAAAAGTGAGCAACGATTTTCTCAAACACGATTTATGCTTTTAGTTTTGCAGATATCAGTTTCAAATACTACTATGATATGCACATATTCCTAGAACTACTCTTACGTATATTATAGAAGAGAAGAAAAAAATTACATCAACTTGTATTCACTAATTTATTACCACCAACTAATACATAATTATGTCATTTTGCACAGAATGTCATAAGCATTGCCATCATGTGGAATCACAACTGACATCAATCCATCTCTCTTGAGTAACAGTTAAACACGTACGTAAATAATATTAGCTTATACGATATGCCATTTTCTTCCGCATCTCCTCTTCTTTGCGCCTCTTCTTCATACTGCCAGATGACAGTAGCAGTAATAATAATATATACGCACACATGTACTCGTACGTATGTCTGGATGTGGGACTCATACGTCGGCGCCCAAAGGCTATATCCCATTTATATTTATGGTTATGACATTAACGTGCAATAGCGTATAGCAGCAGTAGTAGCTGTAGTAATATTTAGTAGTAAAAGTTGCAGTGGCAGAAGCACCAGCAGCAGCTGTCAATATTATCCGTTATCATAAGCTATTTGCCATACTTTTTGTTATTGCTATTGTACGTAGGAACATGTTGAGTATATTACATGTATTCTATTTAATGCATGTAATTTTAATTAAATTTTATTCCTAGCATATATGGGAGAATATGTATACGTATTATAGTTGGAAGGTAATACACAGTTGTTTTTGTTGTTGTTGTTGTTTGCTATAATTATAATATTAATACACCAAAACTCGTTATGCATGCTTAAGTGTCTAGAATTAGAATCGAACAGGCTGAAGTGGATATTGGTACACACTTTTGGTACACTTGTCACCACAAATCTATGAACACATACAATATACCATAAACGTAGAATAAAAATATAAATATATTTTTAAAAAAGATAAGAAAAATATTAATATCATCTAATACGTTAGATAATGTTATGATGAAAAGACCTTAAAAAGCCATATGAAAATATGATATCTCAAGTGTGCTATTGCTCAGAATTTGTAAGAGTATTCTTCACATAGTTCTTTAAAATTTCAGTGAAAATTCTTCTAGAACTGTTGGTACTAAATTTTTACTATTTCTTCTAATTTCTCCTGGACCCAAATTATTCTGGAGCAGTGTATTAAACACATAATATTTTATATTAAAAATGCATGTACATTAGAGGTGTAGACACATCCTGGCATTGATGATGATTGTATTATTGTTGTTATTATTATTCTTGTTGTTGTTGTTGTTGTTGTTGTTGTTGTTGTTGTTTACGCATAAAATTTATTAGTATTAAACTTCCTGCGTATTGTAGATTTATATATAGGAGCTCTATACGTTATACCTACATATGTTATACCTATGTTACATGTATTATACATACATATTTGTGTACATTATTCTGCACCCTTTTTGTAATATTGTATATATGTTATTTATAATAGATAGGTAATTCGATTTTTGTGTAATTCTATTTAATATAGTATAACATAATCATAAAAATCTCCTTACAGTCCGCTGGGGCCGACCAAACTATACCCTGCATATGTAGATTTATATATAAAAAGTTTACTCGAATATCCAACTTTTCTTTTATTTCCACTTTTCGAGAAACAATTTTTGCATATACTACTAATTTACACCCGAAATATGGTTGACTTTGACGAAGTAAAAGGATTTTAAGATAATTCCGAGGCTTAGTATGGGAGCTATATAAAAAGTGGGCGTGGCTTACCACTTTCTAGTAAATCCAATTAATTTTTCAATGTTAATCCACACCTTAAATTTGGTGTCCTAAGTTGAATAGTGTCTAAGTTATGGTGGTTAACATTTTTGTTTAATTTCCTCAACTTTGTATGGGAGCCCCAATAAGAAGTGGGCGTGGTACGCTGATTTCTCGCCAGATTATTTCCGACTACGATATTAATTTAAGTGTCAATTATGGTTATTGTAGACATAAGATTGCCTAAGTTACAGCTGTTTCAATGTAAAATTTGTATGGCGGCTAGGATAAACAGTGGGCGTGGTGCGCCCATTTTCTGTGAGCCTAGTTGCTCGTACAATACTATTCCACACCTTAAATCTCGTTGTCCTACGCTAAATGGTTTGTAAGTTATGGAGCTTAAAAGTTTTAGTTTAATTCCCTTGACTTTGTAAGGGAGACTCATGAAGGAGTGGGCGTGGCACACTGATTTTCTGCTAGATTTTTGCCGACTACGATATTAATTTAAGTGCCAATTATGGTTATTCTAGACAGAAGATTGCCGAAGTTACAGCTGTTTTAATTTAAAATTTGTATGGGGGCTACGATAAACAGTGGGCGTGGTGCGCCCATTTCCTGTGAGCCTAATTGCTCGTACAATACTAATCCATATCTTAAATCTCGTTGTCCTACGCTAAATGGTTTGTAAGTTATGGAGCTTAAAAGTTTTAGTTTAATTCCCTTGACTTTGTAAGGGAGACTCATGAAGGAGTGGGCGTGGCACACTGATTTTCTGCCACATTTTTGCCGACTACGATATTAATTTTAGTGTCAATTATGATTGTTCTAGACAGAAGGATGCAGAAGTTACAGCTATTTCAATTTAAAAGAAGTTCGGTCATTTTGTATGGCGAGTACTATCAACAGCGGGCGTGGCGCGTCCATTTCCTGTGAGTCTAGTTGCTCCTACAATACTAATCCATACCTTAAATCTCGTTCTTTTACGCTAAATGGTTTATAAGTTATGGCGCTTAAAAGTTTTAGTTTAATTCCCTTGACTTTGTATGGGAGACCCATGAAGGAGTGAGCGTGGCACACTGATTTTCTTACAGATTATTTCCGACTACGATGTTAATTTAAGTGTCAATTATGGTTATTCTAGACAGAAGATTGCCGAAGTTACAGTTGTTTCAATTTAAAATTTGTATGGGGGCTACGATAAACAGTGGGCGCGGTGCGCCCATTTCCTGTGAGCCTAATTGCTCGTACAATACTAATCCATATCTTAAATCTCGTTGTCCTACGCTAAATGGTTTGTAAGTTATGGAGCTTAAAAATTTTAGTTTAATTCCCTTGACTTTGTATGGGAGACTCATGAAGGAGTGGGCGTGGCACACTGATTTTCTGCCACATTTTTGCCGACTACGATATTAATTTAAGTGTCAATTATGGTTATTTTAGGCAGAAGATTGCTGAAGTTACAGCTGTTTCAATTTAAAATTTGTATGGGGGCTACAATAAAGAGTGGGCGTGGTGCGCCCATTTTCTGTGAGCCAAGTTGCTCGTACAATACTAATCCATACCTTAAATCTCGTTGTCCTACGCTAAATGGTTTGTAAGTTATGGAGCTTAAAATTTTAGTTTAATTCCCTTGACTTTGTATGGGAGACTCATGAAGGAGTGGGCGTGGCACACTGATTTTCTGCCACATTTTTGCCGACTACGATATTAATTTTAGTGTCAATTATGGTTATTCTAGACAGAAGATTGCCGAAGTTACAGCTGTTTCAATGTAAAATTTGTATGGCGGCTAGGATAAACAGTGGGCGTGGTGCGCCCATTTTCTGTGAGCCTAGTTGCTCGTACAATACTATTCCATACCTTAAATCTCGTTGTCCTACGCTAAATGGTTTGTAAGTTATGGAGCTTAAAAGTTTTAGTTTAATTCCCTTGACTTTGTATGGCAGACTCATGAAGGAGTGGGCGTGGCACACTGATTTTCTGCTAGATTTTTGCCGACTACGATATTAATTTAAGTGCCAATTATGGTTGTTCTAGACAGAAGATTGCCGAAGTTACAGCTGTTTTAATTTAAAATTTGTATGGGGGCTACGATAAACAGTGGGCGTGGTGCGCCCATTTCCTGTGAGCCTAGTTGCTCGTACAATACTAATCCACACCTTAAATCTCGTTATTCTACGTTGAATAGTTTGCAAGTTATAACCGGTAACATTTTTTTTAATTTCCGCAACTTTGTATGGGAGACCCAAAAAGGAGTGGGCGTGGCACACTGATTTTCTGCCATATTATTTCCGACTACCATGTTAATCTATAGGTCAATTATGGTTATTCTGGACAGAAGATTGTAGAAGTTACAGCTGTTTCAATTTAAAAGAAGTACAGACATTTTGTATGAGAGCTACGCTAAAAAGTAGGCGTGGCTCAACCATTTTTGGTGAGGTTATATAATAGTGTAATATAAGTGTACGTGCCAAATATTGTTGTCCCAAGTGGTATATTATGTGAGTTATAGCAAGTTAAAGATTTTGAAAATTTCGAGGTTAGTCGCTTTGAATGCTTGGTGTGGGCGTGGTTATTGACCGATCATGCCCAATATCAATCCCCTCCGTACCCTTGGATCATAGATTACTTATGCCAAATTTCATCGAAATAGCTCAATATTTACTCAAGTTATCGTGCGAACCAGCCAGGTGACAGACAGACGGACGGACGGACGGACGGACATCGTTAAATCGAAAATTTAATCGACGCTGATCACGAATATATATCCATGTCTATATCTCCGGAGATTCCTTCAAGTGGACACAAACATCTGACCGAAATGAATATACCATGCATATTGCATTATGCAGGGTATAAAAATTCCATTACAATCGTAAAATTAATGAGAAAATTATTTGAAGAATTTCTGCAATTAATTAGCTTTTATATAATAACTTTATAAATGGTTGGCATTATGATAAGTTTAGGTTAAGACTAATGTATGGTAAATCAGGTGAAGAATATTTATAATTATATGTATCATATTTACGAGCTTTCAAAGACTAACTCGTGTACTGCATTAATGTCGAATGAAATAATGCAGTTTGCAATGATGTCGAATTCTATTTATGTGGAAATAAAATGTTCGACTTGAATGCAAATATTTTTGCAACAATGTCGAAATGGCAATTCTTGCAAAATTTTATCCCATTAAGACGGGACAAATTTTTGAAATAATATCAAACATTCAAGAGCAGATATTTTTCGTTCCACATTATTTCAAATTTTTTTTTGCAATAACGTCGAAAAAGCACAATGATTTTCTTTATATTCCGCACTATGATTTCTCTTTTGTTTCACTCACTCGCTCAATCTTTTGGTGTGCATATATGATACATACCCAGTCAAGTCATAAATATTAGTACACAGAAAAATCCAAATGAAAACGAATTAATATTTTTCTAAACTTTTTTTTTTTTTTCTTTTTATTGAGTTGATCAATGGCTACAAATCTTAGAACAATTTAATAGAAATGACTTCCATTTGCCTTCTCCAGCACGACTTGAGACGATCCAGCCACTCATCGATCGCGAGACGCACTTCATGCATGGGGAAATTGTCCACTGCACGGACAAGGGCTCGCTTCAATGACACAATATTTGGGTGTCGAGTAGAGCAACCCATGACCTCTAATGCGGATCACCACTTGTAATTCAATGGGTTGAGGTCTGGACTACCAGCTGGCCAATCATCCGTTGATATGAAGTCCGGAATGTGGTTTTTTAGCCACAGTTGAGTCGTTTTTGCTTTGTGAGCTGGAGCAAAGGCCTCTATGGACGCTCGGGATGAGTTAGGATGCTTCTGTGGATGATCGAGCATACACACGATCGTTCTGTATATTGAACGATTCTTCTATAGTGAAGATTTTCTCGTCAGTAAACAGAATTTGTCTGTGACTTTCAGTTTTCGCAGTAGTTTTCGGTCGATTCGTTTCTTTACGGCTTTAATCGCTTTCAGAGTTCTCATAGTGCGCGAACGGCCAGATCTTTGACGGTCACGTACTCCACCAGTATCTTCAAACAGCTTCACAAAACGATACACAAAATTGCGGGTGATCCCAAGCGATCGCAACGTCCGAAAGATATCGCCTTTTCCCAGGCCAACTACAACAATACGATTTTCGATGCAGCACCATTCCAGGGTTGTAAACAATTAATACCAAATCTTTTTACGAGACAATGAAGCATAAATTTCAACTGTCAAAGCGCAGTCAAGATGAAATATTGCATTTGTAATGAATGCGTTTAGTCGAGTACCAATATTGATGACTTGACTAGGTATATTCCAACTCTTTTTGAATATTGATGCAATTAAATTTCGGTATTGTTGCAAATCGTTTGCATTAACCCGTTTGAAACCCGGTAGTAGACGCCGAATGTAACTCTCTATGAAACATAAATTACTCAAGAATTCACCACCCCTAGCTATCTCTGGCAGAAATCTGATTTACCGTTTTTAATTACCAAATATACGATGCATCAAACCCGATATTAATTAGACACCGCAGCAAATATATAATACATATTTTATTCAACACATAGCGTATTAATTTTGGATTACCTACCATATCAGCATAATTTTCCTTCAGGAAAATTAAATTCATTCGAATCAATCCCTAAGAGAATTTCAGATAAATTATCCAAACGAAAAACTTTGCCATCTCCCATCATTTATTTCTTAGATTTCACTCGCTATGATTAATATCAAGGTATAATATTTGTTATTTACAATATATATCGTACGTATTTGTTACTAGTATAGCTATACAAACAGCAGAATGTTGTCCCTTTAATTAGACGTAGAGTAGAATATTTACAAAACGTGATGAAATCAAATTAACCACTGCTGCCCTTTAATATTTCCACCCTAAGCGTGTCAGAACATATTATAGAACCCTCAAATAATTTGCCAATATATTTTGTACGAGTACACAAACATACACACAGATCACATTACTATTGCTCACCCTTGAAAGCACTCATGGACACGGCAAAGCCACCAAACCATTCGCAATAACACTAAACTATATGCTGATGAAGAATTTTTTGTTTTGTTTTGTTTTTGTGTTTATCTTTAATTAATTCCATCTTGTATTAGCTCTCATGTCATTTTTATTTATTTAATAATATTATATACACACACGCTTCGCTTAGCTTCCCTTGTTTTGTTAAATACAAATTACAATTTTCAGTATAAACATTGTGTGCTTTTAATTTAATTTGGCAAATATTAATATTTATATGATACTCTTGTATAATTAAAGAATAATAATAATATATTATATTTTACCTTTCATTCTTCATATGCTATGTGTATTACTAAGGCAAAAATATTGTGCATACTAATTACACTTTTAAATCATATAGAAGAAGCAGGACAGTAAGAAGTTACCTGTACACAACAATATTTGAGTTTGGTATTCATGCGAAGCAGAATGACACTGTATAACTCCCGTTGTGGACTTCGCCGCCGTTTAATACCGAACGTGCTTATTATGGAGATATTAATACGAGCTGCTGATCTACGACGTCAAATGGGCCTTACGGTGAGCAAGGGCAAGTGTCAACAAACAAAGAGTCCCAGCGACTTTGATAGCACTACTTTTTTAGGTAGTGAGGGGCTTTGTCTATCTTGGAACGAGCATTAACACTAGTAATGATGTAAGCCTGAAGATATTGCGAAGGATCATTCTTTCTAACAGGTGCTACTTTGGGCTGAGTAAGTAATTGAAAAGTCGGGCCCTCTTTCGAGCAACGAAAACCACACTCTACAATTCTCTCATCATTCCTGTCCTTACATATGCCGCCGAAACTTGGACAACAACAACAACAACATCGAATAAGGTACAACCATGAGCTGTATGAGCTGTATGCCGAATCCTACATAGTAAAGCGCATTAAAATTCAGAGGCCACGCTGGCTAGGTCATGTCGAGCAAATGGAAGAACACGCTCTAGCTAAGAAGGTGTTATATTCGGAACCCGCTGGTGGACGACGCAGAAGAGGTAGACCTAACCTCCGATGGAATGACCAAGTACTGGAAAAAATGACGGCGTTTGGAATTTCTAACTGGCGTTAGTCAACGAAGAACAGAGATAGCTGGCGGTACACGCCAAATTCGACCTAAATCGATTTTGTAATGGCCTCTTAAGTAAGTGAGTAGGTAACTTCTTCATATTTATCGAGATTTTCCAAATTGTTTGATATTAAAGAGCGCCAGCCATCTATACAAACCTCTTTGAATGCTTTGTACCGTCCAAATGCTGTTGTTCTGGCCAACTCACGGTCAATATGACAAAATTAGTTCTGAAACTTCCCTCACAGAATGTTCATAGATAAATATTGTACCTAACACAAGATTCTCTTAACAAACATAAAGGCTTTAAAATCTCATATTTGTTCTCTCTTTTAAAATATCATCCATTTAAACGATCACATCAACTCTATGTACTTTGGATGTGCTGTAATCATACAAGTCTGATATAATCGTCTCTTATTGACCGCCATTGAAGTTGATTTTACAAGTTTATCTAGCATGTAGACTATGCTGGTTTCATACATACGTAGATAGATATTGCAGTAGTGTGGTAGGTAAATGCCTTAGAGCAGAGTTGCAATAGCTAAAGAAAATGAAAAAAACAAAAAAATGGAAAAGCCGTTTTTTTTGTAATGTTTTTTGCTTTTATGGAACACCATTAAAGGCCAAAAAGATCATACAATTATAACGATATAGAAACGTCTATATATATACATATATGTGTGTGTGTGCATGTGGCAAAGCTACAAGTACCTACTCAGACTCAAATACATTCAATAAGGCAACGGGCGAAAATATTCGCAAGATGAAAGACAGCAAAAAAAAAAATTCATTTAAAATTGAACGTGATCACGATCTTGTTTTGAAATGGACAAGCGAAAAAAAAAACAACATCGATGAAACGGTGGAATGATGATGAAAAAAATACAATCAATAAAAAAATTGTGGCATCATCGCGCAATTTTGTTGTATGTATAAATATATTGGAGTGAAATCTTTGTTTTCCATTTACATCTCTAGTGTGTGTGTGTGTGTGTGAGTAATAGGTATTTCCCTCCCACCACTATAGTCTTAAATGTATACGAGTATAAGAATGTTGTAGTAATATCCTCATCGTTGTAGGCATGAAACTTAAAACTCACGATAATTTGATCGTTCGATTACATTCGATTACACTTGCAATATTCAATTCACTTTCACAAAAACAAAAAACCAAACAATAGGAGTACATCAATGCGCATAGAATCTATAGTTGTTATTGTAAAATAAAATATGATTAAGACTTTTTCTGCATCATCTTTGTGCTGCCTCTTCCACACGAGCATAAATATGATGAAGAGAGGAAATACCACCAGCAAAAGTGAGAACAAAAATGGACACCCATATTGTATTGTTGTGCCGAGACCGATTACAAAAGGGCGACGAAAGAGGGTAATGTTTATAAAATTTTATGATACTGAAATCAAAACAAGTATATTATACCTCCCACCAACACACACACACACACACACACACACACACACACACTTACATACGCATTAGAGATAACAATTGGCTGGTAGCTTGCATGTTGTATGTACCCAACATGTACAACCATTTTCTTGTTGTTGTTGTTCTTGGTGCATTTTTTTTTTTCCTTGTCTTGTTCCTCTTGAACATAATAACTTTATTAAGAAGCACAATCGTGCAACACAACACTTTCACGTTCCCTTTTTAAAACATGCTGTCTCTATAATTTACAAACAACAACAACAACAACAACAACAACGTCAATTGTATGCATGTTGTAGATACACGACAAGCTACAAACTAATAAACAGGTGCACGCGCTATAATTTTAGTACATAAATATTTTTAGCGAGCTGGCTGTAGGTATAATGATCAATTTGAATTGTTTTGATAATTGATGATAATGAAGAACACCATGATGACTGATCATGATCATTTTTAAAAGGTTTATTTTTCGAGTTTTTTAGCATTGAATTGAAATATTTTAACCTTTCATTTTAGGTGTCTCATTCTCACACGACTTTCATTTCAAATTTTCAATATGTATTTATGTGAAGAACTTCTGCTTCTTTTTCTTTTGCGAGAGAAAACTTGGTTTATATTATACAAATTCCTTAGAAATATAACATAGTATTAATCATTGAGATGACTGTCAGCTTTATTAAGAAGTTTTCTCTTACAGCCGAGTTTTTGGCACCCAACTTTTTCAACAATTTTTTGTTTGTATCCTGGTCTCAGACAAACCAGTTAAGGTTAAGGTTACTGACCACCTGCTTATCAGCACATCACAAGACGACTAAATATCCGAGCATGTGCTGACCTAGAAGACAAATACTTAGCACAGCTTTCCGAGGCCTATTTAACAGAAAATCAGCTTCTGCAAAGGATGCCTTATTTTTCATAAAGATTCAGATACTCTTTTGCCTCAATATAGTAATTTTGTACCAAATACATATATTTGAGGTCGCAGTATTGACTCAAAGAGCAAATAAATAGGCCAAATTAAAGTTGCTTTTAGTACGTTCATAACCTTCTTGTAGCCTTATCGTGCTAGTCGCCTCACCGCCTTGTTCCCTGGTATGTCTCTGTGCCCTGACACCTATATATAGTGAATCTTGAATTCTTCAGACATCACATTGAGAGATGCAGTGCAATTAAAGGCCTGCACCGACTCCCATTTCTTAGTTCAGCGTACACTTCACGTCTCAAGCTGCCCGAAGAACCCGCCCAGCCGCCTAACAACTAACTTACTATTAACACAGTCAATTAACGTAGTTCATTTTCTTCAGATCAAATAACGACAATATTAATATCTTAATAAACTATTATGTCTGTGATACTAGTAATTTAAAAATTATTATGAAGAATATTTGAACGATTTGAATGCTACAACATATCCATTTGTTTTTACTCTCCAACATTTATCCTAAAAAGACTCGCTATCTCCACCTCTGGGAACGGTAGGGTCAATTTTAATATATTCCCAAAGAAATAATATTGTTATTCGAATATTATCGATTATTATTTATTATTTTAAATTCCAAAATTTCACATAATTAATCATGACTTTGGCATCTATCCACCGATTTTATGCATCGACACCTCATTTCCTTTGTGAAAGAATAAGTTTTAACATTTTGAAATTACATTATCCTAATAATTTTAAATAAAACCAAAGATTCAATGCTATAGTTCTTCTGGTTTTCAATTGTTCAATTGAGTAAGGCTCCTTATTCACTACTTGGAAAGTTTGTTCCATCCATTGAACCTAATTGCAGACTCGTATGGGTTCTAATACTATCTTTATTTTCGATAAAATTGAGAATATCACACATTAACTGGCAACTTGTTACTACTAGGGATTCTTGATTCGTTCTTGGTTATAGGCTCTAACTTTATTTTCACATTAAACTAAACTTCGTTATATTTTCGAGATCACTTTAGATTATTTTTATAGAAGTGTTTCTTTTTAGGTGAAGTATATTTAATATTTTTTTATTTATTTTTATATTTAATATGTTAGAATAGTCCGTATTAAATAAATACATAGCAGAACAAATTCTGGGTCACAGTCTGGGTGCTAGCCAATTTAGCCTTCTCTTATAAATATATGTATACTTGAAAAAGTTAATTTCTAGTAAATACATACAAGTGAAACTCCTCTAAAAACGTTAAAGGTTTAATGAAATCTATTATACCTGCAACATTTGATTATACTTTAAATTTACTCATATAATCTTATACCTATTAAATCGATGCCTTATATAATTCAATGGCGATTGTGCCCTTTCTAAAAGGGCAACATACATAAAATCATATTGATTCAAGCATTACAGTGGCGTAACCATGGGATGGGATCAAGACTACAGATCACCCCTCTTGGTCAATGGACTTGTTAAAAAGAATAATAATAATATATGGATATTTAAAAATTACTCATTAAAAAATTGTTTTCATAAATCTTTTTCATTTAATCCCCATCTGGTCAAAATCCTGGCTACGCCACTGAAGCATTAAATATATGTACATACTCGTACTCCTATATAAGTACATTCAAAAGCAAAACCTTTCATCAAAGCCACAAAAAAAAACCGCTAAACAAGCTACGATCATCGAATGATTGTTTTTGTTATTGTTGGGTGCAAAATGTGTTAAAAGGTAAAAGTAGCAAGAAAGTAGATTATGTTGAAAAGAAATTGAATTTAATTTCAATAGAACCCATTGCCTACAAACCACGATCGCTATACATATCTGTCTGCCAAGTCAAATGCCCCATACTCCACATCTCCTCATAATCACAGTAAATAGGTATCGTACGTATATTAACAAAACCTGAAACAAAATTGATTTGCGTGTGCTGCAATAAGAGTGAAGTAAAAAAAAAAACCAAAAGCATTTACGATAATCATTGAAATTGATGAGTTTGATTTGTATGATGCAAATTGAACGATCAAGTGAAGTGAGAAAATAACAAAATGTAATTGTTATGTGAAATGGAATTGTGCAGAAAAAGAGGTAATTGTATGTACTACAAATACTACCTATAAAAACGAGTACATACATACGATATATACATAGGTAGTACATATAATGATTTTGTTTTTATACCCATAACAAAAGATTGGGAGAAATCATATTACAAGAAAAACGAATTTAAAGCAATTTAAAATAACAATTTATATTTCATCACTTTGGCTTTTTTTATATACTATATTTTTGCAATCTATGTTGATCACATTGTCCGACCACAAAGCAAAACTCTCGATGACGATCAATATATTTTTATCGCAATTTCAATTTGTTGTTGAAACAAGAGGCTAAATGTAGCTACTATTATCATTATTATGACTGTTGTTGATATTATTTGGATGATGAGGTTACTTCATGATTAAATAACTCCCTGCAAAATAATGTCAATATCTGTTAGAAAACAATTCGAGAGAGTGTCGTAATTAAAACATTTTAGTTCATTTTGAAAATTGCAATTTTTAGAAAAGGTCCACCAAAACCACGAATAATGAAGTTGGAATGCGCGAATATTAGCTTGCAAATGGGTCATCTCAATGTTTTCCCAAAATAATGGGTATCACCTAGTTTATAGCCTAACTGCCACTCACAGTTAATCAACCAATCTTAACCACTTAATTCCCAAACCTACTCTTAGCTCTACAGCACAAACTGTTTCCAATTCGGTATCTGGTGCAGGTGAAGGAACCACGCAATACAATTATATATGTATTAGTACAGGTTAAATGTAGATTATGAGTTTTTTATAATCTACATTTCATATTTTATTTTTTCTTTAATTCAATAGAAATTAGTGAATAAAAATAATATATGTAGTATACCCTTTCCTATATATTGTAAAAGAAGTATTTGTCGCGCCCGTAACATCACGTCCGCTGTTTTACTTTATATTGTAAAAAAATTACCTTAAAATCAGCTGACCAATTTATAAATGAATAAATGAATGAATCTGCAATCCAGTAAATTCCCTTATGATTTTTGTATATTTTGATAGTATTATCTGGAACTCTTTAAATATTAATAAGAAAAACAATTAGGATATTCGTCATATTAACATATTATCATATGTTTACATAATAGTGTAAAAATCTTAGTTGTTGGTCTCTATACAAAAGCGACTTAACATAATACAACTTTGTAACCTATGTTTTTTGGTATTGTAATTCATCAGTTGTTACTCTTTACTTCTTATTCTTCTTCTTCGTCGCTTGAAAAGGAATAAAAACATCTCATACTAAAAAATTATAAACATTTGCTTCATACAATCATGAGTATGTCCAATGCTTGCTTTTTGTACAAAGAAGTTATTTTTTTCATTTTTATACCCTGCATAATGTATATGTAATAGCCTAGACAGACGGCAGCCTAATTCCGGATTATCGAGTTAATTCGAATTAACTCGGGCATTAACTGCAGCTAATCCGCATAAACTCTATGAGTTAATTCTCAAAATAAAAGAGGATTAGGGCAATTTACGATGGCAACACTGCTGAAAATTGTCTATTGTGAATTTTTCTCCATCCATTTTACAAACCATTAGGTGTGTTCGCTAACAAAAAACTTCCAACAACTGTTAACAGTTTTCAACATGAAAAGTGTTGGCGAACAAATAAATCCAGCTGTCAATTACAAATTGTGAATGTCAATTTACAATTTTCTGATAGTTTTCAGTTCACGTACTTCTTGTAGATTTTCTCATATCGAGAGTGACAGATAACAGAAATTGATAGTGATAGTAATGTAAGTGAGCAGACCTAATAAAACAGCAATCAGCCGTTTAGTTAATCCGCAATACTACCGTCCGTTACAGCCTAGACAGACGGCAGCTTAATTCCGGATTACCGAGTTAATTCGAATTAACTCGGGCTTTAACTGCAGCTAATCCGCATAAACTCTATGAGTTAATTCTCAAAATAAAAGAGGATTAGGGCAATTTGCGATGGCAACACTGCTGAAAATTGACTATTGTGAATTTTTCTCCATCCATTTTACAAAATATTAGGTGTGTTCGCTAACAAAAAACTTTCAACAATTGTTTACAGTTTTCAACATGAAAAGTGTTGGCGAACAAATAAATCCAGCTGTCAATTACGAATGGTGAATGTCAATTTACAAGTTTCTGATAGTGTTCAGTTCACGTACTTCTTGTAGATTTTCTCATATCGAGAGTGACAGATGACAGAAATTGATAGTGATAGTAATGTAAGTGAGCAGACCTAATAAAACAGAAATCAGCCGTTTAGTTAATCCGCAATACTGCCGTCTGTCAGGTTATTATTTTATTCGGATTAAGTGCGCCGGTAATCCGGAATTAGACTGCCGTCTGTCTAGGCTATTAGGTTATTATTTTATTCGGATTAAGTGCGCCGGTAATCCGGAATTAGGCTGCCGTCTGTCTAGATTATAAAGTACGCATATTCATGTCGATCAGATGTTTGTAACCACTTGAAGGAATCTCCGGATATATAGAAAAATATATATATTCGTGATAAGCGTAGCTTAAATTTTCAATTTAACGATGTCACCACCGATAACCGTCACCTGGCTGGTTCGCACCATAACTTGAGCAAATATTGAGCTATTTTGACGAAATTTGGATAAGTAAACTATGATCCAAGGGCACGAAGGCACGACTAAACTCGGAATTTTCAAATTTTTTAACTTACTATAATAATAACCATATTTAAGTAGTATTGTTAGGATAACTAGATTTACAAGAAATGGTCTAGTCAAGCCCACTGTTTATTGTAGCCCCCATACAAAATGACCGAATTTCCTTTAAATCTAAACCGCTGTAACTTCGGTAGTTTTTTGCCTAGAGCAATCATAATTTACACTTGGATTAATATCGTGTTTGGAAATAATGTGACATGAAATTAAAAAAAAGCCTAAACTACTATAACTTACGATCTATTCAGCATAGGACAACCAAAGTTAAGGTTGTAAATTTAATATTGCAAAAATAGTTAGATTTGTAAGAAAAATGCAAGCCACACCCACTTTTTATATAGCTTCCATACAAAGTCTCGGAATTATTTTAAACTTATAAACACCCATAACATACCAAATAATACGCCCTGGCCAACCATATGTCAGGTTTAGATTAGTATTATAGGTAGAATTTTTACCTCAATGAATTGGTGAGCCACATTTACTTCTTAATGTAGATCATATATAAAGTAGTGGAAATCAAAATAAAAGATGGATAAGCGAAAAAACTTTTTATATATATATAATTAGATCGGACCCAACCGACTGTACGGTCATGTTTTCACTATCTCTTGGCTTTAAGATAAGGCCAAATGATATCAAGAAAATCAGCTGACTAAGTGTTGAAATATCACATACAAATATGACAGCGATATTATGACGTGTTCATATTATTGTTCTACTTGAAGTTATGACATATAACTTTATGCGATCTTATGAATAACCTAAATGAGAAGCTAAAATTTTATATTTTCTATTTTCTATTTAATTTTATGACAAAAATTTTAGAACAAAAACAAAAATTATTTCATCTTCTTGCCCGACGTTTCGTCGCTTTGTTTAAAACTCCTTCAGGGGCACGTTTATTTTATTCTATAAATTTAGAATTTTTTTCATATTTAAAATACACATCACCGTCAAGACACTCGTGCATCATTCTTCGTATGCACCGACGATACGCACATAAAATGAAACATGTTGCAAGGGACATGTCTTAAACAATGTATAGCAACACTTGAATTGCTTTCACAATTGTTGCTAATGAAGTATGTAGTTGTTATTGGACACAAGATGCTTTGGTAAAAGTTGCAATACATTCATAGTTTTTTCATACAAATTCACCGGCTACATTATAAGCGCTAAATATGGTATGTGTAATGAAGAAAAAAATAAAAAAAGAGAAATAAAATGGCTTAACAGTTGTTTTAACTATATTTCAAACACAACAAGCAAAATTAACTTAATGTAATCTTAATACAAATATGCTTAAATAAACAGTAAGCTTATAAAAAGCTAATTTTTCGTTTATAAATCACTTGAAAGTAAATGAAATATTATCGAAACGGAACATTGGCAATAAATGCCCTAAACAAAGCATATATTAAATGTATAAAAGTAAGCTTTTTAAAAACGTTTTTACAAAGCATTATTTAAATGTTATTTTATTGCATTTAAGTGTGGAATCCATTTTTATCCACTGATCCAGTAAATTTAAAATTACACAAATTTAATAGACAATTGCTTTATAATCGGTAAAAGTCATTTTAAAAATGGCAGTAAATGAAATTAAATAAATTTGTTATTGTTTTCGCTGCTGTACATAATTCACTTAGGAGTACGTATCACCTTTAATAACAAAAAATTTACATTTTCTGTCTTCTGTTTTTGGTTTTTTTTTTATAACATTTCGGTGTTAATTAATTTTTAATTGCTTGCATCTTGGATTTCATATCACCTCTAAAATCAATAAACGATTAGTTGCGCAAAATTATAAATGTAACTCTACTTAATCATTTGAAATTATTTAAAAGAATAACTTTTAGAAAAATTGAATAAAACTATTTTCTCGTGTAAGCTTTAATCCTCAAAGAATCTTTCGATAATGTGCTAATGTGGGTTCATTAAAATTCCATTCAATGATGGTCTCATTGATAAATTTTGTACGTGTTTCTAGGATACCAACAGCTTTACTATCTAATTAAATTGTTCAAAAGTGTATCAATTGCCTTTGAAACGATTAGCTACGATACTAACTATTTAATTACTGATGATGAAAGAATTGAAATTGTCGTGTACTTTGGCAGAATGTGGTGGGTGGAGTAATTTTAAAATTAAAATTCTATTAGTTAAATTGTATAAACAGCAATGTCGTGCATATTTTTTTTTTTGTGATTTTTCTTCCTCTTTTTTTTTTGGCTGCAAAAATTTAATTAAGAACTTTCTTTTCACCTTATCCTTTTTCTTCTGTACACATACTGCTACAGACATACACATAAGTTATTAGTGTGTTTCTTTTGCCTTTGGGTTTATTTCAAATGAGATTTTGAACAAAAATAAACAGTTTTTGTTATAACTTTACACACACACACACAGTTGAAAAGTTTATTTTTTACTTCTTGCTTTTTGTGGTTTATTACCATTCTGCTAAGTATGATTTTCTTGGCACTCAACACATTTGTTTAAATTTATGTAAGTTTAACTGTTATTGTTATTTTTCAACTGTCGAAGTTAGGTTTTACACAAAAAAAAAACAACAAAGCAAAAAGATTTTTGTAGAAACTACTTTTGTTTAAGATTTTCATAAACTTTACTGCCACATGAAAAAGCGCAACAAACAGAAAGTTAAGTTTTTCATAATTTCAAATATATGCACGCACATACTGTATGGTGGGTGCATGCCCACTTAACATCCTATCATCCCACAGATTTCAATATTTTACTCTTCTTTATCACTTCCTTTATTTTGCTTCTTTTTTTTGTGTATTAAAGAAAAACTTTTAGCGCAAAATTGGCAAATTTTGAATACGCCCACACATTTGTCATTTACTAAACTGCAAAATTTCAACAAACAGAATGAAAAGTTTGACATTTGAAATGATGAAAAAGACCTAAATATCAACCACTTTCACAACTGAAGCCATACAAACAAAATCTACCTATAAGAAGCATAACGAAAATATAATTTATTTATTTATTTATTCGTTTATTAAGATGATTATTAAATAACTTGTATAATAAATTTTCTAGGAACTTTTCACATTAATTAAGAGCATATCAAAGAACAATAGAACTTCTAATTACACAAAAGTAATATAAATATATGAAAAAAAATCTCCTTACAGTCGGCTGGGGCCGACCAAACTATACCCTGCATATGTAGATTTGTATATAAAAAGTTTACTCGAATATCCAACTTTTCTTTTATTTCCACTTTTCGAGAAACAATTTTTGCATATACTACTAATTTACACCCGAAATATGGTTGACTTTGACGAAGTAAAAGGATTTTAAGATAATTCCGAGGCTTAGTATGGGAGCTATATAAAAAGTGGGCGTGGCTTACCACTTTCTAGTAAATCCAATTAATTTTTCAATGTTAATCCACACCTTAAATTTGGTGTCCTACGTTGAATAGTTTCTAAGTTATGGTGGTTAACATTTTTGTTTAATTTCCTCAACTTTGTATGGGAACCCCAATAAGAAGTGGGCGTGGTACGCAGATTTTTCGCCAGATTATTTCCGACTACGATATTAATTTAAGTGTCAATTATGGTTATTGTAGACATAAGATTGCCTAAGTTACAGCTGTTTCAATTTAAAATTTGTATGGGGGCTACGATAAACACTGGGCGTGGTGCGCCTATTTTCTGTGAGCCTAGTTGCTCGTACAATACTAATCCATACCCTAAGTCTCGTTGTCCTAGGCTAAATGGTTTGTAAGCTATGGAGCTTAAAATTTTAGTTTAATTCACTCGACGTTGTATGGGAGACCCATGAAGGAGTGGGCGTGGTACACTGATTTTCTGCCAGATTTTTGCCGACTATGATATTAATCCAAGTGTCAATTATGGTTATTTTAGGCAGAAGATTGCCGAAGTTACAGCTGTTTCAATTTAAAATTTGTATGGGGGCTACGATAAACACTGGGCGTGGTGCGCCCATTTTCTGTGACCCTAGTTGCTCGTACAATACTAATCCACACCTTAAATCTCGTTATTCTACGCTGAATAGTTTGCAAGTTATAACCGGTAACATTTTTTTTAATTTCCGCAACTTTGTATGGGAGACCCAAAAAGGAGTGGGCGTGGCACACTGATTTTCTGCCATATTATTTCCGACTACCATATTAATCTAAGTGTCAATTATGGTTATTCTGGACGAAAGATTGTAGAAGTTACAGCAGTTTCAATTTAAAAGAAGTACAGACACTTTGTATGGGAGCTACGCTAGAAAGTAGGCGTGGCTCAACCACTTTTGGCGAGGTTATATAGTAGTATAATATAACTCTATGTGCAAAATATTGTTGTCCCAAGTGGTATATTATGTGAGTTATAGCAAGTTAAAGATTTTGAAAATTTCGAGGTTAGTCGCTTTGAATGCTTGGTGTGGGCGTGGTTATTGACCGATCATGCCCAATATCAATCCCCTCCGTACCCTTGGATCATAGATTACTTATGCCAAATTTCATCGAAATAGCTCAATATTTACTCAAGTTATCGTGCGAACCAGCCAGGTGACAGACAGACGGACGGACGGACGGACGGACGGACGGACGGACATCGTTAAATCGAAAATTTAATCGACGCTGATCACGAATATATATCCATGTCTATATCTCCGGAGATTCCTTCAAGTGGACACAAACATCTGACCGAAATGAATATACCATGCATATTGCATTATGCAGGGTATAATATGCAGGAAAGGACATCATCACCCACTGATATTTATGAGTTCCTCAAAGTAATGAAATTTGATAATCAATAGATTATAAATAATGATAATATAAAAAGTAAAACAACAATTCCAAAGGCATTTTCCTTTGTTTTGTTGTATAAAAAATATACTCATGTATACTCATGTTAAATATTGTATATGTATGACTTCGATATAAAGTCATAAAATTGTTTAATGTTTAACAATAAAAATTTGTTAAAACAAACGAGACAGTCGAGTTTTTGTGATGTTAGTATCGAACAATATAACTTGTAATGGAATGTTTTCTATAACACATTAGCTGTCAAAATATATATATATATACTCGTAGGTATATTGTAAAGTTCACGTCATAAGTGATAACTGATAAACAGTAACAGAATAATTTATGGTCTCAGCTATCATGATATTTGTGAGTTCTAAAGGCAAGAAATTCTTACATGAATGAATATATCGTATATCATATGTACGGCACTTTTTCATTGAAATCATACTCTTTGACATTTTTTCACAACCAATTTCTGCTATCAGAAGAATTAATAATTTGATTCTTTTAAAAATGCCGTTATTTTAAGGTTGATCGATCCAGAGTTAAAGTCTGTTCAAGCAATAGCAGTGCATAGGTGTTATGATAATTCTAAATTGACTTAAACGTACACAATCTATGTACATTAACGTAGATCAAATTGTTTATACGAAATTTTTCACAACCTGGTATAGCATTAATCATAAAATGTTGATAATTTGAAGCACGTTTATTTTTATAAAAAAAAGGAAAATACAGATTTGCTCCAGTTTACTTTTTAGTTTTTATTGGAAATATAAAATCAACAATTTTGTAGGGGAGGTCGGAGGAAATATTGGCGAGGAAAAAAAAGGAATATTGATGCGGAGAAATTATACTGGAAGACAATAGTAGAGTAGTAGAGAAGGTAAAAGAATGTTTGGAATAAATCTTTAGGAGACAATATTTAAAGGGGTTCATATATTTTACTACTCTATGGGTTATTGCTTGGAACCTATACGTTTAATTGCCTATGTTTATGTCCACTTTGTATGGAAGTCACTCTAATGAGAATAAATATTCACGAGCATATAAAAATAAGTGTTGGTGAAACGTTTCATCGTTCTAGAGGCGATGCCTTTGCAATTATGGAGTTATTTGACGATTTTCATGTGTTTTTATATTAATTTTGTAGAGGATCCCCCGTAATGGGGTTCTATGTACATGCAAAATATTGAGAAGAAAAACTAATGCATTTTAATTTTATATTTTACTGCTATTTTTGCTATATTCAGGTCGGTTACTCGATGTTCAAGTGTTTTTACGTTCATTTTATATAAGAAATTTCATTTGATTCATTGAGAGCAAAAAATTTGAATTATAAAAAGTTCATATTTTTCTAAGTTTTATCCGATGAACTTATTTCCATGTTAGGAGGTATAATATAATATCACATTCTATTCTAGATGTTTGCTTAGTATAAACTCTACTTCTGTATGTATATCCTTTTTAGTAGAAATCATTAAATGTTATCAAACTAATGTGTCTTTGGTCATTTTCTGATAATGTATATCTATAGTCTGCCATCCGAGATGTGTAGCATGACACGAAGGCAAAGACAATTAACTTAAGACATATAATTTTAAGAGTCAGTGTCATACTACCTACTTAAAATAATAAAATAATTTAAAAAAAAAAAAAATGAAAACATACATATATATAGTTGTAGCTTCAAATAAACATAAACTGCCAAGCAAGACAAGCGACAAGGGTTCAGTGTTTATATTCCGGTATCGTTTTTTTTTTCTACTTCGCTGCGTGAATAAATGAGCGTATGTGCGTGTGCATATAGATAAGATATCTCAATTCATTTTTTTTTTTAATTGTTTACTTTACAAAAGTTTTATTTGTTTTATAGTGGATTGCTTCTTCTTTGGGTTTTCGAATGATATCCTAAGTAGATGCCAAAATACATGTGAAAATATTAAAGTAAGTACCTAAATACTCTTAACAAATAAACAAAGATTGTGTTTTGACACATCTATTTACCTACGCATATGACTTTTAGGACTTTGTGTATTCGTATTTACGTATTCGTATAAAACACCTGTCTATCCCTTAATTTTTGAATTATGTGCGAATCGTTCTAAATTTTTTTCTAAATACAAGTTCTTATATATATAATTTGTATATGTCTCATATTGATATAAGTACAACAGAATATAGACTTTTATGTAACCTAACTATTTTGTTATATATATAATTTTGTTTTATTTATTTATTTACATAGTAGTATATACTGCGATATTTATATAGAACATATGCATTAGCTCTTTAGAAGTTACCGCATTAATTTTTCTACCAAACAAAAGGTACAATATAATCTTTATAAATAATTACACATCATTTGTAGCGTTGATTATTATTTCCTTCATACATAGCTTCATGCTGCACATGTGTAAGTAAAAGTATGTAAATAAACGAGTATAAAGAAAATTAAAGTTTCATATTTTTTTGTTTGTTTGTTGAGAAATTGAGACATTAAGATTATCATTGCCGAAATATTATATCTTTGTGCATTACAAATGTATTTTCATATAAGCTACGATATAACCAGTATAACTCTGAAAGACCCTCTTTAATAAATGTAATATATCTCGGTATAATATATATATCTACATATTATTATGATTTGTTTTAATATTAATGTGTATGCCTAATTATTACATTTTTTTATATAGAGTATAGCTACATCTACATATGTACATATGTTGGTATATGAGAACATAATTTATTAGAAGACTCCATTGTCTGGGTATTTCTCATTCTCCTGACAAATGGCACATCATTTTAGTAGTGTCTTTAACTAGTTTGGTTTCTAAAACTATTAATGAAAATACACAATGAAAATTTAACTATTTGTATCGTGTTGATGGCTTCTTAATTTATGAAAACGATTTTTATAATTGCAATTCTTTTGTTTTTTGTTCATCTTTCTTCACACACATAAGTTTGTGTTATTTTATTGATACTTACATATTTTTTACTACTAATTGGAATTTTACATATTTATTTTTAAATTCTCGTTATTCCTAGGAGTAGAGTGAATATATGAGTTTTTATAGTATAAACAAAATTTACATATTATTAGGTAAATTATTTAAAATTTATGATTTATTTTTGTTATGATCATTTGATTGAAGTGCTTAGTGGGATATCAAGATATCAAAGCTATAAAATCTCACTTGAATTGTTCTTGTTTCGAAGAAGACCAAAATCTGGGAAGAGGTTGGGAATATTTTTATACACATTTACTTTCATAAAAATAGATCTACGACAAAATGAAACGGCCGTTTTAATATTTCAATGCGATAATTCATCATGCTAATTGTATTTTAGGATCGCGCCAACTTTCATCGCTGTTGGACGAATTTGTAGAAATTGTCAGTACTTAATTATGGATCTGACTATTACAATTGATTTCGATTGATATTGGCAGAATATGAAATGCTTTGTCAGTTCTTTTCTCTGTTCTATACCCTCTGGCGGCAGTTAGAAATCTCAGCGTTAACAAACCAATCGGGGTTTCAATCGGGATACGTATCATATTGCGAATGCAACACTTTCTTGGCTACAGCATGTTCTTCCAATTACGGATGATGGTGTTGATGGTGCTGATGCCCTGCCTGCCGAGTTGTTTAAAACCGGCGGCGATGAGCTGCTCACCTGCATGCATCAGCTTATAAGCAGAATATAGTTGGACGAAAGCATGGCCGAAGATTGGAGTGTCAGTGTTCTCTGCCCCATACATAAGAAAGGAGACTCCATAATTTGGGCCAACTACAGTAGCATAAGTCTCCTGAGCATCGCCTTCAAGGTTTTATCATGCGTATTATGTGAAAGATTGAAGCCAATGCTCAGCAACCTGATTGGACCGTATCAGTGTGGCTTCAGACCCTGTAAATCCAGCATCGACCAGATTTTCACACTGCGCCAAATCCTGGAGAAGACCCAAGAAAAACAGATCGACACACATAACCTATTCGTCGATTATACAGCTGCTTTCGACAGTCCGATAAGGGATTACCTCTGTACGACTATGTCTGAATTTGGTATACCTACAAAACTCATGGGACTTTGCAGAATGACACTGCTTAACTGTGCAGTGAAAATTGGGAAGGACCTCTCCCCTCCGTTTAATACTGAACGAGGTTTAAGACAAGGTGATTCGCTATAGTGTCAGTTCTTCAACCTTATTATGAAGAAATAATTTTCCATTCTCGGAGCTACAGATTTACGATATAAGGGCACTACCTTCAACAAAAGTGTCATGGTGCTGGCGTATGCAGATGATATTGACCTAATCGGTATCAACTCGCAAGCAGTCAGTGCATCATTCTCTGAATTGGAAGGAGAGCTATAGATGACATTCATTCTTCGTTAATATTTTAATAGTTCATGGAAAAGGCATATTATTGCATACATAGAGTGTAATGTAGTTTATGCAAAAGAGAGAAGTTGTGTTTATCATGGAAATGAAATTCGGGAGATATTCTTTAAGGTAGTGAAGCCCAAGTTGAATTTTACCTCGGTTTTTATTTCTATTCTATTTCTTTTTTTTTTTTTTTAATTTTTGGAAGTAAAAGTTAATAATAATTTTACCTTTTCCATGAAAGATTACGATGATAATAACAATTAAGATCAAGAAATAGAGTTATCTTGGTCCCTCATTTCACAATGATACTCGTATGATCAATAATTTCACCTCCGCTATGAAATCAATTATAAATGCTAACAATTCAAATAGCAAATTCTACAATTAAAATCATGTTGCATTGAATATATAACAAATACCTAATAAAAAATAAACTACATATAGTTTGAAAACAATATACATACACGCTTGTACATAAAATCGCTAATCAACCTTAATTACACATTGATATGCTCACCTGCATAGATGCATGCTTGACAGCGTCAACCAAAAGAAAATATAAAATTTAATATAGAACGTGTGACAATTTACATTAATTGCAGCAACCGCTGAAATTAACCACACACACATACGCACACAATCACACATAGGAGTACATATATTACATATAAACACATTATTAATATTAGGTAGCCACTGAAACGAAAATATTGTGTGTACGATATGTGAACATAATTATTTCATTATTTTTATATGTAGTATGTAGTAGGTATGTCATCATAATTAAATGTTATGAATAAATTTTGGTCAGTTTTAGATTAAATTTGATCACAAATGCGTACATATGAATTGACAATTTAATGTTTTAATTATAAATAGCAGATAACAACATTTATAAAAATAAAAGATAATTTTTTAAATGGCATACTAATTATATACCTACATACAATACATTGCATAGATACAAGTAATACAGGCAACATTAAAAGCACAAATACAAATAAAAGCAAAAAAAAAAAAAAAATAACCGCTGACCAATTGAAATGTCATAAATTGTTTTAAACTCTTCAATACCAACTCCTCAGCAGTGACATACAACATGACAGTAATTACGTATCGTAATTAGTTGCAAGTACGATAACAAAGAAACAGCGACTATGTAAAATATTTTTAAAAGTATGTTCAATTCAAAGCGCATGCGTACATGCAATTAATAGCTTATGTTGCTTCGTAGGGTTACTTGTTACTCGTTCACTAACTGTGGCATGTATTTCCTGAACGCAGTGAACGGACACAACAATTTGCCAAAGTACCCTTATACTACTTACTATATAAAGCTTAGTGATAGCGGTGCTTCTCTTCTGTTGATTTCAATGATCGCCTTTGAATGCTCGCTACAGTCAAGCAGTCAAGGCTATATTGCTTTTGTGCTGCACTTTGTAACAGGCATAAGCGGCGAGTAGCCGAACTTAACCATTGACAATCTCCGGCTTGGACATCAACTTCAATATCGACAAGATTTTTTGCCTTCAAACTGTATCAACATGAGGACAAGCAATTAGCTTGTTCTTCCAGCAGTGAAAAATTCCCATAAAAAAGCTTCTAAAAGAACTCTATTGCAACGCTCCATGTCACAAGGATTCTGTCGTAAGGAACCTATAAGGGTAACTATGGGAAAATCGAAAATAACACGAAAATGTTTCAAGCATCAATCCTTCTATTTCTTTCTCCCCAATTTTTCTTGTAACTTACGGACGCCATGTCGCCGCTCCTCAAGGATTCCCATACAAAATTAAAATATTTATAGAATTCACTCCCATCACTTCCAGTATGACTCTAGAGGGATAGAATCTATAACCGACCCTCCATTGACTTTTGTTTTTCTCTTTTACTTTAACTCTTAGGAGGGCTCCCATATAGAATTAACCTGAAAATCGCCTAAAAACCACATTGCTGTCAAAGAATCATCACTAGAGTGGTGCACAGGAAGGTGGACCCACATTAACTTCTCATCCACATCATTTTCCTTGTACATTACACATTATTACACATCTTTACTCGATATGGTTTTGTCCTTAAGCAGCAATCGTCGCTAGAGTAATGAAATATATGACCCAACACCATTAACTTTCTGTTGTTTTTCTAAATATATTCACTTTTTATTCTATTGTATGGAAGGACAAAATTAAACTAAAACATTTGAAAACCGAAAAAAACTAATTAGCTGACGACGAGTCGTCTTTAGAGTGATAAAATGTAAGGCCGACCCACATTAATTTTTTCTTTCTAACATTTTTTCCGAACATACTTACTGTTGATCAATAATTCTTAGTTGCACTACGCTACAAAGAGAACTCGGAAACATTTGAATGTTGACAAATATCCACATAGTTGCTTTGGAAATGCACCTAGGCACGATGGTAGGTATGGCCCTGACATTTCTTCGGAACATATGGGAGCTCCCCAAAAAATCGAAGTTTTTATATTGTACAGTTGGCTACAAGTGATCTTAGGGTATCTCAAATACATGAGCGACCCTTCGCGATACCTTCTTTCTTATCAGATTCAAAGTATCATCTATGCTGATGGTCTGATGAAATCCTGCTTGAACATTGCATACAAAATTATGCCATAGTGTAGGGTAACTAAATTTTGAAATTGCCGGATTAAATTCCTTTACTCTTGATTTTATTTGATTTTACTTAAATGTGAGAAACAGAAAATAATAAATAAAGAGGAAGCTACGAAAAAAAGCCTTAAATTCTTGACATTTTAGGTGATAAAGATACATGGCGCCTTTGGAGGTCTTAACAGAAAAAAAGAAACATATGCGACCGAACTGTTGTGCTGAATATATTTTGGTGAACTCATTTAAAATTGAATAGTTTTCAATTTTTACTGTTCTTATTAAATTAATACAGTGTTTACTTGATTAACATACTCCGATTTTATTAGTGAACCCTTAGCTTGTATTTTTAATAGACCTCAAAGTATATTAACTTTAATTTCAATCGAACTGATATGTGAAATACAAAAATTAATTTTTGTAAACCAATGTCTCACTATCCTTAATCCTCATCTATTTAATTAATCATATACCTTACTTCGTTAGTATCAGTGATATTTAGCTCATTACAAGAACTAACACTGTAGTGGGAAAAAATTGTTCAAAACAAAGAAAAGAAATTGGAACGCATAGCTAAAGACCTTACCTGAAGATGTTAGACAAAGTGTTTTATAAATTGTCATTAAATGTTTTTATTCACTGTTAATCTTTTGTTCTGTTCTTTTTCATTAGGGCATTTTTGAACTTTTGTTACCCTTTGCGTGTTAAACAGAATCTTTTCTCCTTTTTGTTTAGTATTTTTTTTTTTCGTTTGCTTAACTTTACAAAAAGGATCATGTACAATGTAGAACGGAAAAGTATAGTATACAATGTAAAATAGAATGTTCAAACTTGCACCAAAGTACTTTTACAAATTTTTTTTCTATTTCTTTCTCATTATCATTGTTTCCCTTCAAGACTTTGTAACAATCTTGTGTCACAAAGATTATAAACTTTTATGATAATAAGGCTAAACACTGTAGAAATTAATTTCCAAGTATTTAATGTTAAATATATTTTCAATTGAAATCTCTAAAAGAAAGCAATCTCAACAAGTTTATAAAATATGACTACAAAAAGTCGTTGATTGAAATAAAAATGCTTATTTTTTTCGATTAAGTGTCGGCCTGAGCGATATACAAGTATGTAATTACGTATAAACCAAACAAACCAAAAATATCGATAATATTGTATAAAAAAACTTACATTAAACGATAATAACATGGTCAATGTTTTAAGGAATTTTTGGCTATATTTGGGATGCAATATTTATAACAAAATATTGTTTTTTTTTTGTCAGAAGTATTCAATTCCAGAAAATTAATATATTTAATTTGAATTCAGGTGAGTTGAATTTTATACTCAATTTTATTTATGAAGCATCTACCAATTATACGTTTAATTACAAATTAAAAGCATTTCATATTTATTGATGAGCACAATTATTTTTGAATTATTTATAGTTAATTATTGTATTAAATGCAATGCCATATGTAGCATTGTCGTTATGTATATATATAACGACTTGTATGGATTTTCCGATTATACAATATATTATTCAATATGCTTGACCGCTGTAAGCATAAAATTAGCCAATCACTTGATGTGATATACCAATTATATGTGTATATACATATGCAAATGTATATATACATATGAAAATGTATATATACATTTACAAGTATATGATGCATACAGATCTATGTTAAAAATAATATACATAAATTGATGCCGTTTTTCTGCGGTTTTAATGCATTTTTTCGTTTTAATGAAACAAATTATTGACATTATAAATAAGTTAAGCGTACGTGGAAATTTATTCATTCATTCATTCATTCATTTTTATTTTGTATGATTTGTATTGTATTATAAAATATTATTAACTTGAATCAATACTATGCATACGATAAAAAAAATTACAATTTTTGTCAGCTCGGCGGTTGCCACATATAAGCATCTGTAGTTATTTTTGAAAAAAAAAAATTATTTTAATTTAAGTTTCGTGTATTAACATTCATATGGCCGAGGAACAGATACGAAAAAGTATATATAAATATTTATTATAATATATATTAGAATCACGATTTGAGGCATTTGAGATTTGTATCATATGGAAATATGAACGCCTTTTTCCCATAAAATGTTGACCTTTTTCGCATTTATGTTTTGACTGCAGCTCCTGCAATTTTATTCATTCAGCTGCAGTTTTTATTGACTTTTATTATCAGTGATTAATTTTTGAGTTTGGACATACGCAATACAATACATTCAAGTGAAGGTATGTAGGTACATACATACATATGTATAAATTTATTTCAGTTTTAATTATAATATACCAATTATTTAATATATAAATATCATAGTTATTATGAGATTTTTATAATACTACACTTTCACATAAGTACACAAATATTGTCTTTTTAAGTATTACAGTCGATTCAATTTCAATAATTATATATTTAAAACAAAAAAAAAATTATTTTTATTCTTAATGCCCATTATTTTAATACATAGAATATGTATTGCAATAAATAGAGCTTAAGCGCGTAATTTCCAATTGCTCTACATGTAGCAGCATTTATTGTTGTGCCACTATACTACGATATGTACTATAATTATTTATAGTAGATTTTAATGAGATTTAATATTGATACACACATAGGTCGTTAATTACTTAAGTGGGTCAAACAAATATCGAAGGTATATAATATAATTTTTTGAAATAAATAAATCATTCACATAAAATACTTGGTAATCATTCTTTATTCACTACTACGTAAATATATAATTGATCGTGCAATATAGAAATCAAGTAATTAGCATAGACACGCACACACAGTCACATTAAGTCATTTCTTATCGAATCACAAAATTATCACATTTACTATGTAAGCAAGCTAAACATTTAATGACTGTTTAAAATTATTTTAAAACAACAAAAATATAGTAAGTAAAGTCCTCGTGCTATTTGTAGTATACTATTTTCACGGCAAAATAATATCACTTGTGCCAACATAAAAGTTGCATGCAAATCTTATAATAGGTATCGTTGACACGGAAACCTACTAATTTAGATGCAAAAGTACTGATGCATCTAGGTGTGTAGGAGTAACATAAGTACAAAAATAATATACATGTATAGAAGTCAAAGAATAAGTTGCAAAACAATGATCGTGCAACATCACCATCATTTGGTTCATGATGATGATGTTCAACATGTATATCCAATGTCGCCAAATGTATGCTAATTTGTTTTGCCATCTAAAAGAGTGAAGAGAATGAAAACAGACAATTTTCACTAGGTTTTTATTTTTCTTTCGACATTCAAAAACCTAAAACTGATGAAAATTTGCTGAATATTATCCGTATTTGAAATCGTTTATTTTCACCTGAACAGCTAAACAAAAAACAAAATTCTAATTTTCTTGCAATACATATATGCCTTAATTTCCTAAGTAATTATTATATCATTTTTTAGCGCATCCATTACTATAACATATTTATCGAAAGATATGTGAATTGTTACAATTGAAACACACATTTGTTTCCACATCATACAGTTTAACCAATTTAGTACACCATATCTATAGTTTGAAGGTTGACTTAACATCATAGTGGCATAGTGTTTTCCAAAGAGAAGAAATTTGGTATCGTATTTTAGTCCATGTTTTTTAGATTAATCGATTCTATAATATAGAACAGGCATTTTATAGTTTTCGATCACACAACCGATCCTTTCAATGGTAAATCCGTTTACATTATTCTATTGCGTATATGAGGGGACAACAGAAGTTCGGTAAGCTGCATGAATAAAAACAACCAAAATTTTTTTAAATTTGTTATTTTAAATCTTCAGTATTTTTTATCTTTGCTACATAATCATCATTAATTTCAATAGGTTTTTTTTAATTTGTAGATCCACTAATCAAAGCAATCCTCAATATCGCGTTTTTGTAGCTTGTTAAGTTCTACGTTAATCGCATTGATTACCTCTGCATTGCTACCAAATACTTTTTCCCTCATATTTTTCTTAATGTTTGAAAAGAACCAGAAATCAGAAGGAGACAGATCCGGAGAAAGAAAGCCCAATATATTTACTTGTCATTTCAGCATTGTGAGCTGAAGCATTATCATGGTGCAAAAAGTAGCGGCACAGTTCCTCTTTGTTTCTCTTACCCAATAAATATCCGAACACTTTTGGTAAGCAGTCCAACAAGTATTTAGGGGAATAGCAGCTACAATTCTTGCTCTAGTGAAGTAAACCGCAATCATCACTTTCATCATCACTTTGTTGCCTTGCTTTAACAGGTGGATTTGCACCTTTTGAGTTTCATACCATTGACTGATGTTTAGTTTCCGGGTCGTACTTGTAAAGCCAAACTTCGTCACTTGTTGCGATCTTAATAAAGTTGCGATCAGCCAGCTCAATTAGCTCTTTTGGCCCTTTAGAAGAAGCTCTGAAATTCGATGAATACTTAGGGGCAAACACAAAATTAAATAATGTGCTTTTATACAGTCCACATATAACAAGTTACATGCATTATTGGCTCGTATAACATGCTAGCGAAAATTGATCTGTTTTAAACATACTCTGCAGTATGTATTTGAATTCGATCAAATATTAACGTGTTCTTTTTGTTTCATTACGAAGATTTTTCAAAAATGAACTCCTCTAAGTAATAAGCTGTTATTGTTGTTTGGCTCTGGTCATATTTTTCTACGGCATGACTACACTATATTGCATCTATATAAGTATGTGTAAGTACTAAGGAAACGCGTGCTTCTATAAAATTGTTTTCAAATCACTATGTGGCAACCAGCCAACCAACTGTATAGGTATCGTACTTACATATCTCTGGCTTGTGAAATACATAACATATTTTGTTGTTGTTTTTTTTCCTGTGTCGTCACATTGTGTATCCTTGTATATCTACCTATATATTCTTTCAGCAATGTTACCAATTCGAAATAATGTCGTGCTCTATCTGACATACTGTCATATTTTAATCTCTTGTGTGACTTCGCTATATACTGTATTATATATTACAACATTATATATACATACATATATTCATAACGCTCAATAAAGGCGTCAATTTATTATTTTTGCAAATATACAATATTCACTTCTATTTTAATTGAATATACCCAATATAATACTAAATTCACATAAAAAAAATAAATAAACATTTTTAAATAATTATTCTTAATTTTTTATTTTTTTTTTCATTTATTTTTTATTTTAATCTCAACTATTTTTTTTATTTTCCTTAATATTGATAAATATAAAATAAAATAAAATTAGTCGCGATTGCAAATCGGTAATAAGCTTAATGGCTTCATCTCCTTTGGCCAATGGAACTCGTCGTGGTGCTTCCTAGAATCACCGATGTTAATGTGATGTTTTTCGATGGTTGTTCCACCAGTTTTTCCATTTCCAATAGTTGTAAAGCCTTTTCTTTTTACTGTTTGGTAAGCACACCTGCTCATTCTTCTATCTGTGCTTTTAACTCCGTCTAAAAGTTCCTGATCTTCCATTTTTCATCGACGAATCTTTTTCGCAGTCTATTATGGCAGTAACTTCTTGGCAATGACCAACCATCATTCCTTTCTTTACAACTGTAGATGTATTAGTTGGATTTAATATTCGCACCAGTATCATTCCATTTTCTTTAGGTTCCACAAGTTTCCTACCAAGTATGATATTTTTATTCGTAAACTCTTTATCCGCTTCCCCTACCCACAACTTGCCTGTCCCATTATCCACCTCTTGGCGTTGACATGCCAGTATTCGTTTCATGGTTCCACTACGCTTATAACCGATGTTTAATGGTAGCTCGGTTCCGAACGGCAGAACCCTTGTGACATCACTTTTTCTGAGTTTTGTCACAGAGTTCTTTTAGAAACTTTTCTGTGGCAAATTGTTACTTCCGGAAGAACTGCCAATTGCTTGCCGACAGGTGATACCATTCCAAAGTAAAATCTTTTCTATATTAAATTTGTTATGCTTCAGCCAGGGTTTTAACTCACGATCTACAGATCAGAAGGCGAACACACTATACACTGAGCTACGGTACCCACACGAGTATACTTATACACATACAGCGTCTTTCAATAAGAGGTGACTCTTTAAATGTGTCAACATACAACTGTCATTCGATGACTTTTGAGAAAGAAGAACTAGAGCTTTTCAGATATGGAACGATACACTCTCGTACATTGCGCAGAAATAGTGAAAATTATTCTGAATGCAAATAGTGAAAAATATTCTGAGTGATGAGGTTTATTTTCATCTGTTTGGGTACGTGAATAGGCAAAACTGTCACATCTGGGGTTCCGGAAACTCAAGAGAAATTATCGAAGAACCTTTCCATCCACAACGAATGACAGTTTGATGCGCTTTGTGGAGTCATTGGGCTGTATTTTTTTCAAAATTATTCTGGTGCGACCGTTTCAGTGAATGGAATATTACCGAAATATGTTGACTGATTCTTTTTGATCTGATATTGACACTATGGACGTGGACGACGTTTATTTTTACAAGAACGACGCCACATGCCATACAGAAAGTTTGGTGCAACATTCAATAATGCATCTTGAGCTCAAAGGAGAAATACAATATAAAAAAAACAAACAAAAATTTACCTAAATATGTAAATTAATATGTTTTCACATTTACTTTGTGTGTTAAGTAGTTATAGGTCTAATATTTCTTTCTTATAAACATACTTACTCCCTATATCCTCATCTTAAAGATTTCCCATACAAATTGGAAACAAAACTGCTTGAAAATCGATGAATCGACGAAGACATTACTGACTGACTACCATTAATTTCTCCTCCGCAACACTAATTTCAAATATACTTACCTTATAACTTCATCCATTAGGGTGGTTCCATTACAAAATGAACGTAAAATCACCTGAAAATCAAAAAATATCCCCATGTTATCACAAAGTAATAAATTTTAGAGCAATAAAATGTATGACTCGCCAGCATTCCCTACAAAATTGATAATTTTATAATGGATATTTAAATTAAAAAGTAGGCTTGTCCAAATCTGGTAATTATATTTGAAGCGGAGTTATACAAATTTTATGTTTTTTTATAATCCAAGTGTCAAAATTCTGTTCAATACAATTCCAGCCAACTGAATAAATATCGCCTTGTATATTCACCTACGATTTTAAAAATTTTTTCTGCGATTATTTTTTATTTTGTAAAATATTATGAACACAAATATACTTTGATAAAATATTTTATAAATTGTTGTTTTCAGTGTAACATTTTTTGGACACACCAATATTTTGCAGTTGCTAAAATTATTTCAATTTTTTCTCAACAAATAAATTAAATTCAAAATTAATTAACAAAATGATGTACTAGTTCATATTGTCTACTATATTTTTCTCATCACGACCAATTAGAGTTAAATTAAATGAAAATATGTTCACAAGAAAGAAAAATAAATTAAAATAAAGGTATCACTAACATCAGCATGCTCCATTAAATAAAACCATCAAATTACTACAATATTTATTTTCTTAATTTTCTTGTTGTTGTTGTGTTGTTGATGGCATAGTATTGTTGCTGTTAGTTCCGCTGATGCTACTGCTGCTATTACGTATTGTTGCTGTTGTTTACGTTGTCAATTGAACTAGTTAACATATCCAATGTTAGTCAACCAACCAACCAACCATGCAGTCGTCAAAACATCGTCATCATTATTATCATCATCGTCATTGTCATGGTAACTATCTGCAGCTGTGGGAATTTGTATTTTTGTTGTTGATGTTGACGTTGTGATATTACGATAACAACCATAATTGATCCAATCGATTGGTGGTTAATGCGTATTTTGGCAAAAGGGTGAGTATCCTTTACATGTACTTTATACATGTATGCAATATCTGATGGGTATATGTACACAACAATTGTAGTTGTTGAAGTATCTAGTAATATGTAGTAGTATGTTGTAGCAAACAACCAAAATGTGCTTTGTAACATGAAACGTGTCGCAAAGCAACATTCGAATACATATCAAAAGGCCAACGAAAAACAGTTACAATTACAAGAACAACAAAAAAGTTGAGATAATGCCGCAACAATGACAACATCAACATTAATAGCATCATTATCATGGTCTTCATCATCATCATCATCATGATGAAAATCGCACAAAAATTACACATTTGCGTTGAGAATGGAGAAAATAACACATTGCCATGTTTTGCTGCTAATGCAGCCACATATCGTACTATTGCCGCACATAATTGACATACGCGCAAATTGTTGTTGTTGTTGTTACTTCTACTGTCGCCTGAATTGAATATCGGCAAGTAACATTAACATCAACGTATTTAAAGACTATGTATGTTTTACTAACTTGAACTTTTACTTAGATTTAGCCGAAATCTACTAGTTACGCAGCGATAACAAGCAACAACATTGACGAATGTCCTATGTACCCTCAGACGTGTGTGTGTGTGTGTGTACAATACACACGTTGTTTGATGGAAATGTTCAATTAAACAACATGTTCATTAAATTACGCAATTTAATAAGCTATTTGAAAGTAGGTACTAGTACTATTATTGCATACGCACATCTCTCTATGGAACATGAGACAGACAATTACGATGACAACATCAATGACAACAACGAGAACATTATTCGGACTTGATAGTTTATTGATGAACAACACAATACATTTACGAGTAAGTACACTCCGATATGTTCATAGTACCTAGTACTCTTATATGTAGTTTGATAGCGATCGTATTAAAAGTAAATCGATTTTAGCCAATTAATTGCCTTAACTCAAAGACAAATGTCTGTTGTGTAGATGATAATGATCATTGCGATCGGTGTTTACACAAGCATGCATACATACATTATTGAAAATTTTGTATTTTTACTAAGCAACAGCTATATGACTCCATAATATATTCATTATATTGTACAAATAGTTTATTGCTAAAGCCGATCTATTGCATAGTATCAACATAAAGTAACAGCTGCGCAGGCTAGGTCAGGTCGAACGAATGGAAGAACACGCTTCGGCTAAGAAAGTGTTATATTCGGAACCCGCTGTTAAACGACGCAGAAGAGGTAGACCTAATCTTCGGTGAAAAAACCAAGTGCTTGAAATCTCTAACTAGTGTCAGCTAACGAAGGAAAGAGTTGGCTGGCGAAGCATGTTATATTCGGCCTAAATCGATTTTCGAATGTAATGACCAGGTATCTGTTTATATCATTAAAATCAATACACCAAGTATTTAATTATACTAAGGAAAAGACTAGATTCAAAAGGAACTACTATAGTTACTAGCCAATATTGCAATATGATGTACAAAATTATTGTCATACTAAAATACTAAACCTTCGTCTTTCGTCCCTAACCTAAAAAAAATAATTTTAAAAGTTGAAACATTCATTAGACTAATTACAATCGCCCCAAGTGCAAAATGTATCAGCAACCGCCATAAATTTTTAACGTCTTTTCTGAACACACTTGCCTTTATCTCAATACCTTAGAAAAACTCCTCTACTAAATTGACATTATTATTAATTTCAATTCCACCGCCCTTAAAGTGCTTCGCAATACTTTAAATATATGACCGACCACCATTAATTTTGGCTATGTATCTTGCTGAAAAATTGAATTTATTACTGACGACCACATGATTGAAAGGCCAATACACCTATTATTTTACTGAGCACCGATACCCACAAGCACCGGGTAGCGTTAATTACATGTGGTTCTAGGATACGGTACGCCTACATTAGACTCAAATATGATAAACGGGATTAATACTGAAAACTCTAAATATATATAAAAATATCAGAAATATAAAAGAAGTCTAAAGTTGAAGAGACTTGGAGGCATGAAGTCCCTATTCAAAAATGCCAAAGGCTGATCACTCCAATGAAATGAAGCTGTGAAATGGTTTTCAACACGCATTTTTGAACCGTTCTACTGTACATAATTTACATGAATATTGAATTGAAAATAAGTTGTAGTAAAAAGAAATCCTTTATTTTTCCAATAGATGGGTTTAGTAATCTGTATCTCACGTTGTATAAGTGCGATCGGGTTACATAAGATGGCGTTAGAAAGATAGCATTTCGTACTAAATAAACTTTTCAGGCAGTTTTGTGTTTTCTTGACGTAGTATTGTTTGAGCACGCGTCAAAGATGGACACCAGTACAGAGAAAATTCGCCATATTTTACAGTTTTTCTTCGATAAAGCCGAAAACGCAAGCCAGACGGCTGAAAATGTGAATAGTGTTTATGGTCCTGATACTGTAACAGCCAATTTTGGTTTCGTAGATTCCGTTCCGGTAATTTTGATGTCAAAGATGCACCACGCTCTGGAAGGCCAATTGTTGAAAATATCGACCTTCATATAAGCACTGTTTCTATTGCCCAGGAGCTAAACATTACACTAAAAACCGTTTGGAACATTTAAATAAGGCTGGATACAAAAAGAAGCTCGATGTATGGGTGACACACGAGTTTACACAAAAAACCTCATTGACCGAATTTCCATCTGCGAATCGCTGCTGAATCGCAACAAAATCGATCCATTTCTGAAGTGGATGGTTACTGGTGATGAAAAGTGGGTCACTAACGACAACGTCAAGCGAAAACGGTCAAGAGAAGCTTGTGAAAATCGACTGTCCCAGTTTTTTGTCAATAGGGACGAGGGTTTCTATGAGAGTGGCATTATGAAATTACCTTTAAAATGGTAACAAGTTATCGAACAAAGCGGTGCATATTTCACCTAAATCGGATCATTCTCACTATGCTAAATAAAACCTTCAATTTAATGCAATGGATTACTTTTTACTATAACTTATATGAATATTGAATATACCATACATAGGAGGACATAGCATCTATTTCATCAGCACTCCTGTAACCAATCATTGGTCATGTGCTATTATGCGCACTTGTGCGTATTCTAACATAGCTCTTGAATATTCAAAAAAGCAAATGATTTGCTATAATCTTTGAATTTATTTTTAAGTTTACGTTGCATCACTGCTGGCAAATGAAATTCAATTCGGCATGTCTATTGCATATGCATAGCAAATATAACCCATAGCATTTCAGTGTTGCATACAATCGAGAGTGTTCCTAGCAAGTGCAAATAATTTTGTTGTTGTGATTGTAAAGTATGCATTACCTATATCAGATATACTCTTTTACAAGACCACTTGTAACTGGTTGTAAAGTCTACTACCATTTTTTGTAGTTATTGTGTTATTGCATTTGGATATCTGCCTGCCACAAATCGTAGAAATATATGTACATATGCTATGCTATTGTACTCTCATAGATACCATTGTAGTTATTATTGTTGTTGTTGTTGTTGTTGTGTTCTATTACATGTCGTAAAACCAATGTAACTGCGTACTGGCACTGTGCATATAGATTGCATTCTCAGTTTACAATATTTTTTGAAGGCTCTTGTAAGGCAAATTCTTTTAATATAATAAAGTTATAAAATCAAAATATTGTTGGAGACCTCTCTTGCTGCTCCGCAACGAATATTTTTTGTGTTTCTTCTTTTTTTTTTCGTTTTCAACATGTTACATCACCATCAACACCATCCACACCTATGCAACTATGAGCACGGTAAGACTACATACATATGTAAGTATATCTATCTATGATACTCGTAGCTTCTCATACTTGATGCAAGCATATTTTTTAATGCATGCAGTTTATTGTAAAGTATTTTTCATCGAAATACTGGGTTCATATTTTTCAGTTTTTTTTTTGTATTCTTTTTTCTTGCTTATACTTTTCAGTGTCAGTCTTGACCTCCTCCAATATCCAGCTCTTTGCCATGTTTCACATCATCAATGCAGCTCATCGATGTGTACATGTAATTGTCATAAATTATCAAGTATTATTTCTTTATCTATTGCTTATCTTCAATGTATCGTAGTTATGTGTACGGTCATATGCAGTACTGACTGGATATATCCAATAGTATATTGTAGGTATTCATGTATTTGTAAATATACATGCATAGATATTATATTTATTGAAAATTGGTGATAAAATATCAAAAAATTGTTAGTTATAGTCATACATATAATATATGAATATTATGTACATTACATTGCACAACCACAACAAACTGAGCTAAAGTATTTATTATTAAGCCGTAGAAATACTTATCTCCTACCATATAGGAAATATAGTATATTGATGCTATTGTGATTACGTTCAGTATGGCATCTAATGTCATTTGGATAATCATTACATACTTTTGGGTATGATCGCTGCGAACTTTCGTGCAAAGTAATGCAATTTTCGTGTCTATTTATACCCTGCATAAGTATATGAAAGATATATTCATTTCGGTGAGATGTTTGTAACCACTTGAAGGAATATCCGGAGATATAGAAAAATATATTTATTCGTGGTTAGCATCGATTAAATTTTCGATTTAACGATGTCCGTCCTTTCGTCCGTCCGTCTGTCTGTCACCTGTAGGTGTATGAGTAGGTCTCATACAAAGTGCCCGTACTTCTTTTAAATTGAACCTGCTGTAACTGCGACAATCTTCTGTCTACAACAAGCACAATAGACATTTAGATTAACACTGTAGTCGGAAATAAGTTGTCATAAAATCAGCAAGCCTCTTCTTTGTGTGGCTGCCATACAAAGTCAAGGAAATTAAAATAAACGTTTTACGGACCATAACTCACAAACGATTTAGCTTAGGGCAACCATATTTTAGTTGTGAATTAATATGGTAAGGCTACCTGGATTTACAAGGAATGGGCTAGCCACGCCCATTGTTTATAGTAGCCCCATACAAAAAAACCGAATATTCTTTAAATTTAAACCGCTGTAACTTCAGTAGTTTTCTTCGTAGTGCAGCCACAATTGACACTTAGATTAATATGGTAGTCGGAGATCAGCTCGCATAAAATTAGAGAACCACGCCCACTTCTTAATGGAAAATTTAAAAAACAAAACTTAATCCGCTATAACTTACGAACTATTCAACGTAGAGACCAAGCATATTCAGAGGAAATGTTGTGGCTGAAGAATTATGTTGGATCATTCATATATAGAGTGATTTTTTAAGAACTTACTCTCTGGCAACAGTGTTTTGGGCAGCTCAGCTGTTTTCGTGTAACACGTTATTGTTCGGACATAGGAAAATATCGATTCGGCGCCGTTTGCAGCAATTGGGCCTCTGTTACTCCACTACGATTAAAATTTTACATAAGGATTTGGGTGTAAAACCTATTAAAATATAGCTGGTGCAGAATTGAAGCCACTCGATCTACCACAACGGCTAACTTTTGGTGAATGGGCGCTGGTAAAGTTGGATGAAGATCCAATTTTTTATCGGAAAATTGTGTTCAGTGACGAAGCTCATTTCTGGTTGAACGGATAAGTGAACAATCAAAATTGCCGTATTTGGTGTGAATAGTAGCCAGAATTATTGCAAGAACCGCCAATGCATCCCGAAAAATGCACTGTTTGGTGTGGATTATGGGTCGGTGGTATCATTGGACCGTACTTTTTCAAAGACGATGAAGACAGGAACGTGTGAATGGCGAGCGCTACCGTGCGATGATTACAAATTTTTTTTGCCCAATATGGAAGAGCTGGACTTGACTGACATGTGGTTTCAACAAGACGGTGCCACATGCCACACAGCACGCGAAACAATGGCCCAATTGAGAGGCGAGTTCGGTAAACAGTTTATTTCACATTTGGGGCCGGTCAATTGGCCGCCTAGATAGTGCGATTTAACGGTTGACGCACTGGAAGCCAATATTGAAGAATTTATTCGTGAGGTACCGGCCGATATGTTGGAGAGCGTGTGCCAAAATTGGACCCTCCGTATGAACCATTTGAGACGCAGCCGCAGTCAAGATTTACATGAAATCATCTTTAAACAAATAAAGATTTCATACATTTCTCTAAATTTTAAGTGTTTTTGTTTTAATCATCCTGTATTTCACATTTCTAGGAGCAACTTCTAGACAACTCTGGGGTAGTTTGTCGATTTTCCACTTACTTTTTCAACTTGAGGATGCAATTTATCCCAACTACGCCCTGTATTTTTTTTTTATTGTGATACAAATTTGAAAAGCTTGCCGTATCAAAATCATATTATTAGATGTTACGACATCAAGTGTGTCTGATTTCCAATTGGGTATTGATATCTCAATATATGATGAGGTATATGATGTTAATATCTCGTTACAAAGTAGACAAAAAATATATGAGGTTGACTTTAAGTTAGATTATATAAGATATATTTGTAGATAAAGATAAATATTTGTAGTTAAGTAAGTGTATGAGAGACTTGCTTGATCCGACCTGATGCATATATTCATATGATGAAGCTTTGCAGACACACTTTCTCCATTGCTTATTTGCTCTTTTCTTATAAATTATTAAGACTTTAAATTTTATTGAATTAAACTAAAGAAAAATTTTATTAAAGTATATTTTGAATATGACTATGTGAAGTCATTGCTGGTCGAGCATGCAAATGTAAAATATAATTTTTCAAATAAAATATATATTTGATATTTAATAGAATAATGCTTATTTGTAGTACTCAATTAAATTGAAAGTCTTAGTGAATAACTTCATTTACATAAGTACATATAAATAACTTGCTCTTATATACTCCTACATGTGCTATACTCAGTTTTCATTGTACCCACCAATGTTTTACTACCAATATAATATAAAAGAATACTATAAGTAGTATTAAAGAGAATGATAATAAATAAAATTAACTGTCGTCCTTTTGCGATATTATTAACAATGGCACAACAAATAAAGTCAATTCAATTGAATACAAAACGAAATCAAATGGTATGAAAATGAAGCAACGAAGAATAAATAAACTCAGCGCAGTCTATTATACGTTATTTACAATGAATAATACTTTTACTTCTTCATCGAAATCTATTTTATAGGTAGTAGGTATAACCTATTCACATTTTTCATACATATACATATGTATATGAGTATAAGTCAATAAGCTACTGTTATGATAATGAATCTTGAATGGTGAATGTTTAGGAAAGCAACTAGTACAGCAATATTACTGAAATGTAACAAGTGAAATATATCCTTTATTGAATATATGCCTTCATTTAAATGTACTTAAAATACTATATTTTTATGTTTACGCTTGGTTTATTCAAATACATAGGGTTGTATTTAGATGAATTATTTCTACAAACGGAAAGTGAAAATTAAACGCTCGTAAACATGGTGGAAGCTCATTTGGCCATTTATGTACATTAAACATAAATGTAAACATTTCTTCATTCATAAAATTCGAACGTTTCAAGCAAAACATTCTTTTCGAACATGTAAATGTATGTACATTGACATGGTCGTGGCATATGGTTGGTATCTTAATTAACAAAGGAAGCCTTTACTACGAAAGCACACACCAAAAAAAAAAAAATAATGGCCTTACAGTCGGCTGGGGCCAACCAAATTGTACCCTACATATGTAGAAATATATATAACATGTTTGCTCGCATCATCTTTTCCTTTTACTTCCATTACCTTGTATAGGAGCTACATTAAGAAGTAGGCATGGCTCACCAATTTTCTTAGGAATAATTTCTGCCTATAAAAAATGGGTATGGCGTGCCTCTTTCTTTTAAATCTAATTATCATTTCAGTATTAATCTACTAAATAGTTTGTAAGTTATAGCTGTTAAAATTTTTTTAGTTTCGCAACTTTGTATGGTAGCTCTATTAAGAAGTGGCATGGCATGCTGATTTCATGTCACATATTTCCGACTATGATATTAAGCTAAATGTCAATTATGGTTATTATAGACAGAAGATTACAGAAGTTACAGCTATTCAATTTAAAAGATGTTCAGTCATTTTGTATGGGGGCTACTATAAACAGTGGGTGTGGCACGCCCATTTCCTGTGAGTCTAGTTGCTTTTACAATACTATTCCATACCTCAAATCTCGTTGTTCTACGCTTAATAGTTTGTAAGTTATGATGCTTAAAATTTTTGTTTAATTTCGACTTTGTATGGAAGCCATATAAAGAAGTAACACAGCAAACCTGACTTCAGCCATTCAACACGTTGGCTGTATAGCTGATGTCAGCATTAGAGTAGATTAACGAAAAATATATCAACTGGGGATGTGTGTGGCTATACAGTGCTTCTTGGTCCGTTCTCAAATAAGTTCTCTTTGTAACTCGACTGCGAGGCAATCGTACTAACACTTATTCGCTTAAATTAAATTCTTAGTTTATTGATATCTATAAACATATAGGTCTATAGTATACATATACCTTTCTGTAATCGTGGAGATTCGTACAATGAGTATTGAGCATAGCTCTCTAAGAGGCAGCCCCATTGTGCGTACTAGCCAACAGAGCTACGGCACCCAATGACATCCTCCAATAATAGTGATGCATATAATAACATTAAACTCACCAACATTGAGATATAGTGACACCTTCTACTACATTTAGAACCTCCAACACTAAATGACATCCTCTCAAGTGTTATTTAGACATATGACACCCTCTCGGCTAAATATGCCGAGAGGGTATTGCTTTCTTCAACATACTTCGACCTTCAGACCTTACTTTATAACTACTTTTCAAAACTCCTCTCTATCTACCTGTATCACTGCTTTACTGTAGCAACTGATATGTTTCAGATCATCTCTGACTCATCGATGTACTGTGTCGTCACCCTATCATAACCTCGTCGGCAAAACCGACTGCTTTGACAATATGAGATGCCTTGCTTTGTAAGACAACACCTTATATAATATCGTGCGAAAGGGGACCGAATATTAAACCCTTGGCACTCTTCCAGTAATGACATAATGACATATCATAACTGTCGTACTTGAATCCCCGATCTCCGAAATACTAAAAATATTTATGTATTATCAGAGGGGTAGACTCTGTCTGTCTTGAATCTTAGCATCATCCTAGTAGATTTAAGGGTTAAAGATGTTTTGGTGAAGGCAAATTGTGGATAAGGTCCTAAGAATGACTATTCAGGCAATTTTTTTTATCAAAAAATCAGTCACAAGTGTTGACCGATGTGACGGCAATTATGGTACAATAGACGTCAACTTCCTTCTTCACGGTATTCTGGCAAAATACGGCGAATACGATGTAGCGAACGCTTCAAAACGGCAATATAAAATACAGCATTAACCGTCTGGCCGGGTTGAACGAATTCTCGGTAAATTATGCCCTTCGAAACGTAAAGAAATGAAATTTGTCTTCACTTTTGACTACTTTTGACGACTTTTTTCGGATTGGCCTCATCTGGGTGCTTCCATTCGGCACTTTGGGGATTGGTGTAAGGATCGTATTGAGTACACCACATTTCGTAGCCAGTTACAACATTGAACAAGAAGTTTGGGTATGTTTTCGCCCCTTTGACGCACACAAAAGGTTGACTTGTTCCTAATGACGCCGTAACCAAACTAAATGACACATAGCATTTCCCGTAACCTGGGAAAAAAATTTTTTGAAATATTCTCAGAGGGAAATTTAAAAATGAGAATTTACTTATTTGACAGAATGTATATATATATATATATATATATATATATATATATATATATATATATATATATATATATATATATATATATATATATATATATATATATATATACATATATATATATATATATACAGATATACCTCTACTAATCAACCAAAAATTGCATAAAATGACTGTCCGCAAAATAATTTTAATTAATTTCGAAATTATTTTTCAACTCATTTGCACATACTCAATGACAATTTGTGTAGGTACGTACTCGTCTATGGACATATGTGGTGATATTTCGAATAATGGCAACGCATTTATTTTAATTAAAATTACAATAACAATCAAAATCATTGAATACTACTTATTTAATAAATACCACAGTGCATATTTACATATGTACAGTTGCATGTACCTACACACAAACGAACTTAAAGTATTTCTTTAAAATCACTGCAATTAAACGCAGTTGTTACAACCAACTACAGATGCTGATGCCGATGCCGTTGCTGCTGATGTTGAATTTGCAGTTGATCGCAGAAATCCAATTCTCTTCCCAAACCAAGCGGGGTAACGCATAATCGTTGACCAAATGAGTGTTGTTGTTGTCGGGTAGAGTACTTACGTAGCAATACGTTTATAGTATACGTTTAATCGTAGATTAAAGTGAAATTAAATTTGAAATTCAACGCATCGATTGAATGAATGAATGAATTGGAGAATAAACCAAACAAAACAAAAAAACAAAGAAGCGAAATGCAAAAAAATAGTGGAAATTAAATGAAAATACGAACAAATATTAAAAATTCTGCAAATAACATCGGTCGCTATTCACAAATATCGCATGAATGTTTCTTCATGCGATTGTACGAGTATATGCATAAAGACTGTGGCTACTGCACACTACTACACACATTCATATTGTATGATATATATATATATATATCAACATGCAGTCACATGGACACTTGTAATATAAAAACAATCTTCAAATAAAAAATACAAATTCCAACAATTCCTCCTCATCAATGAACGCAATGAGTAGCAACGATGGAGGTCGTCGAATGAGAAAAATACATTCATTTGTAAAATACATAGAAGCAAAAGCGAAAAAAAGTAATTCAGAAATCAAATAAAATCTCCAATAACAGCAACAGAGAAAAATGTCGCATATTGTAGCTACCTACTATGTGTGCAAAGGACTATTGCATATGCATACAAGTATACATACATACGTACGATACGATTCGATTGTAAAAATTGTCACCAAAGCATTCTTGTTGTTGCTGTTGTTGTTGTGGTGATGATTGTTGTAAAATTCTCTACATTTGCGAATCGATTATTTGAAATCAGCCACCAGACAACCAGCCAACCAACCAACCATTCCACCATCCAGCCAACCATTAGCTAACCAAGGCAACGAACATAACCATAGCCTTACCGCAGCAAACCAACCGCAAAACGCAGAAAGCCAATAACAAAGCACAATGTTAACGACCGCAACAACAATAATAACACAGTAAGAATAACAACAACATTATATATTTGTTCATACAAATGAATGTGCAAATTGTGTGGTTCAATTCTACTTCCTCTTTTTTTTCTCTAATAATATTAGTACGAAAAAATCTTCATACCCCAGTTTACGTACATGTGAAATGATATGGGGGGGGGGGGGTAACTAATTTCACTTTTAATAATTTTAAATTTGTTTCCTATTATTTTCTTCCTAATCAAAAACATAAGTATACATCAGTTGAAAAAAAACTAGTTAAAGTCGTTCAGCTTCAATTTTAACGCACTGTGACAGTTTTATTTATTTTATTTTTTTAACGTGGAGTAAACGCATCAAAAGCCTACGTCATTGCTAGACTTTAACCCGATAAAAATCTCCTCACGTCCCACAGTTAGCTCCTCCCGGAACCACCGCAAAATATTTCGGTGGGAGGCCGTCTGGAGCATTGCTATTCAATCGTCTGTTATGGTCTGTCTAATTCGTTACCGTCCGCTGTTATGTCGGCGTACTGATACCCTAGTTTTCGCGTTCATGATCTGTCACTCTTTGACGCTCAATCCAACGAAGTGTTATAATAATTTTTGCCGCAGCTGCTTGTACAATTTGCATTTTTGAGGCGAGTTGCACATGTGGTCCTCTCATTTATGAACCGCGGACAGAATAGTAAGACATGTCGAGGGTCTTCGATCTCGTTTGGGCAATTTGGACAAAAACGGTCGTCCTCGCATTTAAAGTGGTGGAGGTATTGTCCACTTAGCAGCTGTATCAGATAGAAGTCAAGTTCTCCGTGTTTACGGTTGATCCATTTATCATATACGTCGCCTTGAACTTGGCTTCTACCCAGATAGGGGCTTCATAAAGCACGATAGAAGTTATAACCGTTGCTAGTAACTCCCCTCTGCTAGCACGAGGTGTGTCTAGATTTGACATGATACTCGACAATGCTCCATACACCTTTGTTGCTTTAACATGAACTGCAACAAAATGATCCTTAAAGGACATTCGTTTGTCCATACGTACTCCGTAAAGATGAATAACTCACACACTTTCCAGGTGCTAACAAGAACTACTTCTGTGTTTTCGGCTGCTAGTGTCAGGTCTACATTAACCAGCCACTTCATGATCCTCGTTAGTGCTTCATCGAAAAAGTCTTGTATTTTATCCGTTGTTTTTGCTACTGCAACCAGAGCAATGTCGTCGCGTATTACACAAACTTATTTAGTACCTGAAGGAAGACTAATCCTCAGCACTCCATCATATATGGCATTCCATACTCTGGGTCCCAGAACAAATCCTTGTGGCACGCTTCTCGAAACCTTATGTCGCCAAAACCCATCATCTGTGTGCTACAACAGCACTCTGTCTTGAAAGTAATTTATAAAAATTCACACTAAGTACATCGGAGTACGCATATTGATTAGTGCCTCTATAATTTTTTGCCAGCTTGCTGTGTTGAAGGTATTCTTGACGTCCAAAGTTACCACAGCGCAGTACTTCTTATCGTTCTCCATCTCGTTCCACTCGTCGCTTCACGCGCGATATCCAAAATCGTTTCTATGGCATCAATATCTACTATCTACTACTATCAAATTGTCCTGTAGTCGGTTGACAATTATCCTCTTGAGTACTTTGCCCATTGAATCGAACATACAGAGTCGTTTAGGCCCTTATGGGGTTGCTGTGTGTACAGATCAGCGCAATCCAGAAATGTGTCATTTGGGCCTATTCTGGGTCAGACGCTCTTGGATTTGTAGTTCGCAGCCGCTCCTAACCTGGAGACAGACGCTGACCAGGACAACTGCCCATAAGTTGCCTAGGACAACTGCCCAAACGTTGCCTAGGTTTATGTATCCAACAATGCCTTGCGCAAAGTACGAAGTGACCAGATTTAAGAGACGATGCCGACTCGGCTGTGACAGATTCATCTTTGGATCATGCTAGCTTTATACCGTGCCCTCCGAACATGCCGCTTCTATTCGGGGACAGCTTATTTTTCAAATTACTTATTCGCAGCTATCCTACATATCTATAGGCTGTTCCATATCCGCCAACTGGGACCCTCACGGTAGCTTAGAGCCTGGCCGCGTAACATTGCCATATTGCCCAAGGGTAACTCCAATAATGTCGAAACCATTTTAAAACAATGTAGAAACCAAAATGTTTTAAATATTTTATTTCCACATTATAGCAGAATTTATTCGATATAACTTAATTCGAAAGCAATACACATCTTGAACACAATGGTACAGGACATTCAAATTAAAGCTGAACGATTTAAGTTAAATTTGATTTTATTTTATACAATATATTCGTGTGTTCATTATTAATTATTTTGCATTGCGGCTTGTAAATTAGTGCATTTCAGTGGATATGCAACCTCAATCAACCAGTGAGTTGTCACCGATGAAACAGTTAAAGATTTGAGAGGTTATCGAACAGCCGAAGGAGTACAGCAGCTAGTCGAAGTTGCCTTTACATGTACTACGGGAATTGATAAAGTTAATTGCCAAAAAAATTGCTCTTTACAATCAAATATGTATTTGTGATTGCAAAGATCGGCAAATATCTCTAAATATATTAATTAATTAATAATTGATCGTGAGCTCATCTCTAAAAAGATCGAACTGTGACGAATTAATTTTCGATTGATATCTAATGGAATTCAGTCGAATCAAAGAGTTTCTAGTAAGCTGCACCGGTGAAGTACTGCCGATCAGTAGTAGTCACTGAGTTAACAAACAGCGAGTCGAAGTGCTACCGATCAGCAGTAGAACCGAAGCTTTGCCAACCAATGAGTCGAAGGCCATGGGTAAATAGTGAACTCAACTAGTTCTGTTAAGTAAAGACAAAAGTTACTGTAAATACAAGCTTAATAAAATAATTTTTTGCAACAAATAAGTCTGGCATTTAATTTCATTAACACTATTTAGTGATTGTACAGGATTGATTGCTCACAAAAGTCAAAATTTTACAATATCTACCGTATGATTTTGTCAAACAGCCAAGCAGTTCTTAAATTCATAATCTTCTTAATTTAACATTGGTCTGGGAATACTTCCAGCGTCTGAATATCCTTGCAACAAGAAAGTATGTAGCGCTGACGAGACATGAAGGGATTAAAGCAATGAAAAGACAGATTCTCTGGCAAAAAAAGCAGAGACACCACTTTCATAAGTCCAGAAACAGTCCAGTGAAGAACAGCTTTTTATATAATTAAAAATGCGAAGACGAAAAGCGATGCCAAATCGAATACTGAAGAACCTAAACGATTTGAGAGAGTTTATTGATCCTGACAACATAAACATAAACAAAAGCAGTGAAAAGAAAAAAGTATAAAGAAAAGGTCGCGAGAGCGAGAAAGTGAAAAGGAGGGAGAGTGAAAAATAGCGGGACGAAGTAAAATTACCTTATGCGGGCAGTGTGCGACAGACGTGTTCTGGCGTATTTTTAGAGAGATGCTATTCTAAACATAAACTATTGTTTTAAACCATTGCAGCGGCAATATTATTACCTTAAGGTTGCTATTTTTAAACATGTATTTTTAATAGGGGTTTACACTTGAAATGGACGAGGTTTCTAAAAAGTCCACCCAATAGCCGTAGCTTTTTAAATTATATACATATATGCCATTAGGAAGGGACTTCACACAAAAATATGTACTAAAACGAAAAGAATTTATGCTATTTACACGCAATGTGTATTGTTGGCTTTTTCTCCATCGCTTTTTATACTTATACTAAGTACATTTGTAATTATTTCCAAGCTGAAGTTTTATTCAATGAAAATAATTATGTGTGTTTTTTTGTTTGTTTTTTCTTTCAATTAATTATCGAAAAAATTTGTGAAATTAAAGTTGTCTTATTTTCCACATTTTCTGCCTCCGGTTTTTTAAGCTAACCACATTTTTTGAAGTAAGCGCCATTTACTTTCTAACTTGTTTTTTTATACGAGCAATTGTTTGTGGTAGGTCAGCAGATTAAGAGTTTTTGTTTCATCTTTCTTTCAACTCATTGCAGCAATTGCGGATGTTTAATGAAATTCTATTAGCTCTTTCGTCTCAGACGCAAACTATGTACAATGTACGTAGATACAGATAAATACACCTTTTTCATGTTATTAACTGCTAAATTTAATATGTTTTACAATGCGTCATACGTATACATTACATATAGGTATTTCATCTAATATGTTACACTACTAATACTAGTAGCTACTACTTACATATGTTATCTATTAATTCCTATGTTTTAAATATTATAAAGATGAAAAAAAGATTAAAAATATGTTTAGAGAAGAATAGTTAATTAATTTACTAAATAGTTCAGCTGAAGTCATTTGAAACACTAACAAGTGTTGAAATGAAATCACTGTCGATCTGGTAATGTATGAGAATTACATACAGCCGGCTGTGCTAACAGTTCAGTAGACAAAGAAAGTTAAAAGTGTTGCCAGGTCCAAAGTCTTCTAAACTGTGGTGGAAATTCTATACCATACAAGCAGACAGGCATTATGAAAGGAGTGAAGTGGAGTTTGATCGATGTTCTCACATGTCTAATGAGACCAAAATAGCACATGTGAATAATATATATCCCAAAAGGGAAGTGATATATTATTTGTGCTAAATATTAACCTAGGCATGAGGAATAAGAGTTCTGCTAAGCGAATGAAAGCTGGAACATGTTTCTGGAAACTAGTTTCATAACAGACGTAATGAAGAAGGTCGTGCTGAGAATTTTCTTTCTGATGCAACCCTGAGTAGTGATAAAGAATATTCCGAGATGTTTCGTAGTCCTTTAAATCGTCTAATTACATAGTCTCCTTTTATAAAAGTGATACTAGAGGATATGATAAGTAGACTCTTGTAAGCAACCCTTAATCAGGTTTATTAAAAATTATGAATTATGGTTTTGGTTTGGCGAGCACTATAATTGCCTAAGACTAGGAATATTACTCCAGGAGGATATATTAGACGAGACTCTCTAAGAGCAGAGTTGCTTAAGAGCTGGTTAACCTTCTGAATAGGTAAACTTTTAGACTTTTGTTAAGGAGTAATTTTGTGCAAGTTGTAATTACGAGGGTCTCCATGTAGAAGACACTCGACTTAAGACCAAACAATCCATCGGCACGTCTTACAAAATTAATTTTAACCAACAACTGAAATCGTAAAATAACGCCTTAGCTGCGTACATATAGTCCACCTGATTCCCACCAATTTGTCCTCCTTAACATTTCTTCGAAACCAACATATCCTCAAAATCCTTAAAAGACTCTCCAATATAATTGATGCTTTCATAGAAACTGAAAATGTAGGCGAGCCCAAAAATTGGATCCCTTGTTTTTTTCTTGGAAAGAAATGGTTCAAGTAATCAAAAGCATTTAGACATTTGGAAGCCCATCTTAATGTGCATGTACATGATGATGTTGATTGCTAGACTCCGATACAACATGTTGATTTTCTGTTTGGAAATTTAGTATTTGAGGGGCATATTTACGTGTAGAAAGATTTTGATTTGAGGATTTCTAAACTTATTTATAACATTTTCTGTTGACTTTCTCATCTATACCGCTTGTAAATCAGAACTCCAGTACAGTTGTATAACTTAACGTGCAGAAAATTATACATACATAATCAAAATCTGCAAAGAAAAATAGAAGAAGAAGAATATAAGAGCATTTTATTTTAATTCTTAACACCTCATGCTTAGCATATTACAATATTATAAATTGAAATGCATATAATAAAAAGCATTAACACTGCAAACATCAGCAATATCTCAGACTTATTTACTTACTTAAGGGTATGAGTACAGAAATGCCACGCTTACAGCAGCAGCATCAGCAACAGCAGCAGCAGCAACAGCAGCAATTTGTACCCTTTGGAATTAATGTGCATTTTTTATTTTAGTATTTATTTATCTACTATTTAAATACATACTCATTCTCGTGCTACTTACATATGAATATAATGTTGATGATGCAGTTGTTATTTGCTGCTATTGCTCGTACTACTTAATGCATATTATATGCTATTATTCTTATATGCGCACGCCATAACCATTACTGACAACATACCACTATTTACACATTCGTACACACACACACACACACACACACACACACATATATATACTTAAGCTTAATTCCACTAAAACGCGTTCTGTTGTAAGCACTGTATTTATGTACTGCAAGCAACGCACTATATTTTATGAGTATGCAATTATATGAATGTGGTTACAAAAAGTAGCAAACAAATGGTAATAGCGTTTAAAACCATTTAGACAATTAAAGAAGAATTTAAATAATACGAGTGCAAATATATAAACATAGATAAATACTTGTATACGCACATTCATACTCGGGAAACCGTACTAAAGAGTGATCCAATAGGAGGTACTTGTTGTTGACATTTCACCATTAATCTACTTACGCCAGAACAACGTTTACAAATTGTGAAAATTTATGCTCTTCAGCCATTTTATGGTGTTCATAATCGTCCAACTGAACGCACTATTCGCTAAACAATCAATAAATTTCGAACCACATTTTCATTATTGGACATTCATCACCCGACCAGAGTGCGTAGAAGTGGATCTAATGTGAATAATACTGCCACACCATCGATTTATTGAAAAAAAGTTTTAATGAGAATATCATATTAAGAATAGAAAGAGTGCTCGGATCCATAAAATTGATCATGTAAGAGCCAGTTGCGCACAACATTCAACAGTAATTATTTTCAAACAATAAATGTCATAAACCGAACTTACATCTCAAATACAATTTTTGATTATTAAATTGATTTTAGTGCGTTTTATTTCAAAAAACTTCCAGATACTTTTGTTGAATCACCCTTTACATGTATACTTAGTATATGTCATCATGATAGCCATCATATGTACTATATACTACGTAGCACATTCATATACATTTAGTATAACATATTTTTCAGAATTTTCCAAATACAAGTATTATGTACTAATATGTATGCGAAAACTCGTAAAGAAGCAATATCATAATCAACTTTATGACAAGCGCATATAGTTAAGCATCAATTTAATTGCTTACATGCATGATATTCTCACATAACTCGCATTAATTTGCAATGATGACATTTTAAAAATATGCGCAAACAACTACGAGTACAGATATGTTTCTTCTTCATGACTATGGCATTATGACTAACACACACACACACATTTAATAAATTGCAGGGCCAAAAGATTCTCAAATACAATGCTATTAATAATGAGTTCAATTGGTACTTAATCAACGATGCTGTAAGTGCAAGCCTTATACAATGCATATGCAATTGATGATGAAAATATTTATGCAACTACATATTCTATATTCAATAGCAGAATTATTGGGTTAGCAACTAAGTACGTGCCGATTTCATTCATAGATGTTTCTGACTGTATATGTGGTTGATACCTTTTGTCAATGTTATAATTTTTTCTAGGTTTTCTGAATGAAAAAATAATATTAAATTTTCTCCATTAGGGGTGTTCTGAAGAGATCAAAACAAATGATAATCTGAAGGTGCAAGGTCAGGGCTATATGGTGGATGAATCAAAACTTCCCAGCCAAACTCTCTCAGTTTCTCCCGGGTCATAAAAGATGTATATGGTCTGACGTTGTCATAATGGAACACAAAACTTTCTAATTGACTTGTTTGCATCAATTTCTTTAATTTTTGACAGTATAGAAGCTCATAATGAACAATTCTCTTCCAATCCCACCAGACTTACAGCATTACCTTTCTTGGTGTCAATCCTGGCTATGTGCTGATCTAGCTCAATTTTTTCCATGATTTCATTGACTTTTTCAGTGATTGGTCGATCGAAAAGGAGCAAACCGCTTCACTGCTGTTTTTCTAGTTACAGCATCGTCTCCGTGAACTTCCCAAAATGTTTCAGCAGCCAGCGACGCATTCTTACCTTTTCTATAATATAATATATAAGCAAAATATGACGATAATGCTTCAAATTTTTACTCCTTCTTAATAATGTCTTCTAGCAAAATGAAGCTTGAAGAGCTTGTCACATTTCAAATAAGCTATTGTATAGCCAGATGCAATTAATATTACCAGAGATATTACATTTTACCCAATATTATGGCACAGCGATCTTCTGTGTAATACTTTGAAAAATTGATCACGTATCGGACGACACACGGACAGGTCGATATAAATATATGTATGTACCTACATATACTCGAATATGTAAATGGATTGCAGGAATATGTAAATGGATTACTAAAGAAAAGTGTCTCGAACACAATGATTTAATATCGATCGAAACGATTTGATATGTAAAGTATACCCAGAGTATATAAATAAGTGCATTCCTAAGTGAGAAAATGTTTATTATTTCTTTATTTACACGTTAAAAATGAATAAATTATAACGACACTTAAATGTCAAAATATTTAACATTTCCTTTTATAGAAATATCAACATAAATATATGATATTTTTATATGGAATTACATGAAAATGTTTACATAATTAATAACAAAAGCACGTATGCTTTATAAATGATGCTTCTACCATAGGTGTTAAGATCATCAAATGACGAAAGTCTTAGTTATAATAATAAGTATCCAAGTATTTGATGGTATGTATGGCGGACAGTACACCATTAAATGGCATTCAGTAAAATTCGTTCGTAGTTGCAAAATCCATTGACACATAGATATTCATTTGATTATCAAATTTAATTGCATGTAACATTTATTTAACGATTTTACTTCGTTGCTGATTGCGATCAGTAATGCCATTTAAGATAAATATATGCTTGTATTAGATATTAATATCATACAATGAACCACTTCTGAAGTAATCTGATTTTTAAGTACCTCTACACATATACAGGGTGATGGTTTACAACTTTCTTTTTGGCAACACTGTTTTTGGCAGCTGAGCTGTTTTCGTGTAACATGTTATTGTCAAATATGTTCAGTTTGGTCTATAATTGAACAATGAATCGATTTACAAACGAACAACGCTCCAGATTATTGAATTTTATTATCAAAACGCATCGTGCACTTTGTTGAATTCAGCGACGAAGCTCATTTCTGGTTGAATGGATACGTAAACAATCAAAATTGCTGTATTTGGTGTGAAGAGCAGCCAGAAGCATTGCAAGAACTGTCAATGCATCCCGAAAAAGCACTGTTTGGTGTGGATTGTGGGCCGGCGGCATCATTGGACCGTACTTCTTCAAAGACGATGAAGACAGGAACGTTACTGTGAATGACGAGCGTTACCGTGCGATGATTACACACTTTTTTTGCCCAAAATGGAAGAGCTGGACTTGGCTGACATGTGATGTCAACAAGACGGTGCCACATGTCACACAGCAAGCGAAACAATGGCCCAATTGAGAGGCGAGTTCGTTGAACAGTTAATTTCACATTTGGGACCGGTCAATTAGCCGCCTAGATCGTGCGATATAACGCCTTTAGACTATTTTTTGTGGGGCTATATCAAGACTCATGTCTATAGCGACAAACCCGCAAGGATTGACGCACTGGAGGCCAATATTGAAGAATTTATTCGTAAGATACTGGCCAATATGTTTTAGAGAGTATACCAAAATTGGACCCAGGGTATGAACCATTTGAGGGGCAACCGCGATCAACATTTACATGAAATCATCTTTAAACATTGAATTATAAAGATCGTTTTATCAACTCAAATAAATATTTCATGTGGTCGATTTGTCACAACCCCTCTCTCTTCCCCGTGTGTCCCTTGCTCATAAACAAAATGTATTTCATGCAAATGTTTTTGTGTCTAGGACAGGACCCATTTATATTAAATTGAAGTGCTTGATCTAAAGCTTTGCACAAACTTCTCAGATATAGGTATCCTTAAACCACTTACCAATTATTTGCGTTGATATATTGTTAAATTTTTAAAATGAGCAAAGCATATTTCGATTCCTTGTATTCACTTTCTTCTCTGTTTTTGTTGTTTTCCTATTTTCATGCTGAGCAAAGCATTGCTACTTTCACTTTGAAGAAATGCAAAAACTCTTCCAAATGTGTGTACGGGAACGACTGCACACTCTGATGTGAATTCATACAACGTGGTATTTAGAGGGAAATAGGGTCCTTAAATGAATGCATAATATCTGTGTGTCTAAATTTCAATTAAATCGAAGCAAAATTGTCGAAGTTATTACTATTTTTATACCTGTCGGATTTTTTATACCTATCTGACTCGAGCACGCTACTGGTACCAGTTCGATTGGTTCGATTTTTATAGAATTCATCATAGACAAGAGCAAAAAGATGCTTTAGACATCATGGATGATTGCAAATCCTTTATGGACCTGGCATCGATGATTCAGTGTGAGGTAAGCCCATAGAACTCTCTTATGAACGTTTCATCCCAAATTTTTTAGTGTTCAAAACTTTAAAGCGTTTTTCACACAACTCTCGTCTTCAAATTCGGTGTCCCTCATAACTTCAAAACTACTGCACTTATTGTTTTGAAATTTGCAACACTATTTCTGTACATAATTTATGAGGTAACACTAGAGAGTTTTTTTTTTAATTTGTTAATATTTTTCGCAAACAAATCTTGTTTTTTCTTTCAAAGTGTTGCCAAAAAGCGTTACATGGGCAAAGCGATTATCTAACGACATAATTTTGATTTTTTATTTCAGATGGTCCAGCACCGATTTATGAGGGACACGGAATTCAACTTTTTTCCGAGACGGACCAGAATAATTGCTGCCATTGCCGTATTTTTTAATATTTCTCCATGAAAATTTTACACAATATTCTTCAAATGTCATACTATAATGGTATATACTATATACCATTGGTTTTAATAAATAGATTTCAACTGTTTCATTAAAAAAAATCTCAAAAATATGCCTTTTTTTACACGAAGCAACCCTATTTCCCCTTAATGGCTGATTTGCGTTTTTTTTTAAGGAGTTTTACTTCTATCATGTCTACGGTGCTGCACGCGAATATTTTATTTTTAAAAAATCAATAAATTTCCATAACCAATAATTTGAAATTTATATTCTAAAGTTATATTTAAACATTTGATTAATGTTAATAAAATACCGATAAAAACATTACATAGTAATCCATAAAAATTCAAGAATTCTAACGCCATTTAAACATTATCTCTGTGTTCAAGTAATTAATTTTACTAAACAAAAAAAAATTATTATGCAATACAGCATTCTAACAAGTGAGTACAACTACATATATATCATAAATATATTTTTAAAGACGTTTCACCGCCACTTATCGACAAACACAATCGCATATGATCGATGATCGATGACAATTTTAGAAGCCGCTGTCTTTTGTCGTTTAACTCAATATATATCGTAAAAGTGTCAAACTACTGACAATTTCTGAAAGACATTTGTTGTGTAATATTTCTTTTTCTTTGTTATTTTGTAGTGACACGTAGTGGTCACTACATATTTTTAGAAATTTATTTAATATTTATTTAAATTGAATAGTAACATGCCTTCTTTAATTGTTGAATACAAATTGTACATGTATTACGGTATGTAAGACTTAAAATTTTACACAACAACAGGTGTTATCTGTTAGTAAGACTTAATCATCTTTACGCATGTACTTAAGAATACACAAATGTATTCGAACGTATGCGTTTAGGGGTAGGATCAATGTAAGTGGTCAGTGTGGGCCTGAAAACAATTATTGCCTTTAAATACATAGTAAATGTATAGTTGCGAAGGCATAATAATATCCCATTTTGATGAACATAAATTTCTACGCCCTTCAAATTTTACTACCAATGCATTGCATTGGCCCCATACAGCCCATATCAGTTATTTCTCTACCTTCCTTATATAATAGGTATGTTGACCTTACTATGCAAACATGTATGCATATATAGCAGTAACAACAACAACAGGTAATAAACATGAACATTCTAATGAAATCCTAAGCAATGAGCAATGACTAGAATTTTACATGTTTTACATTGAAAATCATAAAAAAAAGAAAAGAAAATAAATAATGCAAGTGGTCATAAAAGGGGTGCGCGTGCGAGCGTATTCAATAAAAACGATTTAATGAATTCCAAAAAAAAAAACTAATTTGTTTTATTATTAATTTGCTTTTTATACCAGTGCAATGGTAAATAAGATTATTGTTATGTTTACATTGACAATGCTTGTCAGAAGCATATTCAATATATTTATGGGTGAGGAGGATGTGCTTATAAGTGCACAATACACATGCAGAAAGAAGAGCCTTAAAATCATATATCTTACACGCGTGTGCATGTTCTATATTCATTCAGCATAAAATTTTAATAATGCAAATTTTATTACAAACAATGCACTTAGCGAACAGTGCTAAATACGAGCATTTTGTAGAAACTCGTAAATGAAAAATTCGTTAAAAATTAAAGCGGTTTTTTTTGACACTTTGATTATCTGTGTGCTATATACGGCGCAAGCTTGTGACACTAAACATTTGCATATATGTACCTTTATTAAAAATATGTAGTACATAGAAACGTTAACGGCACTCCCCTCTGTTTTTTAACGCATTCTCTTACGCTCATAAACATTTTTAATATTGCACTACTATACGAAGCGTATGAGTATGTGTCACCACAATAACAAGTAGCATCACCAGCAATGTTCATTATTAGCACATGCCACTTGCTACCAATGCCAACCACCATCACCATCATGTTTTATAGCATTTCCTTAAAATTTATAATCATGTGCATCATGTTGACACTATTTATACATTGGGGCAGAAGTCAACAAAGCGCGTTTTAGTATGCGACAGAATGTTACGGAAGGATATATGTATGAATGCATATACTGTTATTTTTACTGTTGTTATATACAGTATGAACATAAATATCGTAGTTGAGCTGCTTTGACATGGCTCATCTGTGTCGAGCAATGTTTCTGGGGCACACATAATTATGCTTATATTTATAAAGATGACTGTGTGTGTGTTTTAGGTGTAATAAAACATTAGAAGTACACACTAATATCACAAATTTATGCAGTTAAATTCTAAAATAGTCTCACGTTAGTGCATGCACTTCTTCTTCTTCTTACTCTTTGTCTTATTTTTCCTTTTTATTGTTCTTATACTTGTTCCTTTTATGCTTGTTCTTCTTTTTCTTCTTCCTTGCTTTAATTCAACAAGATTTACAAAGAAATTGAAAGATATCCCACTGTACCAATGAGCAAAGAGAGTTTTTCTTTAACATATCCGTACCAAGACCTCAACCTTGGTTCGGGAGAAAGCAAGGTCTTGAGGTCTCTTGAGCAATTCTGTACCAAAGGCCTCACGTCTGAATCGGAAGAAAGCAGGTAGACACAATTGAACTGAATCATTCGTCTCATCCCAGTCCCCAAGGGCGACGTAGAAAGCACTGTTTGCTTTTCTTATCCTTACCATTTGACGTGTCCATAGTAAATGGCTCATTATCAGGCCGACTAGCGACCTACAATCCTCTCTGCTCAGAAACAGAAAAAAGTGTATTAGAAATGTTACGAGTAGGTAAGACGATTTTTTAACCATCCGCAGGCACTCTTGGCCTGCCAATTTAACATATGGGCCGAAGTAGTCTAACTATCGAAGGAAGGAAGTTTCAAAGAGTGCGCAGGGCCGATACAACACAATTCAGTCTGGATTTGCAAAACTCAACCATCTTGGAGCAAGGTAAGACAAAGTACCTACCTAGTAATGTTGCCGTTTGCAAAGTCCTATTAAGATTTAGTTATTATCAAAAAGCCAAGGTACGATAAAAGCATTAATGAAATGATAGTCTATTACAAATCGTTATTATACAAAGTAAATTAGATCTGAGCTGCCATAATCTTAGGTGAGATTAGATTAGTGAGGTTAGTTAATCTCTTTTTAAAAGAAATCTCATTCAGGTCCAAAGAGTCCTTTTGTGACAACATCCAAATAGTTCCTAATTCCCACCCATTGAACCAATCGGAGCTGTCCGCTATGTGGGGCCGGATTAGTAAAGCACTAATAATACAGGAGTTTTTCTTTTTTTATGTAGAGTGAGGGCAGTTATATTGCACTTGAACCTAGAATATCTCAGATTTCTACGTGAAGCATTGACGGGACTCTCTTCTTATGTAGAGTTAAGAAGACTGTAGCCAAATTCTCGCCGAAAGCATGGATTTTCTAAGAAAACGTCTCAAGACACTGGGAAAATGTGTGTTCGAGGAATGGGATTACCCTCAACTACCGTTTCTAAGTACCTCAACACACTTACGAGGGGAGGCATAAAATACTCGTATCACTAGATAATATATGGACAACTATTTCGCACAAACTTTTCAGTCTTCACAGACAATGTCGTTTTGATATCACATAAAAAATGTGTACCATAACTTTTGAAGCTAATGTATACATACACACATTAACAGCATAAAATAATGCAACACATTAATTCTTGCATTTCCCTTAAAATATTCCAATTAAATGTGTTGTTTGTTGCCACATTAATCTTTAAACATGCTACACATCTCGTACCTGTTCTTCTTTTTCTTCTTCATCATCATCTTGGCGCAACTACTATTGACATATTACTTCGATCGTGTTACAAGTACCGTAATTTATCTTCAATGTAATCGGTTACTTGCTACTATGTTATTGTTGAATTGACATTAGAATTTCGTTTCTTCTCTATTTGGACTTCCTCGATGAAAATCGCATAATAACTATGCACATACCCACACATACAGGTATAGTTCTGTTGATGTTGCTGTTGCTGCAAGCAAGCAACTGTAATATATTTATTATCGATGTGCGTTGCATCATTCTATTGCTGTTGTACGTATCAATGAATGAGAACAGCAATAGAATGATGCAACGAATGGTGGATGTTCGTCTAAAATATTCGATATTTCAACGACTGTTGTTCACGATGAGCATTTATATCATTGAATTTGCCCGCTTCTGCATTACTAGGAGACAGTAAAGTAGCTAGTGCATTATATATAGCGAAATAGCTATGATTTAGTGCCTTTGGCGATCTTTTTTCATGTTCGTCATTGAATTGGCACGACTATGCATTACTAGGGTACAAAAAAGTAGATAGGTATGGCGAAAAGGGTGTCGATTAGTGGCATTTGTCTACCGAGCAGACTGGCGGGATAGTTAAGGAATGGCATATTTATGTGTGTTTACGTATTCGATGTTTATATGTATGTAAATATTTTATATTTGTGTGCTAATGCTGCACAGCTCACATTGTCTACATGCATGTATTTCACATTATAAGGTGCAACATGCAAATAATTAAACTCATTAGACGTGTTGCAACTTACGAAATTGCACATTTGAGCGAGCTCACAGCATCAGCAACATCAAGTAATAATTTACATTGTTGGCGAGAATTGCAACGGCGGCAACAACAACAACAACAATATTACTATGTTGCATACATGTTAGTGTGTATTTGAGATCACATACTGCTGCTATTGCAACGTGCAAGACATCAGTAGAATCAGAATCATTGATTTTGGTTTATTATCAAATACGATACACACAAGCGCATGGAAACATGAAGCTTCTGAATGCATGTGTGTGTGTCTGAGTGTGTCGAGATACAGCAAATTTATGTATGCGTGTATAACATCATCAATAGCTGCCACATGTATTTCATGTGCGCCTGTGTGAATATTCCTAAAGTCATTTCAACTGAACTGCAAATGTTGCAACAATTGCATTGCATTGCATCGCACACCACATATGAGTGTACGGAAGGTGTTAATGCAAATGAATTTAAAATATGCAAATAAAGGTGTTGCCACATGCGCGTATTGCAACTCCAGATACATACACACACACACATATATGTGGTACAATAGAATAAATGTTATTAGAATAGTATATTATACTTGCCACCACAGAGAAAACAATGCATTCGTGATTTACTGTCGCCAACGCCATCACCACAACCAAAAACAATTTTATTCACACCATTTGAAAACATTGTAAGATATCTTCTATACTCGATTACATATATTCCTATTTATAGTCTACATTTATACACATGATGAAAATGGTCACGTACAAGTAGCATCATACACAAAAATTTACAATTGTTCATACAATCGACACATGGACTTATTAAAATTTGTTATATTGTTGAATTTAAATTTTTTTGTTTTATTTTATTCTTTTTGAGTATTTACAACTCGTATTCGTACTGATTTGATGTTACCAATTTGCCAATAAACACTCAAACAATTTTGTCCAAAAAAAAAATAAGAAAAATCTCCTTACAGTCGGCTGGGGCCGACCAAATTATACCCTGCATATGTAGATGTATATATAAAAAGTTTGCTCGTATATCCATCCTTTTCTTCCACTACTTTGTATAGGACCTACATTAAGAAGCAGGCGTACCTCACCAATTTTGGAGGATCAATTTCTGCCTATAATACTAAACTACCTACCTAGTCAACCCATTGCAACCTAGCAATGGGTTGACTTAGGCGTATTATTTAGGAAGTTATGGGTGTTTTAATGTTTAAGATAAATCCGACACTTTGTACGGAAGCTATATAAAAAGTGGGCGTGACTTATCTCTTTCTTGTATATCTAATTAATTTTTCAATATTAATCCACAAATTAAATTTGGTTGTCCTACGCTATATGGTTTGTAAGTTATGGAGCTTAAAAGTTTTAGTTTAATTCCCTTGACTTTGTATGGGAGACTCATGAAGGAGTGGGCGTGGCACACTGATTTTCTACCAGATTTTTGCCGACTACCATGTTAATCTAAGTGTCAATTATGGTTATTCTGAACAGAAGATTGTAGAAGTTACAGCTGTTTCAATTTAAAAGAAGTACAGACACTTTGTATGAGAGCTACGCTAAAAAGTAGGCGTGGCTCAACCATTTTTGGCGAGGTTATATAGTAGTATAATGTAACTCTATGTGCCAAATATTGTTGTCCCAAGTGGTATATTATGTGAGTTATAGCAAGTTAAAGATTTTGAAAATTTCGAGGTTAGTCGCTTTGAATGCTTGGTGTGGGCGTGGTTATTGACCGATCATGCCCAATATCAATCCCCTCCGTACCCTTGGATCATAGATTGCTTATGCCAAATTTCATCGAAATAGCTCAATATTTACTCAAGTTATCGTGCGAACCAGCCAGGTGACAGACAGACGGACGGACGGACGGACGGACGGACGGACATCGTTAAATCGAAAATTTAATCGACGCTGATCACGAATATATATCTATGTCTATATCTCCGGAGATTCCTTCAAGTGGACACAAACATCTGACCGAAATGAATATACCATGCATATTGCATTATGCAGGGTATAAAAATGGTTGTATTTTTTTTGTAAATGTTTTTTCGCACATCAACAATTTGTAACAATGTTGCAACGACATGTGTTTTCTACATGAAAGAATCAAATAAAAATTTATAAATCATAAATATGTTTCACATGCGCAGATGTTTTTGATTCAATGACTAGTTTTATACGATGCATAAGGTACATAATAAAAGTTATCGACTAGTTAACTTTTCAGTTTATATCCAAAGGAACGTGTTTAGCCACGGGACATGTGTGCCATAGCTCTGAGGTTAGTGGGCTCAATCGCCGGCTGAAGCACATCTTTAACATCGAAAGTTTTTCTTTCAACCGGTAACCGGTATCATGTCAGCACACAATTGGCAATCCATTTTTTAAAAAGGCTTTGACTGACCTAGTACCTATGATATTGGACTTAACCCGGATTATAGAATTGAAGATTAAACATAGGTTCTACCGTATTTGTAACACATTAGAGAAAATCCACTTTGATGCTTGGAGAAAGAATACCACAAACTTGAATTCTCTTAGAAAATCACTCTTGTATGATGACAGTTTGAATTGGATGATAAAGAAAAGAAGAAAAAGGTGAGTGAAAATATTTGATTAATTTATAGAAAAAGAAGTGATTGATGTTCTGAATTGGGGAGAAAGATATCCATTACTTTTACTTTTATTTTAAGACTATTTAAAATATGATGTGTGTGTCCTGGCGTTGTACTGATGGAGCACAACACCTCTCATGTGGGACAATACTGGCCGACTTTGATCAGAAGCTAGCTTCAAGCGATAACAGTAGATTAGGTGACCATATGAAAGCAACTCATAATTAAAATTAGCATAACATCAAATTGGAAAGGTTTGATTTCAACAAGAGTATCTTCTACTAAAGCGCTTGAATTATTGAAAGAACAATTTGGCGACAACTGTATTTCCAAAAATGCTCTAATGGATTTACTTTTACAAATTTGGGAAAATTTTTCTTTATTTCTTAACATAATCTCGTTTTCGCTTTATATACTTTTCCCAGTGATATTCTATAGCTTCGATACCCTGTTTATAGTATAACTGTCTAGCTCATTAAAATAGCCATCTACCGCAGACTCCACCGCACTCCACTCCCCACTCCATCTACCGCACTTTTTGAAATGCCTGTAATTTCATCTAGCTCACGCACCTTCAGCCGGCGATCATTCAATACCATTTTGTGGATTTTCTTAACCGTTTCTGGCGTGGCCACCTCAATTGGTCAACACTACAGTGTTCGTCTTGGCAGCTCGTACGACCTCGCTTAAACTCTGCCAACCAATATTTTATGATCGTAAACGAAGGAGCAGACTCCCCCAGAGTAGAATCTAGTTCGGATTTAATATCCGTTGAACTGAGAGCTTTCAAATGAAAGTATTGAATTACATAACGGTGGCCAATTTTTTCCATGTTTACAAATGCACTGAGGTATTCAACTTTCACCAAAGTAATTTTTTTCAAACCACTGCCGCCATCTATATGTTAGGTCGGGGAGTTCTGGGACCGCCCTCGTACCTATAATCAAATCATCTAAAAAATCAAATCTCTATAAAATCACCTGGATTATGTTGATAAGCTACATTACAAAAGTTGATACTTTGCAAAACAACATAACTCGTCTTATTAACGAAATTTGTTCACAATTGCTTGAAGACGTGTTTAAAAACTTAATTAAGTGATTCCGATTTATAAGAGCTAGGCAAAGTGGATATAGCAGCTTGAAACTTATTATTTTTTCAATTTGAAAGTCTGTAATTGGTTATCAATTTTCAGACATTATAGATGAGTAAAATCTAATTCAATAAATCTCACTTAAATAAATAAATTACATACTATAGTACGAGATATATAAAGAAACCTGATATACAATAATAATGTCTATTAGCTTATATAAAAAATTGACTATTTACAATTAAATATTATTTAATGTTAGAATATATGTTTGCATACAATAGTTTGAATAGAACTACACATTACATTTCTTCGTATTGGTGAAAGATTAAACAATTGCTACTGCTTACTACCCACGTAAGGAGCACGTGATCATACCTACTGCGCTCAACTATTAGTATCACTATGTTGTAGTGAAAATTCCAAAGAAATTGCCATATAAATTATTTCATTTAACTAGATTAAATAAAACGCCCACATCAGTAAAGATTGCTACCAACCAACAAGCTAGCAGTCGTCTAACCGATGCAAATATAGTAATCACAAAAGAACTTTTGTGTAGACAAATATAAATTTTAACCTATTTAAGGTAAGTTAGAGCTCATCAGAGATGGTCATAGAAAGCACATACACATACTCGTATGTAATATACAGGATAGGCAAATCGTAACGACATTCACAATGCATGTGCTCTTACACGTTAGTGAATTTACAGTAGTATAGAACACTTGCAAATTAAGCTCTTAATGCAACCGAAATATTTTTCAAGTCAATGTAACAGGAATATGCCTAATACAGTAATAATATATATTTATGTAAGGTATGTGTGCACTTAGGAGAAATAATATTCCAATCATAAGTATCCAAGTACATAAATAAGGTAAGTAGTAATTCTGGACTCAAGATATTAGAGGTGCCAGCTTATACATATATGACTTGTATTAACCCATGTGTCGATCTTAAATGTATTTATGCGTCCTATTTTGACGATGAATATGCCATTTATAGAGTGAAAAAAAATTTAAATTCTTTCTGTCGTCTTTTGTAGGGAGGTGTTATTTTAAAGCAATTTTTTTTTTTTAATAATAATAATAAATGCAAACTATAAGAAACAAATATCTCTAAGATCCCAAAGCGTTCCTAACTAATTATTTTATGATAAACCTGAAAGGCTTAGAAGCTTGCGCATGTTTTTAATACGATTCACCACATTCAATATGCTTTAACATATATACATTTTCTAAATGTTCCAACCTTGACTTCCTGACTAGAAGCAACTGTGAGAAGGGTGTGGTTTTTGCAAACCACTTCAAATTGTGATTACACCCAATCCACCAGAGACACAGTCCTCTTTACGAAAACTAACTTCTCAACCTTGCTCAATAACTCTCAGAATTAAAAAGGACATATTCCAAGCAATTTACAAAGATTTAAACCCAAAAAATCACTTGGTCCAAATAAAATTACCAGAAAAATGATAAAAGAGCTACCTCCGGCTTCAGTAATTCATCTCATGCACATTTTCAATCCTATCCTTCGTATTAAACACTATCCCAAATGCTGGAAAACTTCAAAAAATATTGTGATAGCAAAACCAGAAAAATGCCCCACAAAAGTTGCATCGTACAGACCTATCAGCCTCCTGCCTCTACTCTCTAAAGTATTCGAAAAGCTACTTGTCATGAATTTAACTCCATTTATTAATCTCAATTAATCTATTTCCCAACATCAGTTTGGATTTAAAAAAACAACACGGCACATCGCATTGTAACTCTGATAAAGAACACTTTTGAAGAAAAAAATTATTGCTCGGCTGTCTTTCTTGATATCACTCAAGCTTTCGATAAAGTAAGGCACGATGGCCTTATTTACAAACTCAAACTATTACTGCCTGCAAATGTCTCCTCATTGCTTAGTACCTATCTCACGAAAAGAATCTCATATCGACATTTGCTGATGATACGGTAATATTGTGTTCTCGCTCTAACCCCATAGAAGCTACTAAACTCCAGCAAACTCATCTCGTTCTCTCGAAATGTGGTTAGCAAAATGGCGCATAAAAGTCAATGAATCAAAGATCGTACATGTAACCTTTGCACTAAGGTTAGATACATGTCCCCAACTTAAAATAAATGGTCAATCAGTTCCACAATGTTCCTCAACAAAGTACTTGGATACAAGTACTTGGACAGAAGGCTGACCTGGAAAAATCACATAGATGCAAAGAAAACTCAAATCAAGCTTAAAATTAATCAGTTATGGTGGCTGTTACACAAAAACTCAAAGTTGAATCTCGAATAAAAAGTGCTATTATATGAAGCAATCTTGAAGCCAATCTGGACTTATGGTATTCAGTTATGGGGCACCGCATCTCCCTCAAATATCGAAAAATTGCAGCGAATACAATCCAAGTGCCTGTAAATTATTGTAAACGCGCCTTGGTATATAATAAGAAGATAAGAAGAATCACAATATATAATAGATCATAATCAATAGATAATAGAATAGATATATAGCATCCAAATCCAAAATTATACATGGCTAACCTGTGACCGGAGTGCAAAGATTACGTACTCCAACGGAGCTGACACCACCAATTAATTTACGTTTGAGGACGTTTTTTTGTGATTTTGGATTTTACTTTCGACAGATATTCATATTTTAGGAAATTTTCGGGGTCGGGATTGATATTCAAAATACAAAATTAATCCTACAAGAGAACGAATAAGAGTGTTTCCGTATATATTTTTTCACACTTTGGGCACGAAAATATAAACCTTTCCAAGCTACAACTTTGTAAATACGTATATATTTCATAATCAATAGAAAACTTTGAGAATGACTAGAATCTGATGAAAACCAAGCTTACCTCCCATACAAAAGTAAGCCGCCGAATATAAGATATATGTATATTAGAAAATGGGTAGATTTAAATGAAAGCCACACCTAGCTCTCATACAGAAGTATATTTCCTTACATATATATTCACACTATGGGAACTGAAAGTGTGAGCGATGGGGTTCCAGATGTACTCGTTCCAACGATGGCCGCTTGCTCCAGGTGATCGTGGTGTGCGGCGTTATGATGTCGTTGATGTTATTGAAGAAGGTTGTTGTTGACGTTGTTTAGGCTGCTGTGGTTGCACAGATGGCACATATAAGTTACAAAGTTCAGAATAACACACAGACTTGGTCGTTTTAGCATATATTTGTAACAAATTTAGTTCACTGTTCAATTTATATAATTTTATATATCTTCGGCTTTATATTAATTATGGAATATATTTAGTTATTTCAATATGAGAGAAAGCGGGGGAATTAAAAATCGCGCACACTGTCTGTCCACTTGTAAAGAGATATGACTTGAGAGTAACAATAATAAAAATAGTTAACATGGCAACGGAGAGTTGGTAAAACCAATGTTGCTAACACACTGCAAAATAAAATAGTAAATTTTCAGAGCAGTGTGAATGTATTTCATTCTGGCGTAGACAGGAACGAAAATATAAAGCTATCGAACTGCAAGGGTATCTATCATATTTGGCTGAGTAAAACCCTAGCTAAAAATAATATAACGAGCTTTCTTAAAATAGTTTTCATATCTTCTGTTAGGTAAATGACAACACATGGGTTATGATTTAGTCAAAATAGCCCAAATGAAAATGATTTAATTAACTCACAACTAAAGCCACTATGAAATTATGATTAAAATCTAGCCCAATTTCTATTTGTTATGCCATTGCTTATGCTGAATTGAAGGCAAACATTATTTTATCATCACATTTTGATCGCTAAATAGAAATTTGAATTTCTTAATATATGTACACCTACTACTCATAACCTCAAGCACAACCTAGTTAACAAAGGGGTCACTAAAATCAACTTAAAGTGTTGCCTATATAAAATAGATTCAAGTATTATAAATTGTGATACCGTTTAACGTCATGTGTGGCTTTTAACATTCTTTTTTTTTTCAATTTTATTTCATAAATTACTACATAATGACCTTCTGCTTAGACATTTGCATCCGACTCATTTGAACCCTCTTATGACTTTCATACCTAAATACTTGATTTGTATTATATATACAGTAATATATGCTGAAAACTTGTCTTAATTAATTCATCATGATCATCATCATCGTCGTCGTCACAGCATTTTATTGGGCCACCCACAAATTCACTCAGTAAAATTATTATACACATCGTTTGATGCATGCAAATGTTGCAAGTGTGCAATTTCAAAACAACGATTTCACTTTTAACTATACACATACACACACACACACACACACACACACACACACATGTATACGCAATACGACCTGTGTGTGTGTGTGTGTGTTTATGCATTTTTCAATTTTAGCATATTGCAGACACTTTGTCCGCATTTCAATTTCAAACTTGACAGCTGCTCTACTACATACGAACATACGAGCTACCACGTTCATCACCGGCGACACTCCAGAGAGATTGCTGATACATATCGTACGTGTGGTGAAACATGCAGTGCAACGGGAAAGAGAGTGAATAGAGGGAGTGCAGAAGGCCGTTTCGTTTGTTCATTCATTCATTTATTCATTTATTACTTGATATAAATAGGTATACAGCTCTCGTTCCCTATTACCAGATTGCTAACCTCAACGTGTCATACATCCGTCCATATATCATACATATACACGTATGAACATACCAACGTTCACCTCTATTCTACAATGATTCAGAAGATAAGGAGGAAGTGTATTAAGAGAAGGAGGTGTTGGAAGAAGAAGACGTTGAAGAGAATCCATTGCATATCTCATTTTACAATCAACTTTGTTGTTGTTGTTGATATTTTTTTTTTTCTCTATAAGCGGATTTTGTTGTTGTTCTTGTTTGCAATGTCTGTGTTGGTGGCAATAGTCCGTTTGGTAAAGTTGATGGTGTGAGTAAATAACTTTGTTGGTGGTGCATATGTTCGTACATCATATAACTGCAACACATACCACTGGTGATAGTAAAGATGGTGAGTGCTATGCAAAATTGTTGCAGAAATGAATTTTAAAATTTTGAAGTAAATATTTTGTGAGCAAAATAAAGGGAAAAAAAGAAATGCATACATAGTCGTATAGTAGGTAGCTATGTTTGTAAGTTCAAATCTAGAATCTTTCTTTTTTTTTAGTATCTAGTATTAGGAGACGATTTTTTCCTAAAGTATCGTATCAGTTAGTACGTTTACAACACTATCGTATGCATGCGGTTGCAAGATTTTACCACATCCAATCAGACACTTTAAATTCGAGGAAGCTTTGTTTTTTTGAACCGCTCTAATGTGCATATATGCGAAAAACGGAAAACAATTTATAATTGTTGGCGGCGCAACGCTGTAGTAGCATAAAACTATATTTGCTAACAAGAGAATTTAAATATTGTGTTTGTGAATATTTGGGTTTCGTAGGGGTCAGCCAATGACACCCTTATATGGATCATATTGTATAAATTAATTTTATTTTTTTATTTTTACAGAAATGTTATAAATATTATAAGTGTTAGTATGTGTAATAATATAAAGCTAGGGAATAACCACTGCTCAAGCATTTCTTGAAATGGATGCGATGTTTGTGAAAAATATTTGGTTGAAGCACTCTAAAATCTTCATCAAATTACCATCATCATCATCATCATAAACGATTACTTCACAGGAGCCGAACATTCGAAACGAGATCGGTCTTTGGGCGCTATATTAATTGAACAACTCGACAGTAAAGTATACATACTTAATGGTCCACTGTAGCGAGATAGCTCTGATTCGAATTAATCAAAAAAAGTGGTTCTTCTATCGAATCCCTAAAAGAGTAAGCTTCATTCCAATATGTTGCATACAAAGAAAATATATCAATATAGCTTTTAACAAATAATATCTACAAATTTTATATCAAACAATATTGTTATTAGTATATGAAGGCGAAAAGAAAAAACAGAATGAAATAGTTAGTTCCTTTGAGCATATTTTTGTCAACTGCAGTAATTGGAAAAAAAAAGAATAGTATCCATAGTATTCAATAGTGAAAAATGCATATGCGGATTTGTGCCAACTATGTGCATACCTTTATATACAATTAAGGTAATAAATAAATAAAATGACCAGAAGCATTTTACCACAGTCACTGTAAATAAAAACAAATTCGATCCGTTTCAAATAAATAGCGAACACGTAAAACATTGCCAGCTGGTATTTTACTTGCTAACTCTATGATATTATTGTATATGTAAATTTATAGGTTAAAATTTATCATTTTAGCTTTAGGGTTGTGCATAAAAATTCAGAAGCAAATTAATGCTTACATACCAACAAGATTGTCAATCAACACCAGAGGGCAGGTCAAATGTTGTAATAGTCGTATTAAAGTGGCATTATACAATATATGATCATTCTATTTTGATAATACATATAACATATACATAGTATATTAGCTTTGATTTATTTATTTATATATAAATTTAAATATGATTTTGTCAAATATTAAACTTTATTGTTATTAAAATAAGTTGGTAGCAATTGTTCATTGATTCCTTGAGGCATCAAATGTATTTTTATAGCCATATACAATGTTTATATACAAGTAGGCTGAAACAAAATGTAGCAACTACAGCGTAGTAAAAAAAATTCCAAAAAAATTCGTTCAAAAAATATTTATTTATTTTTTTTTATTTACTTAATCTATAAAAATAATTTGGAGAGTTTTTTTCGGTAATACCGAATATTCAACATCATAACAGATAGACATATATCTTTTCAAAATAAATACTTTTGTGATAGAGATAGGCGTGGTTTTCGTAAAAACTGGCGCAGTTTTTATTTTAAAATTCTTTAACATAACATCATATTTTCACGCGCAAAGTGTGAAACCATAACATACTTTTTTTGAAGTAAAACTTCTTAGGCGGCAGTGTCACAAATGGAGTGTGAAATTTTTTAATCAAATGTCGTTACATGAGTAGGAAGGAATGTGTAGCATAGAGAAAGGGAGAATGAGAAATAAATAAACGTGTGCACAACGATACAAAGCAATAGATCATGATTCAATGGTTCATGGCAATAGATAGTGTATGCGTGTTGAGAGAGAGAGAGAGAGAGAGAAAGAGAGAGAGAGAGAGAGCAGCCAGCGAATAACAGACGATTATGAACGATTAATGCGAGAGCAAAATAAAGAGTTATCCATTTTGCGGTTTCAAAAGTAAATGTAAATAAAACACATATAAAATATTTTTTATCATGATATTTCTTTTTTATTATAAAGTTTGAACGTTGACATTATGTGTGAAGTACTACATCATTTAAATGACTACCACGCGAATTGTTGCAAGCATCGATTCTTTTGAGGTAATTTTCGACCACTTTTTGACACATATTGGGCGGTATCTCAGCCATAACATGACGAATGTTGGTTTTTAGGTGCTCAAGAGTTAAAGGTTTATCTGCATAAACACGGTCTTTCGCGTAGCCCCACAAAAAAAAAGTCAAGCGGTGTCAAATCGCATGATCTTGGTGGCCACTTGATATCGCCACGACGAGAAATTACGCGGCCAGAAAATTTCTCTTGCAATAAAGCCATATTCGCTCGAGTTGTGTGGCATGTGGCACCGTCTTGTTGAAACCACATATTCTCTAAGTCGTATTCTTCAATAGCAGGCAAAAAAAAAGTCGGTTATCATATGACCATAACGCTCCGAATTGACGGTGACAGTCGTTCCATCGTCGTTTTCGAAGAAGTAAGGTCCAATCACACCTCCGGACCAAAGAGCGCACCAAGCAGTGACTTTTTGTGGATGTAGTGGCCTCTCTTCAATTACTTGAGGATTCTCAGAACCCCAAATACGACAATTTTGTTTGTTAACATACCCACTGAGTGAGAAATGTGCTTCGTCGTTGTTCGAAAAATCGTCGTCCACCGCCTGTTGTTCAAGCACACATTCGACGTATCTTCGACGTTGTGAATGGTCAGCTGGCTTCAGTTGTTGTGTGAGCTGGATTTTATATGGATGTAGGTGTAGATCCAAATGCAAAATACGCCATAATGTGCCGTAAGACAGTCCTAATTCCTGAGAACGACGAGGAATCGACACATTCGGGTCTTCGGCAACACTTTCACTTACAGCAGCGATATTTTCGGTGGTACGAGCGAAACGATGATGCACAGGCCTTACAATATCTGTAACCGATCCAGTCTCTTCATATTTCTCCACAATTTTGCCAATTGTTTGCGTAGTTGGACGATTATGTAAACCATAATCTCCTCTTAAAGCACGATATGTGGCTGTGGCAGAATCACCATTTTTGTAGTAGGTTTTTACAATTTTAATGCGTTGTGCGATAGTTAAGCGATCCATTTTCACAAATGTCAGACTTTGAACTGAAAAAGAAAGAAATTGTTTTAACAACTCAGTTTGACAGATGTCGAATTCTAGCCCTATACTTTTGAAACCGCGAAATGGATAACCCTTTATTAGACTAATACAATACAATATGTATGCACAACGATATAAAAGCGACAAAATATACGTGCGGATATACAAACAGCAGTCACACATCCTTCACAGTCAGACACAATTCAATTTGTGAAGCATCTTATTGGTTTCGTGTTATTACGCGCTCGCATCTATATGGGAGACGTATTCAATACAGTGTTGCCAGGACTTCAAAAATAAAAAATACTCCAAAAAAAGTTTAACATTTCATAAACAGGGTCCGAATCGTCACAGTCGTGAACGAGTTGGCAATCATACGATGGAAAATTACGTGAAACGATAGTCGAAAGAACTAAATGGGATGACATTCGAAAGCGAACGGATCGTAATTGTTCATTTGGTTATCGATTATTTTGCTCTTCTTCTTCATTTTTGTAAGTTACAATAGACACTTAAATGTCAAAACAAACGAAAACAAAAAAAAGCATAAGCTGTAAAATTGAATTGGATCCAAGTTTTTTATTTTATTTAAGTTTCAGCGATAGTGAAAACGATGAAAAAGTTGTGCAAAAGCAACTACGGTACAGAAGTAATCCGCTGGCATTATCTAACATTGCTTCCTACAGATCCACCCTTGCAAATTCATCAAAAGATTTCGCTTAAATAAGGAATCATTGTCAAAGCATGTTTTGTCGAAAATTAATATTAAGTTCTGCAACACAAAAGCTGTACCCGCCGTTTTTCAATTAGCTGGAAGCCTTTCGCTTCTTGCAATTGATAGTTATCAGCATACGATTAGTAACGATTATTTAAGGCGGTCCACCTGTGTAAAATTTTCGAAAAATCGATTTTTTTCACATTTTTCGCATCTTTAACGAGAGCTTCTACAGGATGAGGAAGGGGAAGTTTATGGTCCTGGTATTGCAGATTAAATGTGAGTCTATAATACAAAGTTTTGTTGTGTTTCCAAACTTTGAAAGCGTTTTTCTCGAAACCATATTTTTGAATTTTGTGGGCAGGATTAAAAAAATCTACTTAACCGATTGACTTGAAATTTTGACAGACTCATTAATACAGATAACTGAAGGTACCCACGTAGCGGTTTTTCGAAATTTTTTTTTCAATTTTACAGCAGTTTTTATATCAACGATATAAACAGAAATAAGATTTTTTTTACTTCTTGCGTTTTAGATAACTGGTTCGAGCGGAATCTTCCCCACAATTTCGGTATTTCATTTTGAAGGGGTCACTTTGAACGCCCTTAATGAGTACAAGCCTTCGGATTACACTATTGGAAAAATTTACTATTGAAATATAAGCACAAACCTTCAAAAACCTACTGCACCCTCCATAGTTAAATTAAATTATACATTTATAGGAGCATATACAGAGATCACTCATTTCATATAATAACTAAATCACATACTTATATGTACTAATCTATATATTGCAAGTTAAAGTTATGGGAACAAAATGCCAGTCAACCATTTCAAAATTCTTTTGATGGTTCAAATATTTTACTATTTTCACATATTTGTTTTATTAATATTTGATTAACACATTCACAACAGAGCATGCAATTAAAAACGAAAAAATGGTCAAATACGGTGAGTTCTAAGCTTCCTGTAGTAGTTGCGGTAGAATTGAAAAAAAGTGGTAGAGTTGCCATAATTGTAGGATAGTCCGACCACTGATTACGAATGATGAGGCCAAAGAGTGTCTCATATAAATGAAAACAAAACAACCCTCTCTCTCTTTCCCATGTGTCCGTCGCTCACAAACAAAATGTATTTCATGCAAATGTTTTTGTGTCTAAAATAGGACCAATATATATTAAATTAAAGTGCGTGATCTGAAACTTTACACAAGCTTTTCAGATTTAGGTATCCTTAAACCACTCACAAAATATTTGCGTTGAAAGATTGTTAAATTGTGTGATTTTCCTACGATTTCACTCAATCACAAATACATTCATTTATCGAAATAATCATATGTAACAATATTTTGCTCGAACGCTCTATAATTACGACAAACATCATCCGAACACGCTGACAAGCAACCAAGTAGATATGCATGTAGCCAATCAGACATGGCTAAATCGAATCATATCATGATTTTGACCAACAAACGCTCAAACTCAATATACCCTTGATTCCCTGAATGTAGAATAATGAAAATGTTGCTGGCTACATGTTGCTATAATTTAATACGATATATCATAGTAGGCACAGATTCTTATTGGAAATTTTAGTTAATTTTTATGGGATTTGGCAAGAATTTCATATAAAATTCAAATATAATATGAAATTAAGAAACAGTATTATATATTTTTATATATTTCGTTCAAAATTTATCCAAGTATGAATATACGAATAAAAAAATGTATTTTTCCAGCTTCTGAACAATCTTCTCTCACACACTAACTATATTTCTCAATTAGATTGTTTAGAATTTTGTAACTTGGAATTACGATTAAAATTTCCATAATTTTAACACTATGCACTATGCAAATCAGACGATAGAGTATGCATGATATTTTACATTAGTGATGTGATAGTTTTTTACAATTAATCAGAAATTTGTTCAATTCACCATTATTTTACCAATTAATTGTTACAAATATGTACATTATATTTGTACAACTTTAGATTGAATATAAATTACTATAAATAAATTCTTTAGAGAAAGCAAAGTTGATTTCCATATTATACCTATACACTGAGGAGGAAAAATACATATAAACACGTGAATACATTCAGCGAGAAATAAAACACGGAAATTAAAAAAAAAAAAGAAAAGCGTAATACAAGTATATATAGACATACAATATCTACATATATTTCATACTAAACTACTGCGGTTCTTTGCAAATATTCCTTCTATTTTATGAAGCAGTAGGAAGAAAAGAATGTAATTATTTGGCAATTTACTCAAAATCCTTTCATCCACATATTAACGACCAGCTGCACCCTGTGCAGCGCCACCAGCACCAGCGCCTGCACCCATACCGGCACTCATACCAGCACTTGCCCCTCCACCAGCTTGACCGCCTGCTTCGGTACCAGCACTAGCGCCAAAATTCATTCCGGCACCTGCCCCAGCAGCAGCTTGACCACCTAATTCCGATCCAGCACCAGACGCTTCAGACGTTCCTGGCGTTTGCCCAAAAGCATCAACCTATTTGTTAAAATGTTTATAGCACTTTTTTAGGCACTCCTTGCATATGAATTTTTCATTTTATCAACACCACACTCATCAAAAGCTTACCAACAACGCAAAGAATATTGTCAATACAACTAAACTATACTTCATAATGGTACCTGTTGGATTAACTCAATTCTAATAACGACTTAAAACTTTACAAATGTTGACATACCTTTTATAGTCGAATATAATACATATATATTATATTCAATTAATTGTAAAATGTTGCATGCGATTTGAGTTAATCTTGGTAATTTTATCTAAATAATTAATTATATGTTTTATGACAATATACTTCAGAATAAACAATTTAAATTAAACCATTAAGTATGAGTAGTGAGAGTATAATAGAGAAATAAACAACATTTTAGCACATTGTTTAATGTCTGCTAAGCACGAATCTAGATAATAATACAATGTCAATGATTTTACTTAGTTGCACTTACTATCTGACATTGTATGAATAGCTTTTGTTAAATTCAAGTCGCATTGCTAAGGCTTAATGTTTTTGGAGAAATTTTCCATATGAAAAATTGTGTGATAAATAATCTGGGAAACCTCTATGGATAATATAGCAATCACAGGATTATTTGATTTGTTGAACGTTGCGTTAATTGTAAAAATGTTCCCATCGGTATACAAAGTTTTGATAGGTTCAATATCCGCATATCAAACGTTGGGCACTTTTGATTTCTACTTCCTTCATCAATTGGTACCAATTGTACGTTGTATATCGGGTTGATTTAGCACAGTATCTTGTAATGAGAATTTGGCTTGTAGTCTATAATAGGTGACCTCCCTACCATATGACCAGAGAAGTCCGCTGCATGATGGCGTCTTTGAATTGTCAACGTCTATAGGCTCACAGGAAGCATGGAACAATTAATTCAGTACGTTTAGACTTCTACCAATGCGGTCGAAAGTGACAGGTATATTCAGAGCTCATCTTCCTAATAACCCCAACTATGAAATATCGTTGCACATGTTATTTCACATATATTATCGAATAATTTTATTCAAATTAATCACCTTTAAAAATTCTGAATTTGAACATTCTTGTTAAATACTTCAAAAATATTTGCATTCATAACATGCATACATTTGCATATCCATTAAGATATACTCGTATGCAAATACGTAGACATTAACAGTTGCAACGACCACAAAAATAACTGTCAGCTTATGACATCCTTTATTTTGACATAATCACTTAAGCTCATAGTCAAGAAGATTGCACGCTAGATATTAATTTTGAGGTGTAGTAGATATGATCTGATTTTTTTTATTTTTGCAAAAATATTTATGTACGAGTTGTACAATATAAATATGTAGGCACGAGAACCTATGAGTATCTGAATATAAAGCGTTGACAAGTAATATCGTTGATTACATCCATTCCGCTTTGAATATGTTTACATATGAACTAGGATGATGTAAACACCATTAAAGACTTGAAATTTTTTAAAAATAATAATAAACACACAAAAAAAAAATAATAAAAGGGTATGCTTATGGCAGAAATCTGCAATAATGCTTACTAATAAGACATATCCATCTTTATCATATAAAATATGGCATATTCATTCGAGTTTACTTAGCATCATCATCTTTTATGTTTTCTTTTTTGTTGTTGTTGTTGTATTGTGCATTGTCGCTCATATCGTCTTTTAGTATTATTATTATATTAAATCCATTTGATTGCCTTTCACACCTCATTGAGATTGGTAATGGCGTAGATATACACACATTCACGCATATAACTTAATTAAGCCGCCAACACATTATAGGTACTCGTACATACTTGAATACGCGTGCGCATCATGCAACATGCAGACGTAGACTCACCACTACACACACGCACATGATATTCAATACCAAAGGTGGTTATTAAGAGGGTTTTTGTACAAGATTCGTTTTCAAATTGCACATCAAATTTACGGAATGCGATCAGCATGCATATATCACTGTCATGTATATGAGTATTCATACAATGACGGAAATTACTATAAAGTCACATATGTGATTAATTTTTAAAAGTTTTGAAGTTGTTATTTTTTTTTTTGTTATGTGCACGGTATATATTAAAAAATGTATATTGTATTATTCAGAACCCTAAAAAAAATTAGTGAAAATTCACATAAACTTGTGGATAATAATTTAAGATTATTGATTCAAAATTGGTCGATTTAAGTTGTTGAAAAATTATTCACATTTTTTGGGACTTTCCACAACAAAAATATTATTATTTTTTTTGTTATTGTGTTTAAAACCTTATTATGTCGGCCTTGCGTATCCTTACCTTATGTCCTACTGAAATTCGCGACTTGATTTAATTGGATATTTCTGCTGTTTTTAAAAAGAATTATATCCCATTTCATTAAAACGCATCTGACCTGCATAATTCAAACTTATCCCTAAATGAAACGTCTTTCCATTTCTTGTCGAGGAAACTTCCGCTGCAATGTTTATTTTGTTCCTTGGCGAGCTTACTCTTAAATAGTGCTGGTTAGTGCGATGACCTTCTGTGTAAAACACAAATTGAAATTCTTCTTCTTCTTATGTGGCATTACAACCGATGATCAATTTAGGCCGAACATATATTGGATATTCCAAGCACCGCCAGGTTACCCACCGCTTGGTCCTTCCAACCGAGGTTTGGTCTTCCTCTTCTTCTACGTCCTTCTTCCTTTCGCTCGACATGACCTAGCCAGCGCAGCCGCTGGATTTTTATACTTATGACTATGTCAATGTCAGCATACTGCTCATACAGCTCATCGTTGCACCTCGCCATCAACGCAAATAGGTCCGAAGATCCTACGCAGAACATTTTTCTCGAAAACTCCAAGCATCCGCTAATCCGTGGTGGAAATTGTCCAGGCCTCTACTCCATATGTTAGGACAGGAATAATGAAGGACTTGTAGAGTGTGATATTCGATCTTCGAGAGAGGGCTCAATTGCTCAATTGCTTACTCAGCCCAAAGTTATACCTGTTAGCAAGAGTTATCCTACGCATGATCTCCAAGCTGTCTTCATTACAGTTGTGAATGCTGGTTAAAAGATAGACAAAGTCCTTCACCACCTCGGAAGTGTAATTGTCAACAATGACGTATTTTCCAAGAGGCCTGGACTCTTTGTTTGTAGACACTAGATACTTCGCTGGTTAAAAGATAGACAAAGTCCTTCACCACCTCGGAAGTGTAATTGTCAACAATGACGTATTTTCCAAGAGGCCTGGACTCTTTGTTTGTAGACACTAGATACTTCGTCTTACCCTCGTTCACCGTAAGACCCATTCGACATGACTCTCATTCCAGTTCAGAGAATGCTGCACTGACTGCTCACGAGTTTATACCGATTATGTCAATATCGTCGGCATACGTCAGCAGAATGACACTTTTGTTGAAAATAGTGCCATTATATCATAAATCTGCAGCTTCTATAATTTTCTCCATAATAAGGTTGAAGAAGTCACACGATAACGAATCACCTTGTCTGAAACCTCGTTCGGTATTGAACGGTGGGGAGAGGTCCTTCCCAATTTTCACTGCACAATGGGAGTTAAGCAGTGTCATTCTGCAAAATCGAATAAGTTTTGCAGGTATACCAAATTCAGACATTCAGTTGTGTAGAGGTAATCCCTTATTGGACTATCGAAAGCGGCTTTATAATCGACGAATAGGTGATGTCTCGATGGAATTTTGGAAATTTATAGTAATCAACTAAATTTAAGGGAACGGCATCGTCCACTTATATTGAAAAACATTTTTTATAGGATATGGTCGTGTCTAGGATCGGATCTTACTCATATTTATAAATTTTGTTTCCATCCAATATGTCCGTTGTTGTTTTTTATGGTCAACTTTAGTATGAAATATTGTCAAAATATAACACGCATAATTCTGTTAGAAATTGTTCTTATTCCTCGGAACATTTAGAGACATCAATATTTTTTCATATTTTGCACCCGAGATGGTTCCGATGATGCTCATTTTATTTAGATATTTCTAAGGAAAGAATCGAGGTGATAGAAAAGTAGAAATATTTTTCTTAGAAAACAGTCAACAGAATTCTTTTCAATTAGATTGTCAAATTTTTAATTGCCTTAAATACTTCACAAATCAAATACTTGGTTTATATGAATTTCCATTATTTGAATCCGTAAAACTCAGTGAACAACAATCAGAAAGCTTTCAGGTGTAAAAGAAAGAGAAAATTTTGAATTTTTATATAATGGTGTAATAAGAATCCGTTATCGGCTTAGATATTAATTTGAAAACAGTTTTTCAAATTGCCGAGTGTATAGGAATTTCTACTATTGCTGCTATAGTCTTCATCAAGTTTCCATAGTAAATTTGTCCACAGTAATTTGTCTAGCAATATTATAAAAGACCGTAAACAGCAACTGTCCGGTAGTTGTTAGATAAATATTTAAAACAATTTTTGTGAATGTGCAAATAATTGTGAATGTATCGAAACTTCTACCACTGTTCCTATAGCCCTCGTATTTCAAGCATTGGAACGTTCGTTTAGTGTCGAGAACATTTAATGTATCGCATATTAAATGTGTGTTTATAAATTATGAAGCTCAACTTGGTGATGTTGCATTTCGTTTTTCATGCTCATTCACGTTCGATAAAAATTATGAAAATAACTTTATTTGCAGTATGCACCAGTATGTGCACAAGAAACGATGAAATAAATACTTTTCAGTTGCATCGTTTAGCACCTCCCATTGGATGTTTACGTTAAGTAAATAAGTAGTACTGAAGCGCGCAAATCTAAATCTTTATCTTTTCAATGAAACAACAAGAAAAATAAAATTAATACAAAAAAAGAATTGGCTTCGTTATCTGCACAGTCTTTGGTAAGTAAGTGGCTTGGATTGGTTTTTGGAATCATGCTTGTCTGCATTCATTTCGCTTTGTACGCTTTTATTTCACTCATATTCATTTATCAATAAATTTTTTGGTTGCATTCAAGCTCCAACAACTGAAAGGGCACAAAGTAAAAACAAATATTGTATTAAAAAAAAAGATTTTTTTCTATATATATATATATATATATATATATATATATACATATATTATATATATACTAACACGACACAACAGAGCTGCTTTCTTAAATTCTAAACATTGACTCTGTCAGTATTCTAATGGCAGTTTCCCGCTACTGCTCTACGCTTGGTCAAGTATAAGAACACTTTGGCGATTATGAATTCACAATAAGAGTAATCTTTCGCTTTTATATTTTTATTTTATTTAATTTTTTTTGCAAGCTCATTTTCTTTTGAATGCACTATATATAAAGACAAGACATTGTCAGTCTTTGCCCCACAGTCATAGTCATAGGACTCTAAATGTGCTTGCCTACCTGCTTATCTATCTGTTGATGATTGCATCGGCGCTCTTATTGCCATTGCTCTGCTTATTGTTCAGTCTTCGTAACCATGTTCTCTATCGTTTTGTAGTGAACCCATACATATTGCAAAATCCTTTCTACATAGTGTTTGGATGCAGAATGATGATTAATTGACCTTCAAAATCGCTGAAATTTTTAATTTTTTATGCGCGCCAAAGTGATTTATCAAAATATGGCTCCAAAGGGTCGGAGCCGCTGTAGACGGTGTTTATTATGTTTTTGTTCAAGTTTCATACTATAACCAAGTGTGCCCATGTGAGACAAATCAGTGTAAGAGGTAAAACGAAATAAATGAGAACACTGTCACTATTGTCACTACGGCGACCATCACTAGAGAAACATCGTCATCAAGGAATAGCAGCAACAACAGCAGCAGCAGCAGCAGTCACCGCCACCACTACGTACTATCTAAATACATAGTTGGAATGGAAGGTAACAATATCAACAACATGAATGACGGCGGGTTGTTGTATTAGTTCAAAACTCAAATTACCACAACAGCGTTGTTAATTTCATGTCGCTACACTCGCTCACCACTTCCTTCAACTCAAATATTTTTGTGCTTGTTGATGTTGTATACTCGTACAGATAGACAGACAGACTGGCAGAGACAAAAAAATCAAGAAGAAAAAAAGAATTCGACGGTATCTGTGACGCGTTGCTACATCAGAACATGTTGCCAAGGTACGTGCTTGTAGCTGCTATTGAAAGAATATGAATATTTGTATTTTTCCAAAGATGCGTTTTCCGAGCTATTCCCGAAGTGATTTTTTGCACTTGTTTAGTTTATGGCAAAATTCTCGAAAACGATTTATCCATATAATGTGATTTGCACACCATTCGAAAGCCGTGGTCTTCTTCTTTCTGACAATATCGACTGAATTAATTTGACTGAATATGCAATGAAATTCGAAAAAAATGAGAAAAATTTTCACTTTTTTTTTCAAAATAACACTTTTTCATCCTGGTATTCACCTGAAAAAAAATTATTTCACATAATTTTGAGATTGTAGATGAAAGATAATTTAATGGCGAAAGAAAACACGAATAATGATCGGGTAACAATAAGGTGGTATAGAGCCAAGAAGTAGTCCGCTACTACATTACTGAGGAGCATTTTATAAGTACTCCAATATGCTACAAATGAGGACCATTATCAGGGTGCATGTGTTTTTGTTTTATTATTCAGAGGGGGAATCTTCACAAGATACCGTCATCTACGACGGCATGTACGATTCGTACTGCCCGCTAAAGGTACACCTCATTCGGGACCAGGCGCAGTCAGTAGTATTTTAATATGCTGGACTCTCGAAGACCCTTAACTCCAACTTCAATAGCTAGTTATCAGCCCTACGGGCCGCCGTTAAGCATTACGTTGCAGGGCCTAGCTTAGCCATTAAGAATATCAACACTGGACGGTACTCACCGTTGCTGCGGTTGCAGTTCTTCGCTGGCGCTCCTTCATTCTGAGCTCTTCATCTTTGACCACACCAACCTAGATTGTAGCATATGGCCCACGATGTTGTCGGCTGTCATCCTTTTGCCAAAGAGTTCCTCGATGGCTGCTCTCTCCGCATCAAATCTCCGGCAGAGAAGAGTTACTTCCTGTAGCAACCGTAATCGGTCAGAAACTGTGTCAAGTAGTAGTCAGTATCCCCGTGACTTCTCTCAACCCAGGTTTGGACGTTCTTGATGAGCTGTGCGTCCACCAGCCTTTACTTGGGGCGTCCCAAAGCTGCTGCCTTTCAATCGGGCTCGTCTGCCTCTCCTCTTTTCGTTCGGCATTCGTCTATGCAGGCTCTTGGTCTTACTATAGACTCTGTGCAGCTCCGATGCCATTATATGCGGTGGCATGGTGTCAGATATAATACCTACAGATACAATATCTACCTTCGGCTTCTTGGCATACGTTTTTTGGTGTAGGGCTTTCCACCATATTGGGACTGGCTAACTTTAGAGTGCTATCGCTAGGGCCACCATTGTCGCCGTGGCCGACTAACCACAAGCTTTTTATATGCGCCTTGAAATTTAATCTCCCATCGATCATCACGCCGAGGTACTTAAAAGAGGGCTGCGTTGCAACGTTGTAGCCATCGGTGCTCAGAGTGAGCGTCTCTAGCTTCTTTCTGCTCGTGATGAGCACTGCCTCCGCTTTTTCACTCGCAAGTTATAGCTTCGTTGTTGTAAGCCACTCCTTAATTTTCGTCTCCGTGTCATTGCAGACGTTCTGAATTTGGCGCAGCTCCTTCGCGACAATAATGACGGCTAAGTCGTCTGCGTAACCAATTATCTGGGCTTCTCATGGCAGCAGAAGGTGCACCACCCCGTCCTAGAGCACGTTCCACAGCAATGGACCAAGTACCGAGCCCTGTGGCACTCCATCTCTCCCAACGTAGCTCCTGGGTTCTTCGTCTGTGTTGTACTGTAGCAACCTATCGGAAAGTAACTACCTATTATGCATAGCAGGTACGCGTTTTCTTCGTGTGCAGATCTCTCTTAATACGCTGCCAGTTCGCCGAGTTGAACGTGTGCCTGGTGTCTTCAATGTCCTCGCCTGCAATGTCCGTCAATCTTCCAATTGCGTCGATCGTGGACCGATATCGTCTGAAGCCAAATTGATTCCCAGACAGGCCTGGTGATTCCCCTACTAGCTGTTGCTCCAAACGAGTGCAGACTGAACTCTCCAGAATTTTGCACATCGTGCCGATAATGCAGGGTGGCCGATAGGCACTCAGCTCGCCTGCCGTACTATTCGGCTTTTGAAATAGAACCATACGCTCTCTCTTCCACACTTTCGGGAAAACTCCTTCATTCACAAACGTCTTCATATTATGAGTTATGGCGAATATCTTCAGCGCCTTGTTCGGAATACCATCAAGGCCAGGTGCCTTTGGGTTTTCGAACCTCTCCGCCGATAGGATGATCTCCGGTTAGTCTACCGTCACCGATTTTTCTGCTGGGGGTATCGCCGGACTGGGCAGGGTGCATGTGTACTACTATTATCCCACTAATAAAAATTAGCCGTATAAAAATTCAATAATTTTACGATGCATTAGCTTATCTCACATCACAGTTGCAACAAAATCAAATAATAGTACTTAGGTATTGGAATGATGCCATTGAAATTTAAAACAAATTCCATTAAAATCATAGAAAAAATAAAAACAGCATTTATTATTATACACTTCAGATATGCCCAACAATAACTATACATTCATATCGACCTTTGCTGATGATACGGCAATATTGTGCTCTCGCTCTAACCCCATAGAAGCTACTAAACTCCTGCAGACTCATGTCGATTCTCTCGAAATCTGGCTAGCAAAATGGCGTATAAAAGTCAATGAATCAAAGAGCGTACATGTAACCTTCACGCTAAGGCTAGATACATGTCCCCCACTTAAAATTAATGGCCAATCAGTTCCACAATGTTCCTCAACAAAGTACTTGTGTATTCACCTCGACAGAAGGCTGACATGGAAAAATCACATAGAGGCAAAGAAAACTCAGATCAAGCTTAAAATGAATCAGTTATGGTGGCTGTTACACAAAAGATCAAAGTTGAATCTTGAATACAAAGTGCTATTATATAAAGCAATCCTGAAACCAATCTGGACTTATGGTATTCAGTTTTGGGGCACCGCATCTCCCTCTAATATCGAAAAATTGCAGCGAATACAATCCAAGTGTCTGCGAATTATTGTAAACGCGCCTTGGTATATGAGGAACGTTAACATCCATCGAGATTTAAATGTATCCACAATTTCTGAGGAAGTTGCAATGTACTGCAGAAGCTACATTCAAAAATTACACAATCATCCGAATCCCCTTGCTAGGCAATTGTTGCTGAGCAAGGGGCATCGTCGATTAAAAAGAAAAGACACACTGAATATGCTGTAAAATTGCTACATCTCGCGACTCACCAAATTGTGATGGAACGTAGGGGATATCACATAGTTTTATTTAGTTTGTAAGATTTGAATACTTATTGTTAGTTTCTTGTATTTAAAAAAGATTCAATAAAAAAAAAATAAGCTAACAAAAAAAAAAAAAAAAAATAAAATTTATTATTGTTTGTTTTATGTTGTTGTTGTTTTATGTATTGTAAATTGATACTCAACGCCCAAGCTAAGCATAAACAAAACGCTACAAAATATCCGCAAAACCAAAACAACAGCAACAACAAAAATTTGCATCTACTTTGTAAGTGAAGTTACCAACTTTATGTACTTGCATACAACACGGCTACCAAATATTGCTCGATAGTATTGTAGATAGGTGCTCGTATTTATGTTGTTAACTGTCAAATTCTAAAAAGTTGCAAGTTTACATATTTTTCATTGTTATTATTGTTGTTCCAATTGCTTGCTTCCTCGACTCATTGACATGTGCATATAGTATATGGTATATACATACATAGTACTGTACATCCATCCACACATTTATACAAATTTTAAGGTATTATTATTTTATTTTTTACGATGTGCAATCAATGCAAATACGAATGCAATGTCAGCAATCAAAAGTGACGTATTATCTTTCCATGCTACATGCTCCATTGTAAACATTTTTTTCTAAAGCAACATGTATATAGTATATAGTCATAAATATATTGGGCGTGTGAATTAGTAACTGGCCTTTATTATTGCTCAAAAATCATTTATTTTTAAGAATTCTGTAAAAAACATATCATTCAAAGTATTGTCCATCAGAAGCTATGACATTTCTCAATCTTTCTGGCAACTTATGGATTCCGCCACAAAAGAACTTCACTGGGTTGGCGGCCAGAATCGAATGGAGCCAATTTTTGATTCTGGTGACTGAAGTGAAGCGTAACCATTAAGGGCGTTCTACATGGACCGGACCGGAAAAAGTGGTAATCTGAAGACGCCCGGTCTGGGCTATAAGGCGGGTGGAGTAAAACTTCCCATCCGCTTTTTAACCGGTTTTTGACTGGAATAGCAATGTGTGGCGTGCGTTGTCATAGTGGAAAATTACCGACTCGTGTCTGGTCGCATATTCCAGCCATTTCTCTATCATTGCTCTCTTCAACCGCATCAATTTTTGTCGGCACAGTTCTCCCCTAACGGTTCGACCAGGTCTTGGTAGAGTAATGTCTCCAAATCCTCGTCTTCAAACTTTTGCGGCTGTCCAGAGTGTTCTTTCTCTTTGATATCAAAATCACCGATTTTGAAGCGCACAAACCACTATTTACACAATGTATTGTATAGAGAATTGCCGCCATACAATTCCACAAGCAAACGATGATACAAAAAAGTAATTTAACAAAACTTCCCGCAAATACTATTTTTTTCGCCAATTCTCAAATTTTCCATAGTGAAAGAAATATGTTGCGCACAACCAAATTGAAAACTTTTTACAGCAAGTGAATAGACATTTAAAATGACATTTCGGACAATGATGTAAGACATCGCACTTACGCGTGGCGCCATGTAACGTAAAAGGCCGTTTACTAATTTTTACTATGGATAAAAATATCGAACAAAGAGTTTGTGTGAAATTTTGTGTTTCAAACGAAATTTCTTGTGCCAAAACGTTGGAAATGTTGAAAAGAAAACATTTGGTGATTCAACCATGATGAAAACTCAAGTTTACGATTGGTATAAATAGTTCAAAGAGGGGCGAGAAGAAATCGCAACGCACACAAAAGGTTGACTTGTTCCTAATGACGCCGTAACCAAACTAAATGACACATAGCACTAAAAATTCACAGAATAGTGGCTGACAGTTGCGCCAACCTGGGAAAACATTTTTTTTGAAATATTCTCAGAGGGAAAATTAAAAATGCGAATTTCCGGGTACTTATTTGACAGAATGTACATATAGATTTAGTTCGCTAAGAGATTCATTTGGAACGTTTATATTTTTTGAAATGGCGTTATTGAATTATACTTTCAGAGTACGGTTAGTCAAATAAGATCTGATCCATCTTATGAACATGTGTGGTAAGACAATTAAATCAAGCTTTTTTTAATAATAAGTCATGATTAACCTTAACGAAAGCTTTACTAAAATCAGTGTAAATTACATCAGTTTGGTAAACCCTTTGATTACGGTAGTAGAAAATTACAATTGCCTCAAACAATCTAGGTATGACGGTTAGTTTCGCTATACCACGGTAGTTTGAAATATCCGACTTTGAACCGCTCTTAAAAATCGTAATTAAGAATGATTCCTTCCAAATATTTAACAATTAAATATCCGAGTTGTAGCGAAGCATTAAAAATTTTAGTTAAGAGTATATATATGAAATCGGCGCAAGATTTATTAATGCAGCTTGGAATCTTGTCAGGTTCTGGTAAATAGAACAGTTTTAAAGTTTTAAGATGTCCCAAAACTTCTTCAAGAGTAATGAATGGCATGCAATATGAATTAATTGATGTAATCGAGAAAGAATAAGACAAGCTAGAATTGTAAGTTTCTGCTGGTAAGTAGAACAAAAAAAGTCTGCAAAGAGATCAGAGATAAGTTGATCGTCGGCAGGAATAAAATTTTCCCATTGCATTGACGAAGGGAAGTCTGAACTTTTATGTTTTATTTTTATAAAATGCTTTTGAATTTATTTGAATATCTTTATAGTATTTCTAATATAGGGATAGGATTTACTTCTAAGAAGAGTGTATCTCGCATAATCGATTGAGCTACCAGACCCCTAATAAGACCTGTGCGCACGATTTCTACAGTTTTTTAAATTTTGCAATTCTCTAGTAGACAAAATAGGGCCACCCAATTTACGAGAGCCCTTTTGTTTAGGTATGCATAGTTCAAATCATGTATAAAAGATATGGTTAAACTAGGATACTCACTCATCTAAATTCGAATTGAATGCGGGCCAGCTAATTTCAGAAAGGATTTGGTTTAATTGATCATAGTTAGTATTTCTGTAACAATAAGATTCAGTTTGAAAACACTCTTTGTGGTGGATAGGGCAAGAATACTCCAAAAACACACAGAAAGTGGGATGATGACTATCTTCAGAGGTGACAAATGGTCATAAAGAGCTAAAGAAACATATAAGAAATGCCCCAATTCTAGATTTTATTTTTCACTACACAACTTCATCAGTTTCGACAAAATAAAATCAAGTAAATTCAGAATTTCTGAGGTGAAGAGAATTTTGAAAATTTACCCCCACTTTTCCCACTCGTAATGCAAATTATTAAATCAATTTTTGTTAATTTTTTTTTTAAATTGACATATAAAACAAAAAGAAGTGTGAAGTAAAAATAATATCGAAAAATAAGGGACACGCTAATAGTATTAGATCGTTACTCTTGTGCTTCGAAAATGCTTACAAAAATAATTTTTTAATTTAATCACAGAAGCCTACACCATGGATATGTGTAAATATGTATGGAAAAGTGTACATACGAGCACACCTACTTAGTCACTGACAATCAAAATACTGATGGCAATCATTTTTGACAATCAAAGTCAATCATGCTCACATTTCCACTAATTTAAGCCGACTCGGCAACAACAACCGCCACCACAACATCCAAATTAAGACATTTGTTGCACATTCTTGTCATCTATTGTACCTACATTGTGTCTTGTCAGCTATAGGAAAGTACGCATGCACATGAACTTGTAGTTAAATAACCATATCGATTGGTGTGGTATGCAGTGTACGTAAAAATATTATATTGTATATATGTAGTACGTGCATATTAGCTATGCTTTGACCTCAAAGATTGACCATTAAATATATATGATTGGTATTTTGATTCAACGACAGACATCGACAACACCAAACCATTAAATTTTGTATCATACAAGTCTTACAGAAAGATATATGCATGCGATTATGTACATACATGTTATTGTTATGGCTGTTACCACACCTTTAACTAATACCAGCAATAACAACAACAGAATTAATTGTATACATGTACCATACAATCTTCAACTCCTGATAAATTCTCCTTGGATAAATCGAACCATCACTTGAAAACATTATTAACGCCATCAGCCATCGCCATCAACATCATCAACATCATTATCATCAATCGTCATCATCGTCATCAAATGGCAATCACCATTCACCCATTTAATAAAAGAACTTCCAACACTTGTGGTATGGCTATGTGTATGTAGTACATAGTACTACATACTAATTCATATTATTGTGGTAGTCTATGATATTCCATTGAAGTCAATTGTCGTCGTCATCATCGCTATTATAACTGCCATTCTTGTGGTTATAGTTATTCTTAATGATGTTAATAATGTTGGTGTTGCGTGACAACATCACATATTGTCCGAATTAATAATATAATCACGTGTAACTCCATTCATACATACATGGTAGTAGTTACTCTTTTTTTTTCCTTTTCCAGAATAATTGAAGTGTGAATAAATGACATTGATTGCAATAAAGTTTTTACTGATCCTATTTATTAACTCTATTAAAATTACATATCTATAGGCTCGCAATAAACTCGACATTATGGATTTATGATGCAAACATACAATAGTTGAAATTCAAATATACTCGAAGATATCTTTATTAATTTTATTAAGTTCACGGAACGGATATAAATATGTTTTATATTTTCAAAAATAAAATTTTAATTGTTTAGAAAATGTTAATCGAAAATGCTGTCTTCGTCGCACAAGATCTTTGCACGTTTGCCGTGTTCACTTCTAAGTGCTCACACTAGAGGTTTGACCTAATTTTGTGTGAAACACAAGCAGTTTCGGACGTACGAGATATTTCAAAATCATCAAAAATCATTAATCATATAAAACCACACGGCCGATGTTAAGTTAGGTTATGTTATTGTGGCTGCCCTTTTTCTGAAATTACACACTAAGGCCAGAAAGGCCCATTGTGATATCACCGAGCATTTCTTCCAATACTGTTGTCCGGGACTTACTTATATTAGCCAGTTCCTGCTGCTGAACCCTTGTGACATCACTTTAACTTAGTTTTGTCACAGAGTTCTCTTAAGAAGCATTTTTGGCAAATTGTTACTGCCGGAAAAAATGCAAATTGTTGACGTAGATGATTTGTAATGTGGATCAAAATGTACATATTGGATAGTGAAAGTGCTGTAGAGTACAGCAGCCAAGTCTGTTTTGGGCGTCAACTTTAACATTTTTATTACATTTCTAAAGATTCACCATTCCTGAACGAGATAGATAAAATATAAAGTCATTGTTATTAAGGGCATTCAAAATGCTTACGTGGTCACCATCTTATTGAAAAATCTTCCATAGGACATATTTTTATATATTTTATATATTTTTATATATTTTAGAAACTTGTAAACTTGGTTTTAGAATAACCGCAAGCAACAAATAAACAAGTTAGCTGAAAAACTGAAATAGAAATTAGATTGTGTAAATACGCTTTAGAGCACTTTTATGTAACTAAAATTTTTAGAATGAAATAACCCATAAGTCACTCTTTTAGATATATTTTGCACTTTTTAAAAGAATTTATCATTTTAACCCGTTAGTAGTGGCCGTTACTCATATAATTTTTTTTTAAATTGCTCAACATGAAAAACGTATAAAATGGATTTCAGAACTAAACTGTGTACAAAAGAAATAATTTCTTAATGAATTTAGATAATTTACTCTTTTTAAGTAATTCTCTTTACTGAATCTTCTTTTCAAGATTATACTAATACGAGTATGATATGTAAATTGAATAAATTTCAATGGATAAAACTATATATTTTAATTATGGATCATAAAGTTAATATATGGTAGATGTTTTAATACATGCGAAATCTAGCCTTTCCTGTAGCCAGGTAGAAGCTAGTTGTAGTAATTTGATGGCAGGTGGTTTGGATGAATCATAATTTCTTTTATTTTATATTTACCGGCCATTCAATAAGCCCTTAGGAAAAGTATAAAAAAAAAAACAAATTTTGCCAAATCTCGATTTTATTATTCAACATAGTTGCCTAGTACAGTGATTTGCCAACTTTCGATATCACTTATATAGTACCTGTTCTCTTTATAGTCAAAGTTGGTCTCAGTTTCAGCGATTACTGCATCATCGGACTTAAATTTGTTTCCAGAAAGCATTCTCTTGTGATCTGAAAACAGGAAAAATTCGCTGGGGGCTAAATGTGGAGAATACTTATTGCTGGAGAAGCAATTCGAAGCCCAATTCATTCAATTTTGCCATTTTGCCATTGTTAAATCTATTGAAAAGCCAGAGTGTGCTAGTCAATATTTGGTTAATTTGAAGTTTCTTTGAATTAAATTAAATTTGCTGGACGCTTTTTGAGTTAAATACAAATTTAATTAATATTTAACTAATAATCATGCGCGAATTATACGAAGACTTCCACCTTTCTCTGTCTCCATATCTCTCCTGTACTATATTAGTCAGATGCAATCGAAGTTATATCTCTTTACGAGTATTGTACTCGCCTTATCCCTACATTAATATCAGTACTAAACATATATTTGAACGTATTAAATCACAGGGATTACCGAATATCACAAATTAGAAAATTTTCCTCGAATTGTTTATGATTTGAAGGACGACAAACTCAGATGTAAGTTATGATGATTTTCAACGAGCTGAAGTGTAAAGAACCACCAATTGAAAACATATTGATCATTACTTATTATGTGGTGATCAGAAGAAAGAATATTGTACGCGATTAAAGGCATATATATATATATATATGGTGTAGTAAAAAGTAATCCATTATTTTTCCAAAATATGGTTTCAGTAATCTGTATATCGCGTTGTATAAGGGAGATCGGATTACGCTAGATGGCGTCAGAAAGATAGGATTTCGTACTAAATAAAGGTAGTTTTGTGATTGCTTGATTGAGTATTATTTGAGCACGCGTCAAAAATGGACACCAGTAAAGAGAAAGTACACCATATTTTACAGTTTTTCTTTGATAAAGGCGAAAACGCAAGCCAGACGGCTGAAAATGTGAATACTGTTCACGGTCCTGATACTATAACAGCCATACGAGGTAACGCAAAAAAACCTCATGCACCGAATTTCCATCTGCGAATCGCTGCTGAATCGCAAAAAAATCGATCCATTTCTAAAGCGGATGGTTACTGGTGATGAAAAGTGGGTCACTTACGACAACGTCAAGTGAAAACGGTCGTGGTCGAATAGCGGTCTGCCGGTGCAAACTGTGGCCACGCCAGGATTGACGGTCAGGAAGGTTTTGCTAAGTGTTTGGTGGGATTGGCAGGGAATTATCTACTATGAGCTGCTCCCTATAGCTAAACTCTTAATTCGGACCTGTACTGTCAACAATTGGACCGTCTGAAGGGAGCAATCGCCCAGAAGCGGCCACCTTTGGCCAATAGGAGAGGAATTGTGTTCCATCAGGCCGCACTAATCGATAGTGACTCGAAAGAATCTGCGGGAGTTTGGTTGGTTGGTTCTTATGCATCCACCTTATAGTCTGGACCTGGCATTAAGCGATTACAACCTGCTCCAGTCTATGTCGAATTAATTTGCCGGTGAGAAGCTTGTGAACATCGACTGTCCCCGTTTTTTGCCAATAAGGACGAGGGTTTCTATGAGAGTGGCATTATGAAATTACCTAATGGCAACAAGTTATCGAACAAATCGGATCATGCTAAATAAAACCTTCAATTTAATGCAAAAATAATGAATTACTTTTTACTAGACCTTATCATTTATCACATACATGGACATACCAGTAATATGTTAGTACGTTTTCTACGTGTTTTTGATTATCCCCACTAATAAGAAGAATTTGAGGTAATAAAATAATTTGTTATTCCTATATTTCTTATAAGTAGGTAGTATAAATACATTGCATACTTATATGATTCTCATATTTTAGAAGGATATGTGCTACAGATTACAACACTTATTCTCATGGAAAAATATGAGTATGGGGAAGATTATTAAATTTGATACACTTGTTATAGCATTGCTGTGAAAAAATTTCTTATTTCTTTGCTTACCTTTTTTTTTTTTTCATCTATCGTACTCGTACCGACATACTTATGATCGTATTTATATTGGCATATGTGTGTGTGCCATATTTATTATTGATACGATTTTGGATATAACCAACCGTTATCGTTATTACGTCAATAACCATTACACTTGATTGATTTTAACAGCGGCTGATCTTAACACTACGATCACGGTTGTGAGTATAAAGAAGTGTTATGAGAAGTGTTTTTGAAGGTATGCCTGATTTGATATAAATTCCTTTACACACACATACACATATGCTACATATAAGAGTATCATTTTGATACCTTCCTTTATTTTGATTTCTTATGCAGTGTGAAGTAAAACTTTTTGTGTACCTACATATGTACCTTTCGAATGTTTCTTTACGCATTCGCAACTAGAGACATGTGTATCACTACTCAGCACATATCTTTTTCGCGACTCCTTGACAAGCGTTTGCACTTTACGCATACGAGCATGGACGTATCTACATATGCCTAAATATGTAGTTGACGTCTGCAAGGCATAAAATATAGATGTACTTACAAACAAGTACATGTATCGTATGTATCTATACACACATGCATATGTTGCTACATGCATAGCTACATATATGAACATTGCTAACATTGTTGTAAATCCAATTTAGACATGTTTTTTCTTCAAATTGCAATACCGGGCTCATTTATCTTTTTACTTTGTACTATGTGCACAAGCGTTGTGTGATATATAACTAGCCTTGGTATATAGTGCTATAATTTTTAATTAATTCACTATGCATTGGCTAAGTCTATATTATATAACATCAAATTTAGTTCTTACATTTTTCTCATAGTTAGCTAGTTATTTAGCATACAGATATCGTACGTCACCAATCGACTTTTTAAAAACAAAAACCAAAAAACAGAACAATAAATCCTCAAACACACTAGCAAATATACACTAACACATTCCATATTTGCATGCTCATGTAAATATGCTCATACATATGTACTACTTATAAATATGTATGTACATATGTACCAGATCTTATTGCCTCAAGGAGGGGCTGCTACCATCATCATGCTCCTGCCATGTATTGATAATTGAATTATACTTGTATACTTGTGTCCATGTGATCATTTTCGATTTAGTAACATAATTCCGTATTTAGTAGTACTCGAACTTTTGTTGAACATGTGGTTCCACATCTCATTTGCTCAAAAGAAACTTGGAATATCTTCGATTGATGAATATGAACAACACTAAAAAGGCGCAATATGCCTTTCAAAAGCTTTCTTTAATAAAAAAATAACAAATATTTTGACGACAAGACCTCGCTTCTAAAAAGAACTTTTTGCCTTTCTGAGAAAATGTCACGAGAAACAATGGCCTAATTGCGAGTCGAGTTCGGTGAACAGTTTATTTCACGGTTAGACTATTTTTTGTGGAGCTATGTTAAGGGTTGGTAGGTGGTCTGGTGGTGTTTTCGCAAGGTAACGTGTCTAACTGCCTCAACCAGGTGGGGCTAGCGCAATCCTTGTTGAACTCATCGCAAGTCAACTCACTGGCTGTCATGTAGTTTGATCTGAGCGCTATGTGATGATACCTTTATTTGTTAATGAGGGGTAGTCATATAGCTTGCTCTGCTTACTCTGTGATGGCGCTTTCATTATTATTAATGGGGGCCCTCCATGTGGCGACCACCGGGCAACGTCTTCCTGGCACCCGCTGGGAGGCGGCTGAAGTGAGTGGCGAAAATCTCCTCGGTTAGAGGTTGTGCGTTGGGTTTGGGACCCGCCACATAAAAAACCCCCCCAATGAAAAAAACTAAAATGCCTCGGATAAGGACTACCGCTTTTGTTGATGACCCCCGCAAACGAAAAAAGGACAATGATTTACGGATATGCACCTGGAATGTCCGATCCCTTTATAGGGAGGGTGCCTCTATCCAGCTGGTTGATGTCCTCGAAAAATACAGAGCTGTATAATGACAGTAAATGTCATTCTCCTAAAAAAGCTTTACGACGTAAAGCTTTTACACTGTTCTCAGTTTAACTTAGGATGTAAGTGATATCAATAAAGAAAGGCAGTATCGCCTAAGCTGAAGCGAAGAAAGGTTGTTTCGCATTATATGGCGACCGTGACATTGTCGAATCAATAAAGTCGATACGCGAAACTGATGTGATTTGGATGTATTGGATAAGTGTGTCGGATAAATCAAAATAGTTATAAAAAGTGGAGGCAGGAATAAGTAAATTTTTTTCATGGAAGTGTATATGTAAGATCGTCGTTGCTAACAAAAACAATAAAAATCCAAATATTGAAATACAATAATCTAAATTGCATTATGAAGCAGTTAAAAACGATATAAGTACAGTGATCGTTATTTTGTACAATCAAAATATATAAAATCTCTTTTGAGACTTTTACAAAGTGCAAAGCATTTAAAAGTGAATATCGATGTGCTAAAGCAAAGGGTGTGATCCTGAAAAGTAGAGCAAAAGTTAATATTGGATTAATTACATATAATCTTCAAACAAAGACCCAAACTGTATAAGGGCAAGTGCTTTGAACATGGTTTACAGGCATTAAAGTGTGGAATAACATTGCACTGTTCACGTTAGTTGAGCAACATAAGATTTGAGTTGCGCAACATAAATTATTGATTGCATCATTGAAATATTACATAAACCACATGTGGTCAATTTACAAAGACAATACCGTTAATACGACAAAGTTCTACAAAATCGATACCAACAAAAACAGTTTCAGTGCAGATCCAATTGTGGATTCTGAAATTTAACCGTTAATCAAACGTCGCCAATACGCAAAATCACAACAATAACGGTTATAGTGATTGCAATAGAGTGACGCGAAATTTCAACATGCTTTGTGACAGCACAACAACAGCGTTCATGACGTTCATTGGGAGAGAGGTTTGTACTAAATCCAAAAACTTAACGAAAGCACCTGATCAACAGCAGCGTTACTAAAGCATAATGTTAACACGAGCTTCGACTGATGAGAACGAGAGCAAACAGATTTCGAAAAATGAAAACACTTTCTAGTAACTAGTTCTAACATTTAAACATGCATTTTGTTACTAATATTAAAATATGAAAAAAAAAAGAAATTTTCAATATACGCCTATATAAAATTAGCTTAAAATATTACTTTTTTGGAAACAAATTTATTCTATGTACATTATACTATCTAAATGTAAAACTATCTAAATCTAAAACTACCTAAATCTAAAACTATCTAAATGTAAAACAATTATTACAAATGCTTCGTTAAACTTTTACTCTATCAACTAATGACAGATTTTAGTGAAGAAGTTTTCAGCGATTTACGAGCCGAGTTTATTAAAGTCACAAAGAGAATTCTTCAAAATCGCCCTCTCACTACAAATCCAGATAAAATAAAAGAATATGTTTCTTTATTAATTGAGTCTTACAATGCTATTCTGTTTTATGCAGAGCTGCACACTAAAAAGCTACCAACTTGCGTGAAAAGTTTACTAAATGAGAGAGTTTCGCATTGTAGAGAACTTTTAGTTAGAAGTTTTAAAAAACTAAATTGCAAAGTTAAGGTCCCTTCTGTCACGCATTCTTTCTTATTGGTCAAGGAAGAAATTTTAACTGATAGTGAAACTGATGAAGAATTAGAGCCTAGATCAGATGAAACTTCCTTAAAACGTTGCAATTCACTACCTAGTGTTAAAGATACGCTGAAAATTGGGTTTGGAACGAATTTAGCGGCAACCAGTACACCAAATATTAACATAAAGTTTGACGAAACTGCTATTGTAGCTATGTTACAAGTTCCCCCTCTTACGAACTTGACATCCACTAGCTCATTAAATTCTAATAATTCTGCTAAATTAAAAATCGAGATGGCTACTGCAGATCAAAAGAAGAGCTTTGTCACTATGTGTGCCTCGATCATTAGAGATAATTACAATGGTGACCCACTCGCTCTCGAGTCGTTTATAGACAAAATTTGTCTTATTGAAGACTTAACTGATCCAAACTTGACACCCACTTTTATATCTTTCTTGAAAGCAAAGCTTGAAGGTAAAGCGCGTGAAGCCTTGCCTGAAAACATAACCACAAGCAATGACATAAAAGTTGCTTTACGCAACAGAATTAAACATGACAACTCAAAAGTGGTTTCGGGTAAAATTGCCTCTTTGCAAATCCGAAACTGTAATTACGCAGACTTTGCAAAACAGATGGAAGAGCTATCCGATGCTTTAGAGCGATCCTTGATTTCGGAAGGAATGACACAGACTAAAGCTCGCGAAATGACCATCGAGCAAACAATCCACTCTTGTCGAATGAGTGCAAAATCCGACCTAGTTAAATCAATTCTGGCGTCAACGCCATTCAAAGATCCGAAAGATGTGGTAGCTAAACTAATTATAGAACAAACGAATGAGAATACGGAAAGGCAAATTTTAGCTTACCGCACAAATGCTAATAACTCAGGCAACAGCAATCGACGAAATTCAAATTATTTCAACAATACAATGGGTGCACGAAGCTATAGCAATTTTCAAGGCTATAGAAATCGCAGCAATAACAATAATTACAACAACAATCGAGGATCCAGGCACTCCAACAACACTTCTTTTCGGAGGAATAATGACCGCCACAACAACAATAACAATAACAGAAATGGAAACGTTCGCACTTTAAACGCGTCTGCCCCCCAGCAGAGAACGTTGGGGGAGGAACCGCGCGACTAATTCAGAACAATGCTGTTTACACTTTAAATTTAAATTATGCAGATTTTATTGAATTAAACTGTATAAATACTAAAAATCTTAATACCTTTCTCGTTGATACTCAGGCAGACGTATCTCTGCTAAAAATTTCTTGTCTTTGCGACGATATAAAATCCAATATAAACTCTGATACCAAAATAAATCTAACTGGCATAACGACAACTACCATTACAACACTCGGAGTTGTGGATACAAATCTATCTGTATCGAATTTTTTGATCCCTCAACTTTTTCATATCGTTAGCGACGATTTCAATATACCGTGCGATGGGATACTTGGAAAAGATTTTCTAAAGTCAAAAAAATGTACCATTAGTTACGAAACGAACACTTTACATTTCTGGGTACACAACCAATTTTTAGAGTTTCCGATCTTACATGGAATGAATAACAATACTTGTATCATTCCACCTAGAAGTGAAGTATTCAGACAGTTTAACTTGGGCAAATGTTTGCTTCCGGTATTTGTTGACTCGCAAGAGATATGTAGTGGCGTGTTTACCGCGAAATGTATTGTCGATACAAATAAGCCTCTGCTACTCGTACTTAACACAACAGATGAAGTTAAATCGATTCAAAATTACAACATTAAATATGAAAACTTAAACAATTACAACATTTATACTATTGACAAGGTTTGCAAAGGTGAAAAACGAATACGCGCATTACAAAAGATTCTCGAAAAGCAAATTCCCAGCTATGCCATTGAGAGTTTAATGCCTCTATGTCTTGAGTATGCTGATGTTTTTGCATTGGAGGAGGATAAAATGACTAAAAACAATTTTTATGAGCAAAAACTTAGGTTAACCGACAATTCTCCGGTTTTTATTAAAAATTACCGTTTACCTTATACACCAAGAGACGAAGTAAATAGGCAAGTTGACAAATTGCTACGAAATGATTTGATTGAACCCAGTTCTTCTAACTTTAACAGTCCGTTGATCCTGGTTCCCAAAAAAAGCACAGATGGAAAGAAAGCTTATCGTATGTGTGTAGATTACAGAGGGGTCAATAAGAAACTTGTGGCAGATAAATTTCCTCTTCCACGGATTGACGACATCCTCGACAATCTTGGCAGAGCAAAGTACTTTTCGACTCTCGATCTTTTCTCAGGGTTCCTACAAATACCTCTTCACGTACATTCACGTGATATAACGTCGTTTAGCACCGACCGCGGCGCTTTTCGGTGGAAAGTTCTACCTCTCGGACTTAACGTAGCTCCAAATTCTTTCTGTAGAATGATGTCAATAGCATTCGCTGGTCTTGCGACCAATCAAGCATTTTTATATGTCGATGATTTGATTGTCATTGGTTGTAGTGAGTCTCATCATATACAAAATCTTACTAGTGTCTTTCAAATTTGTAGAAAATTTAATCTAAAATTAAATCCAGGAAAGTGTAACTTTCTTCGACCTGAGGTTATATTTTTAGGACACAAATGTACGGCAAACGGTTTACTGCCTGATGACTCAAAAGTCAGAGCTATTGACAAATACGAAAAACCATGCGACAAAGATGCAGTGAAACGATTCGTTGCATTCGCAAATTACTATCGCAGATTCATACCGAATTTTGCATTGCTAGCTGCACCGCTGAATCGCCTCACCCGAAAAGGGGCTCCTTTTAATTGGGATGGAAATTGCCAGCAAGCATTCGAAGATTTGAAATCCGCACTAGCTTCCCCCAAATTATTACAGTATCCGAACTTTTCTGAAAAATTTTTAATTACAGTCGACGCGTCGAAAGTAGGCTGCGGCGCAATACTGAGCCAAAACTTCAATGGTGATGATTTACCTATCTGTTTTGCTTCGAAATCATTTAATAAAGCAGAACAAAACAAACCTGTAATTGAGCAAGAGCTTTTGGCGATTCATTTTGCCATAAAGCATTTTAGACCTTATGTTTATGGCACTGAGTTTGTAGTCAGATCCGACCACCGTCCATTGGTGTATCTTTTTAATCTAAAGGATCCTACATCTAAAATTTCCCGGATTCGACTTGATCTATCTGAATATAACTTCACGATAGAATATATTAAAGGAAAAAACAATGTCGCTGCCGACGCGCTCTCCCGCATTTCGATTGACGAATTGAAAAGCAGGAGCAATAATATCCTTGCCGTGAAAACTCGCGCGATGTCTAGGCATGGAAAAGAGGAAAAAATAGCAAAACCTACTAGCGTTAGTAAAAACGACAAAATATTCGTTTACGACAAATTTTCTTACAATTTTAACACCAAAGTATCTAAGGTTAGATCAAAATTTGAAAATTCTAAAATTCACATAAACGTGCACAACAAATTTAAAACCGTTTTTTCTATGACTTTTGTGACTGCCAACGAAACATTGAATCTCGAGGATATGCTTTTGAGGCTTCAAATTGAAGCCGCCAGTCACAATATTCATACACTAGAGTGGCCCAAAAATGACGAAATTTTTACTTACTTTACCGTTCAACAATTAAAGCATTGTGGCAATAAAATATTGACTAAACTAACGATTATCTTGACAGAACCAATTGAAACTATTTTCGATGACGACAAGAAACAGAAACTCATGACGATTTACCATAACGACCCAATTGCTGGTGGTCACTGTGGCATTAAAAAGCTCTATGCAAAGCTAAAAATTAAGTTTTATTGGAAAAATATGTCTAGAGATGTTTCAACATTTGTTCGAAACTGCGGGAAATGTAACTTAAATAAAGTTAAACCGGCGAACAAAGAAGAACTTATTTTTACCCCAACACCTAATAAGCCGTTTGAAGTGATTGTAATGGATACAATTGGTCCGTTACCAGAATCCAATTTCGGCAACAAATACGCGTTAACACTTATTTGTGATTTTTCTAAATATTTGGTCACGACTGCATTGCCAGATAAAAGCGCTAAAACCGTTGCAACAGCAATTTTCGAAAATTTTGTTTTGGTATATGGTACCATGAATTCCATAAAATCTGACCTAGGTACTGAATTTAAGAATGAAGTGGTTCATGAATTGACCAAACTATTAAACATAAAACATAATTTTTCGACAGCCCATCACCATGAAACAGTGGCGACTGTTGAACGTAATCATCGCGTTTTTAACGAGTATTTGCGTGGCTACATTAATGAAACAATTTCAGACTGGGACACATATTTAAAGTTTTTTACATTTTTTCATAATACTTCTCCAAGCACAGTTTTCGACCAAAAATTTACACCTTTTGAATTAGTATTTGGCAGAAAAGCAACACTACCACATGAAGTAAAAAAGAAATCAATTGATCCTTTGTACAATTCAAATAATTACGCTAAAGAAATTAAATATCGTTTGCAAAAAACGCATATTTTAGCTAAATATTTACTCGATAAGCATAAATTTAGAAACAAAATAATATATGATAAAAATGCGAAACCATTAAAATTACAAATAAATGATAAAGTTTTGATTGAAAAGCAGCCCTATGAAAAACATAAAAGTATTTATGAAGGACCATTTAAAGTTAAAGATATACATGGCGTAAATATAACCGTTTTTGATGAAGCAACTAAAAGATCGAAAACAATACACAAAAATAGAATTAGGAAAAGTCAATAAGTCAGTATCTCATATAGTTTTATATATTTCTAGAAATTTAGTTTCCTATCTCTAATACTCATTTAAAATAATTTTTTTATGTTCATAATTTTATTTAAAATATAACTGGGTACCCATGCATATGTAAAAAAAAAAACAAAAAAAAAAGAAAACAAAAATTTAAAAGGAAATGTATGTATACAAAAATGAAAATTATTATACGAAATTTGTAAACACATAAATAAACGAATTTATTAAGTGGAAAGGAAGAGTGAATATAAAAAAAAAAAGTTAAAATTTTTATTCAGACGAGTAAAAATACAACTTAAAATTCGTTTATTTATGAGTCTTGAAATATTTACAAATCTCTAAAAAAAAAGGGAGGTATAATGACAGTAAATGTCATTCTCCTAAAAAAGCTTTACGACGTAAAGCTTTTACACTGTTCTCAGTTTAACTTAGGATGTAAGTGATATCAATAAAGAAAGGCAGTATCGCCTAAGCTGAAGCGAAGAAAGGTTGTTTCGCATTATAGCTGACATCACCGCTCTCCAGGAAATGCGATGGACAGGACAGGGCTGCTCCAAAAGAGCGTCCTGTGACATCTACTACAGTTGCCATGCTGAAAGGCACGAATTAGGATGTGGATTCTTGGTCAGCAAGAGACTGCGACATCTTGTCTCACAGTTCACGCCTGTGAACGAACGGCTGGCCACAATCCGCATCAAGGCAAAATTTTTCAACATCAGCCTTATATGTGCCCACGCTCCGACGGATGAGAAGGACAATGTGACCAAGGAGAGCTTCTTTCAGCGCCTCGAAGAAGCTTATGACCGCTGCCCCCGCCACGATATCAAAATCGTGCTTGGCGACTTTAATGCCAGGGTGGGCAAGGAAGGTACCTTTGGTCCAACTGTCGGAAAATTCAGCCTCCACCAAAACACCTCCGATAACGGAATGAGGCTGATCGACTTCGCCGCAGCACGAAACATGGTAATTGGTGGTACCAGATTCCAGCATCTCGACATTCACAAAGCGACATGGCTGTCTCCAGATCATCGTACAAGAAACCAAATTGATCATGTGTTGATTGACGGAAGGCATGCTTCCAGTGTGATGGACGTGAAATCGATCCGTGGTGCCAACATCGACTCGGATCACTACCTTGTTGCAGCTAAGGTGCGCACACGCCTATGTGTCGCAAATAACAAGAGAAGTCCCACACAGAGAAAGCTCGACGTCTGTAAGCTGCAATCACCAGAGACAGCAGATGCATTTTCCACTCGACTATCGGATCTGCTTATGCAGAACACTCCCCCACTTGATGATACATGCGCACGGTGGACACATATATCCCACTCCATGACTACTGCTGCCGAGGAGGTAATCGGTTACTACCGGCCTCTGAGGAATGAGTGGTATGATCAGGAGTGTCGCGACGCTACCGCAGAGAAAGACGCCGCCTACAGAAAAACCCTGCGTGCAGGCGTAACGCGAGCTGTTAAGGAGCGGTATAGAGAGAAAAGGAGTGCAGAGAGACGTCTTTTCAGGCGCAAGAAGAGGGAGTTGGAAAGACGCGAGTGTGAGGAGATAGAGATGTGCACCGACAAGAATGAGACTCGAAAATTCTTTGAAAAGATCAAGCGCCTGAGTGGAGGTTTAAATCCCGGAGCCTCTTCTTGTCGTGATGGAAATGGGAATCTAGTTACGGATGTCCAGAGTGTACTGAGCCTATGGAGGGAACACTTCTCCACGTTACTGAATGGCGATGCTACGAACAATTCCGCCAGTGGAGGAGAATGCCCGATAACCCCAATTACAGATGATGGTGTTGATGTTCCACCACCCGACTATGACGAGGTTGAAACGGCCATTTTAAGGCTGAAGAACAACAAAGCTGCAGGTGCTGATGGCCTGCCTGCCGAGTTGTTTAAGACCGGAGGCGATGAGCTGCTCACCCGCATGCACCAGCTCATAAGCAGAATATGGTCGGATGAAAGCATGCCTGATGATTGGAGGCTCAGTGTTCTCTGTCCTGTACATAAAAAAGGAGACCCCACAATTTGCGCCAACTACCGTGGTATAAGTCTCCTGAGCATCGCGTACAAGGTTCTATCGAGCGTACTGTGTGAAAGATTGAAGCCTATGCTCAGCAACCTGATTGGACCTTATCAGTGTGGCTTCAGACCTGGTAAATCCACCATCGACCAGATTTTCACACTGCGCCAAATCCTGGAGAAGACCCAAGAAAAACAGATCGACACACACCACCTATTTGTTGATTATAAAGCCACTTTCGACAGTCGGGTAAGGGATTACCTCTACGCAACAATGTCTGAGTTTGGTATTCCTGCAAAGCTCATTCGACTTTGTAGAATGACACTGCATAACTCCCGTTGTGCAGTGAAAATTGGGAAGGACCTCTCCGCACCGTTTAATACCGAACGGGGTTTCAGACAAGGTGATTCGTTATCGTGCGACTTCTTCAATCTTATTATGGAGAAAATAATACGAGCTGCTGATCTACGACATAATGGCACTATCTTCAACAAAAGTGTCATGCTGTTAGCGTATGCCGACGATATTGACATAATCGGCATGAACACGCGAGCAGTCAGTGCAGCATTCTCAGAGTTGGAAAGAGAGTCGCGTCGGATGGGTCTCACGGTGAACGAGGGCAAGACGAAGTATCTAGTGTCAACAAACAAAGAGTCCCGGCGTCTTGGACAGCACGTCACTGTTGACAACTACGCTTTTGAAGTAGTAAGGGACTTTGTCTATCTTGGAACCAGCATTAACAGCAGTAATGACGTCAGCTTGGAGATCATGCGTAGGATAACTCTTGCTAACAGGTGTTACTTTGGGCTGGGTACGCAATTGAGAAGTCGAGCCCTCTCTCGAAGAACGAAAACTACACTCTACAAGTCTCTCATCATGCCTGTCCTAACATATGGCGCTGAAGCCTGGACAATTTCCACCTCGGATGAGCGAATACTTGGAGTTTTCGAGAGAAAAGTCCTACGCAAGATCTTTGGACCTATTTGCGTTGGTGGCGAGTACCGAATAGGGTACAACGATGAGCTGTACGAGCTGTATGCCGATATTGACATAGTAAAGCGCATCAAAATCCAGCGGCTGCGCTGGCTAGGTCATGTCGAGCGAATGGAAGAACACGCTCCAGCTAAGAAGGTGTTATATTCGGAACCCGCTGGAGGACGACGCAAAAGAGGAAGACCAAACCTCCGGTGGAAAGACCAAGTACTGGAGAACCTGACGGCGCTTGGGATTTCTAACTGGCGCCAGCTAGCGAAGAACAGAGATGGCTGGCGAAGCATGTTATTTTCGGCCTAAATCGATATTCGGTTGTTATGGCCACATAAGTAAGTAAGTAAGTATGTTAAGGGTTACAGCTACAATCCCGCAACGGTTGGCGCACTGGAAGCCAATATTGAAGAATTTATTCGTGAGATACCGGCCGATATGTTGGAGAGAGTAAGCCCAAAATTATATCCAGCGCAAGAATGATAGAAATACAGATTGCGCCCTGCAGCGTCATATACGAAACAGTACGAATAGTAGGCAAATACTTCGTACTGTTTCGTGTTTTCATTACAAGTTTTATTGTGCATATATGTATACATGTATAAATATTAAAAGAAAATTAAATAATTATATCAATGATTTAAGAAAGCATTAATTTAGAATTTAAAAAAAATTAATAAAAACTAAATTAATATTTTAGTAAATTTTCTTGTGAGCGGTTTCTTCAATTTCTTTGTTTAGTTTTCTAATCTTGAAGAACATCCTTGTCCTGATGAACAATTTCTTTACCTTAATATTGCAATTAATACTGGAAGATTGCTCAATATGTTATTGTACAAAATTATTTATTATGAGCAACCCATTTCCATTAATTGTAGGTTTTGATAAACCTCAAGTGATTTACCCATGTATAACTTGAAACCGCAATCACCGAGCTGGCTGCTGAAATAATGATGCTGACATTGTCGTCAACTTCAAAACAATCTAATCCGAGCTTTGTTATTAAGTTAATTTAAACAGTTGAATATTTCCATACAAGAACCAACAATTTTTTGTTACCATTGTTGTGTACTATTTTTCCACAACACTCACTAAGTACCTAACCTAACTGCAATTTCCGAACTTTGTTGATGCAACAACATAGCAACGATGTGCTTATTTTCTCTTCGCTGAACCCGCTGTTACCGAAGAGTTATCCCACCAGATACTCGGCAGACAGTTGGCACAACCCCGCTCTTCAATTTAAGTTTAACGCAAAGCCTGGAAAATTAAGAACATTTCAGAAATGCGAATGCTGTGCAAAGAAAATAAATAAATTTTACGCTTTTCATATTGCTTGAGGTTTATAAAATCATAATCTATGAAATGGTCCTTGCAAATCACACTATTTTTGTGGTTGAAAGTACTTAACCGCCGGCAGAAACTAATCCACTCTTTTGCCAAATCCACATCACACGGAAAGATAAAATAGTTCTTTAATATCGATTTGTCGCAATTATCGTTATTGCAACTCGCCACTGCACACTTCATTTATAAAAATAATCTTTTTTCACTCAAAATTGTTTTAGGCAACCGCGTACTATACAAATGCAAGAATTATAAAAATTTATTTGCCCTTTTCGGTTAATTTTCATTTCGGTTATGACGTCAGCATGCGAACAGTCGACTGTCAAACTCAAACAAAAAAAAAATAACTGTTCACTCAGGGCGCAATCTGTATTTCTACCATTCTTGGATGCAGCATATGAACCATTTGAGACGCATTCGCGGTCAGCATTTACATGAAATCATCTTTAAACATTGAATTAAATAGATCGTTCTATCGACTCAAATAAAGATTTCATACATTTCTCTGAATTTTATATGTTATTCAGGTCCTCGCTGAATTGATGAAAATGAAATCAGACGAATTAGCCAAAATGGGATCTGCATATGATTACATCGATGAAGCACTAAGCTTTGGAATTTCATGGTCCTCCATCCGCATAGTCCTCCCCACACATCCACCTCCCAAGATATCACTTCCATCACCCATGTCGCCTTTCCCTGGAAAACGAAAAAACCTCTCAGCTTATTTGTTAATATCCAGCTTTAATTTTAGAATGAAAACATTCAGTACGGCCCTACTCCGTCTGACTAATATCTAACTAGATTCAGCAACGGATGTCTTATATTCTAACAAGATGGCCTATACATAGTATTTTTCCTTCTTATGTTTATTGTAGCGCAAATGGTCGCTTAGATAACAGTGCTTGACTTTTGAGTCTATCCTTTTAAAGAAATTATAATAATGTAAATATTTACTGGCTACTCAAATGAGGGTGATTGAATTAATATAAGTAATTTCCAAAATTAAAATCGATTGAATTAAAATTAAAAAACTTTTGCAATACTATCGAAAATTTTTGCAATAATGTCGAATGTTTTTAAAAAATTATTGCAACAAAAAAAAAAGAGTGAAGAAATTATGATATGAAAAATATGTGCAATAATGTCGAAACGAAATTTTGCAAAAACTTTCAGTTTCTACATTATTTCAACGGTTTTGGCTGTTATGAGAACTAGTGTATCATTTTTACAAAAATGGCCGCAAACTTTACTTTTCCATATAAAGTGATTTTCAAAATGATTGTAAGGTCTTTTCGAGATTTTAAGCAAAAATTTATTTAAAATCAAAGTTAAATATCCTCAACAATTTGAGGAAAAGCTTTATTCTCAACTTGATATCCAATATAAAATTTAAAATAAAAAAATCAAACGTTTGAGAAAAATGTTAATTCTCAAAGTGTAATCGAATATAATTTTCAATTTGACCTCAAAAAATATTTTCAACCTGAGAGTGAGCTAGGAATGAGTTGCGGATGAGCTAGGAACTAGAGTGTTATTTTTGTTTCTTCTTGTTTTATTATTAATTTCTATAATTTAAATGACACGAAATCAAAAATACGCATGAAAATAATCCAATAATAAAGCAAAATGAATGAAACAACACCAGCTAATCAACCAAGTTCTTTAATAGCAGTTTCCTGCACCTCTGGATTTTTTAATTTCGAACCATGTTTCACCTTTATTTTCAAGTTTCAGTTGCTTGTATATCAATTTAAGAATTACAAATTCAGGATGAAGATCATTTTAAGTTAAGAATGCTATAATTCTAAACTGGACTTACTGTTGTGGATCAACTTTACAGATTTGAGAACAGGGTTAGATTCCATCTCTATTTCAATTTAATTTCAACTTGATATCCAATTCTATTGTTTATTGAGTATATAAATACATATGAGTTATTGTATACCCGATAGGTTTAAACATGCTTCTTATTTTTGTAAAAACTCTAGGTATTATGCAAAATAGAATGAATTGACGAAGAAATCTTATTGTACCCACCATTAATGTCAAAGTTATGATAAAAACTTTGTTAGATCTGTTTTATGGTGTTCCCAAAAACATCATGTCACAGAGTTGCTCTTAAATTAAGCTTTCAGTTAAGGAGTGGAGTTGTATCAGGGGCGACTCGTCCTAATTTACCATTACACCAGTCTGCATAGCAATTGCTTAAAGTCATTTTTTATTTTCTGCACATAAGTATCTTTAGTCATTTATAAAAGTCACTTTGAATTATTACCCTTTTGAATTTCATGAGTTACACTAGGTTCGTCAGCGTACGCTGACGTCAATTTAACCTTGGAAACATACTACAGGTATGTGTCTAGACTAAGTACAGATAATACTTTTTTTTAATAGAATTAAAAAATAAATTAACACAATCTGCACATAAAACGCCTTCAACGGACACCATGACATCTAATTAAGTTGACTTGTATATATGATGTTAGAACGTACGATATAGGTAATTATAGCATAGTGCGGTGGAATGTTACATATGAATAACCAAGTTAGTTTAAAGCAGAACTGTAAAAATGTGAATTCAATTCAATTGAGTATGAGTGAATTCCGAAATGATTCAATTCTTCTACAGCTCTGGTGTGAAGTAAGATATATTATCACATATCGATTTCACAGGTAATTATTATCTTTACTACACTTATTGTTATAAATCCTTGTACTCTTATAACAAAATTGCTAACTTTATACAATAAACATTTGCATGCCTAAAAGCAACATTTATTTTTTCATCTTACAATCAATATAATTCAATTTTCTCACTCACTTCAGTTACTAATGCCTCTCGCTAATATGATATCACGTAAAATGGCTTATACATACGCACTCACATTATATCCGTACAGCAGAGTATACATGTACATAATATTCTATGCAAACTTAATTTAATTATATTATACACAGAGACACGCACTTGAATTCACACCATCCTAAGTGCATAGGATGGTACATATGTATGTAGAAGAGATAAAGTACCTGCATACGAGTATGTAGCTTTCTTGCAAAGTAGACGTAAATTAATAGTATACCTATTTGTATGTACTTCTTTATCAGTTGCACCTTTTAATTGAGTTACTAAGTGTCTATTGAGCTTCTGCCGCCAACATTGCCATTACTAACTAAACACTCTTCATCATTACGATGTACTATGTAGTTATATTATATGGTACATGCAACAAAATTCCTTTTCTATCTATGTGTAATGCTTACACGTATGAGTACTGACGCATGTGAAATGAGTAAGCGCCTATGCATGTGTACGTATTTATTTCTTCATACATTTGTTAAGAAATTCCGTCGAAAAGTTTTGAGTTTTTTTTTAATTAACACCACAACGTTTCAATATCATTGCATCACTATCATCATCAATATTATTATCATCATCATAATCGTCAATATCTTCGTCATCATGCGACCTTACTAATGAAGCTAATGAAGTGTATGGTGGTGCAAATTTTGCTGATAATATAATTTGGTTGCTGTTGTTTTGTTGTTACTACTGCAATTTCGCATAGATTTTAGTTAACGGAAATCAACAAATTGTAAATTTCACTATTTTTTTTAGCGAAAAACCGTCACGCATATCAAAAACATTAGACGAAGTAAGTAGCATTTTGAGCTAAAAGGTTAAAAAATATGATTTCTTTTTAACTTTGCATCAAAACTCTCGGACGTTTTTATATGGGAAAATGTTACTGCAGAAACATTACAATAAGCTTACGCGTAAGGTGGGCACCGTTTGAAAGATTCAAATATTTTTGTAATTGAATTTATCGCGCTCAATGCGCGATATGAATTTATTTATGAATTTAGCAAAACCCTTCAAAAACCTTTCTTAGTCCCTTCAAGAATTTTTAAGGGACACAATTCTATAAACAAAACATAAAATGCAAGCTAGGGGAGTGAGACAATATGGAGTTACCAAGTTTGCCATCCAGATTCAATTTGAATGAATTTATTCAGAGTGGTCCAAGAAGGAAGTGCTGATATGCTCTTAGTATAGCTTTCAGTTATAGGTGTGGGCATTTGAAAATATTTTCCTTTGTTATAGAAGGGACCAAACCCAATTTCCTTCCTTCCTTATGTGGCCATTACAACCGAAAATCGATTTAGGCCGAATCTAGCATGCTTCGCCAGCCAGCTCATTTCTTCACTAGTTGGGTCCAGTTAGAAATTAAAAGCGCTGACAAGTCCTCCAGTACTTGATCTTTCCACCGGAAGTTCAAGTAGGCCTTCTTCTTCTGCGTCGTCCACCAACGGGTTCCGAATATAACACCTTCTTAGCCAAAGCGTGTTCTTCCATTCGCTCGACATGACCTAGTCAAGGTAGCCGCTGAATTTTAATGCGCTTTACTATGTTGGTGTCGGCATACAGCTCATACAGCTCATGGTCACCGAACCTAATGTATACTTTTTAAATATGCCAGTATTTACGAATAGTGGAATATTGATTGGATATGTATTCCTAAAGTAATTTTGTATGTGATATGAAAGATATTGGATGAACTCCTAAAAACACTTTAATTTTGTTTTACACATTGTTAATTCTAAATTTAATGAAACAATACAAAAGTCAACTGGACGATCATTACAGCAATATATAAAAATAATTTGTACTTCAAAAAGTAATATTCAATGAGCAAACACGCTATAACTTTGACAAACAAAAACTTTATTCCATCACCAGAACTATCACAAGTAAATCGACCTTTTCTCCAGTAATGAACAAAATGAACGGATCTTTATTTCCCGAGCGTCAAGAATTTAAGGATTATGCACATAAACACGATCGTTTGCGAACGAATGGATGTAATCGAAAATGGATGTAGTTGGACGGAAACAACACCTAGCTCTATTACAAAAGTATGTTCTCGACTTGATTATAAAACCCCTTCAGAGAAATAAACGTCATTGTTGAAAGACAACTGGAAAAAATTAATTGCGAATAATTATAATATCTGCTACATGGTTTTAACATACATGTATCAATTAAGATTTTTAAAAAAATAACCGATTATCAATTTTTTTGCAACACTATCATATTAATGCATGTAGGGGAATGCCTCCAGTTGTAAGTCATCCCTGATTGTGAGCTAGTCGATTTTTTCTATTAAGTTAAAACGGTAACCCTAATATTTGTACTGTCAAAAGCAATACTTTTCATGATGTCACTTTTATGTTACTGTGTCATCGAACTGTGTAGTCGTGCTGTTTCGTTTTAAAACAAATGTCGCAAGGTCAGTAATATTGAGTACTTTACAAGTGGTAGATTTGTTGTTAGTAAATCGTTGAAAAAACGTAAGTATTATTGCCAAATATAATATATAGGTTTGGATTTGTATATTGTATAGTATAATACATATAATAAAGAAATAATAGAAAGATATGAACGATTATAAACATCATGGAAAAAATGCTATGTCATTTAAGAGTACAAACTGCTATCCAGACTCGGTTAAGAGTTTTATATGAAATCTGTATGAAATTTAACATTTTTTACCATTTTATCATTTTTTACCATTTTCTTCAAATTGAATTTTTTGAAATCTTAGAGTTCAATTAGTTAATTGATTCAATTTTCAAGTCTTTACAACTAAATTTTCAGAACAGGAAAAGAAAAACAATACATCATCCTTTTCTAAATCGCACGGATTTGGCAAAAAAAATTGATATTTTTAAATCGGCGGAACATTTTTTTTAATTCTTTATATAAAATAAGTTTACACTTGTATCAGGATTTCGCTTGGAAATATTTTTTAATGGAATACCGTTAATGGAATTGAATTTGAATTTTTTTAACAAAAGTTCGGTAAATTGATGATATTGTTACGTTTTTATTCTGTGAACGTTTAATTCTATTTGAATTACCTTGTTCGATCACTGGATTCTGTTAATGATAACTGCAACACTTATTTTATACAACTATATACAGCAACAATTTATTTAATAATCTCTATTTACAATCAACACTGTTTACAATCAACTATTTACTATAACACTTAAATGTACTTGCAGCTTTTGCCTCTGTATCAATGTTTTCGCAATCACGTTCGGAATTAGATTGATTTTCCTTCTCAACACTGGCTCTATTTATACTCTGTTGGCAACACCCCAGAATCTTCCGTTATCGAGATTCTTCTCTTCCTTTCTCGTTGGCTTGTTCTGGTTATCGCTTATTTCTTTTTGTTGACATTCGTTTCGATGCTGCCAATAGTGTCAGTCACAATAGTGATGAGTAATCAACTATCGATACTCGTTACACTGCCCTCCTCTTAACCTTGTTCGTCCCGAACAAGTTTTTATACTTCCCCTGGATATGGCGCAAGTCGCTCTAAGTGCACTACTTTAAACTTTTCTCTTTTATTCCAGCCACGTTGAATACGATACACTACGTCATTTATCTTTGCTATAATCTCATATGGTCCTTCCCAATGAGTCTGTAGTTTAAATCAGCTGGCAGTCTTAACTCGTTTCCAAAAATTGCCATTGCCGGTGTAGTAGCCGTCGTATCATGTTGTGCGCATCTATATGCCATGAGGAACATTGGTATATGTACATCCCAGTCTCTTTGGTATTTATCTACGACTTTTCTCAAATATTCCTCCAAGGTGCGGTTAAATCGTTCTACCATGCCATCAGATTGTGGATGCAAAGGTGTTTTACGAGTTTTGTATATACCCAGCATACGGCATATCTCTTGGAATACAACTGATTCGAAATTTCGACCTTGGTCCGAGTGTAACTCCATCGGTACACCAAAACGAGTAACCCATTGGTTGACGAATACATCCGCAACTGTACTAGCTTCCTGATTTGGAATGGGGTATACTTCAGGCCATTTACTGAAGTAATCTATAACCACCAGAACATACTTGTTTCCTGCGTTGCTTATTGGAAATGGCCCAGCTATGTCCATAGCAATTCGCTCAAATGGAGCACCCACGGTGTATTGGTGCATCTTACCACGACTTTTCTTAGTGGGACCTTTGGCCATTGCACATTGCTTACACTTCCGAATCCAATCAGCGACATGGTCATGACATCCAACCCAATAAAATCGTTTCTTTATTTTCTCGACGGTTTTGGTGATTCCCAAATGCCCTCCACTGGAGGCATTGTGATACTCAGCTATCACTTCATTTATTCTTGCCTTGGGTACCACTAGCAGATCATAAGTGATTTTTCCATCTTCGCTTTCCCATGTTCGGAATAAACATCCGTCTCGTAAGTGCAGGCTTTGCCACTGCGCCCAGTATGCCTTTGCTATTGGACTCTCATTAGCCATTTCTTGCCAATCTGGACGTATGCCCTGCTCCTTGTATTCCATAATCTTTACGAGATCTGGGTCGTTCCGCTGATCTTCTTGCACTCGTTCGGTGGTCCATGTCTCCTCCGGCAATATATTTGTAAGTCGTACGTCGACAATGTGCTCCTTGCTTTCCACTCGGGAACAATGTTTACATTCCATTTTGCAAGGACGACGAGATAGAGCATCCGCGTTGCCGTGATGTCCTCCTTTACGATGTTCGATGGTAAAATGATAACTCTGCAGCCTTTCAATCCAGCGCGCCAATTGTCCTTCTGGGTTTTTAAATTGTAATAACCACCTTAGCGCTGCGTGGTCAGTTCGTAGATGAAATGACTGACCGTACAAGTATTTATGGAAATACTTTACACATTCCAGTATTGCGAGCAACTCTCTTCGAGTGACACAGTAGTTTATTTCTGGCTTCGACAGGATTTTACTGTAGTATGCTATTACTTTTTCTTGCCCACCTATGATCTGAGAGAGCACACCACCTATTCCATAGCCACTCGCATCTGTGTCCAACACAAACTTTTGACCAGGTACTGGATACGCTAATACTGGTGCTGAACAGAGTTTTTCTTTCAGTTGTTCGAATGCTTTCTGTTGGTCTTCGCCCCATACAAATGGTTTGTTCTTTCTTGTTAACTCATGCAGACTGCTGGCGATGTTTGCAAATCCAGGAACAAATCGTCTATAGTAGGTACATAAGCCTAGGAAGCTTCTTAACTCGTGAAGATTCGATGGAATAGGCCATTCTTGTACTGCTGCTACTTTCTCCTCGTCGGTATGTACCCCTTCTGTTGTTACTTTATGACCAAGATATTTAACTTCTTGCCTGAAGAGTGAACACTTTTTCATATTCAGTTTAAGCCCTGCTGATTGTATACGCTCAAATACTTCTTTCAACTTTTCCAGGTGGTCGTTTAAATCTTTTCCCATCACAATAATGTCATCGAGGTACACCAAGCACGTTTTCCAGTGTAGTCCTCTGAGTACACGCTCCATCAAACGTTCGAAAGTAGCTGGCGCATTGCATAAACCAAATGGCATGACTGTAAATTGCCATAGACCATCGCCAATACTGAAAGCTGTTTTCTCTTTGTCTTCCTTACCAAGTTCCACTTGCCAGTAGCCACTTTGCAAATCAAGAGTTGAGAACCACTTCGCACCAGATAGTGTGTCCAGCGTGTCATCGATTCTTGGCAGTGGATAGCTGTCTTTTTTCGTAATATCATTTAGCTTTCTGTAATCCACACAGAATCGAGTACTTCCATCCTTCTTCTTTACCAGCACAACTGGTGAACTCCATGGACTCGCTGATGGTTCAATAACACCTTGTTTCTGCATATCGGAAATCAGCTTAATGGCTTCGTCTCTTTTGGCCAATGGAACTCGTCGTGGTGCTTGACGAATTGGTCTAGAATCACCGGTGTCAATGTGATGCTTCACGATGGTTGTTCGTCCTCCAGTTTTTCCATTTGAAGAAAATATTGAACTGTACTTCTCCAATACTTGTAAAGCCTTTTCTTTTTGCTGTTTGGTAAGCACACCTGCCCATTCCTCCATCTGTGCTTTTATTTCCGCCTTGCCAGTTCCTGATCTTCCACTTTTTATCGACGAACCCTTTTCGCAGTCTACTACGGCAGTAACTTCCTGGCAATGACCAATCACCATTCCTTTCTTTACAACTGTAGATGTATTAGTTGGATTTAAAATTCGCACCGGTACTATTCCATTTTCTTTAGGTTCTACTAACGTCCTACCAAGTATGATGTTTTTATTCGTTATTTCTTTATCTGCTTCCACCAGCCACAACTTGCCTGTCCCATCATCCACATTCATCTGTGCCCATATCACCGCTTCTGATTTTGCTGGAACCTCTTGGCGTTGACATGCCAGTACTCGTTTGATGTTCCCACTACGCTTGTAACAGATGTTCAATGGTAGTTCGACATTTGCATAACGTAGTATCCGTTGATTTAAATCTAACGTAAATCCGTTGTCAATCATAAAATCAACACCAATTATTACGTCATCGATGATGTCGGCCACAATGAATTCATGTTCCCATGTGCAATTTCCAATAGATACTCGTTTCTTTATCTTGCCCAGAATTTGTGCATCCTCACCCGTTGCTGTACGCAATTTTATTCCCATTAAAGGCTCAAACCTCTTTACCAAATCGCTCTTGATTATAGAATGTGATGCACCAGTGTCCAGGGTTAACATGAATTCCATATTGTCCAATTTTCCATCAATAGTCAAGCTGCTTGGCACACGCTGTAGTTGTGAAATGTGAATGATGGGGCAACCCACTGTTGGAGTCAGTTCACGCCCCGCTGAACTGACTCGATTTAGTTTAACGATGGATTTGTGTTAGTGGAGCGATCACTATCCACCTTATTCTCCTTCTTTTGTCTTCCTGGAAAACTCGATCTTGATCGCTTTCGTCGTAGACGGCAGTCACGCGCCATGTGTCCTGGTTTGTCACAAATGAAGCACTTACCAGTAAATTTGTTTTCGCGTCGACCTGTTGTTCTTCCTTCAGGCTGCGCTACAGATTTGAATGCCTGACACACTGCTTCAACCAGATCTGCTGTTTCTGTTTCTAGTTGGCGTACCCGTGGCATTGGTCGACACATCAAACTGGCGGCTTCAAACGTCAATGCACTACTGACTGTTTCAGCATAAGTATTCCTTGGTGACATGACTAGGGCACGCTTTGTCTCTCCATCACGTATGCCATCTATGAATGCCTCTATTTTTATTTTTTCGACGAACTCTTCCGAATTACCGGAGAACGCTAGATGACATAAGCGCTCAATATCGGAAGCAAATTCCTGAAGGCTCTCATTACTCCGTTGCACTCGCGATCTCAATTCCACTCGATGTAATTGACTCTTGTATTCATTTCCATATTTTCGCTGGAGTGTGTCCATCAGTGACTGATAGCTACCACGATCTTTCTCTGGAATCATCTGTAACACCTCGGAAGCATTACCTTTTAATGCGACTATTAAAGCAGCAGTCTTGTCGCTATCATCCCATTGATTCTTCGAAGCGGTTGTCTCGAATTGAAGCTTGAAGATATTGAATGGCGTGCTTCCGTCAAATGTTGGTGGCTTTAGTTTGATTGTACTTGAATCTCTAATCACTGATGTGGCTGGCCCATTTATTTTTAGTTGGTTGAGATCGTGTTGTAATTTCTCGAACTTATCTTCCAAATCATCTACATGTTCCTTCAGATCTGTAACTTTTTCATTAATGGCTCCGGAAATTTCATCTACATGTTCTTTTAGTTCTGCAACTTTCTCATTAATAGCCCCAGAAATTTCTTGTAGTTTGTAGTTAATTGTCTTCTGGAATTCTCCAATGAAGTTTTCTTGGCGAGACGAACCTTCTTGAATTTCCATACGCAATTCAGACGAATGTTCTTGAAGCTTGGAGTCAATGCGAGACGCATTTCCTTGAATTTCCGTACGTAATTCACTAATAACGCCCTCTTGGCGTACCGAATGTTCTTGAAACTTGGAGTCAATGCGAGACGCATTTTCTTGTAGCTGTTGTTGCTGCTGTTGCATCATGGTTTTCATGAATTCCATGATTTGACCACTCGAATCTATTTTGCTCTCTTCCTCAGCGTGCACAACTGCTTGTATATCGGCTTCCTCGAAGAACTCATGTTCTTCTACATTAATTCCCTTAGCCTCCATAGCTTGCCTCAGCCTCACCAGCAGTTCCGCCTTTGCACCTGATGACGATAGATTCATCTCTACCAACAGCTTTTTAAGCTGGTCCACTTTTAGTTGGTCAATTTTCACCATCTTTACAGAATCCCACTTCTGACACCAATTGTTACGTTTTTATTCTGTGAACGTTTAATTCTATTTGAATTACCTTGTTCGATCACTGGATTCTGTTAATGATAACTGCAACACTTATTTTATACAACTATATACAGCAACAATTTATTTAATAATGTCTATTTACAATCAACACTGTTTACAATCAACTATTTACTATAACACTTAAATGTACTTGCAGCTTTTGCCTCTGTATCAATGTTTTCGCAATCACGTTCGGAATTAGATTGATTTTCCTTCTCAACACTGGCTCTATTTATACTCTGTTGGCAACACCCCAGAATCTTCCGTTATCGAGATTCTTCTCTTCCTTTCTCGTTGGCTTGTTCTGGTTATCGCTTATTTCTTTTTGTTGACATTCGTTTCGATGCTGCCAATAGAGTCAGTCACAATAGTGATGAGTAATCAACTATCGATACTCGTTACAGTATGTAATTAGTATTGTATGCGGTGGCCAATTACACTGTACACTATGTGTGTATATGTTCATGTTTATATTTTTATTTTTATGATTACATTTAAATAAATATTTTTTTTAAAATTATTTATTTATTTAAATCATCATAAAAATTTGTGAGGTTAGATTGGAAAATTAGTATCATATAATATAAGTCCTTCTGATGTGTAATCCTCTCCGATTTAAACACGCAGACCAAAACGGGAAAAGAATCTCTGAAAGAAATCTTTAACGGAGGTAAGAGAAACCCCTGCCGTAGTATCAGCATGCAAAAATTTCGTAAACACAGTAATAGCCTAAACAGACGGCAGCCTAATTCCGGATTACCGGCGCACTTAATCTGAATAAAATAATAACCTGACAGACGGCAGTATTGCGGATTAACTAAACGCCTGATTGCTGTTTTATTAGGTCTGCTCACTTACATTATCAATTCCTATCAATTTCTGTCATCTGTCACTCTCGATATGAGAAAATCTACAAGAAGTACGTGAACTGAAAATTATTAGAAACTTGTAAGTTGACATTCACAGTCCTTAATTGACAGCTGGATTTATTTGCTCGCCAACGCTTTTCATGTTGGAAACTGTTAACAATTGTTGAAAGTTTTTTGTTAGCGAACATACCTAATATTTTGTAAAATGGATGGAGAAAAATTCACAATAGACAATTTTCAGCAGTGTTGCCATCGCAAATTGCCTTAATCCTCTTTTCTTTTGAGAATTAACTCATAGAGTTTATGCGGATTAGCTGCAGTTAATGCCCGAGTTAATTCGAATTTACTCGGTAATCCGGAATTAGGCTGCCGTCTGTCTAGGCTATAACTCATAGAGTTTATGCGGATTAGCTGCAGTTAATGCCCGAGTTAATTCGAATTAACTCGGTAATCCGGAATTAGGCTGCCGTCTGTCTAGGCTATAACCTTGTGTGGGATGCATGAAGAAAGACATATAAAATGTATGTATTGTAACGAGTATCGATAGTTGATTACTCATCACTATTGTGACTGACTCTATTGGCAGCATCGAAACGAATGTCAACAAAAAGAAATAAGCGATAACCAGAACAAGCCAACGAGAAAGGAAGAGAAGAATCTCGATAAAGGAAGATTCTGGGGTGTTGCCAACAGAGTATAAATAGAGCCAGTGTTGAGAAGAAAAATCAATCGAATTCCGAACGTGAATGCGCAAACATCTATACAGAGGCAAAAGTTGCTAGTACATTAAAGTGTTATTGTAAATAGTTGATTATAAACAGAGTTCATTGTAAATAGAGTTTATTAAATAAATTGTTGCTGTATATAGTTGTATAAAATAAGTGTTGCAGTTATCATTAACAGAATCCAGTGATCGAACAAGGTAATTCAAATAGTTCACAGAATAAAAACGTAACAATTGGTGTCAGAAGTGGGATTCTGTAAAGATGGTGAAAATTGACCAACTAAAAGTGGACCAGCTTAAAAAGCTGTTGGTAGAGATGAATCTATCGTCATCAGGTGCAAAGGCGGAACTGCTGGTGAGGCTGAGGCAAGCTATGGAGGCTAAGGGAATTAATGTAGAAGAACATGAGTTCTTCGAGGAAGCCGATATACAAGCAGTTGTGCACGCTGAGGAAGAGAGCAAAATAGATTCGAGTGGTCAACTCATGGATTTCATGAAAACCATTATGCTGCAGCAACAACAACAGCTACAAGAACACTCGGCTGAATTGCGTACGGAAATTCAAGGAAATGCGTCTCGCATTGACTCCAAGTTTCAAGAACATTCGGTACGGCAAGAAAACGCTATGGGAGAATTCCAGAAAACAATTGACTCCAAGCTTCAAGAACATTCGGCTCGTCAAGAACATGTCATCGAAAAACTACAAAAGGGAATTGAGATTAGATTTCAGGAAATTTCCGGAGCTATTAATGACAAAGTCACAGAGCTGAAAGAACATGTGGATGATTTGGATGATAAGCTGAAGGAACATGTAGACAGACATGATAACTTGGAAGAAAAGCTTGAGAAATTAGAGCGCGAACTTAATAAAATAAAAATAAGTGGAGCAACCACATCAGTGATAAGAGAGTCAACTACAATTAAACTAAAGCCACCAACATTTGACGGAAGCACGCCATTCAATATCTTTAAGCTTCAATTCGAGACAACAGCTTCGAAGAATCAATGGGATGATAGCGACAAGACTGCTGCTTTAATAGTCGCATTAAAAGGTAATGCTTCCGAAGTGTTACAGATGATTCCAGAGAAAGATCGTGGTAGCTACCAATCACTGATGGACACACTCCAGCGAAAATATGGAAATGAATACAAGAGTCAATTACATCGAGTGGAATTGAGATCGCGAGTGCAACGGAGTAATGAGAGTCTTCAGGAATTCGCTTCCGATATTGAGCGCTTATGTCATCTAGCGTTCTCCGGTAATTCGGAAGAGTTCGTCGAAAAAATAAAAATAGAGGCATTCATAGATGGCATACGTGATGGAGAGACAAAGCGTGCCCTAGTCATGTCACCAAGGAATACTTATGCCGAAACAGTCAGTAGTGCATTGACGTTTGAAGCCGCCAGTTTGATGTGTCGACCAATGCCACGGGTACGCCAACTAGAAACAGAAACAGCAGATCTGGTTGAAGCAGTGTGTCAGGCATTCAAATCTGTAGTGCAGCCTGAAGCAAGAACAACAGGTCGACGCGAAATCAAATTTACTGGTAAGTGCTTTATTTGCGACAAACCAGGACACATGGCGCGTGACTGCCGTCTACGACGAAAGCGATCAAGATCGAATTCTCCAGGAAGACAAAAGAAGGAGAATAAGGTGGATAGCGATCGCTCCACTAACACAAATCCATCGTTAAACTAAATCGAGTCAGTTCAGCGGGGCGTGAACTGACTCCAACAGTGGGTTGCCCCATCATTCACATTTCACAACTACAGCGTGTGCCAAGCAGCTTGACTATTGATGGAAAATTGGACAATATGGAATTCATGTTAACCCTGGACACTGGTGCATCACATTCTATAATCAAGAGCGATTTGGTAAAGAGGTTTGAGCCTTTAATGGGAATAAAATTGCGTACAGCAACGGGTGAGGATGCACAAATTCTGGGCAAGATAAAGAAACGAGTATCTATTGGAAATTGCACATGGGAACATGAATTCATTGTGGCCGACATCATCGATGACGTAATAATTGGCGTTGATTTTATGATTGACAACGGATTTACGTTAGATTTAAATCAACGGATACTACGTTATGCAAATGTCGAACTACCATTGAACATCGGTTACAAGCGTAGTGGGAACATCAAACGAGTACTGGCATGTCAACGCCAAGAGGTTCCAGCAAAATCAGAAGCGGTGATATGGGCACAGATGAATGTGGATGATGGGACAGGCAAGTTGTGGCTGGTGGAAGCAGATAAAGAAATAACGAATAAAAACATCATACTTGGTAGGACGTTAGTAGAACCTAAAGAAAATGGAATAGTACCGGTGCGAATTTTAAATCCAACTAATACATCTACAGTTGTAAAGAAAGGAATGGTGATTGGTCATTGCCAGGAAGTTACTGCCGTAGTAGACTGCGAAAAGGGTTCGTCGATAAAAAGTGGAAGATCAGGAACTGGCAAGGCGGAAATAAAAGCACAGATGGAGGAATGGGCAGGTGTGCTTACCAAACAGCAAAAAGAAAAGGCTTTACAAGTATTGGAGAAGTACAGTTCAATATTTTCTTCAAATGGAAAAACTGGAGGACGAACAACCATCGTGAAGCATCACATTGACACCGGTGATTCTAGACCAATTCGTCAAGCACCACGACGAGTTCCATTGGCCAAAAGAGACGAAGCCATTAAGCTGATTTCCGATATGCAGAAACAAGGTGTTATTGAACCATCAGCGAGTCCATGGAGTTCACCAGTTGTGCTGGTAAAGAAGAAGGATGGAAGTACTCGATTCTGTGTGGATTACAGAAAGCTGAATGAGATTACGAAAAAAGACAGCTATCCACTGCCAAGAATCGATGACACTCTGGACACACTATCTGGTGCGAAGTGGTTCTCAACTCTTGATTTGCAAAGTGGCTACTGGCAAGTGGAACTTGGTAGGGAAGACAAAGAGAAAACAGCTTTCAGTATTGGCGATGGTCTATGGCAATTTACAGTCATGCCATTTGGTTTATGCAATGCGCCAGCTACTTTCGAACGTTTGATGGAGCGTGTACTCAGAGGACTACACTGGAAAACGTGCTTGGTGTACCTCGATGACATTATTGTGATGGGAAAAGATTTTAACGACCACCTGGAAAAGTTGAAAGAAGTATTTGAGCGTATACAATCAGCAGGGCTTAAACTGAATATGAAAAAGTGTTCACTCTTCAGGCAAGAAGTTAAATATCTTGGTCATAAAGTAACAACAGAAGGGGTACATACCGACGAGGAGAAAGTAGCAGCAGTTCAGGAATGGCCTATTCCGTCGAATCTTCACGAGCTAAGAAGCTTCCTAGGCTTATGCACCTACTATAGACGATTTGTACCTGGATTTGCAAACATCGCCAGCAGTATGCATGAGTTGACAAGAAAGAACAAACCATTTGTGTGGGGCGAGGACCAACAGAAAGCATTCGAACAGCTGAAAGAAAAACTCTGTTCAGCACCAGTATTAGCGTATCCAGTACCTGGTCAAAAGTTTGTGTTGGACACAGATGCGAGTGGCTATGGAATAGGTGGTGTGCTCTCTCAGATCATAGATGGGCAAGAAAAAGTAATAGCATACTACAGTAAAGTCCTGTCGAAGTCAGAAAGAAATTACTGTGTCACACGAAGAGAGTTGCTCGCAATACTGGAATGTGTAAAGTATTTCCATAAATACTTGTACGGTCAGGCATTTCATCTACGAACTGACCACTCAGCGCTAAGGTGGTTATTGCAATTTAAAAACCCAGAAGGACAATTGGCGCGCTGGATTGAAAGGCTGCAGAGTTATGATTTTACCATCGAACATCGTAAAGGAGGACATCACGGCAACGCGGATGCTCTATCTCGTCGTCCTTGCAAAATGGAATGTAAACATTGTTCTCGAGTGGAAAGCAAGGAGCACATTGTCGACATACGACTTACGAATATATTGCCGGAGGAGTCATGGACCACCGAACGAGTGCAAGAAGATCAGCGGAACGACCCAGATCTCGTAAAGATTATGGAATACAAGGAGCAGGGCATACGTCCAGATTGGCAAGAATTGGCTAATGAGAGTCCAATAGCAAAGGCATACTGGGCGCAGTGGCAAAGCCTGCACTTACGAGACGGATGTTTATTCCGAGCATGGGAAAGTGAGGATGGAAAAATCACTAATGATCTTCTAGTGGTACCCAAGGCGAGAATAAATGAAGTGATAGCTGAGTATCACAATGCCTCCAGTGGAGGGCATTTGGGAATCACCAAAACCGTCGAGAAAATAAAGAAACGATTTTATTGGGTTGGATGTCATGACCATGTCGCTGATTGGATTCGGAAGTGTAAGCAATGTGCAATGGCCAAAGGTCCCACTAAGAAAAGTCGTGGTAAGATGCACCAATACACCGTGGGTGCTCCATTTGAGCGGATTGCTATGGACATAGCTGGACCATTTCCAATAAGCAACGCAGGAAACAAGTATGTTCTGGTGGTTATAGATTACTTCAGTAAATGGCCTGAAGTATACCCCATTCCAAATCAAGAAGCTAGTACAGTTGCGGATGTATTCGTCAACCAATGGATTACTCGTTTTGGTGTACCGATGGAATTACACTCAGACCAAGGTCGAAATTTCGAATCAGTTGTATTCCAAGAGATATGCCGTATGCTGGGTATATACAAAACTCGTACAACACCTTTGCATCCACAATCTGAAGGCATGGTAGAACGATTTAACCGTACCTTGGAGGAATATTTGAGAAAAGTCGTAGATAAATACCAAAGAGACTGGGATGTACATATACCAATGTTCCTCATGGCATATCGATGCGCACAACATGATACGACGGCTACTACACCGGCAATGGCAATTTTTGGAAACGAGTTAAGACTGCCAGCTGATTTAAAATTTGGAGTTGTAACACCAACGAGATCTACCGAAGGTAATTATACTAGCGAAAAGCGGGAACAGTTGGATGAAGTACATCAGTTCATCAGAGAGCGGTCGCAGATGATAAGCGATAAGATGAAGGCCAGGTATGACTTGAAAGCAAATTCAAAAGGGTTCTATGAAGGAGAGCTTGTAATGCTTCATAATCCACAACGAAAGAAAGGCCTGTCCCCTAAACTACAGACTCATTGGGAAGGACCATATGAGATTATAGCAAAGATAAATGACGTAGTGTATCGCATTCAACGTGCCTGGAATAAAAGAGCAAAGTTTAAAGTAGTGCACTTGGAGCGACTTGCGCCATATCGAGGGGAAGTATAAAAACTTGTTCGGGACGAACAAGGTTAAGAGGAGGGCAGTGTAACGAGTATCGATAGTTGATTACTCATCACTATTGTGACTGACTCTATTGGCAGCATCGAAACGAATGTCAACAAAAAGAAATAAGCGATAACCAGAACAAGCCAACGAGAAAGGAAGAGAAGAATCTCGATAAAGGAAGATTCTGGGGTGTTGCCAACAGAGTATAAATAGAGCCAGTGTTGAGAAGAAAAATCAATCGAATTCCGAACGTGAATGCGCAAACATCTATACAGAGGCAAAAGTTGCTAGTACATTAAAGAGTTATTGTAAATAGTTGATTATAAACAGAGTTGATTGTAAATAGAGTTTATTAAATAAATTGTTGCTGTATATAGTTGTATAAAATAAGTGTTGCAGTTATCATTAACAGAATCCAGTGATCGAACAAGGTAATTCAAATAGTTCACAGAATAAAAACGTAACAGTATGTATGTATGTAGGTTGAATGAATACAATTCATCTAACGGCAGAAATATGTACTACGAAATTAGTAATTCAACTTAGCAAAGACTGAAACCACATTACAATGAAAAGTAATGACACAACTCGATAAATTTGTATCTAACAAAATTGCTCTCCAGTGCAAGTACAGTGATAACACATATTAAATAATTTTTGAGTACTCCTCCCAATTTTACTTTTTATTATTATGACAGTATGTAAAGTTGTTTTAAATTTAATCAAGCAAAACTAAAACTTCATACGAGACGATAACGAGTATAAAAAACAAAACAATAAACAGAGCAAATAAATATAATAAATATATATGACAGATCTAACATTCTAGTATTGTAATTTAGCTTTCAACAAGAAAGCTTGTATAGTTTTAAAAACACCAAAATGTTAATTTGTTGTTTGTCTTCTTGGCACGTTGGCGTTTCTGTATCCTATTGAAAACCCCACTGTTCATTACCAGTCAAAATGTTGAAAAGAAAGTGTTTGCCCTTTTTGGGGCAAAAGGATGATGTCCTAAGAAAATATATATATTTCATATTGGCAAGCCTATAATAAAATTCTAAACTCGAATTCGATAACATGTTTGTCAATAGGCTTTTACAACTTGATTTTCAAGCATGCTGTACAGCATGTACGAGTTGAACTATTGCAATCTGTAAGCGATATATAAATTTTATATGGCAATGTGAAATTCATGTGGATATTACGTGGTCGTAATAGTGATACACGTGAACTTATTTTACGTAAAGGATTAAAAAAAAATTCGACCAATATAAAAATGTCATTTTTTGTTTTCCAAATCCGTGGGACTTAAAAAGGAATGACCCATATGTGTTCCCATTCAAATCGTAAACAATATCAATGTCATTTAGGTAGTAAAGGTAAGTATAATAAATAAATTATCAAAAATTATTTCTTAATCTACAATGAAATTACACTATTTTAGCTTTTAAACATTTCAAAAATCTTAGTAATCAGTTGAAATCTCACAACGAATCTTTCAACTGCACTGAATGCTATAAACAGTTTAAACAAAGATCAGTGCTAGTGGAGCATATGTGGATGACTACATATCAATGTTCAATCTGTCGTTCCGCATTCCATTACTCTTCAGAACTAGTGCAACATACGAAATGCCATTTGGGCGAGAAACCGTTTAGGTAAACGTGTTCCATTAGGTGTTCCATTTTTTCATAATTTAGCTTTTAGTTCGAAGGGACATATGCGCCTTCATGTAGATTAAAAGCTTTTATGCAAATTATGCAATAAATTATTTAACCAAAAACGCGTTTGGATGAACATGTGAAAATCCATTTTAGAGAATGTCCATGTAAAATATGTTGAAAGGTATCAAGTCAACAATCTGGTCTTACTAGGCACAGCACATTCACATTCAGATGTCAAATTATTAGAAGTGCTAAACAAAAACTGCTTCCGTAGAATATCATAAAAACTACACGATGCGGTAATGAATAGAGATGCCAACGATTAATTATTTGATTCAACTTTTTAGCAGCTTGCGCTACGATCTGTGCTTTATGGAAATAAAAAACAAAAATATGACGAAAATATTCGTTTTTGCACTTCATATTAAAACTGACGCCAAACTAATACCTTTTAGCTTTCAAAAAATATTGTCGTTCAGTTGGTTCTTCAGTCTCAGCAGAGCGACTTTTTTTAAAAGGGCTTTTATGCTGACTGTACATTTAGCAAATTTAGCCTAAATGTTACTCTAAATAAACATTTATCCATACAAAATTCTTTATCTAAATGCAACTAAATGAAAATTCATTTCTACATTTAAAATCTAAATGCTCTGCAATCATCGAAAATAATTACAATTCGAACAAGGTTTATTGAAGAACAAAAGGCAGCATTGCTATTTTGTTTGAATTATCATTTCGTTCGGTATCATTTTGTTAGTTAATTTATTATTTTTTTGTTCAAAAAAAGGTTAAAAAGCTAGTTAAAAGCTCCAAGTGGATGTACTCCCAAATCCCAACTTGGATGTTTTTGTATGCAATAGCCATTTCCATAATATAGGCACGCATTTTGCTAATTTCCCATATAGATGTGTTTATTTCTTCAATTTTGATTTAATTATGCGTGTATTTATTAAATACGACTAATAAATGTACATTAATAGATCAGCATAATGGCCCTATAAAATACATCACCTGTGCAAGTACAGTTATGAACACACGCACCTTAAATTAAACTATTTTCATTTTACTTTACACAACAACTGAAGCCAGCTGACCATTCACAACGTCGTAGATACGTCGAATGGGTGCTTGAACAACAGGCGGTGGACGGCGATTTTTCGAACAAAATTTTCTTCAGCGACGAAGCACATTTCTCACTCGGTGGGTATGTTAACAAACAAAATTATCGTATTTGGGGTTCTGAGAATCCTCAAGTAATTGAAGAGAGGCCACTACATCCACAAAAAGTCACTGCTTGGTGCGCTCTTTGGTCCGGAGGTGTGATTGGACCTTACTTCTTCGAAAACGATGATGGAACGACTGTCACCGTCAATTCGGAGCGTTAGGTCATATGATAACCGACTTTTTTTGCCTGCTATTGAAGAATACGACTTAGAGAATATGTGGTTTCAACAAGACGGTGCCACATGCCACACAACTCGAGCGAATATGGCTTTATTGCAAGAGAAATTTTCTGGCCGCGTAATTTCTCGTCGTGGCGATATCAAGTGGCCACCAAGATCATGCGATTTGACACCGCTTGACTTTTTTTTTGTGGAGCTACGCGAAAGACCGTGTTTATGCAGATAAACCTTTAACTCTTGAGCACCTAAAAACCAACATTCGTCACGTTATGGCTGAGATACCGCCCAATATGTGTCAAAAAGTGGTCGAAAATTGCCTCAAAAGAATCGATGCTTGCAACAATTCGCGTGGTGGTCATTTAAATGATGTAGTATTTCACACATAATGTCAACGTTCAAACTTTATAATAAAAAAGAAATATCATGATAAAAAATATTTTATATGTGTTTTATTTACATTTACTTTTGAAACCGCAAAATGGATAACCCTTTATAAAGCTAAATTGTCACACACGAATTAATTAATAAATTTCAAAGTAAATTAGATATTTTGAATCGGTTTTTTTTACAAAAGAAAAGAATTAAACAAATTTTTAATGTTTAACAATAAATTTTCTTTTAACACAAATAATTTTTTTTTTTATTTTTAACAAATCTTTTTTTTTTATTTTAACAAAAACATTTTTTACAAGAATCAATTTTTTTGCAATAAATTTCATTACTTACCAATTTCTTTAAAACAAATTACAACAAATTCATATTCACAAAAAAAAATGATTCGATATCTGAGCTATCAGAGTCTGACAAATCAGTTTCCAGATTCTTCATTATAAGCAATCTCATAACATCCTCATCCAACAAAAGGTATGAAGAGAAAATTGAAGAACTATTGGACATTGAAGTTATTAAAATTGTGTTTCTAAGTAATATATACATAGACATAACATTTGTATTGACTTTGATTTTTTATGTAATAGATGCTTTGATAAAAATAAAAAAAAAACACATTTTTACGTAAATCGAAATCAAAACAATTTTCAAAGTGGTTCAAATGTCATAAAGTATTTGCTGTATACTCGTATGTTGTATTTGGGAGCTCACAGCTGTTCATGTGTATTTAGGAGTGCTAAAAATCGTTACTGAGCTAATTGAAGTATCTGTAATCGATAGGAGATAAAAATGCTTGCCTTTTTAAAGTTAAATATTTGAATTAAAATTGCCCACTGTGCGCTGTCTTGGGTCGACTGTGTAGTGTTTGGGTATATAGAGATCCTTGAATATGTGCACTCTTACGGATCACATTGCTGGCAGACGACTAGACTAGGGAAAATCATCTTTTTTTTATCTAATATGTTATTATAAATTAGAAGTTATATTACCACTTCCACTGTTATTTTTACCTAGCACTATAGACTTGTGCGAAGGCTGCTCCCGAATGGCAAATATTTTTTGTTTTTCAAGTTCAAACCAAAACAATGACGGTCAGAGAGCTGATTCCATAGATTGAATTCAAAAAATTTGTAATTATATTTGCCCCAGGCCTTTTACAATGTGCGCACACATTTTTCATGTGTTGTCGAACCCAATTATTACATATGCTCTACAATGTAAACAGACCTATTGGGATTAGTTCTACAATTGATTTATGTAACTGGTATATAAAGCCTGAATGGACAATTATGTATAAATTCTATATAGCAATTTGCAACTCCTATGGAGATTATGTGCTCGTAACAATATAAGAGCCGAAATTTCAACAATGAACAATGGAGATCCAATACATAAAACAGCAGACACAAACTGATCTACCATTTCACTGAACGTACGTGCACAGAAATATAATTAAGAGTACTTTTGTTGAATATAATAGAGATATTTACTTGCAGTTGATGAAAAGAAAAGTTGATACATAGAATGTGCTAGACCCAGTTAGAAGAAAATTTAAAAAAATTGATAGAAGGCATATATGTATATAAAATTTAAGCAAGAACCTCACTTGCATACATACAATTTTATTTGCTGTACACACAAGTGCATATGTACATACATTCCTACATGCCTAGACGATACATACTCTCTGCCAAGGTGAATAGCACATGTTGTAAACGTGCAAATGAAAGCGTATTCATAAATAATTTTGTTTACATGTACTATATGATAGTAAAAAAAATCTCTTACATTAAAAATTAAAAAGTTAAGTTTACCCAAGATTATGAAAATAATATAAGAGACAAAAAAATTATTAAAAGGAGTAGAAAACCAAGAATATTATTGAACTAGGACAATAATATTTACAAGTTCATCAGTATAATATGCCTTAGTACGAGGAGATAAGCACGTATGTACATGACATTTGCTGTACATTTTATATTACACACCGCCACGTGAGTGTTTTAAAAAATTTACCTGAATGCATGTGTGCGCATGATGAGGTACTCACATGATGACGTTATTACGACCAGTAGTGATGAAACTAAAATCAATTGAAAGAGTAATAAACGTAAAAACAGAGCGAAATGAAATAGAAGAAAATGCGAGTAGATACTCGTACTCGTATACAATAACACATGTACTCGTGCCTAATAGTAATGCATAATGCCGCTTCTCGCAATGACCCCTCCTACCTCTATCGAAAATCACTTCGATCACAATAAAACAAGTTTTTTGTTCTCTCTTTCTTTTTGCTGTATCTCACGATGTAGTAATGAACGCCACATGGTAAATTAACCATATTCATCATATAAGTATATCATACATATAAAGGGTTTCCCATTAAGAATGATAGGATTTGAAATTTAAATTTCCGGAAATAAAAAATATTCTCCGATAACGCTCGCCATTCACAATAATGGAAAGTCTTTCTGCGTTCTTAAAATGATGAAAATGATGAAATGCCAAACTTTACTGAACACAAAGGACATCAAATGTCAAAAATTAAAAAACAAATATAGCCTCCATAAAATCCTATCATCGAGGTTAATTGAGCTGTTCTTTAGTCTTGTTGTATGTATATTAATATTGAATGAATGAGTGAATGAATGAAAGTATCGTGAGTTTTTTGAGTTAGTTGAGGTTGTGTATTATTTTAATAAATGAATAAATTTTATGACTAGCCAGTTTTAAATATATATATATATAGTATATATAGATATATAAAGAAGTACACATTTATATATAAGCGTCGAAAGAGAAAAACGACAATTTAATGAAATATTTAGGGCCGTTTCAAATGTGCAGCTAACTTTCATCGGTTCGATAAAGACTGCTAGCGTTATCGGACCGATATATGTTAGCTGCGCACTTGCTAATATAAGCTTTAACAGGCAGCAAATGTGTCCGTTAACTTTAGTTGTTCGATAACGCTAATAGGCAGCTGAGCAAACGGTCCTTAAATATGGATAAGAGCCTATTTACATATTGATAAACGATTTTTATTTTCAAGCATATAATAATACTTTTGAAAATGAAGATATACCCTAAAGAGGAGCAGTTTGATCAAACTTTACAACTGAATAGAGGATATATTATATATTAAACTGTTGCCTTTAAGAGGGTTTGACCACTGCCTACGTTTGGTGAATACCTTCACAATATATATTGCAATTGCATCAGCTAACGCTTTTTCCAATAAGATTGCTATAAATTACTGTAGATAAATTTAGAAATATTTATGTAATGTCCACCTTATTTGGGCTTTCATAAATACTTTTCGAAATAGATGTATTCGTTTTAATGTTAAGTTATTATTCTATTATTATTCATTAGCTATGTACTTATCAATAAGTATATACATTTTTATATATTTATAGATTTTGTCACATTTATGGTATAAATTATGAAAAATGCTATTAATTGCAATTTATTTAAAAAAAAGTGGAATATTGTTTTTAATGAGAAGTTACTAAATACAGCAGACTGAATATTCGTATTAAGGTTATACTATTTATTACTAATAATATATGTACCTATTAGTAAGGTGAATTAAATATTTTATAGATTTTATCGGATTTTACGATGTTCATTATACTATTGCATACAGTGTAATTGGATGAAAGTAATCCGTTTGTATTCTTTAAATCCATACGAACTCATATAAACAAATCAAATTTACGTGAATCATTTTATAAATATCCAAATAATATTCTCTTTCTCTCTCTCCAAATGGTATATACAGCATAGCCGCGCTAACATGAACTCTGTGGTATGTATTTTTATCTGATTGACAAACGAGAAAGGAACTACATATTTACAATATTATCTGACATAATGAGGAGAGACTAAAACACTTTTTTTTTAAATATTTTAAAATATTATACATATAAAACTTATGATATTCACATTTTAGGTCACTGTTCTGAAAGAACCAAAAGAAACAAAAAATATTTTTTAATATCAAATAAATGCCTAACATTTTTAATAGCTTTGTTTCGAAAGAGTTAGAAATTCAACTCAATACAACTAATTTACTTAACAATGTCTGTGCGTATTATTGTCGTACAATGGTGTGATAATATGATGAATGTAAAAGCGCAAGCACAGAAATTATATTAAATTGCACAGCCCCACAATAAAAAAAAGTATGACGTCTGACAGACCAGACCAAAAGCAAAATGTCTGACTCACCAGAGTAGTTATATTATATGGATTTTGAATCGCAGAGATCGAATCCGTGGTCGGATATCCTCCATCTCTCTCAGGTTTTTTTCTAAAACCCAAAAAAAACACAAAAGCATCCCAAACATAAAGGTTATGTTAGGTTAGCTTAAGGCGGTTGTCCATTTTCACGTACTAACTTAGGTCAAATAAGATCCATTGTGATGCTGCCGGTGGGCTACCCCATTTCCCTTGGGAACCGAGCCGAGCTTCCGGTAAAGCGTAGAATTTGTCCCAGCTGACAGTGAGCCAGCTCGGTGAGGTTACGAATAAAGTGACATCTAAAACATAAAAACATGTTTAAAATTAAACGCAAGCTGTCGATATAAGAAAAAAAACGGTCGATTTTGTGATCAAATACTAATTTAATATTATCATATACTATATTTTTTTAAATGTTCTTCTACAATAATTCAACTAAGTTTTAATATTAAAAGCTTATAAATAGGCTGAAATGAGTTTAATTTAAATTTTAGACAATCGCACACGTGAGCATTTTCATATACCTAAACTTTCCAGATTTTACTTAGTTCCTATTACCGAGAGTATACTGTATTTGTAACTATGTATAATATCATATACAACAAACACCAAAACAAAAACAAAAATCTATCATACACGTACGCAATAGCTCAAAAAAAAATAATAATGCAAAAAGGTCACCTTGTGGATGTTTGGTTAAAAGAGCAGCAGTAGCAGAAGCAGTAACGCCAGTACAGCGGCAGCAACATGGAATCACTGACACAACAACAAAAACAACAACAACAATAGTAGCGCAATATTTCCAGCTAAAGCGTTAATAGCTCTTTCATTCATTATATCCAAAATTTCGTCATACATCCTGAGCGCAGCCACTATTGACTGTCAATTTGTCTGCTTGTCTTATATGAGCCGCTGCTATGATTAGCATGCGTATTCAACATAAGAAAACTCACACTATAGGTATAGGTAGGGGTATACGTATGAGGGTATTCAAATGTTTGTATATACGATGATGTGTTGCCGTCGTTGCCCAAAGCAATGAAATACAACAGCAACAACAACAGCAAAAATAAATATCCAGCCACAGAAATGAATAAAATTCTTTGAATTTGTCGATGAAAACAGTTCGCAACGAAACGGCGAAGTGAATAGACGTTGTTCGATTTGTTCAACACATTAGTGAATATATACAAGAGGAGTGACAGTGTAAAGTTAAAGTGTTAATTTTATAAATGTAAGAAATTGATTTAAAATTAATTTGTTTTTAATAAAAGTGTTTCTCTGGTGGTTACCGCCAACAAAGTTAATTAAATCATTCACGTATTGTCTTTAGTTATTCACAAATAGACCACGAGGAATCTGTTTAAAAAGCGTTAATTAAATACTATGCATCAATGAAATGTACCGTCACATGTACCGTCATGCTACGCTCTATAGAGAATAAATAACATTATAAATATTCCAATAATAATATGAAAAGCTACATATGATCTCATCTTACATTGTATACGTAGATGTACATACGAGTATAAACAGCAAAATTTTTAATCGAATTTTAATGCAATTGTATTTGTTTACTTTAGATTTTACAGAGATATGGCTACCTAAGATTTGTTACATTTTTTCAGTGCATTAACCTTCAGTTATCTCTACTTTTTTTTTTTGCCATCTCCTTACCACACAAAACATGTTTTGACCCCGGTACAGATGTTGCTACATAGCAACATAGCAAGACTACTTGCACTTTTGTTACAGACATGCGCATTGCTTCTTAAGAGGCATTTTCCAACAACAACTGCTAAAGAAAATTCTCCCCGCAAAAAAATATACATTTTTATGAAGCAGCTGTTTTATTTGCCGCTACAATGCGCAGTGGGTGCCATTTAACTATATCGCAGCAAGGAAAATTCATATACATTTGGCTCGTGCGGCTTGTTTTTCCACAATAACAACAACAGCAAAGCGAAAAGCCGCTGTAAGAAATACACTTTTGGAATGTTTGCATGCATGTGTATGTGTTTGTTTACGTGCTAACATTTGACTTTGAAAACATACATTGAAGGACGAATGTTTTTGTGTACATGTAAAATATTGTGGCTCCCTCTCATCATGCATAATTAGGAAGCAGCAGAATCAAAAATATTTACCCTGGGAATACTTACTTATATTACAAGAAAAAAGCCGCAAGGATAAAAAAGGAAGAACTACATATCCATAGGAATTTTGTGGGAGTCATTTCTAACCTACTCAAAGGAAACCGTAGTACGGATATTTGTGCCATTTTATGATGATGCCCATTTTATGATGATGAAATAAAATCGGAAAAGAGATTTAAATAGATCTTCTACATATTTCATCATTTCATCGTAAAAACTTACACCGAATTTGCTATGTGAAAAATGATTAGCAAAAAACCAGTCGAAAGTACATTATTGCATCCGATGATTGGGGGTTCTAACCAATTTGGTTCATTTAAATGGACGGATTGCTATTAAACAACCAATTATAGGGATTCATATTTAGTGGCTAAAAATATTATATAAAATAGGAACGCCACACTTATTAATTGATATAGCTCTAATTCATAGCTATTTTATGTTAGTGTAATAAGACTGTTAGAATATTTATATATGGGTTTTGAGATTCAAAAGATCCGTTCAGTATTTTCAAAATCATCAGTATTTCGATTCTTGTGAAATGGTGGGCTATTAGGACCTATAAAATGTACAAATTACTGTAGATGAAACCTGAATAAACCAATATACCCCAGAGAGAAAAATACATTTAAAACAGTGAACTGCGAAGGGGGAAAACTGCTTTTTTGTATGGGAAAGTCATAAAGACTGTTTTTTTTTGTATAGCCCTAAAGATGCCTTAATAAACTACTTTCAAAAAAGAAATTTTCAAAAATTCTTGAAAAACGGCCCCATTTGTATAAATAAAGTTTTGTTTCACCAAGACAATGAGTCACCTCACACCTCATCGATTGCCATAGCGAAAATTCACGAATTATAGTTGGAACTGCTCGACCATCTTCCTTACTCGTCAGATTTAGCCTCAAACGTCTTTGTTTCCTGAGTTAAAAGTTGCACTCGGACGATAGAGATGTACATACGTCAATTGAAAAGGTCATAAACCTTCTTAAAAAATTATTTTGTAGAGCAACAGGCCTAGAACTATTTGAAACGATTGAAGAGATGAGAACACCCCTGGGAGAAGTGTGTAGATTAAAAGCTAAGCTAGAAAATTCGCATGAAGGATAGAGATTTTCGTCAAATGAGAAGGCCATCACTTTCGTGAACAATTATTTGGAAGAGAAGGGAACATTGCTGGGGAAAAGTTTACAGATTTAAAACTTAGCTAAAATTTGCTTTCAGAGAATAGAGATTGTTGACAAGGCGACTAGAAAAATAAACATAAATTTGAGGGGAAAATATCTTATATCTTAGTTAGGTCGGATATTTTTCAATCCATATTTCTTGTAATTTTATTACGACAGTATTGTAATTTGTTCTAGTTTCGAAGTCATTGCTTATGCACTTTCGCATACATATACTATACATACATAGATATACCTTCATATATAGATTTACATTGAGTGTAATATTACTTGTAATTTTAACACGACAGTTTGTTAAATTTCTGTACATTTTGGTGCCATTGCTTATATATTTTCATATACATATACTATACGTACATACATATATAGATTTACACTGAGTGATGACAAATACCGATATACATTCCATATACAATATATGTACCTACATGCCACCATATACATATAAAAATAATTATGCGAGTATTTCGCCGGTACTTAAATTAATGTATACAACTGGATTTCTCTCTCTCTCTATCTCTTTTTCTCTCACTAGTGTACCAAAAGGCCATACGTCATTTAAACGATTATTATAAAACTTTAATGACTCAGTGTAATTAATATATATTACTTTTATTGTTACTACAATATTATATCTACGAAACATATTTATGGATAATTTTCGCACTACGATTATTTTCCGGCAACATTTGAAACTCAAGTTAATTAAGATAAGATAAGGTAGCTCTGCTGAATCAAATTGAACTCCATATCATGCAGATATTATAAAAAGTACACACGATCAATATAGAGTACATAAAGAATATATGGTTTATTTTCTTTTTTTTTTTTTAATATTTCTATAAAAAAAAAATTTAACTATTAGTTATACACGAGACCATAAAAACACGCATTGAAATTTAATCGAAGTAAATGCAATAAGTTTATTTTTTCAAGTGAATCATATATATTGCCAATATGTATATTATATAATATTTATAAGGTTTATTAAATATTTAAATTCATTATAAACAAGTATTTCTTAGTAATAAATGCGCTGAATACCCTACATACATAAATTTAAAAGAAAGCTTCATTGTGTGCAAGTATATACACGTCAATTAAAAAAAAATGTAGAAAAAAAATCACAAATATTAATCATTTCTATTGGAATGCGCGTGATAATGCAAAAGTAAGCAAATGCGTTTCGTTCAACCACCCGCGCAATACAAATAAGCTTCTCCTCCACAAGTAAATGAGCAATAAATGATGAAATAATGTTAATTAATTTTATACTTGCGTATGTATAATTTCGGCAATTAATCTCTTTGCTATGATACGTTTATATATCTATTACAATAGGTTAACCTCCATGAAGGTTAAATAGAAATAAAATACTAAAATTTTCTGGTCTGTATTATTTGGAAAATTATTGAATAGAATTTTTATTTGCAAACTAAGCCATAAACTACATATATTAAGTCTATTTTTACAATATACACATGTCTAGGGAAGTAGAAGTAGAAGAAACATATGTTTTAATAAGAGAAATATTGTTGCCAGCTCACATGGATGAGTATACAGTGATTTCATTTCACATAACGATGAGACAAAATTAAAATCAAAGTTAGTGAATTTAGAGTCTTTGAGTCTTTCTTTCAAAATTACTTAAATTTAGAAACTTCACTTGAGTTTTGTGATTGTCTTTTTTTTTTTTTATTCTGTTAAAATGTTATTTAATTAATTTTCTTGCTTCATTTTAGTAGATCACAACAATGGCTGCTGTTAAGGATAATCTTTTGTCGCAAGTGGCTGAGGTCTTGCCAACATCTGGCAATAAGATTACCATTGTTGGTGTCGGCCAAGTTGGCATGGCATGTGCTTTCAGTATACTGACACAACATGTCTCCAATGAGATCTGCTTAATGGATGTGTGTGAAGATAAATTGATCGGTGAAATGATGGATTTGCAACATGGTTCGAATTTTATGAAGAATCCCAAAATTACTGCCAGCTCTGATTATGCTGCATCGGCTGGTTCACGGTTGTGCATTGTTACTGCTGGTGTCCGCCAAAAAGAGGGTGAAACACGTCTCTCGTTGGTGCAACGTAACACTGACATTCTAAAGCGCATAATTCCAAAGTTAATTGAAAACAGTCCAGACACGATTCTTTTGATGGTCTCGAATCCAGTTGATATTATGACGTATGTGGCTTGGAAATTATCGGGACTACCAAAGAATCGTGTCATCGGTAGTGGTACCAATTTGGATTCATCACGTTTCCGTTTCTTGATGTCACAACGTTTGGGTGTTGCACCAACCTCATGCCATGGTTGGATTATTGGAGAGCATGGTGATAGTTCAGTGCCCGTATGGTCGGGTGTAAATATTGCCGGTGTACGTTTGCGTGAGATGAATCCAAATATTGGCACAACCGAGGATCCTGAGAAATGGAATGAATTGCACAAACAAGTTGTCGATTCAGCCTATGAGGTTATCCGTTTAAAGGGCTACACTTCATGGGCTATTGGCTTGAGCACTTCGTCATTGGCTTCGGCAATTCTTAGGAATACCAGCAATATCTTTGCCGTCTCAACTTCAGTTATGGTGAGTATAGTGAAGTACTTCAATTGCCAATTAGTTTAAACATTTTCTATATTATATATTTTCTTAATAGGGTGAACATGGCATTGATAAAGACGTTTTCCTTTCGCTGCCGTGTGTGGTAAATTCTAATGGTGTCACCTCAATTGTTAAACAAATTTTGACACCAGTCGAGATTGGACAATTGCAAAAGTCAGCCAACATTATGGCTGAAGTACAATCTGGACTTAAGTTTTAAATTTAAATAAAGTATAAAGCATAATATACATCAAACTTAATATTTGCTTAAAAATACAAATGTATAAAATGTTTAACTAACTATGAATTAAGATGTATCATGTCACTGAGACAAAAGATGAGAATGATTGGTAACAAATTGTTAAAGTAAGAAAAAGAGCGAAGAAAAAGTATTTACATTTCCTATAAACACACAAACACTCACACATAAACACATATACTCGTATTTAATGTAAATGCCATTTTATCTAATATGCATTGTATATTTGTTTATTATTTTTATTTATTCATATATATTTTATTTGACAATTTTAATGTATTATTTTATTTTATTATTCCTAATCAATTATGATCAATAATAAACAATTTATAATTATTTTCACAATATATAAAATTCAATCATTATGTTTTTTTTTCTTTTTTATCCTTGCAAAGAAATAAACATATTAAAAACTGGAGTACAAATTATAGCCAAATATTTTGTCATATTGAAAATAGTAAATTTTTGTTCACATCTTATAGGATAAATAATATTCGAATTTCGATTATTATCACTTCATAAATATAATGGAGATACTATAAATCAACCGCATCTACCTCATTAGTGTAAATTTATAGAACGACGTATGTATGTATAAATGCGTAATATTAGTTGCTCAAAGTAAATGCATACTTACAATACTCTAGTCAAAATCTATCTCAATATATTCGACAAAGCAAATCAAACAATTTATTACAAGCATATATATTCACATTTTAGCAGAAATTTTCCGTATTATCATATATGCTTATATTGTACGATTATAATATGTAATTTTACACATAAATATTACATACATACTTGCACCTTTTTAATAACATACATATTTAAATAAAACCAATAGTAGTTGATGATATTGCAGAAAAAAATTATTTTAAAGTTTATACATAAGTAACTAACAGCACGTATATAAATAATAAAATATACTCAGGAATAAAATCAAATTGTGATAGTTTTATCATTTCTTTAACGAAATTAATCATAATAGATCGTATTTCAAATAGTAAAGACACAAACCAACCGAAGAAGTACAGCACAGTCTAGATAAAAAAATTTGAATTTATTTATTTACTTGTGTAATTCATCATTATTTATCGTTGATCCAACAGTCGCCAGAACGTGGGCAACCTCTTCAATATCTTACTCAATATTATACTCAGGAATAAAATCAAATTGTGATAGTTTTATCATTTCTTTAACGAAATTTATCACTATAGATCGTATTTCAAATAGTAAAGACACAAACCAACCGAAGAAGTACAGAATTTATTTATTTACATTATTATTTATCGTTAATCCAACAGGCGCCAGAATTTGGGCAACCACTTCAATATTTTGTCCTTTTACCGAACTGTAGCTTGGTGTATGAAATTAGTCTGATCATAGAATGAATATATCAGAACATGGGCGAAATCGGATGAAAACTAGCCTACCTCTCATACAAAAGTTTGTTGTTGAATGTGTGTTTTAGAACATTTAGCTGCGAATTATATAGTTATCAATCCTGTGAGTACGATTATGTTAACTGAATATGAAACATATTTGAAAACGGTAATCGGAAATAAGCCAATAGGAAATCAGCAAGCCACGCCTACTTCTTAATGTGATTCCCATACAAAGTCGAGGAATTAAAATAAAAATTTTAACCGCCGCAACTTACAAACTATTCAGCGTAGAAAAACTATATTTAAGCTGTTAATTAGCATTGTAAGGATAACTAGATTTATAAGAAATTTTCGTTCCATGCCTACTGTTTATAGTAGCTCCCATACAAAATGCCTGAATTTTTTTTTAAATTTAAACCGCTGTAACTTCGGTGGTGTTTTGCCTACGACAACCATATTTGACATTTAGATCAACCACCAAGTCTCACCCACTTCTTAATGTGGCTACCATACTGTTTCAGCTGCTGTTACACTATCACAATGGTAAATTCTGGCTCTTTGATCACATAATAAAATTTCCTGTTACTAATTTTTTAACAATAATGAGCTCTTGAACGAGCTTCTCTGCCAGTACTGTTATGAATGTTAATTTTTGGAAAATATTCGAAGAGACCTACTCATATTATTCTGACATTACTTTTTCTAAGCTCTGTGGATATCTTTTCTTTTCGATATTAAAGTTCTGCTTCAGTCGGGGATTTAACCCACAACTAACAGATCAGAAGGCCAACGCACTAACAACTGAGCTACGGCACCCACCTTTTTTACTTCCTCTAAATTATCAAGTTCAGTCAAATTTTGCCAAAGGACCGTAACATACATTGATCACATCCTGATCACTCACTAAATTGAAATCAAGCGTCAGTGGTGTTAATCATGATTTCAGAGCGTCTAAACCCATAATTCGGCGTAGTGTGTATGAAATAGTAGTTTAAAAAATACTACTGTAGTTTAAATTAATTTATTAATCACCATGCTATATACATATCAAAATGTAAACAGCAAGACGCCCACGCTTGCAACCAAATAAAAAATAATAACAAAAAACACATGAAGTGTGCCAAGATGTGGTCTTCTTTTGTAAACGTTAACAACTGAGTACACTACCGGTACCACATACGGAACTACAAGAATTATTACATTCGTGATCAAAATCAAAACAAATAGTTCTTCATATACTACAATTAAGTAATATAAATAAAGTACCTATATAAAAGTAATAAAAAATGATTATACTAGGTATAAAACCAAAGCACACAAGATAATCCGATTCAATTAAGATTTTTTTATCTACGCTAGGCTGCTAAAATGTATTTTCTAAGTATTCACATAATTTTTGTACTCTGCGCCTTTGTCAATGCAAACTATACAAACTTGTCGCAGAAGCAACCACACCAATTTTCCCTTCAAAGGATACAACAGCAGAATATTGAAATACTTGAAGAGACTATACAACTAGGTTGGAAAACATTTTGTAAGTTCGCAAATAGGTACTTTAAATTACAATTAATGTGACTTTTTGAATATTTCCATCTTTGTCCACATAGGTGAATCACCAGTTGATGAAACTGTAATGTTCCTTCACAATGGCATTAATCCCAGTGATGCCAGCATACACGTAATGACACTAACTAATCACAGTGTAGAACTACCCATTAAATCTCTTTCTGAAATATGTGATTTTGATATTGATCCAAAGCGTAAAACTCTACTATATGTGAATGCCTATTTCACATCAGAAACATATTTTAGCGTATGTGCCCATTTGAAATTGCTGCAGACAACACGACGTGATCTCAATATTATTGTGGTGGATTTTGCTAAAAATATACAACAATTATACTATACATTACGTTATAATGTGGTATTGTATGGTGACACTGTAGCAAAAATCCTAACAACACTCACACAACACGGTATAAAACCGCAGGATATAACATTGGCTGGACATTCGATTGGTGCGAATATTGCTGCACTTGGTGCTACACTCTATGCGAATAATGATACAAATCATATGAGTCCTACTAAAGGGACAAAAATAGGTCAAATGATTGCCATTGATCCAGCATTGATGTGTCAAAGCAAAGATATTTATGTTCAACCGAATATTAGCTCACGTGTTGTGGTCATACATAGTGAGGGTGATATATTTGGTGTTCGCAATGCATTGGGCACTATTGATATTTATCCCAATGGTATTGGTTATTATCTTACACGTCGTAAGAAGCTACAACCTGGCTGTGAGACAAAACTCTGCAGTCATATGTACTCGTTTGCAATGTTTATGGAAGCTCTCATTGAGAGTGCAATGATACCAGCTGTCCGTTGTAACACTTGGTTAGATTTTCGCAAAGGTATTTGTGATTACAATAATACAGTTGCCATTGGTCTAACATATCCACAAAAAGCGAAAGGTATCTATTTTTGCGTGACACAACCAAGTCCACCTTATACTTTCATGGAACACGGATTAAAGTATAAAAAGAGAACCGTATCGTCATCGTCGTCTAAATCAATGCTGAAGTTTAAACGTGGACATTCGAAAAAACAATGAATATTTTTTTAATAAAAATGCAATAGATTAATATAAAAACTTGTTTATCTGCCATTTCACTCATACCAATCGTTGGTTTTTCGCAGTGTTGTCAACGCAAGTTGCTTTAGGTAGTTTTCAAAAAGAATCACGGGTAAAAGTACGTCAGGTTAAATAGCTTTAGTGAATTTTAAACAAATAAGTTTTCCGTGGAAAATTGTAAGAAAATAGTCAATTTTGATTCAATCAATTTTTTATTTTGTTTTATTATATATGATAAACTGACTTAAAACAGTCACTCAGTTCCTTTGATAATAATAACGATCCAACTTTTACAGTGAAATTTACTACTGACAAGTGTTTTGAATTTTGTTATTCAGCCTTTTTTTTTTAATTCCGAAATCATGAATTTCAGAAGTAGTAAAAAGTTGTCTATCACTTGTAAGATGCCAACGATCAACTCCGTATTGGTTAGTGTGACCAGTAGAACTACTAGAGGAGCGTTTTTTCCAATTCGGCCGTCATAACTCGTTCCAATTTGTTTTCACGCCATTTCCAATCTTTTGTTTTCCTGTAAATTCATCTCAGAAAGAATAAAAAGAGAATTAATGGATATTAACACATGCTGTGTCAGAATTTCATATTATGCAAATTGTGCCATTACAGACTTTTGATACACTGGCTAAAATTTCAGCAAAACTAAGCAGAATATCTGCATTTTTATTACACTTTTCTATTTTTTCCTTCGAATTCACCGAAAAATATGTGACACGCTTGGATTTCGATCATGCGAATTCCTATTTGCAATATGGATTGTCGAAATCGAAACATCTGCGCTTGATGTTATAATATACTTTGATATAAGCAAAACACACGAAAGATGTATTTCAAACACAAAAATCAAATAAAAAAGCAAAGACATATTTCCAAAAACCGAATGACCACACAAGAAGTGATTGATTGCTTAAAACACGCTTAACTCACTTTCTATCCCTGGTGCAGAGTTTGTTTGCGATTTAAGAATTGTGCTTGATGTTTCAAACAAGCTAAAAAAATAACCACTTATTCCTTATTCCGTATTCCTAAGTAAAAATTGTAAAATTTTATAAACTATTTCCACTGCTTACATCATATAATGATTTTAGATTTTTTTTAAGATTGCAATAAATTTGATTTATAAAAATGCACACAGGATTTAAACATATTTTTTCAAATTCGATATTAAAAATTTCTGCTTTACCTTTATTTGAATTTAGTGCATGTTAAAATTTCAGCGTTGGCAATATTGGTTGTCCGCTCTCATTTTTAGTATAATTATTCTACGTGCTCTCTCCTTCTTCTTTCTCTTTAATCAAATGCAATGGCTGAAAATAAAACAGCTGTTTTTCCTCCGTCTCATCTCTTTACAATGAGCAGAAATGCAAGAAAGCAAGCAATATCTCTCCTTATCAGTCGCTCTCGCCCAGAGTTTCAAGCTGCTGCGTATACATAATTCATTTGCTATGATATAAGCCAAACAAATTACCTGTTATTATTGCCAACACATATGTTGGCGATGTGTATATGATCGTTTAATAGACGTTTATAGACGATCGTTTCGGTTGAGAGTATTAAAGTTAAAAGTTCAAAGCTTAGTTTCAGTACGATTTGTGAGCGATCGAGTTGTATAAAACGGATAAAATTATTATATGGAAAACAAATAAAAAGCAAAAAATGAATGGAAAAATATCGTAGAAACTTAAAAGTAAACCAATGCTAATATTGCATTTCAAACGCGTTTCAAGTTTCAACACAAAAATCTGTGAAAACGAAAATCGTAGAAATTAAATTAAAGTAATGTATGTAAATTAAAGAAATAAAAACTAACATTCAATTGTGATGAAATATTTAAAACGATAACAAAAATGACTAAATAATTAATCAGTTAATAAAACAAAAAAAAAATGTATAAAAATAGTGTGTACGAACATACATATGTGCAATATGTTCGGAGAAATAATTTTAGAAAAATAATTATATGATTTTATTTTGTGTTTTATTCAATACCAATACAACAAAATACAAAATAAATAATATATTGTCTAAATAATAAAAGTATTAAAAAGCTGTTTTAACCTCAAAAATTATATCGATATACAGAGCAGACGTGTTGAAACGAGTAAAATAAAATTCAGTGATGGCGGTGGTAGCGGTTTTGTGTTTAGTTCGATTAAGTATTGCGTTAAAAGTTCAATCAATATGAAAAATACTACTTACTTATATACATCGATTCAAATATGAGCGTGCAATTGATCTACATAGATACGATCAATAGCTTCTCTTTATCTATTTATTGAGTACAAAGATATTGTGTGCCAAAAGTTGATCTATAATAAAAAAATATATATATTTATGTACTATACTTACACACATACTGCATATGAGTATGTATTTAAAAATTAATTATTGCACATTGGATCTAAAATACAAGTGATTTTATAAACGATTAATGCCGATCGATAATACTTTCTACCATTTTTGGCTATAAATTAATTAAATATGATCCTTATGATTTGAACAGTGTTCATTGTTATGCTTTTTATTATTATTACTACTATTGTTAATTATATTACTTACAAGTCAATACAATTGTCTGAATGCAGAGTAAAACTATATAATTCCATTTTATTTTGCGATTTTCCAATATTTTATGTTTATATGATACTTATATTTAAAGTAAAACGAAAAAAAAAATATTTATATAGCTAAATTAACACGAAAAAGTCCACTAAACTTATATAGATTTTCAAAATTATGTATGGGTACTAGTAGTTATTTTTTAGAGTGCACTCTGTCAGACAGAATGAAAAGTCAAAAAGTCTATAAATTCAGGCAATTCAAATATCAGACTTTCCTATTTATCTCGACATTGCAAATGATTTATATCGATTTTGAGCGATTTTGATCGATAATACATATCTTCACAGAAAAAATCAATTCGGCCTCGTGTGCAGCATTTGGGCATATGTCGGTCAATTTTTGGAAAATTTTGTGTGTGGCATGACTGAGAACGATAACAACCTACAGAGGAAATCACTTTTCGACGATTTTCTTTGGGGATACGTTAAGTACTCAACCTAAGCCCTTAGAGCAGTAACATTAATCAATTTAAAATTCGCCAATATGAGCCATACTAAATACTAATGCCTAGACATGGTCCCAGATGCTCGAAAAGGTGACTAAAAATTGGACATCCAATCAAATATGATCAGAATTACACTATGTCACAATTTGAGGGTCATTGTCTCGGGGGTGAACCAAACCAGTCCCAAACGATAGCTTTCTGCTTCACTACGTCACAATTTTTTTCATTTATATCATTTTGTTAATTTTTTATTTCGCATCGATATTACGACACATTAAACAACACCCCATCCATCGAATAGTTACAGTTCCCCTTTCATCGAAGCCTTTTAATACTTTTGTATACAATACATTCAGTCAATAAGTCAATTCGTCAATATATACATATATATATACATATATATTTAAACCTGTATTCTCTAATATTTATTCTCTTTTTTTGTTTGTCTGCTCCATTCTGTTCTTTATTTTATCTACACGCGAAAGATGTTAGCTTTCAACTCGTTTGATGCAGACTGCAGTCAGTAAATGTTTATATGCATGTTGGTATACTTGACGCATATACATAATACATACACATACTCATATAGATATATAACAAAATATCTCTCAACCTCGTCTCAGTTGAACGCATTTTAATTCACAAATTACCATGTACAATTGAAAATACAATATTATGTATTACATATACATACATATTTTTGTCGCTGTTATTACTAATGTTGATTCTATTGTTGATGTTGTTGTTGCATTATAGCCGCGTGTTTCTATCATCGGTATACTATATAATATATACAATATATGTATATATATATATATGAATATATACCTTTATATATGTAAGAATGCATGCTTTTACGATAAAATGCATGGCGCATAAAAGATAGCTAGTGGGAAACAGGAATATTTGGTAATGCACAAAGTAATGTATCGCCTTATATACATTACAAGATGCGTGAATTTTTGTACAGACATGTCCTACGAAAGTAATGTGTCGCTTTCAGTAGAGAGCAACACATTACCGCCTGCATTACCAAGCATTATCGTACATTTGCCTCTGAAATCATATCAACCGTTTTGTGTATATAAATATACACTTCTCATTACAAATAGGATAAGAAATGGTTTGTCTCTTTTTTTCACATTTAATTTATTATAATTTATTATTTATTACAATAAATATATTAAATATATCAAACATATTAAATATATTTAAAAAATACATAAATAATTATGGTTGATTATTTGTTAGTTGCTTTTTTTAAACATTGATGTTTAAAATTTTAAAAACATATAAGTACCGGGTGCCACTATACTCAATACGGATTTTTCGCATTTTATTAAGGTTTTAGAGGACACTGGTACACACATTCCTTCACGCTTCAATATGAAAAGGACTTCATCAAAACACTTTCTTGTAACACCATATTTATTGCGCTTTTGACAAAGCTTCCCACACAAACTGGCTGATTGGCCAGATTGCTGACCACCATCGCTACGTGTTTCAGGTTCTTCAGCAGCTTCTAACATATTTTCACAATCGCTTTCAATAAACTTTATATCTTTAAAATATCAAACCTTTCCAATTATAGACAAAAGCTTGCACTTCTTCACTTGTACACGCTAGAAATTCAAATAAGTATTGCGTAAACAACCAAAAGAAAGAATAGGAAAGCAAAGGAGAAAATTCTGCAGAAAACAAAATTTCGAAAAAGATGTAACGAATAAATTCGCTCAGAAAGTTTAGGAATCAACAAAAGAGAAACAAAAAACAAATGTATGCATTCCCAGTTTCCGTCTTTTCACATAGCATTTCATATATAAAAATTTTTCCTATATGAAAAAGTAATGCATGGCATATTTTCCCATTGGGTACACACATATATGCATTTGGTTCCACATCGTAATGCATGCATATACGATATGTATATATATGTATATGTGGTAGTCAACATTATATTTTTATTTGTTTTGTTGTTGTTGATTTTCAACCAAGAATTTAATTAATTTGTTACAATGTCGCTTCTGCAGCCGCAGTTTATTATAATATATTAGTTAATTTAATATGAGTAAAAAATGTATTATATACAAAAATACCATATTAAATTAAAAATTTATAAAAGAAAAAGTTAAGAAATTATTACCCACAACATTTTATTAATTTACGGTAAAATTCTTTTTTAACAAAATTAACTTCGAATTACTTTTTCTTTATAAATGTAGGCAGATTTCAATTGAAACAAATTAAAAATTAATTTTTTATTGCATGTATAGATAATTGTTTATAAAAATCACATCACATCAAACTGACCTAAAAACGATATCGAAATATATATAATATAGTAGAATGAAAACGCAGCGATATTCAACCGAAAGCTCCGACCATAGCTGATCTGTTGCTGTTAGTATCAAATACATATGTATATGACTAGCAATAGTGTATAACAAAAGTAAATTTTAGGGATTATTCTGAATGAAATACATAACAATTAATACATAGGTTTAAAACGAAGTTAGATCCTCTGTCGAATTTGTTGAATTTTTTGATGGAACGATTGATAATAATAAAATGATTGAAAATAATATTAATGTTAGAAGTGAATCGATTTGTCACTACGCTTGGTAGTGAATAGGCATAGTTGCCTATTCTGGGGACATTGACAGTCTGTGATCTGAAAAACTAAAAGTGTCTTAGGAGAGATTAATGCATCCTGTAAAAGTAGCGGCGTGATTATAACGAAGGTCTGGAGGCATCATTGAATTGTATTTTTTTGAAAAACAACAAAAAATTCTCAGTTACGGTAAATCCCTAGCGCTATTGCTTTAAAATAACCCACTCTTTTGGATTAAAATGGGATACATGAGCCTACATATTATATGTTTCAACGAAACGATGCCACAAGCCACCCAGTATGATCCGTATGAGGTATATTGGAAGATAAGTCCTCGGGGTATGTCATTTCAAGGTTTAATGACATCAGTGGCAATATTACGAAAACATGAATTTTATAGAGCAGTCCCCAAGAAGTACACATCAGAGGAAATGTTGATGAGAAAAAGTTATTGATTGATGGCTGGATCTAACAGTCCACCGTGTTAGATTTGCTTCCTGTGCCGCTACGAAGTAATTTGTCGTTATTCAGGAACAACTACATACATTTTGTAAAGGAGTTTCTTAAGACGTAAGAATACATAGAACGTACAAATGTTCATGAAAATATTTGGTAGCATGAATGGGAAAAAATCGTGGGTCAAAACCGGCTTGAAATTCGTACTGGTTTTGATCCACGATTTCATCGACCCTAAATACGAATAAAAATGTAAAGCTCGTACCTTAGAAAAGATCTAGTTCTGCCTTTAACATTATTTTACTTATATCACAATTTAGATTAGTGTCGTTAAATGGGTAGAATCTAATATCATAAAAAAGCAGCTATGTTCTTTTGTAAATTTCATAAAATAGACGCTATTATTGCGCTCCTCCTCATTTGTGCAGTTTAACGTAAGTTGTCTTAGGAACTTAGGACTCAAAAGCCAAAGTACTACGACCTAAAAGACATTTCTAGTATTTCTAACTAAAGACAAAAGTCAAAACATTACAAATTTCCATTTTATTGGAATTTCACAATAAACTGTATCGAAAAAATGTATAATAAATAATTGTTTGACCGTTACTGATTTGAAATATTTTTCGCATATTCAGTCGGTACATATCGTATCGCACTCCATTTTTCAAGTTGTTCATATTTATACAGATGATTCACATATTATTCTAGAATTTCCAATTTTTGTTGCTGTAAATTTGCTGTTATTTTTGGTTACTTGGTCTTGGTTGTTATTTGACATGCAGAAAGTGAAACTCTATTTACTCTATATATTAAAAAAAAAAAACAAAAGTGACAACGACAATTACAAAAAATAGACGAAAAAAATATATAAATATTTATCAAACTGCAGATGCGACGCAATTATGGCATTTTATATTATTTATAATACCTACGTTTTACTTATATTAAATCAAAATATTAACGACTATACACACGTATCTACATTTTAAAACGTTTAAGAAGAATTTTATCAGAAACAGCAACATGCTCTCTTATTATAATCTTTATTCATTTTGTAAGGTTTCTTTTTTCACAGACAAACGTAAAATAGGTCAATTTTGGCTTATTCAAATAATTTTCAACTTTAATAGTGTTAATAAATTTTGTCAATATTGAAAATATATTAGTGGAAGATTTGAATAAATCAAAATTTAACACACTTGTTGGTATATGTTGTGCTAAATTTTGATTTATACTTAGTACAATATATTAAAAAAAAATTAACTAATTAAGCAAAGATTTTAAAAATTAGAAAATTATTACAAAAATTTTATTTTATATATTTTACACAGCAATATTACTTTTTCCAAAATTTTTCATATCATAGATACACATAGATAATAAATTAACTTGACTTTAGTAAAAATATGTAAATGAAAAATAAATCGAAAAATATTACGACGACATTTATCAAGTGTCCAACAATAGTAGACTCCTAATTATAGATAACAATATGTAAAATAAGCAACTGGACACGAGCCATTCATTTGTTATAGCAAATGATTTTATTAATTTATTTATTTATACATATTTAGGTGTTTCACAACGTATCGAAAAGTCATATGTCATAATTTCAAGTTCAACAAAAATGCGATACATGTGAACAACTCCTCTTACTTACACTTAGTTACAATTAGTTTTATAATTAGTTACAAGAAGGCAAACACATTATATGGACGTGAACAAAAATATGTTTGAAACTATTGTTAAAGTTGGTATACATCAATATGACATGTTATGACACCTTGCGAATACCCTGATTGTCTACAATTATTTTTTATTTATTTATTTAAATATTTTCTTATTTATTGCCATAATTTCTATGTGTAATCATATCTACGTACATATAAAGTAAAAAATAAACTATATGCAAAAACTATAACTTGTTCTTTTAAATGACAATCATATCGTAAATTCTTTACATGCACATTTTTTATTCGATTTACAAAATACAGTAGACTCTTACAAACTTTGTAATTCAGGTGGTTCGAATTTGAGATTATGTTCTGATTTCTGGACATTTTTTTAAGCAGAAATAAAGTTTTCTCATGTAATCTATTATACAGGATTGTTTTTTTGGTTAAGATATTCTAATATTTGGTACCTGCATAAATGACCGCTCTTTTTGCACCACGTAATTCAATTGTTGTTTTAAATTTTTGAGTATTGAATCCCACGACGACTTTTACATTTCGTAATTCGTTTTCAGAATTTCAAAGTTTTCAAAAATTTGTTCGGTTCGAATTTCTGAGAGTTCTAATTTGTGAGGTTCCACTGTACGTTCATAGGGAAAAATATACGTATTCACCAAGTAGTTTAACACCTTTATTTAAATGTCCACTATAATATTATATAATATATATATAAGAGAAGAAAGGCATAACATTTGATAATTACCCAAGGAATTATATACATACGTACTTCCACTCATCTCGTACATATGTATGTAATCGTAGTCGTATATATTGTTAGAATAATATGATATCGGTGTAATTGCAAAATGATTTGATGATGTAAATTGACTGATCGTGTTCGCGAAACACGAATAAAACAATAGTTTAATAATGATTAAGGTGGCGTCTTCGTTACCTACATAATTACATATTTACTTGCATATTTCTCTCGTATAGGTGTATATTGAAATACAAATTACAATAATCAGAATGCAATATGAGAACTAGATCAAGATATTTTCCATATTAACCCAATAATCAAATGGCAAAATCCATTTTATATCGTAAGGTGTTACTAATTGTTGAATTTCATAATTTCCATACCAAATGTTCGATGTATATCTGTGGTAAGATGATAGAGTAAATCATGATAGTTTTAGGAAAATCCCAATTATTCTTATTAATTTCAAGTTTTTGTATAATTTTTTTTTTTTTTGTATTTTTCCAAATATCTTAATCATGCAACTTAAGTTTGGCTATATTAGTACTCAGTAGAAGGCAGTGGCTTCATCTATTGATAAAATCTATTAACGAAATCATGCTTCAAAATGCTGCAAAATTTTAAAATCTACTTCAAGGTGCATACTTTAACAATTTCACTCATATATCATTTGTCACTGAGAATTTGTTTGGAATCTTTCGAAACACTCTGCAAATATATATTCTAATGTGATGTATATATATATATATATATTAGGGTGGGTCAAATTTTTTTGACCCAAAGGCTCATCGTGATTCTTATTCTATGGGTCAGTCTAAGCAAATTTGCCAAAGAAACCATAGCTCTAAAATGAATTTCGAGCCCCCGGCTTTTTCAAAATAGGTATTTTTTGTAGAAATATTCGAGAATAGAGGCAAAAAAATGCTATTTCCTTTAGCCAAATGTGTATGTGGGGCTTTTTTGGGTCGCGGAATCCATTTTTGACATTAATTTTTATTTTTGAGTGCCGCCAGAGGGCGCTTTCGTACATTTTTTTGGAAAAATATACGATACTGTTGTGGAAATAGACGAATTTTTGACTTTGTATTGAATATATTCAAAATACATACTCGAATTATAAATTGTTAAATCATATTCCATACATTTTGTTCCTTTTTCCAGCTTTTCTAAAAATAAAATTGATAGATTTCAAGCTAAGACCTAAATCACATTTTTACCAGCTTTTGAAGGAAGAAAACCTCAAAATCTAGCTGGAAAATCTTAATATTTATAAATGAATTAATTAATATTTAATTTTAAACATGGATCTATTGCCGTCAACATCACAAGCCGCACCAACATCAATAAGTACCGAAAGTAGTTTGAAACATATGCTTTCTCACGATGTTCCTGCTTTTGGTATGTCTTCTGATTTGACTGGTCTGAATCTGCCAACTAAACAGGATATTTTAAGATGCTATTTTTTCTTGGCCGAACGTGCTAAAATGCAAAGTAAAATGTTTTCATATAAAACATTTAGAAAAGAAAAGAATTATTTTACATTGGGAAATGTAAATGTGACTTGAAAGCTGATCTATGCTCATGTGGAATGATTCCAGAAGAGTTGAAAGAGTTTATGATGGATCAACATAATGACAGAAGATCTACGATACCGGAATACCAGACAGAAATTGAAGAGCAAGCATGTAACCATGTGGAAGATCCGATGCTACTGAGAGTTTATAAAAAGCCTATCATAAACTTCAATTGCACAGATTTTACGAATATGATTGACATGAATGATAATTCAATCTTATTCGAACCACCATTCACTCGAAATATTCCTTATGAATATCTACAACAATATTTAGAAGACATTGATCCACCGCTGCCTGATCCGAAAATTCCAGTACACATACAAGGAACGGAAAGACATGTTCAATTGCTGGCTAGTGTATCCAAAAGAGTTTTAGAACATAATCGAGAAGGAGTTATGGCGGTGACATTAGAAAGTCGTGAAAAATTCGCTAGACTTGACAGCAAGAAAGACTTTCAAAAATAACTCCTTAGCGTTTATTTCCTAAAACTCTTCGTTTTGTTTCTTAATTACTGAATTCAATTAATTTTTTTTATTAATTACATTTTATATGTTTTTATTATTTGTTATGTTGAATTTTAGAAGAAAAAAATAAAGTAAAATATGCTTTGTTTACTCTTTGTCTTAAATTCGATATAGGTCGTGAATGAATAACCCCCCCCCCCCCTTCAACCATCATTTTTAACGCTAAACACTCTGGGCTATTTAAAGTTTTGGGTTGTCTTATGAGAAAGTCAAATATTCGTCAATTTACCCGAAAAATTTCGTAAATTTACCCAAAAAAAAACGATAAAATTAAAAAATGAAGGAAAGCGCCCTCTGGTGGTGATCAAAAATAAAAATAGATCTCAAAAATGGATTCCTCGATCCAAAAACCCCCACATACACATTTGGCTAGAGAAAATAGCATTTTTTTTTTACATCTATTCTTGGGTATTTGGGGAAAAAACCTATTTTGAAAAAGCCGGGGGCTCGAAAATCATTTTAGAGCTATGTATGTAGAGCTAACTATCTTCAAATGACCCGTAGAACAAGAATCTCGATGAGCCCCTTAACATTTTTTCGGCCCCCTACAATTTGACCCACCCTAATATATATATATATATATATATATATATATATATATACATATATATATATATATATATATGTATATATATATATACATATATATATATATATATACATATATAATATATATATATACATATAATATATATATATATATATATATATATATATATATATACATATATATATATTTATATATATATATATATATATATATAAGTATATTTATATATATATATATATATATATATATATATAAGTATATATATATATATATATATATTATTTTTTTTTTTTGCTAAATAAACCGCTCAGTTTTTATTGTCCAAACTTATTAGTGTTTACTTTTTAATATATTCATTTAATAATATAATAATTTTAAAAGCACATAAAACGTAATTAACACTTTTTAATGGATTTAAAAGCTTATGTCTCATGATATGATGATTTAAACAATTTTTTAATTTTATCAAATTCATATAAAATGTACTTTGGGTATTGAAGAGTGCTTAGAACCACAGAAATATAAACGTTTTTTGAAAGATTTAAATAGGCTGATACCAAACTCTTCATTACGTTTCGAAGAGAGAAGACACATTTGATATATCGCAGTCATAAAGACTTAAAAATTAAAAATAAAAAAATGTTCAGTCATAATGTGATCAATTATATCCATTATCGCGTGCGCTCGGAGATTTTATACAAAATATAGAAGCAATAAGTGATATCAGTAACCTGAACCAATGAAGAAGACACTTCAATATATTTTTGATTTGCAATCAGATGAATAATAGGGTTGATCGTTTTAAAAAGATTTGATTGGGTTAAAACCTTTTGCCTTCTTTCTGACAGTAGCATCATAAAACTTATTTATGTTGGTCTAGAATCACCTGTGTAAATGTGATATTTCATGATGGTTGTTCCACCAGTTTTTCCATTTGATAAATAGATTGATATACATCACTGCTGTTTGGTAAGCACATCTGCCCATTCTTCCATCTCTGCTTTTAATTCCGCTCTAACAGTTCCCGATCTTCCACTTTTCATCGGCGAACCCTTTTCGCAATCTACTACGGCAGAAACTTCGTGGCAATGACCAATCATCATTCCTTTCTTCACAACTGTAGATGTATTAGTTGGATTTAATATTCGCACCGGTGACATTCCATTTTATTTAGGTTCCACTAACGTCCTACCAAGTATGATGTTTTTATGGGTTATTATTTCCAGTACCCACAACTTGCCTGTCCCATCATCGACATTCGTCTGTGCCCAAATTACCGCTTCTGATTTTGCAGAAACCTCTTGGCGTTCACACGACCGTATTCGTTTGATGTTTAAATTACGTTTGTAACCGATGTTCAATGGTAGCTCGTCATTTGGATAGCGTAGTATCCGTTGATTTAAATCTAACGTAAATCCATTATCAATCATAAAATCAACACCAATTATTACATCATCGATGATGTCGGCCACAATGAATTCATGTTCCCATGTGCAAGTTCCAATAGATACTCGTTTCTTTATCTTGACGTACGTAATTTTATTCCTAGTAAAGGCTCAAACCTCTTCACCAAATCGCTCTTGATATGGAATGTGATGCACCAGTATCTAACTGGATAACATGAACTGTTATCCAGTTTTCCATGAATAGAGTGCTTGGCACACTCTGTAGTTTTGAAATGATGGGGCAACCCATTGTTGGAGTCAGTTCACTAAACTGACTCGATTTAGTTTAACGATGGATTTGTGTTAGTGGAGCGATCGCCGTCCATCTTATTCTCCTTCTTTTGTCTTCCTGGAAAATTCGATCTTGATCGTTTTCATCGTAGACGGCAGTCACGCGCCATAGTAAATTTGTTTTCACGTCGACCTGTTGTTCTTGCTTTAGGCTGTACTAATGACTTGAATGCCTGACACACTGCTTCAACCAGATCTGATGTTTCTGTTTCTAGTTGGCGTACTCGTGGCATTCGTCGACACAAAAAAACTGGCGACTTCATACGTCAAGGCACTACTGACTGTTTCGGCATATGTACTCCTTGGTGACATTACTAGGGCTCGCTTAGTCTCTCCATCACGGATTACATCGATGACTGCCTCTATTTTTATTTTTTCGATGAATTTTTCTGAATAACCGGAGAACGCAAGATAACATAAGCGCTCAATATTGGAAGCGAAGTCCTGAAGGCTCCCAATACTATGTTGCACACACGATCTTAATTCCACTCTATGTAATTGGCTCTTATATTCATTTTCATATTTGCGCTGGAGTGTGTCCCTCAGTGATCGATAGCTACCACGATCTTTCGCTGGAACCATCTGCAAGACTTCTGACGCATTACTCTTTAATGCCACTATTAAAGCAGCAGTGTTGTCACTATCGTCCCTTTGATTCTTCGAAGCTGTTGTCTCGAATTGAAATTGGAAGATGTTGAATTGCGTGGATCCATTAAATGTCGGCGGCTTTAGCTTGATTGTACTCGCTTCTTTAGGCACTGATGTAGATGGTGCGTTTATTTTTAGTTGATTGAGTTCGTGCTGTAATTCTTCGAACTTATTTTCCAGGTCATTTACATGTTCCTTCAGATCCGCGACTTTTTCATTAATAACACCAGAAATTTCATCTACATAGTTCTGCAACTTTCTCATTGATAGCCCCAGAAATTTCTTGAAGTGTGTGGTTAGTTGTTTTCTGGAATTCCCCAATAACATTTTCTTGGCAAGCTGAATGTTCTTGAAGCTTGGAGTTTTCTTGTAGCTTTAAATTAATTCCTTGCAGTTACTGCTGCGTTTGTTGCATCATGGATTTCATGAATTCCATGTGTTGACCACCAGAATCTAAATTGTTCTCTTCAGCATGTACAACTACATGTATCTCGGCTTCCTCATGTTCTTCTACATTAATACCCCTAGCTTCCATATATTGCCTTAGCTTCACCAGCAGTTCCGACTTTGCACCTGATGACGATAGATTCATCTCTATCAACAGCTTTTTAAGCTGGTCCACTTTTAGTTGGTAATTTTTCACCATATTAACAGAATCCCACTTCCGACACCAATTGTTACCAATTTTTATTTTGTGAACGTTTAATTCTACTGGAATCAACCTTGTTCGATCACTGGATTCTGTCAAAAATAATTGCAACACTTATTTTGTACAACTATATACAGCAATAATTTATAATAACTAATCATTTAGAATAGCTCTTTAATGTATTTGCAACTTTTGACTCTGATACTGAATCAATGTTTGCGCGATCACTTTCGGAATTCAGTCGATTAACTTGTCAACAACTGGCCCTATTTATACTCTGTGGCAACACTCCAAAATCTTCCTTTATCATATTCGAGTTTTTTTTCTTTCTTTCTCGTTTGCTTGTTCTGGTTATCGACTATTTTATTTTCGTTGACATTCGTTTCGATGCTACCATTATTAGTTCCATTCACAATTATGATGAATAACCAACCATCGATTCTCCTTACAATATATAAATATTACATATTATACATATGTATGCACTCACAATTGTCACCTATTAGAGTTTTGAATAAAATATGTAATTAATATACAATTTTGTCATTTTTTATTATTACTATTTTTATTAATTTCTTTTTTTTTTTTTTGTTAGGCAATTAATCTTGTACGTCAGATAATTGCGTTTTTTTTTATTGACAAGTTGTTTATAAATTTACATATCAATGGCCGCTGGCGCTAAGAGCCTTAAATAATTTCGTACTATCTAAGTAGAAGATAAAATAAATGGATGGTTGTAGAGAATCAAATCAACAACAACAAAAATAACAATAAACACAACAGCAATAACAACAACAATAACAATTAACTAAAACGAAAAAAATATAAATAGTAGAAATAAATATTATAGTCATAAATATTTTAAATGTTTACCGATACCTACGGTATATATTATGTATCATATGTGTAAGCGCAAGTACAAATTACTGAGGTGTGAATTAATAATTCAAAAACATATTTTGCCTCTTTGCTTATGAACCGTTAATTATTAACTATTACATACTGGTTAAAATGACAAGATGTATGGATACAACAATCATTAATTGATTTCAAGGTTTTCAACCAAATCACCGTCATCTATTCCGGCGTCACACAAATAATATTTATATTGGTGATTTACCAATAATATTTTTAAAAATATCTTTTGAAGGAAAACAATTTTCCCAGAAATCTTAAAATACCTTGAGAAATTCAAATTAATATTCTCTGAACCTAAAGTTATACACATGTAATTACATACATATGCGGACAACATTAAGGGGATCCCTGTTAACGTTTAGATACGAGTGTTTCTTGAGTAATGTAATTATATTCTTAAAGTTCAATAATTCATTTAAAAAATATTGTTGCAAAGAAGACAAATCGCAAACCTGATTGAAATACCAGTCGACCATTTTACTGTTATTACACATCTGTCAAATGGCGTATTCCCCAAAAACTATCTCGTGAACTTTATGAATTTTACATGGTTTCCGAGTTTACACATTAAGTCGAATCCCCTTACTATATTCACATGCTCACTATCAGTATTAACAATGTATTTTATTTTTGGTTAAATGTGTCATAAACTTCATATTTTTATACCCTGCATAATGCAATATGCATGGTATATTCATTTCGGTCAGATGTTTGTGTCCACTTGAAGGAATCTCCGGAGATATAGGCATGGATATATATTCGTGATCAGCGTCGATTAAATTTTCGATTTAACGATGTCCGTCCGTCCGTCCGTCCGTCTGTCTGTCACCTGGCTGGTTCGCACGATAACTTGAGTAAATATTGAGCTATTTCGATGAAATTTGGCATAAGCAATCTATGATCCAAGGGTACGGAGGGGATTGATATTGGGCATGATCGGTCAATAACCACGCCCACACCAAGCATTCAAAGCGACTAACCTCGAAATTTTCAAAATCTTTAACTTGCTATAACTCACATAATATACCACTTGGGACAACAATATTTGGCACATAGAGTTATATTATACTACTATATAATCTCGCCAAAAGTGGTTGAGCCACGCCTACTTTTTAGCGGAGCTCTCATACAAAGGGTCTGTACTTCTTTTAAATTGAAACAGCTGTAACTTCTACAATCTTCTGTCCAGAATAACCATAATTGACACTTAGATTAACATAGTAGTCGGAAATAATACGGCAGTATGCCGTATTATTTCCGTGCAATATGCCACGCCCACTCCTTTTTGGGTCTCCCATACAAAGTTGCGGAAATTTAAAAAAATGTTACCGGTTATAACTTGCAAACTATTCAGCGTAGAATAACGAGATTTAAGGTGTTGATTAGTATTGTACGAGCAACTAGGCTCACAGAAAATGGGCGCACCACGCCTACTGTTTATCGTAGCCCCCATACAAATTTTAAATTGAAACAGCTGTAACTTCGGCAATCTTCTGTCTAGAATAACCATAATTGACACTTAAATTATTATCGTAGTCGGCAAAAATCTGGCGAAAAATCAGCGTACCACGCCCACTCCTTCATAAGTCTGCCATACAAAGTCAAGGGAATTAAACTAAAACTTTTAAGCTCCATAACTTACAAACCATTTAGCGTAGGACAACGAGATTCAAGGTATGGATTAGTATTGTACGAGCAACTAGGCTCACAGAAAATGGGCGCACCACGCCCACTGTTTATCGTATCCCCCATACAAATTTTAAATTGAAACAGCTGTAACTTCGGCAATCTTCTGTCTAGAATAACCATAATTGACACTTAAATTAATATCGTAGTCGGCAAAAATCTGGCAGAAAATCAGTGTACCACGCCCACTTCTTCATGAGTCTCCCACACAAAGTCAAGGGAATTAAACTAAAACTTTTAAGCTCCATAACTTACAAACCATTTAGCGTAGGACAACGAGATTTAAGGTATGGATTAGTATTGTACGAGCAACTAGGCTCACAGAAAATGGGCGCACCACGCTCACTGTTTATTGTAGCCCCCATACAAATTTTAAATTGAAACAGCTGTAATTTCGGTAATCTTCTTCCTAAAATAACCATAATTGACACTTAGATTAATATCGTAGCCGGAAATAATCTGGCAGAAAATCAGTGTGCCACGCCCACTCCTTCATAGGTCTCCCATACAAAGTCGAGGGAATTAAACTAAAACTTTTAAGCTCCATAACTTACAAACCATTTAGCGTAGGACAACCAAATTTAAGGTGTGGATTGATATTGAAAAATTAATTAGATATACCAGAAAGAGATACGTCACGCCCACTTTTTATATAGCTTCCGTACAAAGTCTCGGATTTATCTTAAACATTAAACACCCATAACTTACTAATTAATACGCCTAGGTCAACCCATTGCAACCTATGTAGTTTAGTATTATAGGCAGAAATTGATCCTCCAAAATTGGTGAGGTACGCCTGCTTCTTAATGTAGGTCCTATACAAAGTAGTGGAAGAAAAGGATGGATATACGAGCAAACTTTTTATATATACCTCTACATATGCAGGGTATAATTTGGTCGGCCCCAGCCGACTGTAAGGAGATTTTTTTCATTTCATTTAACAATATTTACAAAAGACAAGGACTATACAAATAAAATAACAAACAAGTATCAGAAGTCGTCTCACACACACACTTCTGCATAAGTATTTTATATGGGTTGCACGGTCTGTATGCACAATTAATTATATATATATATATATATATATATATATATATATATATATATATATATATATATATATATATATATATATATATATATATATATATATATATATATATATATATATATATATGTTTATATATATATATATATATATTTATATATAATATTTATATATAATATATATATATATATATATATATATATATATATATATATATATATGTGGCGCTAAAAGCCCTGAAGGGCTCATTGGCCAAGCTTCTCTTCCATTGCTGTTGTGCGTGTTAAATTTGGACAATATTAGAAGGGACCTACTTATTTTAGCCGGATCCGAACGGCAGAACCCTTGTGACATCACTGTTTCTGGGCTTTGTCACAGAGTTCTTTTTAGAAGCTTTTCATGGCAAGTTGTTACTGTCGGAATATTTTCGATATTAAATTTGTTATGCATCAGCCAGGGATTGAACCACGACCTACAGATCAGAAGGCCAACACACTAACCACTGATCCACGGCACCCATATATAAATATATACATATACATATATATATATATATATATATATATATATATATATATATATATATATATATGTATATATATATATGTATATATATATATATATATATATATATATATATGTATAGTAAATTGAGTAATTTTTTAAATTTCCTGGACTCTATATAGAGTCTCATAACGAAATGGGCGTGACTTGTTGATTATATGCCAGCTTATTTCCGAGTACAATGTTGATCGAAGTGTCAATTACGGTGTCTCTAAGCATAAAAATTTCGAAGTTACAACGGATTAAATATTAAAGAAACTTGATTATTTTATATGGGGGAAACTATAAACTGTGAGCGAGGTTCGCTCATTTCTTGTAGTCCAGTTATGCTTACAAATCACAAGTTAAATGGCTGAATAGGTTGTAAGTTATGGCGCTTAAAATTTTTTCCGGGACTTTGTGCGGGAGCCACATAATGAAGTCGGCGTAGCGTATTGATTTTATGCCACCTTATTTCCGACTACTATATTAATCTCGGTGTCAATTATGGTTATTTTAGACAGAAGATTGCGCAAATTAAAGCGATTTAAATTTAAAAGAAGTTGAGGCGCTTTGTATTACTATCAAAAGTAGCCGCGGTTCGCCTACATAATTCTAGGTGCCAAATGTTGTCATACATTACATATGCTTGGAGAGGGCGTGGTAGTTGACCAATCACGCCCAATATCAATACCCTCCGTATCCTTGGATCATAGGTTACTCATGCCAAATTTCGCAAAATAGCTTAATATTTGCTCAACAATGTAAATGTTTCTACATATTATAATACTATTTGACTTATAATCGTACACTAAGTTACTAAATTGTTAAACGTCAACTGTAATACATATTCAGATAAAATCATACCATATGTAATAGAAATATTTTTCTATGGTATGACTCGTAAGATGGGACAGGCGATTATACTTTTCGGACCTAAGCAATCTAAAGTTCTTTCGAAGTTAACTTGGGTCGCTGAATTCGAATTGTAATTATTTGCCTCTTTAGAAGGACAACTTCGATACAAATTTGTGACACAAAAAGGTTCTGTTGGTTCACAAGTCATGCAGATATGACGTATTTTTCACAGCTTTCTCAGTAACCACAAAGATATGGCACAAGATTGGAGCTCAAAGGTTTCTCAAACGAAATTTTTTACTTTGATTTTCTCTGAAAACGTAACCGATAAGAACGACGAGCAAGGAGAGATTTGGGACGAGGATATAAGAGATAAGTTACTTATTGGACGGGCGCGTTGGACCCTAAGGCTTAAAGAACATACTCATACAAAACAAACGACTTAATTCCATTGAAGAAAGATTGAAAATCGATAAGATATAACTACAAATTGAGAGGTCTTTCAGACTAGTAAGTTTATGTAGGAACTTCCAAGCTATGTCATCGATAAAGCCGAAGGGAGAGTTGAGCGAGCTTAGTCCCTCAGAGTAACTATTTATGCTAATAGGAGTGTAGCAAAGTAGATCAAGACCAAAATTCGGACACGTGATTGTGTTCTACAGGGTCCTCGACCATCAAAGCAAGTAAAAACGGAAATATCTGGTACACTAGGCCACTAACGGAAATATGGAATCGAATTGAGACCACAGCGAAGGATTAGCAGCAACATGTCGATCCTCTGGCGGATTTAAAAAAGACTGTTGTAAGACTAAGTAGTTGAGATCTCCGAACTCTTGAAAGAATTCTCTTAGTAAGGGAAGACTGGCCGAGTCTTTTCTTCTGATTACAAAGAAGTGCTTTATAAAGTGTAATATAACATCTATTTTAACTACAAAGTAAATATCCCTCTTGGTACAAAAAGGAAATTATGAAAATTTCGTATTATTCGTAACCACTTTAGTAATTATGTCTTATTTAAACACTTTTTAGGTTAAGCGTCAACAAAAACAACAACAAGCTGATACAAAAATGTGACGTAGTGGAGGTTGCATCTGGTCGTGTACCAACAACAATAAATTCTTCTTTTGGGCTTTAAATCTTTCTAGAGCCCGCAATTTTCCGATTTGTCTTTAAAACCCCGTAAATTGGACACCTGTGTATTTAAGAATTAATAACTCAACCAATTTCCAACCTGATATTTACCTAATTTTTCCATTTCTAATGTTTTACGATTCCTTTCACTAAAAAAAATTAATATGTGGCACTTAAAGCCCCGAAGGGCTCATTGGCAGAGCTTCTCTTCCATTACTGTTGTGCGTGTTAAATTTTTGAACAGTATTAGAAGGGACAGTATTAGAAGGGTTCTGCCGTTCGGAACTAATCTTCCTCACATTTATATAATGGAATTTGTTTTTTTTTCACATTTTATTCTCTCCTACAGTGATGGTGAAGAGCAATGTCTATGATAGACAGTAAAATCTAAATATTAAATATTTATGCATGCAGCTTTAATTTATACGATTGCAGCCATATATGTAAATTTTGTGATATTAAAATATATATAATTATAAAATACACAACAATCATATGCATAAATTGCCGCACAAAATGTTTAACCCTGGAAAGCTAACCTTCGTCGAATCGACGGGCCCCGTTTCCTTTTTCGAATTTTTCTCTTTGCTAAGCTTATTTAAACTATTTTTTTTTTAATAGCATCAATCATAGGAGTTTTCGATCGCAGCCACGCGTAAGCACGTTTTTCTTGTTATCATGTTCGCCGAAACTACGAAGGTTAGCTTCGACTTTTTGCTACATATTGGGTGTAGGTTATTTTAAATGTTAATGTATTGTATTTCGGTATCTGGTGTGCCGTAGCTCATTGGTTAGTTCGTTGACTGTCTGGTCGTGGTCGTGGGTTCAATCCCCCGCTGAAACATAACTTTAAGATCGAAAAGATTTTTCTTTCGAACGGTACCCACCTATCAAAGTTCTGCAATTCTTTCGGCAGTAAAAATTTGCCATGGAAAAGCTTCTAGGAGAACTTATAAGTGTCAGATAATTATTTATTTTTTATTTTTATTTCGGTATCTATAATACATTTTAAAACATTAAGCTTAACCGATGAAATTGAAAAATTCTCACACAATTGTGATGATAACGAAGATGGTGATATTGCTTTAGGCGAGCTGGACGATAGCGATGACGGAATCGATATGGTGTAATAATAATGGCTTTAAAGAGGAAGTTTTGTGCGACGATATTTATCTGATGTGGGTGAGGATGATATGCGAATTAATTTATTAATGGTGGAGTTCACCATAAAACCAAAAATCTGTTTAGGTTCTGCATCAAACTAGAGGACCAACTCGTATGTCTTAAAATTTATCAGATCCACTTGAATGCTTTGAAATGTTTAAAGAAATTGTTCAGTGGAAAAATTTTGATATTAGCATGAGTAATAAAGGTTCCTCAACTATCAAGGCAAGGTACAGAATTACAAATATAATCAAAATACAGTCTTTGATTGTACTACTAGTTCTTTTAGCTTCGAAGAGAGACTTCTTCACCTTAAATGTGAAGAAATTTTCGATAACACATAATCTAGACCTCTATACAGGGCCGATATGAGCAAAGATCGTTTTAAATTTCGGCTAACATGTCTACAATTTGACGATAATTCCAAACGAGTTCAAATAATTTCTAACAATTTTGTTACGCACTGTTCACGTAAAATTAATCTTGTCCCTTATGCATATTCTGCATGCATGTTTAAGCATGGCTTTTCTAAATAATTATGTGATATACACTCATAATATGTTTAGTCAGGAAATTGTTAAGTTATAAAGAGTATGTGAAGCAGCTTCATACAATACTTGTAGAGATTTGTCTGGGCATTGACAGCTAAAAATCTAAAAGGACAACAATAGAAATGATGACGAAAAACCAAAATGAAAAGAAGCTGACAGTTTTGTGGGTTTTGCCCATACCAAAAACGCTAAGTCTACTAAGTCATCGTGCGAAAAATGCAAGAAAAGCGTTTGTTTTTTTTTTTTTTTTTTTGTTTAAATACTAAGAATTTATTGAATCTATCTACCATTCGTAGAAACTCACAATTAGTATTCACATCTTACAAACTAACTTAAAATTATGTGATATTCCGTTGTTCCATCACAATTTGTTGGGTCGCGAGGTTTAGCAATTATACAGCGTATTCAATGTGTCATTTCTTTTTTCTTTGCTCAGCGACAATTGCCTACCAAGGGGATTCGGATAGTTGTGTAATTTTTGAATGTAGCTTCTGCATAACTTTGCAACTTTCTCAGAAAATGTGGGTACATTCAAATCTCGATGGATGATAACGTTCCTCATATACCAAGGGGCTTTTACAATAATTCGCAGGCACTTGGATTGTATTCGCTGCAATTTTTCGATATTTGAGGGAGAGTCGGTGCCCCATAATTGAATACCATAAGTCCAGATTGGCTTGAGGATTGCTTTATATAATAGCACTTTGTATTCGAGATTCAACTTTGAACTTTTGTGTAACAGCCACCATAACTGATTAATTTTTAGCTTGATCTGAGTTTTCTTTGCCTGTATGTGATTGTTCCAGGTCAGCCTTCTGTCGAGGTGAATACCCAAGTACTTTGTTGAGGAGCATTATGAAACTGATTGGCCATTTATTTTAAGTGGGGGACATGTATCTAACCTTAGCGTGAAGGTTACATGTACGCTCTTTGATTCATTAACTTTTATGCGCCATTTTGCTAACCAGATTTCGAGAGAATCCAATGGATTTGTTGTGTAATCCTTGTGATGTACGAAAAATTGTCTTTTCGTGAGGTAGCTACTAAGCAAAGAGGAGACATTTGCAGGCAGTAATAGTTTGGGTTTGTAAGTAGGCCATCGTGCCATACTTTATCGAAAACTTGAGTGATATCAAGAAAGACAGCTGAGCAATACTTTTTTTCTTCAAAAGTGCTCCTTATCAGAGTTACAATGCGGTGGACTTGTTCTATTGTGCCGTTCTATTTTCTAAATCCAAACTGATGTTGGGAAATCAGTTGGTTGAGATTAATAAATGGAGTTATATTCATGACAAGTAGCTTTTCGAATACTTTAGAGAGTAGAGGCAGGAGGCTGGGATAGTGGGATAGTGTTTAATACGAAGGATTGCATTGAAAATGTGCATGAGATGAATTACTGAAGCCGGAGGTAGCTCTTTTATCATTTTACCTGTAATTTTATCTGGACCAGGTGATTTTTTGGGTTTAAATCATTATAAATTGCTTTGAATATTTAATTTGGCTATGTGATCTTCCAACTCTTTGTTGTTTTTATTTTTTAGAGCTTGCTTTACCTTTCGAGTGCAGTGCTGTAGCTGTGTGTTCAGATTCGGAGATCTGAATTCTTGCCATTGCCTTCGGAGTCTTCTTTTCTGTCTTACTAGCAATTCAATGTCGGCTGGTGTGTATGGGCTATAGTTTGATTGCTTGTATACCCTTGTGCAGGTGGCTGAGCTGAGAGCTAATGAGAGCAACTGGTTGAATTTTTCGAGTGCTGAGTCTACATCGTGTTCATTTCTTAATACAATACTTAGAGGAAGATGGGAATTTACATATTTCTTGAAGTTCAACCAGTCTATTTTCTTTCTAACGCAATTGCTTTGGGGGCTTGGTGATTTTATAGATATTACCGTGGGTAAGTGATCAGATGAGAGATCTTAATTACACTCTCTGAAGATATTTTCCATCTGCAAACCTTTGGAGACTCCAAAGTCTATGAGATCTGGTATCTTCCTCTTGACCGTCGGCCAATATGTCGGTTTGTTGGGAATACAAAGTTGAGATTTTTGCCTCTTGTACAAGTAGATTCTAGTTTGTAACTATAAGTTTCTAAATATAAGGTTTTAAAATATTTTAATTTTTTTCCTTAAATTTAAATTGAAAAATTATTTTTTTTTTATTTTCAAATCAGCTCATGCAAAAATTGTTAAGAAAACTAATGTACAACTTTCTTCAATAAAACTCAACATTGCCGAATTTTGTTAAAAGAAATGTATAATTTTGGTTTCTAACAAACCAAGAAATTAAATAATTGAAATTAACGATTTATCTCGTTTTGTTCTTTTTTCTATTAAAGTTATAAAACAGGCTTCGTCGAATCGACGACGTTAAATATGTTTATGTAAAAGAGCGTTAGCTTACCATGGTTAAATATAGAAACGTTCTCGAACACAATGCTTCTGGATGATTTATGATGCATTTAAATATTTAATAAAAATAAAAATGTTTAATAATATAGAAATTAAATTTTATTTTGTGAAAAAAAGATAAAAATCAGTAAATTAAATCGAAATGTGTTAAAAATAAAAATTTATTGCTTAAATGTGATATTGATTGAAAATGAATATATTCCTAAATACTTGTGAACAGTATTGCCATGTAATGATAACCGACTAATAGCATTAACAACAAACACAACAACAACAACAACAACAACTACAATATATTCAACAAAAGAATGCTTATAATAGAATAAAAAATATTTTTGAAAACATCAACAACATATATGTAGCATAAATGTAAAACTCACACGAATAACGTAAACGTGTCGGAATTTCAAATTCTCTACTTACCTGAACACTGTGTGTTTCCTGACTCTCATCGTTCTCTACATATGTTTTGTACTTATGTTGATGTTAGAGTTGAGCTCGTTTTATGTATTACCACATACTCGCACACTAATTCTACCGGTTTTTAATGATTGTTGCATGATAACGCATCGCATCGCAATACAAATCAATTTGATGCGACTCACCTGTTGGCAACGCCAAGTAAACAAACGTCAACAAAACAGTTAGGTAAACATAACGTCATTCACCAGTTTGAGTATACATATACTTCGATGATATCTTCACATCCAGACATATGCACCTACATTCGTATATGTATGTAAGTAAGCGAGCAAATGTATTAACGTCATCATCTAACAACAACGAAATTAATACACATCGTGTCTGTTGTGGACACACAATTGATGGAATAGCAGGGGACAACAGAAGCAGCAGCAGCAGCATTGTGGTTGTGGTTGTTACTTTGTTACTGATAATACAATATTACAGAAATAATAACTATAACTGCTGTAAAACAATACATACATATTAGTAACAAACAAAAAATTGAACAAAGTGTCACCAACAACAGCACAATCATCCATCCATCAATAGTCACCCAACGAACTACATCGCACAGCAACAATGACAGTTTCATATGCGGGTGAAGTACCCAATGGCAGTAGTTTTGGTTGCTTTTGGAAAATTTTATGGAAGTAAGTAGTTAGTAATTGATATTCACATATACAATATATTCATATACATATGTATCAATATTGTAATATTTGTTAATGAAAAATGACCTTACAGTCGGCTGGGACCGACCAAATTATACCCTGCATATGAAGATATATGTTGAAAGCTTGCTTGAATATCCATCTTTTTCTTTTATTTCCACTACTTTGTATGGAAATAAAAGTATTGCGGATAAACTAAACGGCTGATTGCTGTTTTATTAGGTCTGTCCACTTACATTACTATCACTATCAATTTCTGTCGTCTATCACTCTCGATATGAGAAGATCTACAAGAAGTACGTGAACTGAAAACTATCAGAAACTTGTAAATTGACATTCACCATTCATAATTGACAGCTGGTTTTATTTGTTCGCCAACACTTTTCATGTTGAAAACTGTTAACAATTGTTGAAAGTTTTTTGATAGCGAACACACCTAATATTTTGTAAAATGGATGGAGAAAAATTCACAATAGACAATTTTCAGCAGTATTGCCATCGCAAATTGCCGTAATCCTCTTTTATTTTGAGAATTGACTCATAGAGTTTATGCGGATTAGCTGCAGTTAATGCCCGAGTTAATTCGAATTAACTCGGTAATCCGGTAGTTGTTTTCTCTTCGGGTTATCGTAATGGAACCATACGATAACCCGAACGCGAAAACCCCTTTCTTTTTTACCGTTGAAGAAATTCTTCAATTCGCATGGGACCCAATTTCCTTCTTTTTGAATAATTCCCATGGCTTGTAGACGATTGGAAAGGGTTGATTCGTCAATCACTAATGATGCTGCGTTTAAGCGTTTGACATGAATCTTCCTCCAATAAAGCTGTCAATTCATCATCTTCAAACTGTTTTGGTTGGCCCGAACGCTCTTTGTCTTCAATATCAAAATCACCACTTGACGTCACCAAATGACGAAACACACATTTTAATCGATATACAGCAATCGATGACTTTCAGCTGCACTTTTCTTTGAATTAAATATGAAAAGCAAATGTTGTTTTGTTGGCTCAAAGGTCAACATGTTTGATGCTCAATAAAAATTGTTTGCTTACACTTTTACGAAATGACAGGTACTGAAAAAGAAAGCCTAATGATGGTGCTACAGTATGGTCCGATAGCAAATGTACAAGTTAAGCCATTTAACGAAAATCCCTCAAAACTAATTCAATAATATTTTTATAATATTTTTTTACATACTTAAAATAGTTATGATCCATGGTATATTTATTTTATTATCATCTAAAGAATAATTATTCAGATGAATTATACTTCAGTACATATTTCAAAATATACATTCTTAATTCCGCTATATTTTGTACAAAATCCTACAAGTACTTCAGTGCTCATATATACATATGTTTTTGGAATTATCTAGTATAAATAGTTATATTTTAATTAATATTGTTATTTATGTAACGAATTAGATTAGTTTCACAACAGATGAATCACACATTATTCATTTGTGTTCTTACTTACCCCTTTTAATCAGTTGTTTTCTAATTATTCCAATACACGTATGTACACATATTTATTCTCTTTATTATCCAAAGAAAAAATATTGTATATACAGATATTAACAATAATAATGGAAAGAATAACAATAATAATATTAGACACGGCAAGAACAAAAGCTATATTATGAACTTGCAAAATGAAAATGCATTCGGGCATAACGACCAAATAATTTGCAGTGGTGTTGCATTAATCTGTACTTGTACTATATTTAAAAATATTTTAAAATACAAACGAATAAGTAGGTTTACGAGTGCATATGCAAATAAGAAGTGTACAAATAAATGCTGTCTGAAGTTGAATGCATTAAAAACATACTTAAACGCATCCACTTCACCCGCCATTTTGGGTATTTGTTGCTTAGTCATTGATGTTTATATGACATGAGCTTCAGTCTTTTACAAGCTGTCATTCAGTGTGTATCAATTTTATAAGAGATGAATGTCGTTAAGCAACATTCACGCCATTGTATTTTATTATGTTTTCAAATGAAAGAAATAGTGCTGAAGCTGTGAAATTGATAAGTTCAACTTTGAATAAAAATTATGTGAATCTTAGAACAATACAAAAATGGTTTGCAAGATTTCGTAACAATAATGTTTGCCTTGAGGATAATTCACGTGCTTTATGTATGAAGAAACTCAAAGTTTGATAAAAATTCATGTCAAACTGTCACCGCTGAACGTTATCAACAACAAATGATCAAATTAAGTAATGCTGCGGAGGAAAAAATACAATTTGCTGGCCAATGAAGTCGAAAAGTGATGTTGGTGCATGATAACGCTAGTCCACATAAAGCAAAATCAACTCAGGAACTCATATTCTCCTTAGGCTGGGAATTGTTCCAGCAAGCGGCATATTCTCCAGACTTCGCTTTTTCCGACTACCACTTATTCAGATCAATTCAGTCTTTTTTATCTGACCAGTAATTCTACAAAATTAAAGATGTTTCCATCGCTAAGGGGTTCAACATCTACCCGATAAATGGCAAAAGACCATAGATAGTAATGGCGAATATTTCGATTATTATGCTTTGTAACAAGTATGTTTTTAATAAAGATGAAATTCTTGCAAAACATGCCAGCATTTATTTTTACACCTATTATACATAATTTTAATCAAGAGTTTTAAAGACGATTAGATCCTGAAAACAGATCTGTATCTGATATTAGAGAGATAGATTTATTGCACGTAGCGGACTCAATAATACGCAATAATATTAAACCCGATAATTCAGTTCATTGGTATCCGTTCTAGGCATAGGAAAGTCATATAAAAGTTGTTTATTATTTAAACATACCTACGTATATATGACCGCAAAATACAATTACCATTTTTATAACATTGCATTATTCAAAAATTTTATTTTAACATGAACTACATTTTGTTGGAAGAAAATTTTGGAAAAATACCCAACCGCCTTCGAGATATTGGTCATTATGTGATGATGAAATTTATGAAAAAAAATAACGATGAAACTTTAAGTCGCCATATCTCGAAAACATATATCGGAAAATTTTAGACGTTTTTCACCATTTCATACCATCACCTATGTATATAGACGACTCTCGGATTTCGGATATTGGTCAAATTGTGTCTTATCGTGTGAGTAAAGGTAATTCTCTGAAATAACTAATTTACCAGTTTTAATGGACTATGGTTGTATTATGTCGTCCCTCCTACCAGTATCAGAACATGATATAGGTTCTGCGAGTCTGCATAGGTTGAGTAAATGAATTTACTTATTCAGGTCATAACTAAAACTCTAAATAACTCTAATAACTCTCTTAAAACTCTAAATAAAATCTATAAATGTCAACTGGATCAAATCAAATCTGAGAAAAAAAGAAGTTATCTTTAGTAAAATATATATTAAATTGTCTATGAGACTTAAATACATCGCTTCTTTTGTTAGTTTATTTTACTCGTTCTGTCTTTTCATTCACCTTCTTCCTTCTGTCCATATATAAACATTTTCAAACTCAAAAAACCAGTTTCATTTTCGTTCTTATTCCCTCAATTTTAAACTATCTCTTTATCTCTTCCGCCATAAGGATTATTAGAGTCAAATCATGCTAAAAGAGTTTAATACAAATTAAAAATGCAACGATTTAACGATTATGTTAACTTGTAGTAATTTATTCAAAAGAGAAAGATTGACCACCTTTTAGATATTTTTGTATGCATATTTATTTTATTTGCATTTGAGGGTTAAACAAGCTATATAAATATCGTACATATTAAATCCCTTCACTTTAAGAGTTTTTATTTCGTTGTGCTTTGCATTTTGTTTGATTTGACTATATATATATACAGGGTGATTTTTTAGCAACTTTCTTTTTGAGAGCACTGTTTTTGGCAGCTCAGCTGTTTTCGTGTAACATGTGACTGTCAATCATGTTCAGTTTGGTCTATAATTTAACCATTATTATTATTAGAGGGTTGTATTGCACTCCGACCTTAAGTCTCTTGGGGTGCACAATAGACTTATCATGGACTAGAGTATTTCTCTAAGTCCAGCATCCATAAGGAAGTTTAGTATAGATCCTACCCTAATGGACTTCAGCAGATTTTCCGGTATTATAAATTCCCCGAAGTTTTTCATCCTCGTGTGCATAAGTGCTGGGCACGTTTCTAACACATGTTTTGCAGTTTTATTCTCCTCCCTGCAGTACCGGCAAGTTTCATTCGAGAAGATTCCCAGTTTTCCAGATTCTCAGATTCCCATTTAACCATGAGTTGACTTATAAACGAACAACGCTTACAGATTATTGAATTTTATTATCAAAATTCATGCTCGGTTGCCCGATGCACTCCTTCTGAGGCCGCTATTCGGAATCTTGTGACTAAATTACGCACCAAATTTACATTATTAGACATTAAACAACCAATACACATACGTAGAGTGCGGACAGCTGAAAATATCGCAGCTGTATCCGCCAGTGTTGAGTTGACCGTGAATTATCGATTCGGCGCAGTTCGCAGCAATTGGGCCTCTGTTATTCCGCTACGTGGAAAATTTTGCGGAAGGATTTGGGTGTAAAACCTTTTAAAATACAGCTGGTGTAAGAATTGAAGCCACACGATCTACCACAACGGCTATTGGGCACTGGCAAAGTTGGATGAATATCCACTTTTTTATCGGAAAAATGTGTTCAGCGCCGACGCTCATTTCTGGTTGAATGGATACGTGAACAATCAAAATTGCCATATTTGGTATGAAGGGGAGCCAGAAGCATTGCAAGAACTGCCGATGCATTCCTAAAAATGCACTGTTTGGTATGGATTATGGGCCGGGGCCTCATTGGAGCGTACTTTTTCAAAGACGACGAAGGCAGGAGCGTTTCTGTGAATGGCGAGCGGTACTGTGAGATGATTACAAACTTATTTGCCCAAAATGGAAGATCTGGACTTGGGTGACATGTGGTTTCAACAAGACGGTGCCACATGCCACACAGCATGCGAAACAATGGCCCAATTGAAAGGCGAGTTCGGTGAACAGTTTATTTCACGATTGGGGCTGGTCAATTGGCCGCCTAGGTAGTGCGATTTAACGACTTTAGACTATTTTTTGTGGGGTTAAGGCTCATGTCTATAGCGACTAACCCGTAAAGGTTCACGCACTGGAAGCCAATGTTGAAGAATTTATTCGTGAGATACCGGTCGATATGCTGGAGATCGTATACCAAAATTGGACCCAGCCCAGCCATTGAATTTAATAAATCGTTCTATCGACTCAAAGAAAGATTTCATACATGTCTAAATTTTATATGTTTGTTTTTAAATCAAATCCGAAGGCTCTTAAAAAACCACCTCGTATATATATATATATATATATATATATATATATATATATATATACATATACATATATATATATATATATATATATATATATATTTATATATATATATATATATATACATACATATACATATATATATATACATACATATACATATACATATATATATATATATATATATATATATATATATATATATATATAATCTGTATATTAGGGTAATTACTACTGTTAATGTGAAACATGTAATTTTGTTCTATGCATATGCAATTAAGTCAATGAAATTATGAATCTATAGTATTAAAACACATATAATCCGTACAATACAGTACAATTCATGGAAAATATGAATCATAATTCAGCATTTCAATTGATATTCTGGGTTTCATATGAAATTTAAAAATATTACTTTTCAATAAAGAAATATTTTAAAGAATATGAAGAAATTTTTTCAGAAAAATGTTAGTAATTTCTCTCAGATATCATTGCAAGTAATATCCAAAAAATCGAAATTTAGCAAATATTTTCTGATTTCTATTTTTTTTCAATAAATATGAAGACCATTATTTTTAAATTTTAATCTTTTTTTTTATTATCCATTATCTTGATAATTATTTCTTCTGTAAACCAGGACTTTTTTCTTAGATTTATTCTTAGATGCAATTAATATAAAATACATTCTCCTGTTACTCTTTTACAATTTCGAAGGTAATCAATAAAATTCCTTTTATATACCACAAAACTGACCCATAACATTTTTGTACACTGTGCATACAACTGGCCTTACTCGGTAATGTGGTTTGTGTAGCTGTTCAAAGTCGTAGTCGTAAACACATGTCTCTTCCATAGTTACAAATCCACGCAAAAAAGTTTTTTTAACCTTTACAAGTAAAAAATATCGAATATTTTTGTTACTTATAGTGTTTAGTATCAGAACAACACTACGAACACTAATTTCATGGTGTTTGCCGAATAAAACCGGTAACATTCTGTGATACTGAAAAGTGTTTATGCCATTTATGGCGTGTTAAATTTTATTGATAACAATTTGTGAAATATGAATACTTCCAAACGACACAGAAACATTCTGAAAAAGTTACCCATGAAGCAAAAAGCCGCATAAAGAAACAATTATTTTTATAAAACTCCATACAAATTCAATTGGATATGTTACAATTTCTCATTTGAAAAATCTAGTGTTTAGTTCAACATACATATTATCTTTTCATCGCCATTATTTTGTAAATATAGCAGTGTTCCCTAATTCTCTCAATTTATTTCCCCATATTTTAATCTCTGCACGATTTTTCACCCTTGCTAATTCTTATTTTGTATTGAAAACAACAACAATAATTTGTGGCTGTTATTGCCTACATTTATCGGCGAAACAGCTACATAAATGAAGGTAAAATGAATTATTGAAATAGAGTACAAAAATAGTACTGAAAATAATTTCTGTGCTGCTTGGCCAATGTACTTCATTAATGGAAAATTTTTGGCATAATTTGTCTACATTAATGTAATATACCGACCTAACAGCACAGCCTTTCTTTAGCCATATAACGAAACCTCCATTATAGCAAGGTGCTATATAAAAATTGACCGTAAAATGAGATATGTGTATACTAATTATTCCCCTCTGCTGGTACAAAGAACTTAGGTTAGGTTAGGTTAGGTGGCTGCCCTCTCTCTAAGAGGACACACTTAGGCCTAAAAGGCCCATTGTGATACCACCGAGCTTCTCTTCTAATAGTGTTGTGCGTGTTAAATTTAGACAGCATTAGAAGGGACCTACTTATATTAGCCGATTCCGAACGGCAGAACTCTTGTGACATCACTTTAACTTAGTTTTGTCACAGAGCTCTATTATGAAGTATTTTTGCAAATTGTTACTGCCGGAAAAATTGCCAATTCTTGCCGGCAGGTGGATACCATTCGAAAGAAAAATATTTTCGATATCAAATTTTGTTATGCTTCAGCCGAGGATTGAACCCACGATCTACAAATGAGATGCCCAACGTACTAACCACTGAGCTACGGCACCCACACAAAGAGCTCACTTCAGCAAATTCTATTATAAGTTAGTTGTATGTATTTTAATTAGAATAGAAATATTTTTCACCAACATTTGTTTTTCATGTTGCTTCTATTTTTTTTTTTTTATTTCATTTATATTTTATTATTTTTTATTTTTTAATCATTTCCTCTGAACACTTCTATGAATGAACGTGATGCAATGCAATTTCTATAGAACGATATAGCTTTTAATTATTTTTATAAAATTATTTTTAATCTCCTTATAGAGAGAATATTTATCAGTAAAGCATGAGAAAATGTTGAAAATTGTAAACACATTTGCGCTATTTATCATAAAATAAAATCAAAATTACCTACTTTACCTACTTACTCGTATTTATAGTGAATTGTTCAGAGTAAAATTTTTTAGATCACCAGGTTATTATTTTTATAAAAATATTGTTGTTAATTAATGTATTTGTTTATTTACATTTGAATTTTGTGCCTATAAATTTGTTTATTTGTTTATTTCTTTCTTTCTTAACGTCATCGTATGAAGAAATGCAATTTTTAATTAAAAAATTATTTGATTGCAATATATTTAATAATTATTTATTCATATATGAATATAAAATTACAATTATATAATTAACTTGATTTTGTTGTATGTTTGTGAAGTGGAAAAAATCGTACTTTAATTTCTTCAATTGAATAGAAAGGGTGAATTTTTAATTGCTTCAAATAATATATTTTTTAATTATATAAATCATTAATAGAAATAATAACAATAATTACGAAACTAAGAGGTTGGAAAATGTGAAAATTGTGAGTATCTAATTAGAAATCATTTAAATCATCATTTAAGTCACATTTTTTTTATGAGTGTAACGTAAATAAGGAAATAACAATTACTCACATATATTCGGACATACATACAATGAGCATATAATATAAATATGTCTTAAAAACTGTAACACCTCCATTGTTCGATACATATACACTCATTTTCGGACAACACCCACATGTATCGTATCATTATTGAGTATATTTAGTAGCACGACAAAAAAAAATTGTCAAAAACACCTTTCACCAGCTCGTGCAATTCGCGTGTCCAGCAGCACTGCTCTTATTATTATTATTTTTTTTTATATATTACTTTAAGTTCATTAAATCTTATCGCACGATTTTGAAATTGTTGTGAAATTTATTACGATGTAAGCAATTTAAGTTGGTTGATTTTTTATACATGCCTATGTGGAAAATATGAAATAAATAAATTATAATAAAATTGATTATAATATGCAGAGCATACAAACTCAAAAAATGCATTTTTTGTTATTCTTCATTCATTCCTTCTTTCTATGCATGTATATGGCTACACTATGTGTATTTTATTGCACCTGCTGTTAAGACCATGACTTACTTACTTCAATTTTGGTAACAACTGACTCGGATCGGCTTTTTAAAGTAAAGATTTCGCTCTCTATCTGACTTCTGGTTGTTCTCACATGTTTAAAAATGCATGCGTGGAAAGCATTTATGGTCTAATGATAAAGTTATAGCAATCGTAAAAGTGTTTTTTGCAGACCTTCCGGAAAACCACTATAGAGATGGTATTCATAAATTGGACAAACGTTGTAATAAATATATTGAGCTTTTGGGAGAATATACTGAATAATAAAAAGCATTTCAAGCCATAAAATCCATCTCATATACCAGCAACCTGGTATATGAGATTGGAAGTGAATAATGATTCCAATTGTTCTTTTTATTTCATTTGAATATACTCATCCTTCATTTATGGATCATTCACTTTAACTTGACTTTATTACTCATTAAGATCTTCAATTAACTACCTTTCTTTGTAAAAACTGATAATAGCGAACTATCTGTTCACGGTGAGTGACAATGCAAAAGTAAATATGCCATTCTAAATGGAAGTACAATAATAGTGTAATCTTAAGAGCATGAATGTTTACATATCATTCATGTTCTATATTGTATTTATGTGCTTATTTTACTTTAGTCATACACTGTAAAAATACTACACATCTTACGTCTGTATTTTTTCGACTATAAATTTGAGCTACGTATAGCTTTAAAATTGTTGAGAATCAGAATTGTATCAATATATACATATATATACATATTTATAAATATACCCAATCCACGCTATGAGGCATTAATCTATTACGACCTTTTTTATAAAACACTTTTTCAGTAAAGTCGTTTTTTTTTTCTTTAATGGAAATAAAATTTCAACATTATTGTTCATTGTTTATAAATAATTATTTGAATTTTATTTGCAATAATGTCGAAAAATAAAACAAAACATTATTCCAAGCCTAACATTCAAATATTCATTCGACAGTCATACAGTCTTTAGCCCGATGTTATACAGGCGGTCACAGCCACAAGTTGTTGTTGTGGTTCTTAAAACAGAATGGAAAAATAAATCTTTTTTATAAAACATTTGAACGGATCCAATTGAATTTGCATGGGGTTGTATCAAAATATCTGATTCTTTATACAAATGTTCGCTTTGCGATCAACTCTTGCGGAACGCACCTATGCCGTATAGCGAGGTATGGTTATATTTTAATACTCATCGATAAAAAATAATCGTATATGCAAAGTTCCAGTCCTGTAGAGTTCCGAGAATGGCTTTATATTTTCGTGTGCAAAGCGTAAAAACATACAAACGAGAGCATAATTTTGTGGTAGGTATATGTAATTTGAATTAGATTAACCTCCGATTTCTCAAACCTAAAAAATAAAATTTTATATGCCGAGTTTCGACTTTAACATACTTTTTATAGGAAGTAGGAGTGATTTTCATTCGATTATGCTCATTCTCAAACTTGTCAATTCGTTAGCGAATCTAATCGGATATACTGAATTTCAACTTTATAGTTAATGAAACAGTCCTATTTTCTAGTGAGTATAATCATATATAATGTGTTTAAACCTGATAGCTTTATAATTTGAAGTGCAAAGTGTAAAAATATACGTACGACAACATAGTTTTGTATGGCAAATAGTACTGAAATCCAACTTTACAGTGTTATATTTTCACGGGAAAATCATAAAAACATTTTAAAATATGTTCATTACTTATTGAAATTAGCCTTATTCAGTGACTTTCAGTTCTATAGCCTTATATTTATTCGCACAAATTATGATAAAGTGTTTAGGTAGGCGTAATTTTCATCCGATTTCGCTCATTTGCGAACTAATTCATTCGTTGGTAATTACAATTATATGCACCAATTTTCATTGAATGATAAATCCAATCAAGAAACAAAGTAAACACTTTTCACGTATATCTTTATCTTACAAAGCCATTACAAATAAGCCATTTTTAAAACCACATCTACTATATAAAAAGTCAACAAACAAACAAGCAGCAGACTTGCCAACATACTTTTGCAAACACATGTCAGAGCATATGATGGCATTTGCAAATTTGCTTAATGTCACTTCTGAGTACTTATTTAATTCATTCAAATTTTTGAATGCAATATAAAATGAAGTTTTATCTTAAGCAGGAAGTAGCAAGTTCTAAAGAAAAATATAAAAAAAATTGTTATTTATTTATTTATACCAGATATTTTATATCTTTTTTCTCTTTGGCAATAATTCGAGATTGATACTTATTTAGGTATGTTTTTGCTTTTTTTTTTTTTCTTTGTTTTTTGTCTATTATATCACATCTCATTGTAATTTATGATTTGGCTTAAATGCTTTTATATTAACCCATTTTCTACCATGGATTTTTTTTAAACAGTAAATATTTAATATATTTAAAAATAATTGAAAAGTATTGCATAAAATATTAAGTAATCTAGCTCAAAACACGCACAAAAATATAAATCTATCGAACTGAAACTCCGTATATAAAGTTGGTCCAACGTAAAAATGTATATATTCAAAAATTGATGGATTCATGCTTACCTCCTCTATAAAGGTACGTTTCCACATGTCCGTTTTCACACTTTCCACACATAAATATAGAGCTATTAAACTGAAACTCGTCAAACACGTTTAATTTTAGCATCGAACGAATATGTTTGAAGATGGACGTAGTAGGATGAAAACTACGACTACATCTCATAAAAAAAGATGTTGTTTATAACATATATACATATCTTTATCTGGCTTAGTGTAAAGTATCTACAATAAGTTAAGTTAAAATTGTTGCTTGGTAACAAATGGGTTAATATCAATAAGTGGCGAAAAATATCGTCATAATAATTATTTGAAATTTAGCAATAACTCAAAAACTTGTTTTTTTTTTTTTTTAATATGTACATGTTCATATATATTTATGTACATATTTATTATAATAATTATTAATTGCGCATGTATATGCTTGTAGAAGTAATATAATTTTTTTGTTGTTTTTGTATTTATTTGCAGATGGCGTGGCAGTGTTTACAAATTAGTGTGGCGAGAATTGATTGCATACCTGTGTTTATACTATACCATTAATTTAGTCTATAGATTTGTACTAAATGAACAACAACAAAAGTAAGTAAATCTGAAATATAAAAATAAAAATCCACATTGATAGTGAGTGTCTTCTTCTAAATTTTCTAAGTCTAAATTTTAAACAGTACCTTATTTACATAAATTTAATAAAATCAAAAATATAAGCAAATATTTACACTCGATTTCTAAAGAAATCGATCAACTTTTTATTATTATTATTATTATTATTAGTTTTAAATATATTTCAATGGCCTTACCAAAGTTCAGATACCCCAAAGAAGATTTCGGATTAAAACTACGCTACTCTTATAGCATATTAATATTTGACAGCACTTTGTTTGTGTGGTATCACATCACTAATATCTATCTTAATATGCAAATACAAATAAATAGACATACAAATTGAAATTAATTAACTCTATGATCATACAAACGCTTACATACTATATCAGATATTAAAATAAATAATTTAAGAATTTCGAATTACACATTTTAATAGATATTTATATTTTTAAGTATATACTTCAACATTGAAAACAGTCTCATCTTAAATGATTCTATTTGGAAAGAAGAGAAAAATAGTTGAAAGGCTTAATCTGCTTATTATAATTTTTACAATATGAATTTTCGTTTACGTTATTTTTTCTTTTTTTTATGTTGCTATGTATCTATATTATTAGATTTAGATAGTGATACTTTCAAGAAATTAACACATTTTTGTAATTATCTTATTTAAATAATCTTTATTGATAACATTCTTAGAATACCTACATACATATGTATATATGTAAATGTATGAATATAGAAGAACATAAACTAGCATAAAGCTGTATTAAAAAAATTTTTTTTTATATTATACAATATTATACGTATGTAAGTGTTAAATATTATAGCAAGAGATTTTTTATGAAAAAATAATGAAATTTACTAGCACAAAAAAATTTAAATACTAGTACTTGATGGTACTCCAGTACATTGAATAACTTGAAAGCTTCGAATGGCGATAATTCTTATATAGATAATTTTTAAAACTTTCATTAGTTTATTTTACAATTGCATTTTTTTTTTCATATTTTGTTTGGAATCTGTAATTTTGATATTGAGCCATTGCACTCGATTCTGTAATTCGAACTCTATTAGTTTTGAAAATATGTAGCTGTAAAATTTTCTAATTTCTATATAAATATCGCACTACTTTAATGCTTTTAAATACAAAAAAAAAATAAATATGTGGCACATAAAGCCCTAAAGGGCTCATTGGCGGAGCTTCTTTTCCATTACTGTTGTGCGTCTTAAATTTTGGACAATATTAGAAAGGACCTACTTATTTCAGCCGGTTCCGAAAGGCAGAACACTTGTGACATCACTTTTTCTGAGCTTTGTCACAGAGTTCTTTAAGAAGCTTTTTCATGGCAAGTTGTTACTGTCGGAGGAATTACCAATTGCTTGCCGACAGGTGGGTACCGTTCGAAAGAAAAATCTTATCGATATTAAATTTGTTATGCATCAGCCGAGGATTGAACCACGACCTACAGATCAGAAGGCGAACACACTAACCACTGAGCTACGGCACCCATCAAATACAACTTAGGGCAAATATTACAATCGCGGCGTAATAAAACTGTAGATTCTTCTTCTGATGTAGAAAAAAAATCATCTATTAGTGGTACTTAATACTTTGTAGTAAAATTGCAAACAATGGCGCTTCGCATTTGGTGCTTATTGGTACTTCATACAAAGTTACCTAGCTCTGGGATTGGGTAGCCATAGCTGGAGCCCAACCAAATTATATCCTGCATATGTAGGTATATATATATATATATATATATATATATATATATATATATATATATATATATATATATATATATATATATATATATATATATATATATATACTTACTTATATATATATATATATATATATATATATATATATATATAAAGTTTGCTCGAATATCCATCTGTTTGTTTTATTTCCACTATTTTGTATGGGAGCTACATTAAGAAGTAGGAGTTGCTCACCAGTTTTTGAGGAACAATTTTTGCTTATTATACTAATCTAAACCTAAAATATGTTTGAATTTGACGAAAAACTTTGTAAGTTATGGGTGTTTTAAGGGGTTTTTAAGATAATTCCAAGGCTTAATAGTGGACGTGGTTTGCCTTATTCTTATAAATCTATTTGTTACAGCGGATTAAATTTTTTTTGATTTTCGCAACTTTGTATGTTAGCCCCATTAAGAAGTGGGCGAGGTACTCTGATTTTTTACCAGATTATTTCCGACTACCATATTAAACTAAGCGTAAATTATAGTTATTCTAGCCAGAAGATTGGAGAAGTTACAACTGTTTCAATTTAAAAGAAATTCGGTCATTTTGTATGGGGGCTACTATAAACAGTGGGCGTGGCGCTACAATTTCCTGTGAGGCTAGTTCCTATTAGAATACTAATACATACCTTAGGTCTGGTTATTCTACGCTGAATAGTTTGTAGGTTATGGTGAACATTTTTTTTTTTACCAGATTATTTCCGACTACCGTATTAATCTAAATGTCAGTTATGGTTATTCTAGACAGAATATTGTAAAAGTTACAGCTGTTTCAATTTAAAAGAAGTACAGACACTTTGTATGGGAGCTGCAATAAAAAGTAGGCGTGGCTAGCCCATTTTTGGCAAGGTTATATAGTAGTTTAATATAACTCTATGTGCCAAACATTGTTGTCCCAGATAGTATATTATGTGAGTTATGGCAAGTTAAAGATTTTGAACATTCCGAGGTTAGTCGCTTTGAATGCTTGGTGTGGGGGTGACTTTTGACCGATCATGCCCAATATCAATCCCCTTCGTACCCTTGGGTCACAGATTACTAATGCCAAATTTCGTCAAAAGAGCTCAATATTTCCTCAATATTTCCTCAAGTCAGCCACGGAACGGACAGACGGACGAGCATCGTTAAATCGAAATATTTGTCTATACGTCCGGAGATTCCTATAAGTGGTTACAAACATCTGACCGAAATGAATATATCTTGGATATAATATATTTATTAGTCGATGTTCATGATCGACTAATAAATATATTTTAAATCATGTCAAAGCTATGCTGAAAATTGATCTTGGTACACTTTAAAGCAATCTCGAAACTAAGCGAAAATTGATTTAGAGACAGAATATCAAAATATTTGTTCGCAACTCTGTCTAATAGACAATGCTTAAATCAATAAATGTCTGTCTATTTGTTGTCTCTAGCAGAGAACGCACACACAGTAGTCACTGGAATACAGCTTGATAGACTTTTGAATTGTAGGCTAACTTATCATAAATAATTGGAGACTCTAGAGCAATAATCCCAGTAACTTAGGAGTAATATTATCCTATTCTGGCTCAGTTGAGGCCCTAAATAGTATACAGCATATTGTAGCAATAACATTTATGCTTAAATACCCTTATATGATATTAAAAAACAATTTTTTTTCCCAATTCATATAGAACTTTCACCAAAATACGTACATATTTCGGACAACAAAGCGAAAGCATACCAATGTCCTTTGTACTTGGCTTTTACGTAAGTCTGATTGTTAAACGATGGTGGGAACAATATCGATTACTACCATGGCCAGATACGTTAGCTTTATTCATCAGTGCTGGTATACCAAATTCTAGTGGTGGTGTTAATGTAAGTATACAATTTTTACATAGTCATATACAGCATAAATTCAAGAAAATACTAATAATAATTTAACTTTATCTCTTTGTTTACGTCTAGAATGAGACAGGTCGTCTAATGCGACGTAATATAATGCGTTATATGGTGCTCGCTTATGTTATAACATTGCAACGCATTTCGTTGCGTGTAAAACGTCGTTTCCCAACAACACAGCATCTTGTTGATGCTGGTCTCATGCATGAATCGGAGATGAAAATATTTGAATCACTCAATCAAAAGAGTCCAATGTCTAAATATTGGATGCCACTGGTATGGGCAACAAATATAATAAATCGTGCACGACGTGATGGATTGATCATGTCGGATCACATTGTGCAGACAATACTAATGGAGCTATCCGATATAAGAAGAAGATTAGGTGGCCTAATTGGCTATGATACAGTATGTGTGCCGCTTGTCTATACACAGGTGAGTCAGTAGTGAGTGTTTGCCCGAGTATTGTGGTAGATATTTTTATCGATAATTTTGTTGATCATGATGATAATGACAATCGTGTTGATCGTATGCATGCACATATGTATATTAGGCGACTCTGTTTAATATTTATACGATCAATATGATTTACGAGTGTGGCATCGCGACGTAGCCGTCATAACATATATACATATTTATGTACACAAATTCAAATGTTCGCATATAAATAAAATCAATGCCAGTTAGTATTATGAGATATGTATATATTTTATGATAAGTGCGTTGAACTTTATGGTGATCATGTGCGTACGAGTTATTTGTTTTATAATACATATTTCAATGAAAGAATTTTGTTACCACATACACACGTACAATAATTTATTACTATAATTTTTTTTTTTTTTTTTTTTGTTATTAATTGTATTATTATTATTATTTTTGTTGTTTGTTTTGCTTTAAATTTTCATAGGTCGTCACACTTGTGCTTTATACATATTTTATAGCCGCACTATTGGGTCGTCAAATGTTACCAAATATGCATGATCGTAATGGACGTGAGGATCCCGATTTATATTTTCCATTATTTACAGCTTTACAGGTATGTAAATATTGTATATTACCTGCAAAGAAAGTTCATGCAATGCATTTGCAACATATATCTTCAATTAGTTTAACTAAATGAACTTAATTTCCTAGAAATATACCAAGTACGTAGGTACATACAGTATTGTGCGTCACATTGTACAACTGGAAAAAAATATGTGACACCAATAAGCCCAAAAGGGCTATTTGGCCGAGTTTCTTTTCCATTACTAAACTGCGTGTTAAATTCTGGACAGTATTAGAAGGGGCCTACGTATTTTAGTTGGTTCCGAACGGCAGAACCCTTGTGACATCACCGTTTCTGAGCCTTGTTACAGAGTTCCACCAGTTTTTCTTTTACACTAACTGCATAAAAAAATTCAATATCAAATATTTCCTACGAATGTTGTAATTTATTTGTGCAAATTTCTAGAATTCTTAATTGTAACATCCTCAAATTTTCAATTGACCTCCAAAACTCGTTTCGGATCACTTGCCTCATTTAACAATCAGTTATTCATACATTTTTCAATTAATTCATTTCTTTACGATTTTGTAAAGGATAAAAACTGAATTTTCGAAAGTTTCCGAGTTTTGAATTGAAAAAAATTTGTTTAGCACTTTGCTTAACATTTTATTCAGAATGACTAAGCTACTGAGATTTGAATGGCATAAGTGATCTAAAATGGAGGTTTTAACGAGAAATCAAACATTTGGGGTACTTTCGTGGTCTCCAATAAAGTTGAGTGTACCAAAATGGAGGCAACCATTGTCTTCTACAAATATATATTGCAGTTAGTCATATTGGTCTTTGTCAGTAGAATTCATTTCAAAGTCGTGTTGGCCGAATATCCTTATCTGAACTCAATTTAAATCCTCTTTGGTATATCAAACAACGAGTCGGTAGGCTGGTCGAAGCGCAGCATAATTGGTAATAATATAATTTTGTGGTTTAAAGTCAAGAATTTCACTTAAGGTTTAACTAAATTCAGATGTTAAAATGCATATTAAAATCAAAATAATTAAATTTCACTCAACAATATCTGCTGTTAAACATTTTAAGTTTAAACTCTTACTAAGTATTAATTTCATTGAACTTGTCGTCTCAATGACAATGGTAGTGACTGCAATCAATTGATTTCTTATAGCTTTAAATAAAACTAAATAAGTTAAAAGAGGAAAATTGTATGAGAAAAATTTTGACAACCGATTTGGTTTCGATTCGCACAACATTGTACGTTAATTTATGTTTATGGAATAATTGTTTTTTGTTCATTTAAGTAATATATATATACATAAGTATCTACATAAATTTAATAATTGCTATTCATTGCCTTTTTATACCCTGCATAATGCAATATGCATGGTATATTCATTTCGGTCAGATGTTTGTGTCCACTTGAAGGAATCTCCGGAGATTTAGACATGGATATATATTCGTGATCAGCGTCGATTAAATTTTCGATTTAACGATGTCCGTCCGTCCGTCCGTCTGTCTGTCACCTGGCTGGTTCGCACTATAACTTGAGTAAATATTGAGCTATTTCGATGAAATTTGGCATAAGTAATCTATGATCCAAGGGTACGGAGGGGATTGATATTGGGCATGATCGGTCAATAACCACGCCCACACCAAGCATTCAAAGCGACTAACCCCGAAATTTTCAAAATCTTTAACTTGCTATAACTCACATAATATACCACTTGGGACAACAATATTTTGCACATAGAGTTATATTATACTACTATATAACCTCGCCAAAAGTGGGTGAGCCACGCCTACTTTTTAGCGTAGCTCTCATACAAAGTGTCTGTACTTCTTTTAAATTGAAACAGCTGTAACTTCTACAATCTTCTGTCCAGAATAACCATAATTGACACTTAGATTAACATGCCAGTGAGAAATAATATGGCAGAAAATCAGTGTGCCACGCCCACTCCTTTTTGGGTCTCCCATACAAAGTTGCGGAAATTAAAAAAATGTTACCGGTTATAACTTGCAAACTGTTCAACGTAGAATAACGAGATTTAAGGTATGGATTAGTACTGTACGAGCAACTAGACTCACTGAAAATGGGCGCGCCACGCCCACTGTTTATCGTAGCCCCCATACAAATTTTAAATTGAAACAGCTGTAACTTCGGCAATCTTCTGTCTAGAATAACCATAATTGACACTTAGATTAATATCGTAGTCGGAAATAATCTGGCAGAAAATCAGTGTGCCACGCCCACTCTGTCATAGGTCTCCCATACAAAGTCGAGGGAATTAAACTAAAACTTTTAAGCTCCATAACTTACAAACCATTTAGCGTAGGACAACCAAATTTAAGGTGTGGATTGATATTGAAAAGTTAATTAGATATACAGAAAGAGATACGTCACGCCCACTTTTTATATAGCTTCCGTACAAAGTCTCGGATTTATCTTAAACATTAAAACAACCATAACTTACTAATTAATACGCCTAGGTCAACCCATTTCAACCTATGTAGTTTAGTATTATAGGCAGAAATTGATCCTCCAAAATTGGTGAGGTACGCCTGCTTCTTAATGTAGGTCCTATACAAAGTAGTGGAAGAAAAGGATGGATATACGAGCAAACTTTTTATATATACCTCTACATATGCAGGGTATAATTTGGTCGGCCCCAGCCGACTGTAAGGAGCTTTTTTTTTAAATCTTTTTGTACTTGTATTATTACGTACTTATCGTCTATTAAGTGTCTTGCATCATTTCATCATATAATTACAATTGCTGCGGTTTAATATATTGTATGAGTGACAAATGTAAAAGTGCCGAAGAGAATCAGTAGAAAAAATTATATTTAAATATTGTGTTTGGAAATCTATTAAAAACCGCAGATTTATAAAATATCAACTGAAATGTCAACAATTGTAAAATATATGCGGTTTAAGGGCTTTTACATTTTTTGCGTATTTAGACAATGAAATTGATACAATTTTACTTGACTTAAATTTATACAATATGCAGTAATACTTAGTTACAGTTATAAATAAATACCTTCATATATTTGCGAACGTTTGTTTTAGAGAAAGAGGGAGAGAGAGAGAGAGATAGAGACAGAGATGTTATATATGCAATGGGGAAACGAAATTCGAATGAAGTTTTATATTCTCATAAAAAATGTGGCATTTTTCTTGCCCTTTTTTATTTTGTATTTCTTTTCTTAAAATATTGTACTACATTTGTAAAGTGAAAAATTAAATATTTTGTGCCCTCACATTCATCCACTGTCCTAGATCGTGACGTTGCAACAAGGACATAATCCTTGATCACCAAGTGGACCACGCGAAATCAGATCAAGAAATGTTAGAGGATATGAGCCCTATAGGTGATACTTCTGGGGGCCAACCACAAGTGTTACGGGCACTGCCACCAAACGAGATCTTTTGTACCCAATCCCGTCTATGACACTAGAATCTCCTCTACCTTTTTAATAAAGGATAGAATTGATTTTGTCGATCTTTTGATGATTGAAGCTGGTGTTGGGACACTCAGCTGAAAGTGTTTGAGGCGTAGTCTGGCCAAGGCCGGACATTGATGTTTCATCCTCCTCCAGACAGAGTCTACACTCCGTGTTAGAGGATAGTCCTGAGGAATCTGTGTTAGAGCAAATTTCTATATTGGGTATATTTTTTATAATTGTTTCGCTTCCACTTGAACTCGAAGTTGAACTGTGGAAAAGGTTCATGCGAATGGCTGATGGCAAACGCTGCTGATTTTTGAATATGAATGTTAAGCGGTAGGAGTCCTACCAGAGCCTCTAGAGATAGACACGCCGGTCTTTGAAGTTTATTGCATTCACGGATTGCTGATAGTTTACAATTGGCCTAACCATGGTGGTGTACATTCAGAAAACTATTTTCGGTGATAGACCCCATGTTTTGCCAAAAATTCGTTTGCAAGTCCACATAACTTTAGTCGCCTTATTTAGCGTGTAGCTTAGGTGGGAATTCCAATTTAGTCTTCTGTCCAGGTCAGATAATAACAGATATGTATATTACGCACACAAGAAATCAAAACTATATTTAGGTAATTCCAAGGTGTCATAACACAGTATCCGATTGATTGTAATTACTGTATATTAAAATAGCATACACAATTATGAGGTTGCCATATCATACTTTCCTAGAACTTACCTTGTGAACCTGGTCATAAATTTTATGTTTATTTCTATTTTAATTAAAATTTTATTTATTTAGCTTTCTCATTTCTCTTATCCAATCTCATATATATTTTTATAATTACTATTTCAGATCGATATATTTAATTTAATTGTGTATTAAATTTATATTTTTAATATATTTTTCAATACAGTTCACTTTTTATGTCGGTTGGCTTAAAGTTGCCGAAGTATTAATTAATCCATTTGGTGAAGATGATGATGACATTGAATTGAACTGGCTTATTGATCGTCACATTAAGGTAAGATATTTTTTGTTTGTTTATATATATGACAGCTCTAAATAATATGCTGGAAAATATTTGCATTTACTAAATGTTACTAAATATCAGGTCAGTCCATAAGTTCATGCGTTGTTTTTCATTAGTTTCACAGTAGGCTCTTTTGGCATACAAAATATGATTCGTGGGAGATAGCGGAACTGTTTTTATTTTCTGTGATGTATTGCGCATTCAACAAGTGATTTTAATCGCGGATAGAAGCACGCGTTGTTAAAAATTAAAATGGAATCTTCGAACGAGTATAAGAGGCATATTTTGTGTTTTTTTTTTATAAAAGTGGAAAAAATGCCACAACTGCTGCTGCAAAAATAAACGCAGCTAATGGGGAGATTACCGTGAGTGTAAGGACTGCGCAAAAGTGGTTTTTCAAATTCCAAAGTGGTGATTGTGACGTTGAGGGTGTCCCACACCCTGGTCGTTCTGAGGTCTTTGACTCGACGCCTTGCTGGAACTCGTGAAAGCTGAGCCAAGTTTGACAGTCGATATGAAGGAGAGAAAGTTAAATTCATCACATGGAACAGTTTACAGGCGCCTGGTGCAATTGGGCAAGGTTCTAAAGCTTCCGTTCCAAGGTTTCCGTCGCAAATCTTCAGCAGAGAATGAATATGGGAGATAGCCCGCACTATAGCTCGGTGGTGGAAGGATGTAGATGTTGATTATTTCGAGGTGGGACTTACCAGTGTTAACCGTAATTAACACTAAGCCTCTCCCTCTTCCCCTGTCTCGGTCCTTTCTAATGATGTTGAAGCAGGTATGTGGGGAGGGGGGAACACTCGCCGAAAGCTTGGTCTCCTGGACTGCAGCGATGATGCCGATCCATGTAATCGGTAACCTCCACTATCTTCAATCTAAGACCGTTGCAATTTAACTGCATGACCTTAATAGCGCGGTGGAGTGATCCACGAGTAGATGTTAGCAGCGGGGCGACGTAGAAAACAGAAGCTGAGGTGGCTGAGCGGCAGAAGATAATTGCTGTAGCTGGAGTTTAAGCATCAGCCGAAGCGCGCGATCCTGGAGATCGAGAATTTACCGATTGAGTCACTCGGAAATGTTGTGGTTGTTGGGGTGAGGGCTGCAATCTACAGCATTCAGCACCAAAGCTCGTGTCCCAATCTCTATGGTTGCGGAGCCCGCAAAAGAGCCTAAGATGACACGATCCACCAAAGTTGTTGCATAACACTGACGTAGAGTTATGGTGGATGGGCCGATGACATGTCGAGCACTACCAAATGCCCGCGTTCCATGAGCTCTTAGGTACTCGGTTGGCATTACGTTGAGTCGGCTGTGCGGTGGTTGTAGGGTGCGCATTGCTAAAGGGGAGCTGCTGTTGACACGGATGCTGATGACTGCAGCAAACGGAAACAAAACTTGCACTCCAGTCTCGCCCAGAAGTATTCACTCCCTTTTTGCGCTTGTGGACACAATTTTTCTAATACAATATCCCCATCATTTAAATTTTTGAACTAAATGTATAAATTCCGAAACTCTTAAAATCTGCTTTAATTGTACTGGGATTTATGGTGTGTGTTGAACTTCTAACACTTTTCTCAGATGTTTATTTATCCAGAGTCTACAGTGGGCGTTGAATAAATAGTTTATCGGACTGAAAACATTAATAATCTGCATTTTGTCCCAAGACTGGGATACCATGAATATTATATTATCTCAAGCTAGCTTTATAGCGTCAATGGATAAATGAGAACTGTGTGTCAAGTGCCGTAGCGCAGTGGTTTGTGCGTTCCCTTCTGATTTGTAGGTCGTGAGTTCAATCCCCGGCTGAAGCACAACTTTAATAGCGAAAGATTTTTTTTCGAACTATATCCACCTTCCGGCAAGCAATTGGCAATTCTTCCAGCAGTAACAATTTGCCATGAAAAAGCTTCTAAAAAGATATCTGTGACAAGGCTAATAAAAAGTGATGTCACAAGGGATCTGCCGTACGTCCCTTCTAATACTGTCCAAAATTTAATATGCACAACAATACTAGAAGGTTCGTCTTCACTGTATGTAATGTTTCTTGTAAAATAACCTCCAGTACTGGTAGTTGACATATTAAGAAATGAACGATTCAGAGCTTTTCTAGGAAGCACTTCTTGTTGTATTTGATAAAAAAAATATCTCAAATTAAATAAACTAAAGAAATTCTTTTGGAGTAATTTTTAATAAAAAAAAATTTTAGATTTGCAAATACAAAAACACAAGGGTTAGCCCGAACTGAAACCCTTTATATAAATGGCAACCTCGGACTAGCAAAAATTGTCTTTGAACTAAATCACAAAAATGGCAACTGTCATTTGACAGTGTTATACATCGATATGTCAAATGCTGATTATCATTTATAAATGCTTTGAAATCCCGGCAAAACAGAAGAATATAAGGAACCCTCTCCTATCCTTCTGTAAAGTGTTAGCGAAATCAAAACGGTCTTTAAATACGAATATGACTAGTAATAATCATGTGATAAAATTGAATTATGTATAACCACACAAATAAATATTAATATGAGTTATTCTCGGAATTATTATGACTTTTAATTTGTGACCGCTCATTTACTTAATTTTCTCTTGTCACTAAATTTTAATGAATTTGTGACATTTTTATTCATTTTCATTCAAATGGTTGAGTGAAAATAAATGAAACATAAAATTAGTTCTACAATTCTTTACACCACATTAGAGTCATTAGGTATTTATTTTTATTATTTTCTCTATTTATTACAACATTAAATGTACAATTGAATTGTCAACAATTATGGTAATTTCCATTCACCGAGAAGATATTGAAAAACACTTGTCAATAAATTTACGATTTTCAACTCAGCTAAGTAGTTACAGAAGGGTTTTTGAAAAGTGTTGCACCTAACAAAGAAAAACCACAATCCAAAATTGCAATAGCTTCGTCATTCACTTCAACTTTTACATCCTCAGTTACTGAAGGATTTTTCAAAATTTTCAATTTAAAGCAAAATCACAAACACGTAAATTTCAAAGGACTTGCTGAGTGCAACATTTGTCAGTCTCCCTGCTACATATTAGGCACTGTAAAAAATTTTTATTTCAAAATTTTTCTTGTTAATTCTGATAATGGCGTGTACATTTATTCATACTAAGGTACTATACTTAACACTTTTTACGTTTTAATTTTAATATTTTCTATTTATTTCTTTATTTTTATTTATTTTTTTTTTTTTTAATAAACAAATGTACATAAATATTTACACACACATAAGAACACTTGTTCAAACAATTCTATTAAAATATGGTACTTTTTTCAATTTTTTGATATGAGTATTATACAAATACGTGCAGGCGAAAATAGAGCTAGAAGGAATTTTACGCAAAATACCCCTGCATCGCAATTTCGATATAAATGTTAATATATACTAATATTTTTATATTTTAATTCATATTCAAATTAATTATTTCCTTCTAGTTGCATATAGCAATTTCAATTATATCCATGTTTTGACATTTACAAGGTAGCAATTGTTTATGGTCATTGGCATCAATAGGTTACTACTCGTATAAAATTAAAGCCTTGAATATTACGTAAACATACATACGAGTATACGAGTATATACTTAATATACATATGTATTCTATTTACAAAATAACAATAGTGACGAATTCTTATTGAAGTGAAAATTGCTCTAAGGTAGCATTTTATTAGCATCAGAAGGTTAATTCAATTTAAAAAACAAAATCATAGGGTTGGGCTGCATGTAATGTTCGATCAATACCGTTAATATTTACTGCATTTAACTGTAGTCAAAAGTTGTTCAACTATGATATTTGGCTTTTATTTCTCTGCTGTGATGGTTATATTTAAGATCGTATGCATAAAACTTTGTGTTTATACAATACTAGAGATACCAATAGGAGCGAATTTTATAAAAAAGTCAAATTTGTAGTGAAGCTTTATTGAGGGATTATATACCTTTTTCTCCAGAGAAATACAGGGTTTTTATTTATTTTTTTTAAGCATGTTACCATTGTTTTATTCAAATACAATACAAATTTTATTAACGTACGTGTCCTTAAGTAAATTCATATAAAATTTCGAGTGAAAATTTTAATAATTCTGGAAGTTTTAGTCCTTTCCGCAGAACTCCTTTTTTCAGTAGTGGCTAACGGTGAGCATGAAAACAAGGAAACGGCTCAAATGGAAAAAAAAGAAAAATTCCTTTAGTATATAGTGTTACCTAGTTCGTGAACGAAGGATTTTACGAAAACAAAATTTTTACAGTTACAGTGGTATTTTTTTCATAAAAGTCGATTTTTCGAGGCCAAAAAAAATAGAAAAATTTTTCGAAAATAAAATTCCTTCGTTCACGAACTAGCTATTGTATATAAAAACAATCCGCCAAAATTTCAAATCGAGCGATGTAGTGGTTACCGAGATATCGTGCTCACCGCAATGACCTTTTCTCAAAAATGCGATTCCGAGATAATCGCGTTTAAAGTTTTAGGTGGACATTAGGTAGTTATGGATACCGCGCGCTATGAACGGCTGTATCTTCGGTTCTAGTGCCCCGATCTATAGGAAATTTTGCAGAAAAATTGTTAAAAGTATGTACATAAAAAAAAATCATAAACTTTTTTTCGATTTTTTGAGCCAGAAAAAGGTATATAACCCCTTAAGTGACGAAAATATGGGTTAAGCATGCTCGGGGGAAATGTTATGACAGCATAAATAATGAGCGTCGGTTATGAACGTAAACCCCTAGACGCAATGCTCGTGCAACTATGGTGTTATTTGCCAATTTTATTTTTAATTAATATTTTCACATTATTACTTATAACATGCGCTTTTAACCATAGATTTTCTACGCAAAATTTTGGGTCCATTGCATATGGTCCACCGACATGGTTGAATTATTTACTTTAAAACCTTTTATAATCAGATTCGAAGTTCTTTGATCAAGATATGGTCGAAATAGTGAAAATTGGAATTCAGATATAACTTTTTATTGCTTTAGTGCAGAAGCATGTATACTTGTGTAACTTATGTACGAAATAATATTTTTTTCTTCCCATAAGATATTATCGGCAATATTTTTTTAATGAAATTAATATACTATAAAATTAATATACTATAAAATATTACTCAAATATATTTTTACGATTTTTCTTTTAGCAATTATACTGAAATTCGTAGAGAAATTTCAAAAATAAGAAAAATCTTTACCCAAATTTGTCATAACTAGCCCCTAAGTACTTAGTTGTCCCAGCCAGCTTCGCATCTTCCGAAAATGTACAATAAAATAAAAAATTCTATTCTTCTTTTCTTATAACTATTTTTGAACAAGGATGCTAAGCTAAGAAGCTTTTTTGAGATATTTGCGAAAAACGTGATGATTTGCACTTTTTAGTGGATCAACTGAAAATGAGTTATTATCAAATAATTTAAAAAATTAATTGTCAAATTTTAATCAATCGACGCAAATTGTATATCATCTGAAGGAAAAATATAACAGCTTTCGAATGGCGTGCAAATCATGGCGTACTGATAAAGTGTTATCAAGATAATATCTGAAAAAAACATGTTTTTCAGGAATATCTCGAAAACGCTTCTTTGGAAAAATGAGTGTCATTTTCTTGTTTAGTTGTCCAAACTTAGTAAAAAAAAAATTTTACTCGTAGGTACTTTTTTTCTGTCGAGTAGTGTAATTTATTAACAATTATTACTAACTAAATGGAAAAAATTAGATAAATTGCTAAGAGTACATTATAAAAATATGACAATGCTTATGTACATAGTATACAGTAAGTCAAAGTAAAAAAAAAATCCCCTTTTATATCTCAAAAAAAAAATTGAGACGTTTTAATGCAAATGCTCATGTTATAATCATTCTTGTTTTTATATTTAATTATTTTTTTTTTTTTTTTTTTATTTTTTTTTTATTTTGCTATATTCATTAAAGCATTGAAATACAATATATATTCAAACTTTTATACACGAAAAGAAAAATATAATAGTTGAAACGCGATAACTATTTACATATTTCAGTATTTTTAAAGCGAAATGACGTATTTAATGATATTAAAAAGAGAGAGAGGGGAAAAATGATTGCATATAATAAAATGCACATTAAGCAATTGGAAGTTGACACAAATCTCTTAGTTCACACATACATATATTGTATTTATTTGCAAAGGGTGTACATTTTTAATACAAAGGAAGAACAGGTTTTACGAAAATCATATTCCAAAATACTTTTAGGATTTCCCACGTATGAAATGATTATCTTTTGTACATGAATAACATATGTAAAGTAGTGTCTGTACCCGCATTACAATAGGTAGGTGTTCTTAAGCAGTTCATAAAATGTTTAAACTAACAATATACATCATAAATACGTAGGTATTTGTATAAAGGTATTACCTTTTTCGCAAATTTGCGTTTAACTCGTATGAAACTATAATTTCAATAACCCAACAACCGACAAAAAACCACAACAAACTACAATTACAACAATAATAAAAATGAAAAATTATTCGATTCGGTTTTTAGGTTAATGAGTTCTTTTTGTTTTTATTTGGTGATAGCGTAACGTAAAAGTTACTTAATACAGACACGAAATTACATACCTACGTTTGCGCAATTTCTAATTTCATATAATATCAGTATTGTCACACTCGTACATACACATTTGTATGTGTATAATGATTTTTTCAATACGGTACGCTTTATGTTTTTAATTTATTTTTGGTGATTAAATTCAGAGCCTCATCTTGTGAAGGATGGCGAATTATTTAGCTGCTTTTAAATTGATATTCAAAAAAATTAGCAAAACCCATTAATGTACATATTTAAATTAGATTTAGACAAATGTATTTTTTATACAAAATACTTTACAAAGTAGTCATCATCATCTTGGTCAACTGTGAAAATACATTCTTGAACGTATCCATTGATAATATGGTATATCTGTATTTGCTCACATCAAAATCTCAACATATTCTTGTAGTTGGCAACAAGAAGTCGAAAGAAAAACCAAACAAAAAAGTGGCACGTGCTAAAAATAACAATAGCACCAAAAACAATAAAAACAAAACTTACTACCCCATACATATATTCTCGAATAAGTGTAACGATAAATGCAACTAACACGCCTGTACCATACACACACTATCATAAACACTTGTCTGGTGGTTTTGTCTTGCCAAATGGAAGTTTGCAGAAATGTTGACCAGTTTACAGAAACAGCAACAATACGAGCAACAATAGCAGCAACAGCAGTTGCAATAACTACTAACACAACAACGGATTTTGGTGTCGTAAACCACATACACATTCAATACTATTGTACGTAGATTTTATTGTTGTAATTAAGCGTAACCGAAAGACTGGTTTTCTTCATTTCATCCATTGAAATACATTTAATCAAAGCAAAATATGACGAATAGAGCTGCAGATTTAACCTTTTTTTCGTTTGTTTGTATTTTTTTTTTTGGAAACAGAGGTTTTCATTTTATTGTAATTTACAAATGTTGTTCTTGAGGATGGTGATGATAAATATTTTTCTACTTAATTTTTAATTTAAATCAATATTAAAATGTACTATTAAAAATGTTCATGCAATTTTGCCATTGCTATTGCGAACTTGTGTGCCAGTACGTTGTCATTGTGGACGAGCACTTTCGTGATCGTTTTACCCTTTTCAAGGTAATCGATGTAAATTACAACGCATGCATCCAAAAGACTATCACCATAACATTGATTCCCGACAGGCTCGCCTTGGCCTTCTTTCGGAGAAGTCGAATACTTTGACTGTTCTTTGATCTCTGATGTGCTGTAATGGATCCATGTATCATCCATGGCGCAAAACTCATTCAGATTGTGATTAAATATTTCATAAACACTTTCGAAGTGGTCAGACGATTGCTTTTGCTGTCAAATGTGATGAAACGAGGCAACGATCTTTCGGATAGCTTTTTCATGTCCAAATATTCATGTAAAATATGATATACCCACGCAATTGAGATGACTGCAGTCTCATTTGCCACCTCATTTGCTTTCATTCTTTGTCTATCGTCCAATATCATTCAACAGATATTATCGTCGATTTCTGGCGTGACGAGTTCTTTTGGGCGACCTGAACGTTCGGCATCACTTACGATGGTACGATCACAACGGAATTCGGTAAATTACTAGTTAACCATTGAACCTCTGATGGTGCAGAGAGCGATGGTTTCTTTTACGATCAAATTCATTTGATATTAAGAACAACTTAAGCTCAGTGAAGTCTAATTTAATGAAGTCTTATGAAAACGAGTTTTTCTATTATTTACATTCACCGAAATCAAACGCATAATTTTATAAATACTCGTACGCTCGTGCAGTTATTGGATAGAGCTAACCAATTATGCTAACCAACCATAACAATTATGTTATTTCAAATTACCTATGGCTTATGAGTGCAAATACAAATGTAACAAATACGTACATAGAAAATGTGTTGATAATATTAAATATGAAGCTGTTGTTTAAATATTTGACTGCTAATTATCTGTTGTCGTGAATATTTTTAAATTCATGCATATCTTAGTTAAGAGGGTGCTTTGGAATAATATTGAAAACAAAAATTAAAGTTTTTAAACACAAAGTTCTACATGTTGGTATCCACATATTTATATTAAATATATGTTGTACAAGCAAAATTAGTGTTTGAAGTCGGAATATGTATTTATTATAATTGTTGTACAATTTTTTGATTTATTATTTATCAATTCTATTTTAAATGCTTTTATTTAAATTCCTTATGAAGGGTCAAATCTTGCAACGTTAAATAAGCTAACTTCTTGGTAACAGCACATGTTTATCTTGGTTTTAAACAATTTGACTGTTTCGTATATTGATTAAATGAAATTTCACTTTAGGGTTCCAATATCTCCGAACCTATTTCATATTATATAATGAAGTGAAAGTGTTCTACAATGTAGCTATGTGACAGTTTTATACATAATTTAACAAATAATAAATATTATCCCTTCTTTTTCCGCATAAATAAAGAATTTAATTATATTTTCCGATATGTTCACATACCTGGCCTACATTTAGGCGTAGCACAGTGCGTCGAGTAATGGAAATAAATCAAAATTCTGAGTCATCGATTTTCATGAATATGGTATCAATTTACAAGGAATAGTCACTCTGAATAAAATTCACAAAAAAAAAATTGCAAAATATGTCATCATAGGCGTAGCACAGCTCGACCAAATTTCATGATTACCACTTTAACGCATGAAAAAGGAAAAGAGAAAATGTTTGCAGCTCTTGAACAGGAATATATCACAGAACTTTTTGACTTTTTAATATTTAACACATTTCGCTTTGTAATTGCAGTTACAATTTTAGTAATGGAATATGCAGAAAACTACCTAGCAGTTGTAGCTATGAATCTCACAATAAAATGGATACCAGTCATTTATTAAAAAAATACAAAATAACATCAAATTACTCATATGGCTCCCACACGTTATCAAAAACGTCATAAATCAAGTTTTCAAGCTGCACTTACAATGTAATATCACTTTGTTGAAGAAATCCCCCCATGCGTTGCTTTAACATTTGCAAGACAATGGGTATTTACATGAAGTGAGAGTATTCGAAAGGATTTTCACATTAGTTTTCCGATTATATTTAGCTTTCAAGATGTTTTCTATTTTTAAGTGCAATTTAATTTTTTTTTTTAAGATTTTTATTTTTTACTTTTCAGTACAACTTATTTAATTTTTTTTTTGTAATTCTTTTAAGTTAAAGAAAAGGCATTAAACAATTCTTTGTGTTTTTTTTTTGTTAAATTTTTGTTTTTATTCACGACTAGGATCTTTTATTTTATTTATCTCTTTATTATTAATTTAATTCATTTTTGCTTTATCATAACGCCATTGATTTACATTAGGTGAAAAAAAAACGAATGTAGATATATGATTAATAATATTTGTTTGTTATTATTCGTTTACAATATAGACCATTTGGTTTTTCTTTTTTATTATGTGTGTTGTCAATTTTAATTAATATTCTTGTGATGTTTATAAAAACAGCAAGCAGTAAAATGGGAAAAAAATAAACACACACGTGCCAATGCAATTTAAAACTTTCATTTTTTTATATTCATAGGTACCTCGAGGTACAACTACGGTTAAGTTATTTATTATTTATGTAGGTGCATGCCTTATTAAAATTAATTGCTGTTTATTTGAAGAGTTATAAAAATAGATCTAGACACAAATATTGTTTTAGAATAACGTCAAAATACTGTCTTCTTCAATTCATAATTTTAGAATGTAGACTTAGTATTTATGTATTGAATAAATTTATTCAGTAGAAATTAAAAATATGTTAAAATTTTATAACAATTTTTCATTCGGTATATTCTCTCTAAAGCTCAATACATTTGTTCCAGTGATCCCCAATTTATGAATACCTTTCTGCAATGATTTTCCAGATAGTCTGCGAAATACCCCGCAACTTTAGGTATTTTTATTGGGTTGGCAACTAAGAAATTGCCAAAGTAATTGCCGATGCTTCACCCTCATATACAAATTGGCCCAAACTACAACCTTCAAAGAAAAATATGTGCAATTTGTAACATTTGTGAGATGTGACAGCTAATCAATGTTAGAAAAAAAAATCATAACATTGACAAAAGGTATCAAAAATATGTGTATGGTCAGAAACCGGCACCTACTTAGTTGCCAACCCAATAATTATATTTTGTACTTGGTGGAGATAGATTATATGTATGTTCGGGGCCAGTAATATACCTTACTTCTTTAAATGCACCCTGGCAGCGACGGGAGCCAATTCTATGAACACATCAATTTAATATGGGAGCAAAAATCAATGAGGCTCGGTCATACATTTTATCTCTCTAGAGACGACTCCTTAGAAGTTGTAGGGCTATTTATTGGTTTGCCTCTTTTGATAACTTTGACCTCACTTTGCAGACACTTACCCCAGCCTATCCCTACAATTTTTTGATTCAAACGTATTTTTATAAAACCTCACAAAATAGTGACCATTATCGCTACATAAAACCTGTTTAATTTCGGCTCTTTTAAAATTTCAGAAATTGAGGTACTTTCACATAATAGCTCACAACTTTAGTATTTATTCTTAAATTTAATTTATCTATATCTTGTTTTCTTTATAAAAGAACAAGCTCTGTGTAAAAAAGTATAACTGCGAATTAATTTTATCGATTTTTTCGTAAATTTTAGACGGACATTTTGAACCAAATTTTTGGTCATATTTGGTACTATTGCGTACAAACTACTGATCCTTGTTAGATTAGATATATTTTGATACAATTTACAATCAGATTGACTGGTCATATGGTATAAATAGTTAAACATCTCGGAAGCCCGAGATCTGAAATTTTTAAAATGTGTTTTTCGTCTTCAGTTTGATTATTATCTAGAAAATGTTTAACAAATGTTCTCTGCTTTTACTTAAAGGCTGCTTATATGATTGTCGATGAAATGCACGAGGAACATCCCGAGCTCTTACGTGATCAATACTGGGAATGTGTAGTTCCCAAAGATTTGCCTTATACAGTAGCATCCGAACATTATCGACGGGATGAACCAAAGGGCTCCGCAGAAAAATACAAAGTGAAGAAAGAGGATGCAATGTATGCAAATATTTTACCTAGCAGTGGTAAACGCGGCCTTTCAGATGATGTCTATGCGGATTATGTAAGTATTTTTATAACCCAAACATATGCGGGAAACTAGTTTTCTATATTTTCGTGTGTATATTTGCAGGAAAGCGTTGATACACCAATGGTAGAGAGACGTAAAAACAATTGGTTAGTCCGACAATTGTCACGTATGGGTTCAATGCGTAGTCAATCGACAGCATACTCATCGGGTGGCATTACATTCAATCGTAATCGATTGAATTCAGTTTATTCTAGTCCAGAATCCGGACCGCCATTATCTATAATTCAACAACAACATCAACAACAACAGCAGCAGCAACAGCATCAGCACACAACACATCATCAACAACAAATGATGCATCAGCATCAACAACAATCACAGTCTAAACCAAGTTTATATGAGAAATTTGTACATCGGAAATCGTTACGTGCCCAAAAGCACTTAATTAAACAGAGTGAGTGTGAAAAAGTTGTTTTTGTGCTTATTTTTAGTTTATTGCGAATGTGTATGTTTGTTTTTGTCTTCGTTTTTCTGTTCTATTTAACTATTTAATAAAAATTGTCATTTAATAACATTCATTTTCCTCTTCAATGACATCACAAAAAACTCATTTTCCTGTCTACACACGAAGGCTCCAAACTCAATGGCCTCAATGCTAATGCTCCTCAAAAATCACGTCCACGCATTCCCACACCCGATGTTACTAAAGAAACTGCTGCTGAACGCGAAGCAAATGGTAAATTAAACACACAATGTTCATAGCACTACCTACTCGTAGTAGTAGTGTTCGTATTTACCTACAATTGTATCACCCTCACTTATTCATTAATTCCACTGCACCATCCCTCATAGCTATGAATGCCGCCGCCGTCATTATGGCCGCTGCCTCACCACAAATGAGCACACAATCTGCAATGTATCCTCCATACACAAGCACCAACAACAACAACAATTTAATCAGCCAAGATGGGCAAGTGCTAGGCACTTTATTGTTATCGCCTATCAAAGAGATGGATAGTTCATCATCGAATAACACTTTGATTCCAGGACATCCCGCAACAACAGCACTCGCACAGGCTGTACTACCGTCCAATATGAAGGACGTTAATTTTGGTGTGACATCATGTGAGTACACAAATATTTTAAGTACGTTACTTCGACATTTACTTTATGATTTGCTTATTTTTTGACAGCAAATCCAGTCACAACCAATATCACAACACTTTCGTTCCCCTTCACGGTAACTACAAGCCCAGCTGATACCATGTCGTCGGGCACTCTCAATATAATGCCAATAACAACCCATCAAATGCCAACAATCACAACTACCGCCACTGGTTTTGATAACAATGACGTCATCACCACAATACCATTGTCACTTTCAATACAACGTTCGCCATCACCACTTACCATTAACGATTTGAATGGCAACGACAGCAACGATTCGAATAATAGCAATGGAAATACAACAACTACCGCCATTTTATCTGTGAAACCATTGAATGGTGGCGGCACGGATATATCGCGTGCTAATAGTTTCAAAGCCAATCTAAATCTAAATATACAAGACTCATACATATTAGATAGAAAATCATCACTAAGGTCAGTTGGGGAACCGAATAATTTAGCTGCTATTGAAGTGAAACCTACAAGAAATATCACCAAAGCAACGACATCAAAAACTAAAGCAGCTATGCCTAATGGCAACAGTCAAACACCCTCAACAACCACTACTTTAACACAACGGCATCCAGAGCCGAAAACTAAGGAAGTGTATGTGTAATGAAGCCACCAATTAGCGCGATTAATTATCAAGTACTCCTGTGGTACTCGTAATCGTATCTCTTTCTCATAGCTTATGTTTAATGGGTGTTTAGAGGATGACGGTGGTTTAATGTTGCCACATTCTTACACCCCCAGAAAACAAATCTTGATATTATTTGGTTGTGAAGTAAACAATATAAATGTATATAAGTACATAGCTATAGATATATTCAAATCTATGTAAATTTAAGGAAAATGCCTGATTGCATAGCTCGGGTTCGGACTCGGTATAGAGAGTGACGCAGTCCGTCAGAATGGGATAATCGGATTATTTCATAATTTCAAATTTGAAAATTGAATTATATTATGCTCTCACTTTTCTTAACATGTCTATATATAAAAGTTTGTTGTTTATGTTAATTTCCTGTTTCCCAATATATCATTGAGTAATTCGTTTTTCTTCTCTCAGAAGTAAATGTATAACTGATTTCTGCAATTTATCCCCCATTTCAAAATCTAAAATCATTCTCGAAGGAATTATGAAGAAAAAGAAATGTTATATTAATTGTAGTAATGCAAATTCGTAGATTGAAACACTCGAAGAATCACTGGATCAAAAAGTACGCCTATGTACAGACAGGTGGCATTACTAAGAGTATTTTGGCAGGTGACAGGGGACTACGGTAATGATAACTTATTTAGCAACGCCTCTTGGCTCCAAAGACGGGTACTATTTGATCTAACCTCTTATATATGTAAAATACAGCATTTTATACAATATTGTTGTCCTCATATTGTTCCACTATTAAAATATAATATTACATATACTCCTATATGTTAGGAGTGCGTAAAAATCAGCATTTTAGAGACAACAAACTGTTGAAAAATACTACAAAAAATACTAAAATTTTTTAAATGACAAACGCGCTTTGAATTTTTGGGTCATCGTTTTTGATGAATAAGGTATCATTTTACAATGAATAGTCAGAAATAGAATTCAGGAAAATAATTGAAGAAAATCTCACCGTGGTCGTGTTAAACTCGACCAATTTTCCTAAAAAATAAAAAATTTTTACAATGTGTATTTTTTTTTAATTCAAAAAAATTCTTGCTAAACTGTCAAGTATGATCAACAGTACCTCTTTCGAAAGACAATTAAAATAGGATTTTAACGACAGAGATTGAGCTAAATCTAGCAGAGTTATGGCTGGTTTAAATCAAATTTTTGTAGAATATTTGCGATTTTTTATAAGAAGTTGTAAAAATCAGGAATGTATTATTTTTTTTTTAACTCGCCTTTAAGCCTAATATTACGGGTGAAAATTTAATTTTTAATGATTTGTAACACTTAACATTTTAAGTGTTCATCATACGCTCTACTTTCATATGTGTACATATAGGTGTACGCTCGCACTTCAAAATTCAAATTTTTGAATGATTTCATCCAAAAAATAAAAAATAATAAACGTTATTTCAAAAACCTGACCATAAGAAAAAATTTCTTATGTGTTTTGAGCTCAGGATGTCTATACTAAATATCCCCTATACTTGCGTTTCTTGGTATTTTTCCAAAATAATTAATTCTAAAGTAGTGTAATACATATACGAAGATTCATTGAAATCCAACCATTCCTTCGATTTTTGTTTTTTTGTTCACCTGTTGTATGGGATCAACGCACTGTGTTTCGGATCTTTCCACAATATGTAAATATGTTAGCAAAAAACATTTGTGGCCAAGTCGAGACTTACATATATTGAATATAAAGTTGAGAATGATAAGATATTTTTCAAGCGATTGAGTTCAGTTTGAAAATCATATTGAACATCATGTTGGGAATCAAGCCTTTCCCAAATATTTCAGATTTTATAATGTCATTCTTGTTGGGTGCATACATATTGACCGTACAAACAAAGAGCTCCCATAGTAGGTATTGTATAATTAAATCGGATATGTATTTATTTATACTATTATATATTTGTTGTGCAATAAAGCAATCGATCCGATCCGTCCATCTAGAAATATTAAACAATAAAATGTATTAATACGTACATTCGTACTATATTCCATATGAATTTTTGTAAAGCAATTAAATTAATTAGATAATAAATGCTAAATGAAGTTTACTTTAAAACTTGTGTCTATAATTTTACTTCTCAAATCTTAAACATATTGAACAATTTATTTCTATTTTTATTTCTTTTACTAATATATGCATACTACTTACTTACACACTTTTGTGGCCGTTACAACAAAAAATCGATTTAGGCCCAATGTACATACTATATTCTTTTATATTTATATTGTTGGCACTTGCCCTAACCCATTTGTTTGTCATATGGAATATTGGTAAATTAATTCCTGCATCGATTGAATTTCATCGATAAGGTTTTAACAAAACTGTTTCAAATGGGTTAATTGAAATTTCTTTTCTCTAATTCATATATATGTTACTAAGAATGTGTGTGTTTATAATTTATAAATAATAAAAAATCAAACCGTAATATCCAACTAATTAAATCAATTTATAATTTTATATGTATGTACTTAAATTAGTTACTGCATTAGTTACTTGTACTATTATGTGATATTTTTTACTATGTATATGTATTGATCATAGGCATACAAAAGTACATAATTAAAAATAGAAGAGTATAAATTTAAAGACAATTCAAGTAATTATATATTATTTTTAGATTTCTATGTTATTTGAATTACTTCTTTTATCTTGATTCTTATAATAATTAATAATATCATTTAGCCATATTTTGTATACAAATTATATGCAATTTATATAATTATAATTATTGTTATTATAAATAAAATGAAATCATAGCAATTTAATTCAAAATGAACCAAGTAAATATGATTCATGATTTAAGAGGGATTACGCTTAAATGGTTTTCTTTATTTGGTATACGAGTTATAGTTGAAGTAACTGGTAACAACAAAACTTCCGCGCCCACTATGCCATTTGGTGTTATAGGCGAAAGTGCTGTTGTTCTATACGTCCCGCAAACACTAATGCTGCAATGGTCTAGTTTAAAAAAAAAAGAAGTGATTACTGTCAAAAAAAGTTTCAAATTTCTTAGAGAAGTTTTGAAAAACATTTGCACATACAGTTTGACAAGAATGAGTTTTCGCATTGAAAATAAATTCAATTTTCAATTTCAGGAGCAAAAAATATTGCCTTTTATACTGTTTTTACTTTTTACAACAAACCAACATTTTACATTTTACCAAGATACTGACCGTAATAATAAGGAATGTGGCTTTTGTAGAATTGCGGCAAAGTGATGGATACACGGACTAAGAGTCCAGACTCAAGCACAATTGAAAATTTGTGGGTCCATTTAAAGAAAAAAGTCGCCTAAAGGGATCCAAAAAAACTAACAGCACTTAAAACTGCAATAATGGATAATAATGCCGACGACTTGAGAAAGTTGGTTCATTCCATGATAAAACTGCTACAATGCGTAATTGATGCTAAGGGATATCATGCTAAGTATCAATTTTATAATAAAGTCAGGTGTTTACTTAATATATTATACAATATCCTGTGCCAATATTTGCGAAAAGAGTTACTTGACACTTACAAAATTAAATAATTTTGTTTTGTTCTATTTTTTCTATTTAAATACTATGTGTAACTATTAACAACAAAAAAAAATTGTGCAGAAATAAAAAGTAATAAAAAAGTAAACTCATTCTTGACAAACTGTATGAAATTTTCAATCATAAATATTTTTTTATTTTTTAACATAATCTTTTATAAAACGATTCAATTTATTTTAGGGTTACAATTTGAGACCAATATTTTACAACATTGCTCACATATTTAGATATGAAAATATTGTACACTATTTGTCTGGTGGTCTGGTGGTGTTTTCGCAAGGTAACGTGTCTAACTGCCTCAACCTGCGCTAGCCCCAGCGCAATCCTTGTTGAACTTTTCGCATGTCAACTCACTGGAAGTCATGTAGTTTGTTTTGCACGCTATGTGCCGGCACTGTCATTCTTTAACGCAACGTCTTCCTGGCACCCACTGGGAGGCGGCTGAAGTGAGTTGCGAAAACCTCCTCGGCTAGAGCTTGTACGTTGGGTTTGGGACCCAGCCCATAAAAGCACTCTTCCAATGAAAAATTTGAACAAGCCTCGAACGGGGACTGCCCCTTTTAATGATGACCCTGCATACAAAATATACACCACGAATTAAGGGTATGCACATATACAACTATTCTATTCAGCTGGTTAATGTTCTCCGTAAATATAAGGCTATGCGAGGAGGCACAAACTCGGATGTGGATTTGTTCTCAGTAAGAAACGAACGGCTAATAACAATCCGCATTAATGCTAAATTTTTTAACATCAGTCCAATATGTGCCCACGCCCCGATGGATGAGGAGGAGTACTTGACCAAAGAGAGCTTCAGCACCTCGAAGAAGTTTATGACCACTCTTGGAAACAGGTGCTTCTTTGGGTTAAGTAAGCAATTGAGAAGTCGAGCCTTCTCTCAAGAAACGAAAACTATATTCTACAAGTCCCTCATCGCAAGATCTTTGGACCTATTTATTTTGGTGGAGAGTATCGAATAAGGTACAACCATGAGCTGTATGAGATGTATGCCGACACCGACATTGTAAAGTACATAAAAATTCAGGGGCTGCGCTGACTAGGTCATGTCGAACTCTCCAGCTAAGAAGGTCATATATATTGGAAATCGGCTGGTGTACGACGCAAAAGAGACATACCTAACTGCCGGTGGAAAGACCAAGTACTGGATAACTTGATGGCGCATAAAATCTAATTGGCGCCAGCTAGCCTAATCGATTTTCGGTTGTAATGGAAACATAAGGAAGCAAGTAAACTAAGTACAATATTTGTTTACAATTTTATGAATCTACATAAAATGTATCTATTCTGTCTACATTTATTGATTTATTATTTCTGAAAAATGTTGCAGTAAAATGTTGCCCATTTATTGAAATACAATATATAACAACATTGTAGCAATTTGATTTGATTGATGTTCTACTTCAAGGTCACAAGATCAAATTGGGATCTTATGGGAGATCATTGCATAAGGTTTTTATAATAATCTCTCAGTTTTTATTAAAATTTTCAGCAATATATACAATCAAAAAGAAAATGCTAAGAACAAATATGTTAATGCTAAGTATAAATTTTACTAACGCATATTCCTGGATCTCTCACGCGACCACTTTTCTCTATTATAATGTACAGAAGTATCATTTGGTGTTTCGATTTCTCATAATTTACAATATCTTTTATGATGACACATTCAGCATCATTCATTCATCTCTCTCATCATGCATAGAATAATGCCTAGATTTCATATAATGGCTCGTACATGTTCACGTAAATATATGTGTGTATGTGTGTAAATTAGGATGTGACAACCTAGCTCAGTGAAAACATAAAATTTTAACTATGTTTTTCCTTAATTCCCTCCTATCGTTTTCATTTCACTCTCAAACAATTTTTCTTAACATGCTAAGTTTTTATCTTCACCCCCTTAGAGGGCCTCTCATACTAACCTTAACATCGAATAATATCCCAGACCCCTGAATAACATTTGCTCCGAACATTCTTACCCAATATATACACACCTCAAGGAGGCTCCCATACAAAATAAAATCGAAAACTAAAAATGGATAAGTTTTCATATCTGCAATTCTTTGCTTAATCAGAAAACATTTTTCGTAATGGTTTCAGTTTTACATCTTTTGCTGAATCAGTTCGTTTAAAGATATGGCCCACAGTGATGTACATACATGTAGTGTTTCTGCTATGAACCCAAACAACCTACCCCACATCTCCAAGCGATCAATTAACTACAAGAATGCAAAACAATTAAACTATATATTTCAACGCCAATATTAATATGCCGATGTACGAGCGTGAAGCAACATCAACTATGACAATTTGCTCTTGGTCGTACGTACGTACAATCGATCCATATATTGAGACAAACGAGTGAAAAAAACCAATTATTGTTTAAATAAATTCATAAAATTTAAACATGATCAGAACTCAACTTAAATTCAGTTCATATTCGATCGTCATGGGTGTCGTTCCATTTTAAAGAATAACTTGGTATAATATTTAGCATAAATAGTGTCTCTAGTGAAGTTAAGTAAACAAAAAGGATAATACTCATACTGCCATCTTCATAGTGAAGAATTTAGAGACGAGAGGTAATTAAAAATGAGAAAATGATCTCAAACGACTAAAAACAATTTGGATTGATTCAATACTTATTGATGAATGAATATATACATGTGCGTTGATTTCTTCTTCAAAAATGATATCGCTATTAAAATCAAAGTTTGACTTTTCTTTTGTCAAATGCACACATAATATCATATCATATCATAACGATCAATCATCGCACATATTAAGACATATTGATTGACCCATAAGGTTAACTAAAGCGTCTCTCTAGTTTGCTATGGTATTCATTATTCAATATCTTAATTAAATTAACCTCACTATCGTTTTACAAGAGTAGAATGTACGGGCGATTCTACTCTTACATACATACGTAGTACATGCGCACAAGTATTTATTCATATCAATCAATCCATATTCAATAAATTCTCCACTTTGATTCAGACCACTATAGCGCTCCTTCAAAATGGAACGCGAAGAATCATCGTCATCGAAAATTTCCGATGAACAACCTGTTGCAGCTGGTTTAGAGCCAACAAAACCAATAAGTTTTTGGCGTTTATTTCGTTTTTCAACACCATGTGAAATAGTATTTCTCTTTATCGGCCTCCTGATGTCTGCTATAAAGGCGCTCACTCTACCAGCGGTTGTGATTATTTACAGTGAATTTACTGCAATGTTAGTAGATCGTACATTAAGAATTGGCACAAGTTCCAGAACATATGCTCTGCCGATTTTTGGTGGCGGTAAAACACTGTAAGTATTAACTATACATCTTTTGTTTGTTACTTGCTCAGATATGATACAGTATGATTGTTCTCTTACAGAACGAATGCCACCGAACCTGAGAGTATGACGGAATTATATAATGATTCTATATCGTATGGCATCCTATTAACAATAGCATCCATCATTATGTTCATTTCGGGTATATTTTCCGTTGATATATTCAATTTGGTGGCACTGCGTCAAGTCACACGCATGCGTCAACGCCTCTTTGAAGCTGTAATCCGACAGGATATTGGCTGGCATGATTTGGCAACAAAACAGAATTTTACACAAAATATGATTGAGTATGAATATTGAAATTAGATATATTGGAAAAGTCTGTAGATTTGAACAGAGGTTTGAGATTTTTTTGCAATAGGTTTGGGTGTTATAGTCGATCTATATGGCACTCTCATTTTTCTCAGCACATATACAATTTTTAAAAATCAAGGAAAATTCAGTGAATTAGCTCATTTTTTATCCCATTGTGGTCTACAATTATCACTTATAAGCCCCGAAGGGCTCTTTGGCAAAGCTACTTATTTAGCCTACTTATTTTAGCCGATACCGAACGGAGTTCCTTTAGAAGCTTTTCCATGGCAAATTGTTACTTTTCGATATGAAATTTGTTATGCTTCCGTCGGGGATTGAACCCACAACCTACAGATCAGAAGGCCAACATACTAACCACTGAGCTACGGCACCCACAAAAAATATAGTAAAGGTATAAAAGCTAAAATTGATCCAACAGATTAAGCCTAAATTCGTAAGTTGACATATTCGAGCCAAGTTAAAATATTACTGTATCCTATCAGACGTTGGTTTATGTTTATAAAAGTTAAAGGCGCGTCTCAAAATCACAAAAAACAACCTTGGAAATAATCTATACTTATGGTAAAAAATGTCTCATCACTAAAAGTCACTATAGTTTTAAACAGCATTTTATAAAAGTTTGCTTGGATCTCTAGTAGTTCAACGATTATTTTTCACTAAAAATAGATGTCACAAAAAGTCAAAGTGTTCACAAATGATTGACCTATACACTATGGAGTAATTGAGTGTAAGCCGACTCCTCTCACTTTTACTCCCTAAGATTTCCTTTGCTTGCAGAAAAATTAACAAATTTCCCCATAGCTGCCTATGAACCGATTTTATACGGTGAAATATAAAATGCCCCCTTCTTCCCAACTTTTCGTGTAGACTTACTTATCTCCTACCTTGACTTTTTCGGGTGATTTTTCAATATGATCATCAAAATAGCTAAAAATCGACAAATATCCCGTAACTAATAGGGATCTTCGTAGAGCAGTGAAGAATATAACCGACGGCCATTGCTTTTTGTTAATATTCCCACCAAACATTTTATAACTTATGTAAAAATTAAGAAGTATTCCGGCCCAAATCTAGAATTTCTTTATACTTTTTTGACATAAAACACTTGAAATGATTCAAAAAATTTTTTTTCAGTGAGCCAGATTGTTCTAATTTAGTTTCATACAATTTCACCCAAGTTAATGTACACAGATTACACAAATATAGTGCATTTCTTCTATTTCCATAGTGATATTGAGAAAATACGTGATGGTATATCTGAAAAAGTTGGACATTTTCTATATTTAATCATTGGTTTCATCATTACTGTTGGCATTTCATTTGGTTATGGCTGGAAATTGACGCTGGCAGTCAGTGTCTATATACCAATTGTGATAATAATGAATTATTTTGTAGCAAAGGTAAGTATTACTATGTACTTTCTCTCTAGAAATGTGACACAATATTGAATTAATGATAACGATTTCGTACAGTTCCAAAGTAATCTAACGACACGGGAACAAGAATCATACGCTGGCGCTGGCAATCTTGTTGAAGAAGTGCTACAATCCATACGCACAGTAGTCTCGTTCGGTGGTGAAAAAAAGGAATCAGAACGTTATGATAATTTTCTAGTACCAGCACGAAAGGCCAGTCAACGAAAGGGTGCTTTCTCCGGTTTCAGTGATGGTGTACTAAAGGCAATGTTATTTCTTTCATGTTCCGGTGCTTTCTGGTATGGTGTCAATTTGATCTTAGCCGATCGTAAGGTGGAAGATAAAGAATATACGCCAGCGATATTAATGATTGTAAGTATGAATCAGAAAAACGTTGATTCTTATGAGCACATATTAGGTACCACCCTAATACACACACAATATAATGTTCTTGAGTTTTTTTTTTTACTCTCTCCTATCCACTTCTAGGCTTTTTTTGGTATAATTGTTGGCGCTGATAATATTGCACGCACTTCGCCCTTCTTGGAATCCTTTGCAATGGCACGCGGTTGTGCTACAAACATATTCAAGGTGATAGATACGACGTCGAAAATCGATCCGTTGTCAACGGACGGTAAGATTCTCAACTACGGTCTTCGTGGTGATGTCGAATTTCAGGATGTATTCTTTCGCTATCCATCACGACAGGATGTTATCGTACACCGTGGTCTTGCTTTTAAAGTGCGAGCTGGTCAAACGGTCGCTCTGGTCGGTTCATCGGGTTGTGGTAAATCAACGTGTATACAATTGTTACAACGTTTCTATGATCCCGTCTTTGGATCGATTTTACTTGATGATTTAGATATTCGCAAATACAATATCCAATGGCTGCGTGCGAATATTGCAGTTGTTGGTCAAGAGCCTGTACTGTTTCTTGGAACGATTGGTAAGTATTTGAAATCAAATGTAACTTATTGAAAGCATCTAAAAATATATATGAATTTACTTAAAAGCGGAAAATATCAGATATGGTAAACCGAGTGCAACACAAAAAGAAGTCGAAGCTGCAGCACAGGCTGCTGGAGTTCATGAATTTATTAGCGAATTGCCACAAGTAAATTGATTTATTCATATAATATCTCAAATATGATAACCATAAAAGCTTCTCACCTACATAGACTTATCAAACGATGATCGGTGAACGTGGTTCTCAGCTTTCAGGTGGACAAAAACAGAGAATTGCTATTGCACGAGCTCTCATTCAAAACCCCAAAATTCTTCTGCTCGACGAGGCCACCTCTGCATTGGATTATCAATCGGAAAAGCTTGTTCAACAGGCATTGGATTTGGCCAGTAAAGGACGAACCACCATCGTTGTATCGCATAGACTATCGGCTGTACGTGGTGCTGATAAAATTGTATTCATACATGAGGGTAAAGTGGTAGAGGAAGGAAGTCATGATGATCTTATAACGTTGGAGGGTATGTACTATAATATGGTACGCGCTGGCGATATGAATGTACCTGAGATTAATTATGAAGATGTTGATGAAGCTAAAAGTAAGTAAAGAAGAAGAAAATGCATGCATGATTCTACGATTTCTACATGCAGCACCCTCTATTTTGTTAGATTCCATAATAAAATGTGTGGGTCAAAAAATGGTACTGTTATGATGGGTGTAAATTGTGCCGAATCGAAGCCTAAACTTGAAGAAATGGAAAGAAAATGGCGCCAAGGTGGATCTAGTATTTGACCATCCAACTAATTTGACTTGTTTATAAAATTCAGTCGCGACGCTTCCATAAGTCGCCCTTACTTACATACTTACTTATGTGGCCATTACAACCGAAAATCGATTTCTAGCATGCTTCGCCAGCCAACTCCTTCCTTCGCTACCTGGCGCCAATTAGAGATTTAAAGCGCTAAAAAGTTCTCCAGTACTTGGTCTTTCTACCGGCCGCTAAATTTAAACACTCTGCCGGTGTCGGCATACAGCTCATGGTTGTAACTTATTCGATACCCGTCACCAACGCAAATAGGCCGAAAGATGTTGCGTAGGACTTTTCTCCCGAAAACTCCGAGCATTCTCTCATCTGAGATGGAAATTGTCCAAGCTTTAGCGCCATATGAAGTTGCCCTTAGAGGTGTAAAATGAATGGCTGACCACCATTAATTTTGTATCTCCAAAATTTTTCCACAACTTACCTTCATGGGAGCTAGATGGTTAAAATATCCTCATTCAAATTTTCACCGCAGCATTTCCACAACAGTATTTCCACACACTAAGAAAGTTCTCCACAAAGTGGATTAAAAACTATGACTTGCCTCTAGCAGGTTGTAATAGATCATTTTATGTATTTTGACAGCTCTCAAAGAAACATTAGCCTTTGTATTCCTGTTGCATCTTCTTTTCGAAGATCACAGTATTTACTTAAATGCCTTTATATCTAGGACTAATCCTTTTTCACTCCACTTTTAAAAATAATTCCCATGTAGCGGTATGTAGAAGACGCAACATTCATGAGACTTAGACAGATATAATTTCTACAAATGTACGACTATATCATTTACTAATTACCTCTTGTTTTTAATTACTAGGAAAAAGTTTGGGACTCTATGAGAAATCATTCGAACTGGATCCAATTAATTTGGAGAAGAATCAAAAGAATAGTGTACAATTCGATGAGACTACAGTGACGACGTTGAAGAGCGCCGCTGAGGTCAAAAAGGTTGTTGAACAAGTTAAACCAAATTTCTTCATCACATTCGGACGTATCCTCAAATTGGCACGACCTGAATGGTGTATTCTTTTATTGGGAACAATATGTGCTATTGGATTTGGTTTCACCTATCCAGCATTCTCGGTGGCATTTGGTGAATTCTATGCTGCACTCGCCGAACAAAATGAACAAACGGCTCTCGATCGAACTGCTATACTATCAATATGTTGCCTTGTTTTGGGCTTACTAACTGGGGTAACATGCTTTTTGCAAACTTATCTCTTCAATTATGCCGGCGTATGGTTGACAACGCGAATGCGTTCAATGACATTCAAATCGATGATGCAACAAGATATCGGATGGTTTGATGAGGACAAAAATTCGGTGGGTACCTTATCGGCACGTTTGTCTGGTGATGCGGCTGGTGTACAAGGTGCTATCGGCTATCCGCTGAGTGGTCTAATACAGGCTTCGTCAAATTTTGTTATCGGCTTAACGATTTCATTCTACTATTCATGGAAATTGGCTCTTCTTTGTTTGAGTACATGTCCTGTAATTGTGGGTTCAGTTATATTCGAAGCAAAGTGAGTCTGCACGATTTGGGGTGATACAAAAATGTTCTCATATATTCTATTTTCGTAGGTTTATGACAGCATCCATATTACGTGAAAAGGCAGTAATTGAAGAAGCATCCAGAATAGCAACTGAAGCGATTACAAATATACGCACCATTGCCGGTTTACGGCGTGAGCCACAACTGATTAAACGTTACAACAAAGAAATACGCAAGGTGGAGGTATTAATTGGGAAAAAGCTAAAATATCGCGGTCTGATAAATGCATCTGGACAGGCTTTTCTATTTTTCGCCTATGCAGTGGCATTATGCTATGGTGGCGTCTTGGTCTCACAGCGCGCACTACCGTTTCAGGATATAATAAAGTAGATCTCTCGTCTAGACATCTAGTACATATGTTGCATTAATTTGCTTGTATCCATTATTTTAGAGTTTCTGAAACCCTGTTATATGGCTCGATGATGTTGGCTCAATCACTTGCATTTGCGCCCGCTTTTACAGCAGCTTTGGTTGCCGGTCATCGTCTATTTCAGATTATCGATCGTAAGCCAAAAATTACGTCACCAAAGAAGCCAATACGTGACACATTGGCTAAACAGCTGAATCTCTTTGAGGGTGTTCGATATCGTGATATTGAATTTCGATATCCAACACGAACGGATGTGAAAATCTTAAATGGTCTCAATTTAGAGGTACTACAAGGTAAAACGGTCGCACTAGTGGGTCACTCGGGTTGTGGTAAATCGACATGTATACAAATTTTGCAACGGTACTATGATCCGGATTCGGGTTCGATTGTAAGTATTTAACAATTCATAAACGATGAAATGGGTGTGTCTTAAATTTTTCCTCTCACTCCATAGTATATTGATCACAATGACATACAAAATGATCTAACACTTGAGGGTCTACGCAGCAAATTGGGTATTGTCTCACAGGAGCCATCACTCTTTGAACGTACAATTGCCGAGAATATTGCGTATGGTGACAATATGCGTGACGTCACAATTTCGGAAATAATTGCAGCAGCAAAAAATGCAAATGCACATTCTTTCATCATATCGCTGCCGAATGGCTATGACACGCGGATGGGTGCTCGTGGCACACAGTTGTCAGGTGGTCAAAAGCAACGCATCGCTATTGCACGGGCTTTGGTGCGTAATCCAAAAGTGCTACTCCTGGATGAGGCAACATCTGCACTGGATTTACAAAGTGAACAACTCGTACAACAGGCACTCGATTCCGCCCGCACTGGACGCACATGCATTGTTATAGCTCATCGTCTATCGACCGTACAAAATGCTGACCTCATTTGTGTCTTACAAAATGGTCGCATAGTCGAACAGGGGACACATTCACAATTGCTGTCAAAAGATGATGGTATCTATGCCAAATTGCACAAGACTCAAAAAGAAGAATAATGTCTAATGCACACACACACACGAATAATGAACAATTTAATATTTTTAACAAAATTTCTTAGATTAGTGAATGATACACATTTTATGGTATCCCATCCACTCGGCACGTGTTTCCTAAAACGAAATAAGTGTATTATACTATTTGAATGGTTTATTTATTTTTTAGCGGAAGGGAATTATAATGCGAGAAAAATAAAAGCAAAATACATGACAATGCTATTTCAAACAATACCAAATCACAATGAAATTTGAGTTTTAATAAAAACGTGTAATATTCATTAACCATAAACTACAATTTAATTATCTAATGGCCTGTAAATAAAGAATACATATGCATATTAAATAGATAAAAATATATTGTACAATATATTTTGAAGTACAATACCGCATATACGACCAACTCAAAAAACTCATATAAGTACAACAATTAAATTAATTTTTACAGGATTGCGATTAATCTGATTTCTGATTTAACACAGTTCCAAGAAAACAATTATTCAATATTATATTAATTAAAAGTGCAATTATTCGCTTAATCAAACTGTAATTATTCGAACAATTTAATTCTAATAACACTATCAGATCGGGAGGCGGTGACTCCAACTCAGGATGAAAATCTAGTAAATATACATGTAGTAAACCTTCTAAATCTTGTTGATTTCAATTTCTTGCCTGAAGTTTCTTTCTTGAAATATGTGGTTTCAGCACATATAATTTAATTTTACGATGAATGATTTCGGAGATCATGAACATGAACATGAACATAATCATGAACATAGCTACTAGCCTTTTTTGGGTACACCTAATCAAAAAAATACCCTTGACTACAATTTTTTTTTTTGTGATTAAAGAAGAATTCACCTGCTCTTTAAGAACATTACCTGTGTCCCAATTGTATAAACATGTTAAGTAGCCTAACTATAAACAGCCTTTGGATTGAGCATTAAAAAAGTAAAATGCAAAAATGCAACTCTGACTTCTTATCAAGCAAGCAAGTCAGAGACTGCTTGTGCTATTGCTGTGATAAATTTGTAGGAAAAAGTCAAGAAAGAGAAAGTTTCAATGCAGATTTTATACAAGGATAGGAGAAGTATTTCAACCAAAACGTTGTACTGGATCAGATTTGGGTGCCAAATATAGTGTGAAAAATTGTTATAATCATATAATGGATTGCAAAAATGGAAGGCTTGAATCTATGTTACATATTCACCACAGTATTGGCCAAGCTGTTGAGGTGTGACGTCCACGCTTCCATTTAACTTTATTAATAAAATCCTTCCTGAATCCTTCTTTGTATAAAGATTTTGTCTGAGAATACCCCTAGTGAAATTTTCCGGCAACAAAATGTTTGGAACATTTTAACCCTCTAGCGACATCGCAAATGCCATTTTATTCAGACAACCCAAAAATGCCTCAAAACGACACCTTCTTGAGAGAGCTAACGGATTAAAAGTTAGAATTTTTACTGATGAATTTTAACACATTTCTTCCAATTAATCTAAAAACAAAAAACTGCAAACTTAACGTGGCCATTAAAAAATTTGAAAATTCGAATCATTCCAAGTCAGTGCAATTTTTTTCCGATTTAAATATATTTATTATATAATTAATCTAAATTGTGATAAATCGAATAAAACGGATTTTGTTTAATCTGAATCTTTGATTAATCAATTAATCGCACAAATTTACTTCAAACCTATCAATTGCATTTAGCCACTCTTCGATCACAGATTCAATGTATTCTGCTATTTTCGAACTACTCGACCTCGTTCATTTTGCTCCATCAGCTCTAATTTCTGAGGTATATGCAAAAATTATTTTAAACAAATTTTTTTTCTATATCGATTTTTTTCAGAAGATTATATTAGTATGATGCTATAGGTCTCAAATAATCTAAAAAACTAAATCATACATATTTTACTCCAGCAAGAACTAGATTTTTAGCCAAAATTTGAACAGTTTCAAAATTCAAAGCTCTGTTATGCAAAAACGTTATGTCCTATTAGAATAAGATTCGCTAAGTTTATAGCGTAATTTCTCTTTTTTATTTTTGCTAAAATTTCAATGTAATCAAATAAGAATTAGCACAATGTTATCAAAATGAAGCATAATACCAAAATAATATTCTGGAAAAAAATCGATACAAAACAAATTTTTTTAAATAATTTTTATGTACATATAAAAAAAATGTTTTTCGCAATACCTCAAAAACTAGGGAAAATCAAGGCCACTTTTGGATTTAGCGTGGACATATTATACGAGAAAATTTACTTTTAACACGGCACCAAAAAGGCTGTGGAGCTGTGTTATATAATAACATATATTACCAAATGGTCTCCCAAAGTTAATTTTTAGCCGATAGTAACAACAAATTTTTCTTTTCAAGTGCCCTAATGTTGATATGTAAAGTAAATTTTGAATAATTTTAATTGAAATTATAAATGTAGTGGTATTAATTTACAATACAAGTACCTATCCATCGAAAAATTACACATTTACGAGTTTTAAGAAAGTTATAAAAGCCTTCATAATTTCACAAGTCTGACATAGTCGATCGCGTGTGCCTTTGTAGTACCAAAGAAAACTTAATATTAAAGAGGTGAAAAAAAGCCAAGAATATGTACTTCAAATTATCTCAAATAGCCACTTGTACAATATACATAATACAATAGTAACAATACACATGCATATATAGATGATTGCCAGAGAGATCCAACAGAAAATAATGAAATAAGTATATTAGAGAATTTGTGAAATCTATGATAAGAACTGTAGTGTAATAAACGCCAGTAAGGTATTGTTGATTTACATGAAATTTCAAATGGCATACTGACGTAATAATGATAACGGCACAAATATATCAACATATGCAGTAAAAATGTGAATTAAATTCTTGTAAAAAATATTTAATTTGCTATATATAGGGGAGGTATATATATAGAATGACACAACAAATATCTTAACCTTGATATTTTCTTCATAAAGCAATATACGGTTAGTGAATATATAAAATAAATATTTTTTAAAATCACAATCAAGTAATTGAGTGACATTAATTGATGTTAACCGTGAATACGCGTGATATTGCATATAGAAGAAATGATGCATAACCAAAAGATGCTAATATCGAAATTAATTTCTTATAAATATGCACACATATAGTACCTATCAACTACTAATAACAACAATAACAAGAAGTGCAAAAAATATACAAAAAATATTGAACTTTATTAATATCGATCTTCCGGCCAAGTGTTCCACGTGATAGTGTGTGATAGCAGTTACCTAAAAAACACAACAACAACATATACGATATTCGTCGCTAGTCATAGCTTAAATTCAATTGACCTATTTAATTGATCTATTAACAATTTGCAATTATATGATTGCATGTGGAATAAGGTAGCCTTCTAGCGTGTATGTGTTGCAATTTTCTGTTCATTCTATTGACGTTGTTTTTTGTTCTTCGTGCGTTCTTTATCCAACGATCATAAAGTTACAGACATTATTCATCATCAGTTAGTGTTCGACATGGAGGAAACAACTGCAGCTGCTAAAAGTAAATCGGTCAAAGAGACAATAAAACAACGTAGTGTTGGCTTTCTTGAATTATATCGCTATGCCGACAATTGGGATTATTTCCTAATCTCATTGGCATTGGTATGTACACTGCTAAAGGGTATAGTACATCCGATTGCTATTGTGGTGTATGGTGAATTTGTTGCAATGTTTATCGATCGTAATTTAGGAATTGGCACCAGTTCATCAACATATCTCTTACCATTACTGGGTGGTGGTAAGATATTGTACGTAATAGTGAATACGAGCTTAGATTAATATGTCCTTATAAAAATTAATGGTGTTTGTAGTGTAAGTACAAGGACATTCTAATACTTTATTTTACATACTGCATCAAATGGTTACACAAATGCTGGGCAAACTGTATCGATGTATTTAGAAGGAATGTTAAAAAAATAAATTTATGAACCCAAAATGATGTGTTTTTTCGTGTTTTTTATAAGAACTTATAGATCTAGTCTCGTAGTAATAAATAATACTCATAGTATATACTCGTCTCATTGTGGTCTTGCTCATTCAGATTTGTGTTTGTAGGACGAATGCTACGCACGTCGAAAATATGATGGAGCTTCGAAATGATGCACTAGCATTTGGTACATGGATCACTTTGGATTCATTGCTAATGTTCTTTTCCGGTGTCGCATATGTCGATCTATTCAATCATGTCGCATTGAAACTAATTGTACGTATGCGACGTAAATTTTTTGAGGCCACAATACGTAAGGATGTTGGCTGGCATGACTGCACACAAGATCAAAATTTTGCCGTACGTATAACTGAGTAAGTATTTTCAAGAATTTTTTATATTCATATCTATAATATACATATGTACCTTACAAACCTATTGCATTATATGTAAACAGTAATATGGAAAAAATACGTAATGGCATTGGTGAAAATGTCGGCCATTTTGCACACCTCTTTCTTGATATTGTAATTAGTATTATACTTGCATTCGCTTATGGCTGGAAGCTTACATTAGCTGTTTTCATTTACATACCAATTACGGTCATTGCTAATTCGGTTGTGGCACAGGTAAATTTTTGTTAGTTATATTTCAGCGTTGTACAGTATTTTCAATAAGAACGTGCTAGGCTTTGTCACATAAAAATCGTAAATCGACCTGGATTTGACAAGAAAATCTGTTTTTGAAATTCATCTAAAGATGAAAAAAATCCGAAACAATTAATAAACCTCCTAGCTAATTTTCAAAAGCAACTACGATACCTATAGTCAGCACTCTTCTGCTGTGCGCATTGAATGTAGACCCTATTGGAAGTGTCCGGCTTATATTGATCGGTTTCGACTCACAACACTCTTATAAGTTTTGTCACAAAACTCTTACGGTTTTTGCAAATTATTACTGCAATATTTTTGCTGTGCGGTAAAGTAAAGCACAATTTGGAAGAAAGAATTGTATTTTTTGTTTTGCTTTTAAAAATTTTATCCAAACTGTGATTTGAACTTACGATCTATGAAAATAAAAATTATGTGGCACTTAAAGCCCCGAAGGGTTCTTTGGCCGATCTTCTCTTTTGTGTGTGTTGAATTTTGGACAGTATTAGTTAGAAGGGACCTACCTATTTTAGCTGTTTCCGAACGGCAGAACTTTTGCGACATCACTTTTTCTAAGCTTTGTCACAGAGCTCCTTTTAGAAGCTTTTTCATTTCAAATTGTTACTGCTGGAAGAATTGCCAATTGCTTATCGGCAGGTGGATATCGTTCGCTATTAAATGTATACTTCAGCTGGTGATTGAACCCACGACTTACAGACTAGAAGGCCAACGTGCTAACTACTGAGCTACGCCACCCACCTATAAGCTTTGACTCATACGTACAAGGTCAACGCTCTAACCAACTGAAATAAGGCTGATCCACAGATATTCCACGGTGTCACATAGTTAGCGTTAAATGGCGTTTTAGCCGACAAAGGATGTAACTAAATCCATTCTGTCGAATTAGTACTGCGTAATAGGTTCTTTGGACTAACTTCTGAACAATCGGACAGATTTTCTAGGTACTTTTCTAGATTTTACAACTTCACAAGTTTTTTTTTTTTTTTTTTTTTTTTTTTTTTTTTTTTTTTTTGTTAGCTTATTTTTTTTTATTGAATCTTTCTTAAATACGAGAAACTAACAATAAGTATTCAAATCTTACAAACTAAATAAAACTATGTGATATCCCCTACGTTCCATCACAATTTGGTGAGTCGCGAGATGTAGCAATTTTACAGCATATTCAGTGTGTCTTTTCTTTTTAATCGACGATGCCCCTTGCTCAGCAACAATTGCCTAGCAAGGGGATTCGGATGATTGTGTAATTTTTGAATGTAACTTCTGCAGTACATTGCAACTTCCTCAGAAATTGTGGATACATTTAAATCTCGATGGATGTTAACGTTCCTCATATACCAAGGCGCGTTTACAATAATTCGCAGACACTTGGATTGTATTCGCTGCAATTTTTCGATATTAGAGGGAGATGCGGTGCCCCAAAACTGAATACCATAAGTCCAGATTGGTTTCAGGATTGCTTTATATAATAGCACTTTGTATTCGAGATTCAACTTTGATCTTTTGTGTAACAGCCACCATAACTGATTCATTTTAAGCTTGACCTGAGTTTTCTTTGCCTCTATGTGATTTTTCCATGTCAGCCTTCTGTCGAGGTGAATACCCAAGTACTTTGTTGAGGAACATTGTGGAACTGATTGGCCATTAATTTTAAGTGGGGGACATGTATCTAGCCTTAGCGTGAAGGTTACATGTACGCTCTTTGATTCATTGACTTTTATACGCCATTTTGCTAGCCAGATTTCGAGAGAATCGACATGAGTCTGCAGGAGTTTAGTAGCTTCTATGGGGTTAGAGCGAGAGCACAATATTGCCGTATCATCAGCAAAGGTCGATATGAATGTATAGTTATTGTTGGGCATATCTGAAGTGTATAAGAGATACAGTAAGGGACCCAAAACGCTTCCTTGAGGAACGCCAGCGTGAATATCCAATGGATTTGTTGTGTAATCCTTGTGATGTACGAGAAATTGTCTTTTCGTGAGGTAGCTACTAAGCAATGAGGAGACATTTGCAGGCAGTAATAGTTTGAGTTTGTAAATAAGGCCATCGTGCCATACTTTATCGAAAGCTTGAGTGATATCAAGAAAGACAGCTGAGCAATACTTTTTTTCTTCAAAAGTGTTCCTTATCAGAGTTACAATGCGGTGGACTTGTTCTATTGTGCCGTGCTGTTTTCTAAATCCAAACTGATGTTGAGGAATCAGTTGGTTGAGATTAATAAATGGAGTTATATTCATGACAAGTAGCTTTTCGAATACTTTAGAAAGTAGAGGCAGGAGGCTGATAGGTCTGTACGATGCAACTTTTGTAGGGTCTTTTCCTGGTTTTGCTATCATAATAATTTTTGAAGTTTTCCAGCATTTGGGATAGTGTTTAATACGAAGGATAGCATTGAAAATGTGCATCAGATGAATTACTGAAGCCGGAGGTAGCTCTTTTATCATTTTACCGGTAATTTTATCTGGACCAGGTGATTTTTTTGGGTTTAAATCTTTATAAATTGCTTTGAATATGTCCTTTTTTTTAATTTTGAGCGTTATTGAGCAAGGTTGAGAAGTTAATTTTGGTAATGAGGACTGTGAAGAAGGTGGATTGGGTGTAAACACACTTTTTAGGTGGTTTGCAAAAGCCAAACCCTTCTCACAGTTGCTTCTAGCCCAATTACCGTCACTCAAACGGATGGGGGAATCAGTGAGAATTGGCCGATTTGATTTTTTTGCTGATTTCCACAAAGAGTAGTCTGACGCTTCACCAGGTGTTAATTTCGCTATGTGCTCTTCTAACTCTTTGTTGTTTTTATTTTTCAAGGCTTGCTTTAACTTTCGAGTGCAGTGCTGTAGCTGTGTTTTCAGATTCGGTGATCTGAATTCTTGCCATTGTCTTCGGAGTCTTCTTTTCTGTCTTACTAGCAATTCAATGTCTGCTGGTGTGTATTGGCTATATTTTGATTGCTTGCATCCCTTTGTGCAGGTGGCTGAGCTGAGAGCTAATGAGAGTAGCTGGTTGAATTTTTCGAGTGCTGAGTCTACATCGTGTCCATTTCTTAATACAGTACTCAGAGGAAGATGGGAATTTATATATTTCTTGAATTTTAACCAGTCTATTTTCTTTCTAACGCAATTGCCTTGGGGGCTTGGTGATTTTATAGATATTACCGTGGGTGAGTGGTCAGATGATAGATCATAATTACACTCTGTGGAGATATTTTCCATCTGCAAACCTTTGGCGACTCCAAAGTCTATGAGATCGGGTATTTTCCTCTTGTCCGTCGGCCAATATGTCGGTTGACCATTTGAAATAACATCGTAGCCATGGTTAGTGATGATTGAACATAGTCTTCTGCCTTTTGGAGTTATTAAGCGGGAGCCCCAGTGAGTGTGTTTGGCGTTGAAATCGCCAGCAACCAAGAATTTGCTACCAAGAGTTGAGAAAAATTCTTTATATTGTTGTTCGGTAATACTGTATCTTGGGGGACAGTATATCGCAGATATTACTAGCTTAGAGATGTATTCTTCCAGACATATAGATGTTGCTTGCAAGTAGACGCTACTGAAATCTTCGAGAACATGATGTTTTATTCTGCTTTTTATCAATATGGCAGTTCCACCGCGTGCCTTACCATGCGGATGATTTGTAGTGTACAGTTTGTAATATGGTATTTGGTAGCAATTTTTGTCAGTGAAATGGGTCTCAGATATCATCATTATGTCGATCTGGTTGGATTCAAGGAATTGAATTAGCTCCAAACGGTGCTGGCTTAAGCCGTTGGCGTTCCAGTGGCATATCTTGAGACAACTCATGGTCTGGATAGCAATGTTTGGAGTAACATCGATTGATTTTTCATCATTTCTTGCATCATTGTTTGCATTGAGTTCATGAATTGGTTCATATTCTGAATTAATGTTTGAAGCAAATGTTCAAGAGTACTTGGCTGTTGGGTTGGCAGTGAGTGTTTCTGCTCATTATTTACGTTACTTTGTTGGTGTAGGTTTTGTTTTAACACGCTAGCGTATGAATTGGTTTGATTCTTGTTTGGGATTGCAGAGAAGAATTGTGTTGCATCAATATTTTGTCTCTTACTTGAGTTGGCTATCTGAGTTTGCTCAACTGGTTTTAGAGGTTGATTGTTAGCGGAGAAATTTAGCTTTAGGGTTGCATATACTGGGCAACCTCTATAATTTGCAGTGTGATTACCTCCACAATTGCTGCATTTTTTCATGCTAGCATCGTCTTTAGATTTTGGGCATATGTTTGATTTATGGAGATCTCCACAAATCACACAAACAGCTGGCAGGGTACAATATGTCTTAGTATGTCCATATTCTTGGCAGTTGCTGCACTGAGGAGGTCCAGTTCTCTTATGGGGTTCTTCGATTGTGATTTTGCGATGCAATAAATATCGAATTTTATATATGGGGTGTACCTCACCTTTTTTTAGGGGTTTTGTTTCAGGCTGAAGCTCAATACGATATAACGGTTGAGGTATATTGCTCTTGTTGAGAATGTTGAATACTGTTTTGGCTTGAAACCCTTCTTCCTGAAGGGCAAGTTTGATTTCGTTAATATCAACGTTGGGTTCGACGCCTTTGAGTACAACGATTAAGCCCTTACTACTTTTTAGCTGATATGTGTAGTAATTCTTTTTTACAGCATCAAATTCCGCTATTACTTTGCGATAATGAGTTTCGCTGTAGATTTGCACTTTTGTTTCCTCAATTTGGCCTTTGCGAATAGGAACAACATGGAAATTCTTTGGTCCTATAAGACTTGTAATTCTAGAAATCAACTTATCTGAGTTGCGTTCTCTCAAGAAAATGGGTGGGGGTTTGAAATTTTTCTTGGAGATAATATTTTCGTCACTTTCATCACCTGAAAGCAGAGCGTATCTATTTTCCGAACTAATAGGGACAGTGTTCTGTTTTTGAATTTTTGTTGAATTCATTTGTTTTGAATTTTGCGGACTTCTCTTTCGCTTTACTACAGTAATGTAGCGATCAATACCAGTTTGAACAGCAACTGGTTCTTTATTAGTCATCGCACTAGTTGCTTTAACTACTGGGTCATGCACTTCAGTAGAAGTGCCGTTATTTGATTGCTTTGATGTTGTAGCTGTTGGTGTTACAGCAGGAGAAGCACATTGTACACTCCACGGTATAGAGGGAGATAGTATATCACGATAGAACAAATTATTTTTTTTGTCTGTATTTATTGTTGTTGCAAAATTTGATGAATTTTTAATATGTGCAGGCAAAAGATTTGCACTGTTACTTTCACTTGTGCAGTGTGTATCAACTGTTTTATTTGATAATGCACTTATCGCGGGGGTTTGCGCGGGTGATTGCAAATTATTGTTTACACACACATTAATAGGCGATTGCCGTTGCCGGGGAGGAGAGCGCTGAACACTCATATTATAAACAAATTGTTTGCAAACGATATTATTTTATTTGTTTTTTTTTTTTTTTTTTTTTCTAAAAATCAAAGAAAGACGTCCACTCGTATTGGTGACTTTCGCGAAACTAACTTCACAAGTGAGTATTAAAAGTTATTGTAATATTCTCATTAAGCGCTTGAACAATGAGTTTTTTATCCATTTTCTACATTTATCAGCTAGACTCTCCTTTACATCCTGCAGATAATAAGTGGTTGTAAGGAATGCTGGAAACTGTTGTGAGTCTTTATGACTCATTATTCATCTGCTTCCCAAACATGTTTACAGTTAGATTTAAACTGATGGTCTTCAAATCTAACGGTACTTAACTTAGATAAATGTAAATTTATAATTTTTGTTAGGAGAGAACCTTTGTTTGATCAGTTTTCACTTAATGACAAACCTTTGATGCGCGTTTTCAACTTTATTGATTTGGACATCACAATGGACCCTAAAGATCGTTTTTGTGTTATTAAGGCGAGCACACTTGGATTTATTAAGAGATAGTCAAGGAAATTTAACGAACCGTGTGTTAATAAAACCCTATATATTTCACTGGTTCGTGCAATTCTGGAGTATGCTTGTACTGTGTGGTGGAATCCCCAATATAGGTGTTACATTGACAATTTGGAATCAGTCCAGAAGCATCTTCTATTATTTGCTTTACGCTCCTTTAATTGGGATCCTTTAATTAATCTTCCCCCCCCCCATTGAACATCGTCTCAAACTGTTAGCCTTGTCAACCCTTGAAAGTAGAAGATGTTATGTTGCATATGTTGATTATCACATTTCTTCTTATGCCTTAAAAACCGCTATTTTATCCAATTTGTATTCAATGCTTCGTTATTACTTTTAGTTTTTAGGAAGTTATATTTTAGTTTTCGCAACGTCAGCTTCGCGTTCTCAAAACAGCTGGGCTGTTGCTGGTCAGTCACCAGTTCCGTAAGTAAGGCGGACGTGCCCCTCGGTCGCTTGGGCGGGTAAGGGGTCTCGTTGGGATTCGTCGTTAAAAAAAATGTAAATTCCTCATTAAACAAAAGAATTTTATTAAAAATTCTGTAATTTTTTTCATTGGAATATTTTTGTAAGAACTTGAAGCAAGCACGCATTATTAGAAATACTGTACAATCATAGATTGGTATCAACTCTTATTTTTCTACCCTCACATCAAAAGTATCAAAGTAAATTGACTGTTCGGGAACAAAATTCTTATGCGCATGCTGGTTCAGTTGCCGAAGAAGTTATTAGTGCTATACGAACTGTAGTTGCATTTGGTGGAGAGCATGTTGAGTCACAACGTTACGATAAACGTCTTGTGCCGGCACGTAAAGCCAGTAAACTGAAGGGTGCTTTCACCGGTCTTGGTGATTCCGTTCAAAAATCATTGCTATTTCTATCGAGTGCTGCAGCATTTTGGTATGGCTCGAATCTTATTCTCGCTGATCGTTTTAAAGATCCGGACGATAGAGAATATACACCAAGTATTTTAATGATCGTAAGTGCTAACTAATTTCCAATGCAATTCAATATTTTTATTCATATTTAAATTTTGTTCTCATTGTATTTCCTCCGTTACTTTTAGGTCGTCTCATGTATTATAATTAGCGCTGATCACATTTCAAACACGACTCCATTTCTAGAATCTTTTGCGATTGCACGCGGTTCGGCTGTACCAATATTTGAAGTTATCGATTCACCGACAAAAATCGATCCAATGTCAAAAGATGGTAAAATTATTAATTATGGTTTAAGTGGTGCGATCGAATTTCAGGAAGTATTCTTCTCCTATCCATCGCGTGAGGATGTAATCGTATTACGTGGTTTCAATCTAAAGATACGTGTTGGTGAAACGCTAGCATTGGTTGGCTATTCCGGTTCGGGAAAATCGACATGTGCTCAATTGTTACAACGTTTCTATGATCCCGTTTTCGGCAAAGTCCTCTTGGATAATGAGGATATACGAAAATATAATATTGGCTGGTTGAGATCGAAAATTGCTACAGTTGGTCAGGAACCGGTTTTATTTCAAGGCACTATTATCGAGAATATTCGCCATGGCAGACCGAATGCTACGCAAAAAGAGGTCGAAGATTGTGCAAGAGCAGCTGGTGCCCATGATTTTATTACCCAATTACCAAATGTAAGTATCCTTGTATCTGCGTGTGCTAGTTAGTACAGCACATCGCCCGTTGAAAATGAGGAATTGTTGCGATTTACAGCAAAAAATGATTCCTTTATTTTGTGATTGTCTTTGTCGGTAACCGTTCGTGAGCTGGATTATTTTGAATGAATGAATTCAATAATTAATGAATTTTTTAAATTACATTAATTATTTAAGTAGGAAGTTAGTTGATACTGCTCCTTCTCAGCATCAGAATCAGGATGCATGGCTTCTAGGCTAGATTAGCTGGATACAACATACCTTAATAGTCAAGCGGTCATTAAGGCAATTGTTTCGCACTATAATACATCCAAGGCCATATTGCTGTCAGGAACACATGGAACAATGATTCACAGGTACATGGCCAGGACCAGGACCAGGAAAAACAGATTGCCGATAGGACCGTCAACGACTCTAAGCCGCTTCTGTGGCGCCCAACACTGTCGAAATGGCTAATCTTATAGAAAACGGCAACTGTAAGTGATGTAAGAGGCAACAGTACGGAAAACTCTTGTGCTTCTACTTTACCGAACCCACATAAACTGCTTAGCAGTCTCAGGGCTTAAAAATCTAGCTGAAGCAGCGGCTTCGATATTTACATCTCGTCGTTCTATTATTAATAAGGACTCATGGGTATGTGGGTGCCGTAGCTCAGAGGTTAGTGTGTTCGCCTTCTGATCTGTAGGTCGTGGTTCAATACCCGGCTGATGCATAACAAATTTAATATCGAAAAGATTTTTCATTCGAACGGTACCCACCTGTCGGCGAGCAATTGGCAATTCTTTCGACAGTAACAACTTGCCATGAAAAAAGCTTCTAAAAAGAACTCTGTGACAAAGCTCAGAAAAAGTGATGTCACAAGTGTTCTGCCGTTCGGAACCGGCTAAAATAAGTAGGTCCATTCTAATACTGTCCAAAATTTAAGACGTACAACAGTAATGGAAGAGAAGATCGGCCAATGAGCCCTTTGGGGCTTTAAGTGCCACATATTAATTTCATTCATTCATGGGTATGTGTGTAAATCCCTTTTTTTTTTTTGAATTTGCAAGTATAATCTATCCTAATATAATCCTGTTGCTTCGTAATAAAGCAACATAATTAAAAGTGTTTGGTCTTTTGAAAGCGGACCTGCTCACAAACGGTTCTTCCAGAGCACAAACTATTTTAAAAATCATTATAAATCAATGCCAGGTTTAATCCATTTGTACATTTTTACAAACATTTAGAGTTACGAAACACTGATTAGCGAAAAGGGTGTCCAGCTATCTGGTGGACAGCGTCAACGTATTGCAATTGCACGCGCCCTCATCCAAGATCCCAAAATTCTACTATTGGATGAGGCAACTTCCGCCTTGGATTATCACTCGGAGAAATTGGTTCAAGAAGCTTTGGATAAGGCGAGCAAAGGACGTACCACACTTGTAGTATCACATCGTCTTTCAGCGATACGCCATGCAGATCGTATTGTTTTTATCGATCAAGGGAAAGCTGTCGAAGAGGGCACACATGATGAACTCATGAAACTCGGTGGTAAATATTTTGATATGGTCACAGCACATGAGTACGATGGTTCCAACAATACGGAGGAGTTAGTGGATGAGGATGAAGACGAAATCGATGATGTGGATTTGCAAAAGAATCGTAAAGAATCACAAGAAATAATACACAGAGAGAGCATTGTAATGCCAAGACACTCTGAAGCATCTATCGATAACAATTTCGCTAGATATCTTTCATTTGGCAAGAAGACTGATTGTGATAACGATGATGATGATGAAGATGATGATGCGTGTGGTAAACGGCAACGGAAAAAAGATTCTGAAAATGACGTCAGTTATACGAGTACTTTTATTCGTATTGTTGGCTCGGCCAGGCCGGAATGGTGTTTCCTAATATTGGGTACCATATGTGCAGCTATCTATGGTTGCTCACAACCAGCATTCTCACTGGTCTATGCCGAATTGTTTGCGTCGCTAGCCGACGCAGACGAAGCAATAGTGCTGAGCAAAACTGCCTATGTTTCCATTATAAGTACAATAATCGGTATTGTAGTTGGTGTGGCCTGCTACACACAAACATATTTATTTAATTTGGCCGGTGTCTGGTTGACAACGCGTATGAGGTATGTGTATGCTCACAATGCTGATTAAAAAATTTTACTAAAAAAGAAACAACTCTTTACATATGTAGATCTGAAGCCTTTAAAGCGATTATGCGTCAGGATATTGCATGGTTTGATGACAAAGACAATAGTGTTGGCGCACTATCAGCCCGTCTTTCGGGCGATGCCGCCAGCGTGCAGGGTGCTATTGGCTTTCCCTTAAGCAATATCATTCAAGCGACAACAAATTTCATATGCAGCGTTTCGATAGCATTCACATATTCGTGGGAATTAGCTTTAATTTGTCTCTGTACGGCACCATTTATGGTAGGATCGATTATATTTGAAGCGAAGTAAGTGTACGATTTACAGCATAAAAAACAAAAATATCCATTAATGCGATGTATTTGAATTTAAAGATTCAATACAAAATCCACGGTACACGAGAAGGAAATATTGGAAGAAACAAGTCGAGTGGCAACTGAAACCATTACACAAATACGCACAGTTGCCGCCTTACGACGTGAACCGGCCCTTATACGTGCATACGATCTGGAAATTGATCGTTATATTATACAAATAAAGCGACGTTTGCGTTATCGCGGCGTTGTCAATTCATTGGGCCTATCGATCATGTTCTTTGGTTATGCCGTCACACTCACCTATGGTGGTTTTATGGTCACCGATGGTAGAATAAAATTTCAGGATATCTTAAAGTGAGTAATATTGTAGCTTATTACAATCGCTGTTCCTCAACTCTACTTTTTTTAGAATTGCTAATACAATGCTTTATGGTTTATTTTTATTGGCCCAATCATTGGCATTTACGCCCGCTTTTAATGCAGCCATAATATCAGCACATCGTCTATATCAGATATTTGATCGCGAACCAAGTATACAGTCGCCCGATTTATGCAGCACAGAAATGAAAATGAATGGCACTACTGAGCATTCGAAACCCAATGCAATTTTACAGGGTGTCAGCTATCGTGATATACATTTTCGTTATCCGACAAGACGCAATCAAAAAATTTTACGTGGCTTTAATTTGGAGGTGCCACAAGGTAAAACAATTGCATTGGTCGGTGCTTCCGGTTCGGGCAAATCAACATGTGTACAATTATTGCAACGCTTCTATGATCCAGATGCTGGTAAAATTGTATGTGTATAGCCTAACATTTAATGGGATTGGTTTGAAAGTTGCCTATTGTACATATAAAATGTCGCTTAAATGCAGTGATACTACCGTTAAAGCGCGATCTGTTGAACTACGCAAAACATCGATTTTCGGCGACCATGACTTTCTTGAAAAAAAAGTTGTCAACAGCCTAACGAAAAAAACAGAAAGACCTTATTTGGGTTAGTTTGAATAGCTCTGGTCTTTCGACCTTAATCCAACAGAAAGTTATTGCAGGAGTAAAATGTGTGACCGACTCCGATTAATTTTTCTCCTTAACAATTTTTCTAAACAAAACTGACATTTCTACAAGTTTCACCCACCGCTCCCAAAGTGCTCCCAGTGATATAAAATATAAGACCGAACCCCATTAATTTTTAATTTCCAACTTTTTTTCTAAATGTATTTAGCTCCTCTTCTCGCCCTTTATGGGGCACCCCTTCGAAATTAGCGAAAAACTAACTGAAAATCAACGAATAATCCCACAGCTCTGCATGAATCGCCACTAGAGCGGAGAAATGTATGACAGACCCCCATTAAGTTTTCCTCGCCAGCATTTCTTTTCCAGATTCAAGCTCTATAACGCTTTCTAGAAAGTCTCAGCTACAAAATTGGGGTGTTTATTAAATTTAAAGAACATCAATCATTTGTTCTTCAATATACCGAAACTCAAGATCTAGCCCGCCTTCACCTTAGTATCCTTTCAGTATGACACCTTTCCAATTCAGAGCTATTTCAATAGCTTTTCGTACTTCGATACCTTTCATTTCTACCATGATATCATTTCGAGAGGGTCAGAACCAGATTGATAGCCTCATGGCTATTGCGAATTTTCTTAAATTCAAATTAAATTAAATTAAATTCAAATTCGCATGCACTTCTATATTTGATTGAAACGTTTTAAACAAAACGTGAAACAAAATAATTTAATACTCCCCCGCCTTTCTAGTTAATGCCATTTTGAAAAACCTTAGTATATAAATATACAGTGTCCGAGTGCCTAGTTGCTCGTCAGCCTGCCGGAACATTAGCATTTTGCATAGAACCGAGCAAGTGCACGTTAAATGTGAGGCGTCCTCGAGTTCTTGCTTACCTTTGCAGATTTTACAGTAGTCATGTACGAGACACAGATGGTATGTCACAATGGTCATCATCTGAAATATTGTCTCTATTAAGGTCAATAGATTTACTTACCGAGTGCTGGCTACGACACCTTTGCCGTCCCACATATTGACTAATCAGTCCATATTGGACGTAAATGCTACCAAATTATGTTTGCACGGAATAGGGATCCCTAAATAGTTCTAAAGATTGACAAATAAATTTAACCTGCTGGTTCTATAAGAAGTGAGGCAACTTTTTACATCATCTTCAGACTTGAAATGAATACTTCGTAATTAAATAATGCAACTATATTAATTTACTTCTGCTTTCCGTATTTAGCTGATCAATCAGGATGATATTCATCGCGACATCACATTGACGGCGTTACGTCGGCGTCTAGGTATAGTATCACAGGAACCATCGCTCTTTGAAAAGACAGTTGCTGAAAATATAGCTTACGGCGATACAACACGTGAAGTCCCTCTAACGCAAGTAATTGAAGCGGCTAAAATGGCAAATGCACATGAATTTATAGTAGCATTGCCAAATGGCTATGATACATGTCTGGGCTCTAAGGGTACACAACTATCTGGTGGGCAGAAACAACGTATTGCGATCGCACGAGCTTTAATACGAAATCCAAAAATATTACTGCTGGACGAAGCAACTTCAGCATTAGATTTGCAAAGTGAAAAGGTATGATCAAAATCGTTAAATCGTTAAATTTTCTTGTTTAATCATCTTATTTTTAGGTTGTACAATATGCATTAGACGAAGCGTGTTCCGGACGCACTTGTATTGTGATTGCTCATCGTTTGGCTACCGTTCAGAATGCAGATCTTATTTGTGTTGTTCAAAATGGTCGCATTGTAGAAATGGGTAATCATCCACAATTGTTGGCTAAAAATGGTATATATGCGAAATTATATCGTAGCCAACCCAACACTTGAATCGTGATTACGTAGATATAAATCAAAGTTCTATTAAATAAATAAGTACACTCCTAATTGGCAATATACTTTATTCACCACTAGCAATCTCTCTCACAATCTTCTCATTGAATACAAGATAACTTCATTATTAGCATTGACTTAAGTTTACGATAGACTTTATTCAATATGATTATAATATTGATCTTAAGAACTTCTAAAAATAATATGTAATTGCAAAATTAGTGGAATTAAGTTTATTATTGCTACTTACAAACAAATAAAAAATCAATAAGAAAATTAGACCAAATTAAAAATTCAAATAGACAATTGAAAATAAATTATATATATATATATATATATATATATATATATATATATATATACATATATATATATATATATATATATATATATATATATATATATATATATATATATATATATATATACATATACATATATATATATATATATATATACATATACATATATATATATATATATATATATATATATATATATATATATATATATATATATATACATATAACATATATATGTGTGTATTTAGAAGTGATTATTTCATATACATAAATACATTACATGTTAGTGATATACATTTGAAAATTTTTAACATACACACACACACATACGTGAAGAAATAATCATTTATTGTTATTAATATTGTTTTATGTTATGTAGGAAATTGTAATAAATAAATTTGCTTTAAATGCAATTTGAAAGAAAAGGCATTTTAAATTAATTTACTTTTATTGAAACATATCTGTTTGTAATTTAAGTGCAATTATTAATTCGTTCACTTAATTAAGTTTTTCTTAGTCAATTTTTACATTGGAATAGATTTTCCGTACGAAAAATGATGTACCTGCATAACCGACTGTGCCACAAATGATACCTAGCGCTCCACTAAATAATGCCATATAGCCGAAATAGAAAGCTGTTTGAAAGAGACCGTACATCCTGCAAAAAAATTTAGATAAATATTCACTTACTACAGAAAACAATCACAAAATTGCTTACTTTGTTTTGAAGAAGAAATAATAAAACGAATATGCATAAACATAGATGGACGTTGATGCGGCTGACATGAAACTTGTCCATTGCCATCGGTAATCTTCAGCATTCAATAAGAAATAAGTGCACACAATGGTAACACACACGGTAACAACGGTTAGAATTGAAAAGACAAGCAGCATAAAACCATAGACATAGTAAATTTTATATGCCCAGAATGATGTGAAAATAAAATACCTGCAATATAAAAAAATTAATAAAAGAGTGCACCGCGCACGTTAACATTTTTTTTTTTTTTAACTTACATTTCAATGAATATTGAGCCAAATGGTAATACACCACCGAGTAATATTATGATTGCCGGTTCCATAAACCATTTCTTTTCGGGTATTGGACGTGGCACAGCATTTACACGACATGGAAAATCTGGTTGACCATCCAAATTGCGCCCCACAACGGTGCCAACCAATGTTAGCGGTAAAATCACAAAGAAACATATACACGTAACCGCGACCATAGTGCCAAATGGTATAGCACGCGAAGCATGATAACCAATAGCTATGAAATTGATGAAGAATGCCGTACCGCACACAAATACAGGCACCATAAATGCAGACACCAACATTTGACGTATCCACATACGTCCACCGGAACGTGCATACAATGAACCACCAAAGTAGCCATTGAGTGGTGATGTTGCCGCGTACACGAATATTGCTGTAGAGAGCATGGATCCGCGTCTTCAAGTAGAAATTATTGAAGTATTAAAATATTAATACATGTAAATGCCTACGAAGAACTTACTCTGTATATAGTTCACCGACAATAGCGAAGAGTATTACACAAAAGACCACAGAGATCAATTGATAGCCAGCACCAATTAAAGCTGAGAACAGTAAGGCATGTGGCGGTGTACGAAACACATCACCATGTACTTGTTTCCAACCATATTCATCACCTAGATCACGTTCCTAAAAGGATTTGAATATGTAATATACGTACTAATTGCATATATGTATAGTCATCATACCATATCATCCATTTCTTCATCTTTACTATAGCGTGCATAATCTTTGCGTAGCGTACGCATTAAGATCATAGACACTAAACCCACTAAAAATATAACCATCATGAAACTATTGAAAATGCTAAACCAATGAATCTGTAATAATAAGAATACAAACAATATGTAAAAGTTACAATATGTAACTTTGGAGAAGAGCAAAAATCACAACACAACAAGTAACGAACCCTGTGTTGAAAAAATTTCGGATCCAAGTATTTATCAAAACGATCCTTAAATTCGACAGTGCTTGGCTTCCAATTGACTTCATAGGAGAATTTGATTTTTGCTCCCGGTGTTAGTAGCTCCTTTTTTTCAGTTGTCAAATTAATATCGACAATTTGTTGACCATTGAAGCCAATGTCGAATCTTTTGTGCGTATATATGTAATATTTGCCGTCGGCAACATTCTTCTCACCAACTTTACCCCAAATCGGAAGACCGTCTATATACATTTGATACCAATATTCGCTCATAACCGCATAGGTGAAAGCTTTCACCTTATCTTCAGTGAGATCAACCATACAAATGACAGTCGATGGTACATCAACTAGAATTAGGATTAAAACATGTATATATGTAAATTAGTTAAGAACAATAAAAAGTTATTTGTACTTCCTAAAAAATTTCTGACGATTTTGATGCTTTTACTTACTTTTAAATTCGATTTCATAACCACTGAACTCTAACTCGACACCCTGCAGTGCTTCACTGAGGGTTTCATGATAATGTGAGATGCTCGCCTTTGAACCACTACAAAATGGCAATGAAAAATATGCATATGTCTCTTGACGATTATGATAGGGTCCAACGGTATTCATCCACAGTACAACCTCTTCACGATCATTGTACTGTAAAGGACGAAATTGAAAAACTCCAAATAAATATGATTCGACTTATATTGAACACAATTTGTTTTGTCATCACCTTATGGTTATGTTCATCGGCTTGAGTGAAATAACACCCGGCTAATACGATAATGCACATCACATATATTTGTGTTAACCACATTCTGGTGTAAATAGTTCAAATTTAATTCAATGGCAAACAGTAAAATAAATGTATTATTGTAATTCATTAATTATTATCAAAAACAACATCGAACAGCGCTAATCCTGTATGATGTCTGTGCCTTTCCTATTTTTACCCCAATTTTTGCACTTAGTAAAAAATGGATATTGCACTTCCTTCTTACGTTTGTTGTGATAATTTTCTAAACCTCCATAATTTATTTATTTTAATAGTTAAAATAAGAGAATCGCCCTTTCGTAATTCTCATGCAATATTGCAAAAAAAAAAGAAATATTTAACAATGTCCAAAGATGTAGGATGAACCAAAAATTGATTTGATGTCGTCTGTCAAATGTTGAAAAATCTAAACACGTCAACTGAGTGTTAGCAGAGTTGCCAGATGTAGGGCAGCCGATGACGCAGGGGGTGATTTTTAAGTTATACATTTTAGAATACAGTACTAACTCGAGTAGGTGTTATTAAATTAACAACTTCTTCCTACTCATTTTTATTTTCAGAACTCAGGTTTCAGTATAATATCTACGCAAGTACGAAAGTAAACAAATTTTAATAATGGCTTTTAACACGTTTTGAACACATTTCGTTGAAATGTTTTCCAAAATTGTTTGTACGTAATAATGTAAGGAAGGGGCAGCATTTCAATATTTTTTAACGTGTATTGATTACATGAAATATTTAACAGTAATTATTATTGGAAACGATGTCTATTTTATTTAGACACACAGTAAAATATCAGCCGATAATTACCCAATAATCCAAGAGACTCACAAAAGAATAATTTTTTACTCATATTTAGGACCGTAAATATAAGTAAAGAGAGTATAAGAGTATTATGGTGGGTCATAAAAGGCCCCTAAATATGTGTTAATTATGGTTCATAGAAGACTCATAAACTAGCTAAAGCTTGACTCATTCCAGGATGGTTTTATGATAACTTTTTGAATCTTTATTGACTCTTAAATTAACTAATTTATGACTCATTTATGAACGTTTTCCTGGATTTTTGCAAATTGTTACCAAGTAAACTGTATACATTATATAGATATATGGATACAAAATCGAAATATATTTTGATAGATTTGTGGAAAAAATTACCTTACAGTCGGGGCCGACCGAATTATATCCTACGCATGTGCATGGCATATTCATAATTTTTTTTTTACTACTTTATATGTGAGCTACATTGAGAAGTAGGCGTGGCTTCCAAATTTTTTTAGAGACTAATTTCGACCTATAATACTAATCTACAACTGAAAAATTGTAGTCTTAGGCGAAATATTTGGTAAGTAAAGAAGGTTTTAAAGTTAAAGATAATTCCGCGACTTTATTTACTGATTTCATTTCAAGTGTCAATTATCGGTGTCTAGGAAAAAAACTGCAGAAGTTACAGGGGTTTAAATCTAGAAAATATACGGGCACTTTGTGTGGGAGTTACTATAAGCAGTAAGCGTAGCTTATAATATTAACCCACAACACAACAGCTGCTGGATTTTGATGCGCTTTACTTTGTCAATATCGGCATACAACTCGTACAGCTCTTGGTTGTACCTTATTCTGTACTCGCCACCAATGGAAACAGGTCCAAAGATCTTGCGTAGGACTTTTCTCTCGAAAACTCCAAGCATTCGCTCATCCGAGGTGGAAATTGTCCAGACTTCAGCGCCATATGTTAGGACAGGCATGATGAGAGACTTTTAGAGTGTAGTTTTCGTTCTTCGAGAGAGGGCTCGACTTCTCAATTGCTTACTCAGCCCAAAGTAACACCTGTTAGCAAGAGTTATCCTACGCATGATCTCCAAGCTGACGTCATTACTGCTGTTAATGCTGGTTCCAAGATAGACAAAGTCCCTTACTACTTCAAAAGCGTAGTTGTCAACAGTGACGTGCTGTCCAAGACGCCGGGACTCTTTGTTTGTTGACCCTAGATACTTCGTCTTGCCCTCGTTCACCATAATACCCATCCGACGCGACTCTCTTTCCAACTCTGAGAATGCTGCACTGACTGCTCGCGTGTTCATGCCGATTATGTCAATATCGTCGGCATACGCTAACAGCATGACACTTTTGTTGAAGATAGTGCCATTATGTCGCAGATCAGCAGCTCGTATTATTTTCTCCATAACAAGATTGAAGAAGTCGCACGATAACGAATCACCTTGCCTGAAATCCCGTTCGGTATTAAACAGTGCGGAGAGGTCCTTCCCAATTTTCACTCCACAACGGTAGTTAAGCAGTGTCATTCTGCAAAGTCGAATGAGCTTTGCAGGAATACCGAACTCAGACATTGTTGCATAGAGGTAATCCCTTACCGGACTGTCGAAAGCGGCTTTATAATCAACAAACAAGTGGTGTGTGTCGATCTGTTTTTCTTGGGTCTTCTCCAGGATTTGGCGTAGTGTGGAAATCTAGTCGATGGTAGATTTACCAGGTCTGAAGCCACACTGATAAGGTCCACTCAGTTTGTTGAGCATGGGCTTCAATCTTTCACACAATACGCACGATAACACCTTGTATGCGATGCTGAGGAGATTTATTCCACGGTAGTTGGCGCGAATTGTGGGGTCTCCTTTTTATGTACGGGACAGAGAACACTGAGCCTACAATCATCAGGCATGCTTTCATCCGACCATATTCTGCTTATGAGCTGGTGCATGCAAGCGAGCAGCTCATCGCCTCCGGTCTTAAACAACTCGGCATGCCTGGGTATGCCTTACTGTTATTTTTTAGAAGATAAATATGTACCAAATGTTGTTGTTCCAGATGGTATATTAAGTGAGTTATAGCAAGTTAAAGAGAATTCCGGGGATAGTCGTTTTGAATGCTCGGTGTGGTCGTGGCAGCTGACCGAACATACCCATTATCAATCCCCTCATTATTGGGAGATGGGTGTCTATGGGTGAAGAAAATTCTATAAATGATTTTCTAGTGGTACCCAAGGCAAGAATAAATGAATTGATAGCTGAATATCACAATGCTTCCAGTGAAGGGCTTTTGGGCATCACAGAAACCTTCGAAAAAATAATGAAACGATTTTATTGGATTGGATGCCATTACCATGTTGCTGATTGGATTCGGAAGTGTAAGAAATTTGCAATGGCCAAAGTTGCAATGGTCCCACTGAGAAAAGTCGAGGTAAGATTCACCAATAGACCGTGGGTGCTCCATTTGCATGGACATAGCTAGACCATGTTCAACAAGCCGTAATTCTGAAGCCGTTCAACCCAGCGCGCCAATTGTCGTTTTTAAATTGTAATAACCACGTGATCACGTGCGTAATCAGTTCGTAGATGAAATGACTGACCGTGCAAGTACTTATGGAAGTACTTTACACATTGCAAGCAACTCTCTTCGAGCGACACAGTAGTTTCTTTCTGGCTTCGACAGGATTTTACTGTAATATGTTATTACTTTTTCTTTCCCATCTATGATCTGAGAGAGCACACCACCTATTCCATAGCCACTCCCACCTGCGTCCAAAACAAAATCTTGACCAGATACTGGATATGCTAATACTGGTGCTGTACAGATTATTTCTTTCTGTTGTTCCTCGCCCCTCACAAATGTTTTGTTCTTTCCTGTTAGCTCATGCAGACTGCTGGCGATGTTTGCAAATTCGGGAACAAATCGTCTATAGTAGGTACGCAAGCCTAGGAAGCTTCTTAACTCGTAAAGATTCGCCGGAATAGGTCATTCTTGTACTGCTACTACCTTCTCCTCGTCGGTATGTAACTCTTATGTTTTTACTTTATGACCAAGATGCTTAACTTCTCGCCTGAAGTATGAACACTTTTTTGGGCACGAATGTATGGTTAGTACATATATCTGTGGCAAAGAGCAGTAACCGTCGAGTAAGTCGAGGTAAAAGAGAATTGATGTACATGTATCACCGTAGACCGCCGTATTTGATTACATATTGTATTACATATTGTAATTTTCGTAAAATTCATATAATAAATTTTAAGAAAACCAAGAAAATCTAACATATTCATTTAAGCGCATTTTTTTCGAGGAAGAAACAACCAAAATTGCCATTTATAAGAGTAGGCAATTTTTGAAATTGAACCAAAGTCCTTTTATGCCTTTCAAATTATTTAATTCGGCCAACTGATTAAACTTTTGTTTATTCGCTGTTTTCAATCAGAAACTTAAAAACGCTCTCCTATAAAATTCATAAAATTGACTTAAGCGGTTACTGCTTTTTGTCACGCTTCGCTATGCGCTGTGCTTGGTGACCAAATAGTTTTGGACTTGCACCATAGTTCGTAAAGCCATAAAATAAACCAAGAACGATGTCATTTTCAAATTAAAAATAATGTATACAATTAACATAATATAATAAAAATAATAACTTTCTTATACCACCCGACATTTTTTTTTTGGATTCGCCCCTGTTTGATGATTATAGATTTGATGTCGTCATGCTTCACGTCCCGCTATGTTCTGTCGCCGAATTTATTCACTTTTAAGTATTTATAATTGTTTAGTTTATTATTTTTAGTTTATACCTATTTAATCTTTATTTTTACATATCGTATTTATTTATATGTATGATCTATTTGTGTAAGTTTTTTTTTTTTTTTTTAATATATATTGGTTGATATTTTTTCATTTGGTTCGTAAGTCACGGGGGCTCTACCTACTCGTAAGCTGGAGAAAGCAGAGGGGAATTTGTTTTTCTTTTTTAATATTTGAATTTAGTGATTCATTCTTTTTTATATAAAATTTTGGCCAATAAACGTCAAAGGCATTTCGACTAGTTATTGAGCTGAATAGGTGTAGAGAGACCCGCATGAGATGCATGTTTGCATCGGTATATGTTTCATTGTATGTTTCGTGTTTTATGCTGCATTTGGTTTTGTTTAATTTCACGTTGTCTTCCGCTTACTTCGGGAGTGAGCCACCTACGCTATAGAAGTTTATATCGGATTTTTTTTATTGCTTTATGTAATCATTAATTTTAGTTTTGAATTGTTTTTTTTTATATTTTCATTCAATGGCATGTTCTTTCATTTATTATAACATTTTGTTGTTGTAATATTCAATGAGCAAAAGGATGGGCTAATTTTTTGTTAAGAGGACATTAATGGAGGGAATAAGGTTTCAGCGTATGTGGTAATCAACTTACCGTTCAAATTTTTTCTGTAATCCTGGTAGAAAGAGGTAATAATGGCAGCCTAATTCCGGATTACCGAGTTAATTCGAATTAACTCGGGCATTAACTGCAGCTAATCCGCATAAACTCTATGAGTTAATTCTCAAAATAAAAGAGGATTAGGGCAATTTGCTATGGCAACACTGCTGAAAATTGTCTATTGTGAATTTTTCTCGATCCATTTTACAAAATATTAGGTGTCTTCGCTAACAAGAAACTTTCAACAATTGTTAACAGTTTTCAACATGAAAAGCGTTGGCGAACAAATAAATCCAGCTCTCAATTACGAACGGTGAATGTCAATTCACAAGTTTCTGATAGTTTTCAGTTCACGTACTTCTTGTAGATTTTCTCATATCGAGAGTGACAGATGACAGAAATTGATAGTGATAGTAATGTAAGTGAGCAGACCTAATAAAACAGCAATCAGCCGTTTAGTTAATCCGCAATACTGCCGTCTGTCAGGTTATTATTTTATTCGGATTAAGTGCGCCGGTAATCCAGATTAACGCTGCCGTCTGTCTAGGCTATAACAACATACATCAGTAGCGTGACGTTTGTTCTTGAATTTGAAATTGAAATTGAAGTTGAAAATGAATATTAAATATTGTATAAATATATTAAAAAATCATTTCAAAGAGAACGCTCAAAAAACGTTTAAAAATAAGAACATAATATAAATGTTTATACTAAAGCTACATAAATAGTATATAACTATACCATTTTTATAGCTATATAAGTATATAAACGCTCAAGAAACGTTCAGAAATATGAGCGTGTATTCTGAAGTTAAATAATACGTAATTTTCAATTTTTTTTATAAACATATTATATATAAACTCTCAGAAAACATTCACTAATTATAAAAATAATAAAAGCATTTGTTCTAAAGCCACACAAATAGCTCGTAAGTATGAGTCACCTGTTAACATATTTCCCATACAAAAAAATCGGTCGACAAACCGATAGTAAGTTTAAATTTAATTTGGTTACAATTACGTTCCATAAATTCGAGTAATGTCAAAAATGTTTATACTGCAGGGATGATTTTTTTTCTTGTGTAGTGAACCAGTAATCAAGTGGGTAGAATGATTGTTATTTGCCGAAGTGTGAAATAATCAGATAAATATCTGCAAATAAAATTCACATCTTTTTTCCAATGGGGGGCTTATAACAAAAAGAATAGAAAAACAATGAAATTAATTATACGATCTGTTGAAAATCATGTGCAAAACTGAATTCAACCCATTGGACAACATGTTGCATCATGTGTACTCTGCATTACATTTTCCCAAATAATATATGACAAAAACATGGCAATACCAAATGTTCCATAATTAGCAATATGAGCGACATCTGATGACAATTTTGCAAATATTTCTACAACGGTTTTTCATTTAAATAAATAAATGTTTTGAGTGTGTCGCAAACAAATCTTCAAAAACAATGCCTCGACCAAAGGATAAAGTAATTACCAATCCTCCCGCGGCTACAATAACATCAGAAATGTATATGTATTGGATTCATTGCAACCATTGTTTCGAGATTTATATGCGCAAACGAAAACGCATCTTTATACTTGCTTGTCATCATATTCTCTGCGAGAATTGTGTTGAATTGCAACCGACATCTAGTACATCCACTACGCCGGACTATAAGTGCAGCATTTGCAGCAAAATTGTACGAGGACGACAATTGGGCAACATGATGCCGCCACACATTAAGGAACTTTTCCATCCCCAGCCATGGCTTGACGATTTGCCCACAGCACGTATTCTTCAGTTTCAACAAAAACAACGTGCTCATTTTATGAAAGCCGTCTCCCGTTCGGTAAATGAATGTATTTGTAATGCATTATTGACATTTGTAGTTATATATAATTTTTAAAGCGTTGTTCACTGGATAAAATGAAAAAAAATTGTGAGTTCATACGTCAAAGCGGTAAAAAAAACTTCAAGGAACTGGAAAGTTTACGTTCCGAACGTAAGTACCTGGAAAAACGCGTTCGCCAAATAATAAATAAGCGACGAGAAATCGAACGTGAACAGCGGTAAGATTTATTGATATATTGTATTATGTATTGTATTCTAATTATTTACGATTTTGAAGTGACCGAAGGGAAGCAGCCTCTCATCGCACCATCGAGCATTCAGTATGTTCGACTGATGGGTCCGGCATTGGCACTGTTACTAGTAAGTTGATGCAAGCGCGTTTTCCACCAGCAGGACGTAGCGCACACATCTATAATAATAGAAGTCTACTCAATTTCGCCTACAGGCCACGCATGCCTAATCCATATGCACAGCCAAAGTCAGAAGTATGCAATTTTACACAAAAAAATAATTCATTCAATTTGTAAAACAAGGTAAAAATAAACAAGATCGACTCTTTATAATGTGCTTTATTGAATTCGTTCTTCTATTAATTTTTATTAGCTGTTTCTGTCTTCAATGTATTGGTTTGATGAAGCACATTATGTATTACTCTGTTTTTATAATAACGATTTTAAAAAGATTTAATAAAAAAAAAATACATGAACACTATGTACTCCTTTTACGCAAAAATAAAGTGTACACATAAAAAAGAATGAAAAAAAAATTATGACAAAACAAATAAATACATAAAATTTAATTCATGTGGTAAAAGCAAAAGAATATAAAATAAAAAAATTATATACATACATTCAATTGTTCAATTGTTCACTAAAACTACACTGCGAAGGAGAGTACCTAAAACTCACTACAATTCATACATACTCGTAGATATGTAAATATTTATGAATTGTAAGATTAAAATCAATTAAAATTCATTTATGGAGCTACAGTCAATTAAGCTAAAAGGAAAAAGTAACAAATAATGGTAATAATAATAATAAGAAAGGAAATGTATGATGATTCCACTGAAAAGTGGCAAAACAATATAATGCAATTATGCTCTTATATAAGGCGAAACAGTCATTGATAATCCCACAATATAAGACCGTAATTTTTCGTCTTAAAATCTAATTCTATAGTAGTTTATAATTATTATGATTTTTTAAACAATATATATGCAGTTGATGCGGTTGTGCTGCTAAGTGCTGCTTATCAAGTTACGAAGCAATCTGAAACAAAAGAATCAAAAATGGTTTAAAATACACAGGATACATTTACCACTCAAAGATTACCTTTCTATATTTTGTTTGCATTATGGTGCCACTGTATGTGGACTTGATGACTGTGTCATTGTTGCGTTTTCCAAAGCAGGCAAAGCAGACTCAATAGGTGACTGTCCCATTGGTGATATTGTCGGCGCAAAGTAATTTGGTGGTGGCTGTTGACGATGATGTACTGATGATGGCGGCGGTGGCGTGTTGAAATGATGTGGTGACGCCAAAGAACTGGATGGAGATGCTACATGTGATGGCGGTGGCATATGCATATTATGTAGACCAACTGTGGAATGCGCATAAGGTGGCATTGGCAATGTGTAATGAGGCTGCGATGCAAACTCGCTTGGCACTGGTATGGGTGCCGATGATGTTGCTAATCCTGGAATAATAGTAGACGACGATGGTGGTGGCATATTGTACGTATGCCTTAACACCGGCACCACAGCATGCGGTAACGGTGGCGGATGACCATTTCGAGTCAATGGCGAAGGCGGCAAGCGCAGAAAATTATTGATACGCATTCCACCGACAAAACCGATAGGTGATGACTGGCGTTGCGGCGGTGGCGTATGTGGAGAGGACATTTGCGGCGACAGCGGTGCTGCGCTTATCGCTTGGAATGTGCTCTTCGTTACAACCACGGACGTTATCGGCATTGCCGATAACGCTGTCGACGACGGTTCAGTTGTTAGTGCACCGTGGTTGTGGTTGTGATGATGGTGATGGTGGTGGTGTGCTGCTTCCACATTTGTTGTCAATGTTTTTATATGCAAAGCAGGGCTTTCTCGACGTCCTGAAGTTGATGGCTTTGGTGAGTGCAAGCGCTCAGTGCGTGTAGCACGATTAATGGCGGCCAATGCTGTGAGATCCTTTTTACTGGAGCCATGTAAATGCGATAGCATCGAACCACCACCAGGTGACTGTGAATGCGAAGGTGATTGTCCATTATTACCACTACCACTACCACCATTATTGCCACTGTTACTGCTACTACTAGAGCTACCACCAGCGGACGTATTCTTTGGATTGAGCAATCGCGGCGGAATCGGTCGTTCTAGTTGTGAGACGTACATTGAATGTACCACCGCATCAAAGTGGAAATAAAGAAGTGGCGTTGGTGTAGGTGGGCGCATATAAATTGGCTGCTCCAAGTGTGCAGGCACTGCGATCGGCGGCGGTGGTGGTGGCGGTAGCTTTTCCAGTGCTGGATCAATTTGCGACTTGTCTTTGCGATCCTTCATATGCTTGAATTTATCTCCAAATAAGGTTTCAGATTCAACCGTATATCCACGAAGTTTACGTAGACGTCGCAATTTGCGCCGAAATTTGGCCTCAATAATAATGCGATCCTCATCATCGCTGTCACGATTCGGAAATATGCCATCTTCAAAATAGACCTTCTTCTTGGTGAGTTTTCTAAAATTTATTACGAAAAATTTTTTACGAAAATTAGAAAACAAATAGAAAAATCATTCATAACTTACTCTTCTTTGGAAATCTCTTCTTGCATCTCGGTCACCTTCTTCAATATACTTCTTGAAGAACCATCATTTTCACGACTGAGACGTAATACTGCTGCTCTCACATGCCGGTTATTGACCTCCTCCTTCCAAGACAGTACAGCATGTTTGGCCTTTGCAGGTTTTGCGCTTTGCCCTCCATCCATGTTTGATGTTATGTCGCTGGCCGTAGATGTGATGCTTGCAGTACTACAAACTTCATTTGATGGCACGATTTCAAGGACATTGCCCTTTTGTACTGCAACAGTCGTAGCCTTGGGAAGTTCTTTCAGTAAAGAAGTCGTTTGATTTTGCACCGAAGGATGTGCACCTCCAAATTCATTATAGTAGTAGGGCGCGTGATGGTGCAACATTACGTTCGATGGACCAGAACCACTTATAGTGGGTATATTCGAATACATTTGTTGATTTGCAGAATGTGTTGGAGGAGGGGGAGCACCACTACCATAATTTGCGTAATAGCTACTCGACGAATTTGCTGACGGCTGTGGTGGTATGGACATATAGGCTGCACCTCCGCCGTACTGACTGTAGTTGGAGTAACTTTCGTATGATGCGATGTTGGCACTGGGAATCCCGTCCGGACTATGAGTTTGTGGCGGTCCATTTAGAACGATATTGATGCGTGCGTCCAAAGAAATTCGATTCGGCGACACATTGTAGTAGTATGATGAGGAAGATGTCGGCGAAATGCCGTCGCGTTGGCTAACTGTATCTTGATCGTAAAACTGACGCTGAGGAGAAAGTGAATGACGATCATACATTGGCGGCGACGGAGGTTTAAAGGGAAGGGGTGAACGCGAGTATCGATCACGACTATATGAGCGCCGGCGCGATAACGGCGGTGGAGAGCGCGGCGAACGGGGAGAGCGTGGCGAACGTGGGGAACGCGGCGAGTGCGGGCGTGGAGAACGATGACCCGACGGCGATCGTGGTGATCGAGAACGAGAATCTCGCATCGAGCGGTCTCTGTAATTTGATTTGCGATAATGCAGCTGCATTGGTCGACGTCGACGATATGGTGGGCTGAGGTCGCCACGTTTGTTCCCCTGCCTAGTAATGCTGCGACTGCGGCTACGACTACGCCGTCTCGAGTTGCGGTAGCGATTTGCATCTCCGCGCCTTTGGGGTGAGAAGTGCCGCGCAGCACCACGTCTCATTGGAGGACTCATTGAGAGTGAGCGTACACGGCCACGTCGTGCTGGACTGCTAGTGCGCTGTCGGGAATGCGAACGCCTCGATCGTTCTCTGTGGTAGCTACTTGTCGGCGATCGTGGGCGATCGTGAGTCGTTCGTGAATGTGATGATATCAATTGTGGCGAATGGCGACGCTGATGCTGACTAGTTGAGCGAGATTCCTTTGATTCCATCATTGGCTTCACTATAGCTATCTCCTTGGTAGGCTTACGTACCAGTTTTTCAGTGAAATCACTCTCCTCTGGTTCTGAATACTGCTTAGACGATGACGATGAGGATGTATTGAGATCATTCTCCTTGTCGAAAATTGCCGGCGTCTTCGGCAGTTTTAGTGGGGAAATCGTCAACTTTATCGCCTCGCGATTCGCATCAAAGATCTTGTTTGCTTCCGCTATAGAGGCGTCCTCATCTTCAGTTTGCTGCAGAGACTGAACAAACTGACCAGCATTCAAGGATCCCTCCAGCGCAGCATGGACAACGCCACTCGCATGTACAACTTGTGCACTCTCAGCATCCAAACTTGCTTTAGCATACTTTTGTAGAATCAAATTTTTCTCATGCAGAAACAACTTTTCCATTTTGAGCAGCTCATCGCTAATTTCATCGGCGGAATCATAATTTGCGCGCATCATTTGAATGCGAGACAAATTCGATTCAAGACTTTTTAGTTTCTTAAAGTCTCTAGCAACATCGGTTTTTTGTGATTTGACTGGAGAAGGTTTAGTCATTGGAGCTAAGTTCGATTGTGCCGCCTCGAAAGACTTTGGTGGCGCTGTAGAAGGTGGGTTGTCAACATATTCAGGCTCTTTAGTTATTGAAGGTTTAGTAGTAATGGTTTTACTGTCTTCAATGTTGCTCTCGTATGCAGAAGGAGAATTCTCTATTTTAATAGTAGCATTTGTCGGAATTATCTCAAGGGATTTGTTTGAAGTCTTTTTAATCGATTTCTTGAAACTAATGCCAGCATCATTACTGTCCTCGGACGACGAAGCGCTGGAAGAAGACGAAGAACTCGTGGATGAGTTGGAGGCATCAGATGATGAGGATGAAGACGACGATGAAGTCGATGTCGATGAACTAGACAACTGATCTTCGTTGTGTTCCGGCATTTCGGACGTTTCAACGATTAACTCTTCCTTTACTCGAATGGTTGGTGGAGTTATCAAATCAACACCCGAGTCTTCTACACTCTTAATGAATTGATCGTATATCTCTTGCATGCCAAATAATTCCTTGTTGAATGCAGTTTGAGATAGCTTCGTTATAGTGCTTAAATTATCGTTGTCATCAGGGCGATTCGCACTTCTATTTAACGATAGTGAACGAGATACTGGAAGAGGTGGAGATGATGTCGGTGTGGTGCTGGGTGTTTCTTCTTTGAACTGAGGAATAGTCAGCGGTGGACTAGGATTAACAAAACCGGCCACAGTCTTGCTATCAATAAACTCTTGTGAAGAACGCACCGGCGTTGAGCTGTCACAAGTAGTATTTACATTTATATCCATGTCGACTTCATCATTTTCCCAATTATCCATATAGTCATCTGTATCGGGACTATCATCTTTTTTGGATTTGGTATTTTTACTTGATGATCCAGTATCCTCATCTTCGACGAGTACTTGTTTCATAGTCTTCTCCTTACCACCAGTCAGAAAGAAGTCTTCATCATCTTCGGGAAAAAGAAATTCAGCGGCAGTGAAGGAAAGCGGTGCCATCGAATGTGTGCGAAGGCTAGATTTTTTCGATTGATCTTCTTTGGATATCCCCTTGTCATTGTATGAATTTTGCGCAGATTCTTTTGCAGTTGCTCGAGGTATTTTTCGCTCAACCGAAACGGACCTCTCGTTCGAGTAGTGACTACTTTGACGCGGTGATTTCGAGAGTTTTCTTTTTAAATCTCGATCCCTTTGTCTATATCTATCATTTCTGCCTCTGTCATTGTCGTTTATATTGAAATCTCTCGATGGTGAACGTTTACGAGTTCGACGTTTATGTTCGAAATCATTTTCACCTGAACGAGAACGATTCAATGAACTTGAACTACCAGCTGTGCTGTGTCTACTCTTTGATCGATCGCGATCACGTTCGCGCTCTTTGTAACCTCTATCCAGGGATGATTTTCGATGTTCAAAACGATCACGATCATGCTCATGCCCAGAATCGAGTCGGGAACCAAAATACCGATCGCGTGACATGGACCGCCTAAAAGGATTTACATATTTTTGTTGGGGAGGAGGAGGAGCTTCGGGAGTATGCGAACGTACTTGATCTTTGGTCATTTTTGCCGAGAGCACTTCCTTTGCGTGCCTTTTTGTCTTTTCCAGCAACTTTTCTTTTGTAGCTTGAATGGTTTCTATCTTGAGGTCATCGCCCTCTAATAATTTATCGATACGTTTCTGTATTTCAATTGCCTTTAACATTGCTGTTTTTTCAGGTGGCTGATCACTACAAATCACTGGTAGCAGTGGTGTAACGCTACGCCTTTTCATTAAACTGTGGTGTGGTGGTGTTGTTGGTTGCTCTGGAGAATTTCGTTCATTCGTATTCTTCAACTTTTCACGTCTGTCTGCTGATTTAATTTGTTTTGATCGAGGTGGCGAGTCGGCAAACATATCAAAACCAGCATCTGAAGAATCGATAGACGCCTTTATTTCTTTTGAAAGTCCATGTGTATCACCCTTTGAAGTTTCAATAGGTTTTGTGATGTCATTTTCGTTCTTATTATCCATCGTATCTTTCCTCAACTCAAATGGTGGATTTACGTCCATAGCAATAACTTCTTTAATCGATTCCTCAGGGTTCAAGTTGACCACACTCTTTAGGGTATTTTGTGTATTATCTGGTGATTTTTCTTCATCTGATTTGGCATCCTGATTGTTTAAATCCTTCTCAACTTCATTTTTCTTTAGCGATTTCCGAATTTGTTCGATTTTGATTTTGTTCGATCGTTCACTGCTGTTGCGGCTGTGACGTCTTTTCTTCACCTTTTCACGTTCATGAGTTTTTTTACTCTTCTTAAGTGTCTTGCTCTTGCTCTTAGATCGGCGTTTAGGACTGGATTTATTCACACGCGCAGGAGAGTGTTCCTTCACTTTCGGGGAGGAGTCTTTAAATGAATACGAAATAGAGGGTTTTGTTTTTGTCCACCTATAGGGGAAAATCATATGTAGATGCAATTTGTTATCATAAATACAATATATATAACGGTCATTAAATATAAAAATTTCTTAATTATAACAAAAAACAAATACTTACTGTAACTCTGAATTTGGTGCCTTAATGGGTGAATGTCCTCGAGCAGGTGGTGGTGTATGAAGTCGTTGCAGTGGGACATGATGTCGTTGTGGTGGACCGTTACCAAAAAATGGCGGACGATAACCAGGAAATCGGATACCACCTCTTACGCCACCGCGGCCTCGTGGTAAATACGCACCTCGAGTATGATGAAAATCAGGACGTGAACCTCGCACAAAAGGATTCATCGCACGAAAAGGAATATAGGAATCAGGATATTGTGGCATGTGTGTCGGTGGTGGTACAGATAATATATGCGACGGATAACGTCCGGCAGTTGAGCCGGCAACAGCATTTACACCACCTCTTCGAAAATCATCGGTGCGTTCCGGTGACGAATGTGTTGCTGATGAATAACTATCTGTATCTTTTGACAACTTATGTAATTTTTTTGCCATATTTAAAATGTTTTCATCCTCTTCCTCACTCAAGAGAGCAAGTCGTGCTGTTTTTTGTTCTAAGAATTTTTATCAGTATTTAATGTAATATATGTATAAAAAATAACCCTAAGTTTAACAATATAACTTTACCTCTTAGAAGTTTTTTCAAACGTTTCCGTTCTTCTTTTGTCTTCTTTCGGCTCTCTTCGTCCACCTCTTCTGACTCGGCGGATCGTTGGTGCTTTTCTTGTTTTCGTCGTTCGGCATCTTCTTTGCGCTTAATTGCATCCAATTCCAATATCGCACGTACCTTTTCTTGACACACCTCCGCCTCTAATTGTGATATTGATTTATATTGTTTCACAGCTGGTGCCAATTCTTTCTGAACACCGACTACTTCCTCGTGGACAAAAACACTCGAACATACCACCTTCGATTGTACACTTGCACTTTCTGCGCTTGCATCATCATGCGGGGGAGATTTAACTTCACCTGGTTCTAAACTACTGTCACCTTGCAGTTCATCTAAGAAATTAAAATTTAACTTGGCGACGCCCTCAGGTGAAATTTTAATATCATTTTTACTGTTGCCATTAGTTGTTGATGAAGTTTGTTGCATTGACATTTTCAAAATGCGTCAAGGCTTTGCCTTTTTCTAGCAATTCGTTTTCAAATTATTTTTCATGCGGTATACAATGGCGAATAGCGAAAACTACAAATTAATTAGCGCCTGAATTTCTGTGCTTTGCATGCACACTACTGCTCGCTGCTTGCACACTATTCTCACAGACACACTGTTCTCATTTCTATTCTACACAAACATTTGACAAACCGCTGTTATATTTTCATCGTTCTGATTAGTTTTATGCAAAAGTTGTAAACAAATTATTTTTATTATTATTTAATGAATACAATTTTACCCAGATTCTTAATGAAATTTAATTTTTTCCACCGATATAGATGTCAAAAAATACAATGTACTCTTCCCAACCATGAATGTTCAATTGTCAACTAAAAAATACCATTTGCATTTGTCTTGTTCTTCTTTACAATGACAGCTGATTAAAGTGTGAAACACACGCAGTCTCGGTATGAAATAGTGGTTTATCGGTATCGTACATACAAGCGCAGTACCAGTATTTGCAATAAATTTATTACCGTACATCTTTTGATGAAATTTCTTTTTAAAAATTAAATATCACAAATATCAAATAATATCATAAGTATCATATTCATTGTATGAATAAATAAAAAAGGTACTGTAGTGATTTCGATTATGAGAAAAAAATATATTCATTAGCTATGAGAAGCGTGTATTGTATTTATAATGAATTTTTAATAAAATAGGTATAAGGCAGAATTTTGCAATTTATCATTTTTCGAGTTTTCATAAGACTAATTAATTAAATTTAAGATGTAAGTATTACAACGTGCACGTACATAGATATTTAAAGATATTGTTACATTATAACCAGTATTTGCAATAAATTTATTACCGTACATCTTTTGATGAAATTTCTTTTTAAAAATTAAATATCACAAATATCAAATAATATCATAAGTATCATATTCATTGTATGAATAAATAAAAAAGGTACTGTAGTGATTTCGATTATGAGAAAAAAATATATTCATTAGCTATGAGAAGCGTGTATTGTATTTATAATGAATTTTTAATAAAATAGGTATAAGGCAGAATTTTGCAATTTATCATTTTTCGAGTTTTCATAAGACTAATAAATTAAATTTAAGATGTAAGTATTACAACGTGCACGTACATAGATATTTAAAGATATTGTTACATTATAACAGCAATTTGTGAACAAGAAGTTATTTACATAGTAATAATGCAGTTATTGCAATACTCTTTTTTATGCAAGTAAATAAAAGGCGAAAGTTTACAATTAAGACCAATCTTTAAGTCAAGTTGGATTTCCATTAAGTAACAGTGAATTGTAACACTGCTTTGCATTCAAATTGTATTTATTGTTATTGCTTATGTTGTTAATAAATTAGATTCAAGTACAGCGTCACCATCAAATATGCCGAAGTCAAAAAATGAAGCATATCATTGTCTTCGAGCAAATTTAATATAGTCGTACAATCAATATATGTACATACGTGGCATGCAGTGCCTGGAAATTTTTACTTGATGTATTATTATGGCAATTAAGTTCGTTATTAATAAAATCTCAAAATATCTTTAACTACGGCATACGGCAATTTACATGATTTAAATTTTGTATTATATATGTACACACATATGTATATATGTATATCCATATTAATATATATCATTTTGCAATTTTTGTATTACACTAATGTGATTTTATGGGAAAACAAGTAATCAAGATGGAAAAACTAACAAAACGGATATTTTGAAATTAAAAAGATTTAGTAATGATTCCTATTGTTGTCGTTCATATTGTCTTTATTGTTTTCTGTTGGATTATTTTATTAAATAAAATAATATTATAATTGTACGCTAATTAATTCAGATTTTTATTTTGTTGCTGTTGCCGGATTTTTTTTCTTTGTGGTTAAAAAAACACTAAAGCAAAAGCCGTGCTTGCCGGATTTTTATGAATCTATCCTATACCTATTTATAAGCAACATTTCCCTCATATTGTGTTATTATAAAGCGTGATCCATTTCGAGGTTCCCAACTTTTTTGAAGAAAAAAACACAGAAAATTCAAATTGAATGGGGAATGTTTATTATCATTTGAAAGAACATTCTTTGACATTTATTTTTTGAAGATTATGTCTTTCAAATGTTGGCCGCGGCTACGTCTCAGATGGTTCATCCGTTGAGTCCAATTTTCGATGACTTGTTTTTGCACAAGCTGTATTTTGTACGCTTTCAATTTAAGATAAGAATTTAATAAGAGAATATGATTCGTGTACATATGCATGTGTGTGTGTGTGTAGGTTAGTAAGTATGAGCACATGCTGGGATAAAGATGCCATGTCATGGCATGAATGATAGAAATAAAGATTGCGCCCTGTGACGTCATAACTGAAATAAGAATTTTCAAAATCCCATACAAAAGGTAAATAAAACTGCAAATTGAAGTAAGAGTTCATCGGTAGGTTTTGATAAACCACCTTCTTACTTACTTACTTATGTGGCCATAACAACCGAATATCGATTTAGGCCGAAAATAACATGCTTCGCCAGCCATCTCTGTTCTTCGCTAGCTGGCGCCAGTTAGAAATTCCAAGCGCCGTCAAGTTCTCTAGTACTTGGTCTTTCCACCTGAGGTTTGGTCTTCCTCTTCTGCGTCGTCCTCCAGCGGGTTCCGAATATAACACCTTCTTAGCTGGAGCGTGTTCTTCCATTCGCTCGACATGACCTAGCCAGCGCAGCCGCTGGATTTTGATGCGCTTTACTATGTCAATATCGGCATACAGCTCGTACAGCTCATGGTTGTACCTTATTCGGTACTCGCCACCAACGCAAATAGGTCCAAAGATCTTGCGTAGGACTTTTCTCTCGAAAACCCCAAGCATGTAGAGTTTAGTTTTCGTTCTTCTAGAGAGGGCTCGACTTCTCAATTGCTTACTCAGCCCAAAGTAACACATGTTAGCAAGAGGTATCATACATGACACTTTTGTTGAAGATAGTGCCATTATGTCATAGATCAGCAGCTCGTATTATTTTCTCCATAATAAGATTGAAGAAGTCGCACGATAAATATTAACCTTGTCTGAAACCCCGTTCGGTATTAAACGGTGCGGTATTATGTACAGAACAGAGAACACTGAGCCTCCAATCATCAGGCATGCTTTCATCCGACCATATTCTGCTTATGAGCTGGTGCATGCGGGTAAGCAGCTCATCGCCTCCGGTCTTAAAAAACTGGGCAGGCAGGCCATCAGCACCTGCAGCTTTGTTGTTCTTCAGCCTTAAAATGGCCGTTTCAACCTCGTCATAGTCGGGTGGTGGAACATCAACACCATCATCTGTAATTGGGGTTATCAGGCAATCTCCTCCACTGGCGGAATTGTTCGCAGCATCGCCATTCAGTAACGTGGAGAAGTGTTCCCTCCATAGGCTCAGTGCACTCTGGACATCTGTAACCAGATTCCCATTTCCATCACGACAAGAAGAGGCTCCGGGATTTAAACCTCCACTCAGGCGCTTGATCTCGAAGATTTTTCGAGTCGCCGTCGCCGTGTCTTTCTTGTTGTCTCTTCTTACGCCTGAAAAGACGTCACTCCGCACTCCTTGTCTCTCTGTACCGCTCCTTAACAGCTCGCGTTGCGCCTGCACGCAGGGTTTTTCTGTAGGCGGCGTCTTTCTCTGCGGTAGCGTCGCGACACTCCTGATCATACCACTCATTCCTCAGAGGCCGGTAGTAACCGATTACGTCCTCGGCAGCAGTAGTCATGGAGTGGGATATATGTGTCCACCGTGCGCATGTATCATCAAGTGGGGGAGTGTTCTGCATAAGCAGATCCGATAGTCGAGTGGAAAATGCATCTGCTGTCTCTGGTGATCGCAGCTTACTGACGTCGAGCTTTCTCTGTGTGGGGCTTCTCTTGTTATTTGCGATACATAAGCGTGTGCGCACCTTAGCTGCAACAAGGTAGTGATCCGAGTCGATGTTGGCACCACGGATCGATTTCACGTCCATCACACTGGAAGCATGCCTTCCGTCAATCACCACATGATCAATTTGGTTTCTTGTACGTTGATCTGGAGACAGCTATGTCGCTTTGTGGATGTCGAGATGCTGGAATCTGGTACCACCAATTACCATGTTTCGTGCTGCGGCGAAGTCGATCAGCCTCATTCCGTTATCGGAGGTGTTCTGGTGGAGGCTGAATTTTCCGACAGTTGGACCAAAGGTACCTTCCTTGCCCACCCTGGCATTAAAGTCGCCAAGCACGATTTTGATATCGTGGCGGGGGCAGCGGTCATAAGCTTCTTCGAGGCGCTGAAAGAAGCTCTCCTTGGTCACATTGTCCTTCTCATCCGTCGGAGCGTGGGCACATATAAGGCTGATGTTGAAAAATTTTGCCTTGATGCGGATTGTGGCCAGCCGTTCGTTCACAGGCGTGAACTGTGAGACAAGATGTCGTAGTCTCTTGCTGACCAAAACTCCACATCCTAATTCGTGCCTTTCAGCATGGCAACTGTAGTAGATGTCACAGGACGCTCTTTTGGAGCAGCCCTGTTCTGTCCATCGCATTTCCTGGAGAGCGGTGATGTCAGCTCTGTATTTTTCGAGGACATCAACCAGCTGGATAGAGGCACCCTCCCTATAAAGGGACCGGACATTCCAGGTGCATATCCGTAAACCATTGTCCTTTTTTCGTTTGCGGGGGTCATCAACAAAAGCGGTAGTCCTTATCCGAGGCATATTTGTTTTTTTCATTGGGGGGGGGTTTTTTATGAGGCGGGTCCCAAACCCAACGCACAACCTCTAACCGAGGAGATTTTCGCCACTCACTTCAGCCGCCTCCCAGCGGGTTCCAGGAAGATGTTGCCCGGTGGTCGCTACATGGAGGGCCCCCATTAATAATAATGAAAGCGCCGTCACATAGTAAGCAGAGCAAGCTATATGACTACCTATATGATGACTAAAGGTATCATCACATAGCGCTCAGATCAAACTATATGACAGCCAGTGAGTTGACTTGCGATGAGTTCAACAAGGATTGCGCTAGCCCCACCCGGTTGAGGCAGTTAGACACGTTACCTTGCGAAAACACCACCAGACCACCTTCACTCAGGTGATTTACCCAGGTAGAACTTGAATCTGTTCTTATATGTTTTTACCCATTTCATATTAATAAATTTTACCCATTTCATATTGCTTGAGGTTAATAAAATCATCAGTTATGAAATGGTCCTTGCAAATCCCACTATTTTTATGGTTGAAAGGACTTGATAGCCGCCAGAAACTAATCCACTTTTCTGCCAAAGCCACACCACACGGAAAGGAAAAAAAGTTCTTTAATAACGATTTGTCGCAACTATCGTTATTGCAACTCGAAACTGCACACTTAATTTTTAAAATCATCTTTTTTCAATGCTTCCATTGTGATGGACGGTAAATCGATCCGTGGTGCCAGCATCGACTCGAATACCTTGTTGCAGTTAAGGTGCGAACACGTTCATGTGTTGCAAAGAACAAACGAAGTCCCACACAGAGAAAGCTTGACGTCAATAAGCTGCAATCAGCATAGAGAGCAAATGCTTTTACCACTCGACTATCGGACACATATATCCCACTCCATGATTACTGCTGCCGAGGAGGTAATCGGTTTCTACCGGACTCTAAACCGCCTACAGAAAAACCCTGCATACAGGTGGTACAGAGAGATGAGGAGTGTGGAGAGAAGTATTTTCAGGGGCAAGAAAAGAGAATAAGAAAGACGCGAGTGTAAGGAATGAGAGGAAGATCAAGCAACTGAGTGGAGTTTTAAATCCCGAAGTCTCTTCCTGTCCTGGCCAAAATGGGAATCTGGTTACAGATGTCCACAGGGCACTGAGGTTATAAAGGAAACACTTCTCCATGTTATTGATTGGCGCCGCTACGAACAATTCCACCAGTGGGGGAGATCTCCCGAACACCCAATCACGGATGATGGTGTAGATGTTCCGACACCCGACTATGACGAGGTCAGAGAGACCATTTCTAGGCTGATAAACAAGAAGGCTAAAGGTACTGATGGCCTGCCGTGGCATGCATCAACTCATAAGCAAATTATGGTCGGATGAAAGCATGACCTATAATTGGAGGCTTAGTGTTCTCTCTCCCGTGCATAAGAAAGGCGACCCCACAATTTGTGCCAATTACCGTGGACTGAGTCTATTTAGCATCGCATCAAGGTTCTATCGAGTGTACTGTGTAAAAGATTGACGCCTATGCTTGACACCCTAATTGAACCTTAGCAGTTACCATCGATTTTTACACTGCCAGGGTCATCCTGGAGATGACGTAAGAAAGACATATCGATATACACCATTTATTTGTTGATTATTAAGTCGCTTTCAAAAGTCCAGTAAGGGATTACTTCTACAATACAGTGTCAGAGTTCAGTGTTCTTGCGAAGCTTATTCGTCTTTGCAGAATGACAAATGGTTTTAGACAAGGTGTTTCGATTCGTATTCGTTGTTCTTCAATATTATAATGGAGAAAATAATACGAGCTGCTGATCTACGACATAATGGCACTATCTTCAACAAAAGTATCATGCTGTTCAAATAAGGTACAGATGGACATTTTAACAACAATTTAGAAACACCCTTTATATGCATATTTCAATAGTATTAGTGACACCTTGAAAATGCGAATGCGTGACAAAATTTTTTTTACCTTTATTCAAAGATTCATCATCCACTTTAGCTACATGCGATGCATACGTACATAAATATATTTTACTACATACAGTGGCTCACAGCTTATTTCGTACAGTGTATATATTTTTATGTACATGGCTGTAACATCGAAACTAAAAAACTTATCGATAAGTTTTGAATGTAGATGTCTGTGTATGTGTTTAGTAAACCTAATAAGAAAACGGGGAACCCCAAAAATTTTTCTTTTTGTTATGCAAGAGAGAAAAACTATTGATCAGCTGATTTTCAGCTCACATCTTATTTCGTACACAAACTTCAATGTAAGTAAGTTTCATTCTGCCGCGCAGTTACAAAGTTTTTTTGAATTGTATGAGTTTTTGGACCTTTTTAACTATTATAACAATTTTTATTATTATTATTTTAAATAGTTAAAGTGCTGTAAATTAAACATTTAGCTTTATGGGTCATCGTACAACGATGGAACAGCGTAAACTGGTAATTAACCATTTTAGGAAAGGTCAGAGTGTGCGAAAAATTGCTGAAATGACAAATTTAAGTGCCTCAACTGTCCAATACATCATTCAACGCTTCGTTCGCGAAAATCGGTTGGAGAACAAGGGCAGAGAAGCACCTAATAAGATTTTCAACGCATCAGACGAGCGTTATATTGTACGAAAAATTAAGAAAAATCCAAAGTTATCCGCTCCGAAGTTGGCTGCAGAGGTTCAGCGTGAAATAGGAAAATCATCCAGTGCTGAAACTGTCCGACGTGTGCTGCGCAATCATGACTTGAACGGTCGAGTAGCCCGAAAGAAACCATTCATTTCGAAAATGAATATACAACGCCGACTTGACTTCGCCAAAGAGCATATTATTAATACTCCTGCGTTCTGGAATACCGTTATTTTCGCGGATGAGTCTAAGTTTAATATTTTTGGCTCGGACGGAATGTCATATGTTTGGCGTAAAGCGAATACCGAGCTAAACAAGGAGAACCTTAAGCCCACAGTGAAGCATGGTGGCGGTAGCGTGATGGTTTGGGCCTGTATGTCAGCAGCCGGAGTAGGTGAATTGGTTTTTATTGAGGAAACAATGGACAAAATGAAGTACCTCGAGATTCTGAAAAACAATTTACTTCAAAGTGCAGACAAACTGGGTTTGCGGGAAGAATTTCGGTACTACCAAGATAATGACCCAAAACATAAATCTGGGATTGTGCAATCTTGGCTTATTTGGAACTGCCCACACTTGATGTCTCCACCACCACAGTCACCTGACATGAATGTGATTGAAAATCTTTGGTCTATTTTGGACAATAAAATAAGAACACACAAGATTTCTAATAAGCAAGACCTAAAGAAGGTACTGATGGAAGAATGGAAAAAAATCACACCAGACATCACTCAAAAATTGGTGGATTCAATGCCAAGTAGACTCCAGGCTGTCATTAACGCTAAGGGATGTCATACTAAATATTAAAATCAACTTACTTTGTTTTTAGTTTGAACTTAAAGAGACTGTACGAAATAAGCTGTGACATGAATTTTCCTATTTTTTTCTTATTTTATTTTTTTATAGTGTCAAACACTAAAATTTTGAAAAAGTAAATTTTGGAAAATAAAAAACAAACCTTCCTTTCAAAAATGGCATTTATATTTTGTTCAAATTTTTGCTATATTAGGAATTACGACTGCAGCAATTTTTAAACTGTCACTGTACGAAATAAGCTGGGAGCCATTGTAATTATAATGCACTCAATCGTCATTCTTCATTTACCATTATTCTTTATTGGATATTCTTCAACGCAAGTACTTACATAAGTATGCATTGTTATGTACGAGCGCAATATATTGTAACAAACAAAAAATTAATAATAAGAACAATAAAAATAATACTTATGTTCTTGAATCATGATGCGTTACGAACTGAAGTTTATATGTAATTTGGAATATGACCTAAAATTGTGTGTGAAACTAGTAATTAAAATAATTAAGTTTTTTTTTAAACACGTATTAGCACAGTTTTTTCTATACTAAGAAACGTACATTCTAAACATACATGTAAAATTGTTAATTAGTTTAATCACATAAATAAATATTTGTATCATAGAAATTATTTCTCGTGAAAATTCGAAACATTAATTATGCTTCATTATTAATTTCATAAATATCTTAATAAAACCACAATTTCATTTGAATTCGGCTTAGCATTTCTATTTATGAAGCTATTTACCACAAAAAAAAAAGCTACACACCTACACGGTTAGTTAAAGGCTAATGTACGCATATTTTAATTTGGCTTTTTTTTCACTTTCATTATCTTACAGAGTTTATTACCCTTGCATCATAATTTTTACCGTATGAATAATACGCCCTATGCTTTAGTATACATAGTACGTATATGTCATGGCATGTTTCGTAGAGGTATCTACTTAGGTACGAGTATCTAGCAACATATTTTTAATTTGTATAAAATATACTTCGGTACGATAAAATGAGCATCATCAACAGCTTCATGACTGCTGCTAACACTTTCGCTTTTTACCATACACTACAAATATAAATATGTAGATATATTTGTACAAAAGTGACCTAAAAATTACTGATATATTCAGCTTTTGCTAAAGTATTGATATATGATGTAAGTGGTGCTGTCTGTAATTAGTGTGGTGGTAGTAATATTTTTCATTTTCTATACACACTCGTACTAACATGGGTGAATTTTTGTTATCATTGTTATTTTATGACAATTTCAAAAAGGCATAAAAAGAATACAAGTTTCTATTCGTTAATATGTACATACGAATATGAGTACCTATGTCGCAAATGATCATTACAATGGTGCAATTCCATTCCTCAATATAATCTAAAGTGTGAATATTTAAATCATTTAAATGAATTCAAGCAATTGTCGAAATTAAATTGATATACAATGCATTCGACTTTCGAACTGCTTCCACTTGGCGATGCTAGGGCAATCCTTGTTAAACTCATTGCAAGTCAACTCACTCGTGTGCTTAACTCTCGTTGTGCAGTGAAAATTGAAAAGGACCTATCCTCTCCATTTAATACCGAACGAGGTTTCAGGCGAGGTCTTTCGTTATCGTAGAAAATTACACAAGCTGCAGATTTACGACATAATGGCACTATCTTCAACAAAAGTTTCATGCTGCTGGCGTATGCCGACGATATTGATATAATCGGTATCAACTTGAGAGCAGTCAGTGCAACATTTTCTGAATTGGAGCAGTAGTCACGTCGAATGAGTCTTACGGTGAACGAAGGAAAGACGAAGTACCTAGTATCAAAAACAAAGAGTCACGAGGTCTTGGACAACACATCACTGTTGAAAATTACACTTTCGAAGTGGTGAAGGACTTGGTGTATCTTGGAACCAGCATCCACAACTGTAATGACGTCAGCGTGGAAAACTCTTGCTAACAGGTGTTACTTTGGGCTGAGTAAGCAATTGAGTAGTCGAGCCCTCTCTCAAAGAGAAAAGTTCTGCGCAGGATCTTCGGACCTATTTGATGGCGAGTACCGAATGAGGTACAACTATGAGCTGTATGAGCTGTACGCTGACATTGGCATAGTCAGACGAATCAAAATCCAAAGAAGACGTTCCAGCTAAGAGCGCCAGCAAGCGAAGAACAGAGAGACTGGCGCCGCATTATATGTTTGGCCAATATCCATCATCGGTGGTTATGGCCACATAAGAAAAGGAAGAACAATACATTTGACGGTTTCTTTTTGTGTGGAAAAAGACAAAATTGATAGGATTTCCAAATTCTTATTGTTAAATTCACCATTGACTATTCTATTCAGCGCTATTCTATCGATTTTCTAACAAGGAAATTAAATATGGCAAAACTTTTGTCACAACTTTGTAACTCAGTTTCTTGCATGGAAAAGACTCCTATGCTTACAGAATTACAAAAATAAGCATTCTCTCCACTGATCAACAAATTGACAATTGTCACAAAATAGGCATTCTCAGTTCCTTATAGCGAAATAAAAGTGAAGTGGAAGTATGCAATTGGAGCTTGACGATGACTATACAATTAGTGTGACAATTTAGAAAAAACAGAAACGAAAAAATAAGAATAGAGAGAAAGAGAGAGAAAGTATGAGGCTTGTTTGCAAGAGTTTCGAAATAATGTTAAAAATAATTTTCGATATTACTACGAAATTTTGATGGTGTAATGCATTAATGTCAAAAGAGTTTTGTAATAACGTAAAGGCTTTTTATATGGAAAAAAAAATTCTATACATTGCTGCTTAAATGTTCCAAATTAAAATTTTTTTTGCAATAATTTCGAAATAATGTAAAACTGTAATGCATTATGTGAACAAATTTCTGCAATTAAAATGTTTTTTCAATAATTTCGAAAAAAAGTCAGAAATAATTTTATCATTTCGAAATCGAAATTTTTGAAATAGTGTTGAAATTTTTTTAAATTTCCGTCTTTTTTTTCAATAATTTCGAAATTATGCAAACAATAATTTTCGATATTATTTCTAAAATATTCGCATTAATGGCGAATTTTTTTTCGACATTAATTCATTCACCTTATATAGTGGTATTAAAATTTGTTTAAGTATTATTATTAAGTATTATTAAATTTCTTATTTATTTCTATTTTGCAAATATAACATTCAAAATGTTAATTCGTTCCCCTAATATAAAAAAAAAATCGTTTGTGTTCAAAATGATTGTTACTAATCAGTCAATTAATAATTTGGAAATAAAAATATATATATATATATATATATATATATATATATATATATTCTATATATATATATATATATATATATATTCTATATATATATATATATATATATATATATATTCTATATATATATATATATATATATATATATATATTCTATATATATATATATATATATATATATATATATATATATATATATATATATATATATATTAAAAAAAATGGGAAAAAATATTTTATATTATCGTCATCAAGTGGAATTCGATAATGAAAAATGAATTTTGTTTATTTGCTTTTCTTCTTCTCATTTTGGTTGTCGCTAAAAGGTATAAGTAGATTTTATTTGAAGTAAATATAAAATGCTGAAGCAAAATTGAACTGGCGAAAGTTGGTGACAAACAAATAGGCATAATTAATAGTTTTACATAGAAATTTTAATATTTGCTTAACTCAATTTTCTTTTTATAAAGAAATTATTATTACAAGTAATTATGACGTTAAAAATGAACTAGGTACTAATTATATTTGATAGCGCGCCAATATTCCTAATAAGAAGCTCGTCTTCTATTCACCTAATAATTACTTTCGAATCATGCTACATTTATGAAATCTCAAAATCATTAATTAATATTGTACATGTAGATATTCTGTAAATAAAAAATGAGCTTACAGTCGTCCGGTGCCGTCCGAATTATACATAATTAATGTACACCTAAAATATGGTTACCTTAGGCGAAGTATTTTGTAGGTTATGGGGGTTTTAAAGTTTAAGATAATACCTCGACTTGGTATGGAAGCTACATTAAGTAGTAGGTGAGGTACATAAAAGGTATATAAAAATGTGGGTGTGGCTTGTATCTTTCTTGTAGATCTAATTATCTTTGGAATACTAATCCACAACTTAAATATGGTTGTCCTACTGTGAATAGATCGCAAGTTACGGCGTTGCATAGTGTTTTCATGCCAGAACATTTGCGGCTACCATATTAATCTAAAGTTCAATTATGGTTGTTCTAGATAAAACATTGCCGAAGTTGTAACTATTCCAATTTATAAGAAATTTAGTCATTTTGTACGGGAGTTACTATAAACAGTGGGTATGGTTCGTCCATTACTTCTAAATCTAGTTGCCCCTACATACTTATCTACGCGGTAATGTGGTTGTTCTACGCTGAATAATTTATAACTTATTACGGTGAAAAAAAACTTTGTATGGGAGCCCGATTATGAAGTGGTTGTGTCATGCTGAATTCATGCCGGGTTATTTCCGACTACCATATTAATCTAATAGCCCTGACAGACGGCAGCGTTAATCCGGATTAAAGATTTAATTCGAATTAACTGCAGCTAATCCGCATAAATTACGAGTTAATTCTCAAAATTAAAGAGGATTAGGATTTTCGATGACAACACTGCTGAAAAATTTCTATTGTGAATTTTTCTCGATCCGACTTACAAAACAATAGGTGTATTCTCTTATAAAAAACTATCAACAATTGTTAACAGTTTTCGACATGAAAACCGTTGGCGAACAAATAAATCCAGCTGTCAATTACGAACTGTGAATGTCAATTTACAAGTTTCTGATAGTTTTCAGTTCACATACTTCTTGTAGATTTTCTCACTTCGAGAGAGATTGTTAGTGATAGTAATGTAAGTGAGCAGACCTAATAAAACAGCAATCAGCCTTCTAGTTAATCCGCAATACTGTCAGGTTAATATTTTATTCGGATTAAGTGCGCCGTTAATCCGGATTAGCGCTGCCGTCTGCCTAGGCTATAAGTCTTAATTATGGTTGTTCTAGACAGAATATTATATATGGAGGCTACTATAAGCAGTGGGCGTGGTTGGCCCATTTCTTGTAAATCTAGTTATTCTTAAAATACACAATTTAAATATAGTTGTTCCACGCTAAATACTTTGTAAGTTATAGCGTTTTCAAATTTTTGTTTAATTTCTTCGACTTCGAAGAAACTACAACAAACTACATACATACTTGTATGTAGTTTGTATTCGATAGATATCGAAATAGTGAAATTGAAGGACCATTGGTTCGTACATATAATATATGTAGTTCAGCAAAGAGGTGCCAAGGTTTAGAGGAGGCCTTCAAACAAATTTTATAATTATATTTACAAATATTTAAACTAGTGAGTGTAGTCAAACCTTATTTTAGTTGTAAATAGAGTTGAGCCAATATGAGTAACTTTTCTTGTGTTTATTTTTTATTATTATTTTTGATTTCAAGTTTTTTGAAATCCTTAGTGATTGGCCTTATATACCTCTATACCTTTTATTGTTTTGCTTGTAGTATAATAATATAAACATATTTAATAGTTTAACATTTCAGAAAGGTGAACATAATGTTATATTGCTACATAAAAATGCCTTTCATTTGTATTATAGAGCACTTTCGAATTTATTATCAATATATATACATATATGTTTTTTTTACGTTAATGTGCTATTACAATTATTACAAATGTGAATATTTTTTATCATCTCTTCGTTACTATCAAATACTTATTTCTTCATTATCTTCATTACCTTTATTAATAAACTAATTAAATTACGGTTAAGGCAAAGGTCGAAAGTTATGTAAGAAAAGAAATCTTTATCTTTCGAGATGGAAACGATTATCCACTTGTAAAAGCAATGGCCTCTTTGCGGATATGGTCAATGAAGCAAAAGGGTAATAAATTTAATCACTACATATGTAAAATATTCTACTTAAACAATTTGTAATTATTATTGATATATGATGACTTTCATCTACACTCTTCTTTGCAAAAAAAGTACCTTAAGAAAACTTCCCGCAAAAAATATGATGCGCACAACCAAATTGAAAACTTTCGAATGATGTTGACAGCAAGTGAATAGACGTTTCGGACAATGATGTATGACATCACGCTTACGCGTGGTGCCATGTAACGTAAAGGCTGGTTACTAATTCACACAACCAAATATATGTGAACGTTTTGTGAACGTTTAACTCTACTCGAATCAATCTTGTTCGATCACTGAATTCTGTCAATAATAATTGCAACACTTATTTTTTAAAACTATATACAGCAACAATTTATTTAATCAACTCTGTTTACAATCTCTTTAATGCACTTGCAATTTTTGCCTCTGATACTGTGTCCATGCTTGCGCGATCACTTTCGGAATTCAATTGGTTCATTTGTCAACAACTAGCCCTATTCATAGTCTGTGGCAACACTCCAGAATCTTCCTTAATCGTCATCGAGATTCTTCTCTTTCTTTCTCGTTGGCTTGTTCTGGTTATCGCCTATTTCTTTTTGTTGACATTCGTTTCGATGCTGCCATTATTCGTACCATTCACAATTAGTTATGAGTAACCAACCATCAATACTCATTACAATATAATCTTTATTCGCACAATATTTGCTGGTTCAATATTTCCTGTTTTACAATTATTTTTATTTTCAAATTATTTCCTAATGCAACATAACTTTTGATTGATTTACAATCTTTGTGAGTTTATGTATTCATACCTATTGCATTAGAAAATATTTTAATATATACATAATATTTGTATACTATTGTATTAGTATATATAAACTTTTTAAAAACATTTGATTCAAGCATGAAATCGATTTAAATTGGTTCAATATAAGCAATTTTTTTATTGTACAAGTCTTTCATTCGATAAAAAGGAATTACAGCAATCCCCAATAATTTAATTAATATTTTTTAATACATTGATAAACATACAATTACACAGCATTTACCTGCTTATTACTATGTAATTAATATTGTTACATACCTACTCTATAGACAAAATTTTAATTGTACTGTTTTCATATTTATCTTTCCCCCTCGCCAAATATCAATTGTATAATATTAATTGTTTATTCAATTAACTGAAACATATAAACAAAACAAAACAAAAAAAAACAAGTTAATAAATAAATAAAATAGCCATGTGTAGAAATAATCATCAATTATTTATTATTTGCAATATATGATATGTATGCATGTTCCCTCACTTGAAAGTTACATTACGCGCACGCTAAAGGGTCTTTAATGTTGCCATTTCACAGTATACTAAGCTTTATACTAATTATACTAAAACAGCAAATACAATATGAAGCAAAATCAAAACATCTCATACAATGCTATCTCTACTTATTGTAAGATAGGTATATTTCCGCTTCCTGTTTGACACAAGACAACAACATGCATTACGACAGATAGTGAAATGCTTTCCCTCAAGCAAAATGCAATTATAATTGATCTAAAAACAAAAAAATGTATGTAACTACATATACAATGCATATAAATACAATACATACTTATTGTGTAATTTTCATGTTTATTGTTATGTATTATTACTAATTTGTTGTTTTTGTTTATGTTTCTGCATAATTTGACACACGCAATTCGAAGCTTACCAACATCAAAATTGACTACGTATATGAGCAATAAAACAATACATCCATATGTAATATATTATCGCTAAAAAAGGTCAAAGTGCACCGCGCTTCAAGTTGATGATGCCATTCAATTTTCAGAACGCATTTCATAAGCTTTTTACGTACAGCATAACTTTATGTATGTACAAATATATACTGTCTATGGAAACATGCAGTGGATTAGCGAATCCATTAAATCATTAAAATTCATGAATGCTCTCAAATATGGCGTCGATTAATCCACATATAGGGCTATTACAAAATCTCGCATATGACACAATAGCTAATAATATAATATATGTAAGTCAAAAAGAATTTAATTCAGGTTAGATGAATAGTATTGCAAGCAAAAACGAAAGAAAGTGTATTTTTAAATGAAATTAGTTTTTTTTAATTCAATTTTATCGCTCTCAACTCAACAATACATTTATTCCAGTGATCCACCAAAAATTATATACCATCTCTATAAAGATTTTCCGGAAGTTCTGCAAAATAATGTTACATAGCTGCAATGGATCCGTCATTCGACAAAAAAACACTTTCCACTAAAGAATTGTTTCAAGTTCCTGAGGAGGTGGCAATCGATGGGTGCCTAGTGACACAGTTGGTGCTTTAATTCATTTAATTTAGCCATCGCCAAAGCACTTGTATTTTGAAAAATTATAAAATGAAGAAATATTTTTTTTTCTTCTCTAAGCGGTTTTTTTTTTATTCAGCTGGTCCAAAAACTTGCAATAATTGTTTTACTTTCCTCAAGCTAATCAATGAACAAAATCCTTTTTCCATCCCAAAAAACTGATGTCATATTCTTTTTATACCTCGCATAAGTATACGCAAGGTATTCGGTCAGATGTTTGTAACCACACGAAGTAATAAAAAAATATATATTCGTGACCAGCGTCGCTTATACTTTCGATTTAACGATGTCCGTCTGTCTGTAGGTCTGTCTGTCACCTGGCTGATTCGCACGATAACTTGACCAAATATATAAGTAACCTATGATCCAAGGGTATGGATGGGACTATTCTTGGACATGATCGGTCAATTGCCACGCCTATTCAAGCATTCAAAGAAACTAACCTCGGAATTTTAAAAATCTTTAACCTTTTTTTTCAAAAAACAGTTAAAACTGCCCTAACTTACGAACTAGTATTGTAAGGCTAACCAGATTAACAAGAAATGGGCAAGCCATGCCTATTCTTTATGGTAGCTCCCATACAAAATAATTGAAGTTCTTTTCAATTTTGGCAGCTGTAACTTCGGTAGTTTTTGCCTAGACCATATATAATTGTGATTTACATTAACATGGTAGTCGAAAATAATACGGCATAAAATCCGCATACCACGCCCACTTCTTAATGGGGCTCCCATACAAAATTAGGCAAATAAAAAACTTTAACCGCCATAACTTACAAACTATTCAGGTTAGAACAACCAGTTTTAAGGTATGGATTAGTGTTGTGGGGGCAACTAGACCCTGGACCAGGCACGCCGCAGTTTTAATTAGACCTCTTGCAAAATGACCGAATTTCTTTTTGAAACAGCTGTAACTTCGGAAATCTACTGTGTAAAACAACCATAACTGACACTTAGATTATTATCGTAGTCGAAAATCATCTAGCTTGAAATCAATACGCCATGCCTACTTCTTAATGGGGCCACCATTCATAATTGCCAAAAAAAATTGTAACCGCTATAATTACGAACTTTTCAGCGTAGGATAACCAAACTTAAGGTGTGGATTCGTATTACAAAAATAATTAGATTTAGAAGAAAGAGGCAAGGCATGCCCACTTTATTATTTATTTATTTATTGATTATCTTAAAAACATCCTTTAAATTATCCCCTTTAAAACTACCATAACTTATAAAATATGTTACTTTGTCAATTATATATTTCAGATTAGTATTATAGTCAGTGGGTGCCGTAGCTCAGTGGTTAGTGTGTTCGCCTTCTGATCTGTAGGTCGTGGTTCAATCCCCGGCTGATGCATAACAAATTTAATATCGATAGGATTTTTCTTTCGAATGGTACCCACCTGTCGGCAATTCTTCCGACAGTAACAACTTGCCATGAAAAAGCTTCTTAAAGAACTCTGTGACAAAGCTCAGAAAAAGTGATGTCACAAGTGTTCTGCCGTTCGGAACCGGCTAAAATAAGTAGGTCCCTTCTAATACTGTCTAAAATTTAAGACGCACAACAGTAATGGAAAAGAAGCTCGGCCAATGAGAACTTTGGGGCTTTAAGTGCCACATATTTATTTTTTTTATTATAGTCAGAAAAGTTGCGAAAATAAAAGAAAAAGATGGATATGCGAACAAACTAATAATTGGATCGGCCACAGCCGACTGTGTGGTCATTTTTTGTCTCTGACTGCATCCGTTTTAGAGCTAAACAACCAGCTTCAGTCCACTCTAAATGTTCTTATTTCAGTTTAAGATCATGGTCATAGATCCAAGTCTCATCCATAGTTATAAAACAAAATATGTTTTATTCTTCTTACAACGCTCCAAATTACGCTGGAAAAGAGATTTTCTATTCGGTTTTTGTTGAATTGTTAACGAATGCGGTACTAACATTCAGAACAGCTTTTTCATATGTAATTCTTCATGTACATTATGGAGTAATCGCCTGAGGGTTCGTCTGATATACACACCAATGGTATGAGCAATTTCATGGTTAGTCAAACTTGGATATTCACAAACAATATGATACACTTCCATAATGATTTCTGGTTTCATTGCATTTTTTCGATGTCCACTGCGTCTAAAAATCATCGATGTACAGCTGGAAATGAAGGAGCAGATTCTTTAGCACTTTCATCTTTTTGTAAGAATTTCTGTTGCTGATACCGTCCAAAACAAAACATGTTATCACTAATTTTTTCATTGCAAAAAAATACACTGACATATCAAATGGCATGTAATAAATGAATGAATTGACAAATCGAAATAAAATTTTGATCAAATGAAAGATGAAATATTAAAATTTCAATATTAAGATTTCAATATCGCAACACCAAACTGTATAATAGTATAATTTGATAAACTGATGATTAAGATGTTTAGAAATTTTCGTAGTAAAAGCGAAAAGTCTTTTAGTTTTCCTTACAAGTCAAAATACCAAATTATCTTAAAATGTCCCAGCCTATATACAAAAACAAAATTCTGTAGTTTTTTTACATCCAAATTAATTTATATCTTTATTGTTTTGGGCTTAACCAAATCAGAACATACATCTTGGTCGCTTTTCTTTTTATCAACCCAATGTGAATTACCGATGCTACTTTCTTGCCAATACAGAACACTGACACACTATGTGAGTCGTTGCCTCTATGTTTTCCATAATGTTTTCCATCCCTTCCCAATGATAACTTATCCAGTAACTTGTCTTGTCCAACCTTCGACCTGTGCCTTCATCGTGCTGATACTGAGAGCATCTATTAGCCTATTATCTATTATCTATTATTATATTTTCGAATTCTAATAAAAATAATTTAAGGGGCACAGGTTAGGTTAGGTTAAAATTTCAAGTGGAAATCTCAAATAGTTTCTGAGTTACAGCCTTTTACAGAGCAGCAGGTCTTTTTTAGATATTTATTTTTTAGGTATTTATTTTTCCATACAATGTTCCTGCACTTTTATGATTGTATGAAAAATGTAATTATGCCAGGCCAAAAATCATCGCGATCCATGCCGAATATCAGCATGGCTGAGAGCCCCTTTTTAAAAATAACCCAGTCGCTAACGTGAGTTTACGCCCTCCGTAATAAGTAACCTTACATGCGTTTCGCGAATCTCTGCGTAGGCGGACCACTCCACCAGAATCGAAAGAGGTGACGTATAAAAGCCATGAAGTCGTCGTAGAAGGCCATTGAGCAGCTCTCGTGCCACTCAGTGCACGTCTGCAAGACGAGTCGACCTTGGAAGTGAAGAACTCGGGGAAGAGGTTCAGGGTCGATAGCTCTGAAGAGTTCGACATCCGAGGACGCTCATTCAAACAACATGGAGGGGTCAGTTGAGGCGGATGTGGGGAAGGATGGACAACTTTCCCCTAAGGAGGTTGATAATCCTTCCAAGCAAACACCGAAAAAGGCAAGTGCTCGGGGAGATGAACGGCTAGTTATAAAGGCCGTCAGTCGATCTAAACTAGGACCGAAGCTCAAGCCTAGTACGGGTGGGATAGCTCTGGGAACGACAGTGCAGGGAAAACCGACATCGGGGAGTGATGAGCGGCGTGGACAATCTGATAAGATTGTTAACTCGGCGAACCCATAATTCTCACATGCGGTACCTGGTACAAGCGATATCGCTAGAGCGCCTAAACGTCGGGCTGAGCGAACAAAGGGCGATGCTAACGGACCTACCAGGGCGAGGAAAACCTACGCTCAAATAGCTAAGGTCGACCTAGTTATGGGGATCATGGACCTGATATTAGAGGGTAACGACATCGTTCTTAGGAGGCTGCAGTGGCAAAACAGCTGTGTGAAGGACACTTCTAAATGGAGTGTTATTCGCAGAGATACGTTTGGCAAGGCAGATAAGGCAGGTGTCGTACTCATCGTGCTGAGTCTCAAGGAGGATGCGGAGGCCATCAAGATCGCGGTGGGGAGACTCAACTGCGGTCTCGAGCAGGCCGTCGTCAAATTCCAGAAGGATGCAGTATGAGGAGCATGACGCGGCTCTTGGCGTGGGGCTAATGGCAAGTTCCGCAAGGAAGAAGCCATTAGGGCGGGAAGTGGTCCCGCGCCAGAAACTCTTAAATGTGTGTCACCACAGCAAAGCTGTATTAGCAATAATGGTGCGGAGCTTCGATAATGATGAGCTGACATTGCAAGAACCCTAGATCTTTCGTGGAAGAATCAAAGGGCTATCTGCACAAAAGACCACCTTGTTCTATCCACAAACAGGGGGGAGGTTAAAGACATGCATTTTACTTAGACAGGGGATACGTGCGGTTCTAATGTCTAGCTTGTGCTCACCGGATCTCTCAGTAGTGAGAATAAGTGACGGTGCGAGTTAATTTATGATCGCATCAGCATATCTTCGATACGATTCTCTGGAGGGACCACCTCCAAGAGAGGTGAAAGCGCTCTAGTAAGACATATGTTTTAAGATAAGTAATGCCAGACTGGCAACGCCATAGCACCGAGGAGGGCAGTCGAACACACATACAACAGCTGATTTCTACTGCAGCCTGTGATTTCTAATCACTAATCTAATCACTGCATTATCTACGTTCACGTTACTTTACCCTACGTGACGATACCTCGTGGGTAGAATGATAGAAAACAAGATTGCGCAAATCAAAGAGGATTTTTCTAGTTCTGACGCATAATAGTTTCAACTGCGAGAGAAAATTACAATGTTGCGAAAGTGGAGAACAAATAAGAAAAAAAATGTAAACAATGCAAAAAATTGTTTTCATATCAATTTTTAATTACACATTTTAAACAATTGTAACTACAATGAGAACAAAAAAAGACTTAAATTTGTTGTGTTGTTTATCAACAATGAGGTTAGGTTATACATTTTCTATCTTTTTAACATTCTTGTGAACAATGGGACTATTATTACGTCACCCGAACAGCGGATTCTGTCAAATTCACTGAGAGTCGTATTAGTATTTTGTGTTCTGTGGGTATTTGGACCATTACTCTCTTCTATAGAATTCGAGTAGCGGTATATTGATACTGAGTTTTTCGCAAACGAGTTCAAGACATCAGGTGTCTGCCTGTACCATAGTGTCTGTCAATTGAGATGCAAAATGTTAAGATATGAAAAGAAAGGAGAAGGAGGCTAATAGCGGCAGAGTGCAATGCAGTTAGACATATACACATAGATACAAACGAATAGAGCAACAACGAATAGCAAAAACAAGCGCGACATGTTTGCGCATTTGCATGTGAACAACTTTCACCAACCAACCAATTCATCCACCTCATTGCAAATAATCATAAATGACGATGACGATAATGATGATGATGATGATAATGGTGCTGGTGGTGAGAGTGATTATGAGATTCGATGTATGCAGAAAGTGACATTTGATATTTATAAAGATTTCTTGGGTTGTTGTTTTACTTATTGTTTGTTACTCTCATAAGCTGTATAATAATGTTAACAAAAAGCAAATGAGGATAATGTTTAACATAATAAATACATATATGATATAAATGATAATGATGATAATAATAATGAGATTTGTCAATTATATCAGCACATTGTATACAAATCTTTTGAGATGGCTCATTTTGCCACAATTATTGTCACATGATTAAGTGATATATTTACATACCTAAGAGGGTGGATGTGTGTGTGTGTGTGTGCAAGGCTGCTTTTTATAAGAAACAATGGCAGCTACTTAAGCAAATCATGTTTTAGTGCATTTCTTATAATTCCGTACACGAAAAATGGAGATACCTACTACTTATTACTTATCAACATTTGCATTTGCGTTCATTTTTTTGTATTTAATATTGGTGTAAAATCACAAAACAGTGAAGTTTTGTTGTCTATGCTATTATAAGGTGTAGTAAAAAGAAATCCATTATTTTTCCAATAGAATGTTTTAGTAATCTGTATCTCGCGTTGTATAAGTGCGATCGGGTTAAGCTGGTTGACGTTAGAAAGATAGGCGCAAACGGTGACTAAACCAGGATTGACGGTCAGGAAGTTTTTGCTATGTGTTTTATGGGATTGGCAGGGAATCATCTACTATGAGCTGCTCCTCTACGGCCAAACTCTTAATTCGGTTCTGTACTATCAACATTGGACCGTCTGAAGGAAGCAATCGCCCAGAAGTGGCCAGCTTTGGCCAATAGGAGAGGAATTGTGTTCCATCAGGACAACTTCAGGCCACACACATCGATGTGACTCGCCAGAAGTTCCGGGAGCTTGGTTGGGATGCATCCACCTTATAGTCCGGACCTAGCACCAAGTGATTGCTACCTGTTCCTATCTATGGTGGTAAATTCGCCTCAATAGAAGCTTATGAATATCGACTGTCCCAGTTTTTTGAAAATAGGGAGGATGGTTTCTATGATAGTGGCATTATGAAATTACCTTCAAAGTGGCAACAAGTTATCGAACGAAACGGTGCATATTTGACCTAAATCGGATCATTCTAACTATGCTAAATAAAACCTTCAATTTAAAAATAAATGCCAAAATAATAGATTTCTTTTTACTAGGCCTAATATTTGAATAACTCACATACATTATAAAAAATAAAAAAATAAATATGTGGCACTTAAAGCCCCGAAGGGCTCATTGGCCGAGCTTGGACAGTAATAGAAGGGACCTACTTATTTTAGCCGGTTCCGAACGGCAGAACCCTTCTGACATCACTCTTTCTGAGCTTCGTCACAGAGTTCTTTTATAAGCTTTTTCATGGCAAGTTGTTACTGTCGGAAGAATTGCCAATTACTTGCCGACTGGTGGGTACCGTTCGAAAGAAAAATCTTTTCGATATTAAATTTGTTATGCTTCAGTCTGGGATTGAACCACGACCTACAGATCAGAACCAACATACATTATTCTTATTATTATTATTTTACTTGCTCTTTGATCGTAAGTATTGCAGAACTATAAAAAAATGAAATTTTATTCGTGTATACATGCAAATGTTCAAAATTTCAAAAATAACGACGCTTATTCAAATGTGTTTAAATTGTAAATACACACAGGCATAACTTTTTAACAGCAATAACAATAAAAATACCAGTATAATCATCAGTACGTACATACCATGAGTACGTTACATCTTCAAATCACAATAAAATTCAAGCACGATGACTGGTAATAATGTCGTTGGCATCATAAAATTCACCTTCTAATTTAATTAAATAGAAATTCAAAATTTTTATTTGCATTAATGAAAAAACCTTAAGCTCGTATGCATATGAAATATACGAGGATTTTCCAATACATACATAAATTATTTAGCATAAAATATAAAATAAATATTGCAAACAAACTCAATAACATTATTCTCAAACATATGTGCATATTTATTTTAAGATAATTGTTTGAATGGGTGTAAACAATTGTACATTTCAATAACATGGCAGCACAGTAGGGTTCAAGCGACAAGCGCCAAAGAATTCTTTTGTGCAATAATGGTCAACATATTCACTAAATAAGACAGTCAAAAAATAAATGAATACAATACCCCTATAATTGGTGAAATCCTCGAAACGCCACTGATTTGTGTTTATTTGGTGTTAATTTCGATGTTATGAATGAGTTGAAGAAACTTAGAAATCAACAAAATCTGAAAGTGATTGTGTATACTTATACACGTACCAGTAGGTACGATATTTACTTTTGTGTACAATATACTATATTTCGAATATGTCGAAATATAGTATATGTATATAGATACCCATTGTGATGTAGGTGCCGTAGCTCAGTGGTTAGTGTGTTGGCCTTCTGACTGTAGGTTGTGGGTTTAAACCCTGGCTGAATCATAACAAATTTAATACCGCAAAGAGTTTTTTTTCGAACGGTACCCACCTTTCGGCAAGCAATTGACAACTCTTCCGGCAGTAACAATTTGCCATGGAAAAGCTTCTAAAAGAAATCTGTGACAAATAAGTAGGTCCTAATACTAGGTTCTAATACTATCCAAAATTTAACACGCACAACAGTAATGGAAGAGAAGCTCGGCCAAAGAACACTATAGGGCTTCTAATTGCCAAATATATATATATATATATATATATATATATATATATATATATATATATATATATATATATATATATATATATGTATATATATATACATATATATATATATATATATATATATATATACATATATATATATATATATAGATGTCCATTGTATACGTTTTCTATCACTATATCTAAGTTTATTTTAATCTTACTTAGTATTTAAATTGCATATTGTTTACATTTACTTAAAAGAATCAATACTGGTTATTTAATTAAATACGAGTAGGTTATCTCATTTTATCCGATTGATTATTTTACGTCTTAATAATATTACAATTGCTTATGATATATCACACGATCATACTGCGCAAATTTAATATCTGATCAAGAAACATGTTTCTACAAATGTATACTGCTACTATTCTACTTCTAAACATTTTGAGCTTAGGCAGTTTTAAAGAAAAATCGAAAAATATTAGGTGTAGTAAAAGGAAATCCACTACTTTTCCAATTGCTGGCTCAGTATCGTTAGTAATCTGTATCTCGCGTAGTATAAGTGCGATCGGGTTACGCTAGATGACGTTAGAAAGATAGGATTTCGTACTAAATAAACTTTTGCAGGCAGTTTTGTGATTGCTGGACTCAGTATCGCTTGAGCACGCGTCAAAGATGGAGACCAGTAAAGAAAAAATACGCCATATTTTACAGTTTTTCTTCGATAAAGGCGAACAGCCAATCACGTGCATCCTTGGTTTCATCGATTCCGTTCCGGTAATTTTGATGTCAAAGATGCAAGGCAATTGTCGAAAATATCGATAAAATAATGCAAATCGTCGAGTCCGACCGTCATGTAAGCACTGTTTCTATCGCCTAATTGGAGCTAAACATTGTACAAAAAACCGCTTGGTGCAATTTAAATAAATAAAACCTTCAATTTAATGCAAAAATAATGGATTTCCTTTTACTACATCTAATATATTAGCGGTATTTTATAATCGTATCGATAAAGTCCTATTTTTCTAAAATCATATGTAAATCTGTCGAAAAGATCTCTAGAATATTCATTATTTTTCAAGAAATGGCTCTAGTGCTGTAAGTATATCTAGTAAAGTATTGAGAAAAGATACTCAGACATGTGCTGGTTGGAAAACTGACATTCTGTACCACGTAAAAAAAAAAAATCTCCTTACAGTCGGCTGGGGACGACCAAATTATACCCTGCATATGTAGATATATATATATATAAAAAGTTTACTCGAATATCCATCTCTTTTTTTTATTTCCACTTTTTGAAAAACAATTTTTGCATATACTACTAATTTACACCCGAAATATGGTTGACTTTGACGAAGTACTTTCTATGTTATGAGAGTTCTAAAAGGGATAATTTAAAGGAGGTTTTTAAGATAATTCCGAGACTTAGTATGGGAGCTATATAAAAAGTTGGCGTGGTTTACCTCTTTCTTGTAAATCCAATAAATTTTTGAATATTAATCCACACCTACGTCCTACGCTTAATAGTTCGTACTTTATAGTGGTTTAAATTTTTTAAAATTTTCGCAACTTTGTATGGCATGTTGATTTTTTGCCAGATTATGTACAACTACCATATTAACCTAAGTATTAATTATGATTGTTCTAGACAGAAGATTGCAGAAGCTGCAGCTATCTCAATTTAAAAGAAATTCAGTCATCCTGTATGGGAGCCACTATAAACAATGGACGTGGCTAGCCCATTTCTTCTGGGTATATTTGCTCTTATAATACTAATCCACACCTTCAATCTGGTTGTTCTACGCTGAATAGTTTGTAAGTTATGGTGGTTAAAATGTTTGTTTAATTTCCTCAACTTTGTATGGGAGCCCCAATAAGAAGTGGGAGTGGTATGCTGATTTTTTGCCAGATTATTTCCGACTACGATATTAATCTAAGTGTCAATTATGGTTATTCTAGACAGAAGATTGCCGAAGTTACGGCTGTTTCAATTTAAAAGAATTTCAGTCATTTTGTATGGGGGCTACAATAAACAGTGGGTATGGCGCGCCCATTTCAAGTGAGTCTAGTTGCTCGTACAATACTATTCCATACCTTAAATCTCGTTTTCCTACGCTAAATGGTTTGTAAGTTATGGAGCTTAAAAGTTTTAGTTTAATTCCCTTGACTTTGTATGGGAGACTCATGAAGGAGTGGGCGTGGCACACTGATTTTCTGCCAGATTTTTGCCGACTACGATATTAATCTAAGTGTCAATTATGGTTATTTTAGGCAGAAGATTGCCTAAGTTACAGCTGTTTCAATTTAAAATTTGTATGGGGGCTACAATAAACAGTGGGCGTGGCGCGCCCATTTTAAGGGAGTCTAGTTGCTCCTACAATACTATTCCATACCTTAAATCTCGTTGTCCTACGCTAAATGGTTTGTAAGTTATGGCGCTTAAAAGTTTTAGTTTAATTCCCTTGACTTTGTATGGGAGGCTTATGAAGGAGTGGGCGTGGCACACTGATTTTCTGCCAGATTTTTGCGCACTACGATATTAATTTAAGTGTCAATTATGGTTATTCTAGACAGAAGATTGCCGAAGTTACAGCTGTTTCAATTTAAAATTTGTATGGGGGCTACAATAAACAGTGGGCGTAGTGCGCCCATTTTCTGTGAGCCTAGTTGCTCGTACAATACTAATCCACACCTTAAATATCGTTATTCTACGCTGAATAGTTGCAAGTTATAACCGGTAACATTTTTTTTTAATTTCCGCAACTTTGTATGGGAGACCCAAAAAGGAGTGGGCGTGGCACACTGATTTTCTGCCATATTATTTCCGACTACCATGTTAATCTAAATGTCAATTATGGTTATTCTGGACAGAAGATTGTAGAAGTTACAGCTGTTTCAATTTAAAAGAAGTACAGACACTTTGTATGAGAGCTACGCTAAAAAGTAGGCGTGGCTCAACCACTTTTGGCGAGGTTATATGGTAGTATAATATAAGTCTATGTGCCAAATATTGTTGTCCCAAGTGATATATTATGTGAGTTATAGCAAGTTAAAGATTTTGAAAATTTCGAGGTTAGTCGCTTTGAATGCTTGGTGTGGGCGTGGTTATTGACCGATCATGCCCAATATCAATCCCCTCCGTACTCTTGGATCATAGATTACTTATGCCAAATTTCATCGAAATAGCTCAATATTTACTAAGTTATCGTGCGAACCAGCCAGACGGACAGACGGACGGACGGACGGACATCGTTAAATCGAAAATTTAATCGACGCTGATCACGAATATATATCTATGTCTATATCTCCGGAGATTTCTTCAAGTGGACACAAACATCTGACCGAAATGAATATACCATGCATATTGCATTATGCAGGGTATAATATGTATATAGATATATGTATGTATGTATATATATATATATATATATATATATATATATATATATATATATATATATATATGTATATATATATATATATATATATATATATATATATGTATATATATATATATATAACTACAACAAATTTAATATCGAAAAGATTTTTCTTTCGAACGGTACCCACCTGTCGGCAAGCAATTGGCAACTCTTCCGGCAGTAACAATTTACCATAAAAAAGCTTCTAAAAGAAATCTGCGACAAAGCTCAGAAAAAGAAAATTTAACACGCACAACAGTAATGGAAGCACAGCCAACGAACCCTTCGGGGCTTATAAGTGCCACATATTTATTTATTTTTTTTGTATGTCCTCATTACTGATGCATAGAGTCATGCGTTGATTATGATTCGTAGAATTATTGACCGAATTCTCTGGATTATTTTCATGCTACTTTTCTTGGCAGTGCCGTATTTCCATATGGGTATGATTAATAATTTTTAGAGCAAAAGTTTACTGGAAACAGAGTGCTTAGATTGTCTACCTAGTAGCCAATATAGTTGCCTGAAGTGATTATTTATTTCTCGTCTCTTTTGTATTATGTGCACTTTCCATAGAAGCTTTGGGTCGATAGTTATGCTAAGGTATTTAGCCTTTGTGTCAATTTTAACAGGTTCATTATTGATATTGAAGACAATTCAATATGGTATGAAGACTGTGTCTCCTATTTGTGTGAATGACTTGAACCGTTTTATCTCTATTGATTTCAATACCCTATTTTATAAAGCATGTTAGCGTGGTGTCCAGCAGTGATTGTAGTTTCGCTGTCGCTATTATTATGTTGTGATGCGAAGATAACAAGACAGTGTATTAACAATTTTAATAATTTAGTAATTTTAATTTAATAACTTTAATTTTTAAGTGTTTGTCCACTAGATTAAGTATCTTTTATCGTTGGGTTTATTAAAGAAAAAATTGTTGAAAGAACATTTGATGAAAATGAAGTAAAGCAAAAAGTACTCGTTTTTTTTTGTCATAAACTTCAAGCACAGTGGAAGGAGTACTGGTTCAAAAAACAATTGTTAATTAATTGGCTACGTTTTAGAGCTTTCGAAATTCCGCAAAATAACATCTGTTCTAATTTAACAAGTAAAACTAAATATTCTCAGATCCTATTTTATCTTCTCAAAGAAAAAGTAATTGTATTGTTTTAAAAAGGTAATTGAGGAAGATCCTTATATCAATTGTTATATAAATAAGGAAAGCAACGATGAGGATTGAAAGAACTATTTTCATTCAAATAATGTAAATAAATATTCGCATTTTAATATTCAAATCAAATGACTTTCAATAAGTGGAAAACATCAGTGTATTAAAAATATATAAGTGTTACCAGAATATTTTGGTACAAAAATACTTTTACAAAAATAGTTATATCTTTAAGACCACAACAATTATTAAAAAACATGTTTTTTTTTATTTTTGAAATATACGCACATTTAATATCAGCGTCCTCATATTATTCACCACGCAAAATTTCATTCAAATCGGATGACTCCTTCCATTTTTGTCCAACTTTTCTATGGGATTAAACTTCTGTGTATAATACACGTCCTGACAGACGGCGGCGTTAATCCGGATTAACAATTTAATTCGAATTAACTCGGCCATTAACTGCAGCTAAACCGCATTAACCCTACTAGTTAATTCTTAAAATCAAAGACGATTAGGGCAATTTACGATGGCAACACTGCTGAAAAATGTCTATTGTGAATTTTTCTTGTTCCAACTTACAAAACAATAAAAACGCTTATAAAAAACTTTCAACAATTGTTAACAGTTTTCAACATGAAAAGCGTTGGCGAACAAATAAATCCAGCTGTCAATTACGAACTGTGAATGTCAATTTACAAGTTTCTGATAGTTTTCAGATCACGTAAAAAAAAATAAATAAATATGTGGCACTTAAAGCCCCAAAGGGCTCATTGGCCGAGCTTCTCTTCCATTACTGTTGTGCGTCTTAAATTTTGGACAGTATTAGAATGGACCTACTTATTTTTGCCGGTTCCGAACGGCAGAACACTTGTGACATCACTTTTTATGAGCTTTGTCACAGAGGTCTTTTTAGAAGCTTTTTCATGGCAAGTTGTTACTGTCGGAAGAATTGCCAATTGCTTGTCGACAGGTGGGTACCGTTCGAAAGAAAAATCTTTTCGATATTAAATTTGTTATGCATCAGCCTTGTATTGAACCACGACCTACAGATCAGAAGGCGAACACACTAACCACTGAGCTACGGCACTACTTTCAGATCACGTACTTCTTGTAATTTTCTCATATCGAGAGGGACAGATGACAGAAATATATAGTGATAGTAATGTAAGTGAGCACACCTAATAAAAGAGAAATCAGCTGTTTAGTTAATCCGCAATACTGCCGTCTCTCAGGTTAGTATTTTATTCGGATTAAGTGCGTCGTTAATCCGGATTAACGGTGCCGTCTGTCTAGGCTATAAGTCCAATTTGTCACCGTCCTATTTTAGTAAAGCACAAAAAACGATTATGCCTTGATGGAAAAATTGATATAATACGCCAAAGTTGCGATATCAATTTCATAACTTCCTATGTTTATTTGACGATTATATAGAAAATATATAAAATAAAGCAAACGAAGAACAAAAAAAAAATAATTTTAATCAATTTCCTGATTACTCATTACGAATTTTGTATTCTCTTCAAATTTTATACGTGTGAAAATCTGCTCGTTAATTCACATGTTTTTCAAAACTCTAAAAATCATTTGTTTACTATATTCTCATGATTACCATTTCATATACATAGATATGTATGAATATATACTAAAAAGGTATACTAAAAATATTGTAGCTGAAGATACTGAAAAATCTACACCAGTATTAAAAATAGTATTGTATGAACATAGAAAGAGGGTATTCACCATCGTAATAAAAAATTAAAGGAATTAAAGATAATGAATTTCTTTAAAGTTGTTCTCTTTTAAAATTCGAAAAGACAAATGCATATTGCATAAAAATTAGCATTTTTATATCCCCTTTACACGACCATTTCATTTGTTGATTCATCGCGACTCTTGCACAATAGAATACGTTTCTATCAAATTAAGTGAATAAAAAAATTATTTTATATTATTATCAAATGAAAGGCACCCTAATATATCTCATATTATATACAGTAGTTACATACATTATTATGAATTTATATATATATTTGTTGTTGTTGTTGTTGTTATTATACACTTAGTACACTTTTTGAATATTACAATAGTAATAACAGTAATGAGCATGTACATATATTGTATTTGAAATTAAGCATTTGAATTTACATAAAACAAAAATCTGAATTTTGTTGGTTATTTTGTTTTAAAAAATTGTTTTAATTTAACTTTTTCTCATGCTTCAATTGTTTTAGTTCCACTATATTGTTGCAGTTATTTTGCTTTTTATTTGTAGTCATGCGAATCATTAGATATGATTTGAGCATAGTTGTTCAATAAGTTTCTGAAGCTCAAGACACTTGTTCCATCCATGTTCCGGAAAGCCTGAAAAATTCTTATCTACAGCAGCTATCGCATATTCGATTAACAAAAAGCGCTTTTCAACTTGAGGTTTGTGAACAACCAGCAATCAGAGGGAGCTAAATTTGGCGAATAAGGTGGTTTTTATAATAATTTGTACTTTAATACACTGCAATAATTTGATAATATGTAATAGAGGATGCATCATTTCGAGGAAAGATTAATTTCGTATGATGCCAAAACTGTCTTAGTCGGTTTTCGGTCCTTAACTCGTTTCAAAGTCGAATTTCTATGTTCAGTCCAGTGTTTAACTTCTTGAATGGATTCAAGATAATTTTGTATTAGATAAAAATAATTTTCAAAGAAAGAATTTCTTGTGGCCACGGCAAGGTCATTGAATTTCTCGATGGAGTTTTGAGCTGTATGAGAGGGTGCATGCTTTTAATGAGAAAACATTTTTTTCTTCTCCAGAATCATTGTAGTAGATCCATGGCTCATTAATATTGGTGCTCGCGTCAGTATATAATCCAAATTAAAATGAAACTTCATACTTATTCTTAACGAAATTGTAGTTACAATTTTTATAAGCTTTATCAAATCTACTTACACCATTTTTCTATGATTGTGGAAACTTATTGAACAACCTAATTTATATACTATATCTACAGTTGTTTGATTATCTTTACTAAATCTAACATATTTTTAATTATTGTTATTATTTTTGAAATTTATTCATTACCTCATATCAATTATTTTGATATGTATGAACTCGTTTGTTGAAAAAAATTAATTGAGTAATAAAGAAGGACTCTAATGTTAATACAATATATTGTATTATTATAAATTAATTAGTTAAGTAAAATATACTTTTAATACGCTATATGAATACTAAGTATAAACTTGTAATACTGATCCTGATCCTGATCAGAATCGAATAAACTAACATTCAAGTGAAGAGGTATCTGTCAAAATGACATAGATCAAAAATAAATGAGTATTTAATTTCAATTTCTTATTTCATTTTATTGTTTTGGTTTTTTTATCAAACTAAACCTTGATTGCACACTCGTCCAACTACATATAATAATTACAATAATGTATTGATAAGTAGGAAAAATATACATACAAATTTTAAAGCACATATTATTCACTTTTACTTTCTCATAAAAAGATTTTAATATGCAAATTTGTATTAAGCTAAAAAGAAATTATGCTTTAACCAGTACCTAATTGTAATTTTTACATAATATGATAATAACTTTTAAAATGATTTGAAAAAGTGGACATTTATTTTTTGGATGCTGAAACAAAACTTTCTAGTAATTATTTGTGCTAAGTTAATGACGTGATAAGACAAATAAAAAATAATAAAAAAAACATTAAACAATAGCAAAACAATTCAACTATGAGCTTGTATTAGACTATAATCAAATCAAACGATCAAACAATTGAAAATTGTATATCTCCCATCTCAATCAAGTAAAAGGGAGAAAAACCAAAGAAAATTATACAATAATAGACAAGTTTATTTATAGTATATAATAGAATGGTCCACCTTGTTTATGACGAAATACCAAAAGCGTCATAGTTGGCCGTCTGCCTCCAATATCTTTACACTGACCATTTCTTATTTTTATATCAATTTTTAATTTCTCACTAAAAATGATATGGGCTGCTCGAAAATATAGACACATTGATGAAAACAACACGGTTAAGATTCTATAGATTCTGACAAATACTGAATAAATCTTCAAGGAAATGGCCAGCAATATCATTTACTGGACCAAACAAATATATTTCGTTGATATTAATGGATTAATCATTCAACTTTGACATGAAGATATTCAAAGCAAGATTCAATCTGTCCGTCCATCTTTCTGTTTGCCGGTGTATTCGAACGATAACTGCCGTAAATATTAAGAAATCTTACTGAAAATTGATATAGAGGATTGTCTCTATCAACCGACGGTCGAGTTCGTGTATTCAAAATCGAATAAAACCTACGCCTATCTACCATACAAATGTATATTATGTTTAGATAGTTATTAAGCTCTGTATAAAATGTAAATTTAAACAAAGAACGGGCATGGTCGGAAAGGGGTGGAATCTGATAAAAACCACGTCGGCCTTTCACTTTGCACTCCAAAATATAAAGCTATGCAGTTCAAACTCCACACGTACGATTATATTTACTTACGATCAGCGTTGCCACTGCCACAATTTTTCGTTTGCAACCGACCAAATAATTATCAAACTGCAAAAAAGTTTCTTTTTCATTAAGTTCGTATATTTACATTAAATATTTGGAGGACAAAAATTATTTGCATGTACTTTGTACATTATTAAAGCATGAAAAACAGAAAATTAATGTTAACAAAAAGCAGATGTTATACAGTGTTCATTTTTACAATACTAATGAGATCTTACTTAGGTTAGAATGTCAAACTAACCTATGCAGCTCCTTCCTTTCTCTCAACCAATCGAATGATTTCATCCATTCAGGTCTGAATTTCCTCTTCGCATTTTGTAGTTTGCAAATTGCATCACTATAAAAAGGAACAGTTTCATAAAACCATGATTTTTTAAAATAAGACATGTTTTTTAGCTGCACGAAGCGCCATTATTATTATTATTTTCCTCAATGTGCTTTTTGCTGTAAGAAGCCTCATCAATGGCTGGCTTTTTAAGTTTTGGCTTTTTGCTGATAAATCTAAAATATCGCACAATATAACAAGTTAGTAAACATGTATTGCTTATTTACACATAAGTACACTTACTTATCCATCACAATTATATTATTATAGAAATTAAAGTTATTGTATGCAACTTATTCAAAATGTGCTCCTTTGGATGAAGTTTGGATTTTTGACGTTTGCTTTTCACTTTTCTTTTTTCTTTATTATGTATTCACTCTTATGAAAACAGGGACCATGCAATCACACAAAGTGTTGCACAATAGCACATTAATAGAGACAGGCATGGCAAATGCTTGAATGTGAACATACAATTTGAAATATTTTTGTAATCAAAAACTGGAAATTTTAATATATTTAAGAATGGAAATTATAGCAAAATCCCACCAAAATCAAACTTTGCCGACCAACTGACCAAAGCATAATAAATATGTATTTTTTCACACTTTTTCATAACGTTGAATGACCATCCACTAATTTTATATTTATAATGTGCAAATATTGAGCCAGTACGTTTCTCGTCAGAAGGAAAAAAGTATCGGGTTCTATCACAAAAGGAGTGTTTTTGCACATATAAATACATACGTATACTACAAGTACATTTTAAGCACTTTCCATTTAAACAAACGTTTTACTAACACCTATATGTGCGCTGCGCCATTTGACTTACATATTACCACGTACGACGAATCAGGTTAAATAAAAAAGTACCAATTTCTAAGTGAAAATAATTATATATATATATATGCATACTATGGATATGTGCCAAAGTAACGACAAAGATAAGGTACCAGCTTGAACGTGGCACCAGCACCGGTAGCCTTAGTCACCGCAAATATCGAATCGATATTGAAATAAATTACATTTAAAATTCACACTTAATGATATACACAATCAAATATAAAGATTTACCTATATTTACAAAAGTTATTTGTTTTTAATGTTTTTGTATTGTATTGCAATAGTTTGAACTTGAATTTATTTGCAAAACAAAATATAAATTATTTTAAGATGTTAAGTGAGATCATATATGATGGTTCGAATATATACAACATGTACGTATGTATTGTATATGCCTAGTGCTGGGGTTTCTATTATCTTCATAGTCATTATATTGATAACATTTATGACCACTATGTATCAGACGTGTTTATTTATTATTTATTTTATTTTCTATAAATTATTTTTATTTCATGCGATTGCGATTTGCAATAGTTTTATATTTCAAAATAAGTTTTTATAAGTTTTTTGCCACTTTGTTTCGGCAAACAACAATTGACAACATACCAAACCAACATCTGTAAATAGAAAACCATTACAACTATATAGCAAGTACATATGCATGGTACAACATGATACATGCGCCAACTTAAATGCTATTAACCAGCCATTCAAGTCATACCGTATAACTATATATTGTATATGTAAACACAAATATTTGTTCATATACGCTACACTATGCTTACATATAACAAATGAAATCCAGAAATCCTAACCTCTGTGAAATATGTATACACCAATATAACGACTTGAAAATTTGAAATTAGCTAACATGCTTGAATAGTATATACGGCACTAGCTCTATACGGATATATTGGACATTCACACAGTTTGAATTAAATTGAGTAAAGCGCTTAAATGGATTTGATTTGTTTTGATTGTCCGTATATGCATTACGAACTACACATATACTTGTACATAGTAGGTACATACATATACCTTCTCATTAATGATTTATATAAGCCACAATATACTCATGATGGCTGTGGTAGTTTGTGTGATACGAGTACCATATTAAGTATAATTGCACCTGCAATGGATCAAACTTGTTTGCAACTGATTTAATTTCACTTTTTAGTTTGTTTTTTAGTTTGCCACAAACACTAATCAATCCCCAACTATTTGTATTGTTGCGCATATTAAATTATAGCACACATGTAAAATAGGTTCACTAACTTGTGTATTCTACCTATATATTGTAGAAGGTAGCTGATGGATGTACTTGTACTTCGCACTTGTTTAAAAAGTTTATGGTACTTTCATAACATAATTTTATATGCATTTAAAGTTTTTCCATTTACTTTCAAAATTTTTTGGAAATCATGCTTGCTCTCTCTCTCTCTCTCTTTCTCTCTGTTTTAACATCAAATTGTGTGGAGTATTCCCTATGGATCGACAGTAATCCACAGGGGACTCATCAACTATTGATGCATCCCGAAAAATTCATTGTTCAGCATGATTTATGGGCCGGAGAGATTCGATCCATACTTCTTTAAAGGCGAAGAAAATCGAGCTGTCACCATCAGTGGCGACAACTTTTTGCGCCCAAAAGACCTTTGGATCTATACGCTAGCAGCGTTTTGGGGTCCCACTTGAAACCATCGATATATACGGACAAGCGAACCACTATTCCACTCTTGGAAACCAACATCGAGCGCATCATTCGCAGAATAAGATCTCTTTATAGGGTGCCGTAGCTCAGTGGTTAGTGTGTTGGCCTTCTGATATGTAGGTCTTGGGTTCAATCCCCGGCTGAAGCATAACAAATTTAATATCGTGAAGATTTTTTCTTTCGAACCGCACCCACATTTCGGCAAGCAATTGGCAATTCTTCAGCAGTAACAATTGAAAAGTTTCTAATAGAACACTGTAAGGCTATGTTACTGCATTCATTTAAAGCTCTATAAATAGGCGAATATAAATCGTAGTTTGCTCGAGAAGTCTCTGAATGAAATAAATTAAATCGTTGCACAGTTCATACAAAAATTGGCCATAAATACTACAAATAGACATAGAAAATTCAAATTTGGTAACAATTTTTTTTATGAATATTAGTAAATAGTTCTAAAATGAACTTAATCCGTCTACTTAATACGCCTACTCCCCATATAATGGGTATTTTGAAAAACGTTTTAAATGCAATATTTTCATTGCCTAATAAAGTTAGAATGCTCTAACTCGATGTAAAAATTAAATAAATATGTGGCACTTAAAGACCCGAAGGTATAATTGTCCGAGCTTCTTTTCCATTACTGTTGTGCGTGTTAAATTTTGGACAGTTTTAAAAGGGATCTACTTATTTTAGCCGGCTCCGAACGGCAGAACCCATGTGACATCACTTTTTCTGTGCTTTGTCACAGAATTATTTTTGAAGCTTTTTCATGGCAAGTTGTTACTGTTGCTTGCCGACAGGTGGGTACGTTCGAAATAAAAATCTTTTCGATATTAAATTTGTTATGCATTAGCCGGGGATTGGACCACGACCTACAGATCAGAAGGCCAACACACTAACCACTGAGCTACGGCACCCAACGAAGTAAAAACGAAATTATAGAACAATATTTTGAATGGGGCGTGACACCGACCACATTTTATTGAGTATTTATATCTCAAAAACCACTTATTAAAATCAATCAAATTCGACGTGGGCATCGACCTTACAAACAAAGTTAATTTGTCAAAATCGGCCTAACACTACGCCCCTACACATGGTATAAGTACACATGGTAATGAGTACTTGAGAAAATGTAATAGAAAATGTAAAATTTTATTGTAAAAGAAGCATTTTTACGGGTCATATTAAATGAGTTAGCCAAGAATTCGCAGAACTTTTAATCACTAATACATAGAATGTAATGTAGAATAAGATTATCCCAAAAATCAGGATATAAATAAAACTGGAATTATTGCATTTTGTTATGGAACTCCTCAAATATGTTCAATGAACGAGTATATTTCTATTTTATTTATATTGCAATTCCTAATTCAAATTAAACAAAAAATATTTACATTTCTAAAAATACGTTTATTTCTCCATATTTAGTATTTCACTAAGGGTTAAGTTCTACCACCACCAAAGTTCCTTCAGTACCGCTGAATTCTTTGATGAGGCACAGGGCCCGGCAACGTCGTTCTCAAGACCGTCAGTGCGTGGTACGGAGCCACACCCTGCAAGTACCCTGGTAACCCTGTTACGGCAATCACAGTCTCACAGCTGCGATTGCCGAAACTGATTACTGCAGATCTATACGTGAGTGTGGATAAAGACTCCTCCCTAATCCAGGGTGTTATGCTTTTCCTTGCCTACTGGATGAGAGTTTTGCAGCCAAGGGGAATATTAGGCTATATTTAAACGGAGCCTGCTCGAGGTGACGCGGGTATTTATGGCCTGCCCATCGTAAGAGGCGCTGACATTGTCGAGCTTCCCTTTCCCCATGAAAAATTTCGGCTAACTCACCCTTTTCGTTTGGGACCGGGGCGGCGGTCAACCCTAAACATGAACTTAAATAAAAATTCTAAAAATGTGCCCACGGGCAACCCACGCTCGAATACGAGTGGTGGAACCTCGACGTGGCCAAAGCCACTTCACCGGCTGTACAGTAAGGTGGATCGCAAAAAAGTTTCAAAAATTAACGCCTACTTTGAAAGATTATGTTGAAATGTTTTCAGACAAAAAAAAATTGTTCTCTTAACCTTTTTAGAACGGCCATAAGGGGTTTTTTTTATCATAGAGTAGTTGTTAATTGACTGACTTTTGAAAATAAAAGCTCGTTGAAAAGCTCTCATAAGAGAGAGCCATAATCGTCTTGCATCCAAAGCGATTTCGTCTTGGAGAAGAAGTTGCTGGTTGGCCGGGATCGACCCACGATTTTTTTCGTTTAGGATTCTCAAAGTACACTATATCCACTTTTCATAACAAGCCACCACAAGATGCAGGAACGACTTTCTTTTTTGTCTAGCCAGCAAGATTTCGCATGTGTTTTGGCGTCGCTCCATCTGCCTATCGTTCAATTGATGGGGTACACATTTTCCAAATTTTTGAACCTTCCCACGTATGGAAATGGCTTGTTGAGTAACACCTAACTGTTCGGCAAGAATTTTTTGCGATTGGGTGTCGTCCTCATCCAAAAGAGCCTGCAAATCATGGTCCTCAGCTTTTCTGGGTCTATTAAGTCAAAATGCCCCTTTTTGAACCGGCGAAACCAGTCTCTGCAAGTGGTTTTCGATAGCGCACTGTCTCCACAAGCATTCGATGCGACTCAGCAGCAGATTTCTTCAAGTTGAAGCAAAAAAGTAGAGCTTCCCGCATATGCTCTTTTTCTGGAACGAAACTAGACATGATTATACTAGGAAAAATGTATGTTGTTGTATGAAATCACTGATGATGTTTAGTAATTGATGTAAACAGGTGTCGAACTCAGAAAAAAGGGATACACAGTCGATAATAGCTCAATATGCTCACTACGAGGATTTAAGTTTGTACACCTCCAAGCCTCGGACCCATTACAGAAGACGAACGCCAGATGGGAGTTAGGACACTCTCGTGCAACTACCCGCTCAATCTGGCCGGCACTGAACATAAAATGAACAAATTACCTACTGGCGCTTAACAGACATGCTGGTGGCAATTATTACTGGGCATTGCCTTATAAATAGGCATGCAAATAGGCTAAGCATCACTGCACCTGCACTGCACCTTACTACTTAGTAACTTTTACAAATGTAAAAGTTACTAAGCCATGTTACATGTTAAGATGCAGCTGATTTGAACACACCAGTCAAAAACTGAATTAATGTCTTCCTGTAGTTTAGATGCGTCCAAGGAATCCTTAACATCATCAGACAATAGACACTGAAAATATTTCACACAGTATGATATGTCATTAATGAACAAAATAAAAAGCAATGGACCAATGATACCATCTTCCGCTACGCCGGAATTTGCAACAAATGTCCGGGAATTGATGTTTTCAACAAGAACTTAGCTTTTTTTTATTAGTAAAGTAAGACATTAAAACAGTAGAATGAAATCCAAGTGCTGACAATTTCTTAATCAACACAGTAAGCGTGAATTTATCAAAGGCTTTCGAAAATGAAATGAAATGATAAAATGGATTTCAAAGTATGAATTGTTGGCAGTCACTATATCAATTATTCAGCATCATAAGTAATAAGTAATACCTAATGATGCAGTCAATTTGGCTTTAGATCTGATTTAAGTGGCTATTAGAACGTTACTGATATGAAATAATAGCCCTTTCGGATGGTCTAGTATATCAACTATGTGATCACCAAAAGACATAAGCAAGGTATTGATGGTTTTGTAACCATTGTTCTTGTTCTCTCCGATTATTTTTCTTCTGCGAATGGATTATGTACCTGATTGGAGCAGAGTAGAGTACTTATAGATAACAATGACTACAATTAGTGGCAATTTTTATTGCTTATGGATATTCATGCAACATTGAATTCGATATTAATGATGACAAACTAACATTTATTGTACCTTGCATATAGTATGTATAAATAAAAGTATATATTTTATGATCATATCATATGTACAATAAATATGTTATTTAAGTGATCGATTGTGTTCATATTGTGAAAATTAAAAAGGTGCAATTATGAAACAACATATATAATAAATACATATGTTTTATTGAGATTTATTTCTTTGTTTTTTCTTTCTTTAAATTTTATCGTAATCAATACTCGTACTTAATACCTTTCGAATTTCGAATTTCATTTGATCTCTTTTTACCTATTTGTAGTTGTTATCTCCTCTATAGGATTGTTTTTTTTTCTGGGGAGGGGGGAACTCATAATTGATTGTGTATGCAAAGGTTATTCAACTTGAAGCATAAGCAAAAAGTAAGTATACGAAACTATATACTGTAGTGATATATTGTGTGTAGCTTTCAAATATACAAATGTAAAAATTTATGTGGATATAGTTATTTTATATGCACGATATTGTACAGATCAGACAATCATTAGTGTGATGACATCATCGCGTATTATTATGCTTATCATAACGAGTAATTGTTTTTAATGTATCTCTGTGAGATTTGGAGTATTTCGATTATGATGATGATGATGGCTGTTATTGTTATTATTGATATTATTATTGTATCATGTATTAACATGAATATTTATATGAATATATATTAATGATTTTTTTACTATTTGCTATTTACCTACATTTCCAATTATTGTTTTAATTTTTTCTTTTAATGTGATAATACATCAAAAACCAGGAACAGTAATTAATATAACTAATATCCAAAAAAATGAGATCTAATAATTATTTTATGATTTTTGCTTTTGAAATTTACGACTTTTACGATCAGATATAATAATTTATTTATAATGTTACGGTTTCTGCTGTAATTGTTTTGCTCCAATATAAAAATATGTAATTTTTAGTATAATTTTGTTTTAGTCTGAAACAAATTTGAGAGTTTAATTGCTGTGCATCACAAAGAAACGCTCAAAACGTCAAACAGGTTTGTTTTTAGGATGAGTGTAATAATATATCTGCAATCGACTACGAATGATATAGACAATTTTTTTAAGTTTTACTTTGTAATATTGACGTTTTGATACGCTATATTATGACAGATAGAAAAACAGACATGTGTACATATTTCAAAAAAACAGACTTTTGTAAAGCAATTAAGGATGATTTTTATCCGATGACGTCCATTTTCAAACATAGTAGCTTGTTGATAAAAAATAATCATATCTTATAAGTTTCGAGCGCAGTGTGAAATACACGGGTGAACGCATACTTTTGTATAGGAAGTACGAGTACTTTAGTACGTAAATTAAACGTGGCTTTCATCCGAAGAAGTCGTACTTCCGTTCGTTGGCAAGAAAAATTATATTTTCCAATTTTCAAGAAAAGTGCCTAATAAATATGACGGTTATAGTTCGATCAAGTAGATAGATGGACAGACAGGTATGGCTAAATCGATTCGTTTAGTGGTTCTGATCCAATAACATAATTATATACGCTTCTATAGTACATCTGTCATCCCTTGTTTTGAGCGTTACTAACGGAAACACAACCTCAATATACCCTTGACATTTTGTAAGTATTCGGCATAAACAGCACCATCAAATACTTGAACATCATTTAAATAAATGTCTAAAATATAAGTAAATGTATGTACCTTATATTATGTTGGCTGTATTTGCCATTAAAATATATTTTTTTTCTTGTATTTTTGTTGTAACTTAATTATTATATAACTTCCAACAACAACGCCCATAATAAGCAACATAACCTAAGACAATATATACGAGTTGAATTATATTAAAACCAAAGCCAATGAGAAAATAATATACATAATAAATAAAAGTACTCGCATTATCATAATTACAATAAAATTAAGTAATAATACAAAATTATGATTATGCAAAATAGTATAATAACAGAAACAAATAAACTGCTCTTACTACTACTACATAATATTGTACTATAGGTAGTTCCATAAAAATAGTATAATAACAGAAACAAATAAACTGCTCTTACTACTACTACATAATATTGTACTATAGGTAGTTCCATAAAATTCAAAGCAATAAATGGAAAAAATACACGTAATATATGAATTAGTATATATGAAGACAGTAGCAACAAATGTAAATTGTAAGCAAGAAATTACATTAGAAATAACAACAAATACCTATGACACTTTTTTTTTCGCTATCAAAACAAAGCGCTCATATAAGAAATTGTTAAAAAGAAAGAAAAAAACAAAGCGAAAACAAATCAAAAGCAAAACAAATTATTATAATTGTTGACCATTCATATCTTTTATTTCGTACTTTCTTATATTTTTATTAATTTTTTTCTTTTTTATATCGAAAGAAAGAAAGTGCATCATTCATATATCATACAAATGTTTGAGGGGGAAAACATTTGTTGTATTATTAAAAAAAAGAGGAAATATATAATTTTGCATAATTTAAATGGCTTCCTATAAGCTACGTGTATTTAACTATATAATATACTCGGAAGATCAAAATAAAGCGACACTTTATCCTACATATATTTTGAAAAATTACTATTATAACAAACTAACTTCGAATTAATAAAAACGAACAAAAGTAATAAATACAAAGCAAAATCCAAAAATTGTGGGAGAAACTCAAGTGATTCAATATGAACACGTTGTCTTTATAATAGCTTTTTAATTTACCACCTTTAAAAAGAAATTTGTGGCTTACTTAAGACATACTTTAATTGATTTTTTGCGATTAAATAAATATTTGAAAATCAATGTTGTTCAATATGGAGTCTGATGATTTGTTATCAAAATTAAGTACCAAAAAAATATATTAGTTTCCTTATTTTGTTATATCATCCCAAAAATTCGATAACACTTGTTTTCAGTAAATCACTTCCCATTAATATCTTAGCAACACAGTATTATTAGCGGTACAGAATATGTAGAAAATATGTTATTACACAAATTCTAGAGCAATGCCGACCACACGAATTCTAAAACATTTGCATTGGTGTGTGTGTGTCAAAGCCCAGTAGCAGAATACTGAAGGCCTTTGCCATCGTATGCCTTTTTAAAGCGCTTTATTATAAGTTCGCATTACTTTTACAGACATTTCGTAGAAGCGCTTAAAACAGACCTTCTGTGAAAAGGGAAAGCAAAAGGAGATAATTCTTTTTTAATCATCGCTTCGGTTGTTGCTTACATATCGGTTTTTCTCGCGTGTAGTTCGTTTAAGTATAACATAATTCTTTTTGTTATATCGCTGACAGACGGCAGCGTTAATCCGGATTAACGATTTAATTCGAATTAACTCGGGCATTAACTGCAGATAATCCGCATTAACTCTATGAGTTAATTCTCAAAATAAAAGACGATTAGGGCAATTTGCGATGGCAACACAGCTGAAAATTTTCTATTGTGAATTTTTCTCTATCCAACTTACAAAACAATAGGTGTATTCGCTTATAAAAAACTTTCAACAATTGTTAACAGTTTTCGACATGAAAAACGTTGGGGAACAAATAAATCCAGCTGTCAATTACGAACTGTGAATGTCAATTTACAAATTTCTGATAGTTTTCAGTTCACGTACTTCTTGTAGATTTTCTCATATCGAGAGTGATAGACGACAGAAATTGATAGTGATAGTAATGTTAGTGGACAGACCTAATAAAACAGCAATCAGCCGTTTAGTTAATACGCAATACTGCCGTCTGTCAGGTTATTATTTTATTCGGATTAAGTGCGCCGGTAATCCGGAATTAGGCTGCCGTCTGTCTAGGCTATTATACTTTTTTGTAGTTCGTTAATAGACTAAAGGAGCTTGTCGTCGATGGTTGAGCATTGTGAAATGCGTATATGGGACTTATTAAGGAAAGAAATTTCACCAATTTGATAAATGTTTTAATATGATTTTTTTATGCGCAAATATAATATTCTTCATTCTTTTACATATTTCAAAATTACGTATATTTTTCGAACGAAATTCAATGAAAATAATTGTGCATAACAATGAAGTACAGAAATGATCAATAAATTTTTATTTTTCAAAATACCATTTTAGCACTTCTTAAAGGTATTTTAATAAAAGCGAGAATGTAGTAGCCCTGACAGACGGAAGCGTTAATCCGGATTAACGATTTAATTCGAATTAACTCGGGCATTAACTGCAGATAATCCGCATTAACTCTATGATTTAATTCTCAAAATAAAAGACGATTAGGGCAATTTGCGATGGCAACACAGCTGAAAATTTTCTATTGTGAATTTTTCTCTATCCAACTTACAAAACAATAGGTGTATTCGCTTATAAAAAACTTTCAACAATTGTTAACAGTTTTCGACATGAAAAACGTTGGCGAACAAATAAATCCAGCTGTCAATTACGAACTGTGAATGTCAATTTACAAATTTCTGATAGTTTTCAGTTCACGTACTTCTTGTAGATTTTCTCATATCGAGAGTGATAGACGACAGAAATTGATAGTGATAGTAATGTTAGTGGACAGACCTAATAAAACAGCAATCAGCCGTTTAGTTAATACGCAATACTGCCGTCTGTCAGGTTATTATTTTATTCGGATTAAGTGCGCCGGTAATCCGGAATTAGGCTGCCGTCTGTCTAGGCTATTATACTTTTTTGTAGTTCGTTAATAGACTAAAGGAGCTTGTCGTCGATGGTTGAGCATTGTGAAATGCGTATATGGGACTTATTAAGGAAAGAAATTTCACCAATTTGATAAATGTTTTAATATGATTTTTTTATGCGCAAATATAATATTCTTCATTCTTTTACATATTTCAAAATTACGTATATTTTTCGAACGAAATTCAATGAAAATAATTGTACATAACAATGAAGTACAGAAATGATCAATAAATTTTTATTTTTCAAAATACCATTTTAGCACTTCTTAAAGGTATTTTAATAAAAGCGAGAATGTAGTAGCCCTGACAGACGGAAGCGTTAATCCGGATTAACGATCTAATTCGAATTAACTCGGGCATTAACTGCAGCTCATCCGCATTAACTCTATGAGTTAATTCTCAAAATTAAAGAGGATTAGGGCAATTTACGATGGCAACACTGCTGAAAAATTTCTATTGTGAATTTTTCTCGATCCAACAATTGTTAACAGTTTTCGACATGAAAAGCGTTGACGAACAAATAAATCCAGCTCTCAATTACGAACTGTGAACGTCAATTTACAAGATTCTGATCGTTTTCAGTTCACGTACTTCTTGTAGATTTTCTCATATCGAGAGTGACAGATGACAGATGTTGATAGTGATAGTAATGTAAGTGCGCAAACCTAACAGCAATCAACTGTTTAGTTAATCCGTAATACTGTCAGTATTTTATTCGGATTAAGTGCGTCCTTAATCCGGATTAACGCTGCCGTCTGTCTAGGCTATAAGGCCTTTGTGTAAGTATAAGAGATACTTGTTTTACAGTACCTTTTCAATGCCTTTTAAGCAAAGTGAGATGATAAGGCCATTGTTCTCATACTTGTTTTATAGTGCTCTTTTAAGGCATTTTAACCACAGCGGGAGGGTAAGGGCTTTGATTTTGGCAGAGAGCTAAGGCCTACGAGTTGCAAGAAAAGGTTTTTTTTTAATGCCTTTTCATCTCCTTTTGCTGCTACTGGGGTGCTTCTACAGAGGATATATAAAGACTGTACACTGTACACTATGAAATGGTGAGTAAGCACCGCAGCATATTGTCGTTTATTTTTGTGTTCACTGTTTCTGTCAAACGTGCGCAACAGACTTACTTCGTCTAAAGTTAAGCAGCAACTGAGAAGCGAAAGCATAAGAATTGATCTCCATAACATCCGCGTACATGCGAATGCATTCTTCATTTCTATGCATTTTTGTACGAACAGATATGGTAACTTCATAGTATACGTTCTATGCATTTAGAAGTGATATTTTAATATTATTCTTAAAAATAAAAGCATGTTAATAAGAATGGACGAAGATTTTATGTTTATATTGATGATGATTGGCATTGTAGTGTACTTGGAGGGCATTAAACTAATGACAACAAGAAGGATGTGGCTGCAAGAAATATGTTTGGGCCACAAAGTTAGTGGTTTCTTTGCCATAACGTCCTAGAAATTAAAACAGCGTGATTCTGAACAATTTCGCATCGCAACTCGCACGAAATCCACAGTGTCTGAGGCTTTATTCACCCTCACAAAGTTGTAAAAGCATTCCAAGCTGCCTTTAATAAGGAGTGCAATGCCTTGTAGCATCAAATAAATATTTTATTTTTATTTCATTATCACATTTCATTTCATTTCGATTTACTATCATTACTATCATTTTGATCTACTAATGGAAATTATACTATCCAAAAAATCACCAACAAATGTCGAAAGGTTCTTGATATTTGTTTAAAATGTGTTTTTTTATGACAGCTGAACTTAATTTTATTCCATGGGATATTATTTTAAAACTATAAAATATTCTTGCAAGTTCATTAAATCTAAATGGTTTAAAAACAAAACTTTAATCAGTGTTGAGCGCTCTGTTCTCAAAATATTGATAATTTTTAGTTTTAATTAGAGGCCAAAAAAGCATTAAAGTGCTTTCCAGCTAATGTCTTAAGTAGTGGTGGTTGAAAAACAAAACCAAAAAGGTATTACGAAATTTTCTCACTCTCAATTACATTGAATGTAAAAACAATGGTTTAAAACCAACCTACAAGTCTTAATGTCTCATTAACATTTGTATGAGAAGCATTTGCTTCCAATATTCTGTTGTACGATGCTTTGTAAAATGAACTAATAGTCATAAAAAAATCATTGTGAGCAGAAAATGTAAGGCATATTTCAAAAGTTGAAATTAAATAGGCACTTAGACTACTCGTATAAAGTTCAATGAATTCATCAACGTAATGACACAATTGAAAACATGGTTGAAATTTTTTTATATACAAAAATTTTATATATGTACATAAAATTCTAATATTAAGATACATACAGACTCAGACTGGTATGTACTCATTTTACATAGTAAATACCACATGCATATACATTCCAAGTATAAAATACATAAATAAAATAACAACTAACAATAACATTTTCAAGGTATTCATCGATACTGATTAGGTAGGTAATATTACAATGCTAACGAAGATGCATAATTCAAACTAGCAACAGCTCAAAATATGTTTCTTATTGTTTTTTTTTCTTCTTCTTATTTTGCTTTGCAATGAAAATAACAACATAAACTAGAAAATTGTTAGCAAAAATTGCAAGAATGACATACAAAGTGGTATTATCCGTTTTTGTTGTTGTGCTTGTTGTTATTCTTTTGAGATTTATGCCATTCAAGCAAAAAACAACACAAAACTAAAATTATAAATAAATATAAAATATACGTAGATAAGTATAAATATGATAAATAAATTATACTTATTTTTATACTAATACATAAAGAAACAACAAACTATTTTCAAGGGTTCTACAAACGATGTCTCTTATTGCATTTACTACCATTGCTATTGTTGTTATTCTTAACAGCGGACTGAAGTTAAACGTAGAACAATGAAATAATAATACAAAAAAAAAACGAATTTTCAGCAATAGCAAAACAATGCTGCTCCGTTAACAAATAATAGTAGCCGAAATCAATATACATATATCTCTAGCGGACAGGGTCTTAAGTTGGTGACGAATTGCATTCATGCGGTATACTATTTGACTATATATAAAGTCATAGACGTTAGAGAAGGTGGTCAATGATATAGCTTTTTTTTTTCTTTCCATATACAACATATACGTTTAACTAGTACTATGATGAACTTACCTTTCATATTCGAAAAATACTGAATACTGTTTTAAATACTGAAGATATTCACATTTTATGAAACAGCTGATGAAGAAAACTAATGAAGAAAATTATTTCGAAATTATTCCTATGGGACAACGCTGAGTGAAAGTTGTACTTATTCCAAACGTATGAAAAACCTTCCATATTATTCTGTTTAAGACATTAAATACGTTTTTCATAGCACTAAATCCTGAAAAACACTTGGACACTCACGCATCCATTGCATTCTGCCGGAGAAATTGAAGTAAATTCTTTGGTGTCAGGGTGCCAAGAGCTTCATTCCTTAGCTCATCAGAACCGAAGACCTTAGACTTGACTCGGAAGGGAAGTGTTCCGTCGTTCATTTACCTTCCCGAAAGCTGGGTAGAGCGCACTGCCTGCTAGTCCTATCCATGTGATTGGGCAGTAGAAATCGTTTCATTGTTAATTAATGCTACTTAAAGACAGAAGGGAACATTATTTGAGCTGTCCAATATTAACCATGGCAGGTCGGTCATTGGCAAAATCAGGCTGAGAGAGATCAACAGCTAAGACAAACCTTAAGGCAATGGAACATTTAGGCAAATCAAGGAAAACAGCGCTACATACTCTAGCACGCAACATAGACATATATATGAACTACACTGTAAACGTAATGGCAACCTTCCATAAAGTACATAGGACACAGGGGCATTTATGCATCTTAGAGTGAAAGATGCTCTGGTAAGCTAGAGCCTTAACTTAAAGAGACTACCACTTTTTGTCTCTAAGCTTAGACAATTATCATAAACGGAAAACCAAACATCATTCAGATCGTCTAAGGGTCATCAGTGTAAGCCTGAGTTCTAAGGTCTAATGTCGTATATTGGCTCTTGGAAATACCATAATAAACCTCTCAAAATAAGGTGTAACAAATATCTGCTAAGAAATTTGAAATGAGAGAAAGCTATTGGCGACTATGAACCGACTTACTCTTCTGCTACCGGAGGAAGGAACACTTATAAGACATCGTGTTATAAAAGCTCTAGGATAGAACATCAAGATCTTCATGAAAAAAAGCTTGTCCCATCCTACAAATTGTCCTAACCTATGTATATTTCCTTTACTATGTAGAAATATAAGCGACCTCAATCGATTAGTAATTACAGAAGCAGTTGAACTATATACTAGGCGTATACTTAATATTATTTATTCTATTTCTATTATATCTTACGCATATCATACTGCACGTATAGTATTTCAAATATTCCCTATATATGTACATATAATTTATTGAATTTTATTTATTATAGAATGTCACATCATTCCATTTAGTTGCGCATGCTCATAATAATTATGTATATATACGTACATTTAGCAACAAAACTCCATACGTCACTGTGCAGTACTACCATGTAGCGACGTAAGCAATGAGCAGCCAGCCGGTTACGGCAACAAACGATGCAAAAGAAACACTTTAACTATATATATTGGGTGTGTGAATTAGTACCTGGCTTTTTTTAACGCTCAAAAGTTACAATTCTGTAAAAAACATGTCATTCAAACTTCGCTGGCTTGGCGGCCAAAAACGAATCGAGCCAATTTTTGATTTCGATGACTAAAGTGAATCGTGTTCCATTAACTGCGTTCTGTTTGGACCGGAACAAGTGGTAATCTGAAGGTGGCAGGTCTGGGCTATAAGACGGATGGGGTAAAACTTCCCATCCGCTATTAGCTAGGTAGTTTTTAACCGGAATAGCAATGTGTGGCCGTACGTTGACACTGTGAAAAATTACCGACTCGAGTCTGGTCGTATATTCCGGCCGTTTCTCGATCATTGCTCTCTTCAATTGTTGTCAGTACAGCTCTCCAGGTCGAGAAATGTCTCCAAATCCTCGTCTTCAAACTGTCTCGGCTGTCCAGAGCGTTCTTTGTCTTTGATATCAAAATCACAATTTTTGAGGCGCTCAATCCACTCCTTACACTGTGTATTTGATAGATAATTATCTCCATACAATTCCACAAGGTTAGGGTTGGTTATGTGTCCAGAAATGCCCATTGTGATACCACCGTGCTTCTCTTCCAATACTGTTGTGCGTGTTAAATTTGGACAGCATTAGAAGGGACCTACTTATATTAGCCGGTTCCGAACGGCAGAACCTTTGTGACATCACTTTGACTTAGTCTTGTCATAGAGCTCTTTTAAGAAGCATTTTTGGCAAATTGTTACTACTGGAAAAATTGACAATTCTTGCCGGCAGATGGATACCGTTCGAAAGAAAAATCATTGCAGTCGGGGATTGAACCTACGACCTACAGATCAGAATGCCAACGCACTAACCACTGAGCTACGGCACCCACACAATTCCACAAGCTAACGATGACTTTTAGCCGTACTTTTCTTTGCAAAAAAAGTCACTTAACAAAACTTCAGGCAAATGCTGTTTTTTCCCTCAATTCTTAAAATTTTCCATCGCGGCGCCGGGCTTGTAACGTAAAAGGCCGGTTACTAATTCTATTAGTTACTATAGAACAGACTTACAAAGCAGCAAAATTGAATAAATGCAACAACATAAAAGCTACGTATAACATATCAATAGTGAATGGAGTAGTGAATATTTGTATGTACGATATCCATATAAAAGCTTCATTATATACTCGTATGTACATAGTATGTGGTATGTGCATGGTATGTACAGATATATATATACACATAGATATATACAAATTCAAATAGTATATCCGTTTACTGTGTGTAGATACATAGGTCTGCATGATGGTATAGTCAACTTAAGTTGACTGCTGCAAACGGCGCGCGCACATCAAGCGAACGACGAACAGCTTTTCCCGTAAATCAACTTTTTACGTGTGCATATATGAATTATGTAGGTACGATTATGTACAGTACCTACTATTCGTACATATGTGCTTGATTGCTCTAAAGGTACGAGGTACCACGACGAGGCGAGTACTGCTCGTTGGAGTATGTACCCAGCGCAAGCGGTTTAAATTTATTTATTACTATTTTTATTATTTTTCTTCTTTTTATTTTTATACCACCACATATATTTAATATTTCTTTTTTGTCGTCGTTGTTCTTTTTGCTGTCGCTTTTGTATTTGTTTGGATTTTTTTCATTTTCGCATTTCATTTCGTTGTTGATATTCGTTCGTTATTGTTACTGCTGATGCTGATGATGGTGTTGGTGTAGCTAAGCTGTACTATATGAGTGTGGGTTGTTTTTTCATTCCTTTTTTAATTATATTTTTCAAGTTATAAAAAATAATTTTTTTTTTTACATTAACATACATAGAAGCAAAGACAGACACAAAGCTAATGTGGGGGAACAAAAACATCAGCAAGCAGCACTCAGTGATCACAACCGCAAGTAATAATGTAGCGACGAATGAAAAACAGCAGCAACAAAACAACACACACCAAACACTCAAGCACACACATCAACTCAGACAAATTTATTGAAAAGCAACGAAAAAAAGTTGATTTCAAATCTGGTAGAAAAATCTCACATCAAACGCGCTTACAACTTCAGACGTCGAGTGGCAGTTGAACTATTAAGTCGTGCTTAGCGGACATCTGAATCCAAGTTTATTTTGTAATTTTGTGTAGAATACCTTAAAAATAATCATATATATATATATATATAATATATATTATATATAAAATAAAAGAAACAATTACTAAACTCCTTTTTCTTGAACGGAATTATTTTCATTAATCACTAATCAGAACTCAGAAAGAAACCACAAAAAGAGGAACGACATTAATCGTACTCTCAACAAGCAACACTAAAAAGTACGTTTGGATATTTCATTTTTACTTACTTACCAATGTGTGATCTTTTGAACTGTGATAATAATTGAAAATATTGAAAAAAATTTAAACATTTTCGTATGTGAAGAGACTGTTGTATATAGAAATATTCAACAAAAACAAAAATAAAACAAACAAAGAAAAATTAACAAAAATAAAATATTGTGTTGTGTATTCGTATATTTAAAAACAAAACACGAATATTTGTTTAAACATTTTTCTAATTAAATTTTCACTCCTCCTCTCCTTTTACACTAAATTTCATCATCATCATCATCATCGTCACATCAAAATCAACGTTTAAATGACCGAAAAGGATAACGTCTCAATGGCTACCGTACAAATGAAACCTGATTATGCCGCCAGTGAGGTGTACAGCACTGCTAGTGAGGCTCCACCGGTAAGTACTACTTACTAGTTTTGCTGTTAATGGATAAGAAAGTAAATGGAGAAGTGAAATACTTACTTTTATTTTCATTATATAATTCACAACTACATTTTATGCATACTACCATTTAAGTACAGTAATATCTCGATTTAAAGTACTTGATGTGATTACCGAATGTGGTGACGATAAGCCTTATTACAACTAATTTTATTTATGAATTTCTTGCATTTGTCATATTCGAAAAAAAATTCGAAGTCCATTGTCGGTCCGGTGCTTATTGGATTAAAAAGTTTGAATAAATCGCCATCAAATCTCACCTCAATTCACCGCAACTCCGATAGATTTTGGATTTCGTTAAGCAAAGCCACGACAATGTACTAGGTTTATCTTCTCTAAAAGCTCCTGCAGTCCTGGAGAAGTTTACTACTCGTCGCCATAACTTCTACAAAAACAATTGTAGAAGACCACGTATGTGGTACTCATTAGTAAGATGATATATTGTCCTGTAAGCACTTCTACAAGCAATCGAAGATCAACTCTATAAAGTTTTCAAAGAGAGTTGGTTCTTCCTGGATTTAGTTTATGCCACATACATAGTTTATATTTAAAGTTAAGTAGTTATTCGGTTTGCCCACGATACTGTGAATTACTTTGTTCGCTCTCCCAAATACTATCCTGAATTACTCCGATCACTCGGCATACAGTTCTGTCTCATTTTTATTTTCAAGAAAATGGATGCAAAATGTTATTGATAAAAATTTATACATTCTTGAATTAAATTGGTGATGTATTTTTTTATGTTACTTTTCGTTTATTTTTATTTTAGTTTAGTTCAATAATCTCCTCGACATAAAAATTTTTTGAATAATTTTTTGAATGGAGAAATTTTTTTCTACAGGCAGGTTGTTCCCCGACGTATTCACATTATACCATCACAGCAATTGGTTCCACATCTCATAAAATATATATTCAAGATTTATTAAACTTTAATCTTAGTTTCCTATTTCCTTGGTCACTATAGTGTTCGTCAGATTGAAATTATGGCTATAAACAAAAAATTTTCACATAAAATCTTAACAGTACCTCTTAACAGGTTCATCGAAGCGGACTATCTATTAACGAAATTTCAAGAAACTGATGAGCTGTTTATTGTAAAATTACTCAACTGCAACTCCTCTCCGGCCATTTGTCAATAGAAGACGGGCCGACTCGTTTATCATATGAAACATACAAACACATACCACAAAACCCAAGGGCCATTGATTTCTTTTAAGAAGTTGAGTGGTATTTGAAAGATACAGCCTTCTTCTAACACATAACTGGTCAGTTTCGCTATTTTTTAGGTCTAGCCTCTTCAATTCTTCGCTCCTTTGCCTGTTGGAGAGAAGGAATTTCATCAAGTGGTTAGATCCTTCCATATAAGCGACGATTTTAAAGTATAGCCAGATTTTTAAAATGTCACTTTTGGTCTTGTAGGTATGGTCCCCTTTAAAGATTTTCTGCTCTTAACCTTGCTTCTAGTGGACAGTGTGCGACCATTATTAGTTACCAGCAACGAATTCTGTTGAAAAGGCGAATTGTTCTTTTATCCTACAGTTCGTGGTCGTTTGACAATAAATATACAGGAGCCGGAATCTCCTTTTCCTCTTCTTATCTAGATACCTAACATCCAGGTGATGGCAATTAATATATCGAGTAGCTCGAGATATTACTATACAACGTATGTACAAATGAAAACATTATATAATATTAACATTTTTATTGCTGTTCTGTTTTCTATTTCTAATATTTCAATATTCTGTTTACTTAATTTTACATTGTAGAAAAATATTTTTCTGATTGTTATTAATAATAGTCTATATTTCAGTTGTTTTTTTTTAACATGCCCGTACTAATCACAATTTAAATGCTTTAATTTTTTACAAAAAAAGAATACATATAATAATCATAAAAATATTAAACAAATTAAAAGCAACACATTCATCTAAAGTCTGTCGCTTAGTTGCTATTGAACGAATTATTTATTTGCTTGTTGGTTGGATGGCGTTTGAGTTGAGTTTTTATTAAAAGTTTTTTCTTTTAAGAGTGGCCTCGATATGAACATTATTAATATCATGATTATTATTATAAGTATAAATTTTATTATTATTAGTCGTTACTCTTATTGTTGGCATGTTTTTGTCTTCTCTTTCTTTTACACAATTCACTATATCTTCTTTTTAATCGTTTATAGTACCAGCGATTCTACTCTTAATACCTTGCCATAATGTGTACATACCTTGTACATACCATGGCAACTTGCTGCCAGACTTTGCGCCACTAAACTGGGTTACTATGTTGTATTTTAGATTATATAAATATTTATATATATATATATATATATATATATATATATATATATATATATATATATATATATATATAAATATATATATATATATATATATATATATATATATATTGTATATAATATATATATATATATATATATATATATATATATATATATATATATATATACATATATATAGTGGCAGTCTTGCAGTCTTTTGTAAGCCAGTTGTAAAAGAACACCAACTCGCTTATATTTTCCCTTTAGTTGCTTAGTAACGCTGGTGGTATATAGTTGTTGTGAAATTTGTAAACGAAATCAAAACAAAAAATCTGCGGAATCTGTGGTAAATATATTCATTTATTTAAAATAAATTTTTATTGGCACATGCTTTATTTTGCTTTGTTTTGTTTATATTCATAATTGACGTGCAGTTAAAATTTCCCAAGCACATTCCAGTAGCCTATTCACAATAGTGGTGTTTTTTTTACGTTGCAACCCCAGTTCGCTTAAAATAACGAACTCGCTTAGTTTTGTTGTTGCTTTGCATAAAATTCGATAAACAATAGCCTAGACAGATTTCAGCGTTAATCCGGATTACCGGAGCACTTAATCCGAATAAAATATTAACCTGACAGACGACAGTATTGCGGATTATCTAAACGGCTGATTGCTGTTTTATTAGGTCTGCACACTTACATTACTATCACTATCGATTTCTGTCATCTGTCACTCTCGATATGAGAAAATCTACAAGAAGTACGTGAACTGAAAACTATAAGAAACTTGTAAATTGACATTCACAGTTCGTAATTGACAGCTGGATTTATTTTTTCGCCAACGCTTTTCATGTTGAAAACTGTTAACAATTGTTGATGCCCGAGTTAATTCGAATTAACTCGGGATTAGGCTACCGTCTGTCTAGGCTATAAGTAAATGTTCTTTTGCAAATCGCATGTTATAATGCATATTTTTTTTTTTTCCTTACTGCGACTACTGCTACTGTTACTGATATTGCTGCTCTTAATTCGTGCCATTAACATTAATCAGCACGATAATATAAAACGACACGATTGTAAATGTGAGAATTTTATTATTACTCTATTGTACCTAGGTGCTTTTTTCGATTTTGTATCTCTTTCGATTTCAACACAGCAATCACAGCAATGACAGCAATCAGCGATAATAATATATTATTATAGTTATCGTATATTCTAAAAATGCCATGGTCATCGTGATTAATAATGCAAAGGAAATTTCATATCGTCATCATTGTCGTTGTCGTGATCGTAACAAAAGCATCATTATAAGTATCATCATCATTATCATTATCATTTGCATGGTAAAGAAACATGCATATGAGAATTAATTCAATTTAATCTCGTCTGTATGTATTATCTGATGGTATTTGAGTAATTTGTATGAAAAGTGAAGTACTACTTTACTTAGGTGCTTGTCTACCTATTTTCAAAAGATCTTTAAGCACTTTGCTGAGAATTATCAATAATAATGATGATGTAGATGAATAGTATAACAAAATAGTGGGAAGTCTAGAGTTTAATAAAATACAGGTTTAGGAAAAACTCACATCGATTGGAAAGTCTTTTAATTTGGAGGTACAAAGTTTTCCCAGATTCTAATTTCAATGAAGAAAATCAAAACAAAAAGAAAAATGCAAACTCATTTTTTAGAATAGCACACAAAAAATCTCTATTTCAGATCACTAAAAATATATAAAAATTTTATAGAACTTATTTTGGTTCTTGGTATGTTTACGATTCAATTGCGATGATCAAAATTGCGGGTCGAAACTGGATTTCCAAAAGGCTTTTTTAAACAATTTTTCATTAAATAATTCTCGATACTTATATTTTTGTTATATTTATATTACATTAGTTGCAAAATATTAGATTCACTATTGTGGAACCAGCAAGTCAATCAGCCAAGCGTAAAATAATTAAAGAAATAAATCCATTGTTTTTTAAACCTATACTCAATATCATTCATTTTTCAAAGAGTAAACATCTCAAAGTAAAAAAAAAATGTAGAAAATATCAACTAACTCGTTTTACATGATTTTCAACCTTTCCCTTATACTACATTACACGTACGTGAATTGTATTTTTATTTGTAGGTAAGTTTATATTTTTAGCATTCAAATACCGATTGTTGTACCTATAAAATACGTGATTTGTTGCTTAATTTGCATTTGTATGTACATTTAAAATATCTTAATTGTGCTAGTAAGCACACTATACAAATCCGGCATTCAATGAAAACTACAAATTACCTCTAAAAAAGACATATTAACTAAATAAAACGTGACATACATATATGTATGCTTTTTTTTTGTACTAAAAGCTTAACTTAAAACCTGTTGATTGTTATTTTGAAGAGTTTACTATACTCGTAACCGCGACACCATGAACAAGAATACCAATTCAATTATACTGAATCATACAAACACCCACATAGTTCACATGTATGTATGCAACATTGATATATGTGTATGTAATATTGCAAAATGCACCATCTCATACGAATGGTAATTATCATATGGATAAATTAAATGCTTAATGATGAATAGTTATATTCATATGTGAATATTTGTATGTGCAACATAATTGCGCGATGCTACTACATATATGTATGTCATCATCATCACCAACAACTATTATCCACAATAGTAATAATGTCAGAATTGTTTTATAATGCAAACAATTGTTGATTTGTAGAATGACAATCATTTGTAGCACCATCAGCATCATCCTGATCGTCAACTTCATAAGAGGAAGTTGTATCATTTAGTTTAATCATTTGCTTGATTCATAATCATGTTAATAGAGAAAGAGCGGCAATGAAAAAAATCAAATTTGCCAATTGTAAAATAATTGTTATTCAGCTGTGCAGACATATAGCATTCATGTATGGGCATTTCTCCGGAAAATAATCAACCAAAACTAAAAGAAATTGGAAAATTTTTCAATGCACGAATATTTATAAAAACTATTAATAATAAATGTAACTCTATGGACGAGTCATCTCCAATATTTTTAAAAACAGTGAATATTGTATATTTCAGTTATACAGTAAATACTATTCCCAGTTTTCCAATATCACTCTCTTGCATATAGTCATATCATATTGACAGCCTTAGCTTTTGTACCATATTTCAACTCTGCAGCGCATACCATTTCTGATGCGTTATGTGTTAAGGTGGAGCACTCAATCGATAGATTTGTACGATACATACTATATTGTGACTTATGCATATTTTTTATGATATTTTCTCTCAGGAAGTATGCTTTATATGCTCATTTCTTTTTAATTCAATAGAAATTCGTCAAAGAAATTATATATATCATTGCTTATATTTTATATCGTCAACTATGACAAATTTGTCTAATATTTCTCTTAAATATACATAGTTCTTACTAGTTCGTATCACATCATTCCATTTTCTACATTCGAATATTATATTTAAGAAATGCCCATACGACTATTATTTCTTTATTTCCTTTTTTACGTACTTTACATTAAAACGTATTTACTTTTATTTATTTATATTTTTTGCACAAATTCAATAATTTATTTACTTTGTCGTATACTCTTCGAATTTATCAGCATGAAACATATGCAGAAAAAAAATAGAAAACATTTTATATATCGTATTGTATATTCGAAGTCATATGTTTTAGGTATTCTAATGGTGCGACAGTAACGATGGTGCGACAGTAACGACAGCAGCAATTCAATAATAATTTGCATAACAGATGCCATAGCATGTGACACAATTGGCAATAATAATGCAATTCTTTTATTTATTTATTTAGATATTTACTATTTTATCGCTTCTGCGCTTTACCGCTTACAATATGCACATTTTCAATTTTCTAAATAGTGCCATTATTCATATATACATAACCTACGTTGAGACAACGTGATATTTAATATTTAGTTAGATAAATGGTTATTATTTCATGATAAATAATCAAGCAGCACCACATACTATAACTATGGCGGCAATAGAAAATTTTAAATTATAGCGTAGCCATATAGCCAGGTATAACATATAGCATATAATATAGTAAGGGACGAATTTTTTCATTTTTATATCAATTTTGTTATAATATATTATTGTTTTTGCTTTTCTCAAATAATAAGGTTTACATTGATTATTTCTCTTAATGGTTAGTTCATTAATAATTCCCAGTTTTTTGTTTTACAATTTTTTAATTAAAATTTATTGGATTTTATTTAACCCGTTTTGTTTTAGGGACTCTACATTTTTTTTTGTGCCAAAAATTACATCATCACCAATGTTAATTATTTGTTTTTATAGCGTAATTTTAATCGCTTGTTGAATATATATTTAAAAAACGAGAATTTTTGGAGAAGAAAATAACAATTTTAATTTCTTTTTTTGATTTATTATTTCTCTTGAGTTTAATCGTCTTGTTGCACAGTGGGCAATATGGCCGTTCTAGCGGCGGTTAATTCAAATTTTCAACTTTAAAAAGAGGGGCATTTTTTATCTCCTATGGATTACAGATACTTCGATTAACTTATTACCAATAAATACATATGAACAACTGTGAGCTGCCAAACACTACAGATGTTTCAGCAAGTACTTTGCGACATTTTCCCACCTATTCTTTTGATTTCGCTGTAAAAATACACTTTTTTCTCCATTTACATAAAAGAGTCGTTTTTTATTTATATCAAGTACAACATAAAAATCAATGTCGGTGACCTGTCTATGTATATGTTACATATAAAGCGTAATCGAGGTTAAGTGTATTAACATCAGGTGGCCTTGGTAGCGTACACCTGTATCTCGTAGAGTAGAACTTTATCAAATTCAACCGTATTCAGACCAAATTTAATATTTTGTGGAAGGTTGTTATTGTGATTACCTTCCACTTTACTACATTTCTTAGACACAACGAAGGAATCCCCACAAAGAAGTTGCTCACAATGGAAAACGATGCTTTTGGTGGTAAAAATAGGATGTATTTCGAGAAACGTTGCCAAGAATAGCTATATATGCCACTGCAGTTGATTGAAAAAGAATGATTTAAATTTGGTGAAAAGTTGTGCAATTAATTCGAACCTTTTAGAATATGGGCTATCAAATCCCCACGCCTGGATTATGTTTTTGGAGTGTGTGTTGCACATTTCGTATAGAATTCGAAAAGAAATGAATAGTGAGTATTCATACGCCGTCTTTGTGCAAAAACTATTTAATCTGGCCGTGTTGTTTAATACATGACATGTTTAAAACCACTTAAGAATAATTAATATATTCACTGGAAACCGAAATTTGTATTTCACAAATAGAGATTCGGTTGATTATTTAATTCAATAAATACACTTCTTCAAGAATTCATAATAGTAAATTGTTATGGACAAATAACCCCTAGATATGCTTGATGTATAACTCCTTCACATTGATTTGCTCTTCTCAACATTTTCCCCGAACATATTTACTAAAATTAACGAAAAAAGTATGAAAATTTACAAATAAATTTCTTACTGAACATGAGTCACCTCTAGGTTGGTGAAAAATGTCATTACCAATATTTCCCACAAATATACTTACTCCCTATATCACCCTTTAAGGGAGCTTCCATACAAAATGAACGAAATGACAAATTAAAATTGACAAGCACTCCCATAACCCTCACTAATTTTTCCTACTCAACATTTCGCTTGAACATACTTATTCCCTATCTCCAACCCGTAAGGAAACTCTCATACAAAATGAACGAAAAAACACTTGAAAATTGATAAATATCCCCATAACTGAACGAGAATCATTTCTAGAGTAGAATTCTTGATTTACGCTCCTCCTCAATATTTTTTCCAAATATACTTACCCCCTTAATTTTACCTTTTAAATATTTCCTCTGAATATAGTAAAGCCATATCTCCAATATTGCGGTGGGTTCCCTTCTAAATTGATATTTTTATCAGTAATCAAATCAGTAATTCTATATAGTTCCTTGAGAAGAAATGTTAGAAATTATTCAAATTGTATGTTTTACGCTGAACCAGTTTATATGTAGTTTGCTCTGCCTAATCGTATATACATATATCTTCTCATCTCTAAATAGAAATATGCTTCTCATTCAAGTTTGCAAATTCAAGTTTTATTATATTCCTTTAATATAATTAGAATGAGATTTTATTTTACAAACAAAATAATAGCACGAAATATTTCGCAAATGCAATATAAATCAGCAACATTGCGTTAAGCAAACTTTCAAACAATTGACGTAATATTTTTAATTTTTTTTTTGCTTTTTTTTTTGTTACCTTTTTGTCAAACTCATGACAAGTACTTGATTGAATTTTGTTTGCTAACAATCCGTTCCCTTAAAAAATAACGAGTTGCTTATTGTTTGTTTTAGCACTTGGTGGTAAGTGTATTTGCACCTAAATATACAATGTACTTGTATATATCTTACAATCTCTTAGTTCTACTATGACGATTTTATACCTATCGGTAGATATCATATATGTATATTAAATGTGATTTATTCAAAGCTCCCTACATATTGTCGATCTGGTCTGTCTGTGTCGGTAGATAAAAAAAAATCTTGTTCAACCCACAACTGCACAACTGCACGAACAGCCACATACTCGTAATAGCACCATAACAACATGTTTCATATTTTACATAATTTTTTTTTTGTTTTTGTTATTTTATTGAATTTCGAAATTTCGAAATGCCACAAATAGTTACGAACAAAGTGTGAATTGATTTGAACTCAATTTCGTGTTAAGTTTCTACTGATTACCTACTGCTATTTGCGTTATGTTCATATTATTGTTATTATTTTCACTATTATTTGTATTTATTTTATTTGCTTAACATTATTATTATTTTATTATTATTATTGTTTTTGTTTTTTTTTTTTTTGTTTTTGTTCACTATGGCTGTAAATATAAAAGTCACGATCGTTGCACTCTATTAACATGGAAGCAATTTTTTTTGTTATAGTTCACAAAAACATATTTAATGTTAAAAATTTTTTCTTTTTCTTTTTGCTCATTGTAATAATGAAAGTAAAATAAAAGTGTATTTAGTGCAAGAGGCTTTGTCATCTTGTCAATACCAACATAGTAATCAATTATTGTTAACAAAAGCGGAAAATTAAAAAATTTATGACTGTTACACTAATTTATGTAAATGAATTTTGTTCATTTATTGCATAATATTGTCAGACAAAAGTCATACTATAAAATTATTATTAATTTCTACTCCATCTTTAATATATTATATTTTAAAATTAATGAACCAGCTACCTGCCTACTTATATATGTAATATAAATCAAGTTTTTATTTAACTTCTCTAATAATTCTTCGGATTTCATTGCACCTACAAACACATAACTATTGTATTTCTGTTTAAATATGCATTCATTTATGTATATAAATCAATTCCAAGTTATTATAAACCTGTTTTTCATTCCTCGCTTTTAACGTTTATGCAAAATAGTGAATTGTATAATTTCTGATTGTCTAAACCAACAATGCCCAGCCAGAATTTAAATTGACACTTTTAGCTTTAGACCTTTGATGGCCTAATTTGCTTCTTCCAGGTAGCCAGGTTACAGGTTATACTTCCCAAAGACTATTCCTATTGCTGTCGTTGTTGTTGTTCTTGTTATTTGGCTCCAACAAACTTTTGCTTGTGCAACTATTGTCTATAATATACAATGCGGCATGGTATTCGCGCAGCTTTCAGTTTAGTTTGTAACCAAGTTGAACCTTTAGCTATTATATTATACAAATATACTAATTTCTTTCTTTATTTACGTCTTATAAAATACAATGATGATTATTATTTTGTACATACATATAATAATGTTAAATAAAATAGTAAAATCAATAATAATTTTTTCCATATTAATGCCAAGCAATTAACGCTATATGTAAATTAAGCACGTATTTAATTTATTAATATTTTAAATGGAAAAAGAAAAATGGTTTTCTTTTCTTCAACTAAATACTAACTTTCTGTTGTGATGTTGTAATTTAATCTTAAAAATACAACACTCACATTTAATAAAATAAATAAATATTTTTAGTAATCAATCATCAATATGCAAATAACATGAATTTATTAAGGCAACAAAAAAAAAAATCAAACAGAAAACTTTTACTTTTCACCTTTCTTCTTTTCATTCACATTTGCTTTGCTTTCATTTCTTTTCACCCAACACACTCTCGCTTATGATTATTGGTAAATAATATATGCTACATGTACGATATATTACAATGCTTCAGATTTGTAGTATGCATGGAGAAAATTAAAATTGCTCTGATTTTTGTATTCTGAGTATGCATTTCGATCTTAATAAGCAACACCTTAAATTTGGATTCATCTGAAGCAAGTTTGATGTACTCTAATTACCTATATAAATTAGTTTCGGCCAAAAATTAGTCTATTGTGGTAACCTGCATCAGTGATGCTATTAAACAAACAGTACCACCAAGTTAGAGAAAATTGTTTGACATATATTTTATCACTGGAATTTGTATATTTTCAAAATCCATAATTTCATTTCCTATAATTTCCTAATCAATTTTGAAAATATTTATACCATATCAATGGCTTAAGAATATGAAATAAATATATAATATTGGGAAAATGCTTAGTCGGAACTCAGAATCAATTTTTATGTGAAAAATCAGTCAGATTCTTAGCTGTGCATTTACTCTTATATATCCTTCTAATTCAAGAACTTTTAAAAATTGGCAAGTACATAGTTATCTCGCTTCTTCAAGTCAGAATTCATTTTTTTCAATCCAATTTGCTTAATAAATATAATATTTTAAATAAAGTTGACTTAAAATATAGTGCCAACAATTTGAAGTAATTTATATAAGAAATATAATAAAAAAGTAAAATAAATGAATGATCAATCTGAAGCGACTACCATTTCGTTGCATATACTGTCATTTCTATAGATGAATAGTAAGTGCTTCAGAATTTTGAACCAAAATAAAAGAAAGAAATATTATTGGAATGAAAATTATTTTATTTCAATCTGTTATATAATTTCATGACATTTATTTTTTAAAATATTATTTCGGCCATATATCCACCACGAGCTACATGATCAATTCGAACAGTCCAATTTTTTTATTTTAAGCGGTTGAGGTTCGAAAACAGCTTGCGAAATTGCTGTAATTGTTAAAAATTATAGACAAAACAAAAAGGAACGCTTATAAAATATACCTTATTGTGATTGTTTTGTGAGCCCTTGCCTTGTTGAAGCTACTATTTGTTACAAATATTTATTTTCAATTAATGGCAAGTATTTGAGAAACACATCATACTTGCCACTTGTTTCCTTTAATTATTTTTTCGAATATACTTATTGATAGCATTTTGAAATACTTTTTGTAAATATAATTCGGTATTATTTCAATAATTCTATAATTGAAGAATAGAAAAGAAAAGAATAAAACAATGAAAATAAACAATAAATATGTTCATTGTTCGGTTTTGTGCGTAAGCATATTGTAAGCATACTTTAGAAACGCTTTCACATTTCAATTGTATATTAACTTGCTCCAAGCAATATTTTGATATGCTTTATCATCAAACTTGAAGTTTCATAGTATAAAGGAATTTATAAAAACAAGGGTGGAGATTCGGGTCAGTTGAAAATACTTTCAATTGGATCGTATTTATATAGAATTACTAGAAAAGCTTTGAACCATAGGTCAAACAGTGTGACCTAAACGATCTTTTGTGCTATGTGTATAGAATACTCGTAAAAGAGAAGATTTGAATAGCTTTAAAATTCTACTCATTTCAACCACACCAATGTACGATTTCGCGAACATGTCTCTCTGTGTGTGTGTGTGTGTGTGTTCGCTTGTATCATAAATTTAATAAAAATGTGTTTGTAATATTTTTATTATTATTTGTTTAATTTTTGTCGAAAATAACAATTTAATATTATTTATTTTAATTGTTTTTCTTCTTTTTATGTCGAAAATAACAATTTAATATTATTTATTTTAATTGTTTTTCTTCTTTTTTCGCTTTCTTCTCCTTATTGACGTACAATATATATGTACATTCCAATCCGCCAACAAATAAACCCACCTACCACAACATAATCATCTCATCAACCAACCATCAAAATCGAAATAATTAAAAAAAAAAAAAATATAAATAAAACACAAAATTGGAAAATATTTTTTTTTTAATTTCTTCATTTGCAGCTGGGATTGTTTAACTTTAATCATCAGGTTTGTCGTTTAAATTTTTTGTATACATTTATTGTGTATAATTTATTGTATGTAATTTATTTTCATTGGTAACACTTTTTTCACGATTACATACTCGCATGTTATTTTCTCAATATTAAATGACTGCACTTTGGCACCCATACAAATATTGCTCATCCTTATACACGTATCTGCATACTTATGCAATGTATGTCAACACTTTTATCGTAAATAATATTTAATAGCACCAAAAGCACTATTGCACACTAAATATTGCATAGCAGCGACATCACGAAATTTAATTACACATATATGTACTTTTTTAATGTATGACATAAACAAATATAATTTATTACAAATAATATGCATATAAGCTTGGTCGATCATTCAGTCAGCTGTTTTATTACTGCGCATAATCGTAGTGGTTCCTTTAATATACAATGCGTATATACATATATAAGATGTATATATATGTATGTAGTCGTATGTAGTGATGTCGCGTATATACATATATAAGATGTACATATATGTATGTAGTCGTATATCGTGATTGACCAACCACCCACTTTTTATTGGATTTTATTTTTCACATCTTTTAAAGAAATCACAACAGTAATTTGCCATTCATAAAAGGAGTGCCCACCAAACCAACAATAAGCTTACTGTTTATTAAATATGTATATTACCTAATATGTAGGTAGAGCTCTGAGCCCGACTCTTCGGCCCATTCTCTTACAGTAAGAAACGGCACATTATTACATTGCTAAAAACCTCTTCTTCACATTTATTGCAAATTTTTACTCAAATAACATGCACATACAGACTCGCTTACACATCACATTTAATTGTATTACATAAGAGATGACTCTAAATGTACACATATTTTGCATACATTTTTATACCCTGCATAATGCAATATGCATGGTATATTCATTTCGGTCAGATGTTTGTGTCCACTTGAAGGAATCTCCGGAGATATAGACATAGATATATATTCGTGATCAGCGTCGATTAAATTTTCGATTTAACGATGTCCGTCCGTCCGTCCGTCCGTCCGTCTGTCTGTCACCTGGCTGGTTCGCACGATAACTTGAGTAAATATTGAGCTATTTCGATGAAATTTGACATAAGTAATCTATGATCCAAGGGTACGGAGGGGATTGATATTGGGCATGATCGGTCAATAACCACGCCCACACCAAGCATTCAAAGCGACTAACCTCGAAATTTTCAAAATCTTTAACTTGCTATAACTCACATAATATATCACTTGGGACAACAATATTTGGCACATAGACTTATATTATACCACTATATACCCTCGCCAAAAGTAGTTGAGCCACGCCTACTTTTTAGCGTAGCTCTCATACAAAGTGTCTGTACTTCTTTTAAATTGAAACAGCTGTAACTTCTACAATCTTCTGTCCAGAATAACCATAATTGACACTTAGATTAACATGGTAGTCGGAAATAATATGGCAGAAAATCAGTGTGCCACGCCCACTCCTTTTTGGGTCTCCCATACAAAGTTGCGGAAATTAAAAAAAATGTTACCGGTTATAACTTGCAAACTATTCAGCGTACAATAATGAGACTTAAGGTGTGGATTAGTATTGTACGAGCAACTAGGCTCACAGAAAATGGGCGCACCACGCCCACTGTTTATCGTAGCCCCCATACAAATTTTAAATTGAAACAGCTGTAACTTCGGCAATCTTCTGCCTAAAATAACCATAATTGACGCGTAGATTAATATCGTAGTCGCCAAAAATCTGGCAGAAAATCAGTGTGCCACGCACACTCCTTCATGAGTCTCCCATACAAAGTCAAGGGAATTAAACTAAAACTTTTAAGCTCCATAACTTACAAACCATTTAGCGTAGGACAACGAGATTTAAGGTATGGATTAGTATTGTACGAGCAACTAGGTTCATAGGAAATGGGCGCGCCATGCCCACTGCTTATTGTAGCCCTCATACAAAATGACTGAAATTCTTTTAAATTTAAACAGCTGTAACTTCGGCAATCTCCTGCCTAAAATAACTATAATTGGCGCTTAGATTAATATCGTAGTCGGAAATAATCTGGCAAAAAATCAGTGTGCCACGCCCACTCTTTCTTTGGGCTCCCATACAAAGTTGAGGAAATTAAACAAAAATGTTAACCGCCATAACTTGCAAACAATTCAGCGTAGAATAACGAGATTTAAGGTGTGGATTAGTATTTTACGAGCAACTGGGCTTACAGGAAGTGGGCGCACCAGGCCTACTGTTTATCGTAGCCCCATACAAATTTTAAATTGAAACAGCTGTAACTTCGGCAATCTTCTTTCTAGAATAACCATAATTGACACTTAAATTAATATCGTAGTCGGAAATAATCTGGCAGAAAATCAGTGTGCCACGCCCACTCCTTCATAGGCCTCCCATACAAAGTCGAGGGAATTAAACTAAAACTTTTAAGCTCCATAACTTACAAGCCATTTAGCGTAGAACAACCAAATTTAAGGTGTGGATTGATATTGAAAAATTAATTAGATATACAAGAAAGAGATAAGTCACGCCCACTTTTTATACAGCTTCCGTACAAAGTCTCGGAATTATCTTAAACATTAAAACACCCATAACTTACTAAATAATACGACTAGGTCAACCCATTTCAACCTATGTAGTTTAATATTATAGGCAGAAATTGATCCTCCAAAATTGGTGAGGTACACCTGCTTCTTAATGTAGGTCCTATACAAAGTAGTGGAAGAAAAGGATGGATATACGAGCAAACTTTTTATATATACCTCTACATATGCAGGGTATAATTTGGTCGGCCCCAGCCGACTGTAAGGAGATTTTTTAGGTTTACAATAATGGTATGTTTATTGCTTATTGACAGCTGCAAAAAAGAGAAAAGAAAACATTGTTTTCAAAAAATTTAACACATTTCTATGTTTGTATATGATTTTTGCAAAAATTCACACCTAGGCATTCCTCTCACCTATGACACCTTGCTTGCGACGAATAAGCATGTTCTTTTTGAGTTACTACAAATTTTAAGCGACCTAAGTTATAAGGTTGCTAAGTTATAAAAACAGGCTACTTGGAAAATTTCAACAACACGTCAAATAATTGTAAATATAAATAAAACTGAGCAAAATAAAGCAAGTGCAAATAAAATTTCACAAACAACTATATATACTACCAGCGTTGTTAAGTAACTAAAGGGGAAATATAAGCGAGTTGGTGTTCTTTTGCAACTCGCTTACAAAAGAATGCAACTATATATATGAGTGTTAAACAGTGTGGACAGTATTAGAAGAGAACTCTTGCGACATCACTTTTTCTAGGTTTTGTCACAGAGTTCTTTTCGAAGCTTTTCCATGGCAAATTGTTACTGCCGGAAGAGTTGCCAATTACTTGCCGAAAGGTGGGTACCGTTCGAAAGAAAAATCTTTCCGATATGAAATTTTGTTATGCTTCAGCCGGGGATTGAACCCACGACCTACAGATCAGAAGGCCAACGCACTAATCACTGAGCTACGGCAATTATATATGATATATTCATATATAATTGCGCCAAGATTTTTGTGTACGCCCAACCTCCAAAAAGTGCGACATTTGGAACCTGGTACATGTCTAAAATAAATTGTTCTGTGGGTGCACTCAAATGCAGCTGAAATTAGTCTAATTGAATTCAGAATAGATGCCTCTAATGAAAAGGTATAGCCTTTTTTATAGCTTTCTATACAACTTTTGGTTTGGCTTATGAAAATTCGCATAAAAAATCAACCGATGCAAATTATTTTTTAGTGAATGTGACAATACTTGAACAGTACAACAATGTCCCTCCGTCTGTCCCTAAGCTGACTGATTCGCACGATAACTTGAGCAAATATTGAGCTCGAAATTTGACGAAATTGGGCATAATCGGTCAACTGCCACACCCACACCGAACATTCAAAGTGACTAACTTGGGAATTTTCAAAATTTTCAATTTGCTGTAATCGCACGGTAGCACTCGCCATTCACAGTAAGGTTCCTGCCTTCGTCTTCTATGAAAAAGTACGGTCCAATGATACCACCTGCCCATAATCCACACTAAACGGTGGATTTTTCGGGATGCATTTGCAGTCCTTGCAATGCTTCTGTCTTCACACCAAATACGGCAATTTTGATTGTCCACGTATCCATTGAACCAGAAATGAGCTGACCATAAAATGGAACCGAGCATGAATTTTGATAATATAATTCAATAATTTGCGTTGTTCGTTTGTAAGTCGATTCGATAATAGTAAAATCTAATCCATTAGTTCAATATTAATTAACATTTCTTGAAATCATAATTATGATGACAGAGTGAAGAAATGAGTTTTTGTGGTTTTTGCGGTCATAAGAGATTCTTTATTATTTCCTATTTTATCTTTAACTAAACATCTATATTTTATTTCCGTAATTTATGTATAGGTTTATACAAAATTTTATTACCTATATTTTCAAATGATGATTAGTGAAGCCTGAAATAACGGGTAGTTGAACCGAAAGTGGGTAGTTGAAAAACCAAATTGACAAAACGAGAAAAAGAAAATGTTTGAAATTAAAACAAAAACACGTGATTGCTTCAAATATTTCTATCTAAGGGCTACGTGTTTATATTCTATTGGTATAATATACTTGAACTTGTTAGTTTTTAATTAATGTCAACATTGCAATTTTATTACACTTAGTTTTATTGAATTTATTCAGTGTCACATATATGTTTGAATGTAATATATAAATATGCATTTATACACTTATATACTCCATATTGCACACGCAATGCATTACATCAATCATTTTTAAATGAAATATTGTGCTCAGGTGTCATAAATACATATATGTACATATGCATGGTAGCTACCTTCATATAGATATACTATACTCGTTTTATAGTTTCTGTTTTGTTTTCTATTTTCTTTTTTATTTTTGCTGATTTTGTAAATTAATTTTAATAAAAATTACAATTCAGTAATTTTTTACGACCTTGTCGAAGCGCATTGACTCAACTTTAATTATAATTGTAATTTTATTGTAGACGTTACAACAGCTTCACCTTTTAACATATGTATAACTTTAGTACTTTAGTATTTACTAATACATATAATATACGTGTATATCGAAATATATTTCTTAAAACATGCTTGTACATAAAAATAATTGTATTTTGTTATTTAATAAAAATATAGGCATTAATTTACATAATATATGTACATATATTACAACAAAATTCAATGGACCTTGGTAATAAGAATTCACTACTAAAGTCATATTTATGTAATTAGAGATAGTTTGCTTAATTGCTTTTGTAAGCTTATATGTAGTAATAACAGGTAATTTAATTAAAATTCTCTAATAAATTTCCTAGCAGATACAGAGAATAATACAAATATTCACGAAAAAATCAAAAATATAGAAGAATATGAACTTTTAAATAAATAAAACAAGACGAATTGAAAAAGATAAATTGTCTTGTTAGCAAACAAGACAAATTTGTTTGTAGTTAGAGACCTCAGAGAATTTGATGGAAGTTAAAACATTCACTTTAATTTTTTCACCATAACATTTTTTGAGAATTTACTTATTTGCTATCTTCATTCTTTAAAGACGCTCTCCTACAAAATGTATTTTTTCTGATCAAATTCGTAACCACCGCTTCCAGAAAAATCATAAAAGATGAACAATTTATAACTCATTTCTATTTATTTTTGCTAAAAAACATTTTTCCTTACCATTATTTCTCCTATTTCGCCTAAGGTAGACCCGGATGAAAAATGTTTTTTATTTTTTTTTTATTTAATATATAATTGCATTCTATCTATAACTTAGATATTTTACAAATTTTTAATAATAACAATATTTATATAACAAGAAAGTCGTGCTGCGTGACTTCCCTTTGAAACATCGCTAGATGGTTCTCATTTCAATTTCGAGGTGTGCAAAGATCAAGTGGCGTTTTTCTTTTCAGTGAATATTTTTGGTCGTGATACAAGATTTGAAGATATATAGTTGGAATAGAATCCGTTCAACTTTTGGCTTCCTCCTTAACTAATGGTACGTTGAGGTCCCGGTGAATTTGCGAATTTGATATGCACCACTGAGCATTTGCTATCATTCGTAGGGTCTTGGATTGAAATCTTGGCAATATTTCTATATCTAAATTTGAAGTTGTTCCCCACATTTCCTAATTCCTAATTTCCTAATTTTATTTAGGCGACGTATATCATTTGGAAAACGCGTTCGTTGATACATTTTTCTTATTTGTCGTTTTTCCTTAATCTTTTTGAGAATATCCTTACTATAGCGTATTTGCTGTCCCATGTAAGATCTATTGGGTGGAGTGGATTCCCATGCTGCCTTTTGGACGCATTGAGTAAAATATTCAACAGCCTCAATTATTTCCTCCTCACTCTTGAGTGGCATTTTATTAATCAACGTTGACGACAAAATGGTCTTAAAGTGAGTCCAGTTTGTACGTATGTTGCTAAGTTGGCATTTTTGGTTTGAAAACTGCAGCTCCTTAGCAGTAACAAGGAATTTTAATTAAGCTTTTCTGAGTGATGTGTGTTTCAGAAACCAGTATTTTATTTATTTCTACTTAAAAATAGTTTCAATTCATTTGAATGGTGTGACAATCCGTTGGCAAAGGACTAATTTCATTGACATGATATTATTTTGGAAATGAGATTTACTATCAAACTTGTCATTGCTGTAATTTGGCTCATCATTTCTTTCAAAAATTTCATGATATCGCGCATTTCTCTTATAAGAAGGTCGCCTTGTTGATAAGCATTATTTGTTTCAAAAATTTCACTGCTCAAATTTTTTTGATTGTGTTTGATTTGATTTGATGCTTGCCACTTGAGCGTATGTTGTCTTCTGCTGAGTCAATTGTTCTTTTTGATTTACAGATTGGTTCGTAACGTCATTGCTACAATCTACTTGAGAAGGCAGCATTTTTTCTCTTAATTTCGAAAAAGTACTTGTCTACAATTGTTTGTAGACAGAGCATCCCTTGTAATTGGCAGCGAGAGTACACATTTGACTTCCGTTGACTTCCTAGCACAGTCGGCTGATGAATGATCGCCAGCACACTTTATGCACGTAGGTCATCTACGTCAACAAGATTTCGTATGACCATACTGTTGGCATTTAGAACACTGGAGCAACCCACGTTTAGGCCGAGGTGGCTCAATAATGATGTTTTGTTTACTTTTTCAGGAGCGCCAAAAAACACGCGTCCGCACGTGTAAACAATAACGCACATTTGTTGAAAATGAACTTAAAATCGACAGAAGAGCCCATAATTCCGCAGAAATCGTTCTTAAGCTGAAGCTCCACACCAAGCGTTTCACGCGTTGCGGCTTTCGACGTCGTTCGAACTTTTCAGACTTTTCAGGCGAGCAACTCCACAACTAAATAATTTAAGTTAAACGACAGTACCAGTATTGTCTTCTTAGTACCAGTATTGTAGATCAACAATTTCAAATCTAACCTAATGTCTTTTTACAAGAAACATTTTCATTAGATATTGAATTAAATACTTGCCCGTTCATTTTAATAAAATGGATAAAGATTTGGAGGCTTTAAAAGATTTAATCGATTTTATGGATTTCGTACGTATTAATAATTAAAATTAAACGGCAGTACCAATATTGTCTTACTAGTACCACTATTGTACAATAACAATTTCAACCCTGATATTCAAATGAGTCAACTATCAGACGACGTCTGCAAAGCCTGAAACAAGTTGAAATATAGCAACGTTCACGCTTTTCAAACTTTTCGGACTTCCATTATTTTTTTTTCTTAACCCAACCTTTTTTCTAAGCGTATTTTCTGCCTTCCTTCCTACAAAATGAACTAAAATTTGACAAATATATCCCTAATTGCGTAGAAATCTCCCCAAGAACGGTGAAATACACCGTTCCATTTATTGTTTATTGTATTTTATTTTTTATTTTATTGTATTTTTCTACCCCAACCTTTTTTCCAAAGATATTTTCACTTTATCTTCACCCCTTATAGGACGTTCCTACAAAGTTGATGTTCTTTCAAAAGTGTTCATCTTTATAAACTTAACTCAAGTTGACATTAGTTTTAGCACGAATTATAACTTAAATTAAACAAATATTTAATCACTCACTTTCTTGACATGTCCAAGGTCTACATTTAATATGGTGCATACGTGTTTAATTGTAAAAATTTGCATTTAAAAACAATTAACATATAAATAAAAAATATTTATATTTTGCAATTATATTACGAAATTTGTTTTCGCATTTATAACAAAAAATGTACTAATTGTATAATAATTTCGTTTTACTTTCCTGCACTCACTAATTGGCAATCACAGTAATATTTAATATGCATATCTCTTAAATATGTATATCTACATACATAGATACTGATTATATATAATAACTGTTTTTTTTTATCATTTCTATCTAATTTTTAGGCATACAAACGCCAATCGCATGCGGTACAAATTGCCAAAATCACCGCTTTCACAATTATTGTATCGTCATTCATATTAGGCGCTTTCATTTTGGCCTCATCGTATTTACAAGCGAAAGCTTCATGCGATCAAGTGCAAGCATTGGATTCAGTGCTCGAAAAAGAGCTCATGTTGGAGACATTACAACAGGTAAATAAGGTAAGTGCATGCATAGTATAGATGATATTTGTATACAATTATTTTATAGAACATCTATGCAATTAGTTATTTCTATTATTGATGAATTTAGTTTGAAAAATATCGATTATAAAATTATTTTTAGCTGAAATTAATAATAGCAGAATAATGATATATAATTACTAAAAGCGTTTATTTTGTTTATATATATATATATATATAGCCAAATGATTTTTTTTTTCTTAGTTTTAATTAATATTGTTTTTTTACTTACTTTATTTTAAAAAATAAAGGTTCTGTAGTTCGGAATCGATCAATATACTGTTAGAAACAAAAATAGAAGCTCGACCAAAGGTTTCTGTAAATACTATAATTGCCTTTTCATTTCTTTTAGCATCTTTAAATTTATTTACGACATAGCGAATTGTGTGATCGAAAGGAATTGAGCATTCGTATCTATTCATAATTTTATTTGCAAATGCTTTTAACCCTAAGGAATTTTATTATCTTCTTTACAAATTTACTACACATACTCGATTGGTTACATGTGTATGCGTTAAAGTTACCACTATTTTTCAAGTGCAAAAATATTATATAATTCATCCATGCAAGTGGTGTATACTTTTCTCACATTACAAATTGAATACAATTGCAAATTTGATTTAATTAAGCTCATGTTTTCTAAACCTGAGATCATTCGAATGAGAAAAACTCTTATATAACCAATACAAATAATTTGAATTTATTTTTAAAATTTTTGACAATTTTGCAATATTGATATTAAGGCATTAAATCTGAACATGCAATTTGTTTTTCCGAAACCGTAACAGAGTGGTGCAAACTTATATATAGATAATTAAAGCTGTTCCAATTTTTATGTTCAAGCTAATAAAGTATTAGCTAATTCTTGAAAACTTAAAAAAAAAACGTATAATAATTCGGACAACGGTGGTACCAAAACATCGTAAATACATATGTTGCAACTTATATTTATTAATTATACATTCGGCTCTTTATCATATTATTTTACTGATAGTTGAAACTTATTACTTTTTCTTGATTAAGGTATTTTAATTCTTTATTCAATCATAGTTATGAAGGTACATATATGCATAATTTCTTTGTTGTTGTTGTTTTTTACTATTGTTTATACGTGCAGTATATACAATTTAGAATGTCTAATGGCATCTCCATAATTATAATACCATGAAAAATTTTTAGATTTACAATGTGCATATCGCATAACGAATAAAATGGCTTTGGTATTTAAAAACATTTGTATGCTAATGCAATACATTGTACCAAGTATTCAAGTTAATAAATACGTACAATCTCATAATAGTAATAATAAAAGTAACGCCATAGAAATAACTATACTGATGAGTAAGTATGTTGTAAAAAAAACTGTAATTAAATTTGAATTTATTCATATTTTGTATATGCAAATTTTAATACTCGAAATAATGAAAAAATTTCACAAAAATATAGGTCGTGATCAATAAAAACATACACTAAAAGTTTTTATTTTTACATAAAAACTTGAACAGAAAGAGATTATTAATCATTGCTTTTCAATCAAATTAGGTAAATGAATGAAATTGAGAGTTTTCTTTTTATAAGATTCCATTCATTTTTTTATCCATTTTTCGCACATTTAATTAAAATAGCGAAATTATACAACTATGGCTATATACTATTTATTTTGGTTTATGTAAAACCTATGGACATATAGGCAACAACAATAATAAAAATCATACGATATAATGCCACAATCATGGGGCTTCAAAATAAATCGCAAATTAAAAGCAGATAAGAAAAATTCCCGTTTAATTATCATAACAACGTACAACAATAAAATATTTCTATACACAACTACATAAAAATACTGCTACTAAATAAAATATCTATAAAAGTAGTGAAGTGAAGCGGAATGGTATTGTTACAAGTGGTATGGCACCAACGCGATACTCCACATTCCACACCAAAATAACATAGGAAAAGACAAAGTGAAAGCAAATGATAATTGTTGCTGCTGCAACTGCTGCTGCTATTGTTACTTTTGTTGCTCCTGTTATTGCTCTTGCAACCACGAGTATGCACAATATCGCTGTCATTGTGGATGTAATTTTTTTTTATTTTTCATTCATTCATAAGGAAACTATTGCAACAATACACTATGAATGCAATGCAATAGCGAATGCATATTATTTTCACATAAATCTACATTGGCCCTATCCAAATTTATTGTATATAAAGTGCTGAAATTATCTGAAAATTGTTTGAAAAATGAAAATATTATAAAAAAAATTGTCTAACCTATTCAACTACTCCCAGTAAAGTAAAACAAAATATACATATTTCTACAGTTAAGCTCAATATCCTGTAGAAAATAATTAATTTTACGTAGAACTGGCATATTTTCTTTTCGATGTAGAAATAGGAGTCAAATGTCGATTTTCACAATCACTGTGAAAAAATTGTTTTTAAAAAAACCAAATATATATATATATATATATATATATATATATATATATATATGTATATATATATATATATATATATATATATATATATATATATATACATACATGTGTATATATATATATATATATATATATATATATGTATATATATGTATATATATATATATATATATATATATATATATATATATATATTCCAGATGCACAGAGCTAACAAAATACTTTCATTGCACAAAACAATCATAATTTAAAAATAGCTTATATATACAATACATACGTATAATGTCAATTAAACACACATAAAGTGTTGGGGCAATATTAACTACTAGTACTACTAGATGCATTTGAAGAAGAAAAAATGTCAAAAAGCCACACGCATACGCAATCACCTATAATAAAAAAAAAATTTTTTAAACAACGACAGACAGCATCAAAATACCAACACAACTCATGCGCAACATTAAATGCCAGCAAATAACAAACATTTGTTCGTTGGGAAAGTTGTCTCAATTCATTCAAATTCATCTAAAGAGCAAAGCAAACAAGAAGAAGAAGAAGAAAACACAAATTTTAAATGCCAGAGATCAGTTGAAAATATGAGCGAACATATGTATGCAGTGAACCGCAACATAACGCAAAAAAAACAATAACAACTCATATTGCATTTTCTGGTTTTACTGCTGGTGTATTTTTGCTTTTTTTTCTACATTGGTATTGCTATTACGAATGTATGTAGGTATAGTATTGATATTACAAGTTAGATGTGCAAATCGGTGCATGGCACGAAACGCTTAGGAAATAAAAATAACAACAACTACTACAACTTGAATAATTTTGTTACAACCAAACCAATACGCATGTACATAAATGAAAAAAGTAACAGCAACAGCAATTACAACAAAAACAAAAATTTAAATTTTATGCTTCCAATTTGTGTGATGCAACTTACTTAGCTACTATTAAGTTTTGCCACCAGACTACTATTGCTATTGATTGCGCATACGCATATCAGGTTGCTCGCTTAAATCTTTGGTTTGTTTTCAATTTTCTTGTACCATATATACGAGTATCGTCGGTGCATATGAAGAAAGACGCAAGCTCAAGAACTGACGCCGAAAAACGACCCGTAAAAAATTCGATGAAAAAAGACGCGTAAACATAATTGACAGCGAAGAAAGACGTGTAAATATAAATAATGGCGAAGAAAAACACGTAAATATAATTAACGGCGAAGAAAGACGCGCTATATGAATAAGCGCTGCCGTAGAATATTAAATCAAATTTTCATGAAAGTTGTTTTAAAAGTAAATGAATATAAATATACACAAAGTCTTTAATAGCGCAACAGAAACTACATTTACTTTATTTTTCATAAAAAAAAAAAAATTGTCAATAAAGTAAAAATTAATTATAATCATTAAGTTTGATATATTAATACTAGTTAATTAATACTATGGAATTTTAAAGCCATCTGTAAGATATGGCAAAAACCTCGAAGTTTCTATGGTTTTGTTATAACAATTTATAAAGATGTTGAAGTGTGCTCAAGACTCATTTGTAAGTTACTTACTCATTTGGAGAAAAAAGTTCACCACACGCTTTCAACCAATTCATAAGACAAAACCGATGAATGCAACGACGCCAATCAGCGAGTGATAAATCTGTCATAAAACGTCTTTCTTCGTCGTCAAATATGTTTACGCGCCTTTCTTCGTCGTCAAATATTCTTACACATCTTTGTTCACCGTCAACAATAATTTCGCGACTTTCTTCGTCTTTTTTTTATGCATCTTTCTTTGTCGTTAAAACACTCGTACGTCTTTCTTCGTATGCACCGACGATATGCATTTGTGATTACACAAAAATCGATGTAAAAATTTGTATGTATATTTACTGTTGATTATGTAATCATGATTTCTTTCAAATACACACATACATACATAAATATAGTACGTACCCAACAAACCAAACATGCTTGTAAAAAGCTTACAGTAAGCTAGCATACGCAAACCTTAGGCTAGGAAAATAGTAAAGGATTTTAAAACTATTATAGAATAAACGAAAGGAACCCATGGGAAAATATTCCTTGCTATAAGAGTTTCGCAATAGCTTGATTATTAATAGATAGCAACTATTGTGTAAATTGCTTGCAGTAATGCTTATGGTATTTATAATTAATAAAATAGCCGTTCATATATGCGTGATCAGCATCGCTTAAATTTTCGATTTAACGATGTCCGTCTCTCCGTCCGTCTATCTGTCACCTGGCTGTTTCGCATGATAACTTGAACTTGAATATTGAACCTTTTTGACGAAATTTGGCACGAGTACGAAGGGGATTGATATTGGGCATGATCGGTCAACTGTCACGCTCACACCGAGCATTCAAAGTGACTAACTTCGGAATTTTTTAACTTGTTATAACTTACTTAATATACCAGCTAGGACAAGAATATGTGGTATATAGAATTTTTTTGTACTGTGACATAATCCTACCAAAAATGGGCCAGTCACACCTACTGTTTATAGTAGCTCCCATATAAAGTGCCTTTGCTTGTTTTAAATTGAAAGAGCTGTAACTTCGGCAATCTTCTGTCTGGAACAACCATAATAAACGCTTAGATTAATATGGTAGTCTGAAATAAGCTGTCATAAAATCAGCAAGCCACGCCAAATTCTTTCTGCGGTTCCCATACGAAGTAAAGGAAATTAAATTAACTTTCAAACTATTTAGCGTAGGACAATCATATTTAGCTATGCCCACTCTTTGTAGTTGCCCCCATACAAAATGACCGAATGGTTTTTGCCTAGATCAATCACAATTAACACTTAGATTGTGGTCGGAAAAAATGTGGCGTGAAAGCCACTGGAAATAATATATATATATATATATATATATATATATATATATATATATATATGTATATATATATATATATATATATATATATATATATATATATATATATATATATATATATACGACGTCAAAGAACTTCTTCACTTGTAAAATTCTTTTATCTGGTACAATTTTGTTAACATGCTTTTAAAAGTCTTCTAAATTTCTATTGTATGTAAGCTTTTTTCAAGCATTATTGTGGAATGCTTAGTCGATTGACTATTGGGAATTGTACTCGTATATTATGTTGGTGTGCCTTCCTCGTAGAAACACCATCATTTATTTGTATTGTTGTTTATATTTTCTGCTTTTTTATACCTTATGTACCATTTCTAAATCTATGCCTCCCTTTTTTGTATTATTTATTTACTATTTAAAGTGAGATAACAATAAAAGCAAAAGGTGAGGGAAAAGAACAATTATAATTACGGACTTTGCAAATAATTATAATTTTTATTTTTCGTTTTTCTCATTTGCTATGCTCCATGAATTTTAATAATAATAATGGACAATAATGATAATAATGGCGTTTGTTCATTAAAACAAGCCATATATTATTTTGTATTTTGTATTCTTTCCTTTTCTATAGTCATTTTCAATTGAATGAATAGAGAACTTTGTTGTTTTCTTGTTTGAAATCGTTGTGATAAAAACGCATGAGGCTTAAATTCAATTGAATTCGCAAATATTGTATAAATGTATATAGCTATCGATCCAAAATCATCTAGAATATTAATGATAATTGACGTCATTACTCAATTATTCGCATTGTACTTAATGGTATATACAAATACGTATATAAAAACGTACAAATCTCACCTAGACTTTTAAAGTGCTTTTATTAGCATAATAATTAAGTTGCTAATACAGGAGGCATACTAACTGATTGTAACATCAATTATAACAAACTAGATAAGTGTAGATACAATATCTTAATGTCTTTTTTTGTAATTTTTGCGAAAGTGTTAAACAGTAACACACTTTTAATTTGAATACATTGGCGTAATTTTGTAACTATCACGTTTTAGTCATTTAAAAGAAAACATTACAAAAAAAAAACGACACTTAAACTCCACTAAATGTTATTATATGAAAAATAACAAGTCTACTTGCCACATACAAAATTTATATAAAAAAATCCATTTTGTTAGCAATATATACACACTTTTTTGTACTAACAACACATGACAAATTCTACAATTTATATTTTTAAGAAAAAAACTACAAAACTAGAAAAAAAAAACAAATTTTGTTAATTATCTATTTAAAAAGTAAAATATAGGTAGAGTGAAAAAAACGCGAAAAGAAGGAAATACGATAAAAAGATATCTAAATAGAAGCAAATACAAAATAAATATAGGTATAAACGCTGAATCGTTGTTTTGAAGTTGAAACGATTTTTTGTTGATGATCAAATACACTATGTCCTTGAAATAAACATTTCAATGTCATAGCATTCGTTTGTATGTTATTATTATTTTTTTTTAGAGCTTTGTTTTTTTTATTTTAGTTTCGTTTTTTTTTTTTCTTCTACACACACATTAATGAGATGCTAATACAGTATGCAATATAAAATAGTAAACCAATAACAGCAACATCAATGATTCTGATAGGGATAGGTACAATGACAAAATGAACAAACGACAAAAAAAAAGAATTATATTAAAAACAATATTAGAAAGATTATTTCTTGAATTTTCAATAGTTTTTATACCCTGCATATACAAGGTATATTAATTTCGGTCAGATGTTTGTAACCACTTGCAGGAATTTCCGGAGATATAGAAAAATATATATATTCGTGATCAGCACCGCTTAAATTTTCGATTTAACGATGTCCGTCCGTCCGTCCGTTTATGTGTCTGTCATTTGGCTGGTTCGCACGATAACTTGGGCAAATATTGAACTCTTTTGACGAACCTGTAACCTATGATCCAAGGGTACGAAAGGGATTGATATTGGGCAAGATCGGTCAACTGCCACGCCTACACCGAGCATTCAAAGCGACTAACTTCGGAATTTCCGCTATAACTCTCTTAATATACCATTTAGGGTCTTAGAAATATGTTATACTGTTACATGAAAATGGTTCAGCCACGCCAACTGTTTATATGTAATAGCTCTCATACAAAGTGCCCGTACATGTTTTAAATTTCAACCGCTGTAACTTCTGAAGTTTTCTGCGTAGAGCAGCCATAATTGAAACTTAGATTAATATGGTAGTCGGAAAACAGCTCGCGTAAAATCAGATAGCCACGCCCACTTCTTAATGGAAATTAAAAAAAAAAACTTAAACCGCCATAACTTACGAACTATTCAGCGTAGGACAACCAAATTTAAGGTATGGATTAATATTGCAAAAAAAGTTAGATTTACAAGAGGCATGCCATGCCCACTTTTTATATACCACCCATACAATGCCTCGGAATTATCTTAAACTTTAAAACACCCATAACTTACAAAATAATATTCATAGTTCAACCATATTTTGGGTGTAGGGTAGTATTATAGGCAGAAATTATGCCTCAAAAATTGGTGAACCACGCCTACTTCTTAATGTAGCTCCTATACAAAGTACTGGAAATAAAAAAAAATGGATATGCAGGGTATAATTTGGTCGGCCCTAGCCGACTGTAAGGTATTTTTTATATTTATTTTATGTATGTTCTTTCCAAATTTATTTTATACTAAAATTATTGAATTATCGAGTGTTAATGATATACAATGTCTAGAAATAGAGGAAAGTTCCACTGAATGGATTAACTTGATTTTTAGTAAATAATAATGATAATAATAATAATGATGATAATAAATAATAATAATAATTATAATAATAATAATAAATATATTCATTGCTATGCTAATATTGATTATTTAAATGTTTGGTTGGAATGATAGAATAAAATTAAAGTGCATTAAAACTATGAGAAATACAGACAAAATGAATACAAATAATTTTGATTAGGCAAATCTGCATAAAAATTTCCTTCAGAATCACAGAAAAGATGTGAAATAATAATTCTACATATCTAAAAGCCTCGTTCGGTATTAAACGGCGAGGAGAGGTCCTCCCCAATTTTCGCTGTACAACGGGAGTTACGCACCGCCATTCTGCAAAGACGAATGAGCTTCGTAGGAATGCCAAGCTCAGTCATTGTTGTGTAGAGGTAATCCCTTACCGAACTGTCGAAAGCTTCTTAATAATCAACAAATAGATGGTGTGTGTCGATCTGTTTTTCATCGGTTTTCTCCAGAATTTGGCGCAGTGTGTAAATCTGGTGGTAGATTTACCAGGTCTGAAGCCACACTGATTAGGTCCACTCAGGTTGTTAAGCATGGGCTTCAATCTTTCACACAATACGCACGATAAGACCTTGTATGCGATGCTCAGGAGACTTATTCCACGGTAATTGGCACAAATTATACGAACTCCTTTCTTATGTACGGCACAGAGAACACTGAGCCTCCAACCATCGGGCATGCATATCATAAATAACAAATGATTCACATTAAGATTTGAATATTTCACACTTTCAAACCACAATGCACACAAAAAAATGAAGTATTAAAAATAAATTAGAGTAAAATTGTCAACAGCAAAAAGTAATTAGAGCGTGGTTGAAATATCAAAAGACACGTGGGCCAATAATAAATCAAAGTTGTACGTAAGTACTTAAAAAATAAATAAATAAATATGTGGCACTTAAAGCCCCAAAGGGCTCATTCTCTTCCATTACTGTTGTGCGTCTTAAATTTTGGACAGTATTAGAATGGACCTACTTATTTTAGACGGTTCCGAACGGCAGAACGCTTGTGACATCACTTTTTCTGAGCTTTGTCACAGAGTTCTTTTTTAGAAGCTTTTTCATGGCAAGTTGTTACTGTCGTAAGAATTGCCAATTGCTTGCCGACAGGTGGGTACCGTTCGAAAGAAAAATCTTTTCGATATTAAATTTGTTATGCATCAGCCGGGTATTGAACCACGACCTACAGATCAGAAGGCGAACACACTAACCACTGAGCTACGGCACCCACTTACGTACTTACCCACGTAAGTACTTACTACAAGCAAAAAGAAGGTAATTTTTGTGTCTCGATTTGATAATTTTACTTTCGACTTGATATGATATTATTTTTTATTATTTAAATATTTTAATGTAATTTCTTTTATTTGCAAAACTTGTTACGTGTTACATTATTTTATGCGCGTTTCTGTGAATTCTTTTTTTCAAGCTTCAATCTTCTTAGAATTCATTCTTACAAAAGATGCTGTTGTGTCATACAAGAGTACACTGTGTAATTCTTGCGTTTTTATTATTTCTTTAACTTTAAACGAATGTCAATCCATAAGAACAACGACAAAATATAAACAGGTTAAAATTTTAATGCTAATATGCACATGATTCATACATGTCCACATATTTGCATACTTCATTTTAACAGATTTCAAACGAAAAAGAAATGCTTTGTTTGTTATCTGTTATTTAAGTTTTTAATGTTTTTCTTTTTTTTTTCTTTCCATTGTATTTTGAAGTAAATATTTATATTTGCTGGTAAGACTTTCATGTGCAAATGTGTATAAGTAGGGGAAACGTCCGCAGGTAGAGATATTCCGTATAAGGAGACACTTGATTTCGTTTCGTATAATGTGTACTGATAAATCTATTTTGAGATGAATTAAATTGATTGAATTTTAGAAAACGTAGTCTTATTTCTATAGACTTTGCTTTTTGAATCTGCCGCATAAAACAAATAGGCTTCTGTTTCAGCAATTAGATCGTAATTGGACTCAATTCTTTTACACAAAACCTCTTCCAAGCTGCGGACCATTCCTCTATAATTGTAAAACTTGCAAAACCACTACAATAATTATAAATACATGGAACATATTTAAGAATATATATTTTAACAAATTTTGTCATGCAAAATTATTAAGTTAAATAGCAATCGTTTCTTGTGTTACAATGCAAAAGTGTGTAATATGCTATGTTCTTGAACTCTAACTGTTTGACTTTTGTAATCATTGTACAGCATCTAACAGCTGTTCGTGTTAAATATAAAGATGTCAAAAGACGTGTCACATTTTACACGAAATTTAAGTAAAACCAAATAAGAGGAAAAGGGAAAAAATTATGTCACACAGCTGAATGATTTTGTAACTAAATTGTTTGGTAATGTACACGTCTACACGTATTACCTAGATCTGTATACATATTTGTAACATATAATATATTATTATATATTATTATTGTTGTTATAATTGTGATGATATTGATGAATTTTGATATAATCATTTTTTAGTGATTATAATTAGATTATGTTCATATATATGAACAAATGAATACAGAATTCAGCTCATCGTATCATTTTTTTTATGCCTTTTTTTATTGTATATATTGTCTAATCGTTTTCATGTTTCTTCTCTTTTTTTTTGTATTACATAAATATATTATAGGTTTACCTATATGTTCCTATAGCTTGATATTTTTATGTATTGTATTTTCATGTTCATATGTTATATATGTGGTCATTATTTTTTCGTTCAAACTTCAATTAATTTTATTAAAGTTAAATGGAGTTTTGTTCATGTTGCTGTTGTTTTCGTATCTCATTATTATCATATTTAATACCTTTTACCAATGTTACATTCAATGAACGATTAAGTAGGTTAGGGTTAAATCTCTGGAAATCTTATTAAAGTTATTAAGTTTTTATTGCGCTACATATATACTTGTAAATATAATATATGCACATATTTAAACTTATTACAATATACACATAATTTTATAGCGATAACCACAAAATATATTTGTAATTGTTAATAATATTTAAATATAAAAAATATGGATTTTATAAACAGTAATACGAACAACGTAATTAAATAGTCTTCAATCGCCGTCAAGCAGCAATGGAACATTTTATTATTTGTACATATTACAATATTATATGATCTATCGTAGCTGTAATGGTGGCACTAAAAAGTATCAATTTTTTCCAATAAAAATCTCAACAAGACCTCAATAGATTTCCATTAATATCTATTCCATATGGACCATGGACAGTATTGGAAAGGACCTACTTAAGTTACTCGATTCCGAACGTAGTAACATCTTTATGACATCATTTTTTCAGCAGAGTTTTGTTACAGAGTTAATTCAAAAAACCTTTTCATGGCAAATTGTTAATGTTGTATAACGACAGGTGAGCGCCATTTTGAAAGAGTAATTGTTCTGCTTTTCTAAGAAAATACTGTTGAACTGGTCACGGCTAGGGTTCGAACTTCACAATACAAACTTTGTAATTGAGATATGGATTTTTGGTCGCAGAATCCGAAAGCAGTAATCGAATTTTCATCCTCACCCTCAAGTTTGTTTCGAAGCAAAAATGGCACGCAAAACTATCTGAAAAATGTTTTTTTCTATTAGTTTACAAAGAAATCAGAGTGTTATAGGGGAAATTTGACTTCTGAATTGATTCTGATTGAGTGACCAAAGTCGTAATTTTCTAGGGATTTTGGTTCCGAATACTGACCATGGTGAATTGGACTTTTTTTCTTAGTAGAACGAAAATATTCAAGACCTTATGTAATTTTTTATGATTTCGTATACAATTTCAAGTCCTTTTTACTTTCTTTGCATCAGCATATTTTCTAAATAAACAATATTAAAAAAAAAAGAAAACGCCGTTCACTTTTACCACTCCACAAAGATGATTCATTCTTTAAATATTATTGAATTTGTTCGTATTTATTAATATTGAGTCTAATAAGCATATGTGTTAAACAATAAAATCAACCAACAAAAAATCAAAAACTCAAAACTTGTTTTCATCTTTAATTGTAAATTTTATTCTTTCATATCTCCTGACTTCAACTAAAATTATATCACAATCATTAATTAATAGCACAAACAAACAAAAAATGCATATCGAATACGTTCTATCGATATTGTGAATTTTATGGTTTCTTGATGTTTTTTTTTTTTTGCTCTCCGTAAATTTCCACCTAAACAGCTAAATTAATTTGTTGACTTCCTCGTTTCTTTGTCTATTTATTTAGCATTTTAATTTATTGATTTTCATGAATCTTGCTCTTGTAACAGCTTATATACCTTTATAGCTTTTATTTTTATTTCACTTCATTTTGCAATTATTTAAACTTATAAATATTTATGAGATAAAGTGAAATTTTTGTGTGAACTTTTTGATATGTACATATATTAGAGGGTATTTGAAAAATATTCGATTTCATGTTGTGTATGTGTCTGTGAATTTTTATTATTTTTGTTATTATTTTGTTTGGTCACATGCCTTTGCGTTTAATTAAGTAATCTTTGAATCACATTATTGTTTCTTTTTGGTGCAAATAAAATTCACTTTTGTTATTGTGTTATAGTCGAAGGTAACATTCTAGAAATAAATTTAATTTGAGGATATTTTTTATTGTTTACATATATTTATAAATAAGTGTCAGAGAAGAAAATCCATATACTAACTTTAATTAGATATGAAAATCATTAAATCAGTCAATTACAACAGCCACAACCAATTATTTATAAAGTTAAAATTTATTAGCATGTACTCAAGTGAATCTGATAATAACCCTACAATTTAGTAAATTTCCGATAATATTGCATGCATACACATACATATGTGTATAAAAGGGTGTGTACATTAGGGTGTATAAAAGTTTTGTAGGTGATGCTGGCAATGAAGCATTACGTATCTATGTACTAATTGAGGTAGTCGTTTCTGCAATTTCTATAATTTCTCGTCTAAGATTTTGTCTTCGTTTCCTACTTTAGTATTTAAATGTTGTCCTCTCGAACAATTTGTTCACCGCCCTAATATAAAAATGTGATAAAAAATGTGCATGTCAGAAACAATCAACGATACATACTAGCACTACACAATCAGTATTAATGAGTGGTTTTTTATTTTTTTATATAATCAACTGACGTGAATATGAATAACTTACAATATTAGTTGATGTAAATGTGCGGTCATGAGCAATTTATTTACATGTTCAAGGGTAAATCAAAACTTACCGTATGTTAATAAGATTCGCGTTCGAGTATGTGTGTATGCCAAATTTCATTTCTTTCTAGATCAAGGTTCACGTGTACTTTCATGCATTATTTTTGTAATAATATATTTGCTTGGCACGTAAATTGTTGCTGTTAGTGATTAAAATAAAAATAAATAATAATTATTAATATATTAAACTGATGATGATGGCGGTGATCATACCGATGACATCAGCTCTACACAATACATGTTTATCTGACTTTCCCAAAGACTATACGCACAGTAAAAAATGATAAATAGTTTACTTCTAATTCCAGTTCAATCCAGTGCTCTCGCTCCATGTTTTAAGTAGTTTTGGTTTGAACACAAAACCAAAAAAGTATTAAGAAGTATTCTCACTCTCAATTACATTTAATATACTTTCAACTTTAAAATTTTTAGTTTAAAATCAAAACCAAAAAAGTTTTAAGCAGTTTTATATATTTAATATTTAATTTAAACCATGCCTATGTGCATTTGATTGAAATTGCCAATCCTGAAAGTTAAGAATTCTCAACGAATGAAACAATTGCATGAAGTAAGTAATCTAAATTTTTACTCAAATTTTGTGAAAGTTAATTGTATTTCTTTGCAGTTGTGGAACAATTAAAAATCCATTCCGGTTTTGCAATAACATTGAGAGATTGCGACTGTCTATAATTTATATGTACATACTTATATACTAATAAGTATATGCTAATATATTCTATACCAATATAATTTTATTTTATTTCAAATAAAATGTAATAAAATAATAAAATTGATTCCAGAACAGTATTAAATCTATTCCAATTTTTTGGTAGATTCAAAACCATTTCAGTTTTCTTCTAAAACCCCAAAAAGTATGCAATTTAGTCCCATGGCTCATTCTTAAGAAGAAAATCTTCTATATATTAATTCCAAATATAGAATACTTACTCTCTCAATTATCTCTATCTTTCTCTTTTCTAGCTTAAATCAGTATGGTTTTATAGTAATACTCTCTGGCATTGTTATATATAAAAATTCAACTAATTTTTTTACTGTGCATTTGTGCAACAGTTCGTAGGAACTCTTCTTTACTTCTTTACTTATTTACTTAACAAATATATTACACTTTGCTATAAAATAACAAAAGAATTTAATAAACCTTTTCAATGACCTATTAAAGCTTGTAGGCCCTATCGAATATACTTAATACAAAACTATGTATAAAAAGCTTCGTATACTCTAATTTCAATTTACTATTCAAAACTAGTTATTATGTCAAAAAAAAAAAAAATAAATAAATAAATAAATATGTGGCACTTATAAGCCCCAAAGGGCTCTTTGACCAAACTTATCTTCCATTATTATTGTGCGTGTTAAATTTTGTACGTATTAGAAGGGACCTACTTATTTTTGCCGATTCCGAACGGCAGAACTCTTGCGACATCGCTTTTTCTGAGCTTTGTCATAGAGTTATTTTAGAAGTTTTTGCATCGCAAATAGTTACTCTGCCGGAAGAATTGGAAAGAGAGAAAACAAACCAACCTTAATCTTTAATTTTCAACTTTTTACTCATTTTTCGATTTTAATAAATTTTTATGTACTATTATAAAATATTTACATTTCGAATAAGAAAACTATTTTCTGATTGAAATCGATTGCCTATGCGGCTGCTCTTTATAGAACATTTCGCTACAACGTTCTTTTTTAATTGTCACTTTTTTGATTTAATGGTGGAATAAAAATCAAGTCGAACACATTTTCCAACAATATCGAAATTTCTTTTATATATAAATGAAATGTTCAACATTATTATCATATAATAATTGTTTTCAATAATATCGAATATCTAATTCCTAAAATTTTATGTTCAACATTATTTAAATTTTTGATGGCAATAATGTCGAAACGGGCCATCAGGTCATCGATTTTTTGGCAATTATTTTTTCGACATTATATAGTCGTTAGGCCAATATTAAGCAGGCAGTCACAGCTATGAGTTGTTGTTGTTTTCAATACAAAATGAAGATCTTTATACAGTGAAGTGGAGAGTAAAATTTTTCGCAGAGAATCACGTAATGTATGCATATCAGTAGGCCATTCAGAGAGTCATAATATTATTGACTACCTGAGTAACAAAGCACCTAGCGGTCTTCTGTTCAATTTCACCCATTCAGCACTGCTATATTTGAAAAAGATAAAAACCAATTAGTATTTTATGAACCAAAGACTATATTATTTTATAGAAAACTGAAAAGGATTCAATTATATTTGTATGGATTTCAAACAAAATATTTTAATCGTCATTCAGCCTTTTCCTTATCAAAATACTTGTTTATTAATTAATGAGAATGAATGTTCGAATCCTGGTACAGGCAATTGAACAACCATCTTTTAGACAAACTCAATTTGTTATTGTTTATACAGTGCCCACCAATCGTTAGGTAATCGGCAATTCCTCAAACAGCAAACAAAAAGCTTTCAAAAAAGCTCTGCGACAAAATACACTAATACTATCTAAATGTAACATACACAATACTGACTGGAAGAGAGTTGTATAATGCAAATTTTTGTTTAACTTTATACAAATTTATTTCCAAATCAAAACACCAACTTATTAATCTCTCTCAATGGAATATGGTTGTTAGACATGCAAAGAATAATTAATATACATACCTACTCGTACATATGAATTTAATTTGAAATCAAATATAAAATTTTAATTAATCGAAAACATAATATTTATCTAATTACGTAATATAAGTATAGATACGCTATAGGTGCAGCAAGAGAAATATGTTTACCAAATTGTTTTTATTCGAAATAGACAATCATTACATAATTTCTTGGTAATAAGTACATACATACATACATATGCACATATTTGATGTTTGTTGGTGGCATGCCCAAAATCAAAACGAGAAACATCCCAAAAAAGGTTAATGTACTTACATAAGAAATTCAAGACAACCAAAACCAAAAACAAACAAACAGCAAAAGCAGTCAATAAACTTTTTTTCACAATTCGTTAATTCATTTCACAAAAGAAAAAGAGAAAAGGAAAAAGAAAACAAAAATTAATATAAAAAATAACGATAAAAGGCGCTGCTGGTGCAAAACAAAATTGTACATTCATTTTTGTATGATGATGTTGTATTCGCAAGAACAGCAACAATAGTAAATAAACACCTTAAAACAATTAAGGAATGCTGGTGCAGCTAATGCTACTGCTGCATGTACTGTTAGAGATCGATCTTGTATGAATTGGTCAAATGGACATTGTTTTTGTTGTTATTGCTATTATACCTGCGGTATCTTAAATCAAAACGACTGCTTAAAATGCTGTTTGAAACACCAATACTAATAATGATGTTGTTAATCATGCCGATCATGATATTAACGATGATGACGGTGATGATGTAATGTCTTCCATAAAAAGGAAGCTTCACGTAATCCCATAATAACGACAAAGAAAAGTGAGAAAGACAAAAAAAAAAGCTGCATTGCACATGTTTTAACTTATCACGCTTGTTGATGCACCTACAATAGATGCCATTGCATAATAGTCATACGTGCAACAAAGTAGTACATTCGTTTGCAATATTTACTAGGAAATAAGTTAGCTAGCACATACAACTATTCGTATATATGATATATAAGCAATGAAAATATGATTACATTGTTATGTTATGCCTACAACTTCATTACGTACGTTGCACATGGCAATGTACGACCAAACGACTCATCTCACAAGCAACCCAGAACAAAAATGTGTTTTCGCAACTTCCTGATTTTTTTTTACTAATTTGTAAATACGTTTTTAATGTTGCTCAAATTATAGGCATTTTTCCACTTAACTGATTTGGATTGTTGCAGGTATTTTTTTTTTGCTTTTTTTTTCTTGTAACAATTATGTGCAATTTATTATCGTAACACTAAAATATAATAAGATCGGCCAAGCATTAATAGCTAGGAAATACATTGCATGCTTCCTGAAATTTAACAAATATAATACAATACATACTCATGCTTTATTTCCATTTTATGTTTATTGTTTTTTTTTTTTAGGAATTACCACGTGCCGAGGCTCTCATGGGTAAAGAAAGTAACGATGAAGTCGATTTACAAAATTTAGATAAGGGAGAGCCGCCAGTACAAAAGGTTGAAGTAAAACATCAAAGTGCTGCTGCTCCTGTTTCACCAAATACCGCAACCGCCGACGAGGAGACCAATGATACTGACAATTCCTATTCGGACAGCGAAGAGACCGATGAAATGCAAAAATATCCAGGCAAAGTTCCACTTGAATTAGATTTAAGCGATTTGGCTGCTGCACTGTTGCAAAATAATAAAAGGTTAGTTCGGTCTCGAAAAAGAGAGCCCCCTAATTTGGTATAATCACATATTATTCTACATTCTAGATCACGCATGAATTGTGTTGTTGAACGTAAACATGCTGAAGAAATTGTCGACTCCCCATCCAAGACTGTTGCTTTGCCCTTCGGCATGAATTTGACTACCGATCCCAAGAAGGCACGCATCACCGGCGAACGTATCTCCATCTATTGTGAGGGTGGTAATGAGAACAAGGACCATGATGGCCGTGACTCTGGCAGAAATAATAACAATCGTGAAGAGGAAGATGAAACTGAAGAGGATGCTGAACCAATTCGGCCAATGTTCATCCCATATCAACGCATCCCCATACCGTTCGGTCGTATGCCACAACAATTCCCATTAACACATATGCCTCAACGTATGATGCCACCAATGCAACAACAGATTCAACAGATTCAACAAATGCAACAAATTCAACAGATGCAACAAATGCAACAACAGCAACAACAGCAACAACAACAACCAATGATCCGTCAAATGTTACCGCCATTCCAACAGTTGCCGATGCGCCCACCAATGCCCCCGCAAATTATGCAAGCACCCCACCCAGAGTCACAATCTCAAAACATGATGGAAGGACCACAACAGCAAACTGTTCGCATTCATGTACAACAAATTCCATTCCGGGAAATACATGTCGCCGATGATGTTCCTGTTCAAATACCAGCGCAGCACCAAGAATTGCCACATATTCAGGTGAGTCTAAGTGCACTCGCGATTCTACACCATTTCCAATTGTAAATGAGAAGGCGTCAAATGAAAACAAGAATGGGTCAAATGAAAATGAGAATCTCAGTTTTATTACATAATTACATTAAATACATTTTTTTTGTGCCCACGGGCATATCGTGATGGGTGATTGCATCCACATGTAATGATTATGCATATTGAAATGCTCTTGAGCAGTCTCCTCCTGTAATAGTGGCCTTTGCATTATCCACGAACTTTTCTATGTAAATACTGCATTCGCTGCTCCTCTATATTTAGCCCATTTACACGTGGGTTTAATTATTTCGCATTTCCATTTGACGTTTTCTCATTTTTATTTGACGCTTACACCTTTTCAATTGATGCTTTGTGATTTACAATGGATTACTCTTGTTTTCAATAGTCGCTTTCTGAATTATAATTGACTATTCGTATTTTCTACTGACGTTCACGCATTTACAATTGATACTATAAATTTGATAGATACTAAGAGCTACAGGGAACCTAGGCCTAACAAGGATTCTTTTAAACTTGTTAAGAGTGTTAAATTTACATCGCACTAGAAGTGTCCTACTTTCAGTATATGAGTGTGCTGCCTCTTCAAAAAGCGCTTTAAAAAAATAGAGTTTAAACTTGCCATAAAAACCAAAAATCGAATTAAGCCGGATCTAATTGGCTTGTCCAGCCACCTGATTTCGCTAGCTATTATTACTATGTCATTATCGCCATAGAGCTTTTGGTTGAACCCTATTAGGTACTTACCACCAATGCAAATAGGCCCACAGATAAACTAAAATTTGCCGAAAGACCGAAAGAACTCGATTTGTATAATTTTGAAAATCATTTAACTTACGAATGGTGTTCTCTTCAACCTAAACTTATTGGTAGGTATTTCGCTCGTAAAAATAGCAAATTTTCTCCATATATGAAGGGTGAGCCATTACCATTCTCTATATTACCCGAATGACAGAGTCCTGGTGACAACGCTTTTTTCTGATCTCCTTGTAGTGGAGTACGTATTAAAAAAAAATATTCCATGTTATTTCAGATTCAACGTTTGCCCTTGGGTTTGGCATTACAGCGTGCCGGCATCACACCTGATGATTTGCGCAATATCCAACGAATGGCCGAAGATCGCATTACCGATGAATTACGTCGTATGGCCGCTGAGGAGGCAGCTGAATCTGTTGAGAATAACAGCAATAGCGGAGAGGAAGACGATACCGCCGAAGTACGCAGCTCTATGTTAGTCTCCAATGAACAGCAGCAACAAAAACCACAACAACAACAACAACAACAGGCACAACAACCACAGCATGTACTACAACGTGTAGAAATGCCAGAAGCACGTTCCGAGCAAGAACCACCACAGCGCCTTATATTGCAGCCATTGCCTGAGCAACCTCGTGACACAATGACCCCACCAATGCCCGATCAGCCACAATCACCGATGATGCAGTACGGACGTGCTGCATTCGGACGTAGTTTGGCTCAGCCTGTGCGCATACCAGTGCCAATGATGCAAGCGCAAGCTGATATGTCACATGAATCTGTGGTAGCTGCAGCACCTGAATCAGAGAGACCACACTGTAAGTTTACAATTTGATATTACAATTACAAACTCATTTATTATTTCTTTTTCTTTTCGTTTTAGTCGTTCAACCACGTTCTGTTTAAACAACACCTAAGCCTGTGATTGCTGCTGCTACCGTTTGTTTCATATTTACTTTTCCGTGTATATTCAACTATATATTTCAATACCGCACCCTCTTCCATTCGACTAAACTCTCAATTGTACCTATATAGAAAGGAAGCAGCCGAAACGCCAAAAATATTATTTCTATTGTTACACCCCTTTTCTTTTATCGGACTTTTATCTATCTATGCTACTGAACTTAAGTAAATAACTGGCCAACATTTGTTTGTTGTTTGCAACATGGCTTCACTCTGTTAAGTAATAAATTCATATATTTTTGGCATTACATGCATATAAGTATGTAACATATGTACAATATCTATGTATGTATGTATTTATATGTGCGTGTATCATCTAATACGCACATATAAAACTCGACAATAAAATACGAAAAATATAATTCTTTTAATTGTTAACTAAAATGAAGAAAATCATTAAATTTTATTTAAATTGCAAATACATACAACACAGCATTAAAAAACAATTTTTGAGAAATTCATATTTTGAGAATTGTTCAAAATCGAAAAGTTCTACAACAAAAACAATAAATGGAAATTTTATTTTTGTAAATAAATTAAATATGTTTAACTACTTATGTACATATGTACGTGATTGTGTATTTTCATTTGTTTTCTCTATTTCATATCTTAACATGTTACTTGGCTAGTTTTATGCTAGTTAGTTTATATGTAAATGTGTATAAGATGAACAATTTGTAAGTAGTAGGTACACTCACTTTCGTAAATGGAGGTAAAAGTACCTCATTTCATTTCTATAATAAAGAGTGTATTGGAAATTTTCAATTTAATAAAAATTATCAAAATCAATTTATTTCTACAACTATATTCTGTATTTGGTTGGGTAAGGCTTCCGAACACATTGCATATCTTTTTCAGTATGTGAGCGTTGAAGGATCAGAATATTCAAGCGCTAATATTCTAGCTGGGGCGACTAGGGCGACTAGGGATGTACATTTTTTCGGTTTTTACGATTCCGGGATTTTCGTAATATCGTTATTACAATCCCGGGATTAATGCCGGGTTTTAGATGTTCATAATTTTGTTACAAAATAACTCGAAAAAAATTACATCAATATTGTTTAAGAAACGCTCCTACCAAATAATAAATAAATGGGTTTTAAATATATATTTTTATTTAAGGGGTTACACCACTGTAGAATTTTCAAAAAATGGGAAAATTTTTTTTTATCTTAAATAGTCATTAATAGTCTCAAAAATAATATACTAAAGGATGGAAGGCGGGAAAAATGTCTAAGTGTCTGAATTTCGAGTTTTGCCGCAAGAGGTGTGAGGTATTCTCCGAGCACCTTTAAACTTTAAACGCGTTTTTCTCGAAACCACTTTTTTTGAGCTGGCCGGAAACATAACTCGAACAAATCTTAACCGATTGATTTGAAAATTTTTACAATACATTTGAAATCGTACGTAGGGGTTTTTTGAAATAGTGCATATTTTTTTTATTGATAAACAATTTTTTGACGAATTTTTAGGTGAAATTTCGAACTTTTTCTTCAAAGGGTCGCCATTTTTCGAAAAATCAATTAATCCAAAAACCCCTACGTACGTCTCTTGCTATTGTAATATGGAATCAAAAAATATTCGGTTTTTTGTTCCAGGTCGAAAATTGCGGGCACTAGGTTTCCGGCCGTGGCACAGCCGCCATTTCGTTTTTGAATCGCTTAATTGTTTTTTGGACTTCAAGATTGACATTAAAAAATACTTTTTACAGAATTTGAATATCTCCTTTTGTTTGGCCTACGAAAAATCCCAAAATATGCCCCTTAAAGTGAAAATTATTTCATTAGTGACAAAACAAGAGACAATGGTTAAATTTATAGTGAATACATATCTAACAAAGTATATTATATATGGTAAAATCTCGATGCAAAAAAACTTAAAATCAAATGCATTTTGTGTTTGAGAGAAGTTCGAGTAAGAAGCGGGAAGCAGTAGGCTTTAATACATACCACAGTGATCAAAAAGTTCCCGGAATAACTACCGTGTGGCGCTCCCATCGTTCCAATTTGAGTTCTGTTTTTTTTTTTTTTTTAAGTTGGTACATCTGTTGTTGATATTCCCTCTAAATTTTAGCGTCATAGCTTGAGATTTGCAAAAGTTACGTAGCTAAAAGTACATCTATCTCTGTGTGTGTTGTCGATTTTTTACAATCAATATTATGCAAAAAAGAGAGCGTGTTAACGTCGCAAAAAAAAATGATTTGCGAAGCTGAATCCGATCCCACATTCATCAAAAGGATCATTACTGGAGACGAGAAGTGGGTTTATGAGTACGACGGAAAGAGACCAGAATTATGGGCAGACACCCTCGCGGATTTTGCACCATGATAACGCACCGTCGCACAGTGCCATCATTATTCGTAATTTTTTGATGAAAAATGCAACAAATACCACCCAACAGCCACCGAATTCACCTGAGCCACCTTCAACTGAGAGGAAGTAATGGAAAAATCGCAGGAAGCACTGAGATAGATGTACTCTTGGCTACGTAACTTTTGCAAATGCCAAGCTATGACGCTAAGATTTAGAGGGAATACAACAGATATACAACAGATGTACCAACTTAACAAAAAAAAAACAGAACTCAAATTGGAACGATGGGAGCGCCACATGGTGGTTATTCCAGGAACATTTTGATCAAGGTGATATTCATGTATGTTAAAATAAAAAATCAAGTAAATCAATGCAAATTTTTAGAACAGAGTCATACATACAGTGGCTCACAGCTTATTTCGTACAGTGTATATATTTTTATGTACATGGCTGTAACATCGAAACTAAAAAACTTATCGATAAGTTTTGAATGTAGACGTCTGTGTATGTGTTTAATAAACCTAATAAGAAAACGGGGAACCCCAAAAATTTTTCTTTTTGTTATGCAAGAGAGAAAAACTATTGATCAGCTGATTTTCAGCTCACATCTTATTTCGTACACAAACTTCAATGTAAGTAAGTTTCATTCTGCCGCGCAGTTACAAAGTTTTTTTGAATTGTATGAGTTTTTGGACCTTTTTAACTATTATAACAATTTTTATTATTATTATTTTAAATAGTTAAAGTGCTGTAAATTAAACATTTAGCTTTATGGGTCATCGTACAACGATGGAACAGCGTAAACTGGTAATTAACCATTTTAGGAAAGGTCAGAGTGTGCGAAAAATTGCTGAAATGACAAATTTAAGTGCCTCAACTGTCCAATACATCATTCAACGCTTCGTTCGCGAAAATCGGTTGGAGAACAAGGGCAGAGAAGCACCTAATAAGATTTTCAACGCATCAGACGAGCGTTATATTGTACGAAAAATTAAGAAAAATCCAAAGTTATCCGCTCCGAAGTTGGCTGCAGAGGTTCAGCGTGAAATAGGAAAATCATCCAGTGCTGAAACTGTCCGACGTGTGCTGCGCAATCATGACTTGAACGGTCGAGTAGCCCGAAAGAAACCATTCATTTCGAAAATGAATATACAACGCCGACTTGACTTCGCCAAAGAGCATATTATTAATACTCCTGCGTTCTGGAATACCATTATTTTCGCGGATGAGTCTAAGTTTAATATTTTTGGCTCGGACAGAATGTCATATGTTTGGCGTAAAGCTAATACCGAGCTAAACAAGGAGAACCTTAAGCCCACAGTGAAGCATGGTGGCGGTAGCGTGATGGTTTGGGCCTGTATGTCAGCAGCCGGAGTAGGTGAATTGGTTTTTATTGAGGGAACAATGGACAAAATAAAGTACCTCGAGATTCTGAAAAACAATTTACTTCAAAGTGCAGACAAACTGGGTTTGCGGGAAGAATTTCGGTATTACCAAGATAATGACCCAAAACATAAATCTGGGATTGTGCAATCTTGGCTTATTTGAACTGCTCACACTTGATGTCTCCACCACCACAGTCACCTGACATGAATGTGATTGAAAATCTTTAGTCTATTTTGGACAATAAAATAAGAACACACAAGATTTCTAATAAGCAAGACCTAAAGAAGGTACTGATGGAGGAATGGAAAAAAATCACACCAGACATCACTCAAAAATTGGTGGATTCAATGCCAAGTAGACTCCAGGCTGTCATTAACGCTAAGGGATGTCATACTAAATATTAAAATCAACTTACTTTGTTTTTAGTTTGAACTTAAAGAGACTGTACGAAATAAGCTGTGACATGAATTTTCCTATTTTTTTCTTATTTTATTTTTTTATAGTGTCAAAAACTAAAATTTTGAAAAAGTAAATTTTGGAAAATAAAAAACAAACCTTCCTTTCAAAAATGGCATTTATATTTTGTTCAAATTTTTGCTATATTAGGAATTACGACTGCAGCAATTTTTAAACTGTCACTGTACGAAATAAGCTGTGAGCCACTGTATGTATGTATTACTTTTTATATTAAAAAGAAACAAAAACCTTCAAACAAATCTTACTTACTTACTTATGTGGCCATAACAACCGAATATCGATTTAGGCCGAAAATAACATGCTTCGCCAGCCATCTCTGTTCTTCGCTAGCTGGCGCCAGTTAGAAATTCCAAGCGCCGTCAGGTTCTCCAGTACTTGGTCTTTCCACCTGAGGTTTGGTCTTCCTCTTTTGCGTCGTCCTCCAGCGGGTTCCGAATATAACACCTTCTTAGCTGGAGCGTGTTCTTCCATTCGCTCGACATGACCTAGCCAGCGCAGCCGCTGGATTTTGATGCGCTTTACTATGTCAATATCGGCATACAGCTCATGGTTGTACCTTATTCGGTACTCGCCACCAACGCAAATAGGTCCAAAGATCCTGCGTAGGACTTTTCTCTCGAAAACCCCAAGTATTCGCTCATCCGAGGTGGAAATTGTCCAGGCTTCAGCGCCATATGTTAGGACAGGCATGATGAGAGACTTGTAGAGTGTAGTTTTCGTTCTTCGAGAGAGGGCTCGACTTCTCAATTGCTTACTCAGCCCAAAGTAACACCTGTTAGCAAGAGTTATCCTACGCATGATCTCCAAGCTGACGTCATTACTGCTGTTAATGCTGGTTCCAAGATAGACAAAGTCCCTTACTACTTCAAAAGCGTAGTTGTCAACAGTGACGTGCTGTCCAAGACGCCGGGACTCTTTGTTTGTTGACACTAGATACTTCGTCTTGCCCTCGTTCACCGTGAGACCCATCCGACGCGACTCTCTTTCCAACTCTGAGAATGCTGCACTGACTGCTCGCGTGTTCATGCCGATTATGTCAATATCGTCGGCATACGCTAACAGCATGACACTTTTGTTGAAGATAGTGCCATTATGTCGTAGATCAGCAGCTCGTATTATTTTCTCCATAATAAGATTGAAGAAGTCGCACGATAACGAATCACCTTGTCTGAAACCCCGTTCGGTATTAAACGGTGCGGAGAGGTCCTTCCCAATTTTCACTGCACAACGGGAGTTATGCAGTGTCATTCTACAAAGTCGAATGAGCTTTGCAGGAATACCGAACTCAGACATTGTGGCGTAGAGGTAATCCCTTACCGGACTGTCGAAAGCGGCTTTATAATCAACAAATAGGTGGTGTGTGTCGATCTGTTTTTCTTGGGTCTTCTCCAGGATTTGGCGCAGTGTGAAAATCAAACAAATCTATATTTGCTAAAAAGTTATTACATATGTATATTCAACTAATGCAATTTGTAGTTAATTGCATATAAAGCACAAAGTACATTTAGTAACACAATTAACAAGAAAAAATTTTTATATTAAAATGTAATAACTTAGTCTTACTTTACAGACTTACAGATATATTACGTACATAGTAAATTAGCGCAGTGGTTAATGCGTTGGCCTTCTGATCTGTAGGTCGTAGGTTCAATCCACGGCTTAAGCACAACTTTAATATCGAAGAGATATTGGCAATTCTTCCGGCAGTAACAAGTTGCATTGGAAAAGCTTCTAAAAGAACCCTGTGACAAACCTCAGAAAGAGAGATGTCACAAGGGTTCTATCATTTGGAACCGACTAAAATAGGTAGGACCCTTCTAATAAAAATTTAACACAGGCAAAAGTACTCGAGGGGCTTATAAGCGCCATTTTTTTGTTTGTTTTGCATGTCTTGACAGTTAAATAACCCCAAACATTATTAAAAACGGTCTACAATTTCACATAGTTGTAACAAATATCGCTACGAATTTATACCGATATACCATAAGTTATCGTCGCTGTGTCTTCAAAAGTAACTATATTTTTTATAATTTCTCTGTATTACTGTTGAAAAATAATCTAAGAAAATATTTAACTATTTAAAGTGTTGTCTTCTAATCTAGATCTGAATCAATTGCATAATAAACTGCCGATGAGAAACTATAACCCAGCTGATTTCTACCACAAACACAAAATGCTGCTTTTTTCTATAAAAGGGGATTTTTCTGTCTTCATTTCATATGCTACGTAAGAAATTACAAATCCCGAAAATTCCGTGATTGTTGACATATAAGCCCAGAATTTTCGGGACTCCCGGAATCCCTACTAGCGACGTAATTAAAATATTTGTGTTGCTATCATATTTCAACAATATGAGAATAATATAAAGCGTTGTATGGTTGTCTTGTTATTTTTAAAATGATATAGATATGCTATTGAGCTAATCATAGCAGTGACTTTCTATTAGAGCGATACAAAATAAGAAGACAGGTGGTGCTTTCTTTGCTGTAGCGTAGTGTGAGAAATTGCAGAAAATTAAAAACCAAACCAAATTGAGTACCAAACAACTGGAAAGGTTGGTTTCACGGATGGAAGAAAATCCAACTGTATTTAATGAAATTAACAATAGCGCTATCCTTTATCAAATGAATACCATAATACCAAATGCAGATTCGTTCGATCTTTCGACCACAGCCGAAGATCGAATTCAACTCGTAATAAGAGCCAAAATCTCATAGCACCTCTCAAATTGGTTACAGACTTATTTAACGTACAAACTTAGCTGGCCAGTACAATGTATAATATTTCATCAGTTGCTTATATTACTGGCACCAGTTAGTAATCCAACAAGAGCGGGAATGGAGCGGCTGGATTTTGATGTGCTTAAAAAGTTTACACTTTCCTCTATTTGCCATTTAACTTTCCAGTTAACAGAGGTTTTGTTCTTTTGAAATTAAGATAAATGGGCGTTGTTTCAAAAAAAAAAAAGTTTTTGTATAGTTCCGATAGTTCTTCAAATAAAATATTATTTACTTTTAGATAAAATGTTTATTCGTTTATCGTTTCGTTCAATGTTCTTCCTTTTGTCGTATCTTGTTTCTATAATTATTATTTGTAAATTAATTTATATTAGAAATTAATTTTAATTCTACTTATTTAAATACAACTACTTCATATTATGTAGGTATATGTACAACTTAGCAATGTGAAGCCTTATTTATGATGTTATTATTTATGGATAAACAACCAGAGTGATTATGATGTTTTCTGTGAAATAACTAAGTATCTCACACAAATTAAACTACATTATTTTAAAATTCATTCTATATCATGTTAGAATGTACGTACTTGTATATTCGATTTGTGCATACTCACATTCACATACTTATACGTTTCAATGAAAATTCGCATTCATGATGACGAAAATTAAATTAAAGCGTGGGCATTGGGAGACATGCATACACACTATTTGATATGAGCTACAAGAAAGTATTACAGCATAACAAAAATTATTAAAGCAAATATTTAAAGAAAATATCAGAGTGATGTAATGATATTTTGTTTGTAATAAGAAAATACAATTTGGCACTACAAAAAATGCCACACAATAATGATTTTCTTAAATACATAATTCTAAAATATATACATAATCGACATAATCATGTTCTATTCGTGTATATAATTACATATTATGAAATCGCTATTGTACTTTGTAACATACATTGGAAAACATATTACAACTGAAAATCTAGAATAGGTCTAATATAGTTTCCTGTTGTCTTCTAACGACACTCCCACATTAAGTGCTTATACTTAATGGCACAACGAAACCAAAGAGCATTTTTATTACGCATAATATTCCATCATAGTTCGATAAGCTTCGTCTTTCGGATTTTATGTTACTCTCCATCATTGTTTTTGCTGCTGTTGTTAGTAATCGAGCATAATGATTCTCTATCCATTCTCACATTGATGACCTTCACAATTTCCCCAAAATATACAATTGCCTACGCCACTGTAACATATCAGAAAGACTGCCGTCAAAAAGACTAAACTGCATATAGTGCATGGCTTGCGTTCAAGAAAAAATCCAATGAGATAAAGTACGATAAACATAACGTGTGTTTCCATGAGTGCAGGATTCGTTGGCTTCGGTATTAGTAGCACCGGCAACAGGCATTGCAAACAATACATAATAGCGACGTTATAGTTCTGTTTTGACTATACAACTTACTATTATTTAATATAAACGTTTAAATTGGCTGTGTTATCGATTGCCACACATACGTACGTCCACACGACTGCTTGTTGTCTTCATTCACGTATCACTGACTTTTAATTACCATCTGTTGATTTATTTTTTAAAATTTTGTGTTTTACCAATAGTAGTTTGCTATTGTCCAATTGATTTCAATATGTTCTTGAAGTTTGGAAATAATTAAAAATCTCATATAGATGATTATTGAAATTCTGACAAAAAACAATTCCTAATGACAGTGATGAGTTAGTGATATGAAAACTGAAATGAGTAATGCTGGTACTCGAGTATTATGGTTCCATTACAGGTCACATAATAAATGAAGAAAAAAAATGAATTTCTGGAATTGCGTCATTTTTTCAGCGGCATGTTTGTTGCTTGCTATAAAATTAAGTGAAACGGTAGAAAGAAAGAAAACAAAAAAAGTGGTGTATGTGATAATTAATGTGTGATGGTAATTAATGGTATTTATTATAAAGAAAAGTAAAATTGTTTGAGAATTAATAAAAAAATGTATAAAATATGGTTATTGTGATAGAGAGTGGTTTGCAATCGTCAAATAGCTAACAAATCAAAGCGATATTGAGAAGGAATGAAATGTAAACAAATCGAAAAATCAACTGTCATCGTAAACAACTGTCACAAACTTTTTTCTAAAATTCCATTACAAATACAACAATCGGTAATTACGGGACCTGTAATAATTATATCATGAGTTTAAGCAAAGTAAACTAAGTAAGCTAATAGCCGAAGAATACTTTGTTCCTTTGCATTAACGGGCCCCATCAATACGTTTCACAGCGGATACATATGTTTTTTTAAGCGTATTATATAATTTCAAATTTGTATACATTTAGTGTTTGATTTTTATGAAATTGTATTTTATTTAAATGAAATATGTGTATAGCACTTTTATTATACATTCAATAACTATTTGAACATCCATTTAATGCAATATTTAATATTTTTTAAATTTTATAATAATTTAGTTTGCCTCACGTACGCTAAAGATAAAAGTTGGCCATCTTTTATACTTTGCGTTGAAGGACACGGAGTGATTGGGCATCACTTCATACAAATTCATGTATTTTAACTCAACTGTCATTGTGTATGACGGATTGGTGTATATAAAGTATTCTATGGGCTTCGGCTATAAGTACTACATGTCAAGTAGGACATACAAAATTTCAGCCTTAAAGGCCGAAATACATAAATAGTGTACGTGCATATCATATAACAAACGAACTAAAATATACGCAAAGTGCCCACATAAAAAGTATGCATCATGTCTCGATGCTTTGTGCATGCAGAAAGTTGCTCAACTTTTAACTTTTTCAAGCATTGACGTTTCCGAACAACTGGGTGTGGTAGTTGTGTTGTACAATGAGTTGTATGGCTGTTTAGTATACACGTACCAACACGATATACAATGCGTTGTACAACTTTATTATTCTCATATGTATGACGTTGAACACTTCGCAAAATGATACCGCTTTTTCCGTGAAATCAACATGGGCATGTTGGATAAACGGTTGTATCATGTATAGTATGATTGTACGAGTACAACCAACTTTGATGTTGGTCCAATGGTTGCATGAAGATTAAAACATTTTAATTTTTGTGGGCGAAGTTAGCGGTTGCACAATGAATTGGAACGTACATACGCAGATTGTACAACATCCTTTGTTGTACAGTCTAGTTTGGGAAATTTATATCCGAGCCGTTTTCCATCGGTAACAGCGCAGGCTGAGTCACTCACTAACCGTAAAATAACGTTTGGAGTTTTGTGAACTTAATAGAAATTCTATAAACCTTATAAAACATATTACATGTAACAATTTCTGTATATTGTTACGTTTCATTTTCTGAACGTTTAATTCTACTAAAATCAACCCTGTTCGATCATTACAATAATTGCAACACATATTTTGTACTAAATAAATTCAACAAGAATCTAATAAATCAAGACTTCTATTTACAATCACTCTTTAACGCACATTCGGGATTGAATTGAATTTATTTGTTAACAATACTCTGTGGTAACACTCTAAAATCTTCCACCATCGATAATCGTTACAATATTGTTGCGTTTTTATTTTGTGAACGTTTAATTCTACTCGAATCATCCCTGTTCGATCACTGGATTCTGTCAATAATAATTGTAACACTTATGTTATAACTATATACAACAACAATTCATTAAATCAGCTCTATTTATTCAACTGTTTACAATCACTCTTTAATGTAATTGTTACTTAAATTTGCTATCGTGAGATGTTGCCTCGATTACTTGATAGTGTTATATTGCCTCTATCACTTTCGGAATTAAATTGATTACATTTGACAACTGGCCCTATTTATACTCTGTGGCAACACTTCAGAATCTTCCTTTATTGTATCCGAGTCTCTTCTCTTTCGTTCTCGCTGGCTTGTTCTAGTTAACGCCTATTTTTTTTTTTGTTGACATTCCTTTCGATGCTCATTATTCGTGATATTCACAATAACCATCGATACTCATTACGGTGTCCTCCTCTTAACCTTGTTCGAACAAATTTCTATGCGTTCCCCTGATAGGGCGCGAGTCGCTCCAAGTGCACTACTTTAAATTTTGTTTTTTTATCCCAGGCACGTTATCGCTTTTCGTTAGTGTTATTACCTTCGGTTGACCTTCAAATTTAAAATCAGCTGGCAGTCTTGACTCGTTTCCAAAAATTGCAATCGCTGGTGTAGTGGCAGTCGTATTATGTTGTGCTCATCGATATGCCTTGAGGAACATTGGTATATGTAAATCCCAGTCTTTTTGGTATTTATCTACGACTTTTCTCAGATATTCCTCCAAGGTACGGTTGAACAGTTCCACCATGTCATCAGATTGTGGATGCATACAGCACATCACTTGAAATATAATTGATTCGAAATGACGACCTTGGTCCAAGTGTAACTCCATCGGCACACCAAAACGAGTAATCCATTGGTTGACGAATACATCCGCAAATGTAATAACTTCTTGATGTTGAATGGAGTATACTTCAGATCATTTACTGAATTAATCCATGCTTGTTGGGAATGGACCAGCTATGTCCATAGCAATTCGCTCAAATGGAGCACCCACGGTGTATTGGTGCATCTTACGACGACTTTTCTTTGGCCATTGCACATTGCTTGCACTTCCGAATGCAATCAGCGACATGGTCATGACATCCAATCCAATAAAATCGTTTCTTTATTTTGTAGACGGTTTTGGTGAAGCACAAATGGTTTCCACTGGAAGCGTTTTAATACTCAGCTATCACATTATTTATTCTTACCTTGGGTACCACTTGAAGATCATTAGTGATTTTTCCATCTCCACTTTCCTATGATCGAGATAGACATCCATTTTCAAGTATTTCTCTAAGTCCAGCATCCATAAGAAAGTTTAGTGTGGATCCTACCCTAATGGACTTCAGTAGATTTTCCGGTATTATAAATTTTCCGAAGTTTTTCTTTCTTATATGCATAAGTGTTGGGCATGTTCACAACACATGTTTTGCCGTTTCATTCTCCTCCGGCAATGTCAGAAGGCTTCATCCGAGAAGATGAAGTTTCGTTAGGTGATAATTCAGCCTTCAGTGTCCTGTCAATAATCCCGTGATGATTCTTATTTAAACTGGTACATTCCTCAAGTCGTTTTAGGTTATAGGTCCCTAAAAGTGTCTTTGATTGGGACAACCCTGGCAGGTTTTCCCAGTACGATTATCTTTCTGATTTTTCACTCCTTTAAATGATCATGGATAAAGCAGCTTTTCCCAGACCACAGAAGCGCTCTGGGTCTACAAAGGGTGTTACTGCTCCCTTTCTGGCAAGCCTATCCGCTAGCTCGTTGCCTCCAACTCCAATATGTCCTGGAACCCAAAGGGTCTATGATTGGTTATTTTTACCAAGTTTATTCAGCTTGTCAAGACATTCCCACACCAGTTTTGATTTCACTTGGTTAGAGTTGATAGCCTTGATAGCAGCCTGACTGTTAGTCAGGATTGCAATCCTTCTATTCCGGTATTGGCGCATGATGTTGAAGTGGGCACACCTGTCAATAGCATATATTTCCGCTTGAAATACAGTAGTATTGTACCTAAAGGCTCCGAGTATTTGATCCCCGGGCCTATCACTCCTGCTCCGGCCCCTTCATTAGTCAAGGAGCCGTCCGTAAACCATGTTATCATGTTCTGGTTTATCCCGTATGTTTTAGATATACTTACCTTCCCATTTGATTTTAATACTGAACTCTGTTTGGAGTCGCTTATTAAAGCTGAATTTCATATGCATTAAGTCCCTCGGTATTCCGAGAGATACAGAGAGCCGAATAGAGAGATTCGGACGAAAGTGCGCATCGCCAAAGCTGAGTGGATCAATGCCCCATGTAGAGAAATAGAGACCTTGCAATTATTTCATGACGATTTCACAAGAAACTTAAAGAGTCGTGTCGGTATTACTAAACGACAATAACGAAGTTGGCTCTGAAACAAGTGAGAAGAAAAAATATGGGAAGACTATGTGTGCAATCTATTTTATGACAATAGAACAGAAAGCAATCCTTCCAATAATTCCAACGAAGGGAACGCTTCCGGCTTACCGATAACTATAGCAGAAATTAAGCAAGCCATACAACTTTCGAAAGACAATAAAACGGTCGGACCAGACGAAATCCCTGAAATTCCTTTTAAAACTAATAGATGTAAATAATTTACAGCTATTTCAGAATATTGTTAATTACATATACGACACTGGGCAATTTCCACAAGATTGGCTAAAATCAGTTTTTATAATACTACCAAAAAAGCCGCAGGCCAAAACATATAATGAACACAGACTAATTAGCTTAATGAATCATTCACTTGAAATCATAAAGCCTCGAAGGGTTCTTGGTCCGAGCTTCTCTTCCATTACTGTTGTGCGTGTTAAATATTTTCTCGGGAGTAATATTTCAGGAGGCAAATATGGTCTTAAGATTAATGTCAGCAAAACCAAATTCATGGCTGCTGCAGAAGGAACACATATAACAACTTAAGCTTGTCGATTCGAGGTGAAGCAGTCGGAAAGGTAGCCCGATTTAAGTATCTCGGATGCTGGATTAACCGAAATTGGGACGGTGCAGAAGAAGTGAGAACAAGAATAGAAATGACAAGAGCCTCTTTCTTAACATTCACCTCAAGATTCGTTTCATTAAATGCTACGTATGGTCAATACTTCTATGCGTCATGGAAATATGGACGCTGAAAATAGCAGAGATTAACAAGTTGGAGGCTTTCGAAATGTGGCTATATAGAAGAATACTGAACATACCTTGGGCTGACCATACTTCGAATAGTGAAGTTCTTCGCCGAATAAATCGAAGCAGACAACATAAGAGAGTTATGGAACGTTGTTAGAGATAGAGAATCATTCAATGAAATAGTCAATAGCATTATTTAACAGCTATTAATTATTTTTAAAATTAATGTATTATGTTTTGTACGATTGCTCAACATTCGTATGCGAATATACAAATAAAGAAGAAGAAGAAGACAAAAATGAAAAAATTAAACTGGTGCATGTAATTGCTGCAACTAGCCACCGACGTAGCGTACGTACGTACCGCCCGTACGTAAGAACATACAAAATTGCATTGATTCTCTCCGCTACGAGCAATGGCTACGTCACCGTCATAGGGTGGTGAGTTTTCGTTAACACGACATTCCCATAAGATAGGTCGTGTCAGTTGACACGTTCTACGTTTTTACGTTAGTGGCTAGTTGCAGCATAAATCCATTCATTTATAGAAAAACTTATATTTAATACAAAGACGTTAAATATGAGGAAAAGGTTTGGGAGGAGATGGCGAATAAATCTACCGCGTAAATTAAGCAATCTTGTTTGGACTTTAAAAAGAGTTTATTCATATATTTTTAATTAACAACACTCTGAACTACGGTGGTGAGTTTTCGTTAACACGACATTCCCATAAGATAGGTCGTGTCAGCTGACACATTTTACGTTTTTACGTTAGTGGCTAGTTGCAGCATCAATCCATTCATTTATAGAAAAACTTATATGTAATACAAAGACGTTAAATATGAGGAAAAGGTTTGGGAGGAGATGGCGAATAATCTACCGCGTAAATTAAGCAATCTTGTTTGGACTTTAAAAAGAGTTTATTCATATATTTTTAATTAACAACACTCTGAACTGGTTATGACTTCAAGAAAACATCGGGATTCATCTCAATTAAAATATTTACTCCTGTAGAGTAAAATCTATAATTGGGACGACTTTTGAAAAGTTCATGGTTTCCATCACGCCTCTTATGATGCATCATCATTCTCAGCACATTCAAGTCTTATAAATCATCCATTTGTTGCAATTTATAAGTTTAATTATTCTGCACTAAATTTGAATTTGTTCTGATTGGAAAAAAAAACACTTACCTTTGTTTCTAGTTGTCAGAATTTGACGTAGCGTCGTCGTTCTTTTTTAGGTATGATGCTGCAACTAGCCACCGACGTAAAAACGTAGAACGTGTCAGCTGACACAACCTATCTTATGGGAATGCCGTGTTAACGAAAACTCACCAACGTATGACGGTGACGTAGACGTTGCTCGTAGCGGAGAGAATCAACAGCAATTTGATTTTTTACGTAAAAACGTGTCAGCTGATCGCTCTATATGTTTACAGGGTTACCAGCTTAGACTTTTATAAATGAATAAAAACTTAACTAAAAAAGTTTAGTTTTTTTTTTAATTAATCAAAACTATTATCGTGTTTAGTTATTTATTAAAATATACTTCACGTATATTAATTTTTTTTTTAGTTTATAACATATATATTATGAAATTTGATCATGAAAATGGTAAGTGTGATTAAAAGCATGCACGCACAGTGTTACATGGCAACATTGTTATGTATGTATATAAGAAAGAACAGTCGATTTCTCCATCGCTGCTACGGGCATAACTTTTGACAAATTTTTCCTCTTACGTATGAACGGTACGTACGTACGCTACGTCGGTGGCTAGTTGCAGCATGACTCTTTGGCGTGTAACGGTAGGCGGTAGACAACAGTCCAATCATCTCTTCTGTTTAGGTATGGCTGTAAACAGGCGGTAAAATTTCTTTGCAAATTCTTCGTATATAATGATATCCGATAAAAACAAAATACAATATTTTAAAAATACGACGCTGTTGGTACCAACTGAATTTTATCATAGGGATAATGCTGAACTAGTATTCAATATATATGTATATGCGTATGGAGTACTTTTATGTATATTCCATTCGTGTAATGCTGCAACTAGCCACCGACGTAGCGTACGTACGAACCGCCCGTACGTAAGAACATACAAAATTGCATTGATTTTCTCCGCTCCGAGCAACGTCTACGTCACCGTCATACGGTGGTGAGTTTTCGTTAACACGACATTCCCATAAGATAGGTCGTGTCAGCTGACACGTTCTACGTTTTTACGTCGGTGGCTAGTTGCAGCATAAATGCATTTATTTATATATAGATCTTCTTACTATATATAAGGTGTTTAACAATATGATCATTTTCATAATATAAAATTTTATAAAAAAAAAATAAAATAAAATTTTATAAATTTGCAGTAATTTTGACTTCATGGTATTAAAAGTTCTCTGATAAGATATTGACAAAGTTCAGTTATTTTTCAATGGGTACTTATGGAAAAAGTAACCAAAAAGTATGTAGTCACTATAAAATATTAGATAAAAGCTTTCACATGAATGAAGGATGAGCTTTATCACAGAAAGCGAGATAATGGTTTTTGTATTCCATTTTGTCATGCTCAAATTCTAAACAACAATATCGCTAAATGTCAGCATAAAAAGGAAAAGAATACTACAAATATGGTTGCAATTAGTCGAAATGAAATACGTACTCCATATCAAATATACAATACACATGTAATTTGTCGAGCGTAGTACTAAAGTGCAATTAGCAGCTACTTAGTACGTACTGTTGTTATAGTGGTTTTTTCATAGTCGTTATTAATTCCAAGAGAAAGTAAACGAATTTAAATAACACTCAGGTAAATAACAGAATATATTTTATAAATAAATAAATAATGGTATTATTTGAATTAAAAGGAATTTACAACATTTTTTTTACTAATTAAGTGAATAAAACAATTGCACTTTGCACTTTGCTCGTATGTAGACTTCTTCGAATAAATTGTTCTCTTTTGCATTTAAATAAATTCTTATATCGACTCATTATTTCAGTTAGATTGATTGGACACTTACTCAGAAAATCATCATGTCGTTATCGAAACCAATATATTCCCTGTTGGGAATTTATTTTGAACAATTATTTACTCATCCTGTTCGCACAAAATGCATTACCAGGTAAATATAAGGTACATAGTACATTTGATTTATTTAATTCGACGTAATTAATTTCCATTACAGTTCAATTTTATCGGCTTCTGCTAATTACACATCCCAACGAATTTCTGGCGAAAAGAAAATCAACCAAGAGAATGTTATAGCGTATGCTTTATTTGGGTAAGTAAACATCGAAAAGACAGTATACAGCATATATTTAAATTCCTCATGTCTTATCTCTACAAATAATTGTAAACAAATGGATTAAATTACATAAAGCAATTTCGCGATTACCTAAACATCATAAAGATAGCAAATTACAGTCATCCCCCTATACGATTTGTATATTTATTAACTTTAATATAATTTCAGTAATATTTGTTTATATTTTTTTCAGATTCATATTTGGTGGAAGTGTACCACATTACTTCTATCAGACATTGGAACGGCTATTTAAAAAAAATTTAGCGTTCCGTCGCTTCTTTCAATTTCTATCGGAACGTCTACTCTTTGCACCATTTTACCAATTCCTTTCGCTATATTTTCTATCAAGATTTGAGGTAAAAATAAGAGTTTATTGAATCAATGGCTTATTATGAGTTGCATTCGATCGACCACAGTCGAAGAAAGAGCTTTTCGAACGAATTTTCATTTGGTATTACGGCGGTTATTCGATGAAGAATTGCGCTATTGTTTATTGCACTAGATAGAATTCCATTTTTTTCCATCAGCGAAACCAGCCAGAATATTTACATTTTCAGGAATTTCTCACACTACGCTGCAGCAATGAAAGCAAAGTTACGTTCGACAGAAAATTCGATACTCAACGTTGCACAGCTTATAATATGAATTTAACATTCGATCTTCGATAGCCAGCGGAGATCGAAAATCCTATGCAACTCATAACACGGGCCAAGATATTCATATATTTTTTCACATGTACTTATATTGCAGTGGAATACACATGAAGAAGCTGTTGAGAACCTAAAGAAATTGTATTGGCCAATGTTAAAAGCTAATTGGTATTATTTATCATTGCCAGTTTTGCTGAATATGTATTTTGTACCGCCAATGGTAATTATAACAAAAATACTGCAAATATGTATCAAATTCATAGTTTTAAAATTATGTTGTTCTTTTACTTTTAGTTGCGTACAATAACAATGTCAATCGTTTCCTTTATTTGGGCTGTTTACCTTGCACACAAACGGCGTCGTTGCCAAAAAAGTAATAACACAACTACTAATAATGATGAAACTGCATCCACGAGCAAACAAAAATAATTGTTAATATTCTCATATAAAAAAATGCATATTCAAACATTCCACGTGTATGTTTTGCATGTGATACGCCACTATTCATGGGGATAAATTGGGTTAAATTAAGTGTACTTGGTGAATTATAATTTTTTTTAATGTCACATTATCTCTCATCCATCACTCACAAATCAAAAAATAAAGATGATTAATTTCATATACAAATTAAAACTAAGGTTTTGCTTTTTTTTTTTATTAAAATTGCAACAAATAATTTTATTAATTTATGATTGTATCTTAAATCTATTTATATTTGTATTAAATTAAATAAAAAAAAAAATTATTAAATCGATCATATTATATATATATATATATATATATATATATATATATATATATATACATACATATATATATATATATATATATATATATATACATATATATATATATACATATATATATATATATATATATATATATATATATATATATATATATATATATGGAATGAGTATTGCCATAAATTAATATCAAAATATAGTAAATGATTAACAATGATTAAGAATGTCTGACTAGAATGTACGTATATGTAGTGTTGAATAGATTCAATCATTGCAGCATGCACCTCCATGAGCGACCACATTATTTACTTTACCTATTTACTACAATGTTGAAGTATTTTTAAATACTTTTATTAAATTTTTTTGTAAAACTCAAAAGGCTGTTGGACTACGACTGATACGTAGTAGTGGTGAACGTGATAACGGTGTGTGTGGGGATGACTCACGACTAAAGCAACTGGAACATAAACTAGAACCGTCTGATGTTGTCTTACGATGATAAGGTATCGGACGTTTACGTGCGCTGAATTTTTAAACGAATACACATATAGAGAAAACATTACTTAATAAATTACAACTTTTCTCATTGGTAGCAGAATGAACCAAGGAAAGTTAATAAACACAAATATTGAAAAGAAACTTAATAAATAATAAAAATATTACAAAAAATATAAATGCCAAATAAATGAACACAACAGCAAGTGATAATGTTGACAACACTACAAGCAGTAAGTATTTATTGTAAATCTATTTAAAATAAAATTTACATTTTTCATATGTTTATTATTCAAACCAATTTAATTAAATCTAACAATACGAAAAGTATAATCATGGATATTCTGAATTTCACGTTCGATCAATATTTTGTAAATGGGACAAAAAGACAAAATCCTATCTGTGGGAAAAAGCAATACCGCTCAATTATATATTTTATGAATATTTTGGTAGAATTTCCTAATTTTTAAGATATCAATAGCTGTTTATTGGTGCTCGTGACTTAATTCTTACTCAATTCAACTTCAGCGGTTATTAAAAAAATAAATAAGTCATGCGCAGAATATTGCTGTGAATTTTTGAGCTGATTCCTAAATTAATTTTGATCGAATGCGAAATGCAAATATTACCTAAAATTAAAAAAAAAAAAAGGAGTAAAAACTTTTGAATGGAGAGTTTGTTTGCAGGATTCAACAAGAAGCTTAGCAAATGGTTTGTACGTAGTGGGACGTTGGAGTCGATTAATGTTGTGCTGTAAAAAATTAAAATGGTTTATTTTAAAAAATTAACACAATAAAATTGATGAAAAATTATAAATAAAAACGAAATATCGACTTAACGCCTGCGATCACGTGGTGGATATTTGCTACAAATGTAATAAAAAATTAGAGAGAAAAAACAAAATAGGAATTAATCAAAATAAACTGAAATTAAAAATTTTTAAATTCATTAAGTAGAATAAGATTGATAACCGCTCGCTTTTTCTGCCCATCTCTCCCTAACTCTAATAATACCTTGTTATGCGACGCCGATCCAAAAAACTTGGCGATCCACGTCGCCTGGGTATGGATGGTGAACGTGAGCCAGTACGGGATGAACCAGAGCTGCCGCTAAATTTTAAAATATGACAATTTAGTTTTGTTACAAATTACGTAGTGAATAAAAACAAGAAAAATTGTTTACATTTTTAAGCAATAACAAATTCAACAAACTAAATTTTGTATTGAATTTAAATCAACTTTATTTGATATGAATTCAATTTTCACTACTAAAATTATTGTATTACCCCCGAAGTAAAATATTGTACACGAGTCATGTCAATTTTGAAACTATCAGCAATACCGGTCCTCACTTTTTGCATTATTCCCCGCGAGTATAATTCCGAAAAACCAGAGTACTCATAACATATGGATTTTGGGACGCTGAAAAAATCCGCAAATGTCACAAAATCAGTTGGCAAGAATTATAAACATGCAAGATCGACCGTGCAAAATGTGATCGCAAATTTTAGAAAGCATTAAACAAGAGAATGGAAACTGGAAGACGGTGTGAAAAGGAATTCAAGAGGAATCCGAACTGCTATATTATTGGTAACACCGCCTTCAACCGTATATAGAATTAAAAGTAGAGCAAATTTATAAGCACATAAGGTAATAAAAGTGCCAGGCAGAGATGCCGAAAAGACTTCCCTGTGTAAAACACTTGCGCGAAAATTGTATACAAACTTCCTTACAAAATTCCATCATAGACGATGAAACCTACTGCGTACCGGTTTTCCAACAGATTCTAGGGCAAGAGTTTTATGTGGAGACAGAAAAGGGCATGGTTAAGGAAAAATACAAAAATAGTAAAGCTTCGAAATATCCGAAAAAAAACTTTAATCTGGCAGCCAATATGCACATGCGGTAGAAAGAGTGAAGAATTCATAACTGCGAGTACTGGACTTTTGTCGTACATAAAGAAACATGATATTCCAGTTATGTTTTGGTCTGATTTGACAACCTGCCATTATTCGAATGTATAGAATTCTATCGAGCAAATGGCATCCACGCTGTGCCAAAAGATCCCAACTACCCCGAGTTACACCCCAAAAAGATTACAAATTTTATATAATTACAATTCTCCACGGCCTTTTTGGTGCCTCGTCAAAACTAACTTTTGCTCCATCAGCTCTAGTTTCTGAGATATTGCGAAAAAACAGTTTTACCTACATGCAAAAATTATTTTTAAAAAATATTGTTGTATAGAATTTTTTTCGGAAAATTATTTTGGTATGATGCTATAGCTCCCAAATCATCCCAAAATATTAAATCATCCACATTTAACACATATTTTCCGAAAAATAATTCGATACAAATAAAATTATGTTTTAAATAACTTTTGCATATAGTAAAACATCAAATGGAAAAGTTTTTTCTGTGGAGTTGTGTTATGCGTATATATACACTGTTGTCGCCAGTCCTATAGGCGCACATACCTCTTTCGTTCCCACAGGGCACCTTGATATTTTGTTGATACAGTTAATTATGATACTATTCTTGTTTTCTCTTTGATATTGTGTTGGATTCTCTTTACTCATTGCACATTATGTATATATGCATATATACAAGTACATACATGAATTACCGTACGAAAGTGGCGTGATATGCAAGTATAAAACTAGCAAACATTTATAAGAAAAACGATGGTTCATCTTGTACAGCCCACGCCAAGGGACAAATATCTTTAAGTTCCGTAATTTACTGTATGTACATAGAAAAAATAAATCATATTGGAATTCTTTGAAAGTTGTTGTTTTGACGTGGGTGAACCATTGTAGTTAATTTGAATTGCTACAAAGCTTTAAAAATATTTTTCTTTTGGCGAAAATAAACTAATTCAGTATGCCTCAATGTCAGCCGCGTGCCCAGCATAATTGCATTGGTAGAAGAAGCTATTTTCAACCAACTCCACTTGAAGGGCGTTTCCGATCCACTGTGCCTACGGTGGACCGGCGACAACACTCGCAATGAAGATTCTTCAAAGAGAGCTACGCTTCGCATTGGCAATATTCACAATGGCAAAACATCCACCATAAACGAAGTCCATACCGTTCGCAACCAGGGGCTCCCAATGCAAACTGTAGACATGAGCCGAGTAACCAAGGAGTAAAATAAAAAAAAAATATGTGGCACTTAAAGCCCCAAAGGGCTCATTGGCCGAGCTTCTCTTCTATTACTGTTGTGCGTCTTAAATTTTGGACAGTATTAGAATGGACCTACTTATTTTAGCCGGTTCCGAACGGCAGAACACTTGTGACATCACTTTTTCTGAGCTTTGTCACAGAGTTCTTTTTAGAAGCTTTTTCATGGCAAGTTGTTACTGTCGGAAGAATTGCCAATTGCTTGTCGACAGGTGGGTACCATTCGAAAGAAAAATCTTTTCGATATAAAATTTGTTATGCATCAGCCGGGTATTGAACCACGACCTACAGATCAGAAGGCGAACACACTAACCACTGAGCTACGGCACCCACAGTAACCAAGGAGTACCCTCATCTTAAAGGGTTGCCGATCCAATCATACGCAAACGCCAAACCAGCTTTTCTTATTGGATTGGGATTGGGACACCTTGCTGTCCCAATCAAAATTCGTGAGGGTAACTGGCACCAACCGATAGCTACCAAAACCAGGGTGTCTTATGTGCATGTAGACAAGATTACGAGGAATGACCTAGTGAAGGAATCCTTTAAGTTGGACTCGTCACCGGCATCACAGTTGCTATCGCCTCTAGACTCGAAGGCGATGGCTATACACAACATGTCAGAAGGTCGGTGATAAGTACGAAGTTGGACTGCAGTGGCGCCACGACAAATTAAATCTACCCAATAGCTACGAAATGACGTATAAGAGACCGATGTGTCTCCTCAAAAGGTTCCTTAAATATCCAGCTCTTAGGGAAGCAATGCAAGAGCAAATTAATAATTTACTAGCTAAGAGTTAACAGCAGTAATGACGTCAACTTGGAGATCATGCGTAGGATAACTCTTGCTAACAAGTGTTACTTTGGGCTGAGTAAGCAATTGCGAAGTCGAGCCCTCTCTCGAAGAACGAAAACTACACTCTACAAGTCTCTCATCATGCCTGTCCAACATATGGCGCTGTATCCTGGACAATTTCCACCTCGGATGAGCGAATGCTTGGAGTTTTCGAGAGAAAAGTCCTACGCAAAATCTTTGGACCTATTTGCGTTGGTGGCGAGTACCGAATAAGGTAAAACCATGAGCTGTACGAGCTGTGTGCCGATATTGACATAGTAAAGCGCATCAAAATCCAGCGGCTGGGCTGGCTAGGTCATGTCGAGCGAATGGAAGAACACGCTCCAGCTAAGAAGGTGTTATATTCGGAACCCGCTGGAGGACGGCGCAGAAGAGGAAGACCAAACCTCCGGTGGAAAGACCAACTACTGGAGAACCTGACGGCGCTTGGAATTTCTAACTGACGCCAGCTAGCGAAGAACAGAGATGGCTGGCGAAGCATGTTATTTTCCGCCTAAATCGATATTCGGTTGTTATGGCCACATAAGTAAGTAAGTAAGCTAAGAGTTATGCCGTGAAACTAAGTCCCTCACTACTACAAACGCATATTGGACGTGTCTGGTACTTGCCGATATTTGTGACTAAAAACCCGAAAAACTACGGCTGGTATGGGATGCAGCAGCTAAAAGCAAAGGCACATCACTAAACGATTCAATATTATGCGGGCCAGATTTGTTGAAGCCCTTGGTGGAAATGTTACTAGGTTTCCGAATTGGTAGGATAGCAATCTGCGGAGACATAGCCACATGTTCCACCAGATCAACGTGCGCGAGGAGGATATGCACGTACAAAGGTTCTTGTGGTGGGATAAAGGTGATACGTTCGACAAGCCTAGCGTATATGTTATGCGTGCTTTAACATTCGGCATTAACTGTGCGCCATGCATTGCACACTACGTTCCCAACAAAAACGCAGAAACGTTCGTTCATCAATTCCCCAGAGCATTCCACGCCATCAAGAGCCTCCACTATGCAAACGAGTTCATAGACAGTACAGACAGCGAGCAAGCAGCGGTAAACCTAGCAGAGATCAGAGCAATACATGCATCGGGCGGTTCCCATATACGTAACTGGGCGTCAAATTGAGCTTTCGTCTTAGGGAGCTTGGAAGCAAGTGAAAAGATATTAGACGTCTATTGAGATCCGAACAAGGACGTTTTTAAAAACGAATTAAAGTTTGCCAGACTGAAACGAAATGTGATCACTAGTAGCCTAGCACCAACGAAGAGTGAGGTCCGTGCCACAGAACCTCAGGACCTAGAAAAGGCTAAGGTGGTCCTGATGAGACATGCGCAGCTCAGCGAATTCCTGCAAGAGTTTATTTGTGTGAAAGGCGGTAAGAACATTGAAAAAACAAGCAAGTTGATATCGCTCAATTTATTCATAGACGAAGAAGATATCATGAGAGTGAGGGGTCGAGCTGAATTTATATGTTCACAAGACGCTATCGTACTAACGAAAAGCACCACCATCAGTCGTATGAAACCGTGGTAAATGATATCAAAAGGAAAGTTTTACATTCCACGGTTGTGCGTCCTATTCGAACAAAAGTAAAGCCGCTACCACGCAGATGGCACCTATGACTAGAGCAAGACTCGCATGCTACGAGAGAGCCTTTAGGTACGTTGGCATCGATTACTTCGGGCCCATATATGTAGTCGTGGGCTGCAGGCGAGAGACGCGTTGGGGCGTTATATTTACATGCCTGACCATACGCGCAGTGCACATTGAGGTGGCACACAACCTCGATACCACCTCTTGTATAATATGCATCAACAACTTTATATCCCGTCGAGGTGTACCGGGAGAAGTATACACTGAGAATGGTATCTATTTCAAGGCGGTAGAGAAAATACTGCGCGATGAATCCAAAAACGTCGACTACACGGTAGTAGAGGCTAAGTTCGATACCATTCGCTGGTAGTTTAATCCACCAGCGGCGGGTGGCGAATGGGAACGCCTAATTAGATCAATCAAAACTGTTCTATATGACGAAGCGATCACACCCAATCACATAATTTTATGATCCGCGAGTGGCTACAAACCTATCGACTATAGTGCAGGTATCATTCAGCGCTACCGCCAATCGCAAATGTGTGTTGATAGCTTCTGCCAAATATGGGTGAAAGAGTACAGACCGATGATAAGAGCAAAAATGCATTTATTTGAAAAATTGATCGCGCTATCCGAAACTGTGTCTGGAATATACTTTAACTAAACTTTTTTTATAGTATTAAGGCAGTTCTTTACTTCCTTTACCTTTTCAAAGCATTTTTTAATCAAATATGTCTTTCTCTTCACTTGCTTTATTGTTTTTTTTTTTTACCGTATTTCAACAAAATATTCTCTCTCTGAGTTTCCTAATTATCAATAATCAGGTTAATTAAAAATTCAATTTTCTCTTTTCTTGCAATGACAAAGCAAACGTATTAGCTGATTGTGCAGTAGCAACCACAATCGGCAAGAATGCAGGGGCAGCAAGAATTACACAAAAATACTGCGTTTATGAACGTAGCGTTGAGTTACAAAACACATCGGTTATGTTATTGTGGCTGCCTTCCCTATGAGAGGGAGTACATAGGCCAAGAAGGTCATTTGTTACACGCTAAGCAGATACCTTTATTCCTAAGATAAATAGGGTTTTGACTGAGTTACTTACTTGTTAGGGTCCGTTACAATTTCGTTGTTCTTCAGATACGACGATAGTCGTCTTCATTGGACGGCATCCCTTCACACCGCTGTGATCGATTATTGAACAGAGCAGTATCTAGTTTTCCTCTGTCATCTCGTTAAGAGATCTAAGACATTTAAAGGAGGTCATCGCCTTCAAGAAAAAGGAGTCCGAGAACGGGGCGAAATATTATTCTGCTTGATCCAAGATATGCACTGCCAGCTGCCACTGATAACTTTGACTTTCGCCTGAAATAGACTGCAGTGATCAGGCAGGCTAAATCCTATATTGTATTTAACAGCTTCCGAATAAACACTACCGCCCACATTTTTATCCAAGAGGTGCCGTCTGTAAAAATGTGAGTGTAATTCGGCAAACACTCCAAAGTTTCTTATACATGAATTATCTGGTTTGAATAGCCCAGCGCATTTAAAAAGCTAGCCTAACCAAAGGCTCTTGGCGTTCATTGATGTAGAGCCATTTGCTTGTTAAGCAAATCAGTTTAGGCGAAATTTAGGATCATTTAAAGTGCCAACATAGGTTCTATCCTGATTACTATCGTAATGAGAATGCTTCCCGTTCTCTGGATCTTTTCGATCGGTTTAAAAGGTGAAGATTTATGTACGACAGTGCACCGGATGGAACGCCGTAAAGGAGTAATGACAACCTCGTATAGACAGCAAGACACGCTTTTACATGCGTATAGTACTGTTGTTGCTTTTTAACGACTCGTGCACATTCCTCAATTAAAAACGTAAACACTTTTTCGTGCTCATTCCTAATGTATGCAAATATGTACCTTGATGAACTTCTGGAACTACTTCCCGAGGAGCCACTTGAATGGGAAGAATGTGATCTTGATCTAGAATGACTTCTTGAACTGCGATGGCTATGACTTCTACTACGACTATGAGCAGTCGACGATGAATGGCTGTCAAGCAAAACAAAAAAGAAAAATCATGTTAATACAAATTTTTGGTATCTGGTATCGACAATTGCATCATTGCATCATTGAATGCACTTACGATGATCTTGAACGACTTGTTGAATGACGACGACTATGGCGTGAACGGCTACGACTTCGTCGTCTGGCAGCCTTCTCTGCAGCAGCCACAGTTGCTGTAGACACCTTGGAAACAATTGTATCGACCAATGTGCTGTCGTCGGCCAATGCGGCAACAAGAGGCTGTGAATCATTAATTTTAAAAGGCTTAATTACAATCTTTGGTTTCAAATTTGGATGATTATGTTGTTGATGTTGTTGTTGTTGTTGCTGTTGCTGCTGTCGACGATAACCTAAATTTGGTACAGACACCGATGCTGCTGAAAAGTTTGCATGTGCTGTATTGGTTAAATCGTGACCATGACGGCGACCACTCACCGCTGCCAACGAGGCAGCCATCAACAACTGATCACTTAGAGCACTTGTCGACTGATGTTCTTGCTGCTGCTGTTGCTGCTGATGGTGGTGATGATGGTGATGATGATGATGGTGATGTTGGCGATGGTGCCGATGGTGTTGTTGCTGGTGTTGCGATTGCTGATTATGGTTATTGGTTAGTAGTAGACTATTATTAATTGCAAAATTATTAGCACTATGAGAAATAATATTATTATTAGTACTAGTAGTAGTAGAAGTAGTAGCTGATGGGGTAGCAATGTAATTCAAATGACTTCGATGATGATCACGACGACCAATTAAAATATGATTCGTTTGATAATGATTTCTATTCAATAGTAAGTGAGTACTAAAATGTGGAGTATTAGCTATTAGAGGTGGAGCATTGTTAGTACGATTAGAGGAACGGCAAATATAGTGACTAGCCAAAGACGTTGATAACGCATGATGATTACCATGGTGGTTGTTGTTGTTATTGTTGCTATTAAAATGAGAATACGTTAGCAGGGGAGCACCACCAACACCGACACCAACACCAACACTTGGATTATTGATTTTAGTTCGATTATATGATTTTCTAGTATGTGTTGTCATTGTTGTTGTGGTTGTGGTTGCAGTTGTTAGAGCTACTGAAGTCCTATTTCTATAGTATTTATTACTATGTTCTTTTGGAGTATCAGTAGAAGCTGTAGTTGTCGTCGTCGTCGATGTTGTCGTTGTTATTTTTTCTGTCATTGTTGTTGGACATTTCCCCGCATTGCCATTTGCTGTCACAGTGAGACCCTTGCAATTGGTATACGGTTTTTTGTCCTCATTTTTATTCTGTTCATCTTTTGTTACATCTGATTTTCTCTTTACATTAACATTACCATCATCATTTCCATTTGGTGACTCCAATGGCTGCGGGTATATTGCAGCCAATGGTGTATTTGTCGTTTTTGTTGTCGTTTTAGTTTCAACGCAAGTAGTCAACCCAACAGCAGTCACTTTGTTAGCAGTTAGAAATTCGTTCAACGAATTTCGAATACCTCGTCTATGAGACTCATGTTCACTTACTTCGGTACTAATAGCACCCATCGTTGAGGTCGCTGCCATTTTTTCAATTGTTTTGATTTTTTCCTTTGCCTTGGCTGCAATACCAGTCTTCAATTGTTTCAACATTTCCAAATCCTTTAATTCACGTTCACGTTTTGTCACTTGGAATTCATCAAGTGCGTTTACCTTCTCAGTACGTTCCTCATTGCCACTTTCATCGTCACTATGCGACTGAAGACGTACTACCGGCGCTGGCTTATTGCGTTTACTCGATTCGCGTGATTCACGTGAATCACGTTCACGGCGTGATTCCCTTCCTTTAGATCGATCCTTCTCGTGTCTGCTGCTCTCACGATCTTCTCTATTGCTATCACGAGCTTTTGTTCTTACCCGTTCACTCTCCCTACTGTTTTCCTTTTCTTTTTCTTGTTGTGTCTCTTTTTCTTTGTCCTTTTTTGTATCTTCAACTTTACCCTTTTCTTTTTCCCTCTCTTTTCTTTTCTCCTTTTCTTTCTCCTTCTCCACCACTTTATTATTTTCAAGCTTGCGATCATCTTTTCTTGACACTGATCTTCGCTCTTTCTCCTGCTTATCCTTTTCAATTTTTTCCAAAATATCGCGATATCGTTCCGGATTACGACGTGCAGGCGAATAACTTAATTCCGAGGAATTACAAGACGATCGTGTGCTTTGTTCTCTCTCAGTAGGTTGAATAACCTTAACCGGTGGTGTTTGTCGTTTGTTTTCATCATCCTTTCTCTTTGATACCGATCGTGAGCGTGAATGTCTTAATGATTTGCGCATTTCTTCGTCTCTCTCAGAGTGTCGTTCTTGAATGGAACGCGAAGATCTAGACTTCTCTGCAGCTGGCGGAGGAGGAGACCTTTCTTTACTAATTTTCCGTTTGTTCATTGGTGGTGGTGTTGTACCACGTGAATCACGATTTTTCGAATGTACAGAATTCGAAGATGGCGAATGTTGTTTCGTAAATTTCTTTTCCACTTTCACTACGGTAGCGGGGTCGGAAACAGATTTAAATGGATTTTTTATGGATCGTTCCTTTGATGCCGATGAATTGGAATCGGACGATTTAAATGGATTAAATGGGTTTTTCTTGGGCTGCTCGGGTGTAGCCTCATGTCGCATTTTTGATTGAAGTGGCAATGGTGTTATAGAACGTTTGCGACTAAGTTGATTATTAGTATTTTTTCCACTAACTGACGGCGAATCAGATTTCTCTCTTTTAAGTGTGCGACTACGTTGCGATGAAAACGAGTTTTCGCGCCATCGTGATTCGGTTTCTCTCTCTTTGTGATCATTACCCTTGTCACAAGATCTCGATCGTGAATATTGCTGGAGCTTAGAACTGTCAACAGACGAATCATGCCTGCGCGCCCTACTGGATTGAGTGCGATCTCTTTCGAGTGATTTATTTCGGAAAGGATTATTAACAGGAGCTTTTCGCGATACGCTTTCAGTTCGATCAACACGATCTGATCGAGCAATACGATCACTTTGATCATATCTATCACTTCGATCATTGCGATTAAATTGATTATCACGATCCCCTTGACCTTTTCGATCACTTCGATCCCGTCGATCGTTTCGAACATTTCGTTCCCCTCGATCGTTTCGATCACTTCGATAATTTCGATCCTCTCGATCGTTTCGATCATTTCGATCAATTCGAACGTCTCGTTCATTTCGATCCCCTCGATCATTTCGATGACTTCGATCATTTCGATCACTGCGATCATTTCGGTCACTCCGATCGTTTCGATCACCGCGAACGTTACGATAATTTCGCTCATTTCTACTAGATCGATCTGTAGAAGAATGCTTTTTATTATTTCCCTTTAGTCGTTCATCAGCCGAACTAGAAAATAAATAAATTTGTATATATACAAATTATTTTTTTAAACGCACACATAAATCAAGCTTTAACTGAACTTACTTTGATCGTGATTTATCGGTTGAACTCGATCTTGACTTCTTCCTTCGCTTGTCACGTTTTTTCTAAGCGATGAGAAGAGTGGATATTGATTTAATTAAATTTATAATTCTTATGTTCTGAAGTATAATTTAAATTAAACTAAAAATTGCTGAATAAATTTTGCTAGATGGATGATTTTCGAGCAAATGCATCCAAATAAAAAAAATTGTTTGAGATAAAGATGAATCCTTCATCTTATCCTATACAGTTGGTAACGTTTATAAATTCTTGTAGATGACAAAGTGCACTCAAACAACTCTAAGTTAGTTGATATTTTTTTGTATTTAACTTATTTCGTACAATTAATGTGTTTTAACCAATCATTGAATTGTTCAGATGGAAGGTAGAGGGTGCACAGTAATGGTGCGTTAACGAAATAATGATCACTTGTCTATATTAGTAATAAAGTGGAATTATACTTTCATATATTTTTGTGATAGTTACTACTTTTTTTAGAGTGTAGCTCCGAATTTTCCAATTACAGCAACACTTTTGAAAGTAGAAAACAGTAAAACTTGCTTATATGAACAATTGCACACTTACTGCAATATTTAACGTTATGACCAGTTTATATTTTGAAAATACCGAGGTGAGCCTCTTTACAAACTCGGTAATCGCAATCCTTCAAAATTTTTGGTACGAAATGAGTTAAAATATGTGTGAGCGAGAGAAACAATATGTGTAAGTTTGTTTGTGTTTAGAATTTGTTTCGACACTCTTGTTTTTTAAATTACGTAATACAAAACAGTCTAAATGAAAGTACTTACAAAACTACAAGAGCCTTTCGATAGCTATCCTATTCAATGAAGCGCCAAGGGTTTTGTAAACAAAAAGTATAAATGTCTATTCTTTTCTTTTTTTTTATGTAAGTAAATAAGAAGATAGTTCATTTTCTTAAAGAAAATATGCATATAATAGATGTGAAAAGAAGAGATCACAACAAAAGCTAAATATGTACAACTTTTGAAATAAATAAAAATATAACTTTTTCGTTTGATTATACAAGATGTTGTTCATTATAACAATTGATTCAACACTATAATCAAAAGAAATATAGAAATTAATAAAATAGACATCTTACATCAAACATGTACAAGGCGGATTATCTATATGAATATGAGGGCTTTTTCCTTCAATTGAAACAATCGTCATAAGGTTTTCGACAGATCTTTCTGAAAAAAAGGCATCAAGTTTTAAAGTAGTTTAAGCCATTTCGTGAAGCCACATCAGCGTCGTTTTCAATAGGATTTTAGGAAAAAATTCCATAAATTCTTTTATAGAAGTTTAAGAGGAAACACTTTGATAAGCTGCCGCCTCGGAGAATGGAAGTAATTTCGTGAACGCACACCATCTACCTACCTTGTAATGTGAGTGAAATGAGAGAGAGAGAGAGAGAGAGCTACAGGTGCCGCTGGTGTAAAGAAATACGAAACATTTCGTCATATTGTCGGGCGTAACCATCGAAATGCATCGTATGAAGTCTCACTATCAACTGAAATGTATCCAGTCGGGATTTTTGTAGTGTGACTACTAAATAAATTAAATTTCGGTCGATTTTTTCGTTCTTACTTTTAGCTAGTTACAAAAAACTTTATGCACAAAAATTGTATACTCTTTGCTCTCAAAACATGTAGAAATTTGCAAAAAGAATGCGAATGAGTGAGAGTAAAATATTAAGCAAATAGAGTACTTTATTCGTTTTTTGTGCAAGAAGTATTCCAAATATTTATTTCGATGTTATTGTATCTGTTTTGCTTTTTTCTCGTCACATAAACGAGTATTTGATAGTACTACCAGTATTTGGGTATATTATTTGTACTAAGTAATCGATTGTATTTTCGATTATATGATCACGTATGTATTGTAATGTAGAATGGCAAATTGAAAATTTGCATTATTCTCAAATATTCTATTTCCATTTTCAAATGTTGACATGCTATACATTCTATGAATCAAACATTCATTCCATTCCATTCTAGTAGCACTCCTGTATTCAACTGACTCTAAACTAACTTAAAATGGCCAACATGTAGTTAGCTGAAAATCATGCAGAGGCGGACCATCGCGGACCAAAAGAGGCAGTCGACTTTCCAACCGCTATTTGTAGCAGAATAATAAACTTATAATGCATTTAAAGTTAGTTGAGTTCCCTACAGGGTAATTACACAACGAACGACGCACATACTACCCTATACATAGGCATTTAATTCTCATAGGTTTAAAAATGAAATTCAAGTGATTCACTTTTTATGGATTTTAGTCCGATTTAAATTACAAAATCATAAAAGCAATCGTATTAAACTTATTCCGCATAATGTCAGGCTTTACTTTTATCATACTTAGAAAACCCAGAATTATAGAGGCCACTCAAAGGCCTCTCAGAGAACAAATGTTTCGTTGCAGACCAGTCGAATAAATCCCTCCACTTCATTTTAAATTAATTTTCATTTCAATCTACATATTTTCCATTTAACATTATCGGATCATTATCTAATCAGCCCTGTATGCATATTGGATGTGAACAAAATAACAAAATTGAAAAAAATCCAATTAAAATGAAAAATTAAAGAATGACTAATAAAAGCTGTAAAATGTTACCTTTTACTTCGTAGGTGTTCGTAAAGATTTTTTTGATTTTTTCTTTTATTTATTGAAAAATTGAATTACAGAAAGTTTATATGAGTCGAGAATAAATGGATATAGAAAAATAAAAAAACAAACAAACAAACAAGCAAGAGAAAGATTGCATTTAATTTTATTATATGTATTAGTTCATTTAGGAAATGGTAGGTAGTATAAATGTTTTTTTTTTTTTTATAACGCTTGATTACAAAACGGACATTTTATAAATAGAGTGCATGCAAAATAGATCTATCCATATACAATATTGACAATATATACGTATAATATAATTTACTAAACATTATACTTGATATATCTACCTACATATCGTTGCCTTAATGTAGAAAGGCCATTTTTGTCCTTTCACAGAAGTAAATAACTAATTAAGTTAAAAGAAAGCACTTGATTTTGAAAAAAAATCAGATTAGGGCCTTTACATATTAAGCTAACGATATGTGTAAAAGTACATAACATATTTCATAAACATATAAGCATATTTTACACAAGATGACAACAATATTAGGCGTGTTTTATTCGACAGCTCGAAATCTTTGTGCCAATAAAATGTTAAAGATGCCCAGTTTCTGATTTATTATCTGAGTACTGACTGCCGAACGTATGTGCCATTTGTATCAACATGCACTATTAAATATCGCGAGTAAGTTTCACAGCACAGGCAATTGCGATTGAGTATGAGTGGGCCATGCTCTGGCGAAAAAAATTCAGACGTTTGAAGCCGTTTGGCATTTTCATTCAACGCCAATGGCGCACTTTTATATTGGACGGTGGTCCGCAACGTGGACGTTTTACGACACACAGGCTCAGACGAACATTTGCTACGGCAAATGTTAAATATGAACTTCAAATCAGAACCAACTGTTATGTTTAATTGATAAAATATTTCAAAAATTACGAAATCATTTTGTTGCAAAATTCTTTCCTTCTTAATGACATGACATATTTAGCTTTCAAATTAAAATAAATTGACAGGTAACATCTCTGTACGGTAGGAAATTAGCAAAATATAATAGTTGAAATCATGGAACTTATAGCGAACATGCCAAGTATTTGGCATCTAAATCGAATAAAACACGACTATTACAGATTGTGAAGTGTTTGTATGTATATTCATCTTGTAAAATTGCTTACCTTATCTTTTTTGGATTTTTTTCGATGCCTCTTTACTTCACGTTCCGACTCACTACTGATTTCACCTTCCTCATCATCGCTATCTCTATCAGAATCATCATCTGAGTCCTCTGATTCACTGATTTTACGTTTACGTGATTTCCTCTTTTTCGATTTACTGCAAATAAATGACGATATATTGAAATTAATATCACTGCACCCGAATATAATTTCTAAGGACGTATAATTCACAACTTATTATACAATGCATACATACATATGTACATACTTCAAATAGAGTATATGAAGTAGTCTTAAATCTATAATTAATATTATAAATGAATTTAAAACGGAAAACTTAATTAAATGATTTATCGAACTTTCTCATCACGATTGCATAGTTGTTGTGCGTATATAGAATAGATGATGATTAATCCTGCAGGAATTGGGTAATTGAATTTTAATACTGAGAGATGCTATCATCAAAAGAAAATCGATTATGTATACCGTAATTCGATGAATTCTAACCAAATGTACGAGTATAAAATAAAACACCAATAATAATACAACTTATATTATGTATATGTGTGTATGTACTCTAAAGTGTTCCATATTTTGTCATCATATACCCTAAGATCATATTCTAAAATATGTAAAACGCGTGCATAAATATTTCTTTTTTGCATATTTTCCCCCCGAGGTTTTATTTGTCTTATTAATTTTTTTTTTTATCTTTATAAATTACATTTACACTTGATTTGTTTGATATATTGTTGTTTACCTTATTTAATACTCTTCATATTTGGTCTGTCTTAAGGAAAAGAAAGATGAGAAAATAATTTCTTTTAATTGCTGAACGTTTTCGATTTTAATGCACTATTTTTGTATTAAATTTATTTTGTTGTTTTTTTTGTTTGTTTAATTTTAATCGATTACTTATGAAAATAAAAGTGTCTGTGTGTAATGTGTCTGTGTGTATGTAATTAGAATGCGTATGTATGTGGTGTAACTAAGTTAGTAAATTATAATGCTGCTATGCGGTGTAATAATGAATTCATTAGTATTTTACATCAAGGCATAACACATGATACTCAAAATATAAATACTTAAAATCAAGGTTGGGTTGCAATAAAATCATTAACTCGAATTTCTATTACTTTGTTAGCTCATTTTGAATTAGTTGTAAATAAATTCATGAATCCCTTGAATTCTTCATATTTGGCATCAGTATTTAATATTATAAATTTTTATTTGCATTAAATTTTTTCAAGATCACATTTGCGTGTTTTCGCTAATGTGACAAGCGTTCTAAAATGGAAATTCACTTCAGCATATATAATAAGATATTATTGCACCCCAAATTAAAACTGGGAATAAAAAATAATTTAAGGATAAAAATATGTTAAAATTTGCGATAACTACGATAAATACTCCATATATCGCTTTAAGGCACAATTAATAAAAAAAAAACAAAACAAAAGAGTATGATAAAAATTGAGAATTCTTGTATTTGGATGTATATAAAATCTGCTTTAAAGCCTACTATAAAATCGATGAATTACTCTAATTTTTACAATCAGTGCTCAAAGGAAATACATTTTAAAAAATGTATTGGTCAAATTATTACTGGAGCAGATTAAAGGAAATAAAGTAATTTCATTCTATTTTAAAAGCGTTTTTTGAAAATACAAACGTATTAGAGTCCTACAAGATCATGTATTTATAATACCATATTTCACTTCATTTTCATATATAATTTTTTGTACATTATTTCACTTCATCTGAAGGTTCCGAAACGAATGTACAACAATTACGAGTAGGTACGAAGGGATAAGAGCTATAAATTCGTTAGATGAAAGTATGAATAACGAATAACCATAACGAGTAGGTATGAAGCGATAAGAGCTATCTAATTCGTTAGATTGAAGTCAACTCTCCCATCAATGTTTCGATTAATGCTATATTTCACTGAACGCTGATTCTGAACGTCAACGCTGTATTCTTTCCTCAACATGAAGAACAATTTCATTCGTTCCACTGCTGATAATGAAATATCGGCAATACTTGTGTTCGAAAACTCGAAATGTATTCGAATGAGACACTTTGATACAATACACAGCGGTATTACAAATTTAAGCGCATGTAAACATGATATACCTATATTTTGTAGTGATGTATTTAGCCATTTCTATTCATTATGCATTATTATTCATGTAACAACGTTTTCGAGTATTTTACGTTCTTAGTGACCATACCAAATACTGTCTTCAAATTATCGTATACAATGAAGAACGAAAATTTGGTATTTGTAAATTTTTCTTAATTCTTTTCATTTGGTTTTTGACATTCTTCGAATACCAGTACCAAAAGAATGTTTCAGTAATGTATTTCAGGAAGACCAAACCTCCGGTGGAAAGACCAAGTACTGGAGAACCTGACGGCACTTGGAATTTCTAACTGGCGCCAGCTAGCGAAGAACAGAGATGGCTGGCGAAGCATGTTATTTTCGGCCTAAATCGATATTCGGTTGTTATGGCCACATAAGTAAGTAAGTAAGTAATTGTCAAATAAAGTAATAAATCATATCATCTCTCAAGATTGTTATTTTTTTAACAGATAAAATAAATGAATAAATGAAAAAGATTTTATAAATTTCCAATTTAATTAAATTAAGCCACAAAAACCAATAATCATTGCAATTCTAATTGTTACTTACCCATTGTTTTAGATTTGCCAAAGATATTGAAATCGTAAAATATATATTTATATATTTATGTAGCTTAATTAAATTAATGATTCGAATTTGTGCTCTCTTTTAGAATACTCCCACAGTTTCAAGTTTTGGACAACCAAACAAAAAAAAAATATATATATATATTTATCCTTAACGCATAGGTATATCTATTGATGTGTATATAAATTGGATATAAAATTTATAAATTTTTATTGTACTTGAATTATACAAAATTCTTATAGATGAGTGTAGCCTAGTATATACAAATATAATAAATTGAATGATGAAGATTTCTTATATGTAGCATAAAATGGTCTATTAGAAAGAATATATATCTATATTATTGTTGCAATTATTACTGTTCTTGTCCATGTTGGATTTTTGTGAAATTTGTCGTCGATGTTTTAGTTCATAATTTTATGTAATTTTTTTAATATGGAAGAATGAATGAATTCTTTCTAATGTTAATAATGATCATCATACTATTACAAAAAAAAAAATTATGAAATTGTTACAAAAATTCATCATCACATTAACAAATTTATTATATAGAAATTTGTTTTTATTATTATTAATTCGTATTATTTATAAGTGTGTATTTATAACTATAATTGTTATTGCTTTGATTTTGTTTAAATTGTTCGGTTGGCAACAACTAATTAATTGTACGTATCTTTTCTTTTCTTTTTTCTTTCTTTTTCATAAGAAGAGGAATTCCTTTGTTATTTCATTGTTTGTTTGATTGATTCGTTTGTTCAAATGCACAGAAGAAGAGGAGAAAGGATAAAAATGTGAAGCAATTAAGAAGAAGAAGATATCGTTTAACACTTTTTATTTTTATCAAGATATATTGGTTTATATAAGTAGTATTATATAGTTAAAATAAAACATATGAAAAATAAAAATTATAAATAATTTATATTATAGGTACATATATGCAACAAACTACTACACATGTCATGTATATTGAGGTTGGTGGTGGTGAAAACAAAAATTAAAAATATATCTTTTTAAATTAAACAGCAGTAAAAATGAGCAATATGAATATAAACTAAAAGAAATTAAGTATGTAAAATAAAAAAAAAAACATTTCAATATTTAGGCCTACTATTATCAGAATACTTCTGTTGGGACATCACACATACAGGATATTCGAGCACTCACCTCTCCTTTTTGTGTTTTTTGGATTTTTTCTTTTTATCCTTTTTGCGTTCAGGACTTGCAGAGCTGTAATTAGTATTAAGAAAAGAATAGAATAATTAGAAAATTATGTTGTGATGTATTTAATTAATATGACGACAATGTGAAGAATTTTTGTATATTTCATTGAATATAGCCGTCTGATGCTTACCTATCTCGGGTGCGTTTCTTCTTCTTCTTTTTCTCTGACTTTGAGACATATTCATGGTCATCGCCGCTGGTATCTTTATCACCAGCAGCAGCAGTAGTACTACCACCACCTCCAGTGATTTCCTTCTCCCTGGAAGGGGTACGTACTAACGCATAGCGCCGACTACTCTCCTTTTCTTTAGCCGCAGCCGCCGCTGCTAAACTTTCTTTTTGCGCGTCCAGCTCTTTTTGCAATGCCACACTTTTGGCCAAATCCTCTTTTGCTTTGCGATCCGTATCGAAACTGGAGCCTTCAACAAAATATTCAGAAATATTGAATGCTTCACGAAGTTTGGCGTTCTTCTCTTGTTGTGCTTCAGCTACTTGATGTGTATCGCGAACACTGTAAAGGAAAAATAAATCGATAAATAATGTAATCAAATAAATTGTAAATGTAAATGTACATGCATCTAAATTACTCTCAAATACATATTATTTTACCTAACAACACTACATAGCTCCTTCTTACACAGATCCGTCGCAGTTGCTGCGACAGATTTCGTATTATTAACTAATAATTGATTGCCTATCAATGTCTCTAAGAGTGAAGCTGCTGATGAGTGTTGCAATATTTCAAGCAAAGCTGAAGGCAAAACACTTTCAGTACTACCAGTGCTTGCAATTGAATTTAGTGAACGCGAATTTTTGAACAATTTCTTTTTAACTTTGTGAACATTAAAATTATTATTGCAAGCAGCAGCTGATTTAAATATTAAAGTGTTTATATGTGTACCGTTACTAATATCAGTAGTCGTATTGTGTGCATGATGTGCCGTACATGCGCAAGTACAATGCAATTGTTGTTGTTGTGCTCTTTTTTTAATTGCTCTCTTGATAATACATTTTTTGGAATTCTGATTTGGGTTCTTTTTTACACTTTTAAGTGGTCGAAATTTTTTTGCTACTGCCGCATAATTTAATTCGCTTTGTGTAATAAATTTATATGTGGAAGACGAGGATGTTGTTGCAATTTCACGATTATCATGTTGAAAATATTGTTTAGTTCTTGTCGTAGTCGTTGTGGTTGTGTTGGTTGTGTCGTCGGCAGCCGCCGCGACAATACCGGTACTATTACTACTGCTATTACAGCCCGAGGTGGTTGTAATAATGGTCGTTGCCTCTGTTGTTGATCGTTTACGACGTTTTCTTCGCTTTTTATTAGCTTTAAAACGCAAAGGCTGTTGTTGGTTTGCTAAATTTGTGTAGACTTGTGAATTGAGCATTTTGAATCGATTTTAATAAGCTGTTTCGGTAAATTATATCTTTAATACGATTTTATTTTTACTTTCAAGTAATTGGAAGACGTTGGAGTAATTATATTTTTTTAAAATACTTTAATTAATGTAAAAATATATTTCATTAGTTTATTCAAAATTCTTTTTATTATTCTTATTAAAAAAGCGTCGTGGTTAATTATAATTGCAGTTGGGCACTAATTTTCGTTAAATGGAAGACTTGATTAGTGATTTGCTGTAATTGCTTTTACGTAATTTTAATTCATTTTACATCAAATTTTCTGTTTCATTCCTACATTCTCCATTAATCTTTTTTAATCCACTTTGGGTTTACTTCCACTGCGTTGTAGCAGTATTGCGTGCAAGCATCACCCCAAACAAGGGTTGCTTGAAATGCCTTTGACCACTGATGTTGGTGGTGGTGGTGGTGACGGCTTATTGAAATAATACAATAAATAGTTTTTTACGTTTTTTCATTTTTTTACAGGTTTCTTGTGAAAGTCTTTCAATTTATTTCATTACAAAATACCATTTGATTAATACTTTGAAACTCTTTGAACAATTTTCGCGCTTGCAAATAGCCACGTAATTCAGGCGCAGTATAAAATGCGAGCATCCTTGTCATGATTATTGATTTTTCCTCTTCAATAGAATTTGAATATTTCTTGAGCTTTAATTTTGATTATTTTACTATTAAATTTCTTTATTAATTTTAACATTTAGAACAAATCATTATTAATATGAGTTATTGTTAAATTTTGTAGAGTTAAATTTTGTTTATTCACAAAGTTGCTATAAATTTGCCTAAAAAGTATGTGTGCTATCACTGGAAGACTTGATTGAACTGAAATCTTTATTCACAGGAGCTTTTGAAATACATCGAAATATGGAGCAAGTGCAGAGATTTGTGTATGCACTCAAAATGGGGGTTGATTTATGTACATTCTACTTGAAACGATTACTTATATGTTTTATATTGAATGTTTAAAATGGTTAGAAATTATTGATTTTTCCATTAAAAATATAAATTTATACAAAACTTTAAATTGATATTAAATGTAGTGAAAATTTTGACTTATTTTTATGAAAATGTAATAACGAAAATGTTGGTTCATTAAATGTCGTTAAAGTAGTAGGGATTTAAATATAGCCATATTACATAACTATAAAGAAATAGATATCCTTGCTAGTGACATGAATAAATGAATTACTACACCACACTGCTTACACTACATAAACTATGTTAAAATTAAATAAAATGATCATTTTATATAGTAAGTACTTACGCTATTCTTCCAAATTCATCTTTTGGTAAATCAGCTCTTCCTTGTCCCATTAACTTTTGACGGTAGGAATCGACTTTTGCTTTAATTTCTTCCGGTGTGCGTCTGTAAATGTAAAAATAAAGTTAATATAATGTCAATTAAAGTTTTTCTTATGAAGAAAATTGATATATATTTTTGTTTTTCGCTACTTTAGAACACAATATGTATAAAATACGCTTTTACCTACTTTGCTTAACATCAAACTATTTTCTTCAAGAATCATTTAATGTGTACTGGACGTTTTCAGTGGCTTAAAATGTTTAAAAATCACTTTTTTCATTTGCTTTTACAATTACTGTATTTATAAGAGTTTAATATATTCTTTTCAATCACAAATTTTCATGCAAAACAAATTGAACAAAAAATGACAATAAAAGAAGATACTTTTTTTTTTTATTTACTTTAACATTTGTTTCTCTTAATTAAATTACAACTTTTAAAAACTATTTGCTATGCGTTCAGTAATATTGCAAGTGTGTAGATAAAACTTGTATGAAAATTTTGGTTCGTTACAGGCAACGAACAGGGCAACTATGAAATAGTATCTACAATCAAAATGCATTTTCCACCCCAACTGGAAGCCATAATTGAGGAATCTCTACAAAGGGGGTGTATGAAATGAGCGTTACGATACTGCCGAATGTAATGCAAACACAAGATTGTGTCATTTGTTGCAGCATATGCGTAAGTTTTGTATTACATATTTTAGTGATACAAGAGAATATTTGGAAAGATACACGTGCTTGTTACAACGTCAGTAAATGTTAAAGCGTATTTCCAAAACAATATCTTCCAAAAAATATGGATCAAATTCCAATATTATAATTTCGCATTAAGTACTCAAATATTTACATTTACATACGCTTATGCTTATTATTTGTATACATATAAATTTTGCGAAATAGGTACTTACCCTTGTTTTTCAAGTATTTCCTCAAATTCAATGCACTTTACTTCGATTTTCCTCTTTCGATCATGATCTAAAATTTCCTTATTTGGTGGACGATTTAATGAAGCATCCAATTTGTTGATATCTTCCTCGGTGCGATAATTTGAATCTTTTTTACCCGGTCTGACAAATGCCCAATTACGTTGTACATGACCATTGGTACCAGAACCACGTGGTGTGGTTAATCCTATACCATTGTACATGATCCCGCTGCTAATATATATCAATTATATACTTCGGTAAACTTTTACAAATTGGATATTTTCACAACACAATATAATTTTGTTGCTGCTAAGACCGGCTGCGTGATAACACTGCGAATTCGTAATGTTATGTGCTTTAACCATTCAACGTGCGAATACGTTTAAACTGTAATGCATTTCATTTAGTTTCTTTAATTACTATTTGCGCATTAATTATTATAACAACTTTTGTAAAATATATACTTTATTCCGAGCGATAAATAGACGACCTTTCAACTGAACTGCAGAAATGTATATGAACTGCCATCAAACTAAGCTATGTTTAATTTGATATTTTCATATTTCGCCGCCATTTGTAATATTGAACAGCATTGCCAGATACATACACAATTTGCCATTCAAGGAAAAAATATTGAGGATAAAATAACAAGAGTAGACGGTTAATATTTCTGCAGCAAATTTACCTGTAGCAAAAAGGATAGAATAACAAGACAGATAACTGCGTGGCGTCACTTATCTGTAGGAAATTTACAAAAACAAAGAGGATAAAATAGCAATAGTATACATACACAATTTGCCATTCAAGGAAAAAATATTGAGGATAAAATAACAAGAGTAGACGGTTAATATTTCTGCAGCAAATTTACCTGTAGCAAAAAGGATAGAATAACAAGACAGATAACTGCGTGGCGTCACTTATCTGTAGGAAATTTACAAAAACAAAGAGGATAAAATAGCAATAGTATACATACACAATTTGCCATTCAAGGAAAAAATATTGAGGATAAAATAACAAGAGTAGACGGTTAATATTTCTGCAGCAAAAAGGATAGAATAACAAGAGTAGACAGATAACTGCGAGGCGTCACTTATCTGTAAGAAATTTACAAAAACAAAGAGGATAAAATAACAATAGTAGACGATAATTGCGAGGCGCCACTTGCCTGTAGGAAATGTAGTTACACACTTTATCTTTGAGTGACTGATTTTTCTGTGAGTAGAGTCGCTTGCCATTATTGTTGTTCACTCTCTTTATTATCAATGAGATTATAATGACAAAATGAAATTGAGTACCAATTTTTCACAAAATATATATTAAGAATTTTCAGTTTCTTTATCACCCTCTATCGAAAGAAATAAAGAATTAAAGCAATTAAAAGAATAGCATATTTCGGTATATTTTTCCAAGATACCGCGGATCTAAAATCTATTTAGACTATTATGAACCATGAACTATTAAGTACTTTTATGAACCAATAAATCATATATGACATTTTCGATCATAGTACCTACATACCTACATACGTAAGTAAGATATATATTTATATTTCAGGTAGAAAATGCATTTTTTGTCATTGCCCTTCAATACCGTATGATCTAATCTTTGAGCAAAGCAATGAGAGTAACAATAATAATTATGCTTTTAACTGCTTTAGTTCTTCCTTTCTTCCGATAGAGGGTGATAAAGAAACTGAAAATTCTTAAAATATATTTTGTGAAAAATTGGTACTTAATTTCATTTTGTCATTATAATCTCATTGATAATAAAGAGAGTGAACAATGATTGCAACCGAGTCTACTCACAGAAAACTCCGTCAATCAAAGATAAAGTGTGCAACTATATTTCCTACAGGTAAGTGGCGCCTCGCATTATCCGTCTGCTCTTGTTATTCTCAGGAACGAGAGCAAAAGCAACAACAAATACGCAAGATGCGTGTGAGCTCTAAAAGGTTTTATTACCAGTAGTGCGTTTCTGTAACGAATATTAGGTGTGTTTGTTTACAGAAAATTTTTACAAATTATGGATAAATATTTAATTGTAAGAATTTGCAATCAAGAAAAAAATATGATTGAAACACATATGACAATAATAAAATATATTGAAGTGTGAATTTGTTTTATAAGAAGGTAACAACTTACCTATGGATTATGTTTTAGAATTAGGATTACATACACACTATGTAAGGTGTGACTTAATTAGTGTCGTTGGTATTGTTATTTTCTGTGCTCGAGTCATCAGGTTCAGGGTTCAAGTTCAAAAAGGCGGCCGCCTCAATCGGGTACGTCCACAAGGAAGCAAGAAGAGAAGTGGGCCTTGCTGGGCATGCAAACAGATGTCTGGTGTCATGCGGACCACAGCCACAATTTGGATCTGAGATGTTGTCGTTGAATCTGTGCATATATAATTTAAGCCTTTTGCTGTTGGGAAAGCGCCGTTCTGGCACACCTAGGAAGGCTTAGTTCGGCGGTAGCAATGGGCGGGCGTGTCCATTGAGGACAATATTATTGGCGTGTTTTTCAATGGCAGCGTTTACTGTTTAGTGCCAACATACGAGATGCGCAGTCACGGCCCGTGATGTGTTGGTTGATCTGTTCTTCGTATGATCTCATCGCATTCCTGATGTTACGTGGAGTCAACTCGCTTTTCGCCAGACCATGATAAGGGTGTCTTTCCAGATGGCACGATAGCAGGAACTGCTTTCTTAGGAGTTCATTGTGTTCCTTTGTGCTGGTGACACCAATCGCCACAGTTGTTGCATCTTACCGAAATCGTATTGCGGTATTTGTGTGTATGTGAAAATATTTGTAGTGCTGAGTTGGTAATCCTTGACCTGAAGTGACCAGGGTATGTTCCGGGACGAAGGCCCGATTGACATGGGAACATGTAAGTTGAAGTCGTTTGAACCAGTATTCAGCAAAAAAAACTATGCGTTCTTGCTGCAAGTGCCTTGGAACCGCTTACTTTTGGTATTGAAATTGATATTCACAATCAGCCGTTTCTGTTAACTTGCAAGTTTTTGCAAATTGCTGTTTGTTTACTTTTTTTTTATATTTTTTCTGTTGGAGAGTGAATTCTTTTTTACTCTAAAATTTCGTTGCTGGATAATTCTTACTAGGAAAGTAAACAATCAGTAGCACGATATTAATTATATTGCAAAAAACAATCCTTTTACTTTGAAGTATACGCATATTAGTTTCTTATTCTTTGTTTTTTATTTCATTAATTTTAACTTACAAAAATTAACTAGAAATGGGAAAATCACGAAAATCCAGAAAATGAGACTTGTGGATTTAATGAAAAACAACAAGGAGGTGGCAATAAGAATTTTTGGCTGTCCAAAAAGCGCCACGCTAAGCCGTAATGTGTGGGAAGCCGCTGCTTGCAAAACAGCCGAGCAGTGGAAAAAGGTTTATGAGTGCATTTTAAAAAAGTATGACAAAAGCATAATATATCTTTTTTGTAGAGTTGGTCAGACTAAAAGTGCGTTGTAAAAAAACAGCAGGCAGAAATTAAAAAGTTTAAACACAGAACCGGCAATCCGCCTGCACCGCTGGAAGAAATTCACGCTGACATTCTACAGTTCTTCCCGTCAACAAGAACTGGCAGAGCAAAAAAAAAAAAAAAACTGGCTTTACAGAAGTAATGGCGCGTATTCAGTTAAAATTAAGTACCAACTTAAATTTAGTCTCAACTTTTTGACATATTTTTTATGGGAATTTTATCAAAAATGTCGATACTATTTTTAAGTTGGAACTTAATTTTCTCTATGAATACGTGCCAATATATTTATTCAAAGATAGTTTATACTTAGAAAAAATGATTCTAGTTGGAAACAATAGAAGTCAATGACGAGGAAGAAGGAAGTGAGATAAAGACGTTAATAGACATTTCAGAGGGGGCACCATATCCGAAACCAAAATAATACATTCAGCAGCTAATTTGTTGAAATTAAACAATATATTAAGTAGAAGGATAAAAAAACAAATGGAATTTATTAAAAGACAAACAAAACTATTAATCGATATATCAGAATCATTAAAGTCAATCGATGAATCATTGAAATCTGCTGTATTAAATATGGTGATGAAAGTATTTATTAATATAAATGCATATAAAGGGTATCATATGTAAATATATAATAATAATAAAATTAATAATATAATACTGTTACTGTTTTCCCATTAGAAAGCATCATGAGTACTACCATAACGTGCATTGCCAGCCAATATGTTAAAGTTGTAGTCGTACAATAATTGAACAATTATTGAAAAATATCCCTTTCTATTAATATAGCAGCTCTCAATACGAATTGTCGGCATTTTAATTTTTACGTGCGTGCAATGAATAGCACCAATGCAGCCAGGAAAACCAGTATCAGGGAAAAAGCTGCAAAAGAAATGATATTCACATGAATATGTACAAACTGAAACATTTTTAATTGCGTACGTTCTTCTAAATTATGTTTCGATTCTCCAATGTAGTTGGAAATTAAATATATTTGCACATAAACTTTTCTTCTATGATGTGCGTAACTTCTTTTACAGGACGACAAATCATTGTTTTATTTAAAGAGCAAACGAAATCATGACGAATATCTCTTAAAGACGATCCCGTTGCATATTAATGCAGTTCTGCAGTCTTTCTTATTGCCTTTGGAACAAAAGTGACTCTCCATTTTTCATGAAAGAACTTATCTCATTCAACAGAGCAATTTCAGCTTCTTTTTTTTTTAAACGAAAACCTCTACAAATCAAATTACTGATATATGGATCAGTTGTATCCCTTAAATGTCGTCTATGAACTCATAACATGTCATTTGCTAAAGCAATTAATGCAACCGCTTTATTCTTTTCGCGAAAGAAGATTAAGAATTCTATGTATATATATATATATATATATATATATATATATATATATATATATATATATATATACATATATATATATATATATATATATATATACATATATATATATATACATATATATATATATATATATATATACATATATATATATATATATATACATATATATATATATATATATATATATATATATATATATATATATATGTGGCACTTAAAGCCTCAAAGGGCTCATTGGCCGAGCTTCTCTTCCATTACTGTTGTGCGTCTTAAATTTGGACAGTATTAGAAGGGACCTACTTATTTTAGCCGGTTCCGAACGGCAGAACACTTGTGACATCACTTTTTCTGAGCTTTGTCACAGAGTTCTTTTTTAAGAAGATTTTGCATGGCAAGTTGTTACTGTCGGAAGAATTGCCAATTGCTTGCCGACAGGTGGGTACCATTCGAAAGAAAAATCTTATCGATATTAAATTTGTTACGCATCAGCCGGGATTGAACCACGACATACAGATCAGAAGGCCAACACACTAACCACTGAGCTACGGCACCCACATGTATGTATATGTATGAATAAATATGAGTATATTTGGTTGGCGGAGTATATGCTTGCATAGGCCAGGTTATCCCGCAATTTGTATTTTCTAGTCTCAGTTAAAACTTCTCCAGTTAATATCCGAATATACAATCAGCTTCGAAATCTCAAAATTGAGAAAATAACACAATTTGTAAACACAAGCAGATAGCAAGCCTTATACCGGAATCAAAGTTTGAACCAATATTCAAACCATCAAATATATATTCTCTAATTAAATCTCAATTTTCGCTTCTGAAATTAAATTGCAAATACATTTAAAATTATTGACCACCTTTGTTTTTAAAATATGCTTAATTGAAATGATCACCAAAAATTTTATAATTATCACATGTCTCCTTGTGCATTGGACACTCGAAAAGACTATGCCGAAAATCATCTGTTTCATGTGACCAGCCATCAATCCATTAATGATCCTTAAATATTTAGGCACCATGTCAAATTTACGATATTTACTTCTTAGGCACATATTTACTTTTTAGGCACATCAGGGAAAATCTCAACGAAATACAACCCACTAAACCTGAAATCCCTCGAAATTCACGATTCCGTACATCATATAGTTCATGGCTAACCCTACGAAGAGCCTCCTCGCGTTAGAGCCCAACCTTCAGAAGAGCACCCACCTCAATCGCAAGACCAGCCATAATATGAGATTTTTCATTGAAGGCTATACCAACATGATTAGGAGTCCACACAAAGTGGATGGCCTGTATGCAGGAGCCGGTAAGTCTGATATGGATGTGAGTAATAATGTAAATATCTGTAACTTTAGCTGTAAATAATTTGCAGGTTATAAGACTGTCAGCAACAATGACCAGTTTGTCGACACTATCCTCAATGGCAACATCGACCGCCCTTTTGATGGCCCACAACTCAGCAAAAATAGAAGAACACTAAAAATGAATTGTAAAGAGAAACATTAGATCCGCATTAATGCTTATCACACTACATCCCTACGAAGCATTGCCAAGAAATGCATCGGCTGCAACAGCGATGCTTTTCAGCTTTAAAATTCATTAATTCAATAACAATATCAATCCATTTTTTGGTATACGTATTAACGGTATAATGCACATTTTTGTGTCTAACGAAATTCACTTATGTTGATTCGATCAAAAAAGTAAATCAAATTATAACTACAACATATATCATATATCAATATCATTTGTATTGAACAAAAAGTTCAACATTTGGCCCATTTGCTTTAAAAGGCTGACATTTGTATTGTAGAAATTTCATTCCGAATCCGAGAAATTAGCTTCAGCATATACCTCGAACTCTTTGTTTTTTTGTATTATTTCGTTCATTACGCAAATTCGGAAAATCATCATTATTTTCGAGCAAATCAAAGCGATTTTGCTTGTAGCTGGCATATGAATCTGCTACTTCCCTCCTTGACAACTTTTTATTGTCATTATTTTTTAATATCTAATTATTTGGACTACACCTTACACTTATTTTTTTCATTTGAGACGTGTCCATGGTAACCACACTGAATGCGTTTTGGGCTATTACATGGTCCTTCACATCCCCTCAGGTTTCAACATTTTAGACATCGCTTTTTTGCTCGACATTAATTTTGTGTGTGTCCGATTCTTCCACAGTTATATATATATATATATATATATATATATATATATATATATATATATACATATATATATAAATATATATATATACATATATATATATATATATATACATATATATATATATATATATATATATATATATATATATACACATATATATATATATATATATATATATATATATATACACATATATATATATATATATATATATATATATATATAAAGTTTGCTAGAATATTCATATTTTTCTTTTATTTCCACTACTTTGTATGGGAGCCCCAAGAAGAAGTGGGCGCGGCACATTGAATTTTTGCCATATTATCTAAGTGCCATTAATCTAAGTGTTAATTGTAGTTATTCTAGATAGAAGATTGCAGAAGTTACAGCTGTTTCAATTTAGAAGAAATTTTGTCATTTTGTATGGGGGCTGATTTTGTAACAGCCCCCATTCTCTTACAATACTTATCCACACCTTAAATCTCGTTGTTGTACGCTGAATATTTTATAAGTTAATACGCTTAAAAGATTTGTTTTGTTTTGTTTGCAGATTATAGAAGTTACAGCTGTTTCAATTTAAAAGAACTACAAACACTTTGTATAGGAGGTACTACAAAGAGTAGGCGTGGCCCATTTCTTGCAAGGTTATGTAGCAGTATAATGTAATTCCATTTGCCAAATATTGTTGGTCCAGATGGTATACACCCACGGTGTATTGGTGCATCTTATGTCGACTTTTCTTATTAGTACCTTCGGCCATTCACATTGTTTACACTTCTGAATCCAATCAGTGACATGGTCATGACATCCAATCGAATAAAATCGTTTCTTTATTTTCTCGACGGTTTTGGTGATTCCCAAATGCGCTCTACTGGAGGCATTGTGATACTGAGCTATCACTTCATTTATATATCGATATCGATAATGTACTCCTTGCTTTCCACTCGAGAACAATGTTTACATTCCATTTTGCAAGGACGACGAGATAGAGCATCCGCGTTGGCGTGATGTCCTCCTTTACGATGCTCGATTGTAAAATCATAACTCTGTAGCCTTTTAATCCAGTGCGCCAATTGTTCTTCTGGGTTTTTAAATTGTAATAACCACCTTAGCGCTGCGTGGTAAGTTCGTAGATGAAATGACTGACCGTACAAGTATTTATGGAAATACTTTACACATTCCAGTATTACGACCAACTCTCTTCGAGTGAGACAGTAGTTTCTTTCCGGCTTCGACAGGATTTTACTGTAGTATGCTATTACTTTTTTTTGCCCATATTTGATCTTGATATTTGATTTTGAGAAGTTAAATAGAGTAGAGGTACACCAAGCACGTTTTCCAGTGTAGTCCTCTGAGCACACGCTTCATAAAACGTTCGAAAGTATCTGGCGCATTGCATAAACCAAATGGCATCAATGTAAATTGCCATAAACCATCGCCAATACTGAAAGCTGTTTTCACTTTGTCCTCCTTACCAAGTTCCACTTGCCAGTAACCATTTTGCAGATCAAGAGCTGAGAACCACTTCACACCAGATAGTGTGTCCAGAGTGTCATCGATTCTTGGTAGTGGATAGCAGTGTACTTCTCCAATAGTTGTAAAGCCTTTTCTGCCCATTCTTCCATCTGTGCTTTTAATTCCGCTCTAACAGTTCCTAATCTTCCACTTTTTATCGACGAACCCTTTTCGCAGTCTACTACGGCAGTAACTTCCTGGCAATGATCAATCACCATTCCTTTCTTCACAACTGTAGATGTATTAGTTGGATTTAATATTCGCACCTTTACCATTCCCATTTCTTTTGGTTCCACTAACGTCATACCAAGTATGATGTTTTTATTTGGTATTTCTTTATCTGCTTCCAATACCCACAACTTACCTGTCCCATCATCCACATTCATCTGTGCCCAAATCACCGCTTCTGATTTTGCGGGAACCTCTTGGCGTTGACATGACAGTACTCGTTTGATGTTTGATTAAGTTCTGACACCAATTGTTACGTTTTTATATTCATAAAATAATTCTATTTGAATTAACCTTGTTCGATAACTGGATTCTGTCAATAATAATTGCAACACTTTTTTTGTACAACTATATACAGCAACAATTTATTTAATCAACTATTTACAATAACTCTTCTAATGTACTTGCAACTTTTGCCTCTGAGACTGTATCAATGTTTTTGTGGCAACACTCCAGAATCTTCCTTTATCGAGATTCTTCTCTTTCTTTCTCGTTGGTCTGTTCTGGTTATCGCCTATATCTTTTTGATGTTGTTCGTTTCGATGCTGCCAATATTCATCTCACTCACCAACCATCGATACTAGCTACAATATGCGTGTGATTTTAGTTATTGTCGGTTGTCGTTTAATTACTATCACCCGAAACGGGTTCGTCATGTGTCAAATCAGTGGTAAATAGTGATATACAGAACCTAGGAACGAGAACCGGGTACCTTAATGAACCGTTCCAATCGGCCCCGAAACAAGCAGAAAAGAATTGAAAAGAACAAACGTAAAATTTATAAATCCCTGTTACACTCAGAACTTCGTACCGCTAGCTCGCAGCTCAGTTAAATTTAATGTATTTAATTTTCATTGAATTTTTGTCACACAAAAATCAACTAGGAAATGAATGTAATATATTTATTTATTTTTTTTTACTTTATAACAAAAATATAAAAAATTGTACTGGAATAGAATATTTGTATAAACTATAATCTTTTGTTTAGATATTTCAATAAGGCCTACTTCCGTTACAACTTTTTGGAGAACCCTATTCTCCTTGCAATCGTACCCGACAGAACAAAAAACTAGCTATTGGCTTAGCATGTATTGGCGGTGGTTAAGGAATTGCTTTACTTATCGAATCCTGCGAATAGTAGATTGTCTTCACATCGAGGCATCAAATACTATCACTTTATATTTTGTAAAAAATTATTAAAACAATGCATTTAACTCTAAATACAATACGTTTAATAATATTTTTCTACTAAAGTAATTAAATAAGCTAAATGTTGCTATCTTTTATTTTATTTAATAATCATATAATTTTCGTTTCGATGTAAAAATAAAGATACCATTTGTTTCGTTCTATCGAATTTTATTTTTTAGAAAATAAAAGATTGTACTTAATTTACATGCAAATATCTAAGGAAAAGAAAATCACAATACGAGTATATGCCCAACTACACGACAGATGAAAATCGCTTGAATACCGGTCATTTGTTATAATTTTTTATTAATTACTTCGTGTGCTTGTAGAGAATGCTTTTGCACCGTACCGTACCGGGAATAAACTAATGAAAATTATAATGGCCAAAGGTAATGCATTGTTATCGGAAATTGAATAGATTGCTGTCATATAGTCCTCCACTTCACTTTTCTTCCTTAGAATACGTTCGTATTTCTCCTTCTGTCAATATTTTTTCATCGTCGAGCTGACGATCCACGTCAAGTGTTACACATCTTGCCGACGTGCTGTTATTCCGTGTTTCAAATGAAATTTAATATTACAATATGCCATAGCCATAAGATAGGGAGCAGTCGTCACAACAAAAAAGATGGCCGATGGTAACAATTCCATATTGTGGATACGCCAAAAAAAAAACCTTGAAAATGCGAGGAAAATATTGAAATTTTAATATTTCATCCGTATTCATGTAAACGTGTCAACTTACATATGGGTATGCATGATACAATGAATGGATTGCCACAGAAAAGTGCTGACGATTTTGTGCTCTTAATTACGAATGAAACCATGTATCTGAATAAATGGCTTGCAACACTGTCACTGATGCGAACAAATTAGAGAGTGCGATTTTTCTTTCGAATCGCATTACAGAGTGACCACCCCCCTGGGTTATATGGATAAATACTGCGGAAGAGTAATGCTTACTTTCGTATATTCTATAGTGTTTACAATGCAATCGATAGTTTGAGAATTCTAGGATCAAGCGCTGGCATTGTTGAATAAAGCTTGATGGAACAAATTCTTTTAGATATCGATTTTGCATTAAGACGTTTGAAGTTTGGCTAATTGTATGACTGCCATAAAAATATTCGGATGCGGTTTGAATCTAGCAATTTTCTAAATAATAGCTCAAAAGATTCTTTTTGAGATGTGTTATTGGAAAAACATAAATCATACATTTTTTTTTTTAAATAAAGCTTAGGCTCACAGATTTCTATTTTTGCCAAAATAGGACGTCATAAAATAAACCAAACTCCAGGTTCCGCAGGTAAAAACAATGCTGACTTTACTGAACTATTTAGATTTTTAATTTAATTTGGTAATTTGAAAATTTTTATTGAGTCTATTTTTGTCTTTTTTACATTGATAATTTTGAAACATATACATACATACATACATATATATATATATATATATATATATATATATATATATATATATATATATATATATATATATATATATATGGCACTTATAAGCCCCGAAGGGCTCTTTGGTCGAGTTTCTCTTCCATTACTGTTGTACGTGTTAAATTTTGGACAGTATTAGAAGGGAACTACTTATTTTAACCGGTTCCGAACGGCAGAACTCTTGCGACATCACTTTTTCTGAGCTTTGTCACAGAATTCTTTTAGAAGCTTTTCCATGGCAAACTGTTACTGCCGGAAGAATTGCCAATTACTTGCCGACAGGTGGATTCCGTTCGAAAGAAAAATCTTCGATATTAAATTTGTTATGCTTCAGCCAAGGATTGTACCCACGATATACAGACAATTTTGAGACTTGGCATTATATATTATTGCAGAATGAAGATCTGAAAAACAAACAAAAAGAAAAAAAGGAATATAAGTTAAAGAACTTTTTAAGGATTATTGGGGTAATACAGAAATATATACAATCAGTTTTGAGAATTATTTTCATAACAAATAATGTTCAATGAGATTCCTACTATTAAATCATCATTTTGAATATAAAATCAAAACAATATATCGCTTAACTCACCATTTCATAAATTATTCCAAGAGTCATCGGTGTTATTGCGATGTAAATACTGAAAAATACAAATGTAATTAGTCAAAGTTATTAAAAAAAAGACTTTTGTTAATTTCAATTGTAGTCAGTTGTACAAAAATTATTTTCACGGAAACATTAAGAAACTCAATGAGATTCCTACAATAAAATCATCACATGAAATATTTGTTTACATACTGTCTAGCTAAACGTACCTTAATACGTCCATGTACAGAACCACTTCAATTTAAGATCTGCAAGTAAAAAATAGAAAACAAAAAAAAAAAAAAACCTTCCCAACCCTTAATCATATATACCCAAGTATTTTATAGAAATACTATAGTTATTTGATTTTATTCTAGATAAATTAACTTTATCCGTATTTTTGTTATATTCAAATTTCTATTAAAAAGAAACAAATAAAATAAGGTAAACCGTTTATATGATGCCGATTTTGTTTGCAATATCCAATGCATCATAATCACGCGCCAAACGTACGTAGGCCTTCTTTTGTCCATCAGGTCTGACCAAGATGTTAACCTTGGCTACCTTGATGTCATAAAGTTTACGTACAGCAGCACGAACATGATTCTTGTTAGCGCGGAGGTGAGTTAAAAACACTAATGTGTTGTTATCTTCAATCTTCTTCATGGCTGCTTCTGTGGTCAAGGGGTATTTGATGATATTGTAAGCATCCATGCTAAAAGTATATATTGTATAATAAACATCAGGCAATTGGAAAAATTGTGGACATATACTATGAATACTAACCGATTTCTGTTTGGTACCGACTTCCTAGGGTATTTAGGATTACGTGGCAATTTCAAGGTCTTGGGCCGACGGAAAAGTACACTAGTGCGTATTTTACGGGTACGAGTACCAAATGGACCCTTGACAATCTGTTTATAAATAAAGGAATAGTTTAATATTTTCTCCTTACCACTGCGTAACTTTCACACAACATACCTTTGTTTGAATTTTCTTTGCCTTTAATAGCGCAACAGCCTTCGCTTTAGCGGTACCCTTTTGCAATTTGGCTCCTGGTTTAGCAGCAACTTTCTTGCCTTTAGCTGAGGCACGTGCCTTAGCTGCTAATTTTGCCGACACAGATTGTGGCTTTTTACCAACAGCCTTCTTCTTGGCATCTTTGGCTTTTGGCTTAGCCTTGGTAGCCGTTTTCTTTGCTACTACTGGTTTTTTGATTGCAGGCTTTTTCACTGCTGCAGCACCAGTTGTTGGCTTTTTAGCGGGGGCAGGCTTCTTTGCGGCAGCAGGAGCAGCTGCTGGCTTGGCTGCTGCTGCTACAGGCTTAGCAGCACCAGATGTAGTTGCGGCTGTTGCAGGTTTCTTTTCTGGTTTCTTATCACCAGGTTTGGCTAAAAACGAGTATAAATATAAACCAATAATTACAAACAGTTGTCGATGATAATATAACCAAAGTGGGGTTATGTCGATGTGAATTGTCAGATCGATAAACAAATCACAATTTTCAATTAGAATAAGGTAGTACTAATAACACACTTCCAAGTAAAAAGTAAATAAGTAACACATCAAATGGAAATGTTTCAATTGTATATGTATCCAAATAAAAAAATTGCGTTAGCAATTTTGTGTACTAGCGATATGTTAGACCGCGTGGCCACTTAAACATTCACAAAACTCAATTTTATTCGAAAATATGTGCACATTTTTATATAATTCTTGTTATAGGTTTACACAATACTCTTTTTCGAGTTGAGTTTCATATTAATTTATTAATTTCAATAAGAAATCAGCAAATATTCTTACCGGATTTCTCAGTTGGCTTTTTGGGTGCCATTTTTACGAAGAAGAGAAATGGAAAGGAAAATTAGCTGTCTTTGTCAAACTAGCGGAAGTTCCATTTTCGATAAACATTTGCGAAAATATGGCGCTATCAGAATGATTTCGAATGTCAACTAATTAGTAAGTGTTCAGAAACTAAATTTGCCCTGTTGTTCGAATTTCAAATTTCATGCAAACATTCTGGGGGCTAGTTTTTCAGTACAAGTTTAAAATACGTTTAAACTAAGCAGACGTAAACGGAGTTTAAATTTAAACATATTTTAAACCGCAGCAAGAACAGACAGCGGTCAACTAATAGGTTAATCTTACTTTAACCCATCTAGATTGGGCGTTTAGACTTAGTTTAAACTAAGTTGGAATTTGACTGAAAACTCTAAATATAGTTTAAACTTAGTTTAAACTTAGCACTCAAAAATTCTCCATAATAGTATGTTTACATACAAGAATGATAGAACAAAAGATTACGCCCTATCTCTTTTGGTTTGAGTTTGACAGTCAACTGTTCGTATGGAGACGTCATAAACGAAAAGAAAATTAACCAAAAAGTGCAAATAAATTTGCGGTTACGTAAACAATTTTGACTGAAAAAATGTGATTTTTATAAATGTACTGTGCAGCAGCGGGTTGTAATAACGATAGTTCCGACAAATTGTTATTAAAGACTTATTTTTCCTTTTCGTGTGATGTGGCTTTGGCAAGAAAGTAGATTGGTTTCTACCGGTGATCAAGTCTTTTCAACCGCAAAAATAGTGTGATTTGCAAGGACCATTTAATAAATAATGATTTTATAAACGTCAAGCAATATGAAATGTTCTTCCGGGCGAGGATGTTCTTCAAGATTAGAAAACTAAAAAAAAAATTGTAGAAGCCGCCCACAAGAAAAAAGAAAATTCACTAAAATAGTAACTTAGTTTTTGTTAATACCTTTTTTAACTATTTAATTCTTTTTTAATATATATATGTGTAGAATAAAACTTGTAATGAAAACACGAAACCACTTCGCTTTTTTTTACGTATTTTGGTCCACAGCTTTTCCATTTAGGCAACTTCTGTTCACTTGAGGTTTCATACATAATATTTATTTCCTCTAATATTTTTCATAATAAACTAATGAATGTTGCATATTTTACAATTTAATATAAATGTTGTCAGTTTATTTTCCATCTGTATGGGATTTTGACACTTCTTATTTTCTTGTTTCGGTTATGACAACACTCCCTTTAGAAGTAAATCTTACTATGTAAAAGGGAAGATAGATTTTCGTAATGTAGTTGTGGTATTTTCTATGTCTAAACATACTATTACACATAGAAATTACCATGATTACCATGAGTTAATTCAAATTAACTCGGGCATTAACTGCAGTTAATCCGCATTAACTCTATGAGTTATAGCCTAGACAGACGTTAGCGTTAATCCGGATTACTTAATCCGAATAAAATATTAACCTGACGGATTTACTAAACGGCTGTTTGCTGTTTTATTAGGTCTGCTCACTTACATTACTATCACTATCAATTTCTGTCATCTGTCACTCTCGATATGAGAAAATCTACAAGAAGTACGTGAACTGAAAACTATTAGAAACTTGTAAATTGACATTCACAGTTCGTAATTGACAGCTGGATTTATTTGTTCGCCAACCCTTTTCATGTTAAAAACTGTTAACAATTGTTGAAAGTTTTTTATAAGCGAACACATCTAATATTTTGTAAAATGGATCGAGAAAAATTCACAATAGAAAATTTTCAGCAGTGTTGCCATCGCAAAATGCGCTAATCCTCTTTTGTTTTGAGAATTAACTACTAGAGTTTAGATTAGCGGATTAGCTGCAGTTAATGCCCGAGTTAATTTGAAATAACTCGGTAGTCCCGAATTAGGCTGCCGTTTGTCTAGGCTATTAATTTTCATCGATTATTTCGTGAAGAAGGTAGTAAAATCAAAATCGGCGTTGATTTGGTGTTGGATTTTGACAGCTAACAATCCATTTGGAAATAAATTTTACTGTGTAAACGGGTAGATAGATTTTCGTAATCTAGGTGTATGTGTAAATCTACTATAAGATTTAAAGATAGTGGTAAATGTTAATTTTTCTACTAGTTTGATATTTCATTGTGAATCAAAATCACTTTTGACAACAGGCAGCCAACAGAAGTAGCGAATGGTGATTTTTTGCTAACGTAGTACGAGTGGTGATTTTTCTACTAGAACGATATTTCGCTGTGAATAAAAACCGCAATAGCTCTAAAAAATCGGCAGGAAAATATGCAATAAGTCCAGATCTAGATAAGAAGACAACACTTTAAAAAGATAAATATTTTTTCAGATTATTTTTCAAGAGTAATACAGAGAAGTTAGAAAAAATATTGCAACTTTTGTAGACGCAGCGACGATAAGTTATGGTATATCGGGATAAATTCATAACGATACTTGATACAACTACAATATATAAAATTGAAGATAGTGTCTTTAATGGGGTTTGGGGGTTGATTTATTTGACTGTCAATACGTAAAAAAAAATAAAATAAATATGTGGCGCTTATAAGCACTTATAAGCCCCACAGTGGTATTTGGTCGAGCTTCTCTTCTATTATTGTAACCGGTTCCGAATGGCAGAACCTTTGCGATATCATCTGAGCTTTGTAACAGAGTTCTTTTCGAAAATTTTCCATGGTATATTGTTATTGCCAGAAGAATTGCCCATTGCTTGGAGACAGGTGGGCACCGTTCGAAAGAGAGGTCTTTTCTATATCAAAGTTGTGCTTCAGCTGGAGATTGAACCCACGACCTACAGATCAGAAGTCCAACGCACTAACCACTGAGCTATTATTATATTATTATTATATTTTTAGGAATTAGCCGAATCAGACCACTATTCTCTGGGTCCCTTTTCGTTCCTTAAATCGTGGGTTATGTACTAGTTTGGCCGCAGAATTCTTCTACGTCCCTCATCATAATAACATCACGAGTTATTTCCAATGCAGGACACTGACACACTATGTGCGCCGCTGTCTCTACCTCTTCTGAACACATTTGAACATCAACTTCGAAGGTATCGTAGGTTGTTGCAAACGCCTGATCACTGCTTGGTTATCAAGTGCTTGCAAGATTTTTTTACCTTGCAGCTTTCCATCCAATAGATGGAAAGACCGAATTCACAGTCAAAACTTTTTAGAGAAGATTCCAGCTCCCGCCCTGCCATCCATTAATGAACCATCAGTGATAATACTGATGTCATTTTCCTCACATATATCAGACGTGAGACCGTTTTATTTAGCCTACATATTCCTTCCACTGGCATTTGCGCCTCCTTTACACTGCTATATACCAGTGGAAGAATGCTCCTGTGCTCTATCTCTTTGCCGAATCCGTACCAATTATTGGTTGCCTTCAGACGTAATGCTGTTAATGCCGCCTAATATGCAAGTCTAACGGCAGCAACTGTGGTCTGGTGGTGTTTTCGCAAGGTAACGTATCTAACTGCCTTAACCGGGTGTGGCTAGCGCAATCCTTGTTGAACTCATCGCAAGTCAACTCACTGGCTGTCATGTAGTTTGTTCTGAGCGCTATGTGATGACACCTTTATTTGTTAATGAAGTGTAGTCATGTAGCTTGCTCTGCTTACTATGTGATGTCACCTTCATTATTAACAGGGGTCCTCCAAGTGGCGACCACCGGGCAACGTCCTGCTGGAGCCCGCTGGGAAGCGGCTGAAGTGAGTGGCGAAAAGCTCCTCGATTAGAGGTTGTGTGTTGGGTTTGGGACACGCCACATAAAAAATCCTCCCAGTGAATGATATACAAATGCCTCGGAAACGCTCTTTGTTGATGACCCCCGCAAACGAAATGCACCTGGAATGTCCGGGACAGATCTGTTCCAAAAGAGCGTTATGTGGATTTTTGGTCAGCAAAAGACTACGACTGGTGGTCTGGTCTGGTGGTGTTTTCGCAAGGTAACGTGTCTAACTGCCTCAACCGGGTGGGGCTAGCGTAATCCTTGTTGAACTCATCGCAAGTCAACTCACTGGCTGTCATGAGTTTGATCTGAGCGCTATGTGATGAAACCTTTATTTGTTAATGAGGGGTAGTCATATAGCTTGCTCTGCTTACTATGTGATGGCGCTTTCATTATTATTAATGGGGGCCCTCCATGTGGCGACCACCGGGCAACGTCTTCCTGGCACTCGCTGTGAGGCGGCTGAAGTGAGTGGCGAAAATCTCCTCGGTTAGAGGTTGTGCGTTGGGTTTGGGACCCGCCACATAAAAAAACCCCCCAATGAAAAAAACAAATATGCCTCGGATAAGAACTACCGCTTTTGTTGATGACCCCCGCAAACGAAAAAAGGACAATGATTTACGGATATGCACCTGGAATGTCCGATCCCTTTATAGGGAGGGTGCCTCTATCCAGCTGGTTGATGTCCTCGAAAAATACAGAGCTGACATCACCGCTCCCCAGGAAATGCGATGGACAGGACAGGGCTGCTCCAAAAGAGCGTCCTGTGACATCTACTACAGTTGCCATGCTGAAAGGCACGAATTAGGATGTGGATTTTTGGTCAGCAAGAGACTACGACATCTTGTCTCACAGTTCACGCCTGTGAACGAACGGTTGGCCACAATCCGCATCAAGGCAAAATTTTTCAACATCAGCCTAATATGTGCCCACGCTCCGACGGATGAGAAGGAAAATCTGACCAAGGAGAGCTTCTTTCAGCGCCTCGAAGAAGCTTATGACCGCTGCCCCCGCCACGATATCAAAATCGTGCTTGGCGACTTTAATGCCAGGGTGGGCAAGGAAGGTACCTTTGGTCCAACTGTCGGAAAATTCAGCCTCCACCAGAACACCTCCGATAACGGAATGAGGCTGATCGACTTCGCCGGTGTGATGGACGTGAAATCGATCCGTGGTGCCAACATCGACTCGGATCACTACCTTGTTGCAGCTAAGGTGCGCACGCACCTATGTGTCGCAAATAACAAGAGAAGTCCCACACAGATAAAGCTCGACGTCAGTAAGCTGCGATCACCAGAGACAGCAGATGCATTTTCCACTCGACTATCGGATCTGCTTATGCAGAACACTCCTCCACTTGATGATACATGCGCACGGTGGACACATATATCCCACTCTATGACTACTGCTGCCGAGGAGGTAATCGGTTACTACCGGCCTCTAAGGAATGAGTGGTATGATCAGGAGTGTCGCGACGCTACCGCAGAGAAAGACGCCGCCTACAGAAAAACCCTGCATGCAGGCGCAACGCGAGCTGTTAAGGAGCGGTATAGAGAGAAAAGGAGTGCAGAGAGACGTCTTTTCAGGCGCAAGAAGAGGGAGTTGGAAAGACGCGAGTGTGAGGAGATAGAGATGTGTACCGACAAGAATGAGACTCGAAAATTCTTTGAAAAGATCAAGCGCCTGAGTGGAGGTTTAAATCCCGGAGCCTCTTCTTGTCGTGATGGAAATGGAAATCTGGTTACGGATGTCCAGAGTGTACTGAGCCTATGGAGGGAACACTTCTCCACGTTACTGAATGGCGATGCTACGAACAATTCCGCCAGTGGAGGAGTTTGCCCGATAACCCCAATTACAGATGATGGTGTTGATATTCCACCACCCGACTATGACGAGGTTGAAACGGCCATTTTAAGGCTGAAGAACAACAAAGCTGCAGGTGCTGATGGCCTGCCTGCCGAGTTGTTTAAGACTGGAGGCGATGAGCTGCTCGCACCAGCTCATAAGCAGAATATGGTCGGATGAAAGCATGCCTGATGAATGGATGCTCAGTGTTATCTGTCCCGTACATAAAAAAGAAGACCCCACAATTTACGCCAACTATCGTGGAATATGTCTCCTGAGCATCGTATACAAGGTCTTATCGTGAAAGATTGAAGCCCATGCTCAACAACCTGATTGTACCTTATCAGTGTGGCTTCAGACTTGGTAAATCTATCATCGACCAGATTTTCACACTGCGTCAAATCCTGGAGAAGACCTAAGGAAAACAGATCGACACACACCATCTATTTGTTGATTATAAAGCAGATTTCGACAGTCCGGTAAGGGATTACTTCTACGCAAAAATGATTGAGTTCGGTATTCCTGCAAAGCTAATTCGGCTTTGTAGAATGACAACTATGCTTTTGAAGTATTAAGGGACTTTGTCTATTCTACCAGCATTAACAGCAGTAATGACGTCAGCCTGGAGATATTGCGAAGGATCACTCTTGCAAATTTTTTTTTTTTTTTTTTTTTTTTTTTTAACAACAAGCTTTTTATTGGATCTTTCTAAAATTGCTTAGAAACTAACAATATGTAATCAAATCTTACAAACTAAATAAAATTATGTGATATTCCCAACGTTCCATCACAATTTGTTGAGTCACGAGGTATCGCAATTTCACAGCATATTCAGTGTGTCTTTTCTTTTTAATCGACGATGCCCCGTGCTCAGCAACAATTGCCTAGCAAGGGGATTCGGATGACTGTGTAATTTTTGAATGTAGCTTCTGCAAGACGTTGCAACTTCCTCAGAAATTGTGGGTACATTTAAATCTCGATGGTTGTTAACGTTCCTCATATACCAAGGCGCGTTTACAATAATTCGCAGACACTTGGATTGTATTCGCTGCAATTTTTCGATATTTGAGGGAGATGCAGTGCCCCAAAACTGAATACCATAAGTCCAGATTGGCTTCAGGATTGCTTTATATAATAGCACTTTGTATTCGAGATTCAACTTTGATCTTTTGTGTATCAGCCACCATAACTGATTAATTTTAAGCTTGATCTGAGTTTTCTTTGCCTCTATGTGATTTTTCCAGGTCAGCCTTCTGTCGAGGTGAATACCCAAGTACTTTGTTGAGGAACATTGTGGAACTGATTGGCCATTAATTTTAAGTGGGGGACATGTATCTGGCCTTAGCGTGAAGGTTACATGTACGCTCTTTAATTCATTGACTTTTATACGCCATTTTGCTAGCCAGATTTCGAGAGAATCGATATGAGTCTGCAGGAGTTTAGTAGCTTCTATGGGGTTAGAGCGAGAGCACAATATTGCCGTATCATCTGCAAAGGTCGATATAAATGTATGGTTATTGCTGGGCATATCTGTAGTGTATAAGAGATACAGTAAGGGGCCCAAAACGCTTCCTTGAGGAACGCCAGCGTGAATATCCAATGGATTTGTTGTGTAATCCTTGTGATGTACGAGAAATTGTCTTTTCGTGAGGTAGCTACTAAGCAATGAGGAGACATTTGCAGGCCGAATATAACATGCAAACATGCATGTTATATTCGGCCTAAATCGATATTCGGTTGTTATGGCCACATAAGTAAGTAAATAACGGCAGCACCCCAGAAAGATCTCCAATGTTTCTACCGGGGTCGTCTGGATAGCTCCAGTAATCCCAATACAAGCAATTCTTTGCGTACTATCTAACTTGCTCTTTGCAGTCTTTATGGTGACCTTACGCCACCAGACCACAGCATCATACGCTATTACGGGCCTTACCATCGTTGTGTAGATCCAGTGCATTGCACTTGGAGTAATACCCACATGAGACCGCACACTCTCCTATACTGATGCAATACCCTTTTGTCTTCTGTATCTTATCATCAACGTGACTATTCCCATTCAGTTTGTTATCCAGGATGACACCTAGATACTTTACTTCCTTGGAGACGTTGATCTTTGATCCAAAAAACCTTAGGGAGTCCACGGAGAGCGCTCCATTCTTCAAACATTTTGGTATCGTAAATAGTGTTGAGGAACTTACCACTCACTATTACCAATATGTCACCTGCATATCCGATAGTGTTTCCGCATTTTGCGTCTAGAAGCTGGAATAGGGAATCGACCGGAATCGAAGGCACCCTCTATATCCACGAAAGTAGACATAGGTATTCCTCCACTACCCGAACTAGTTCATGCACGGCCGTTTCAGTTAATTTGCCAGCTCTATATGCGTGGTGGCACCTGCTCAGTAGTCCGCCAGTACTCCCTCCTTGAATTTAAGCACAAAGGAGGTTAACCTAACCGGTCGGAAAGAATTCGCCTCTGAGTAGTCCTTCTCCGCAGCTTTGGAAGAAATACAACCTTAGTCTCTCTCCATTGAGTGGGGACATATCCTGTAGCCAGGCAAGTAGTGATTATTCCCAGAAGCCTGTTTACCATAGCTTCTGCACCCCACTGAAGTAGGGCCGGAAATATTCCATCTATACCTGCTATTTTGAATGGAGAGAAACGTCCACCACTCCATCTCTGGTGACTATCCCTTCAGCCTGCGATCTTTTATCGTTGTTTGCACCCTTGCGAGTGACTTCCCATGGAACTTCTGATCCAAAGCTTCCAGGAAAATGGACCTCCATCAGGCATTTCAGCGAATCCCCGATTGTCCTTGTAAAGGATCCATTCGTTTTGCGAATCTACATCGGACATATAATGCATATTTGAGCAGACTTCCCTCCACATTTTGCTTTTACGGTTGTCCAGAGTCTTCTTCATATCCCGTTTTTTAGACTTATAGTCGTCCCGAAAATTCCGGAATCGTAAAAACCAAAAAAATTAACATTCCTATTACCCAACAGTCCGTTTTAACTAATCGCTCTTCTGCTTTTGTATAAAATATATCGGAATAGCTGATCCGTTACTTAACGATACGTGTAGACTAATCGCACCATAAATTAAAAACACTTATACGGATTTTGCCAAAAAGAGTGTTTTTATAGAAACGAAACTTGTGTATTTTATAGTAAAAATTAAGGGAAATTATTGATTAATTCGTAAAATTAAGCATTAAAAAATTATTAGAAATTGCTGAGTAATGGGATTTTGCATGAGGAATTTATGATTTTTATTTTACTCTAGACCAACTGTAGATGGCGCTGCAATACTATCTTATGCAGCAGTTTTAATGTCATTTTTATGCTCCAAATCCACTTTATCTGATTATTTTATGGTAATATTTTATAAAAAAATTTTCAATAAATAACATTAGCGGTTTGATGTAGAAAAATTATACAACAGTAGGTAGTTACAATAATTATTGATTTAAAAATTGTTATACAAATAAAAGAAAAAATTAAATCGAGCTTCGTTAAAATTAGTTTTTATTAAAATTAGGATGATCCGAAACCTTTTGTTTGACTATTAGCAGAGACAAAAACTTTTATCGGTTCCACAGCACTTCTTTTCACATCTGAAGAATTTTCGGAAATCTTGGAAATGTAACAAGAAAAATATTATAACTATTTTTTTTTTCGTAAAATCTTATTTAACATAATTACAATAATGATCTGATTCCTTCTTCATTTGTGCTCGAATTGATTTTTTGTTAACGATTGCATCCTTTAGAGCTGTTTCGAATGAGAGTGCTGCGATACGATGGAAAAAATTTACAACATTATATCCAGTTCGTGCCGACATTGACCAATATTCCGCTTTTATGCCAACAGCAATTTCAGAAGCCATTTTTTCAGTACGCACAAACTCTTCTTTGTCCTTAGTAAATTAAATTCATTTAATATTTTAATAAAATCGGAGTTAATTTATATAACTAATAATAAAAAAAGGCAATTCAATACACACCAATAAATCGGATTTAGTGCCCACAAGAAATATTAATGGTTTTCGAAAAGAATTAACCATTAATGCATTCTTAAGCCATGTTGTCACTGATTGCATTGTTTCTGGTTTTGACATATCAAAAACAACAACAACTACTATTGTACAAAATTTATTATATTATATAAATATTAATTTTGTATATTTACAGTGTTGCAATGCAATGTTTGCCAAAACTCACCATTTGCATTACGATAATAAGCTTGTGCAATGGATTTAAAACGTTCCTGTCCTGCCGTATCCCAACTAAATGCAAATTATGAAAATATAGATTATGAAAATATAGATTCCATTCAAAAATTGTATGCGATTTTCTTACATTGAGACTTTAAAAAACGACCTTACAGTAGGCTAGGGCCGACCAAAAAGTGGGAGTGGTTTGTCTCTATCTTGTTCATCTAATTACCTATGCAATACTAATCAACACCTTAAATTTGGGTGTCCTACGCTGAATAGTTCGTAAGTTATAGCGGTTTAAATTATTTTTAATTTCTGCAACTTTGTATGGGAGTCCCACTAAGGAGTGCGCGTGTCTAGCTGATTTTATGCTGGATAGCATTATAGTTATAGTTATAGTTATAGCAACTTAAATTTAAAAAAAACAGTGGATCCCGTAGCTTAGTGGTTAGTTCATTGGACTTCTGATCAAAAAGATTTTTCTTTCGAACGGTACCGACCTGTCGGCAAGTAATTGGTAATTTTTCCGGCACTAACAATTTGCCAAAAATGCTCCTTAAAAGAGCGCTGTGACAAAGCTGAGTTAAAGCAATGTTACAAGGGTTATGCAAGGTCCTTTCTAATGCTAACCAAATTTAACACGCACAACAGTATTGGAAGAGAAAGTCCGGTGGTATCACAATGGGCCTTTCTGGTCTAAGTCTGTCCTACTATGAACAGTGGGAGTGGCGCTCCGATTTCTTGTAAATACTAATCCACATCTTAAATATGGTTGATTTAAGATGAATAGCTCCCTTATTTCCGACTACAATGTTAATCTAAGTGTCAATTGTGGTTGTTTTAGGCGAAAAATTGCCGATGTTACAGCCGATGTTAAAGAATTCGGTTATTTTGTATGGGGGCTACTATAAAAAGAAGGCATGGTTCGCCCATTTCTAGCAGGATTAGGTAGCAGTTAACATAACTCCACGTGCCAAATGTGTTGTCCCATATAATATATTAAGTAAGTAATAGCAAGTTTAAATTTTTGAAAATACTGAGGTTAGTCGTTTTGAATGCTCGTTGTGGGCGCAGCAGCTAACCGATCATGACCATTATCAATCCTCTCAGTACCTTTGGATTATAGGTTACTTATGCCAGATTTCGTTAAAATAGCTCAATATTTGCCTGTTATCGTGCGAACCACCAGGTGACGGACAGACGGACGGCCGTCATTAAATCAACAATTTAAGAAAGAAAATTATAAAATTATAAATTATAATTACACTGTAATATTATGAACTTTCATGTTCTGAGAGCTGTAATAGAAATTGAAACATATTATTTTATATATGCTTTAGAAACTAGTTTAAACTTGTGCTGTGGAATGAATCGTTTAATCAAAAGGTGCAATTAATTATTTATATTTTTTTAGTATATATTTTTCGACTAATTATGATTTCATTTTATTGATATAATACGTTAGTTATATTATTGATAAATCAAAATAAAATTATGCTGAACATTTTTTTCAAAAAAATATAGTCACATCACTAGAAGAATACAATTCATTGCTACCATCCATTGCAATTATTTGCAACGAGTAACTTAAAAAATATTTATTAGATATTTGTATTTATTGCAGTGCCTTCAGAAAAATTCAGCGCAAAGAAAAGCGTATTCTAAACATTTGTATACTCACATTTCCAAGCAAAAATTATGACCCAATACATTAAAGTTTTCAATTTCGAAGTCAACACCAATGGTAGCTTTATATGGTACTTGAAATTTATCATAACAAAATCTTTAAAATAAATTGAATAAATTGAAATAATGCAAATTAATAACCTTAAATATATTACATTGTACTAACATTTGTTACCTATTCACAATAGTTGTTTTTCCCACGGCGACATCACCAACAAAAATCACTTTGCATGGTCGTAATTTAAATGTTTGTTGTTGATCCAATGCACGTTGTGTTTCTTCGGAGAATTTTTTAAAGTTTCTATAAGGAGAAGTATCTTCATTGTAAGCGGGTGGCAATGAACGTACAAATAAGCGTTCTGGCATCAATAAAGGTAGCGCTGTTACCACATTGTACTGCAACATTTCATTGTTGAAAATCAACTGGATCACAATTCAAATTGTAATTGCGGCGTTTCAGCAGAGTATTTGTGTGTGTGTGAGTGTTTTTTTTTTTGCTTGACGAAGCTCAAAACCACAAAAACGCAACTCTTGAACTTGAAGGATATACTTCTAGTTGTACCAACAAAATGCAAACCACTGTTAGTTACGGAAATATTGAAATAAGCGCTTGAATATATCGTATGAACTATCAAGCAGTAGATGCAAACGTTTTCAATAAGCACTCAATTGTAAATTACTGCTGCTGCGTTAGAGATGTTACACGTATTGCGGTTTACTGCAATATGATGCGTAACAGTAGAATATAGTTCGAGACTGGTTAGAAATGAATGTATTTCTAGTACAATACTTTATACATAGCCATTTGTTGTGTAGATAAAAAATGTATGCTTAACTTGTAATTGGATGTCTAACTTAATAGGTTATTTGCGATAAACTTTATCGTTGATTTTCGAAAATTTAATTAATTACTCACACTTATACACACACACACAATTGAAGGGTATTCGTAATTGTGAAGTTATTTACGAACGTTTTTCTTTCGTTGTTCAGTATATCCAAAATAACCCACATTTTTCAATTGTTCAATCAAATTGGATTTATTGCGAAGAGCATTAAAAATGGCCTTTTCCAATTGTTCATATTGAAAGTGCGGCGGAAATGGCATATCTTCGAAAGCCATAATTAGAACATCACCGTCTTCGTTACCAACAGCAATCGAACGGCCACAATTGGAAAATCTATGTAATGCGAAGTAATCGAAAATGATGTTTATTGGAACAATCTTGATAAATAAAATTTAACAAACTATAGGGTATAACAAGACTAGATTTTTAGAATTAATTTAGAATAAATAAAAATAATAAAAAGAGGCAGAAAGCCTTGAAAAATATATTCAATCGCCACTCACTTGAACGTTGTGTGAAAGGAATCATCTATATGAGTGGATGAGACTGGTTTCAAAACGCTACGTCTAATATCCCAAACATCAACCGTATTTCGATTGAGCCCCACAATGATGGTTGAGTGAGTTTTGCTCCAATTGGCACAATGTATGGGGCCAACACCATGTTTAAGAGTAATTAAAGGTTGCAAAATGCCTTCAATCCATATGCGTATGCACCTGTAAATTTTATTTTACACATTCGGTATTCAATGCAATTGGTATTTTACCTACCAATCATTTCCACATGTTAAGAATAATTTTGGAGACCAAGGTGAAAATTCCAATGCATTTACAGCGGCTGTATGTACTTGCAAAATTCCCATATGCTGGTGTGGATAATTTGTGGAGCAATTGTGGCAACAGCCTTCATCGGTAAGCAAGTAAAAGATATCACCATGTTGTGGATGCAATGACAAATTCAATCCTTGAGGATGACGGTTGGCTTGCAATTGGTTAGAAATGCGTCCTACTGGTAAACCTTCTGGTCTACCTTCAACACGGTCGAGTAGAATTTGTTTGCTGCCCAACAGATGGGGACTATTGATAATGTGATATTTCACAACCAAAGAATTTTGCGAAAGTGCCAAGAACTGTTGAATATCACAACTTTCACCAGCATCCTTACTTTGTGATATCCATTTGATGGCGACTATTGGTTCACAGCCCTGCGAATCATCCGTTCGTTTTGAGATGGCAACTCGGGCTTTCTCAACACATTTAATATCACACACTTCAATGCTGCCATCATAAAGACCAACAGCAAGCAATTGTGGTACAAATGGTGAGAATTCAACGGACATCACTGGTGCTTTGTAGTAGTAACAACGTTCCGGATTTACAGGATTTTTAATGTTCCATATACAAACGCAGCCAGTACTGGGTAATTTGGCATTATAAAATGAATAAATTCCATAAGCGACTGCAAGTAAATCACCATTATATGGGCACACACTAATATCAGCTACTGCTCTATGTATGTCATCATCGAATGGTTTGCACTTGTGACGCCATAACAATTCTAAACGATATGCATAACGTATTTGCAATGCCAAAGGATCGGGTAGATCCATATTGCGGAAACGACGCTGTTGTTTCTCATATACATTACTTGCCAGAATACGCATTATCAGCATAAGGGCTATCTTAAAATTGGGAGTCTTATTGATTTCAATGAATGTGTCCACGCCATGCATACTGTAGGTGGTAATTTCGATTTTTTTCTCACCATTTACATCGACACTTTCCGTAGACTTGTCCAGATCTTTATAAGTGTCGAACATTTCAAAGTTAGATACATATGATCCTACATGATCTTTACGTATTCTTTCGGTATTGACTTCGCGCGATTTCTGTAAAACTCGCGATGTTTGTGTCTCGCCGTCCACTGTTATTCGAAATTTACCTTTGCCTTGTGTAAGATATTCATACCTTCTATTATCTTCTGCGACAAGTTGCCCTTCCGCAGAATCACGGGGAGCTGTTAAACTGCGCTGTTCATAAAGTAGAATATCATGTGTTTGGCGCAACATTATTTTTATATATGGCTGGGCAATTGTTAATGATTTTGGTTTAATATCACTGCCCACATAGGCATCAATTTCAGATTCACGCAGTGGTTGTAATGTAAAGTTACTCTGAGCAATATAAATATTGAAATATAATGAAATGGCTAGATGTACTAAAATTGTTGTTAGCTTCTTACCCCTCTCTCAATATCGGACAATGTGATTTTCATTTCACCAAGTTTTTCTGGGTTTAACATTTTGAATAGTAGATAAAATTTTTTTCGAAAACTTGAATTTTATTGCAACATTCCTCTTAAGCATATATGTACACCTAGATATTAAATAATGTTTTTATGTTCTTATGCAAAGTATACACGCTCCTACCGTTGGTTCAACATGGGCATGTTGGATAAACGGTTGTATCATGCATAGTATGGTTGAACAACCAACTTTGATGTTGGTCCAACGGATGTATGACAATTAAAACATTTTGATTTTTGGTGGGCGGAGTTAGCAGCTGTACAATGAATTGGAACGAGTGTACGCAGATTGCACAACAAGCTTTGTTTACATATGTCGTTATAGTTGATTTCACGGAAAAAGCGGTATCATGTATTGCGCATTCTGCGAATATTCAACATTATGAATATGAGAATAATAAAGTTGGACAAGACATTGTAGATCATGATGATACGTGAGTACTAAACAGCCATACAATTCATTGTACAACGTATTTAACCAACGGTTAGAGCGTGTATACTCTGCATTAAAATTGTTATTTAGCCAACGTAAGCATAGCAACATACATTAGTTGCTAAGAGTCACGATAAGGTAGTTGAAATTGTGTTTGCAATAGAAGACAGTCAAATTGTCCATGATAGTCATAAAACGGTTATTTCTATTTAAAATATACATAATATGCATATCTAGAGAACACCAATATTCTAAATAAACTTTTCATCATAGTTCACAGTAGCTTTGTAAGTTGTACATATGTAACATTATTTCCTTCTTTATTTGATATTATTTATGTGGCTGTAGGAATAAGTAAAAAATTATGCTACGCTTCGTTAACTCATATAAAGAAGTTTACACATAGCTGAGTAAATAAAATTGTATGTGTGCATTATATACATGCATATGTATAAGTATATACCAACAATATAAAGAAATATGCGTTATATCATACCAACAACCTTCTTTATATATTCTATTAGGTAGTAGAATGAATAAAATTAACTATAGATTATGTTATACCTTTAACTGGAGTGTACTCGTATGTGTACACTGTATAACTCAAGCAATTTGCTTCAAATGTATTTATGCTTTCTTTTAAAATTTATGTTGGCGAGTATTGTCTGCTAACGTTGGCATGTATTCGATGATGATGGTGTAAAGGTGAATTATTATCGTATGCATATATGTTACGCTTCCATGAGCATTTTGCACATATGAATATACATAAGTTTAGGAATATATAATGTACAATACTGCAAAACTTAAATAAAAAAAAAAAGTTTCAAGAAGGTCTACTTTAACATACTTTAATCAAAAATCATCGAATAACTCCATAGATGCAAGGAATCGCCTTTAGAGGGGCTTAATGTATGATCGACATCCATCAATTGTACTCAATATTTCCCTCGATCATATTTACCTCCTATATCCACCCCATATGAGAACTCCCCTACAAATTGTTTATAAAATTCGTTTCCACCGCTCCAATGATTTTAATAGAATTGTAAAGCAGCTTGCAATTTTTTTATTAGTGATGAGTGATTTAATAACTGTGATTCAAAAATCGCTATAGTAATTTCCACTGCTAGTCTACAATAATAGTGATTAATGATTTCGCTGTTAGTGGTCAGAATCCATATAGTGATATCAACAGTAGCTAGTCAACAGTAATAATGTTTGGTGATTTTTGTAATAATATGATTTTTCGATGTTAGTGAACATAAGTAGCAAATGTTGATTTTTCTACTAGCATGGTATTTCATTGTGAATAAAAATCGAGAGCGCTCTAAAAAATCACCGTGATTTAAAAATTGCAATCATTCTTTTCACTGATATTGAAATATCACTATATCTCTCATCACTTATGTGCTATGTCTTATGCCATGTTGCCTTATAAAGACTTAGAAAGGGCGAATAGTGTACTTTAAAATATGTACTTACATATATGTAAATGTTTTATTATTTTTGTAATATAACTTAATGTAAACGCTTCTATGCCCAATTTAATGATAGACATATGTAAGTACTCGTATGTGCTAGATATATATACATATGTTACATATGTATTTCTTTTCATAGATATTATGCGTTACTATACGAGTGCATTGGTGGAAAACGTTTAAAGGCGGTAAACTCAAAAACTATGTATGTTAGCAAATGCTTGATTGAAATAAATAAAATATACAAGCTTTCGCTGATTGTTTCATTGATAGTTTACTTTTAATTCCGATTGGTATTGAATTTAAAGATTTTTCGAATTAAATTTGATTTTAATCCCAAAAAAGTATTATTTTAAAGACACCTGAAACTAATTTTATTCCATGAGTCATTATTTTAAAACTATTAAATATTTTTGCAAGTTTATTAAATCCAAAATGGTTTAAAACTAAGCTTTATTTAGTGATGAACACTTAGTTCTCAAAATATTGATAGTTTGTAGTTTTAATTTAAGACCGAAAAAGCTTTAAAGTGTTCTCCCTCTAGTGTTTAAGTAGTTGTGCTTTAAAAAACATAACCAAATATATAATTAAGATGATTTCTCATTCTCAATTATATTTAATGTACGTTAACTTTAGTATTTTTGTTTTCAGAACAAAACCAATACTTTATTCAGTAGTTTTATAACTGTTAAAATTTGTATATTGAATATGCATTTCATTAAAATTGTTAATCCTGAAAGACGAATTCTCAATCAAAGAAACTATTGCATCAACTAGGTAATCTAAATGGTTACTGAATTTTTGTGAAAGTTAATTGTATTTCTTTGCAGTTGTGGAACAATAAAAAAATACATTCCCTTTTTGCAATAACATTGCGAGACTGCGGCGGTATATAATTTATATGTACTTATATTCTAATATAATATAACTAAATAATTTTATATTTTATTTTATTTCAAATAAAATGTAATAAAATAATAACATTAATTCCAGAAAAGGATTTAATCTATTCCAATTTTCGGATAGATAGAAACCATTTGAGTATTCTTTTAAAACCCCAAACAGTATACAATTTACTCCCATGGTTTAGTTTTAAGAAGAAAATCTTATTAAAAATAATTCCAAATATAGTATTAATATTAATATTAACATTTTTACTCCCTCAATGTTCTCTCTCTCTTTTCGCTTAAACCAGTATGGTTTTAATATAATACTTTCTAGCATTGTTATACAATATAGGATATCAAAATGGTATTAAAATTAAAATAAATTTTTTACTGTGTAAAATATATGTATATTTATTTACATGGAATATGTATCAAAGCGTAAATTAATAATGTAATCAGTATGAAAAAAAAACACACTCATAAAGAGAAAACGGAAAATATACCTTTGAAAAAATATGAATGCTTTAGTTTTCGTACAATATGGATATTCTTTAATATTGCACTTATCCAATGCGGAAAATATGTAAGGTGTTAATGAAATATTTTTTTTCTTCTCCAAATTGTAGCGATCGAATTTGAATAATAAAGGAAGTTATGTATTAGTAAAGTACACTCATATTCAGTACGCGACGTCTGATAGTGTAAGTCATTCTTAAATTCCACTCTAAATTTGATCATCATTAATTGTCCTATGGACTAATGTAGTACATTTTGCTCCAGCCATTGCCGATGCAAAATCTGACTTGATAAATTATTGTGTGGCTTAGAGGTTTAGCAACATTAGCCAGAACATTTGTTTGATAAACATTTGTTGTTGTTTCCAGTGCTGTTTCGCATTAATACATTTCAGATGCCATTGTTACACATTAAATCATAGCAGAAGCTGTATGATTGATGGGGTCTTTGAAAGCTTGGAACAATCTCGGAAGCCTCTTGGATTCCGAGCTTGTTCTCTAAAAAATTCCCACTGGGTATATAAACATTTGGATATACCTTAGTACAAACGTCTATCAATTTGCTTGTTCCATCTTTACCAATTTATTTAAACAGCCTGTCTTGACGCTAAATAATTACTTCTGGTTGCAAGTACATACGTACATACATATATAGGTATATAGTATGGACAAATATAGGTATATTACATATTTAGTACATATTCAGTACAAAAGCCAAATCGAAGAAACCAAACATAAGAAAAAGAAGAGCAAACCGAAATCACTGAACCAATGCTTTAGTTTTTATATTTATACCCATACACTTATTGTTTTTAAAGTTGATAATATGTACATAAGTATGTACGTGTATTAGTTAGCAGTGTTTGTAGTAGGTAATGGTATTAGTGTTTTCCTCAAAATTGAAGCAGCAAAATTTCTTCATTCATTTTCAAGAACTAATACAATAAACTCCACTTTATTCGTTAATTAGTCGTGCTGTGGCTAAGAAGTTCAGAGCAAAACAAGAATCTCATAATGTATGTGTGTGTGTGGATATGTAAAGTTTAAAAATATGTATTTAAGATAAAAAGGGAAAGAAATTGAAATTTAAATAAAAAGTGTCAATTGCAATGTCACCAGCACCACCACTACAATCACCAAATTTTTTAGTTTGTTTTACATGACACGATACGACATTCAATACTACGCAACTACCATACGCCTGATTACGCTTAACATTCGCTGCTTTTTAACTGCTATACTGCTTCTGTTGTTGTTTTCGTTGTCGTTGCACTTACCATTCACACTGTGGTGGTGTATTGTCTCTTCTTGGCACGTGCTGTGACTAAAGTTGATTCTTGTTGGCTAGTTGGTTGATTGCTTGACTGCGATTGACCATATTAGATACAGTATGGATTAGTGTGGTGGTGATATGTGTTATGTTGCTCCGTTTAAAAGCATATAAACATAATTCGAGCTAGTGTATGTCAATCGTTGAACAAGACAAATAAAAAAGTGACATTTTCACGCCGCCGGTTAATCAAGGAAGTGCAGTTTCAACGGTGGAAGTTTCAACTTTCGTGTGAATATTCTCTTCTTTTATACAAATCTATTAAAAACAAAAAGATTAGTCAATGAAAAGATTCCATTTTAATTACATAGAATTTGGTAATTAGAGTGACAATGTAAAACGTAGGAATTGATTATTAACCGTAAAATATACAATATGAATGTGGGTGCGTCATCAATTGGTTGCAAAAATTATGCATGAAAATATAAACAAATTTACTGATTTTGTTGGTAATGCATAACTAGCTGATAAGTGGCAGCAACAACATGCTGTTTTTGAAGAAATTATGTCGCATCAATAATACTGCAAATAGCAATGAATATGGTGAGTTTATGTAATTACAATATGTTTGCATATTTTTTGATAATTTTTATTAATTTTGTGTTCATGTATGTGTCATCATTAATAATAAAATAGATTTTATATTACACCTTTTAAACAAATGTGTCATATTTTTGTATAATATTTACTTTGCGAAAAAAAAATCCTCTAAAGAAATAAGAGCGTGTGGTATAGTACAATACATAAATAAGCATTCGTTCACAAAAACACTTTTCTTGACAATGTGAATATCTCCTTTCGTATAAATTAACTATAAATTAATATGATTGTGCAATAAATGTTAATTGTGTTAATAAAAACGTAAACGAACTGGTAAAACCACCACTACCATCACCATAATCCAACTTCAGAAAACAATTCAGTGCACTTGGATTGAAACAGATAAAATGGTTAATATCTATTCACATAATACGATATATAATTATAAGAGAAAGGTGAAAAGGTGAGGCAATTTTAATTTTATGGAGTCCAAATTTAACTTAGTAAACTTTTGCTTGACCAAAAATTTGAGAAAATTTGACGCAACGTTACATTCGATTTTCAAGGGTCGTCTCTTCGCCTGAAAGGTTTTCTTAAAGTGGATAAAAAAATGATTACCTACTTTAAGTGAGTTCTACCTTTATCTACTGGAAGAATCGCAATTTTTTTTTATTTTTATTTTAATTTAGATATTGCATTGAACTCTTCAGAATATACCGACAAAAAATTTAGAACAAAAATCGAAAAATTAGCAATATTACAAATATTTAATGTATTTTTGTTGAAATCACGTTTTTCATGCTTTTGGAAGTGCTATTTATCACAATTGCCTTAATGATATATTTTTGAATAAGAAAAAATAATGACGTAACGAATTTTTAACGTTATTGAGTCCTCTCCATAACTTTCGAAAAAAAACTGGGCTATTAAAAACAAATGGAAAAGCGAGCATAATAACCTTTTAGCGTCTATATTTATATTCGCAAAGGTGCTATCTAAGTAGAAGTGCCGAATAAAACACGGCTATTAAAAACACGAAATAAACTTTTTAAAAGAAAATTTTTAATTTTGTCAGATTAAGTTATAAGAGACTTTGTCTTTTAATTTATTTATTATACACCGCAATGGTTTGCGTGATGGTTTTATGTTTCGCAAAAAAAAAAGTATTTAATGAGTACACTAAATTCCCTTTTTTCATTTTTAAAAAGATGCTCGTCAGCGTCTACTTCACTGGTCTTTCTGAAAGCTTCGCGCGTTTTTCGAAAGATGATTAAGAAGTAAAATGTTTATTTGCCGAATAAAGTGCTTCTTATTTAAATTTTCAAGAGCCAATTGATCAAATCGTATATTTGGAGTTTCAAGGCTTTAAAAATGTAAATAAATAAAAAAAAAAAGTTAATAAAATCAGTACGTATTCTCCGATTTTAATGAATGAGTGTTCGTTGGAACTCAGAATTTATTTAAATATTTAGCAAATAATTTTTATGGTGCTTTAATTCTAATTAAATTTAATTAAAACCGAAATTGTATTAAAATTGAAATAAAATTGTGAAATATAAGAAAAAAATATATATTTGCTTCATTTTCTTGTGTTTGCTATGTAATTATAATTATAAACATTTAATACAATCTAATCTGAATGCTTACAATCAAGTGTACTACAGTGTATTTTCAAATATGCATCGAACATAATGTATACGGTAATCTGCTCATTGACTGGTTGTTGTTGTTTTTGTTATGCTTGCTGTTGCTGCAGTTATGTATGCACATATCCTCAGCATTGACATTGACTTGTGGGCAATTTGACGTTGACGATGTTTACAATGACAATCATTCTCACCTTTCTTTCCGCACTCTTTTCGCTTTGTTATTATGTATGCTCGAATGTTTATGTGCATGTGTGTGTGTGTGTGTGTGTGTGGTGCGTGTTTGTGCTTTTATGTTAACGTGCGTCTATGCCATATAACATACTCTATGTACCCTTATGTCCAATAACACTGACAATTTTTGTTGTGGCGCGTATGTTAATAATCCGCTTAAAATATGCTTGCCTATACGTAGTGTGGATGTAATAGTTTGTTTATTTTGTCTTTTTTTTTTTTTACCAATTTTTCTTCATTCATTCTTTGTGGCTTAATGGTATTTTGTATCATTTGTATGTATTTGTTTGTCTTTTCTTCTGGTTATTTCTTTTTCCTTTTTGGTAAATGTGTTGTTGCAATTGTTCTTGTTCTTTTTGTTGTTGTTGTTGTGGCTTTTTGACACATACCTTTGTCACAGGTTACTTATATGGTATTTATGAGTATTTATGAGAGCTGAAATAAATTTTGTAGATTATTGGACAATAACAATAACAACAGTATAAAAGACAAAAAACACTGTAACTATAGATACCCACAATACAGATGTATAGTCATAGCATATAAGTATACATAAATTCTTATGTATTTGTATAAATTAATGTATACCAATGTAAAATACGTTACAAATACAATACATGCAGATGGTTATTATTTAACTGTCACATTAAATGATTATTTTAGTATTTCGAAAATGAATGTTTAATAAATTTATGTTTCATTGATATCATTGGAATTCAATTAACCGTCATCATAATCATTCTTAGCATTTTATGTATTATTTACATAATTTATTAGCTATAGCACAATTTTGCAAGAGTACTATGGTACTATATGGATAAAATAATATAAAATACTAACTAAACTCCAAATAATACTATAAATATTTATAGCATTAGTGGGTGACGTAGCTCAGTGGTTAGTGTGTTCGCCTTCTGATCTGTAGGTCGTGGTTCAATACCCGGCTGATGCATAACAAATTTTATATCGAAAAGATTTTTCTTTCGAATGGTACCCACCTGTCGGCAAGCAATTGGCAATTCTTCCGACAGTAACAACTTGCCATGAAAAAGCTTCTAAAAAGAACTCTGTGACAAAGCTCAGAAAAAGTGATGTCACAAGTGTTCTGCCGTTCGGAACCGGCTAAAATAAGTAGGTCCATTCTAATACTGTCCAAAATTTAAGACGCACAACAGTAATAGAAGAGAAGCTCGGCCAATGAGCCCTTTGGGGCTTTAAGTGCCACATATTTATTTTTTTTTTATTTATAGCATTAGGCCGAATTACGTAAAAAGTGTTGAATATGTTTTACTTACTCTTGAACACTCACAGGCTACTTATTAGGCCGTGACATCCTCAGGTAACACCTCCATAAAAAGAGGATTAGTTGCTTTCACTTGGAAGACAGTGAATTGCCACACCATATGCTTTGCTACAGCATACGAAATACTTTTTTAGATAACTATCTCTGTAGATTCATATTTAAGACAAACATACAATAAAAATGTGAGTGGGATTAGAAATAGAGATATGGCACGTGCCATGATGTTATTGTGAAGGTCTCTGAAAATCAAACAAGGAAAGTCTCAGAGAAACATTATGTTTTAACTTGTCGTTTTCGCTATACTAGTATGGAAATAATTTCATCAAATTATTTCCATCTTATCTCATCTATATATGATTCGTATGGGCGCATAATATATATACAAAAGAAAAAGAAGAAAGCAACATTAATAGCAATAATAATTTGTATTATTACAATAATAATAATAATAATGGCATAATAATAATAACAAAATCTCCCTGCGATACATTTTATTTATGAGTTTGCAGATCAACAAATTGTTCAATAATTTTGACTTGCTGCTTCTTTCTCCCTCAAAATAAGAAATTGTTTTATTACGTTCCCGTATACTCGTATATGGATATAATGGTATACGTGCAACAGGTTTTATGGGGTGAATTGTTATCGACGAAGAAAGCAATTGTTGTGCAAAAATATGATCGTCAAGGATTTATTTTAATATGCAGTTAATCGTGACCTGCAAACTTGCACAAGCAGTCATGTCGATGATGATGATCATACCGACGACGCACTCATACTCCAATTTCTATTAAAAAAAATCATTCACATAATATAAAGCATAAAGGCAAACATGCATGAATATGTGGTGATTCAATAAGGATGATAGTATTTCTTTTAAGGGGGTCCACCTGTGTGAGCGCGGTATTTCGAACGCTTTTTCGGGAATTTTCGTTAGGAGAACTAATTCGAAAATAAGAATAAGTTTTATTTTATTTTGAAGGTTTGTGCTTATATTTCAATAGTAAATTTTTCCAATAGTGTAATCCGAAGGCATGTACTCATTAAGGGCGTTCAAAGTGACCCCTTCAAAATGAAATACCGAAATTGTGGGCAAGATTCCGCTCGAACCAGTTATCTAAGACGCAAAAAGTAAAAAAAATCTTATTTCTGTTTATATCGTTGAGGTACTGACGAAGAAATTTTAAAAATTTAAGAAATGGCAGTTGCTTTTATAAAAATTATTCGTTTTCATGCTTTTTTTCGATATAAAAACTGCTGTAAAATTGAAAAAAAAAAAAATTCGAAAAACCGCTACGTGGGTACCTTCAGATGTCTGTATTATTGAGTCTGTCAAAATTTCAAGTCAATCGGTTAAGTAGATTTTTTTTTAATCCTGCCCACAAAATTCAAAAATATGGTTTCGAGAAAAACGCTTTCAAAGTTTGGAAACACAACAAAACTTTGTATTATAGACTCACATTTAATCTGCAATACCAGGACCATAAAGTTCCCCTTCCTCATCCTGTGGAAGCTCTCGTTAAAGATGCGAAAAATCGATTTTTCGAAAATTTTACACAGGTGGACCCCCTTAAGAAAAAAATATCTCCCAAGTACCCTCCCTCCGGTCTTTCTACCGGAGGTTAGCTCTTCCTCTTCTGCGTCGTCCTCCAGCGGGTTCTGAATATAACACCTTCTTAGCTGGAGCTAGGACACTATATACTTGGTTTTGCCCTCGTTCAACGTAAGACCCATTCGACGCGGCTCTTTTTCCAACTCTGAGAATGCTGCACTGACTGTTCAAGTGTTCATGCCGATTATGTCAATATCGTCGGCATTCTCCAACAGGATGACAATTTTATTGAAGATATTGCCATTATGTCGTAGATCAGCAGCTCGTATTATTTTCTCCATAATAAGATTGAAGAAGTTGCACTATTACGAATCATCTTGTCTGAAACCTCGTTGGTATTAAAGGCGGGGAGAGGTCCTTCCCAATTTTTACTGCACAACGGGAGTTATGCAGTGTCATTCTACAAAGTCCAATGAGCTTTGCAGGAATACCGAACTCAAATATTTTTGCGTAGAGGTAATCCCTTACCGGACTGTCGAAAGCGGCTTTATAATCAACAAATAGGTGGTGTGTGTCGATCTGTTTTTCTTGGGTCTTCTCCAGGATTTGGCGCAGTGTGAAAATCTAGTCGATGGTAAATTTACCAGGTCTGAAGCCACACTAATAAAATCCAATCATGTTGTTGAGCATCAACACAATACGCACCATAACACCTAGTATGCGATGTTCAGTAGACTTATTCCACGGTAGTTGGCGCAAATTGTGGGGTCTCCTTTTTTATGTACGTGACAGAGAACACTGAGCCTCCAATCATCAGACATGCTTTCATCAGACCATATTCTGCTTATGAGCTGGTGCATGCAGGCGAGCAGCTCATCGACTCCGGTCAGCACCTGCAGCTTTGTTGTTCTTCAGCCTTAAAATAGCCGTTTCAACCTCGTCATAGTCGGGTGGTGGAACATCAAAACCATCATCTGTAATTGGTGTTATTGGGCAATCTCCTCTACTGGCGGAATTGTTCGTAGTATCGCCATTCAGTAACGTGGAGAAGTGTTCCCTCCATAGGCTCAGTACAGTCTGGACATCTGTAACCAGATTCCCATTTCCGTCACACAACTATAATACCTTATCTAGGCAATCAGAAAAATTTGATTAAATACAAATTATCTTTATCAAATATCTGCATTAATCTTAAAACACCCTATATACTGTTAGTGTATAAAAAATGCTTGAAGAGACGAAGAAATATATTGATACTGAAAACCCGATCAAAATATGTATTCAACATTCCAAAGCAATTGCAGGCATGTAGACAGACAGCAGAAGCAAATAGGCGACGGCGGTGGCAGCGACGACGTTTACAATTGTGGCAAAATAAGTATCTAAAATTTATTGGACGAATACTTACTATCTATATAGATTTGATTGTTGGTGCGGTTTGTTTGGATGTCTACAGATTCATCGTCTGTCCAACATACTAGAAATAATATGTGTGGTATGCATATAATATGATTTTAGAATTGATGACGATGGCGATGATAATAGAGGTGGCGTTGATCCAATATGATCTAATCTGTGGGCTAAATATTTTTACTCATGTATTTATATACATCATACTTAATAGATATATGTATTCTGGATCACACAGAATAATGAAGGTGTGCAATTTGTAGTATAATTTTTTCTGGTACTTCAGCTATGTTTCTGACACATAACAAATTTAAGTTTAGTATAAAATGCATTACATTTTATTACATATAGGTATCTAGGTATGTAGAGATATTGCTAAATACTCTGCATATTATAAAACTTTAAATTTAACTAATTAAATACATACATTTGATGATTTATTGTTCATAATTAAATTGATAGCTTTAAATATCTTTATAAATGAAAAATTTCCATACAAATTCTGTTTTCTGGATATTCCGAAATTGGATTATGGTTACCACATTACCTTAATATCTATATAGATTATTAAATTAATATGATTTCAATCTGTATTCCTTTGCTTATCGATAAATCATTCTGTAATAAACAAGATCTTTTTGATTAATGCTGCCATACTTGTACTTGTGTTGGTACAATAGTACATAAGTACAATCCGCATACAGTTCCCACAGTTCATAATTTTTTACCATAACTTATAATCAAAATGGAAAATTTCTTAAAATTTATGGCGAACTTGTTTTGCGCATGTTGGTCTTGCATTGCCGCTTATTTGTGGGAGCATGCGTAAATTCATATTTTCCTTTCTTTTCTTTGTGATTATGAATTTGTGAGTGAGTTTATTTTGTTTTTTTTTTTTTGCTTCAAATCGTTATTTTATATAGTGGTGTGTGCAATATTGTAATACTAATATCCAATATATAAATTTATCATGAGAACATTCATATATAAAGACAAAAAAAAACCTAAAATAAATTATCTATAAACTAATATTAGGGGTAAGATTATAACATAGATCATTTCCTTTAAGGCTGGATTAAAAAATTAATGCACGTGCTAAATTTGGACAATATTTGAAAGTAGATATTAAATTCGAAAGAAGAAGAACATTTAACTCTGCAATTAATAATTAACAAGCCAAAATTTTTGCAATAATGTCGAAACATATTTCATCATTAATGCGTTTTTTAATTTTTTTTTATAGTTTCAATTTTCGTTTTACAATAAGTTCGATAATTTTCATCAAAAATGTACAAAAAAAAAAAAAAAAAAACAATAATAAATAAATATGTGGCGCCGCATACATCAATACCGACTGGCTTACTTTAGCCAGGGGTGCTCTTCTACTTTGGCTAGGGCAGCCAATGGTTGCCATGATTCTCGTCAGAGCCGTTGTTATTGCAGCCGCCTTAACACATGCTTTTCAATATGAGCCTTGAAATTGGGTCTCGCATCAATCATCACACCAAGATACCGCAGTGACGATTGCGTTACGACATTGTAGCCGTCAATGTTCAAGGTGATTGTTTCCATATTTTTCCTGCTCGAAATAAGCACAGCCTCTGTTTTCTGTGCCGCAAGCTCGAGCTTTGTCATCGTGAGCCACTCCTTAACCTTAGACGCTGTCTCATTGCAGATGCTTTGAATCTGGAAACGTTCCTTCGCAACGATCGTCATTGCGATATCGTCCGCATATCCAATTATCTGAGCTTCCTTTGGCAGCGAGAGGTGTGACACCTCATCGTACAGCACATTCCATAGCAACGGGCCCAGTATGAAGTCCTCCGCCCGTTACAACATAGCTTTTGGGACCTTCGTCTGTATCGTATAATAACAAAATAGATAGCTAGTCTACAGTGCCCTCATGATATGCGGCCAATATGCCGAGTTGAAAGCATTTTGCACATCAAATGTGACAACTGCGCAATATTTTTTGTCGCCAAGCATCCATCTGACGCCCTCTAACGCCTTGCCCACAATGCCCGTTAATTTTTCAACTGTTTCTATGGTGGATCGATGTCTCCTAAAGTCAAATTGATTCTCAGACAAGACAGGCAGCTCAACTTTTAGATGATGCTCCAGACGTGTGCAGATCTGTATTTTGGCCTTCGTGTCGAACATGCAAGGTGGTCGATACGCATTCGGCTCACCTGCCGGTTTATTCGGTACCTGAAGTAGGATCAGACGCTGCTTTTTCCACACTTTCGAAAAAACTCCTTCATTCAAGCACCGCGTATAAAGCTCGGAGCTCGTATAAACATAATAATTTTCGTATTATGTTTAACAGAGATCTTAAGTGCCTTGTTCTGGATACCATCAAGTCCAGGAGCCTTTGTGTTACCGAACCTCTCCGCCGCCATTAGCACTGCCTCTAGTGTGGGTGTCACCATACTTGGTTGTGGATCATGCTCCGGGAAAAGCGTATTCACCACCTTTTCTAAGAGAATAGTGCAGGTTGGTGCTTGGCCTCTACCACCTTTGATCTTCGTCATTACTATTTTGTACGCGTCGCCCCACAGGTTCTCGTCCACTTTCTCACAAAGTTCTTTGAAGCACGAGGTCTTGCTTCTTTTGATCGCCTTTTTGAACTCCATGCGTTTTTTCTTGAAGCATTAACGCAGTCTTGTATGCTCCGCCATACCTATTCTTCTTTGGGAGAGTCATCTCGCTCTATGACATTCGCTTCTTAGCGTGTTAATCTCATCGTTCCACCAATATGCGGGTTTTCTAGACATATTCTGTCCTTTCCTGCACATGGCAGCGTCGCAGGCTTTGCTAACATACATCACCAACACGTCGGCTTGTTCGTCCATGTCATTCGAGCTGTCCGGATTCTCATCTAGCATGAGTCTGAAGGTTTCCTCATCTTGCTTTTCCACCTTCCACCCTTTGGTCTGTGTTTTTTGCATCCTCCCTCGAATCTGTGCGTGCTTGCCGATTTCCATCATAATAGCAAGGTGGTCACTATGTGTGTAAAAGTTGCGCCCTTACCAACATGCTGATCGCACCAGTGCTTGGCTGATGAACGTAATGTCAATTATTAATCCGCGACCATTCTTCTCGAAGGTGTTCTTTGCGACGGTATTGAGCAACACCGCGTCTAGCAAGGGGAACGCCTTAAGCAGAGCATCACCCGTCTGTTTGTATAGCTGCTGCCCTATTCGTCGGCCCATGCATTGAATTCGCAAGCTATCACGTTCAATCGTTTCCCCTAGCTCATCCAGGACCCTGTCGTAGTCGACATGTGTAGTTAATGGTGTCTGCACGTGTATGTGTGTGCGTATGGGAAAATATGTTAAATATTATGTTTTCATATGAATTGTAGCATTTCTCTTTTATTATTATTAGTTTGTGTTTCTAATATTAATATAGAAAAAGTAAAAAATAAAGGAATAAATTCAACGAAATACGGGAGGTTAAAAAATAAAAGAACTTAAGTACTTAAACGAAAAATTTATTCGCAAATTCTGCATATATGGTTTTATAATATACTGAGCACATACAGGATTATTGCATTTCACACACGTCTACCATATTTGCCGATATCGATATCGTTCAACATGTTGCACACACAGCTGGCAACAGCTTTTCAAAAAATGCGTATGGCCAGCGTAGAGTTCTACACTTGAAGGTATTTGTTTCGAGCATTTGATCCATTGTGGCTACGCAGCTTAGTGTTGATTGCAACAATGAATGTCCTCGGGTTTCTTTTGAGTGCACGGTAGAAAGAAGGAACATGAATTTATTTCTTTTTCATACATAACTGAATGACAAGATTTACGTTTATAACTCCCACGGACGTACGAGACACACACAAACATAAATTTTATAATTTAGTTCAAAATTTTTACATTAGGATATTATGAAGTTTCTGCTCTGCGGATGCATAAATAGTAATAAAATTTTGTGGTCAAAGTCAAAACTGGTACAGCTGTATCAAGGATGTCGCAAAAGGGTTAAAACTTGTGGATTATTGTAAGTACTATGTGTATTAAAATTCCAGTAAACTCGTGATATCTCGAATTATAAGCAACATCATACTGATCGTAATAGATATTCGTAACCTCACAAGTATGTGCAAGTATGCCACGCTGCCAAGATTAAAGGTAATTATGGTAATTACTATGAAAGATCCTTTACAGTGTAATTATGTTCTACTTAATCTTCTTCTACTTCTTCAAACATGTCAAAAAGTTGAAAACGTAAAAGAGAAAGAACATGAAAAGCATGAGAGATATAGTATTTGTGTCGAGGTATATATGAAAATATTTCTTGTCGAGTAATATTTGAAAATATTTCTTGGCGTTTTTCTTATTGCTAAATCTGAAAGAGTAAATAAAAAACAAAAAAAAAACAAATTATCTTTGTTACGTTGTATTTTTTAGTTGGTGCTGCCTGTGCACAATTTAATTTTCAAAAACAATACAAACGGAAATTAAATCATTAAGAAGGGACTTTCCCTTCAATTATCATTTAATATGTTTGTTATTTAGGGTACTTTGTCAATTGCTCCCCGGAACTACGTACGTAAATAACCGTGAACAAGTGCCATGGAGAAATTCACTATTTCCAATGACAAGTATTAATAAAAATAAAGAGTCCATCGTATGATAATGTAAGGAAGTCAGTTAAAAAATGTTCTATATATTACGGCGACTCAACTCAATTAGCTGATAAAACAATGTGAACATCTTATAGCAGATAAAGGGACAGAAATTAATTTTAGTTCTATAATTTCTTTGGAAAATATAGTACTTCAAATCATTGATAGTTTTGTTTTTTCCAATACGATTTGTGGGCAAATCAATTTAAGGCACCCGAACCTGCATACGTATTTATATGCTTGCATCTGTGTATGAAAATATTCAAGATATCCTAAAGAGCTAAAAAATGCAAAATAATCATAAAAAAAAGAATACCAAGAAGAATTCCTACTTTGTTGTTGTTATTGTTAATACTCCACCTGCGCTCGTACGATATCAGGTGTTTAAATTTTACAATACATAAGCCACAAATGCGTTAAGATATGACACCGTTCAGGAACACGTATCAGTTTCATAACAACAACAACAACAACAACAATAGCAACAATGACAAGAACTTAAACAACAAAAACAACAGAAATGATCATATAAGCGGTATAATAAAGTGAAGAAAAAACTATTTCAAAAGAAGCAGATGAAGAGCAACAACATTCTAAGAAGTTACTACAAATTTTTACGTACACATATATGCACGCTTTTGTGGCTAAAAAATAAGGCGGTTACGCCAAATTAACCAAAAACAAAACAAGTAACAAAAAGGGAAAAATAATAAATTCAAAATAAAAATTTTTTAAACCACAAAAATGCGAGCGTAACACAACCTCTGACCGATTTTTATTTTATTGTATACGTATAGTAGGTATTTTATCTTCTTTTTTTTCTCATATGATAAATATCAGTTGGCGTGCAAATATGCGGGAATAATGCAAACGTATGCTCAATACTACCTATGAATACATATATAACTTACTATACATTGAAGGAAATTTCCTGATTTTATGCTTACCCTTTTGTATTTATACGTACATATATACATACATGCCGTAGCTTAGTGGTTAGTGCGTTGGCCTTCTGATCTGTAGATCGTGTGTTCAATCCGCCGCCGAACGGTACCCACCTTCTGGTAGTAACAAATTGCCATGGAAAAGCTTCTAAAAGAACTCTGTGACAAAGCTCCGAAAAAGTGATGTCACAATGGTTCTGCCGTTCGGCATTGGCTAAAGTAAGTAGGTCCCTTCTAATATTGTCCACAAAATTAATACGCACAACAGTACTGGAAGAGAAGCCAAAGAGCACTTTGGGGCTTATATCTGCCACATGTATATTTTATTTTATTTATATACATACATACGTATACTTTACTATATGCATGTGTATGAAATGTATTTTTATGGTTTTGAAACGTAACTAATTAAATTTTAAAAGCGTTCAATTTTAAACCCTAAAAGATTATCAGCAATAAATGAGCGTGCAAATAAATACTATAATAATAAACTAAACAATTTTTACACCAAGCAGTATACATTTAAAATATTATAATATACATATGTATATTATATTTCATATAAGTACATAAAATATATGCACATACAATAAATAATAATTTACAAAACTTTTCTAAACATTTAATAAATAAATTGATAAACAATTTAAAATTATGGGGTTCGTATTGCAGATTATCTTTGCCAAACGCGCGGTTTTAGAATCCCGCATTAAATTTTGTTACGAATTAGTCGCGATACCAATGAGGGAATATAATTCCGAAATAATTTGTCTATTGAGGAAGTCGAAGTTTGTAATCCTACATATATTCGGAAGTGTTGATAGGTGAATGATATTGTCAAAGACATCACTAGTTTGAAAGAAAATTTCCTTCACTAGTCTATCTAGCCTCAAAGTTATAAAAACATTGAAAAAGACGCTTACTTTTAAAATAATTCATTTTATTAGCTATACAAATAAAATGCAAAAATTCGTATTATAATAATTTGCGGGAATTATGTATCATGTTGTACAAAATTCGTAAGACCAAATACGAAATCAAAATGCGGAGCCCATTTAAAGAACTTAAATAAGAAATAACATGACAACTTTAAATCCGAAGCGATACGTCTAAATTTTAATAATTTTCATGAAATAGGGAGGTGTACTTTTCAAATTAAGTCATACAATATTATTACATACTATAGCGTCCATATATGTCGGATATATAGGGAGACAACTCTTGGTGTTTGGATGTCAAAAATTCGTTTTAAAAATAGTCGAAAGGTTTTCTTTCTATGCAAATAAATAAGCGTATCTCAAGGTTAGGTTATGTTATATTGCCTGACCCTTAGAAGGAGGTCACTTACAGATTCGCGTGTTAATTACTAGAGCTAATTACGCGTTGTAGAGATCGACCAGCCAGAATTATTTTCAGCGCATTGTGGATTTGTTTTGTATACACCCCTCATAATGGGTGGTGGTAGAGTGTAGGTATGCATGGGAGAATTATTAGGAAGACAAAAATAAGGTGAGTCGAAGTTGTATATCATCCTTTTGAGGACATTTTGTATAAGTGCCCTCTTAAAGGATAAGTCTGTTTGGAAAGAATATTCTGATAGAAAAATGAATGAAGGTTCGTCAACTATTTCACCCTTCTATAGGCATTCTGGTAGTGTTGGTAGCCTATTTTATAAAAATGTCAATCTTATAGGCGAATCCTGCTAAGGGGTGGGGATAGGGAATATTTATGTTCCGCCAAAATGTTGAGAAGAGAAAATTAATAGTAGTTAGCCACACATTGGATGCCTCCAGAAGCAGATTTTATGATTGAATAAGAAGAAAACTATTTATAAACTACTTTTTCTAATTTTAAGATTCGTATAGGATACTCATAAATATCAAATTCATAGTATGCGATACCGAATTATAGATATGTACTTACTTGGGTGCCGTGGCTCAGTGGTTAGTGTGTTGGCCTTCTGATCTGTAGGTCGTGGTTTAATCCCCGGCTGATGCATAACAAATTTAATATCGAAAAGAATTTTTTTTCGAACGGTACCCACCTGTCGGCAAGCAATTGGCAATTCCTCCGACAGTAACAACTTGCCATGAAAAAGCTTCTAAAAGAACTCTGTGACAAAGCCTAGAAAAAGTGATGTCACAAGGGTTCTGCCGTTCGGATCCATCTAAAATAAGTAGGTCCCTTCTAATACTGTCCAAATTTAACACGCACAACAGCAAAGAAAGAGAAGCTCGGCCAATGAGCCCTTCGGGGCTTTTAGTGCCACATAGATATAGATAGATATAGATACTTATAATATTTTAAAATTCCCTGATTTTGTGTGTGATCGAAAACTTTGTCAGTTCGCACAAAAATTGCAATCATTATAGAGCGATCGAGCTGAAATTTTATACATATTTTCATCAACAAACAAACAAGTTGGAGAATGGGCAAAATTGGTTAAAAACCACGCCAACTTCCCATACAAAAGTATGATGTTGAATATGTTTTTTCAAACTTTTCGCACGAAAATTTGAAGCTTTTGAACTAAAATATGCTCTGTTATACTGATATATTAGAAAATGGAGGTAATAGAATAAAAATCATGGCTGCCTCATATACAAAAGTATGTTTACGGCAACACTTTGCACACGAACCAGGTCCAGAAGCTCGGCATATGCAATTAACCGAGTGGTAGTTGTATAGACGACTTCTAAATGAACATTTCGCATATTGGTTTTCACATTATATTTTTACATAATTTTGCGGAGTAGATCGTAGTTTCTCTAGTATAAATAAAAAAAAACAATGTTCTCAATATCAGCTCAGTTTTTTGTAAATGGTAGCTAAATTCTGCTTAAAATTTTAATTTTAATTAAATTACATAAAGCTGCAACAGCTTAACAATGTGTGAGTATGAAATAATTGCAAGGTATTGTTGAAAGCATAAATGGATGATTGGAAGGATGGTTTGATATAATGCTTCTTTGTTGTTTGCTTTCCCGCTAATTTATCGCTATGGTTCAATAAAATACCTTAGGTACATATTATTGTATATATGCTCTTGATAGTACATTTGCTCTACTCGAATCCCTGTGAAATTATTTAGTTGGTACGTTTTTGTTACAAAGTCAATTTATAACAACAGCAACAATAGCAATTTAAAAATGTTTTTAAATCATGCGTTAACATAAAAAAGGGAAAAAAGTCAAAATGAGTTTAATCCAAGGAAATACAGATAGTCTGCTGTTATTGCTATTGTACATAAACCTTTATATACATAAATACTAGGGCTGTGCTATTAATCGTTTGTTCAAAAATTTTGATTAATCATACCTAAGTAAAATTGATATATGTGCAAAAACCTTTTGTAGACAGTCGTAAATACAAATAACCGTTAGATGTTTCTGAGTATGCAGTTTTTTTCGTTCACATTTTGTTTCCACTTGTCGCACATTTATGGTGCTCAATCATTTGTTTTACGATACCGCTATCATAGTTAACTGCGCATTTTCGCTAGCTGCATAGAAAATTGATATATGTGCAAAGTGTTTCAATTGCCATTTGAGTGCCGCACTGCCAACATTCGCGCATTAAATTGTGAAGAATAATCAAAAAGTGTGTAAGTAATTATACAAAAATATATTAATGAGTAAAAAGAGCATGAAGTTTAAATTTTAGCTCAAAATGCCTCGTGGAACCGAACTTTCAATTGAAGAACAAGAAAAGGTAAAGACAATGAATGAAGATGGAGTAAAAATATCTGTAATGGCTGCTAGAATAAATCGACATCGTAATACAATCCGAAATTTTTTAAAGAATCCGCAAAATTACTCAGTTAATAACCGAAGTGGAGCAAAGCCAACAATAAATGAGCGCACCAAACGGCATATTTGGCAACTGGCTACACATGATATGATGAGTTGTTCCAAAATCAAAGCTGAACTGGGTCTTAAAGTTACGCGACAACGTGTACAGCAAATTTTACAGCATCAACTTAATCTCACATATGAGTCTAAACAGCCTAAACCACGCCTAACAGATCGTCACAAAAAAGCGCGCATTGCATTCTACGAGAAATACAAGTTCTGGGACGATGAATTTGAAAAAGTCATATTTAGTGATGAGAAAAAGTTTAATTTAGATGGCCCAGATGGTCATCATAAATATTGGAGAGATCCGCGACATCCCCGGCAGACTTGTTACAAACGCAACCATGGCGGTGGATCCCTGATGGTATGGGCTGCGTTTAGCGCTAGAGGAAAGTCTCAAATTTGTTTTGTACCAAGCCGTATGACTGCCCAAATATATACAGAATTGTTGGAAAGTGAGCTTATATCATTTGCGGAAGAATTGCATGACAATGATTGGGTTTTCCAGCAAGATAACGCACCGATACATGTTGCAAAACATACAATGGCGTTTTTCCAATCATGTGAAATTCCGTTATTGCAGTGGCCGGCTTTAAGTCCGGACCTTAATCCAATAGAGGATCTGTGGGGTATCCTTTCAGCAAAAGTTTTTGGTGGTACAAAGCAATACGACACGTTAAAGCAGCTTAAGGAAGCAATTATACAAGAATGGGCGAAAATAGATATATCCATTCTAAAAAATTTGGCTAATTCAATGCCTCGGCGACTAACATTACTCAAAATAAAAAACGGGTGCTCTATTTCATACTAAAATAACAAAAAAACTTAACCTAATTATGTACATATTTCTTAAATTAATAATTTTGCCAAAATTATGCTTTATGCACATATATCAATTTTCTATGAAAAAAAATGTAAAATAACTTATTTTTTCTATATAAAATGTTGTCCAGGAAGTTTTTTATGTTTTTATAGAAGCACTTATAAACACTTATAAAAGAAAAATAAAACACAAACAAAAGAAGTATAAGTTTAAAAAAAAACTTAACAAAAAGCAATGCACATATATCAATTTTACTGGGGTATATGAAATTATTAGCGAAAACTTCCCTCAATTCGAGGTTGTGCGTTGGGCTTGGGAACCACCACATAAAAACCCTCCTCCAGTGAAGAACACAATAGTGTCTCGGATAAGGACTCTCCTGGTCTCTTTGGTCAGTAAGAGACTCCGACACCTGTTCTCACAGTTCTCGCCTGTAAACGAACGGCTGGCCACAATCCGCGTCAGAGTCAGCGGCCTAATCTGTGCCCACGCTGCGACTGATGAGAAGGACAATGCGACCAAAAGAGCGTGCAAGGCGATTTTAATGCAGGTTTGGGTAATGAGGGTACCTTTGGTCCTCCGATAACGGAATGAGGCCGATCGACTTCGCCGCAGCCCCAAACATGGTAATTAGTAGTACCAGATTTCAGCATATCGATATCCACAAAGCGACATAGTTGCCTCCAGATCAGCGAACGAGAAACCAAATTAATCACGTGGTGATTGACGGAAGTAATGCAAGGTAGAGTGATGCCAACATCGGATCGGATCACTACCTTGTTGCAGCCAGGGTGCGTGCACGCTTATGTGTCGCAAATAATAAACGAAGTCCTACACAGAGAAAGCTTGACGTCAATAAGCTGCGATCACCAGAGACAGCAGATGCTTTTGCCACTCGGCTCTCGGATCTGCTTGGGCAGAACACTCCCCAATTTGATGATACATGCGCACGGTGGACACCATGTCTGCTGCTCCATGTCTGCTGCTGCCGAAGAGGTAATCGGTTACTACCGTCCTCTGAGGAACGAGTGGTATGATCAGGAATGTAGCGACGCTACCGCAGAGAAAGGCGTCACCTACAGAAAAACTCTGCGAGCGCAACGCGAGCTGTTGAGGAGCGGTACAGAGAGAAAAGGAGTGCGGAGAGACGTATTTTCAGGCACAAGAAGAGAGAACAAGAAAAAGGCGAGTTTGAGAAGGTAGAGATGTGCGGCGACAGGAATAATACTCGAAACTTCTTCGAGTAAATCAAGCGTCTGAGTGGCGGTTTAAATCCCGGAGCCTCTTCCTGCTCCATACATATGCGCCAACTACCGTGGTATAAGTCTCCTGGGCATCGCATACAATGTGTTATCGCGCGTATTGTGTGAAAGATTGAAGTCTATGCTCAGCAACCTGATTGGACCTTATCAGTGCGGCTTCAGACTAAATAAATCCACCATCCATGAAATTTTCACACTATTACCTTTACACAACTATGTCTGAATTTGGTATACCTGCAAAATTTGCAGAATGACACTGCTTAACTCTCGCTGTGCAGTGAAAATTGGGAAGGACCTTCTCGCCTGCATTTAATACCGAACGAGGTTTCAAACAAGGTGATTCATCCTTCAACCTTAATATGGAGAAAATTATACGAGCTGCATTTACGACATAATGGCACTATCTTCAACAAATCTTGGGTAACCTAAATTGAAAATCGGTTGTTATGGCCATATAAGAAGAAAAAAAAATCTCCTTACAGTCGGCTGGGGCCGACCAAACTATACCCTGCATATGTAGATTTATATATAAAAAGTTTACTCGAATATCCAACTTTTCTTTTATTTCCACTTTTCGAGAAACAATTTTTGCATATACTACTAATTTACACCCGAAATATGGTTGACTTTGACGAAGTAAAAGGATTTTAAGATAATTCCGAGGCTTAGTATGGGAGCTATATAAAAGTGGGCGTGGCTTACCACTTTCTAGTAAATCCAATTAATTTTTCAACGTTAATCCACACCTTAAATTTGGTGTCCTACGTTGAATAGTTTCTAAGTTATGGTGGTTAACATTTTTGTTTAATTTCCTCAACTTTGTATGGGAGCCCCAATAAGAAGTGGGCGTGGTACGCTGATTTTTCGCCAGATTATTTCCGACTACGATATTAATTTAAGTGTCAATTATGGTTATTCTAGACAGAAGATTGCCGAAGTTACAGCTGTTTCAATTTAAAATTTGTATGGGGGCTACGATAAACACTGGGCGTGGTGCGCCCATTTTCTGTAAGCCTAGTTGCTCGTACAATACTAATCTACACCTTAAATCTCGTTATTCTACGCTGAATAGTTTGCAAGTTATAACCGGTAACATTTTTTTTAATTTCCGCAACTTTGTATGGGAGACCCAAAAAGGAGTGGGCGTGGCTCACTGATTTTCTGCCATATTATTTCTGACTGCCGTGTTAATCTAAGTGTCAATTATGGTTATTCTAGACAGAAGATTGTAGAAGTTACAGCAGTTTCAATTTAAAAGAAGTACAGACACTTTGTATGGGAGCTACGCTAGAAAGTAGGCGTGGCTCATCCACTTTTGGTGAGGTTATATAGTAGTATAATATAACTCTATGTGCAAAATATTGTTGTCCCAAGTGGTATATTGTGTGAGTTATAGCAAGTTAAAGATTTTGAAAATTTCGAGGTTGGTCGCTTTGAATGCTTTGTGTGGGCGTGGTTATTGACCGATCATGCCCAATATCAATCCCCTCCGTACCCTTGGATCATAGATTACTTATGCCAAATTTCATCGAAATAGCTCAATATTTACTCAAGTTATCGTGCGAACCAGCCAGGTGACAGACAGACGGACGGACGGACGGACGGACGGACGGACGGACGGACGGACATCGTTAAATCGAAAATTTAATCGACGCTGATCACGAATATATATCCATGTCTATATCTCCGGAGATTCCTTCAAGTGGACACAAACATCTGACCGAAATGAATATACCATGCATATTGCATTATGCAGGGTATAAAAATTATTAGATTATTATGATCTTTCAAATATATTCAAAAATGGATTTTATTCGATTACCCAGAATTTTGATTATAATATTCATAAATATTCAAAATATTTATGATATTTTTTCCAATACAAATTAGACAGGTAGCTACGAATACGAGAATGCCTTTGAAGTTTTTATTCCGAAAGAAAATAACAAAAACAAAGCAGAATAAAAATGAAAAATATTTTGATTAATCAAAATTGTGATTAATCGAATATGTTGATTAATCAAACTTTTTGAACATACGATTAATCGTACAGCCCTAATAAATACCACATTAATTCTCTTAATACTCACTCGGCAAGAGGAGGAGGGGAGAAAAAAGTTCAAAACAAAAACATTTCATTTAGGATACTTGTTGTGTGCGCGCTGTTATTTGTTTATTTCACACAAAGAGAAGTGAACTCTATGGCAGCAACCGCTAGCACCAACACCAGCACCATACAAGTCACGCATCTCACGATCAAACTATTATATTCCCACCTCGTCGGCGTAATGTTATTATTATTGTATTCGCATCGACCTAAAGTATGGCATTGATTATGTTGTGAATAAGCGGGGGTCTATAATTGCACATTATCCAAAAAACAAGAAGAAAACAAAAAAAAAAAAACATGAAAAATGGTAGGTACCTACATTCATTTCTTTTTTTACTTAAAACCAAAAATACTTAGGTACTTGCACTAAATCGACATAGCATCGCGTCGTTGTTGATGATGATTTGTGATTTAAGTTGATCAGAATTATATTGATGCTGTGGTACGTTTGTATTTGTGAGTGTGTGTGCGAGCATGCGCATCACCGTATGCAATTGTTACAGTGCGCAAGAATTAGTCGACTTATCAGTAATTTCCTTAATGTTGCTTCATTGTTGTTAGATTGTTACTTTGGTCTTCAGTATTTTTCTACATATTGGGTGAAGGTAAAAACTCATGCATTTTGGTGTATGCCCATTGAGAAGACGGTCGTAATGGTAAGGAAAGGAGTAAACGAATGATGCTTGCCTCTTTTTTTTTAATATTGCGATGATATAGAAATGAATATCATACATGATAAACAAAGAGGTAATAAATTAGTAAAATACATATTTTTACTTATATTATTCTTCAATTTCATGCCCAACGTTTCATCATCAAGAATTCTCTAGGTAACTTTTGTAATGTATTTCCCTTTCTCCCAACTGGGTACTAATACATTGTATGGCTTATGGCAATAAGGAAGAAAATTGTGTTAGATCAAACAATTCATCATATAAATCTACAATAATTCAAAGTCGAGTTAAATAGCAAATCAAATAAAAAAGATTGCAAATACATGAAAACGAAAATCTACTGAACATTATCAAGATATTTAACTTTAACTTTATCCACACGTAACAAATAAATTAAAATGGTGTTGAGCACAGAACTGTGTTAGTTCATCGTCAACATCGTCATCATCATGATTCGCATAGCAACATTTAGAATTGTTTACCACATACTAATTACTACTTGGGAAAAAGTTCATGAGTTCACTGTGATTTAGAGAAACGTCAAGAAGAACAACACAAATTCATATGAGAGCGTGTGTGACATCCAACATTTTTATCCTAGATTTCGAGGAAGAAAAAAAAAGAAGAACAGCAAAATGTTTTCCAGCATACCATGATGAAATACATGAGTGGGCACGTTTCAAGCACCACCATTCCACTTTCATTTGTATGACTTTTTACTACTATGTACTGTATGTACGGATTATATATACAATGTACATGAATATGAATATGTACGTCCTCGACAAATGGGAGTATACAATTTCTGGTAATCCGATACAATACAATATCTGCCTCGATATATCTACATATGTAGATGTATGTAGTTATGTACATGCTTTAATTTCGACTGTTCCAGTCATATTCAATGTTGTTGACAATTTTCATATAACCTAAGCTGGGTTTGGCAACCCTCATCATTTTTATTTATTTATTTTTCTGTTGTTTCTTTTTCATTTGTTTGTTTGGTTGAATTTTTCTGCTTTTTTTAATTTGTTAATAATACCCTAAATCATTACAACTCCATTTAAATCCCCAACAGTAATTCCAAACAATTTTTTTTACCACTACGTAGCATCATATTCATCTACTTGTTTGTGTGTGTCTCTATACGAAGCAGTACAGCTTAAAAAATGTCATAGTATATATTTGTGACATATACCATACATATATGTGGCATGGTATGCACCATATTGCAGGAGCTGCTAAGAGTGAAGAGTTGATGGGGCACATTATGGTAATTGTTATTCCCACTACTCATCAACGTTATCGTCATCACACATTCACATTTCAATATGCATACAAGCATATATTTGTAAATTTTTCTAGTCGTTGTTGCAGTTGCAGCCGACCAGCCATATTGTTAACAAGGGATGTACTGAGTTGGGGAAATAATATCGTTTCTCAGGTGTTGTGATCTTGATTCGAGTGGAATGGCCATAATTCAACAAAATGAACATAATCAACAGAAAAGATTTTGTATTCCACCATGATAAAGCCAGACCAAATCGTCGGTGCATACGATGAAAGACGCGTAAACATAATTGACGGCGAGGAAAGACGCGTAAAAAGAGGTCTGTGTTGTAATTGGTTTTGTTAAAAAGCATTTGCAATGGAATAATGGCTTCACAAAAAAACTGACTGAAGATTATCGAACAAAATGACACATATTTCGTACCAATACTTTTACCCCGTAATGCGTATGTGGAGATAAGTATAATTGAAGGGGGAGAGTCGCTTCTTGTTAGTTAAATAAAATGAAATATATGAAGCAAAAGAGTAAAGCAACAGCAACAACAAAAATAGTATTTATACGGAGTAAACGCGTCCATAGTCAAGTAGGTACTCGTGCAATCGCATTGCGAATAAGTCATACTTACTCGTTGTATTGTTCTATTTTAATTACTACAATACAATGTTTGTTATGCTGTGAAGAGGCAGTCAGCTCCTTTTTTTTTTTGTATTATTTATTCTGACTAAGTGACTGCGTAAATATATCATAGTGTGGTGCGTGTCTTTAGAAGTAGAATAGAAGTAGAAGTATGTACGAGTTACCGCGTTACATATACATATTATTTTACGCAGACAAATAAATTTGCTATACCCTAGATCTAATATAGTATGTTAATTTCATGAGGAAATGTGCGCATCATGTGATGCTCTTATTGTTTCACAATATTTGAGGGTAACCACATTTACTCAGCTACAACTTGCTAACATGAGCACTTTGTTAAGTCAAAGGTCCTTTTCTCACGATTTAGAAACGCAAATTGTCAATGACATCATTTTACTTTTTATAGTTGAGTTAAATCATATAGTATATTGACCTCAATGTAGTTTAAATCCAAATATAGCATATACAAATACAAAGTTTAAACTAATATAGTTTTTAAAATAATTAAATAATTTCACATATGTAGATTTATTCAAAACTTAAATCGATATGATATTTTCAATGCCATTGAAAAGCAACATGTGCCAGAAGAAGATAAAGAGTTGCCACAATAATATTCCCCAACATAAGAGGAAAACCAACGATGAAAAATTCAATAAAAGCAATTTTGTATCCATGTTGTTCGGCAACACCAGCACCAACAACATTTGCCGATGCACCAATCAGTGTACCATTACCACCGAAACAAGCTCCAAATGCCAGTGCCCAAACCAATGGATGTAATGGTAAATTCAAATTTTGATTTTGTGCCAACGAAACAATAATACGAACCATCATTGTTGCAACTAATAGAAAAGATTAAGATATACATGAAGATTGTATTTTTGTCCTTTTATGCCTACTTTATTTGGATGGTGGAAACTCCTATTGACACAATCGTTTTTTAATTATTTACATTAACTTAGGTATACACGTTAAATAATTTAATATTTGTGCATCAAAATCTTTAAGTTACTAACTAGCAGAGTTGGAATTACTCGACTGTTTCCTACACTAGTTTTTAAGGATAAGGACTTGAGACCACGTCGTCTTACAATGGGACTTTGCTGACTTAAGTGAACCTTTCAGGGAGACAACATTTATGTGCCTGACTACCTATCCATATTTCCAATAAATAATTTCGGTTACGACCATCACGGATAATCACGGACCAGTGTTTTTAAAATACTTTCTTCAAATTAATCTATTTTGAGTCTATAAGAATTACCACCTCTGAATACTATACACGCGAGTCTGTGAATTTCTCTCACCTGGTATATTATCAAGAAATGCTGATGCAATTGCCGATACCCAAAGTACGATGATTAATGCAACCATTAAACGGTATTCGGGACTAATCATCAATATAATTTTGATCACAAAATTACCCAATACATCGATAAGTCCCAATTGTGATAGAGATTCCATGACGACGAAAAGTGAAGCAAAAAATAATAAAGTAGACCATTCTACACGTCCCAGTATCGCTTCAATATCTTTTACATCGGCAATTATAAGCAATAACAGAGCTCCAATAAGGGCAGTCCAACCCAATGAGAGATGATGTAAATTGGGTACCGAATGCAAAAAGAACAGAATTATAACGAAAACAAATGCTATAGTTGACTTGAGTAGTAACAGTTTATCTCGAATCGGATATGCATGCGTCAATTGTTGTAATGTCTCTTCATAAGTCGGCATAGGTGGAGCTACGCCGTCGACAGTGGCAGTTAGTCTACGATTTAATACATCGGCTTTCTTTTTGATTGTATCACGTACCATTTCTTCCTCCTTGGAATATGCTGTTAAGCCTGCAGCAGCACGTTCCCACACCTGAATCTCATGACGAAGTTCCTCCATTTTCTTTGGGCCTTTTACGCGTAACGAACTTTCGCGTCGAAATGTTAGGCGCAATTGTATAAAGGATTGCAGTGTAGCTAAAAGGACACCAGGTAGCATATGTAGAAAGAAATTTCCAAAATGTACATCACGTTTAGATATATAACTATTTGTGGTGATGATAACATTCGGTGGATCACCGACTGGAGTCAGTGCGGCACCTACATTTGAAATCATCACCAAACACATAAGCACTGGTACCGGATTCAGTTGTAAGACTTCACACAGCCGTATTACGACCGGTGTTACTAATAACATCATAGTGACATTGTCCAGAAATGCCGAGCAAAATGATCCAAATAAACACAGGCAAATGATCAACGGCCATACCTTGCCCTTGGTGATTTTATAAGCGTACACAGCTAAGTAGTCAAAAATTCCAGACTCGGCAAGGATGGCAACCAATACCATCATACCAAAGAGTAACATTAGTGTTTCAATATCGATCCAGGTTACGAGTGTCTGCAAGTTTGGTCGATTATCGAATGCTGCTAGGACACCCAATGAGAGTGTTGCACAAATTATTGAAGCAAATGTACGATTTATAACTTCCCAAATAATCATAACATAGAGAAATACCAATATTATGGCGCCACAAATAATACCATTTGTTTTATCGATTGGTGATACGTTAATCCATACTTTTATGGTGACATAAGTATCCACGTTTGAGATTATCTTTAAGTAGAGTGTATCATCTGTGTTCGATTTTGTTATGTCCTTGTTCTCTTTCATATCCAAATCGAGCACAAATTTCTTTTTCTTCAGCGATGCTCTATGAAGATCCTTTGCAGGCATTATTTCTGATGCCCACACTTTAGATATTGTTCTACTATCAATCTCCTCCTGAGTCATGCCATCAATATATCCGCGTACCGCTTTGATCGCTAGGAAAGGGGTGACAGTTTTATCTGATGGGTCTATATCATCATGCTCTCCAAATGCTGCCTGAATTAATACACCTACGTGAGCAATATCATTATTCACTGGTAATTTATACATTTTAGATTCATTTCGTGGTGGTATTGACAATAATCTTGCTTTAAGATCTTGTTCTTTATTTGTCATCATAAAGATTGTATAGATGAGCCAAATTATAGCGAGTATAACAATTTTTGCATAATTAAATATTCGTTTTAACTTTTTCATTTTGGATTCTATCTGATTCTCAGGCGGCGATGCTGTTGCAGGTTTTGGAGGTGGTTTTACTTTAGTAGATTGTGATTCTATGTCTGGTTCATCCACTCCCGGCATACGTAATTCATCAGCGCCAACATCATCTTCAGGATCGGCACCACCACGAAGACGAACGTTATTATCATAATAATTTGGGTTTTGCATATTGCAGATTGAGCTGTTATCTAAACCTACACGTAACGCTTCGGTATTACATACTTCAGAATTTGATGATAATTGCGCCATCTAACCGAGAAATTTTCAAATAATTCCTTATTACTGATTTACAATATACGTATAGGAGATGAGTGATGACAATGAAATCAAATGGAAATAAATTTAAAGACAGAGCTCACAAAGTTGCCAACTAGATAGTTTTTATTTATTTTAAGATTTAGCAAAGCGCTTGGGTGCCGTCATTCATTTGAATAATCTGCTGTCCATGTAACCAGTTGAAGAAAACTCGGGAAATACTGATTTGCATTTCTTCAATTTTCGATTTAACGATGCCCGTTCGTCCGCCCGTCTGTCTGTCACCTAGCTGGTTCGCACGTTAACCTGAGCAAATGATCCAAGGGTACAGTAGGGAATGAAAATGGGCATGCTCGATGGGCTTCCACGCCCACGCCAGGTATTCAAAGTGACTAACCTCGGAATTCTTAACTTGTTATAACTCGCTTAAGATACCATCTTAGTTTTACTGCAGGGATAATATAACATACACACATTAGTATGTGTGTTTATTCTGAATTTAGAAAGATTTAAATTCTTTTTTTCTTTAGAGTTAAATTATTTTCGTTGCTATGCTAATTAATGAATCAACATGAAATAAATGTGTAAAGTTATAACTTATTCTATGGGAATGGCGTTCATAGGAATCTGATTTTAAAGAAAAATGTAAAAAACCTTCAATTTTTTGCAAAAATAATTAGTAAAAGGAAACTACACCTAATAGGAAAAGCATATTTCAATTTCTGTATTTTTTTCAATTTGAAAATAATTATCAAAAATTTGCGCATGTAACACGCGTACTCGTACACGTGATAGAAGTAAAACTTCTTAGAAAACCCAAATCAGCTATATATTTCGTAAGTGGTTTAAGGATACCCAAACCTGAAGAGTTTATGTAAAGTCTCAATAGGAGCTTGCTAAATCTCTGGTAGTGACTCGACAAGACATTTCATTGCGTCTAAAAAGAATTAATATGATCCAGAAAATGGAAAATCAGGTTCCATATGAACTAAAACCAAGAGACATCTAACGGATATTTTACATATCTGAAGTGCTGTTTCACCGGTACAAAGGGGTCTTTTTTGATTGTATCGCTACTGATGTTGACAAATGAATTTATTGCGATAACCCTTAGCGCAAAATCAGCCAAATCGACTTCAAAGCCGAATATTCATAGTTCGAAGGTAGGATCAGAAGGGTATAATGTATTCTGAGCTGCTAAAACTGAGTGAAACCATTAATTGCGAACGCTACCGACAACAACTCATCAAATTGATGCGAGCATTTGAACCAAAAACGGCCAAAATGTGCGACCAGACGGCGAATCATTTATTTGCAATCATGATAATGATCGACCATTAAACAAAAACATACAACACATTAAAAACTTGAAATATACATAAAATATTGAAATTATATACATTACAAGTTAATCCACATATTGAAATTAAATACATTACACGTATATACACATATTAAAATTAAAAGCGAATTGTTATTAAATTTTAAAAGATTTCCTTTTATTTCGTATTCATATTTATTTATTGAATTATATTTTGTTCAACGATTCAACGACTGCAGACGACAATAAATAACTCATTGTCTATCGTAGCTTATCAAAATGTCTCAACAGATAGCTGGGATCCCATACTTATGTATATCTGTTTGACTTAGTTACCCGAACAAACTTTGTCGCTCTGGGAACAATCTCTGAATTCCGGAAGAGACCTACTTTTATGGTTGCAAATGGGTGAGTTCCTAGCTAGCAGATATGAAGTCGTAGAAAGGCTCAATTCAATTTGTCCAAAAAAACGAAAATGAATAATTTCTCATATGACTCTGCTAACAAGTGTGTGCCTTAACACTTCTTCGAGTAAATTCAACAATCTGGCTCAAACATTCGTCACAGAAGCCAGGTGAGCGACAAGTGAATGATAACTTGTCGTTATGTAATGTCAATCATTCAATAAAAATTGCACGTAATTCAAAGTTTGTTCGTAACAATAATTTCTGTGAGAACTGTCTCGCGTACAGTCACCGAAAAAATGATTGCAACAGTAACTACTCTTGTGTATATTGTAAAAGGAAGCATCACTCTATGTTTCGTTTGCACCCGAAATCTTAAGTGTCAAATTGCACTGAAGTGGAATCATTATGCTCCACTGTATTAAGTCAGGTTTTTCTTCCAACTGCGATCTCATAAAACATTTGGGAGAAACGTTCAAGGTTCGAGCGCTAAGAGACCAACAATCGCAGGGAACTTTTATCTTATCTAAGGTTCAAAAGCGAATCCAACTTTCTACGGGACACTCTCTGTTCCAAATTTCAGGAATGGGCGGTAGAATAGTAAAAAATTATACACAACTCTGTTTTTTAACGTTAGTATCTCCAAAGATTAACACAAAAATACAAGCAGAAGCCATAGTGTTGTCACAACTAACCACACTGCTTCCAACGTTTCATCTAAAATGCTCAAATTTGTTAGAATATGCCAAATTCGATCTGACTGATCCAAACTGTAATATGACACCACAAATCGACTTGGTTATTGGAAGTGACTTAATGGCAAATATTTATCATTTTACTTACCACATCATGCAGTAATTCGACCAGAAAATGTTACTACCAGCGTTCGTGTTGTGTTAAATGTATCGAAAACGTCGAGTTCTGGAAAAAAACCTTAATGAAGCAACTTCCTGTCGTCCGATATCTTTACTTCCACTGTTGGGAAAATTATTTGAAAAACTATTTGCCAAATGCCTGAAAGTAGTAATTACAGTCAAACAACTCATACCTTCACATCAATTTGGATTTAGAGAAAAACATTAAACTATTGATCAAATGCATAGAATAGTCCATACGATTGAAGAAGCTTTTGAAAAAAGACATGTCTGTTCCGCAATATTTCTGGATGTGGCGCAGGCTTTTGATAAAGTCTGGCATAAGGGCCTGGTTAACAAACTGAAAATATCACTTCCGATACAGTTCACTGATCTTCTGGAATCGTACATAAAAGAACGTTACTTCCGTATTAAGCAAGACCAATCGTATTCCAATATTAGGAAAATTAGTGCCGGTGTCACTCAAGGCACCATAGCTACCTTTGCGGAGCACACTTGTATATTATCTGTGGGTGTTAACGAGCATGAATCGACCGTAAAACTTCAAGCATGTGGAGAAGTAAACTTAACGAAACGAAATCGATCCATGTTAACTTTACAAACGAGAAGATTTTATACAAACCAATAAATATAGCCTCAGTCACCGTCCCATATGCGAAGAACGCAAATTATTTGGGCATGACCTTAGATGCCAAGCTGAAATGGAAGGAGCACATAAAAATAAAAGCTTCAGAACTGAACATTAAACTACAGAAAATAAATTGGCTTATCGGCATAAGCTAATTTATATAAAAGTATACTTATGTATTTTTATATAAAATATTTATTGGGCCAAATTTCTTCATTAGTATGTTGTGCCTCGGATCTGTAGGACGTGGGTTCACTCCCCGGCTGAAGAATAAAAAATTCAATATCGAAAAGATTATTATTTCGCAAATCAATTGGTAATTCTTCCGGCAGTAACAATTTGCCATGGGAAAGCTTCTAAAATAATTCTGTGACAAAATTTAAAAAAAGTAGGTCCCTTCTGATACTGTCCAAAATTTAACACGCACTATAGTAATGAAAGAGAAGCTCGGCGAAAGAGTCCTTCGGGGCTTATAAGTGCCAGATATCTATGAATTTTTTTTTTATATACAAACGGACATCGGATAATTATATTCTTTTCCAGTTTATAATCACATGACAATTTATGTCTTCAAATATAAACATTCGACTGTGAAATCCTTAACCACCAACTTCTTGTTCTTCTTCATTTGAAAGCATTCTTAAAATGCTTGTTAACGTTATAAATTTCATTTTTATAGTTGTTGTTGTTGATGTTGTTGCTGTTCACAGTTCAACTCAACTACCGTCGTGCTCGTAAATTCTTCCCAACGGTAGCAGTTGAAAAAAGCATAAATTTGTGTTAAGCACATTTTTATTATAACCTCATGTTTATATGAAAGCTAACGTAATCAAGGTCGACTTTGTCGTCTTTGTAGATACGTATTATTTGTTCATCAAACCCATGTATACCTAATGGATATCCTATATTTACTTACTACATATTTCGCTTCGCTTTCTCACAGGAACTCTCCTTTTCGCACTCTCGCACTGTGAACGCAACTTTTCTCATTATATGGTAACATCTATGCTCATAAATAAATGAAGCCATGCATCACTAGCAACATCATTGGGAGCACGTGTACATATTAACGTTAACCACCAACATCCACTCAGCACTTGCTCTTTCAAACAGTATGACACAGTAACAACAGAGTATATAAGTGCGTAAAAAGTAACGCACATAAATGTTTCTAACCTCATATCGGAATACAAATGATACCATGGTAGAAGAGTGCCTCAGAGTGAGAAGTAAATATATATAGAAGAATAAAATGAATACGATCGCAGAGGAGAAAACCAAAAATAAAATATAACAAACAGCAATAAAATGGAGAAAGAATACAACAAAACTAATAACGGCAAAGTAATGCAATATAATGTTGCCCATTATTAACGCCATTCAATCCTCTCTGTTCGTATGAATATGTGTATGTAACTGAGTGCGTTTGTAACAAAATGTCTCATTTTGTTTTATTCACATATATACACACAAATGTATGTACATATTTTTCACATCGTTAACATTTGAACTTTGTGCTGTATTATGAACTTGTACTATACTCCTTTTATATGTTTTATTTGTTGACTTCGACCTTCCATATTATGAAATGATGTTTACGGATGCTAAGGTATACATTTAAACATGCATTTGTAAATACATATGTATAAATATGTGAATGTAAACATTCATCATAAATTCTCATTTTCATCCAGACATACAAATATACCATACTTATCATGAGCTACTACTATGACGACTGCCAGCTATGTTGTATTTATTTGTAGTTGACTGGGTCTATGCGGCAAAAAGAAAATAAAATAGACTTGTTTGCATGGAAGCGCGAATCAGAAATCACAAGCAAAAACAACATAACGATGGCAACAGCTACAACGATGACATTGAAATACTTAGAATATTGTATTCCACCTACATATGAACATATCACCTATCTCCAGTTGCTATGGGTTGCAATGGCCTACATGCTGCGTTATGTAGCAACTTGATATGCGAACTCTTTCCTCATTACGCTGATAACTACTCGTATATACCAGAGAACGGCAACGGGTGATTGAAAAAATGTTCATACGTAATCAGCATCCTAAAAACATGCATTTGGGTTCGGGGCAGTTATAAGCCCCGAAGGCCAAGCTTTGTCACAGAGTTCTTTTTGAAGATTTGCCATTTTCCAATAAAAGGATTTCATGTTTTTTCGAGGTATTGTACAAAATATGTGCGTGAGTGTGACGTGTAAGATAAAAGCCTTACCCATTTCTGAATGTGGTTGGTTTGAATCGGTCGCATCCAATATGGCATATTCTCGAAAAATATGGCATTCGAGGTAGGGAGTAAGTATGTTCGGGCTACATGTTTTGGGGAGTAAAAGTGAAGATGGGTTGACGATATATTTGACCTCTCTTTTGGCATCTCTATAAAGTGTTTGACAGTTTCATAAAAACTAAAATGTTGTGGAGGGTGTCGGTGGTAAGTACAAGACATTTCAAAAAGTAGTATGACAGAAGAATGAGTGACGGTCGTCCATATATCGTACCTCTCTAGGGGCGATTTATGAGTGATCATGGGATCATTATTAGGCATGTGGCACTTTGGCTGAGCTTCTCTTCCAGTACTGGAGTGCGTGTTAAATTTTGGATAGTATTAGAAGGGTATACTTAAATTAGCCGGTTCCAACCGGCAGAACCCTTGCGACATCACTTTTTCTGTGTCACAGAGTTTTTGAGAAGCTTTTTCACGGAAAATTGATACTAGACAGCTTCATGAATATATTTGTTCGCATCTTCATTGATATTACAATAGAATCTCTCTTTCATTCTCTCTAAGCAAATATGAATTAGAATAAATAAAATAGAAATAGAATGGAATGGAGTGTATGTTTCGTTTTCATAGAATGAAGAGAATCTCAACATTTGCAAATGGAAGTAAAGTATTTGAGAATACTCCAAACATTCGTTTTGCTTTTCTATGTCACATTACAATTCATACATCATCATGTAAGCAAAAAATACAATAGAAAAGACAACATGATGCGGTAAGACTCAGTAATACAAATCATCAGTGTTTGTCATGAAAAGCAACAAGAATTATAAGGTACAACATACCTCGTAATTCGTAGTACTCTAAAATTCTCGTAATACTCTCAAATATTCGTTTATTGGAAGTGAAAAAACGAATATATGGAATATTTCTTGTACGAGAAGTAAATGGAGTAATCTATTTGCCTAATATTTTCCTTTCACTCATTCTCATTCTATTAAAATATGCTTTGCAAATATTATACATGCTTTGAAAGTAAAGATAATCATTCGAAAACCATTTACATTCTAGCAGCTCTTTAATTGATATTGGTAGAAAGAAAAATCTGTGCTTCAGTTGGGAATTGTACAGATCAGAAGGCAATATGCTAACTACTGAGCTGCGGTACTCATCATGGGATTTTTTGTCGATTTTCTGGTTTTTATTTTCTTTTTGTATTACAGCCTCCCTCATTAGAAAAAATTGAATAGCGTCATGGGCGCCATGGCCCATCGCAAGGCAGTCTCCTAAGTGGTGAAGATAGGGTTAACTAGCATATTTCAAGGAAAATGTTGAGAAAGCATGAGGGCGTCCTTATATTTTAACGCCGTAGCTTGAAGCTTGAAATTATAGTTTGACTATAGTTTAAATTGCTGAGATACATACACCCACACTTCTCTATATGGCCACTCTTTAAACGTCTATTTAGTTTTTGGTACTTTTTGATTTACATCTTACACTGCTTCATTCTAAGGCACAATTGTTGTCCTGTTGGGCCGCTTTATTTCATACATCTCGAATGAATTAATTCGGAAAAAATTGATTAGTTATACTTTTTCTTCTTATGTGGCCATAACAACCGATGATCGATTTAGGCCGAACATATAATATGGCGCCGGTCTGCTCTGTTCTTCGCTTGCTGGCGCCAATTGAATATTCCAACCGCAGCCAGGTTACCCAACACTTGGTCCTTCAGACTAAGGTTTGGCTTCCTCTTTTTCTGCATCCTCCAGCGGGTGCCGAATTAAATACCCTCTTCGCTGGAGCGTCTTTTCTTTCGAAAACTTCAATCATCCTCTCATCCGTGGTGGAATTGAGGAACTTGTAGAGTGTGACTTTCGATTTTCGAGAGAGGGCTCGACTACTCAATTGCTTACTCAACTCAAAAGTAACACCTGTTAGCAAGAGTTATCCTACGCATATTCTACAGGTTGACGTCATTACAGTTGTTGATGCTGGTTCCAAGATAGACAAAGTCCTTCACCATCTCGAAAGTGTAATTGTTAACAGTGACGTGTTGTCCAAGACGCCGGGATTCTTTGTTTGTAGACACAAGGTACTTCGTCTTGGCCTCGTTCACCGTAAGACCCATTCGACGTGACTCTCGTTCCAATTCAGAGAATGCTGCACTGACTGCTCGCGAGTTGATACCGACAATGTCAATATCGTCGGCATACGCCAGCAGCATCACACTTTTGTTGAAGATAGTGCCATTATGTCGTAAATATTCAGTTCGTATAATTTTCTTCTTGATCGGTATTAAATGGAGGGGAGAGGTCCTTCCCAGTTTTCACTGCACAACGAGAGTTGAGCAGTATCATTCTGTAAAGTCGAATGAGTTTTACAGGTATACCAAATTCAGACATAGTTGTGTAGAGGTCGAAACATAAGGACTGTCGAAAGCGGATTTATAATCGACGAATAGGTAATGTGTGTCGATCTGTAGTGTGTGAAAATTTGATCGATGGTGGATTTATTCGTTCTTAAGCCCCACTGATAACGTCCAATCAGGTTGCTGAGCATAGGCTTGTATGCGGTGCTCAGGAGACTTATGCCACTATAATTGGCGCAAATTGTGAAGTCTGCTTTCTTATATATGGGGCAGAGAACACTGAGATTCCAATCATCGGGCATGCTTTCGTCCGACCATATTCTGCTTATGATCTTGTACAGGCAGGTGAGCAGCTCATCGCTGCCGGTCTTAAACAACTCGGCAGGCAGACCATCTGCACCTGCAGCTTTGTTGCTCCTCAGCCTCATTATGTCTGTTTTAACCTCGTCATGGCCGGGTGGTGAAACGTCAACACCATCATCTGTAATTGGGATGTTCGGGCAATCTCCTCCACTGGCGGAATTGTTCGTAACATCGCCATTCAGTAACTTGGAGAAGTGTACCCTCTATAGACTCAGTATGCTCTGGACATCCGTAACCAGACTCCCATTTCCGTCACGGCAGGAAGAGGCTCTGGGATTTAAACCGCCACTCATGCGCTTGATCTTCTCGAAGAATTTTCGAGTCGATTCGTTGTAATCGTTTCATTTTACGGCCAACTTTTATTACACATATAGAAGCCGTATAGCAAAGTATGGTTGATTCGATTTTTGTACATTATTTCTATAGCATTCCGATAGGTAACCAATAAGGAAGCGATATGTTCAATTTTTAAGGATATCAGTATACGAAATGTTTTTGAAAATATCATTAACATCCAATCAGTGTTGTTCATAACTACATATGTAAGGAGCATATGTTGAATGCATTTCCTACTAGGTAGTACTGCTACTGTAATAAAATGCTTTATACAGGGCTGGGTGCCGTAGATCAGTGGTTAGTGTGTTCGCCTTCTGATCTGTAGGTCGTGGTTCAATCCCCGGCTGATGCATAACAAATTTAATATCGATAAGATTTTTCTTTCGAACGGTACCCACCTGTCGGCAAGCAATTGGCAATTCTTCCGACAGTAACAACTTGCCATGAAAAAGTTTCTAAATGAACTCTGCGACAAAGCTCAGAAAAAGTGATGTCACAAGTGTTCTGCCGTTCCGAACCGGCTAAAATAAGTAGGTCCCTTCTAACACTGTTCAAATTTGAGATGCACAACAGTAACGGAAGAGAAGCTCGACCAATGAGCCCTTTGGGGCTTTAAGTGCCACATATTTATTTTTTTTACAGGACTGGACTAAGATATGATCGAGGAATTCACTGATCTAAGATACCGGTCAACATGGATGCATGCAATATCTGGGATGAAACTTTGACGCGCTGATCCAATGACAGATTTTAAAGTAGACAATGTTAAATAAAATGCTCAGAATTTTCTCTTTTAGTCAAGAATAATTTACTCTTTTCAATGAAAAAGTATAGGATGGTCGTGGACAAAAAGAATCAATTGAACGAGTCAAGTCCTGTCTTTACACATACATGGGTGTATTTCTACATTCATACGTATGTACATATGTTGTTTAAAAGTGCAATAAATGGTTGAAAATTATGTTAATTACAGTTTACAAAGTTCAAGTACCATTATATTGCACTAACTTACTTACATTATGTGAACATATTACATGTGTGATTTAATACCACGCTCTCAAATATGCTTATCAACATTAGCTTCACATACTCATACAATGAGTTCAATAAATTGTCAAGTTATATTAAGTGATTATGAGAAAAATGTATAGGCAAGTATTCATATTATATATGCATATGTGTTTATATAGTACCTAAAGTATATTGTATTAAAGCGGGAGAAATAAAGCTGAAGAAAAATGTTCATGAAATCATAGTCTAAAATAAAGTTTAAATTCACTAAAGACAATAATAATTCTTTTTATACAATATCTTATGACATCTTATGTATCACCTAATTGTATTTATGTTATTATCACAAAATTCCATACATTTGTAATAATTTTTCTTAAGTATAATCATATTCATTTATTGTGATTTCTTACCTACTTATTCTTGTCTCAAATTTTTCGAAAATATTTTACACATACATATAACTATACGCATGTATAGACATGTACAGTAGAAGATAATAATAACATAAATTCATTCATTTATGATACTATTTGTCATACATTTTTACCATCAACAAACATCACCATCATTATTATGGTTATTATCTTTATATTACATACTTGCACATATTTTCTATTCTTGTTTATAACTTCATCTTCATCTTGTTCTTATTAGTCGTAATGATGCATGATTTGTTCTTGTTATTAGACTTTTTTTTTGTTCTTATTATTTTGTTTTTCTTTGTTTTCTCATTTATTTTTTGAAGTAAAACTTCTTAGGCGGCGGTGTCGCAAATGGATTGTGAAATTTTTAAGGCAAATTTCGTTACATGAGTAGGAAGGAATATATAGCTTAGAGCAAAGGAGAATGAGAAAGAAAGCAACGTATGCACAACACACACAATGGTTCATAGCAATAGATAGTGTGTGTGTTGAGAGAGAGAAAGAGAGAGAGAGAGCAACTAGCGGATAATATACTAATAATGACAATTAATGCGAGAGTAAAATATTAGGCAAATATAATACAATAGGTATGACCACTGGCAAAAAATTTTTTTACCGGAAACTAAAAAAAAGTAACAAAGCACTACCATTTTAAAAAATGAACAGTAACAAACTATACACATTTTTATTTCAAATTTCAGGCACTTACATACATATGTATGTATTTCAAATAATATGATACAAATCACATTTCAGACTGTAAGTTCACGTTTTGGTACATAAAAATACAGCCTTAGATGGAAGTGTCATATTAAAAAAAAAAACAGACGGAAACTTTTTAAAACTTTTCAATTAACTATACTCCCTCAGTAAGATACGACTATAAAAAACAACGGTTATTTTCTCCTTCATAGTTTATCTTTCCAATATGATATTCTTCCAGCATTCTCGCTACTCATTTTCAATTTTTATTTATTTTTGATTCAATTTATTCCGGCAGCGGAAATCAGCTTTCCTATAATTTTAGTTGTTTTATCCGACACTGCAGTGCTTTTTTATAGTGAGAAATGTAAATAGGTTTTTATATTTGTGTGGAGTTTAGCGAAAGAGTTTAAACGAAAGAGTAGAGTAGTAAATAGAGCTGTTGAATAAATAGCTATACTTTCTCAAATATAAAACTCAAATTAATTTAAATGAAAGTCAGTTCAATCAACACTGTGATGTCGTCGCTGGACAATGAAATAGAAATAACTTTAAATGGACTTAAAAACGTCGGCGGTAAAACTTCTGCCGATGCAATTATGTGCTATTGCATATGACTTTGTGAGCTTTAATGTTAATGTGTTTAACCGTCGACCGCTGTAATTCTGGATTGAACTTTTCATCAAAATTACAAAAGAGCTCTTACAGATATTTAGTGATGCAAAATTCAGGGATCAGAGCTGACGAGCTATTGACAACTCGCCAGATTGCCCTTAAGTGGTAGCTTCAAAAGACAATTTGAAAAAACTTTGGTGACGCTTTGCTAATTATAATAGAATAAAATTGTAGTTAAACCTTCCGGCATTACAGAAAATTTTCTTCAAATTGCGGGGTATAAAAAGATATGTATTGCCAAATTGCCAAATTACCAAAAACGTTTTAGAGGAAAAAAATTGACCAATTTTGGTTAAAAATTACCACAAGGGCAACACTGAATACAATACGTATGCACAACGATATAAAAGCGATAGAATGTATGTACATGCGCATATGCCAACAGCAGTCATACATTCTTCACAGTCAGACACATACTGAAAATGCCATTGTTTTATTGTTATTACGCGCCCGCATCTACATGGGAGGCAAGAATGAAGTCATAAACGAAACAATACTCATAGTAGGCAAATAGGAAGTGTCAAACTCCCATACAAAAAGTTAATAAAACTGCGAACATTTATATAATTGTCAAATAAGCAATATTTATAACTTTATTATAAAAAATATTAGAAGAAACAAGTAAATAAATATACCGTGAAAATATGTATGTAACCTAAAGTGACCCTTGTGACATCACTTTTTCTGGGCTTTGTCACAGAGTTCTTCTAGACGCTATTTCATGGCAAATTGTTACTGTCGGAAGAATTGCCAATTGCTTGCCGACAGGTGGGTACCGTTCGAAAGAAAAATCTTTTCGATATTAAATTTGTTATGCATGAGCCGGGGATTGAACCACAGCCTATAGATCAGAAGGCCAACACACTAACCACTGAGCCACGGCACCCACGTATACATGTATGAATATTAAAAAAAGAATTAAATATTTATATCAAGAATTAAAAAAAGAATTAATTAATTAATAAAAACTAAGTTACTATTTTAGTGTATTTTCTTTTTTCTCGTGACCGGCTTCAATTTCTTTGTTACCTTTTCAAATACTTAAGAACATCATTGCCCAGAAAAATTTAATTACCTTAATATTGCATTTAATACTGGAAGATTGCTCAATATGTTTTTGTACAAAATTATTTGTTATGATTTCCATTAATTGCGTTAAAAATATTTTCAAGCGAGTTCAATTGAACCACGAGTTCTTTGGTAGGTTTTGATAGATCATCTTCACTCAGGTGATTTACCCAGGTATAAGTTGAATCAGCGCCATCCTGAATCGCAATGTCTCCCACTTCGTGACTTAATTTGTGACATATATAGACTGCAATATCTTCGAGGCCAATATTCGTGAGAATATTGTAGAAGATTATATAAATATCGTATATGCATTTTGCTTGAGGCTTATAAAGTCATCATTTATTATATGGTCCTTGCAAATCAAATTATTTTTGTGGTTGAAAGGTCTTGATCACCTGCAGAAACTAATTAACGCAAGAGTTATTAAAATTTAGTTGCCCTTTTTGGTCAAGTTTCTTTTCGTTTATGACGTCAAACGAAGAGTTGACTGTCAAATTCAAACCAAAAAAGATAACTGTTTATTCAGGGCGCAATCTTTATTTCTATCATTCTTGATTTGTATCGTTGTGCATACGTTGCTTTCCTTCTCATTCTCCCTTTCTCTATGCTATATATTCCATTCTAATCAGCGACACCGTTGCTTAAGAAGTTTTACTTCAAAAATGCTAGATCTGCCAAATAGAAACTCTAAAAAATCTTAGAGGCACAAAAAAAGTTAAATATTGTTAGCCTTTTCAACATTTCATAAAGAGTTTATATTTTATTTTTAACAATCGAAGCACCAAATATATAAGAAATTACTTTCCTAAAAGTATTAAATAATACTTATTATTACAATTATTAAATAAAGCCCTTTCGTTCTAACAACTAAATAACGTGAATTTAGCGAACAGCGGCAGACTATTTCAACATACTACAAAAAGGTACTGTAGCTGTGTCGAATTCGCAATAAGGTCAAAGTTTTGGTTGCAATTTGTAATGTCGAATCTTTTGTCAGTAAGCCAATATACTCGAACTTTTTGCTTGTATATCCTGTAAATGAAACAAATACTCCCCGCAACACAGCTCACTATATAACAGAAAAGAATGATAATGGCGTCAAATATGTTGGAGCAAATGTGATGCTGCTAGATGATGATTCCCATAAAAAAATTCTCTTCGCTTTGTAACACAGTGTTGCACTGAATTTATACAATATCTTGTATTTTATGTATGGAGGATTGCCCTTAAAAAAAGCTAGTTTGAAAATAAGAAAGGAATAGAGAAAAACCCACGAAGCTAAATCCTAAATTTCTAAGCTAAATGACAAAAGAAAAAAAGGTAGATCTAGTCTCAACAAGGCTAAACTGGCAACTCTGATAATAACGATTACGCATTTTATGCGAAAGCACACGGACGACAAAATATTAAGGTGCGCCAATCTTTTACCTCTAATCGGTTTTCATTGCCTTGCAGAATGTTACAGAATGTGACGTTGTCCTAAGAGTTAAATTATTCATTCATTATTCCGCATGGTTTATATTTTTCTTTTCAATTTGTTCGCCATTTTGTCATCTTCTCTCGCAGCTGAACTATTGTGACGTCACATCTAGAAAAATTTTTGATGGGCGCAATCTTTGTTTCTATTATTGTTGGCAAAAGCAACAAAGTAAAAATATTAGGTGTTTTTGTTTACAGAAAATTCGTACAAATTCGTACAAATTATCATTATTTTTGTCAAATGGTGTTTGTTGACACCAAAAAACTTGCAACGAGAGAGAAAATGAGAGCGTAAAATGACAGTTCACTGTGAGAGAACTTACAGGTTTTTACAACAACAAAATATTCTTGTATTGTGTATAAATTTAAATAACAAATTACCATCGAATTAGGTTTTAGAAAAGGTTTTATTAGTTAATTAGAGTCGTTTGAACCAGTATTCAGCAAAAAAACTATGCGTTCTTGAGGCAAATTGCTTGGAAGCGCTTCCTTTTGTTATTGATTTGATATTGAAATTGATATTCACAATCAGCTGTTTCTGTTAAATTGAAAGTTTTACAAATCGCTGTTTGTTTACTTTTTTTTTTGATATTTTTCTGTTTAAGAGAGAATTCTTTTTACTCTCTAAAATTTCGTTGCTGGATAATTCTTACCGGGAAAGTTAACAATCAGCAATCAATTATTAATTGCTGGCTGACCACGAAGATACGTGGTTGTTGTTTGCTTATGTGGCGTTTGGTAGTGTTTTTGCTTTTGTCTTAGTCCGGATTTAGACACAAAAACATTTGCATCAAAAATATTTTCAATTCACTTTTGATGTTTGGTTCGCGTTTACACTGGCAAAAATGTTTCTCGGCGACATGTGAACTTCGATTGTTTTCATAATGTTTGAAATTACGAACAGTGTTCATAATGAAAAAAAATTGTAGTAGAGTCTAAAATTTAGTGGTAGTAAAAGATGATGTTTATCAAGTCGTTTTTTATTATTCTACAAAAAGTGTAATGTTTCACATATATTACTAATGTATAAACAAAAATATTAATTTCATGTTCAATTGTTACACGTGTAAAAGCATTAAAAAAATCGCTTATCGAAATTAAATTACAAATGTATGTACTTACATTAAAAGATAAACTTTTGCGGTAGAAATGAAAAAAGTCGTAGATTTGCCACAATTGTAGGATAATCCTAATACTGAATACGAATGATAAGGACAAAGCGTGTCTCATATACCTGAAACAAAAACCCCTCTCTCTTTCCAGTGTCTCCCTCGATCACAAACAAAATGTATTTCACGCAAAAGTTTTTGTGTCTGAAATAAGACCAATCTATATATTAAATTCAAGTGCGTGATCTGAAATTTTACAAAAACTTTTCAGTTTTGGGTATCCTTAACCACTTAAGAAATACTTGCGTTGAAAGATTGTTCAATTCGTAAAATGAGCAAATCAAATGCTACGTTCTTTTCGATAGGCAGTGGATCAGCGGAAAGATGGCCTTAAGAGAAGGTAGAACTGTTCCTTTTATTCGCTTTCGGCTCTCTTTTCGTAAGTCTCCTATTTTCAATCAAGTATTGCTTCTTTCATTTCGAAGAAGTATTAAAACTATTCTAAATGTGTATACGGGAATGACTTCGCACTATTTTTGACTAAATTCAAGATGAATTCATACAATGTGGTGTTAATAGCTGATTTGGGTTTTTTAAGATGTTTTACTTCTATCAGGTGTACCCTGCTGCACGTGCAATTTTTATTTTTTTTTTTCAATTTTTGATGTCCCAATACCGATAATTCCATTGTAAATCGAAAATTTGCATTGCTTTTTATTTTGTATGGCAGTACTTTTGACAAAATAATCACTATATTATAGCATTGTGGCGTACGTTCCCCCACATACGATCTGGCAACAACATTATTTTGTACACTTTGGCAACGCTAATGATTGTTGAGATTAAGATTGAGATTGTTAAGATTCTGCTAGAACATTCTTCTTTTTTGATCGTACAGACGCTTAAGTCTTTTTTTATATTCAATCTTTTTTCATTAAATAAATAGTTTTAAGTTAATTTAAGAATTAACTATATTTGTTTAATTTGATCTATCTGCTTCATCATCGTAAGTATATCATCCTCTACATTTGGTGACCCCGACAAAAAGAACACAGCCCAATGGACACCGATGGCAAGAATGCAGACGTTCTTCCTGGTGCCTCACATAATTTACCACCACCACCATTACGGAATCTACCAACAGCCTCAGGTCAACACACCGAAGAATTGGCACGCATTTCCGTGAAGATTCCCCCATTTTGGCATGCTCGCCCAGAACTTTGGTTCTCTCAAATTGAGTCGCAATTTGCCACAGCCGGGATAACGGCCGAGCTGACTAAGTACCACACCGTGGTAGCAGCTATCGATGGTACAATTTTGTCCCAGGTGAGTGACATCATATTGAACATGCCAAAGGAAAATCAGTATGCAACCCTTAAAAAACGTTTGCGGGAAGAATTCGCCGACTCTGAACAGAAACGGTTAAAAAAACTTTTGCAAGACATAGAACTTGGGGATATGCGACCATCGCAACTTCTTCGGGAAATGAAAAATTTGGCCGGTAACCAGGTCGATGACGCTTTTTTGAAATCTATGTGGATGACGCGTTTACCAAACCAGATGCGTACCATAATTTCGATAAGTCGTGAGACTCTTGACAATATCGCTGTAATGGCCGATAAAATATCAGAAGTCAACGACAATTCATCAGTTCAGGAACTTTCACTGGCAAAAGCTACGTCAACAAACAACACAACTTTACAACAACAACTACAGCAATTAACAAGAGAAGTCGCTAGTTTGAAGACACTATTTCAACGCTCGCGTAGTCGTAACAGATCCAATTCCGGCATTCGTAATCGTAGTAATACTCGTGAAGAAGCTCAATCCAATGGAAAATGTTGGTACCACAGAAAATTCGGCTCTAAGGCTAAAAAATGCAAAGAGCCATGCAGCGAAAATTTAAACTGAGCAGTCTGTCACTATCGACGGTAAATGACAGACAAAAAGTTCTACACCGCCGTCTTATAATTTTTGATAAAAATTCAAATTTAAAATTTCTCGTGGATACCGGAGCGGAAGTCAGCGTTATCCCTCCTAACCGACATCAACTAAAGTCTCCGGACAACAACATTTTTTTATTTGCTGCGAATAAATCGCCGATTAAGACATATGGTGAAAAAAGCTTAACACTTAATTTAGGCTTACGTCGACCTTTTGCATGGAATTTTGTAATTGCAGAAGTTTCTCAACCTATTTTAGGCGCAGACTTCTTGGGTCATCATAATTTGATAATAAGTATGCGGCAGCGTAAACTGTTTGATGGCAACACTAATATGGCTAGCAATTGCAGTATTGCGACCATCGAATCACCGATTCTAGGTTTATCTACCATCGACATCAACGACACGTTTCAAGTACTTCTCAAACAATTCCTTAGAATTACACAATCACAGCATTCAATCAACAACACCACCCACGATGTTACTCATCATATAATGGACAACCTGTTTTCGCCAAGCCCCGTCGCCTAGCACCTAATATGCTTAAAGCCGCTAAAGCTGAAATGCAATCGTTACTCGACGCTGGTATCTGCCGTCCTTCATCTAGTCCTTGGGCAAGCCCACTTCACATGGTAAAGAAAAAAAACGGTGAGTGGAGGCCTTGCGGGGACTACAGAAAACTGAACGCCATTACCGAACCGGATCGACACCCGATCCCACACATACACGACTTTACTCATTGGTTAGAGGATAGTAAAATTTTTTCAACAATTGATTTGCGAAGAGCATACCACCAAATCCCTGTGGCGCCATCCGACGTTCCAAAGACAGCCATAACAACGCCATTCGGCATGTATGAGTTTACTCATATGACATTCGAATTGAGAAATGCAGGACAAACTTTCCAGCGCCTAATGGACCACATCCTTCGTGATTTGGATTTTGCCTATGCTTATTTAGACGACATTTTGATCACCTCAAAAGACTTAGAGCAACATCAACAACACGTAAAGTTGGTCTTTGAAAAACTACAAAATTTTGGCATCGTTATAAATCCATCTAAATGTAATTTTGGTAAGTCCGAAGTGAAATTTCTTGGCTTTACAGTTAACGTAAATGGCATCTGTCCTCCAACGGAAAGAGTAGATGTTATAACTCAGTACAAATTACCGGAACGAGTTTGTGACCTTAAACGTTTTATGGGTATGCTTAACTTCTTTAGAAGATTTTTGCCAAAAGCCGCTACCCAGCAGGCAACTTTATTTGAATTTATACGTGGTAATAAAAAAAACGACAAATCAGTTATAAAGTGGACCGAAGAGGGAAAACTTGCTTTTGAGCAATGCAAGGCACAGCTCCGTGACGCAACATGTCTTGCTTTTCCTAAGCACAACACTCAACTTGCTCTGATGGTAGACGCCTCAGACATTGCCATAGGTGCCGTTTTACAGCAAGTGGCAAACGACAACTTTCAGCCACTTGGTTTTTATTCAGAGCGACTAAACGAAGCTCAACGAAAATACAGCACCTACGATAGGGAGCTATTGAGTGCGTACAAAGCAGTCAGACATTTTCAGCACATGCTGGAAGGTCGTGAATTTTGTATATATACGGATCACAAACCGCTTCAATTCGCATTTAAACAGAAACTCGACAAGGCAAGCCCTAGACAAATTCGTCACCTAGATTTTTTGAGCCAATTTACTACGGACATAAGGCACATACCTGGCAAAGAAAACGTAGTTGCGGACACTTTGTCACGCCTTGAAGCAATTCATGTAAACAACACGATTGATTTTGCAGAATTGTCACGCCATCAGAACGACGATGAGGAAATCAAATCATTCCTCAACTCTAATTCAAACTTGCAACTTAAATCGTTCGTATTGCCTAACACAAACTTTTCTATATATTGCGATATTTCAACCGGAGTAGTGCGACCATTCCTAACTAAGGAATTTCGTAAAACGGCATTTGATTCAATCCATAATCTATGCCACTCTAATGCAAGAAAAACCACAAAGTTGGTTACTGAAAAATTTGTCTGGCCTAGCGTAAAAAGGGATTGCCACCTTTGGGCAAAGGCTTGTATCGCCTGCCAAAAAGGAAAAATTCATCGCCACAACAAAGCACCACTCTGCGAATATTTTACTACTTCCGATCGCTTTGACCACATCAACATCGACATTGTTGGGCCATTACCGCCATCTAAAGGATTCCGATATTGCTTAACAATGATCGATCGTTTCTCCCGCTGGACGGAGGTATGCCCGTTAGAGGACATTACAGCTGAAAATGTCGCTTTCGCTTTTTATTCAACATGGATATCGAGGTTCGGCATACCATTACGAGTTACTACGGATCAAGGACGTCAATTTGAGTGCAATTTTTTTAAAGAATTGACTAGAATCCTTGGCATACAACATCTGAGAACGACAGCTTATCATCCAGCGGCAAACGGCATCATCGAAAGATTTCACCGCCACTTGAAAGCTGCTATTAAATGTTATGAATCAGAAAATTGGGTAGAAATTTTACCATTAATTCTTTTGGGATTTCGAGTTACGTATAAGGAGGACATCGATGCAACGCCATCTCAACTAGTCTATGGATCTAGTTTACGTCTTCCAGGTGAGTTTTTAACAGAAGGTGATAGAAACGAAACCTCTCAAAATGAATTCGTCAACAAACTCAGAAACTTTATGAACGATCTTCGACCCACCAAAACTTCTTTCCACGCTAAGGATAAACCGTTTATTGAAAAAGATTTACATACATCTCCACAAGTATTTATACGTAATTCAATGGTCTGCAAACCACTGCAAACTCCGTATGAGGGACCATTTCCCGTTTTAAAACGTCATTCAAAATATTTTACAGTAAATGTTAAAGGAAAGAAAATGAACATTAGTTTGGACCGTTTGAAGGCAGCATTTATTTTAAATCCAGGAAACTCTACAAATGATAATCATACTTGTAATAGACAACCGACATACATCGAACCACCAACTAATGAATCGGTCATCGAACCATCAGTCAACGGACCAACATCCAAAGAATCAACAGCCAACGAACTACCTCTAAGGGAACCTGCTAACATTCTTCTCGACCCTAACGGCGAACCAAGGATTATCACTTCGCGTTATGGTCGTAAGGTACGATTTTGCCTCAACCGGAAGGGGGAGTAATGTGGCGTACGTTCCCCCACATACGATCTGGCAACAACATTATTTTGTACACTTTGGCAACGCTAATGATTGTTAAGATTCTGCTAGAACATTCTTCTTTTTACTTACAGCTTTCAGAATACTTTTATTTATTCACTAACTTATCAAGCCCTGTTGTCATTAGAAGTGATAAAAACGCCTGTTAGAACTCCTTTTTTTAGAAACAGTAGGCTTTCGACTTTCGCTCAACATTCAAAGACTTAAAATATGGAGAAAAACAAGACAATTGATATACGAGTATGTTTTGACTGGTTTCTAGCGTACAAAAAGTAAAAGAGTGAAACATTGAGTTCGGTTAACCCATTCGTTTTCTAAATATCTGAAAATACAACCCACTACGGAGTCAACAAAATTGTGGAAATGATCTTTAATTTGCAAGTGAGAATTTACAGAATTCTGGAGAATTTTGAAGAAAATTTTTATCTGGCCTTTTGCAATATCTAGAAAAATTTCCTATTTCTTAAATTCTCACTATATTTTCGGGTTTACAGTTACAATTTTACTAAAGAAGTTACTGTAATATGTCGTGGATAGACTTTTTTTTTGAAATTATATTTTGTAGAGGTCCAGTAGTAGTTATTAAATTTACAATATTTAGTTCTGAATGTTGTTATTGTTTTTATAATTAATGTTTAAATCTATTTGGTTACTAATACTGTTGTTGTTTTATATATTTAATTGGTGGTCGACTATGTTAGTAACCTTCATTGTTTTGTTATAAATAAATAAATAAATGTTAGAACCAATAAGCTCGTAAGACAGTGTACAAAGTAAGCTTTAACTCGTTTAACCCCTGGTCACGTATAAGCATAATAGGCATATAAGATCCAACTTCATCCAGAAAAGATGGACAAATTCGCCCATCTTTAGAAGGGCGAAATTGTAGTGACCCTCTCTCAGTATGAAACGCTCACGTAAGTTCGTTGATCTTAATAGGGTAGACGTTTCAACATATGTGGAAGCCGTCATTAGTCACTGCCTCGTAGGTAGTGATATTGGGTTTAGATAATTCGGTACCTTCCGTGCAAAGATAAGGAAATTTGAAACTTGAAACTTGAAACCATATCATATCTGGTGCTTACCTATAATGTAATAATCGCTAGAAATTTCTGGGACACGATTAACTACGATTAACTAACTCGTGGCGGTATCACAATGGGCATATATGCCGCACTAACCTAACCTAACTTAAACCTGAGAGTGATGGTATAAATACAACCACGAACTCCGATTCAGCGGCCGAAAATCTACAGGATATGACTACTGTAGTCTTTCAAACATACTACTTTTTTTGTGGAGTTGTCTTGAAAGTGAAAGTCAAGTGTTAGAAAGTGACCTAAGGGCGATTGCGGAAATTAGCTTTTGGATTCTTACTACTTTCTCTCTTACTCTTTTCGGGAGGCTGTTTTTATTTGAGGTGCCTGATTTTTTGACTTCCTCTTCAATGCAAGGGATTTATCTAGAGAAATGTCTGCTAGCGTTTTTATTATTATTATCATTTTATTATTTTGTTATATAAAACAGAAGAAAATTGCATTTCGTTTTTTTTAATAATTTCCCAGAACAAATTGGTTCTCATGTTGCTCAAGATTCTGTTCAAAATTCAAATTTCACCGTGCAGCAAGTAGTGTGGAATTGGTTAAAAATATTATTTCCAAATATTTTTACTTGTAAATACAAATTTCTTTTTAAAAAAGAGTTTTTAGAAATCCTTATCTTCATGCCTATTTGGTCACCAGTCATAGATATATACAAATAATGACAAAAATAAAATTAATTATATGTATGTATGAATAGGTGTATATTTTCCCGCCCAAAAAAATTACATGTTGGGAACATATGTATACATATATACATACAAAAAATATCATATGCTACATTGTGTGTGCACTCTAACAACATTCCTTATACAGCTTTAGCAACACATTGCCAATATATTGTTTCAGCAACATCTTTATATCCTCTCATCTTTGACATTGGCATGCAACATTATATGGATGGTTTAAATTGACGTATGGTTGAATGGATGGATGAATGGTTGAATGGATGGATGATTGCAATATATGCATATATATATATATATATATATATATATATATATATATATATATATATATATATATATATATATTGATGCATATATAGTATTATGTATGTAATGAGCACCCCTTGATTGGTTGCTGGAAATGTATTTTTCATCTTTTTGTTGTTGTTCTTGTTATTACAACCATTTTTGCTGCCAGCAATGCTACTTGAATGCGTACATTCTTTATCATCATGTAGATACGTAACTACATACAACAAAGTATGTATGTAGATGTATATATCGTTGGTATGGCACGAATTGGCTCGTGCGGCATGTTGCTTGCCACATTTGTACATAACAACATTAATACTAGTAGCAACCACAACAACAAAAACAAACGCCATTCTGTTAGTGCCAGCAACTAGCAACAAAGAACTCACGTTTTGTGTAGCAACTTTTGCTGCTTGCAGACTTTCATACTATACATACGAGTGCATACTATGGTATGTAATACTGGGTGTTGGGTGATGATGTGTTGTTGGTATTTTGTTGAAGCTTAACAAGTTGGTTGCATGATTATATTAACTTATATTTTGGTCTCCCTACCCTATCCCAGACCAAGCCAAAAAGTGTGTGTGTGTGTGTGTGTGTTGATTTTCTTTGGCTCGGTTTGGTTTGGTGTTTGGTTATGGTTTCGTTTGCCTCATTGCTTTACTTTACTTTGCGTTGCTTTGCTTTACTTTACTTTGCGTTGCTTTGCTTTGCTTTGGTTATTCACGTTATGTTTGTTTTTATTTCATTTGCTTTAACGATTATTTCGTCTTCTTTTTTCGATTGCAGCTGCTGCTGCTGCTGCTGTTGTTGCTGTTGCTGTTGCTCTATCAGCATCATGTTTACGCGAATATCTTCTTTGCAAATTCAGTCAAATTCACTCAGTCAGTCTTCGTTTGCTATCGATAGCGGGTGGTTACGTATACTTACGGTGTTGCGTTATTGGATATTTTCTCTATTTCTGTCCCGCTATCACTGTTTTGTGCACATACTATAGAAATATCGTACATTCAATTTACGGCTTTTTATTAACTTCATCCAAATAACCGGCATAATTCATTCATTCAGCATCCCTAGTACACTCACTCATTTACTTATTTGGAAATTCGTATTTAGTATAGTACGTTATTAAAAGTATGCGTGTGATGTCCTCCATCTAAATACGTTATGCCGGGGTATGTTTGCATGTGTGCGTATGGTATGAGTGTGGTGTATTTATGAGTGTGTACATGTGCATATACTTATAATTGAGCAGAAACGGAAGTGAAACTGTTGCGATTATACTCTTTGCATTTTGTGTATATTTTTACGCAAACAGAAGTGGGTAATTAACGTTGTGGTTAATAATTGAAACAAAATTCAAAAGTGGTGTCTGTTAAAATTAAATTTATATAAAAATTAAAACATATGAAACGTAATAAAAGAAGAAACGAGCAATTGATTACATAGAAAAAAAAGTTAGGTTTATTATACGAATTGTTTACATTAGATTAAAAAAAATTTTTAATAAATCTATTAAGTGACATTTTCAAACAAATTCGTATGATGGTGTTAAATGTTATAGTGTTCAAGTAAATGGTAAAGTATCAAATCGCAATTACTTAGTTACCTTATTATTTAATTACCGCATTGTTTAATATTTGAAGAAGTAATTTATTGATGATGTGTATATTTCTCAAACTGTTTTGGGGTGGCATTACTTGTTACAGTTGTTGCTTGATGTATTTGTACATTTTTTTTTTTTTGTGAATTCTACGAATATAATATTTGCGGAGGCATTACGTCAAATGTTGATTATATTTTGCAATAATTTAATAATAAATAATGTATTTTTGATTCCTCATTACTTCATTCTTATTTTTTGTTTGCAATAATGTCGAAAATCTTAATTTATATTCTTGCAATAATGCAAAAAATCTAAATCCATACATTTTTTTTTGTCGAAAAAGTGAGAAAACATTGTTGCAAGAATTTTACATTACTTCATGTAGGCTATTTGCTCAATTAGAGGAAACATTTTTGAAAAGTGTTGGAATAATTTCGATGTTATGTCATATAACAGAGTTGTAAAGGATTGAAATCATTTCGGTATTCACATACTCTTAATTCACTTATAAGCCGCATCAACGAGATTGCAATTTTATGATTTTATTTCGTTAAAGATCCACAATTGAATTAGGCTTAAAAATGTAATGACTGCATTCAGTATTATCATTCTTTTCTCTTCTAAAATTATTGTTGTTTATTCGCAATTAAAATTTAATATGGCTTTGATACTAAATAGAAAATGCCAATACAATTCTTTTGAACCTGCACCCTTCGGCGACTGCATTCATCAAAATTTCTTTCGGTTTTGCAATTCATGGATTGATTAAAAAATTTTTATCATTTTTTTAACACTAGGTAAATCGATTTCAGCTGTTGAAATTTTATATGAAAGAGAATGAAAAGTGAAAATTACTTCACACTTCACAACTCTGCCATAAAGTCGCTGCGCCAATTTGTTCGACTTTGAAATATATCCGTTTATAGAAATTTAATTTCATATATCAGAAATTACCTATGTGAATAATTTTTAAATATTAGTTTCTTGCTGGTTGCAAACTGTGGACTTACATCAGATTTCGAATTCCCAAAACGTAAATTTTAATATATCAAATATTACTTATTTGGATGATATTAAATAAATTGAAATAGTTTCCAAGCTCAGTGGTTAGGGTGCCGTAGCTCAGTGGTTAGTGTGTGCCTTCTGATCTGTAGGTCATGGTTCAATACCCGGCTGATGCATAACAAATTTAATATCGAGAAAATTTTTCTTTCGCTTGGTACCCACCTGTCGGCAAGCAATTGGCAATTCTTCCGACAGTAACAACTTGCCATGAAAAAGCTTCTAAAAAGAACTCTGTGACAAAGCTCAGAAAAAGTGATGTCACAAGTGTTCTGCCGTTCGGAACCGGCTAAAATAAGTAGGTCCATTCTAATACTGTCCAAATTTAAGACGCACAACAGTAATGGAAGAGAAGCTCGGCCAATGAGCCCTTTGGGGCTTTAAGTGCCACATATTTTTTTTTTTTTTTAGTTTCAAAGCTCCTCTACTGCAAATCAATGCATTTAGTGGTTGTCTATTTACCACTTTAATTTAAGAATATATTAAAATTGCTTTCCAAGAACCTATAGGAAAAAAATGGTTGTAGCTGTTGATTTTACAATTTATATATTTTTAGAATGAAATTGGAATTTTGAACACTTTAGTTCATATTTAATTTATTTAATATATGTAGGTATACCCTTTATCATCCATCCAGTTCAGTTGATTACTTGCTCAGCTATACATGAGACTATGAGCTTAAACCGTGGCTCCGATTAATTTAATAGGAAAAAATGTATTCTTTCAAAGATAATCCACCAAACAATTGGTACTTTTTTTAACACTAACAATTTTTCAAGGAAAAGCTTTTGAAATAACTCTGTGTAAAGGTACTGCCATTCGTAATCGGTCAAAATAAGTAGGCCCCATAACAATACTCCAAGAGTATTGTTATGGGGCCTCTGTTAGTACGTATTTTTTTTGTTGCTGGTGGAAATAAATTTAGAATAACCACCTCCATATTTAACTAGGCTACTTAAACTTCGTTGATTATGATGCCACAAATTGGGTTTCCTATCATCCTACGAACCATCTTGATTTTCGGTAGTAGCAATGTGCAAGTGCCATTCAAGCAGTTCGGGGAGGTCATTCTTGAAGTATCTGAACCAAAAGTGTTTATTTGCACTTTTTTTTGGACTCAAATGCAAAATAACATACTGGTGAAGTACTGCTCTCGAATATTTACAAAATATTATTACAGAACTTTAAAAATCCAATTTACGATCATAATGGCAAGTTTTCAATTCGTTTAACCATACTTTGTTCGACGGTACTTTATCGATTTTCGACGGTGGCCTACATTTATTTTTTATTTGAATATAAACACTTTGGAAATAAGTCCGTAGGAAAAGAATGAAACAAACCAATTTTGACAAAACTCGATTTTATTATTCAACATAGTTGACTTCGCGGGCGATACGAGTGCAGTAAGTTTTCGATACCACTTTTATAGTAAGATTTCTCTTTCTCGTCAAAGTAGGTCTCAGCTTTAAGGATTACTGCATCATCGGACTTAAATTTCTTTCCAGAAATATTTTTTTCAGATTTGCAAACAGGAAAAAGTCGCTGGGGGCTAAACCTGGAGAATACAGTGGGTGGGGAAGCATTTCGAAGCCCAATTCATTCAATTTTGCCAACCCTTTTTTCTTTTGCAAATGTGGCCGTTTCTTTGCGATTTCAGCCTTCGATCGATCCAAAAGTTCACAATAATAGTCGCTGTTTATGCTGATTCCTTTTTGGATATAGTCGATGAATATTATTCCGTTCGCATCCCCAAATACAGACGCCATCATTTTACCGGTCGACTGTTGCGTCTTTGCTCACTTTTGATTCGATCCGTCAACTGCTGTCCACTCAGCTGACTGTCTATTGGATTGTGGTGTGTAATGGTGAAGTCGTGTTTCATCCATTGTCACATATTGACGATATAATTCGGTTTTATTACGGTTTAACAGCGGCAAACACTCCGTTGAAGCATCGATACGTTGTTGTGTTGAGTCGACTGCGAGCTCACGCCTCACCCACTTTGCGCAGAGCTTTCGCATACCCAAATGTTCATGTAAAGTGGTAAAAACACCTCCATCTGATATATTCACAATTGGTGGATTTTTTTGATGTTTTCTGGAATAACAGCCTCAATTAGGCGTCCACTGCATTCTGCATAGTTTGTGCTGGTGCGATCACGTTTAAATTCATCAATCCACTTTTCTACCATTTGTCTCGATGGAGCAGAGTCCGGAGAATGTTTATCAAGCCATTGTTTGGTTCCACTGTATATTTTTTCATCAAAAAGCAATGCTTTAGCAAAACACGAGATTCACTTTTATCCATTTTTTTTTTTCAATAACAAAAGTTGCTTCACTCAAAATGCTGTAAATGGCCGGTTAACATTTATGAAGTAGCTTAATGATTTGAAAATTAAAAGACTTGTTGAGAAATGCATGTAACTTTTTCTTTTCTTAACGATTTACATATCCTACCAAAATATTTAAAATTAAAATGCACTGTAAAATAATAATATCTCATATATATGTTATAATGAAGTTATTGCCAATAAAAAAGTTTTTAATAAGCAACTAAATATTAATTATATATTTAGAATTAATTAAAAATACGGATACTTATACCCTAAACCACAATCTAATTTTAATGATTTGTTATGTTATAATTCTTAACCATTATCATTTATTCACATATTTTAATTTAGGAGATAAATGTTGTACATCGAGCTTATTAAACTCTAGGAAACACAATAGTGGTGCTTACGATCCGATGCATATGGTCTTGCAAAGGACAAATGGCAGAGATATACGCTTGGATGTAGGCAGCAGTAAAAATTTATATTTTATATTTATTATGCATACACTGACTTGATAATTTTAGCTGACAGAGAACAACATGTGAACCCAAAATAAAAAAAAATCTTATTCACATTGATTGGAAATATTTGGTTTTTTTTTAAATTTTTTCAAAATCGTGATTACCACATTTTTTTTTTTGCTTCTTACTCTTTCTACATTACATTCTATTAAGGTATACCGTTACAGCTAAGTACAACGAGAACCCTTCTAACGTAAAAAAATAACAACAGCGTTTTATATGCAGTATGTTCACCAAATCAGTGGGTGTGCTCTCAATACATACATATGTATGTACTTGAGGCTGTTCAGGATGCGCCTATAGCTAGACTACATTACATTAGGTATTTGTAGTTATATACATATATGCTATTTCGTTTTAATGAAAATAAACGAATTCATTGTTTTTGTTTTGCTCTTTTCTTTGCTCTCCCCTTTTATTTTTTGTTTGCAAATCCTTAGGGTAATAAAAATAATACATTTTTAATTTAGCTTTAATTCAAAATTCTATACACGAAATTATACAAAAAAAAAGAACAAAAATACCTAAAAACATACAAATATAAGTACTTATGCAAATAACTATATACATTCTGTATATATGTATACATAAAAAAATGTTAATCAATTTGCAAAAGCATTAAATGTAATATTTATTTATTTACAGCCAATAATAGTAACCGAAAAGAACCAGCAGTCGAAAGCTATTTTGTATTTAATTAATTATGATAGCCGTTGTTTGTATGTATGTATTTATATATCACATACATACATACATATGAACAAATGTACATGATATAAAAATTCATTTGTTCCCATTAATAATAATTAATTTCGAATGTACACATAGCCTAAGGTAATAAAACGCAATCAAAAGCCGCAAATATGCAAATAAAGAAGCTTTTGTACATACTTATGTATCTATATGCACACGATACATATATGAGGCGTTTAACAATACTATGGACAATAAGTAATTATTAAATAATAGATTTAAATTTTAACATAAATCTCTTACATTATGCTTCTACAATAATTTATTGTTGAATTTTACTATCATTAGAAAAAAAAAAACGCTGCTTGTGTATTTTTAACTAAGTAATCCAGAAATATACAATCCATGATGGTCATATTTTTGTATCAAAAAAATAAAAAATTAAATATGTGGCACTTAAATCCCCGAAAGGCTCATTGGCTGAGCTTCTCTTCCATTACTGTTGTGCGTGTTAAATTTTTGGACAGTATTAGAAGGGATCTACTTATTTTAGCCGGTTCCGAACGGCAGAACTCTTCTGACATCACTTTTTCTGAGCTTTGTCACAGATTTCTTTTAGAAGCTTTTTTTTATGGCAAGTTGTTACTACCAGAAGGTGGGTACCGTTCGGTGGCGGATTGCCAATGCACTAACCAAAAAGCTACGGCATCCACCATATTTATGTATCATCATTATCATATTTTCACAGGTTATGAAAATATTATAATCAGTCCTTCGTGCCAGACTTTATCAAATGCCTGTGCCACATCTAAAAATATTGCTGAGTAGACAAAGCTTCTTCTACCGTATGGACTATTCTATGTACTTGGTCAATCGTCGAATGTTGTTCTCTAAACCCAAATTGATGGTCAGGCATCAACTGTTTGAGTGTAATTATTTCTTTCAAACACTTGACAAATAGCTTTTCAAATAGTTTTCCCATTAATGGGAACAGCGAAATTGGACGTTAGGAAGTGGCATCATTAGTATTTTTCCCTGGCTTTGGTATCATTATAACTTCGGATATTTTCTATTGCAATGGCACATACTTCATTTGAATACATGCATTAATTATCGTAGTTAGTTTAGTTAATGCATTATTCGAGATATTTTTGAGAACATCGACCGTTATTAAGTCAAATACAATCTACAATGAGACACACTTCCAGGATTTCAAGAATCTGTATAAAGGCCGATAATTTTGTCAAGCTTTTCAAAATTAAACCCCGTGGTTGTTTTCTCCATTGTAGTGTTTAATTCAGAATTATTACCTTCTATACTACAATGTTTCTTGTGCTCTCAACGCCTCTAAAAATAAGTATTTCAATATATAGGTACTTACTCGAGGGAGAACGATCTACAACAAATTGAGGTACTTACGTGGGTTGGGTAATAAGCGTGTAGGTATTTAAGTGCGTAAACTTCTTCGAATATTTATAAAAAACCATAATGTCAGCAGGTTGGGTCCTGTTGATAAATTCTAGATTTCTAGTCTAGTTATTCCGAACACAAGTAAAATCAGATGTGATTTCCTACACGCTGTGATTGACTAGCACCTCCTGGTACTGGGACCGTGAACCTGTTCTGCTGGAGTTTTGGTCAGAGGAACATCAAGACGAGTAACGCGATTAAGCCCACTCCGTTGCCTCGGCGTTCCTTTACCAGCTTAGATTTTATTGTAATGGCAAGAGTATTTTTATAACAGCCTGATTGTCAGCGAATATAGCAACTTCACATTTGTCCTGGGTGTGGTCCCCAATTAGGCGACAAGCCTCTTTAATTGTAAGAGTTCCAACCTGGAAAATCATAACTTTATAAGGTAATCGAATTCAGTAAATTATCTCCACGTGTAGAGAGATAACTACTACGCCCAATCCACAGTCCATTTTGGGATCGTCCTTATAAATCGATTTGTCATAATCTGTTTGAAAGCTATTTCTTTTCCATTCATTCTTCTTCGTAAAGCTTACCTTGAAATCGTTATTGGAACGTAATTGTGGTATTGTGCAATCTGATATCATCATAGACATATAACTGAAAAGTGTTCCTGGTATTGTTCCATATTAGCGTTGTATTGGCGTTTCGCCCAACAACTGACGGCTTTTATCTTATTTCCGTTGTTGCGAAATTATATTTTTTAATCATATATGAAGATTAATATGGAGCATTTAGGACTTCTGTGGGACATGTCATAAGAGCTTTTTGATAAAGACTTTAGTCATTCATTGAACTCTAATGAGCTCTCGAACGTTGTAACCCTTACCTAGAGCTATCTGCCAGAATATCGCCCCATATTTAAGTATAAGTTTTATTATTGCTGCGCACATGCAATGAGTAATACATGGTTGAAGAAAATTCCTAAAAATTTAAGCAGGTAGAATTGTATAACAAGAAAAGGACATGTAACAAGTAATAAGTAAAAGTTGTATGTAACATATATAATATATCGTTAATTTCTCATACCAAATGTATGTACGTAAGTGACATAGGAAGCACAAAACATAGAATATGTAAGTGATACAAAATCCCAGACAACAGAACACTACTTTAAAGTGCATCGGAAACTGCAATTTGTTTTATTTTTCGTTTTCTTATCTTTTTTTATTTTTATTTATTTTTTTTTTTTATATTATATCACAGTAATGGCAACATCAACGGCAGTGCTTATGCACATTTAATTCGGATGGCGCTCGCTCGTTAGCTTGCTGCCTGGTTTAGAATAAATTGCCATGCAAATGCATTCATGCATAAATGCTCTAGTGGGCAATGCATTCAATACTCAGCTCTAAATTTGCTATGTATATTTACGTAGTTATACTCGTACATATACTTATATGTTAACGCCTGTATATGTAGATTCATGTAAATAAACTCTATACAAATGCATAGTCACATTCATGTAAAAAATTGTGCGACTAATCTCTAAAGAGAGTAGTCCGGGATTAATCTCTTTAAATATCAATCGGAGATTAATTGGTCTCCGATCGGTCTCTTTAGAGATGCGTTTTGGAGAAATTTTTAAATTATTGATATATTTAGAGATTTTCTACACATTTAAATCAGCAATAATATGGTACAGATAGCGTGATGGTAGAGCGATGGTGATAGAACATATGATAGCAAGACACACAATGGTGGGTACCTAGGTTCGAATCCGCGACGAGTATTAGTAAAGTAGTAAAGTATATGCATTGGAATTATAATGTAATGAATGAAAATAAATTGTTTGATCTGTATCCAGGTTCGAATAGCGGCGACTCTCAAATAATTTAGAGGGAAATGTACATGACAATTATAATTCAGCGAATAAAAATTGCTAACCGTACCACTAATCTATTTATAGAAGGCGACTAACCTACACTTATACCCGTCCGGGTATAAAAGGGTACAATTAGTCTCTTCATGCTGAAACAAAAGGGAACAGTTCATTCCATATAAAGAGATCAAAAGTGCGACTAGTCGCATATTCCTTTCCCTGCAAAAAATGCGACTTGTCCGGGATCAGTCGCAAAGGAATATTCGACTAATATTATATAAATGTATAAATGGGTAAATATGGATTAGTCGCCTTCTATAAATAGATTAGTCGCACGGTTAGAAATTTTCATTCAATGCATTATCATTCTCAAGTACCTACATTTTCATTTGAATTATTTGACAATTTACCCATTTTTGCTCTTCGCCGCTATTCGAAATAATTTATTTTCATTAATTACATTATAATTCTCGTTTAAAAAAATAATTTTTTTTACTTTTCCGTGACTCGAACTTGGGTACAGACTACAGATCAAAGAATTTACTTTCATTCAGTGCATTATACATTCCGATTCATATATTTCAAATTTAAATGTACAAAAATCTCTGCTCGGATTCGAGCCTGGATACCCAACTTTGTGTGTTTCGCTATACGGACACATCCCGGACAGGTCGCATTTTTTGCGGGAATATAAATGTATGTAAACATGTTTATAGTATAAATATTGCAAAAGCAGTGTAGTGGCATTATCCTTTTTAGGCTAGATGCATCCAAGCTTTAATGTGTTTATTTTACTGCAGCTTTACTGTGTTATTATTGTTTGTGTTTATTTTTGTTTACTACCTATAAATATTTTATTATTATTGTTTACTATTTCTTTTTTCATACAAGGATTTGTGTTAATTTTCTTCTATCTTACGATTATTACTTCCCATTTCTCTAGTCATACATATATATTTCGTAAACGTGAGAATATAAGTGTTACCAATTTGTCTCAACATCATTTTGATATTATCATGCCTTCAACTTAAACCATAGATGCCCTCGCCTATGCACTTGAAGCACTTTTGTTTTTGTAACTGCAATTAGGCATAGGCTGTGCATTCTCATATGCATTCCGTACACAAACAATGTTGACTTCTTTCATTTCTTATATATCTTTTTTGGTACATATACGCGACATTTATCTTCAAACTAGATTTTGTTGTTGTCGAACGAATGATCTGTGGATTGAGAAGCAGTGAGAAAAATCGGTGTGTGTTTTGTTCTTATTAATATTATGAACATTGCAAGCTTCATTGAAATTGTCTACAACTGACCTCGACATAAATTTGGATAATTATTGGAAGGATCATGGAAAATTTAAAGAACATTTGGTGTAATTTTGATTCCTTTGTTGTTTTTTCATTACAGATAACTTTGTACAAAATGAAATTCTCTTTTTCTTCAGTGTACACCATCACATCATCATGTTTTTCGGTATCTGCAACATGACCAGCAAGCATAATTTTCAGCACTTTTAAAAGTGCTTTTTTAGCTACTACTTTCTGCATGTGGGAAATTTCACTCAGTCAGTGACAAAACAAAGAAGGACAAATTATTTTGAATTTTCAACGGTATTCCTCTCTGTGTATGCATGAGCATATCCTGAATAGGTAGTTGTTATTATGCATTTTCCCTATCATTTTTGTCAACAATACGCCAGCTATTCGTTGTTTTGTGGTTGTTTTTGTTGCTTTACACTGCACTGCATAATCACCAATTTTAACTGCATTCCACTGTGGTGCATTCAATATTACATGCATTGTTTGTTGCAGTCTTCATATGAATGTGCTAAAAATATACGTACTGTATGTTCTAATATCTGTATAATGTCCAGTATTTGCTTGGGGCTTGCTTTTCGATTGCAATTACACCATGCAAACTGTTGGGATATAACTATAATGTATAGTATAGTCCTTCGTAGTAACTACTCATATGTGTACGAATTTTACATTTATTTATATACTAGTATCTACACATGAAAAAAGAGATCCTTTCATTTAACAACAGCTCCATCACCCCAATGAATTAACGTGTTGAAACCGTTTTGTGTATAGATGCGTGTGTTTGCGTATAGTTGTTTTACTGAATTGAACTCAGTTGCATTAGGTTGAGTAGTTGGTCTTTTTGATGAACGTGTTTTCTCACTTATATCCGGAAACTAATCGAAAAGAATTCTCATGAATGATTTAAAAGCAAACACTATTAACAACACCAACATGATGCATATACAAAATATCATACAATTTCTGTACCATTGGTATGTATATGAGAACATTGCCTCGAGGAAGGATGCATTTATAAGTAAAGTATATGTATGGTGATACATATGAATATACATATTTTCCTGTGTACAGAAGAAACTGTTCATATAATGGTCTGTTCGTGCGTCTATGTACCGATGTGAGTATTCGTAAAAGGGTCAATAGAAATGCTTTCATTTATGGGTACATGTTCCTGTATGTGTGCGAAAGTAAATAGAATAGTTTTGGCTCCACGTGAGTGGCCAATTTTCTAGATAGAATTTGTTATCATTTTGCTAAAATTTTAATTTCTACATAATGTGGGTAGAGGTTTTTATGTTCTATATTCATGTACTAAAGCTTTATATTTGATTATGAGGAATATGAAATCGAAGTTCTATGTGTAAAAACAAAGAAACATTTTCTTCCCCACCATCTATCAGTCCGAGAATGGTTGAACTATAGTGTTGTCATTATTGAGTGGTACAAATTGTGATGACCCAAATTGAGAATGTGGAAATTTTTATGGAAGAGGCTAGAAGTTAATGACTTCGTAATGTAAGAAGAGAAGAAGGCTTTATAGAAGTAATTTCTCACGCATTTCAGTGTCATAGAAGCCTTTTGCAAAGCAACTTTGACTGAGAAATGAATCACCACAAATAAGCTATTTTTGGCTGTATAAAATATGAAATCAAATCAATTAGTTCCTAATTTTAATTAGTATTGCTTCGCAATGGGTCTTAAGGGGATCCCTAATCGAAGCTTTATCGAAGATTGAAAAAAATCAAAATTTTTATTTTCAATATTTGAGTTATTTACCTTTATTTGACTTAATTCTAAAGTATTCATAACCAAATTTAAAATTGTCTTACTTAGCTGTGATTCGATTCTGGCTTACACTATATGAAGCATATCCACGAATCACATTGTAAGAGGTGACTTGCGGAGAAACGGATATTTCGTAGATTCTCTTTAAAGTGCTGTCTCAGATTATTTATTGTAAATGACGTTGCAATACAGTAATGTACAGTCCATATCACTGACAGTATTTGATTTCTTATTTGTGCATAACTCGAATGTTCCATATGCTCTAATATTGCTACATCACTAAACACAATTGACAAATCTGTAATTAACATTAATCAGAATAAAGTCATGCATGGTTTCTATGATTGCTTTTTTTGAAACTGTTAGCGGCTTCTATATAGCTTACTCTTGGTGGTTCCTTATATACTTTATAACAAGATGAGAAAGTCATTGTTTTTAATGACATTTTATCAATCAAACTTCTTTTCACTCAAAGCTTGTGGATTCTATTTCTATAAGCTGTTTTAAACCAAAATTTAAACTAATGCTTCAAACTTTATGGAAGCCCTTTGAAAGCAAGAACTTGCATTTTAAGAATATCGAAGCATAAATTTTTCCGTTTTAGAAATTGCTAGATAACAATCATAGGTATTACTCCAAAATTTTAGGTAAGGACGAAATTTTAACTACCTGGCTTAAGGAAAAACATAAAATTTGGATAATCTCAAGAATTTCAAATTTGAACCGGTCTGCTTTTTATTTTTTTTATTTTTAATAAAATCATAAATTTTATAAGGAAGTTCCATAAGTGATCAATATAGGAGCTATGAACGAGGAAATATTAATGGGGTTTCGGTTATAAAAATCACCGTTCTTGGAGCGATTCCTGGGCAGCTATGAGGTATTTGTCGATTTGCAGTTGATTTTATAGGGAAAAAATTAAGGTGGATCAGTTATACATTTCGTGCTACGGGGTGATTCCTAAACTGTTATAGGGATATGTGTGGGTTTTAAAGCATTCTTACGTCCATTTTATATTGGAGCCCCCTAAGGCTTTGTAGAAGGCGACAAGCACATTCGAATATTATGTTGTCGTGTAAATTTGTATGGAGGTAGGTTTTACATATCACATCCCTGGGCAATGCTGAGGTTATTAGGCGATCTATATGAGTTTTTGGTATGGGAACACCTTTTAGATTTGAAAATAGTGAGTAAGTATGTTTGGAAGAAATGTTGGCGTGGTCTTAAATATCATCGCTTTAGGAGTGATAAAAAAAATAATCAAAAATTAATAAATGAATAAATAAAAAAATAAAAAAATAAGGTAAACTAATTTTGACCTTGACACATACAAGTGGTTTCTTCAGGATGTGATATTCTGCACTTGTTGCAAAAAAAACTTAAAAGAAGTAAGCAGATCCAAATCTACCATTTCGTTTGCTTTATGGGGAAAAATGCCCGAAATGATACGAGTTTGACGTTTTTCGTTGATTCAGGCCGTTTAAAAAGTTTACTCACCTTACTGTACATATGTACAATATGTACGTTTACCTCGTTCTGCTAAAATCTCTTTCTCTTGAAAATAAATAATACAACTAATTTGTATGCATTTATGTAGGTACGCACGCATACTCACTCCAGGTAATTGTATTGTAATTCATAGGCTCTTTTGTTTATAAGTCTTGCTTTTATCAACTTGATATTCATCGACAACCTACAGTTTTTCACACTACTCGTAATTGTTATATTTTCATGCAATATAGCAATATATTTGCGGTTGGAATATCATATGGATCCAAACGTTAAGAAACACCTGCTCTTCTTCATTATTATGTTGATGGTTACCTCCAGTTCTAAATACATTTAAACATACATTGGAATACCTAACATACATATGTCCATGTAACATAGGATGGTCCTTAAAATCAAATGAACTATTTTTTTTTCGGGAATCTGACTTTGATCCCAGTGCGACAGCCTTTAAACATCACCAATTTATATATGATATCTTTACAGCGGTATTATTTATATAGGGGGTGAGGTTCAGGAAATGTGATGTAAAAATGTTCTTCCTACATTTAAGGACTATCCTAATGCAGCAATTGCCATATCCGACCAGTATGTTCGGTGTACGATACTCGTACAAAATAAACTCGCACAAAATGATCTTATCAATGCTTTTGCAAAATATTTACACTGAGCTGAATGTTACTACTTTTGCTGCTGATGCTTCTTGTGTTATCGTGGTTTTGTATGCTTCGTATGGTCTTTTTTATACCTTCATAGATATACATTTGTATATAAATGTTTGTAGTTTGTTTTATTTTTTTAATGCCAAAAACTGAACTTGCTCATCTTTGTATTGTAGCCATTCATTAAAAATCATACATATATGTTTGACTCAATGGTCTCAATGGTTCGATGGTGCTGAATGTGCCTCTCCCACTGCATTTCCCCATTATACGAAGTTCTTTATGCGCTCTTGTGTGTCTCTCTGAAATTTGGCCTTGAGGATATTATATATACATTTTTCACTACTATACTGCTACTACTACTACTACGACTACTATTATAGTACAGCGCCATACGCTGGTGCACATCGTTAATACCCTAGTACTTTTCGTTTAATCATTATTCATTCACTTACTTCCTTACTTACACTGTACGTACGCTACACTGCATTACTACAAGGAATCGGGAACAGAACAAGATAATGGGTGGGGAGAATAAGAGGATTGATACCAACCATAAAGGTAAAGCTCGCCTGTTTGTCTGGTTAGGTAACTGCCCTGTTAATATATATACATATATTTTCTCTATATATTTTCTTGCATATTTTTTTTTTATTTTTATTTTTTTTTTTAAATATCAATCACGGTTGTATGCGAGCGAATAACATAGTATTGTGGGAGGCTCATGAAAAATTTACTGAACGTTGCACTTGTGATTTTAACATTTTTTCTTATTGTATTGCACATTCTACATTTGTATAAATCGTATAGTACATTGTATGCATAGAAGATATCCGACGGTGTTGATTATGTACAGTTTTCTATTTTTCACTTTATTTCTTTTCCCTTCCTTTTGTTGCAATTTATTTCATATAGACTTAGATTTTTTCCACATTTTTAGATTAAGCAAATTTATTTAAAGTCACTTTTCTGCTCATAAAATCAATTACAAACAATTGTTAAATTGATGAGATTTTAACATGAATTTACAATAAATTTTTATTGGATAAAATCATTGTTGCATAGAATTCATAGGGTGAATTCATAAGTAAATGGTTAATGTCTTTGAGACTGGGAATTTTTATTGCATTAAATTGGCAAAAAACTGGGACTATCGATTTTCACATGCTTCCCTTGAGGCAAATTTTTCACCAGCAAAATCATTCGCCATAGACAGGAACAGGTAGTAATCATTTGGTGCAAGGCCCGGACTGTAAGGTGGATGCATAAGAACCTCCCAACCGAGCCCCTGGAGCTTCTGGTGAGTCACTATTGATGTTTGTAGCTTGGCGTTGTCCTGATGGAACACAATTTCTCTCCTATTGGCCAAAGCTGGCCGCTTCTGGGCGATTGCTTCCTTTGTTGACATTACAGGTCCGAATTAAGAGTTTGGCCGTAGGAGAGCAACTCATAGTAGATGATTCCTTGCCAATCACACCAAACACACAGCAAACCTTCCTGACCATCAATCCTGGCTTGGCCACCATTTGCGCCGGCTCACCGCGATTCAACCATGACCGTTTTCGCTTGACGTTGTCGTAGGTGACCCACTTTTCATCACCAGTAACCATTCGTCTCAGAAATGGATCGATTTTGTTGCGATTCAGCAGCGATTCGAAGATGGAAATTCGGTCCTTGAGGTTTTTTTGCGTTAATTCATGTGGCAACCATACATCGAGCTTCTTTTTGTATACAGCCTTATTTAAATGGTTTCAAACGGTTTTTTGTGCAATGTTTAGCTCCTGGGCAATAGAAACAGTACTTACATGACGGTCAGACTCGACGATTTCCATTATTTTATCGATATTTTCAGCAATTGGCCTTCCAGAGCGTGGTGCATCTTTGACATAAAAATTACCGGAATGAAATCAACAAAAGTAAAATTTCACGTGATTGGCTGTTACAGTATCAGGACCATAAACACTATTCACATTTTCAGCCGTCTGGCTTGTGTTTTCACCTTTATCGAAGAAAAACTGTAAAATATGGCGTATTTTCTCCTTACTGGTGTCCATCTTTGACGCGTGCTCAAACAATACTGAGTCAAGCAATCACAGAACTGCCTGAAAAGTTTATTTAGTAAGAAATCCTAACTAATATAAAATAATCCGCTATGGCACCTACATGGGATATGTTGGAATATGTATTGTGGCCGCCTTTTCTCTATGCCACTCTATGTGAGAGGACGCATTTAGGTCAGAGAGACCCGCTGCGATACTACCGAGCTTCTCTTTAGTACTGCTGTGCGTGCTAAATGTGCGTGATATTATTTGGGCTGATCTTTATCACAGAGCTCTTTAAGAAGTTTTTCCATGGAAAATTTCTACTGCTGGAAAAAGTTCCAATTGAAGTTGTGCTTCAGCCGTGGATCGAACCAACGACCTAAGACACAGAAGATCAACACACTACAACTGAGCTCTTACCCAACTCCGAAGCCTCTCATTCTCGTGAAAATCTATACGTGTCCTATACGTGCAGTCGGGCGCCCTTTCTTCTACGAGAGTAGGCTCGACTTCTCAATTCCCTATTAAACATAAAATAGCATCTGTTGGCAAATGTTATCCTTTGCTTAATCTCTACTGGCGTTCATGCTGGATCTGAAATGAGTAGTCCACAAAGAGTTGATACCTGATGGAATTGTCGGTGCCACCACTGTTTAATGGTTGGAAAAAGTGCTCCTGCTCTTGACATATCGTATCAGATTCCTATTTGCTTCGTAACAAGAAGAGTTTTCAGTCTTTAAACCTCCATCTGCATCTACCACTGAATCTAATGTTCTCGAAAATTTCGAGAACATAAGACGTCGCATTCCCATATATTCACATAACGATTTCATTCCACTCAAACGATTTTAACATTCTCTTTTCTGATAGAAGTACTTTCTTCAATATTTATTTGAAGGACATATCATGACATTAAATTAATTTATTGTCATATATGCATAGACATATAGTAGGTAGGTGCGCCATGAATTTATCTATGGTACAATAAAAACTGTATCATTATCATATTAATGTTTTCCTTATCACGTTGACTGGGGAGCAGGAGTCGCACACGGACAAGTGAACTCTAACACTGCTAACATACTGAGCATACTTACGTACAATAGGTACATAGAAGTACATTCTTTTTATTATGTTCTGATATTTGCAAGTACGATGAACGTACCTATGAGTAGGTACATATATTAACTTACATACGCATTAACATTGTATGCAATTGCTTCCGAGTTGGCGCTATGTTGCCTAAGTAGGTATGCTTCCTGGCTGGCTGGTTGGTAGACTGCGTTGCTTGCTTATCGGTTGAACAGGTACCTACATTCGGAGTAGAACCTTTTTGAAGTTGTCGCTGTTGTTGTTGTTGTTATGACTTTGCACAGATAGAAAATGTGAACAAAGAAATTTGAAAATAATGGCATTTCTTGATATTGCACCGATGGCACCAGCTATGTTGTAATTGAATTTCCTTCTATAAACCAATTTTACATTATTCTATTTTTGTTGTTGGTATTTTTTTATTTCCATTTTATCTTGTTCTACATTGGTACATATATTTGTACTATACATTGTTAGAGTTGCTATATTTTATACAGGTGGGTTTGTACATACTATAAGGTACAAAATGTGTATTTACATATACAAGAGTACTTATAGGTACCTATCAGAGTCCGGCGCGAGTAAATGAAAATGAAGTAATTTAAGTTTCGTCGAGTACTATGCTGACGATTACGATATACTTACTGTAAATTTGGCACATGAAAATTTGTGTTTTGACAAACTCAACTCCTAACGTAACGTTCGTATACGATGCATGGAAATTATTGTTCATGATGTAGCGAGTAGTAGTCACGATGCAATCATAATTACTCCTAAATGCATAAACGAATAAATCGAGCGCGGAATCGTAAACATGAGTATTTGTACTCTACTAGTACGATAAATTAGTTAATCGCACTGGACTCTAGTAGTACATATATACATATAATAGTTCCATATTGAAACAATGGAAATTTCATGTTACAGCCAACAAAATACACAAGTCCATATGTACGTATGTATACGTATGTGACCAATCTTATTCTTTTATTTAGTATTCAATTTAGATATGACGGAGGACTACTTGATTTTATATTTAATATTTTATTTATGCAATTTTTTAAAATATTAATTTTAAATAGCATCGATAAGCAAATAACATTTACTTAGAGATTACATTAAAAAGAAACTCTTTCATGCACTTGATTTAATTGAATTATGTTCCCATATGTTCCTATTGGAGTTGCCAGATGAAAACTGGACTTGCTATGGATAATGAAAAATTATCAGAATACGAGTATTACAAAGTCTTTCACATATTCTTTGTTTTCAGTGTTAAATTATCAAATCTATCTGCGATTTTTCTACATGATCGTATTTGCTGATACTTTTTTTATATGGAAATGCTTCTCTGTATCACAACAGCTTCTTCATATTTTACTGAAATATCGTGTTTTTGGTTAAATTACAAATAGCAAGCTTTGTTCATTTCTTCATTGAAACTACAGTATTGACATTTCTTATGTTACGGACGAAACATTCTAAGCAATAAAATTTGAAGAGACACATAGACAAACATGATACAAATATTGCTTGTTTTTTTAGAGTTGAATGAATTCGATTTTTAATCGAACATAAAACCAATTAAAGGTCGTGACATGACAAAATATGAAAGTGCTTCTTATTTGCATGGGAAAATGAACAAAATTCTGTTTCGGAAATTTCAAAATTACGAAGATGCGAAATTATACTTGCCTCATAAGAGATATAAAGTAATGTAAATTATAATTGCGAACGTGACATTACGGACGTGACACAATTTTCTTTTACAATATAAAGGTACACATAATTTCTGTGATTAATTTCTGTTTCTAATTAATAGCCTAGACAGACGGCAGACTAATTCCGGATTACCGAGTTAATTCGAATTAACTCGGGCATTAACTGCAGCTAATCCGCATAAACTCTATGAGTTATAGCCTAGACAGACGGCAGCCTAATTCCGGATTACCGGCGCACTTAATCCGAATAAAATAATAACCTGACAGACGGCAATATTGCGGATTAACTAAACGGCTGATTGCTGTTTTATTAGGTCTGTCCACTTACATTACTATCACTATCAATTTCTGTCTTCTATCACTCTCGATATGAGAAAATCTACAAGAAGTACGTGAACTGAAAACTATCAGAAATTACGAACGGTGAATGTCAATTTACAACATTCACCGTTCGTAATTGACAGCTGGATTTATTTGTTCGCCAACACTTTTCATATTGAAAACTGTAAACAAATCTTGAAAGTTTTTTGTTAGCGAACACACCTAATATTTTGTAAAATGGATGGAGAAAAATTTACAATAGACAAATTTCAGCAGTGTTGCCATCGCAAATTGCCCTAATCCTCTTTTATTTTGAGAATTAACTCATAGAGTTTATGCGGATTAGCTGCAGTTAATGCCAGAGTTAATTCGAATTAACTCGGTAATCCGGAATTAGGCTGCCGTCTGTCTAGGCTATTAATTCTTAAAATAAAAGAGGATTAGGACAATTTGCTATGGCAACACTGCTGAAAATTGTCTATTGTGAATTTTTCTCGATCCTTTTTACAAAATATTAGGTGTGTTCGCTAACAAAAAACTTTCCACAATTGTTAACAGTTTTCAACATCAAAAGTGTTGGCGAACAAATAAATCCAGCTGTCAATTACGAACAGTGAATGTCAATTTACAAGTTTCTGATAGTTTTCAGTTCACGAATTCTTGTAGATTTTCTCATATCGAGAGTGACAGATGACAGAAATTGATAGTGATAGTAATGTAAGTGAGCAGACCTAATAAAACAGCAATCAGCCGTTTAGTTAATCCGCAATACTGCCGTCTGTCAGGTTATTATTTTATTCGGATTAAGTGCGCCGGTAATCCGGAATTAGGCTGCCGTCTGTCTAGGCTATAAAGAACAATTAATAATCATTATATAAAGCCTACTTCCTGAGCTGAACTCTATGACGTATAATGCTGAAATGTGATATATAATAGTTAATATAATTAATATAATATAATTTCAATATAATGTCAAGTATTGAGAATGGATGAGTGATAACTGAGAAAACCTCCTTCCATATAACCCTCACAGACAATATCAATTTTATGATGAAAAAAAATATACATACATTAATTTACTTATTTATATTTAATATTTAATATATATTAATATTTGTGCATTTAAGCTAAATTATTGTATATAAGTAAAATAAGTATTAGGACGTGTTCATATTTTTCAGTTTTGATAAACCTTTTCTGAGAAAACCCCATATGCGTGTTGGTTATTTATATTGTAGCTTATTCAATATGAGAGCGCCAGTTTCATGTGCTTCTGTATGTATATAGAAAATTATTCGATAAATGCGTAATCATCAACTAAATTAAGGTCACTTAAACGAGGGGAAATTTTTAAATAAAAGAAGATCAATTTTCTACATCCTCCTTTGCACTAATATCTTCTAATATGTCTTACAATATCCCATTATATTGAATTTTAAATGTTCATGAATATATAATTTAATGCAATTATTGTTGTAAACCAATCGTATTTTTTTTGGATGATCAAATATTATATTGAGAGGGCGCTGCTAAAAAGGCGGCCATACCTAAGTACAAAGTTACATAGGAGAAAACATCCTGTTAATCATTATTTCAGTTTTGCTAAATAAATGTACATAAGTAAGTATATGTAATAAAGTTCTTATTATTCATTATCATAATGTTATCCTTTTTATGTACATACGTAGTATATACGAATAAATCATCCTAATATTTACCATCTCGTTTATTTATTTTTTCATCATACATATAATATCCTATTGATATTTGCAATATAAGTATCTCTTGAAATTTTATTTCTATTTTGAAAATTCATCTTTATTTAGGTTAACATTCTACATACATAAAGATACTTATATTTATTTTATGTTTTGAAGTATGAAATCCAATCGTCCGTAGAAGTCAATTGCATTACTTCATCTAAATTAGAGCAACATGTATAGATGAATATGTACCTATGTGAAGGTAAGAGTGTCTGCAGTGAAAATGATTACTTCGAAACTATTGAATTCACTAGTTCTAAGGGACCAGCAACTCGTTCCACTTCTATCTACGTTCCTTTGTTACAACTGGCGAATTTAATATGGCGTTTAAGCAAATAAAGAACAATCTATTTTCATTCAATATTTTAGGATGTATCCATTTAGCTATTCGCCGCGATTCGAACTTGGGTACAAATCAAACAATTTATTCTCATTCATTATAATTCTAATATATAGATTTCATTTAAATGCATTTTACACAATTTACCTATTTCTTGGTATCCGATACCTAAAAATAATTATCTAATGGAGAAAAACACATTACATAAAAATAGCTATATACCTGAGGATAAAGGGTTTGAGGCAAAGCCTACCAAATGCAGGACATTCGCAAAAGATGTGGATCGATGTTTCATCCTCCTCCAGACAGAATATACACTCCGTATCAGAGGATAGTCCCATTTTTGTGGAGGTGGTATTTTAACCAGTTATGTCCTGAGAGATAGCCGGTTATTAGGCGTAAATTTGTTCTGCTAAGACTAATTCTGTCAAAATCTGCATCGAAGCTGATGAGAGTTTTTCCTTGGCGAAGACCTGTCGAATTTGTCCACTGTAGTAGGTATTTGTCGTGATAATGTTTTTCTAACATAGCTTTGGCCGATGTCCAGCTTATACCGCATAAATGCTCTGGTCAGAAAGAAAGTAAGCATTCGGAGACTAGTTTTGAGGAGAACTCCCATGAGGAGAGAGATTTGATGGCAGCTTGGCTGTCTAAGTAAAAAAGAATGCGTGCTTCCTTGAGCCCTTTGTCATGTAGGTGACGCGCACGAGTAGTCTGGAAGTAGAAATCACCCTTGGTAGAGCCAGATTGCCAAGGGAAGCTTAGCTTAAAACAGAAGGGCGGCAGGTATTCTGAGTTCGCATATTTATTACCGTGCACCCCCACGGCCATGCATCTATCGGCATATACTGTTCCACCTTAGACTAGGGCAGCTGTGGGATTGTCACATCCTTCACCCTCTTATAGAGGATGCCCTGGGGCGTTATATAGCCCATACAAAACCTTGAATTTGTTTTACATAATTATTCTTTACATTAAAACAATCAGAATTAACATAGAGTTTAAATTGTCATTTGTAAGCAACTTGCAAGGAACCAGCAAGCCGCGCCTAAATTTTAATCTAAATCACATACAAAGTCGCTCAGTTATCTTAAATTTTTAAATCCACATAACTTGCGAAATTCTTCGCCTTAGATAACGAATATATTTTAAACTTAGATTATGCAGAGATAATTCTGCCAGACACGTCCACTCCCGTACAAAGTCGTTAAAAATATTTAACGTGAAACCGACTTAACTTACGTATGTCTGGGACAGTTATATTTGTTTTGTAAATTAACATTGTTGGAATAAATAATTTTGCAAGAAATGGATGAGCCCCGCTCTACCATGGCAACCATATTCGGTATGTAGATGAAAGCGAAACGGTTTCACAAAATGCAGACTTAAAGAACGTATTTCGTCTTTAATATAAAACCTACTAGAAACATTTAGACAAATTTTTAGACACAAATATCGATTGACTTTAATGGAAATTGTATTTTGTTCAGGATGTAGATCTATCCTTATTTCCCATGGTTCGTTTCCTCTAATGATGTTATCTCTCGTGATGGTGTTATTATTGCTCACATTGCTACCTACATACATACTCGTATATAGTTGAATGTTATTGATATTGATGTTGATACCATCGTTGCAAATTTTAATGAATAAGTAATTAGTCATTGACTTTGGCCATTCATTCAATCAATCATTCATTCCTTCGTTCGTTTATTTGTTTTGCTCTCTCATCCGAACATTTATTGTTTAAGGTAATATACGTACGAGTATGTAGGATTTTCAGCAAAATCATCTCTACCGATGCCATAGTTATAGTATGCATACAGAAAAACTTTTCTATTGCTGTTAGGCACGTACTGTTCATTCGTACATATGGTCAATCATCATTAGTATCATTGGAGGAGATGCGCAATACATATTTATTATGATAATTATTTGTTGGTTCTATAGTAGTATGAGTAGTTAATAATTGGTTTGCCGTTCGATTTTCATTCATTGTGAATATTTGATAAACCGTAGGATTATTTTCTTCTATTTCATGCTTTGGATACAAATACCCGTATACAAATGCTCATATGTATTTTATGTTTTCTGCAAACATATTAATTTATTCTGAATGCTATTATTCGTTTTTGGAGATGAAAATTATTATTGAAGTCATCCAATTAATGGCACATCCAACAAACAATCAGACTTAAATGGGATCATATTGTGATTATGATAAATAATTTGTATATAAAATATCGTTTTTAGTATACACTCGATTTGTAGAGGAGTTCAAGAAATGAACCCCAGAATTGTTCACATATTTCAGAGATATCTTGATATCCAAATTCAATATGAAGTATAACCGCTCAATATAATTCAAAACAGAACTAAGTAAAAGTAAGAAGATGTGAAAGAGCTCTACTTAAATTAATATCAGAGAATTGTATTTTTTTTTTACATATTTTTATAGTGATTACGGTCTCTGAAATTTTATAATACTACCTAAAAAAAAAAAAATAAATATGTGGCACTTAAAGCCCCAAAGGGCTCATTGGCCGAGCTTCTCTTCTATTACTGTTGTGCGTCTTAAATTTTGGACAGTATTAGAATGGACCTACTTATTTTAGCCGGTTCCGAACGGGTGAACACTTGAGACATCACTTTTTCTGAGCTTTGTCACAGAGTTCTTTTAGAAGCCTTTTCATGGCAAGTTGTTACTGTCGGAAGAATTGCCAATTGCTTGCCGACAGGTGGGCAAAGAAAAATCTTTTCGATATAAAATTTGTTATGCATCAGCCGGGTATTGAACCACGACCTACAGATCAGAAGGCGAACACACTAACCACTGAGCTACGTCACCCATATATACTACCTACTCATAGTTATATAAGCAATTACTTACCTAGTAAATACCATTACCTTATCTTGAAATGGATAATTGAAAAAGGAATTTCCTTCAGACATTTTCTTCTATTTGTAAATTGTATATACCAATCATATAAGTAAGGTTAAAGTGCTTCTTCCGGTATAACTATACTCATAGTTTAGCTATAAAAACCTTTTGCATTTTTCCAAAATCGCTTAGTTCTTCGATTCAGTTCAATATGGTAAGGACATAAATTGATTTTGGTTAAACAAAATGTTTCATAAGCAATTGCAATATATTATTTACAGCGCAACGAAAATAATAATTTGTTAATAATATTTTATATGGGCTTGGCACTACTCGTCACCAACCTGCATGCTCATGTTATTATACGACGTCAGACATTAACAGCTGAGGAAATTGAACCGATAACTAGTAGTATTAGTGAAAATGAAATATTTCCGACAGCTACAATGGTCTCGCTAAAAACTGAAGAAGCTCCAAAAATAACACAAAAATATATAATCGAACCCAAGCCAACGCCAGACGCTAAAAATACCGAAAATGTTGATGTTATATATGATAAAGTGAATTTCGAAACTGAAAATGTCAAAGAAGTTAATGAAATTCGTGAGCCAAAAGATATTATTACCGATAGATTTACAAAATTACCATTAGAACTTGGTTCAGTTTTAGAACCGGTAATTGTAAAGAATCCGAATACATTACTTGATGACGAACTGACACAGACGCTGCAACATATCAATGAATTAACTAGTGAACATTCAGTGAATAGGAATCTGATTGAAGCAAGCAACATTTCTTCAGGAATTGAGCATATTGCAACAGAAAACTATCAAAATGTAGATATGTCAACTGTGACCACCACAGATTTAATAATTGAGGACAATGAACTAACAACTAATCACATAATTACGGAGTCGAACAATCCTGATGCTTCGAATGTAGACGCAGCAACGACAGCAACTCCAGTTGAACCGACGACGGACAACATCACCGAACAACAATCGGTACCAACGACGACGAGAACTCCCAAACCATGGTATTACAATCTAATGGCACCAATAATACCCATATTCTCTTTTAATGCGCAAAATTTCACAACATCTCCGCCGCAAAATCAAAGTTTCTTCGGTTTAAGTCTTTTCGTAGTTCCAGATAATTTGTACAACAATTTATTGCAAACTTTCAACATGACACGTTTTGGATTTAGTCGTTTATTGAGCAATGCAAATGATGGTATATCCTCATACACAAGAGGTCGATACAATAAATATCCTGCCATTAACGCAACTATAAGTTCCACTAATCAAACTGGTATCATTCATCGCAAACCATTTCACAAGGTCTACAACTATACAAATGTCCTGAATGGCACTACCATGATGCAGAATAAAATGTTTCATTTCTTTTTTCCATTAAAGTATGCAAAATTGATGCAACAGCAGCAAATAATCATGCAACAACAGCAGCAGCAACGAAATTCAATAGCGAGCGATACGAAAAGGGTGGAAGAAGCAAAAATGGAGAAACCTAAAGTAACACCACCAATTCAAATTGTCATGGATGAATCGTACCAACCAACCAACCAGGAAGTGGAACAAAAGCAAAAGTCAGTCGATGTGGGAGAGACCAACGAGAAAACTTCAATTGTTTTCGAGCTTGAAATTCCAGAACCCATATATAATTTTGCTAAAAAGGTTTTTGGATTTTTTAGTTTTTAAAACGAGCAAAATTTTTCATTTACATTTCATTTGCTTTATCACCCAAAATATAATAACATGTTCGCTTAAAATTCAAATTGAAATACATACGAGAGTGTAAGTACATGTAGAGTGTAAGTACGAATATTTCAAGTATGTGTTTTATGTAAAAGCCTAAATTACAAACCGAAAAAATAAAGTAACAATTCCATGCAATCAACCAACCAAACAAACAACTTGTACCTCTGTATGTATGCTTAGCAATAAACTTTATAGTCTGTAGTCCTTTTCCTTGAGATATAAACTTTAGTGCGCTCTTATTGAGAGAAGCCCATAAATTTCACATCAAAAGACAATGAAATCAAGTAGGAATAAAAAGAAAAGAAAAACTTTGTTAAATTTAGGAATATAACAAACGCACATAATGAAGATTGCCCATTGTCTGAAATGTTTGAGCTGACAAAGCTGCTTATATTAAACATCACAGTAAAGTGCGGCAATATCTTCGCTTTTATGAGGATATTACGAAACCATACACTACTTGGTTAGGATATGTTTAGGCAAAGGGTGTCTTTGGGTCCTTCCTTCCTTCCTTATGTGGCCATTTCAACCGAAAATCAATTTAGTCCGAATCTAGCATGCTTCGCCAGCGAGCTCTTTCTTTCGCTAGTTGGCGCCAGTTCGAAATACCCAGTTCTCCAGTACTTGACCTTTTCACCATAGGTTAGGTCTTCCTTTTCTGCGTCGTCTAGCGTCGTCTAGCGTCGTCTAGCGTCGTTCTGCACCGTCCTCTTTTAGCTCTCTCTTCTTAGCCTAAAAATACGTCTCTGTTCTCACTCATCTTTTCTCTTTACTGCTCCTTAACAGTTCGCGTGACACCTGCACGCAGAGTTTTTCACATCTTGCATTTCACTTCATCACGTGATCAATTTGTTTTTTCGTGCGTTGATCTGGAGACAGTGCTCGCCACGTCGTTCTGCATCGTCCTCTTCTAGCTCTCTCTCCTTAGCCTAAAAATACGTCTCTGTTCTCACTCATCTTTTCTCTTTACTGCTCCTTAACAGTTCGCGTGACACCTGCACGCAGAGTTTTTCACATCTTGCATTTCACTTCATCACGTGATCAATTTGTTGTTTCGTGCGTTGATCTGGAGACCTCGCTTTATGGAAGTCGAGATGCTGAAATCTGGTACTACCAATTATCATGTTTCGTGCTGCGGTGAAGTCGATCAGCTTCATTCCGTTATCGGAGGTGTTCTGGTGGAGGCTGAATTTTCCGACAGTTGTACCAAAGGTACCTTCTTTGCCCACCCTGGAATTGAAGTCACCAAGCACGATTTTGATATCGTTTAAAAATGTTGCCTTAATGCGGATTGTTGCCAGCCGTTCATTCACAGGTGTGAAGGTGCATATCCGTAAGTCGTGGTCCTCATTTCTTTTGCGGGGTCATTTACAAAAGGGGTGGTCCTTATCTGAGGCCATGGAGGTCGCCACGTGGAGGACCCCCATTAAAAAATGAAGGTGACGTCGCATAGCAAGCAGAGTTAGCTACATGATGGCACCCTTATTACAGAGTGAAGGTGCCATCACATAGCGCGCAGAACAAACTATATAACGTCCAGTGAGTTGACTTGCGATGAGTTCAACAAGTCAACAAGGATTGCCGGTTGAGGCAGTTACACACGTTACCCTGCGAAAACAGCACCAGACCCGTTGTTTCATTGACCTTGGGTGCAATTTGGAAGATGGCGATTCAGTCGTTTTAGTTTCAACTTCTTTTCCTGTAATTAATGACTGACATAACTGCTCTTTTCTACAAATCGTGGAAAGCTTTCTTCATTTACTGTATATGACTAAGGGTCAACGACAAATGTCATACTGTCGATAGAGTCGAGTCGATGGCGTCGAATCTCCGAGAACCCTTGGCACTTTTGATCACTTTGTCTCATTCCAAGCAATAGGATAACTGTTAAGATGTTGAGCGGTGTATTGAAAAATTCTACAATGAATAGAATTGAGTCGATGTTGTTGAATCGGCAAGACCTCTCGGCGAATTTTAGAGCTCATCTCTGGGAATATCGCGTTGTCGAACATTGTATTGAGGAATGCCCAATTTAATTGATTGGGTAAGCATTTGGATTTATGTGAATCCCCTCTGTAGTATAGTTTGCAAAAAATTCCATAAGATACACTTCAAACATCTGTATGTAAGTGTGCTGTATGGGCTGAATGAATCTTCCCGCAATACTTATTTAAAGGCGCACACCCTGACTGCATTCATGGGTGCTGTTTGTTCAATAGAAAGGTCTATTGGAATCAGGTGTGATGGGTGAGATGCGTGTCGTAGCTTAGTGGTTAGAGTATTGGCCTTCTGATTCGCAGGTCGTGGATTCAATCACCGACTGTGACAACTTTAATATCAAAAAAGTTTTCTTTCGAATGGTACCCATCTTTCGGCAGAAACACTTTGCCGTGAAAAGAGCTCTGAGAAAATGTAGGGTCACAAGGATTCTGCCGGTCAGAAGTGGTTTACATAAGCAGTTCCTGTGCGTGGACAGTATTAGAAGGGAACACGCTGCTTAACACGCACAACAGTACTGGAAGTGAAGCTCAGTGGTATCACAAAGGGCTTTTCTGGTCTAAGAGTGTCCTCTCAGCGCTTTGGGACGTTTAGAGTGACGAATGAGCAGGAGCTATATATTCCTTTCTAATGGCTTTCCGTTGAAAGAGCTATATTCGGGCTCACAGTTCCAAATATTACTAATTGTGATGCAATTTTCTTTCGAATAAACTCAAAGTAAAGGGTATCTGGAAATTTTATGTAAATTGTAAATTTGAAGATATTATGCTCAAAAACAAAACACCTTTTACTTAAATTCAGAAATATACCACTAATACAAATCTAGCTTTTTCGTACAGTTCCTCGAATATTTGCTTTGTAAGAGTTCTAAGTGATTTTTTTTTCTCTTACAATATATTTGAAGGTGGCCAGATTGTTGGAATCCAATAAAACTTCTTATGTCCATTTAGTTTGAAGTTCTCATATTATCAAATTCGCAATTCATCGGACAAGATCTTTAAGTGGAGGTGCCGTCCAAGGGGCAACTTTGTACAATATTTATTTGGTAATATGTATTGCACGATATCGTATTCTCATTGAATGGATGTATAGGATTATACAAACTTCAAAGTGGAATGAGTGTGTTTTTCAAATTAATGGCTTTGGAATTATGTGCTTTGTGCAAAAAAGTATTCAGCAATGCTGCGTTGCTGCAATCAATGAACGTACAAAGACACGATGAGAGTGGGGGAAAATTGTCAGAAAATACTTTGTTGAAAGTTTTTCTCTTCGAACTTGACTTACAAAAATTAAATGGAGCACAAACGACAAAAAACACAAATGTTCAGTGTAATAAGAGCAGGAAAGCAACAAGATTAATACTGTTGTTTTGTTGTGTACTCTACCTATACAATATGGTTGAACATGACACGTGTAGTATATCCTTTTTGTTGTTGTTATTTTACTACCATAATGTTTTGCTTTTTCCTTTGTTTCTTTTCTTTTGCCGCCCACCGTCTTTTGTCCTCTCAAGGTGATTGTTGTTCTGTGTATGTCTGGTTGATTTTTTGTGTTTTTCTTTGCTGTACAGGTTTTATTATTTTTGTAGGTATTTTTCGTGTTATGTGAAAGCTCCACAACATTTCCAATTCCCACGCAAATAAAATCATGCTTATTATTGTTACCGGTTGTTGTTGTTTTTGTTGTTTTATGCATCCTTGATTTGAATATCGTATTTTCTCAATAGTACATAATAAGGAAAAATTGAAGTTTCGAATCTTGTATATAGGCCCCCACCCATTTTATTTGTCGTTTTCAATCTCTGAAGAGCATTTTAACATTTTATGCTTTTGAATATATAAATGTTTAAATTTATAATTTTTTTCTCCTGCCTTTCAATGTTAGAAGTAAGTATAGTCTGTAGTATGCGTAAATACCTTCTTAGTGAATGTTGTTCTTTACACTCAGTTTAATTCATTCATTCATTCACACATTCAGTTGGCAATTGGAATACCAATACATAAAGCTTATATCCTTTAATATTTATTTTTTCATTTTCTACTTAAATATTACAAGTAGCTGGAGTTGTTGGAGAACAGCACTTTCTACATGTTTTTATCCTGCAAAACAAATTTTACGTTGTCATTTTATTAAAAGATTTCATTTCTAACAGGTGTGTTTGTCGGTCTCAATTCACATCTTACATAATACAAATATTCCAATCTACATACCTATATTGCCAATTGTTATGGGAGCTTATGTTATACTGCATTTTCCGAATCTATAATATTGTACTTATGAGACGTGTAGTATGGACTTAAATTAAATATTAGCATAACTCCTTATATTTAGTGCATACTGAAAACAAATTGAACTTCAATTTGAAAATGTCAGGCATAGTAGTAGAAAGTAAAACGAAATAAAAGAAATCCATTATTTTTCCAATAGAAGGCTTTAGTAATTTGTTTCTCGCATTGTTTAAGTGTCATCGGGTTAGATGACACTTAAATATGGCGTTAGAAAGGTAAGATTTTGTACTAAAAACAACTTTGCTGATTTTTTGTGATTGCGTGACTCAGGTGTGTTTGAGTCCGTGTTTTAAAATGGACACTAGCAAAGAGAAAATACGCCATATTTTACATTTTTTCTTTGATAAAGTCGAAAACACATGGCAGGCGACGTAAAAGGTGAATAAGGTTTATGGATCAGATACTATAACAGCCACTGACGTTAAATTTTGGTTTCATCAATTCCGTTCTGGCAATTTTTATGTTAAAGATGCACCATGCTGTGAAAGACCAATTGTCGATAATGTCGATAAAAGCAAAGAAATCGTCATGTAAGTCTTATTTCGATTGCCTAGAAGCTGACCATTGCACTTGGAACTACTTAAATAATGCTGGATACAAATATAAGCATATAAGTAAATATATATATATAAATGTATATATATAAATATATAAGTGGATTATAATTTGAGATGGTCAGTTGCGACAATCTGAATCGAAAATGGTCGTGGTCGAGTCAAAATGAGTTGCCCCAATCCGGTAGTCAAGCCGGGGTTGACGGCCAGGAAGATGTTGCTGTCTGTTCGATGGGGTTGGCAAGGAATTACCTACTGTGAGCTGTCCCCAATGGCCAAGCTTTAATTAGGATCTGTACTGTCAAGAACTGAACCATCTAAGGGAAGTACTCGGCCAGAACTAAGTTAGTCAATAGGAGAGGAATTGTGTGGATGGGAGGTTCATATGCATTCACCTAAAAATTAAGGCATTGCACCAAGTGATTACCATCTGTTCATGCCTATGCGAATGATTTTGTTGGTGAAAACATCACATCAAAAGAAGCTTTTGAATTGCATTTATTTTTACTGCTTACTTACTTATGTGGCCATTACAATCGATTTAGGCCAAATTTTACTAAACCTCATATTTATCATCCGAATTTCCATTACCTGCGCATCCGTGCTTGTTCTTGTTGAGGGAAGAGTATTTTCGTTTTAGCCAAATATAGCAGGTTTTTTTTAAATTTTTTTGCTTAACGGACGTAAAATTAATCTTTAGGGTGATTTTTTAAGAGCCTTTGGATTTGACTTATTAAAAACATATAAAATTTTGAGAAATGCATAAAATATTTATTTGAGTCGATAGAATGATCTATATAATTCAATGTTTAAAGATAATTTCATGTAAATGTTGACTGCGGCTGCGCCTCAAATGGTTCATACGCTGAGTCCAGATTTGGCATACTCTCTCCAACATATCGGCCGGTATCTCACGAATAAATTCTTCAATATTGGCTTCCAGTGCGTCAACCGTTGCGGGCTTGTCGATATAGACATGAGCCTTAACATAGCCCCACAAAAAATAGTCTAAAGGCGTTAAATCGCACGATCTAGGTGGCCAATTGAACAGCTCCGAACGTGAAATAAACTGTTCACCAAACCCGCTTCTCAATTGAGCCATTGTTTCGCATGCTGTGTGGCATGTGGCACCGTCTTTTTGAAACCACATGTCAGTCAAGTCCAGCTCTTCCATTTTGGGCAAAAAAAAATTTGGAATCATCGCACGGTAGCGCTCGCTATCGTGCGCTACCGTGCAAAGTAGAAGAAGTGCAAGCCGAGCATGAATTTTGATAATAAAATTCAATAATCTGCAAGCGTTGTTCGTTCGCACGATAACTTGAGCAAATATTGAGCTAATTTGACGAAATTTGTCATAAGTAATTTATGACCCAGTAATCTATGCCGTAAGTCAGTGGTTAGTGTGTTGGCCTTCTGATCTGCAGGTCGTGGTTCAATCCCCGGCTGATGCATAACAAAGTTAATATCGAAAAGATATTTCTTTCGAACGGTACCCACCTGCCGGCAAGCAATTGGCAATTCTTCCGACAGAAATAACTTCCCATGAAAAAGCTTCTAAAAGAACTCTGTGACAAAGCTCAGAGAAAGTGATGTTACAAGGGTTCTGCCGTTCGGAACCGGCTAAAATAAGTCCAAAATTTAACACGCACAACAGTAATGGAAGAGAAACTCGGCCAAAGAGCCCTTCGGATCTTTAAGTGCCACATATTTAATTTTTTTATTAATCTATGACCAAGGAGTACGGAGGGGATTGATATTGGGCATGATCGGTCAACAGCTACGACAACACCAAGCATTCAAAGCGATTAACCTCGGAATTTTCAAAATCTTTAACTTGCTATAACTCACTTAATATACCATGTGGGACAAAAATCTTTGTCATGTGGAGTTATATTATACTGCCACAAAATCTTGCCAGAATTGGGTGCACCACGCCCACTGTTTATAGTAGCCCCCATACAAATAGACTGAATTCCTTTTAAATTGAAACAGCTGTAACTTCTACAATCTTCTGTCGAGAATAACCATAATTAACATTTAGATTAATATAGTAGTCGGAAATAATTTAGCAAAAAATCAGCGTGCCGCGCACACTTCTTATTGGGTCTCTCATACAAAGTCGAGGGAATTAAACAAAAACTTTTAAGCGCCATAACTTATCAACTATTTAGCATAGAGCAACGATATTTAATGTGTTGATTAGTAATGTAAGAGCAACTATACTTACAAGAAATGGGCGCTCCACGCTTACTGTTTGTAGTAGATCCCATACAAAATGACTAAATTTTTTTTATCTTGAAACAGTTGTATCTTCGGCAATCTTCTGTCTAGAACAACCGTAATTGACACTTGGATAACATCCTTGTCGGAAATAAAGTGGCATGAAACTAGCATGCCACATCCGCTTCTTAATGGGATTACCATACAAAGTTGCGAAAATGATAATAATTTTAACCGCTTTAACGTATGGTACGAAGTATTCAGCGTAGGGCAACCAAATTGAAGGTGTCGATTAATATTGCAAAGTTAATTAGATTTACAAGAAAGAGGAAAGCCACGCTTACTTCTTAGTGTAGCTCCCATACGAAGTAGTGGAAATAAAAGAAAAAGATGGATATTCAAGCAAACTTTATATATATATATATATATATATATATATATATATATATATATATATATATATATATATATATATATATATATATATATATATATATATATACATATGCAGGATATAATTTGGTCGGCCCCAGCCGACTTTAAGGACATTTTTTTGTATTTTAAATTGCTTGCCAACACCCGGACACCCTTAGATGGAACAAAATTGTTGACTTTCTGAAAAACTCTACGACGCGCTTTGACCTCTCATAAATAAAAACCACCATTTCCTTTATTTCTCCACCACGACTTTTTTCAATATTTAGTTTTTTTTATTAGAGAATATTTATTTACGTTGCTTGACTTAAGTAAGATGTGCATTATTATAAGCAATGCTGTGTTTAATATAAATACGCTTGTATATTGATTTGATATTTTAACCGAAAGCCAACATCGGGACTAAATATACCGCTAAATATAAAAATGGAGTTACACACAAGAACAGGCAGATGAATATAAGAATGTGTAAATGCATATGTCCATAGTCGTAATAAAATTCCAAGCAACTGGTTGATATTTAACACAATTTACATGTATATAGAATATACTTCTCGCTCATTTTGTACAATCGAATGGTCAGATAGAATGTTTGGTTAGCATACGTTACATTACATATGTACCTTTATATAAATGTACATACTACATACAATATATGTACAATAGATATGTGCGCCTGTCATGCACATCAAAATAATTGAACTAGAAGAATTTAACGAGTTGATTGCAAAGATGAACGAACCAACAGACGAATGGATATTTTTTTTTTTGTTTTGTTCAACATCATTTTGCATTACATTGCATTGCAGTAAATTACATTACGTTACGTTAACATTTTACTACTATTTAAAAAACGCAATTGTAGCTCACTTACGTACGTATGTGTACATTCATTGTACAGATATGCGGAAGAACGAAACATGACGCGACAGTGACAAAGTTTCAAACACTAAATACTATACGTGCTTACTCGTATGGCATTACAAATCTCTTAGAACTAAACAACTTAAATATGTATTGTACCTACAATGTATGTTTGTAGCAAAAGCATATACTCATATACGAGTGATAGAGTGACAATAACGAATTTGAAGAAGTAAACACGATGGACGTGGAAATAGAATGCTAGGAGACACAGCAAAAAAAAAGTTTAGTTGAAGTAACTTCAATTGAATGAGACAAGAATGACACATAAAAGAACCAACATACGCGGGTGGTCCCAGAACTACCCGACCTGACATATAGATGGCGGCAGTAGTTTGTTTTAAGTTTCAAGGCGCCACGTTGTTTAGTAATTTTTTTTTGAAGCCATCGAAAGTTAACGATCTCTGTGAATATGTAAACATGGAAAAAATTGTATACCGTTATGTAATTCAATAATTTCATTTGAAAGGTCTCTATCCAACGAATATTAAAGCCGAACTAGACTCTACTCCTTCGTTTACGACCATAAATTATTGGGTGGCAGAGTTTAAACGAGGTCGTACGAGCTGCCAAGACGATACCAAAATGGTATTGGATGATCGCTTGCTATTATTCATATATTGACCGAAAATTTGGAGATGAAAAAGCTGTGTCTATGATGGGTGCAGCGTTTGCTCACAATAGAACAAAAACACCTGTTCACACATCCGCTATTGCCATGGTCAAAATCAATGAGTTAAAGCTCAAATTGATTCAGAACGCACCTTGTTTGACAGATTTAGCTCCTTCGGATTATTTTCTATTTCCAAATTTGAAAAAATGGCACAATGAAGAGGTGGAGTCTGCGGTTAATGAGCTAGACAGTTTATACAATAAACAGAGTATCGAAGCTATAGAATTTTCCCAATTTTTTATTTTTTTGTGTGGAAAATAGTTAACAGGGATTTGAGCCTAGGTGTATTCTATAGTATACGATAAAGCAGCCACAGCCAGTCAGAAATTTAATTATCTCTTGATGTACTCGTACAATAAACAAAACCACTATATGAGTGATTAGTAGTAAACACAAGATATATTATTGTAAATTAAAATTCATGATTTGTTGGCTTTTCCTTTTTTGCTGCCCACGAATAATAAGTCACAAGGCAGTTTTGTCTCATTTAAAAGATGTCAATATATCGTATTGGGTTTTTACAATGATTTGGATAACTGGTCAAATAAAACACAAGATAGCAATTATTGTTAAAAATTTATTGAGTCGACTTCTTCGATCACCCTTATTTCAGTGAACGATCCACTGTACACTGTACACTGTACACTTTTTCAAGTAATTTTACGAAACTGCCTTAAGTTCCTACAGTGAATTCGTCTTTATGATCTTCTGTCAAATTAAAACTGGTTCCATAAGACAATCATTTAAGTTTCTGGAACAGACAAAACTCACGTGGAACCAAAACTGGTGAATTCTGTAGGACGTATATGATATGCGTGGCGTTTTCTCAAAATAATCGTCCACAATTATGGACGAAGTCCATAATTGAAGTCCCCGGTAGGAATTCCAAGTAAACGGTTTTATAATGTAAAAAACAAAAATGAGAAGAACCTGACCCCTTTAAACAGAGCGCTTTGAATAATTTTTCTAGGTTTCTAGGTTCTAGGTAATTGCGATTATTGCTGATTGATGTGCTTATCGTATTCATCCATCCAAATCTCATCAAATGTACTGATGATGCATCCGATGACTTGTTCCAGTATGACTTCAGGGTATCGACTACGATCACTTATTTAAAGAAAATTAAGAATTTTCGGAAAGTGTCCGACTGCGTCTCATCTTATGCTCTAAACTTCATCCTCATGAGCTGACTCTGAGATCTAAACAACGATTATCGAGCAGCAATTTTTACTTTTTATCTACTTTTCCAATGTTGGTGCAGGTTAATGGTCGTTTCGAACGCAGCAAATCGTCCAGTGAATTTCAACTCCCTTTAAACGTATTCGTCAAAGGCTTTTTCATATATCTTCAATGTTTTAGAAAAAATAATTTCATTGGCAATACAGAATTTCAAAGAAACTCATTGATGTGAGCATTATAAGTCATAACCTGCCAGTTCGTGTTGATGTTTTAATCATATTTGTTGTTGTTGTTGTATCCATTGCAATGTTACCTCCGCACATTTTATACTTCAGCATCTCGGACATATTGTACATATATTGTAGATCGACTATATGTAGTAACTAAATCATTGAATTACATACTCGTTGAGCTAAATATAATTGATTGAGTAGATTTTTAATGAATTTTGCACAGTTAATATGACTATATATAAGATGTACATATATGCCCTTGAACAAAAAAAACATTTCTCATAATCAATGGACTGCATTTTTAGCACATATGTAATGCCTATGAATTATCTCGTAAATATTAAGAATATAATAATATATTATTGAAATAAAATAATAATGATAATATGATAATAATAATATAGTAAGATTTAATAATTATATAACTGATTAGATATCGTAATAAAAGAACATGTATTTACTTATCTATTTAACCATTGGAAATGGAATGCTTACTCTATTAATTGCCTATAATAGTTTATGAATATTATTAAAATAATAATTAAAAATTAGTTAAATTAGCAAAATATTTGACCAATTTTTTCTCCAACACTCCACTAAATATCACATGCACATGCATATTAGTAATTGCATACATCATGTGTGCATACATCATAATTCGCCGATGTGTCACTTCAGTTACGACTACATAAACTTAATATATATTTCACTTGCAAAGAGATAACATATAAATTTATATTATTTAAATTTAGACTCAAATAGATAGACTCAAATTTATAACTCACACTACAAAACCTGTAGACGAAATCACTGACAGTAGAATAAAAGCATATCATTTACAATATATACATCTAAATTTTGCCCGCTAGTACTGGCCCACCAGGTGGCCAGTATATAATGGCAAAAAAACCACTACTACTATGCCATTAACATCATCTGCACACCATGACTTTACCCTTTACAGATTCTAGCATGGTGTAAGTAAACATTTTTGTGATCGCACAGACTTAATCAATCAACCGTGTATAAGCTAGACAGTCAAACCAGCCAGCCAGTTAGCCAATTGCATGAATGAGTGAACAACTGAATGAGTGAATGAGTTAGTGCCTTTAATTGATAGGTGAGCATTAAATTTAACGCATTTAGTGGTAATGACATTAAAGAAAAATTTATATGATGTGATTTTAATGCAAATATTCTCAAAGACAAGTAGTCATTCTCTTTAAGATTGTAAGTTATCTTATTTGTTTTTAAATAATTGTATACATAAGTAACAAGTTTACTTAGTACGTGCAACCATTGTGATGAGATCATAAATGATCATTTGTATTAATGAAGATTACTACGAGCACCTTAATTACGTCTCTTGTTAAACTTGTATCCTAAGTAAGACCGCTAAATGGTTACTCATCGTTACTCATTATTTTCAACAGGGATTTTATGATAGATCATTTTCAAACGATTCAATTGGTCGAAATGAAACTTCTTAAAAAGAACACCTCTTGCATTTCAGCAAACTGATAACAAATCCTTTTTGCTTCTGTTTGACTAGAGTTCTTATTATAAACTCACAGTCATACAAATATACGAATATGTGCAGACATTTATAAAATCTAAAACAGCTAGAATGAAATAGGTTCATACTTCCATAGGTAAATAGGTAAATGAAGTGAAGAGCATTTGATGATGACCCTGCTGAACATATTCAAGCTCATTTCAAATTCACGTCACCAACGCATTAGTTGCATGTAAATCAATCAATTAAATTAGATTGATGACAACTTTCGCCACGATATATTTCACAGTTATCCTTAAAGTATTCACATACGACTGTATTTATAAAAAAAAATTTAATTTATACAGTATATTGAAGTCATGATATTTCAATATTTCAATAATACCAACCGTTTCCACTAAATTTTTTATTCTACCAACCTTCAAATAACTGCTGTCAAAATTTCATGTCAATCGAAGCAGTAGACATTTGTTTTTGTCGTCAGCCCTATCTTTTTAAAAAAATGGAAAAGCAATTGGAACTATTCATAAATGGTTTACTGAATTTCGTTGTGGTCGTACGAGCATGATATGTTTTTGGGTGATCCAAAACTCAAAGTGTGTGAGATTGCTCACACTAGTTTCAATTTTGTATAGTAATTCACAAATGAAAAAGCTTGCAGCAAGATGGTTGCCGCGTCAATCAAAAACGTGAACGTGTGCGAATTTCAAAACAGTGTTTGGAGAAGTTTAGAAGCAGTCCAACTGAATTTAAGCGTCGAGTCATTACTCTTGATAAGACCTGTATTCATCACTACAGTCGTAAGGCAAACAACATCAAAACAATGGGTTGCTGCCGGTGGAACTGCTCCAAAACGTCCGAAGACACAAAAATCGGCTGGGAAGGTGTTGACCACTGTTTTCTGGGATTATCAAGGTATAATTCTTAATGACTATCTTGAAAATGGAAAAATCATTCATGAGGAATGATATTCCTCATTATTGAATAAATTGAAGACAGAAATCGCCGTTAAATGTCCTGATTCGGGAAAGAACAAAGTGCTGTTCATCAGGACATTGCACCGGTTCGCCCACTAAAATCGAGGAACTGAAGCTCGAACTGCTTAATTAACCGCCTTATTCTCCTGAGTTGGCTTCATGCGACTTTTATCTGTTTCCAAGCCTAAAAAGATGGATGGCTGGACAGAGAGAGAGAGAGAGACAGTCTAATAAAGATGTTGAAGCTTCTGCCGACGTCTATTTTGCTGGTCTTGAGAAATCATATTTTTTGAAAGGGATAGAAAAATTGGAAAATTGGAAAATAGTTGAATGAGGTGTATCGGGCTAAAAGGACACTGTATTGGAAAATAAAATTGAATTAACACATTGTTTCATTTTTCACTGACTTATTGAACCACCTATTATTATTTTTATTATTTATTGCATACTCATCTGTGAGGTTGTCACTATAAACACACCAAACAAATAGCAACTGCAACATCTTCATTATCATTGTCATTATCAACTGCAAAAATGTTTATGAATTAATGACAATATTACAAGCACATTTTTACTATAATGGTATCTGGCACATACCACACATCAAGTCAAGCATCTTTATTGACAAATTTGTTCACATCAGACAAACATACAAAAACAGAATCTGTTGGTTCATTCGTTGTCTCATTCATCGGTCATGGCATTTGATTATATCAATTGTGCATCTGTGCAATTTTCCTTTATATCAGCCATATGTTATGACAATATTGACAATATTTATACGAGTATATACATATGGATGTGTGTATGCATGTTTGTGATTAAAGTATAATATCAAAGTTTGTGAGGGAAAAAATTAAAATTTTTAAATATATCGTATATGTATTTTTTACCTCATAGTTAATGATTTTTATTTCAATTTTATTACCATAAATGTATGGTATTCATGTGTTCACATACGCCACGTAATTCTGCATTAGTGATGTGAGCTAATTATCAACATAATAGTACGAGTACATGAGAACGATAATAAAATAATGAATGTATTTCAATGGCAATTATAACATCAGCATTGTCCTAATTGTGTAATCATTGTTATTATCAATCAGCACCAATACACAAGAGTGAAAGAAAATTACAATTGGAAAATGTTTTGTTTTCATTCGCTATTTAAATTGTTGCTGACAGAGTATGAGTTGCTGAGAAGTAACGATGATGATGATGGCAATTATATCTAACAATGTTCATGAGACTCATGGTATACATATGCACGTACATATGCACGTATATCGTTGTTTGTTATATTAAAGTCAAATTTATTGATTTTTGTAATAATAAAAATATACTATTGTACATGCAGGTACAGAAAATAATTGTACATCCATGCATATGCGCGGATAGTCATATCGTATTGTTGAACAAATATTAACAAACCGATAATGTTGGCTTTACTGATGGTGCTGATGTTTGCAATTATAAAATGGGGCACACAGTGGGTAATTGTGCATGCGGTTTTCAGTGCAAAATAAAATTAAAAACTTTTACAATTATTATAAATATATTTCTAACAGATTCTTTTAAGGGGTGAAGGTAGAAGTTAAGTATGTTCAGAGAAACTGTCGTGGAGTAATGGAGGACAGGCATACATTCCACCACTCTAGGGCAACTCCTGGGGCTATTTGTCGATTTTCGAATATTTTTGTGTTCAATTTGTATAGGAGTCCCCATAGGTGGTGGTGATAGGCAATAAGTATGTACGGAGAAAGCATTGATAAGGAAAACTTAATGTGGGTCGGACATACAAGTTATTTATTTGGTATAGGTTTAATAAAAAAATGGTTTTTTATTTTTATTTTATTCACAATCTCAATTACATTTTTATTTATTATTCGTTAATTATTACAAGACTAAGTTCTAAATCCAGCAAGAAGCATAAGGTACTGCAGTCACTTTGTGGAAACAAAAGTTTATTTTTCAGTTTATTTTGCTAGACGCAATGTCAACAAAATTCGTGTGAATAACTTATTCGAGTATGGGTGCTGTAGCTCAGGGGTTAGTGCGTTGGCATTCTGATCTGTAAGTCATCGGTTCAATCTCCGGCTGAAGCATAACAAAAATTGATATTGAAAAATTATTTCGTTTAACCTGTACCTACGTGTCGGCAAGAATTGGCAATTTTTCTGGCAGTAACAATTTGCCAAAAATGCTTCTTAAAAGAGCTCTGTTACAAGGGTTCTGCCGTTCGGAACCGGCTGCTATAAGTAGGTCACGTCTAATGGTGTACAAATTTAACACGCACAACAGTATTGGAAGAAAAGCTCGGTGGTATAACAATGAGCCTTTCTAGCCTAAGTGTGTCTTCTCAGAGAGAGAGAGAGAGAGGGCAGCCACAATAATCTAACCTAGCCTAACTTTTACGCGTGGAGCGAATGATCTTTCCTAGAGAAGTGAAATGTATAATATATAATGTTTTTATTATTTCTCCTCAACATTTCTTCTGAACATACTTAACTCATATCTCTTTTTTTTATGTGAACTTCCCTACAAAATTGATACTTTTATAGTGCCTATTAAAATTAAAGCTGTAAACATAATTGCAGCGACTAGCTATATTCGTACAACAGGGAGACATCGTCGTCAAAATTCGTCTTGAAAATTCGCTTAGAAAAACGAAATTGAAGCGATTTTCGTATATTAAGATATGGGTATTTCCATAGTCGAGCTCGCAACATACGTACGCTTTTAAAGTTTAACAAAGTAAAGAAAACTTAAGGTTTTTTCCTTCTTATTTTTATTATTGTATAGTACTTTATTATCGTTATATGTAGTGCGAAAAGTAAGTTCTGTCAATTAGATGTTTCCAATATATTAACAATAAACATGTGATATAGCACGCGACAAAAAATGGAACTGGTTTTCGACTACATCTAGATAAATGTAGAAATCTGTGAAATGTAACATAATGTTTTAAAGAGATTCATTTTAGACTAAAGTAGAATAATGCAGCTTTTTTTGATAGTTTTAATATTAAAATATATGTATGTATTTATTTTTTAGTCTTAAGTAAAATGTAGCACGCGACAATTATCACGTGACATATTTTCCATCACGGATATAATATTATTATTATTAGAGACCAAGATGCACTGCGACCACGTGCTTACAACAATCGTGAAGTATTGATAAAAAATGTGGATTTTGGTATGAAAAACACGACAATAGAATGTCAATGAAAACAAAACAGAAATTTGATGTTAATCACGCTTAGTTTTATCCGTTTCCGTTTTTTCCGTATTTATTTATTTTTGTTAGAAAGAGTTTACTACAAAAACGCAACAACCACATAAATATATAGGCAAAAAATTATAAAAAAAAGCTAAAAGCAAGAAAAACATATTTCTAGTTTTCATGCTAAGTTTTTCATAATTCCGATTTAGGTAAACTGTAAATACGTTATATCATAGCAATTTAGACATTTCTTTAAAGTAATGTTAGGAAAAATTATACATTTATTAACATTTGACTTTTTGATCATGGTGGACCCTGCTGTGGAAATACCCATATCAGATATTTAATATTTTTTTCATTATTTTAAATCAAAATTTACAAACATGAATACTCAAAATTATTCTAATTCACAATAAAACAATTTTTCACATCAATAATTTTTTTTTCTTGACACACAAACTTCTGATTTGGTCGTTGACGTCGACGAAAAATTAAAATTAAAACTATCTGAGTGAAATTCGCTTTTCGTCCGAGTTATGCGAAATTTCTTATGTGGTATTGTGAATTTTAATTTTGACACCGCGAATTCGGCACGGTGAATATCGGCAGTAGCTCCAATTATGTTTATAGCTTATGCAGAAACCAGGTCCAAGTTAGAAAATTCTTTATGCTTCTTTCGAAATAGACACTTAAAATGATTCCAGTTTTACATGTCGGGTGAGTAATTTAAAAAGTTGATAAGTGTTTGTTGCCAAATTTTATGATCGATCAAATAAAACACAAGATATGAGATATTCATAGATATTGCATTCTCTACAAAATAGGCTCCGTTAAAAGCGATATTATTTTTCCAATGAACAAAGGTCTGATCAAAATTTAGAGTATCAATAATTATCAATTATTACGCCCTTCTGCATTTAATATCGAAAATTGCATCCCATATCCTACTGTAGGAAAGTTCAATTTATATTCTTACCCATATACTCGTGTATGTCTGTGTGGTTTAATCCTTTTCAACTACATTTCAATAAATTTCAATAAAGCACTGGATACTAATGCATAGATGGTTATAGTTTTATTTATGCTCTAAGGCTTCAAAAGAAGAAGAAATCGAAATAAATAATATTTATTAATTTAAATTTTAAACAAAATACTTTGAATGCTTTTCGCAATTGAAACTATCTGTAAGGAAAATTGAATATATTTAGTATGTGGAATGTTTTTAAAGAGAATAAATACTTGATACTTGTGGTCATATGTTATCTACATAATATACAAATTTCTATAAAATCTATTTAATTTAACATTTTGTAAAGTAATTTTATGTACTGTTGCAAGCAAAGTAACTTGCTGCTTCTAGTATGTACTATCAAAACTATGCAAGTTATGTTGCAATGTATTAAGCGGTATATGTACGAGAATATGTACGTCCTTATGAAGTTATTCTACTTTGATGTACAAACGTGAAATCCACATTCTACGCGCCTCTTTAAACTAACCATATTTGATGCTGTTGCAACATCTACATCTACTACATCTTCACGTACACCGGTGCATGCGAGTATAGTTATGCATCACCTAATGTACTAGGCACTAATGTTCCAATGTCATTGCCAATGCCAATTTTGAAACACGAAAATGTCAAAGAAAGAAACTTTGTATTCGTTCATTCATTTTTTTTTTAATTACCTAACATAAATTGCACGTCTCCTACTTCCTCCTTCTTTCATCTCGTCAACATATCAGAAATTTACATATGCACAAATTCAATCGAAGCGTGAATTCCAATGAGAGGCATTAGAGCCAATGGAATTTTTGTCTTTTATTGAACAAACATACAACACAATGTACAATTTTGGTAATTACTTTGACCTCAGTTTTGTTAGAAAGTTAGTACAACGCACTAAAGAAGTATGCATGTGCATTTTACAGAAGGTTTATAGAAGAAAAACATCTAACAAAAGTTATGTAGAGACGAAAAAATATTTTCTTGGTTATACGTTTGTAACATACCTAATACTAGCCACTAAGAGTATGCATGCAAATATCTCTAATGATGTGCAGCACAGTCATATGACGTTCACATAGGAATCTCATTGCAATTTGAAATTGAAGAATTTTCTTTTTGAGTCGCACAACGCAAAATAGCAACAATCATGTAACCCGCACATTGTACTACTAAGAAGTACTTAAGAAAGTTTCTTAAATTAAAACTTACATACCCCCAATGATGTATGCAAGTGCAAAGTTGTGCAAATGAATGTGCTTACGAGTACTTTTCTTTGTACACAATTGACGTACTTTCCAATAAGAATTTACGTTTCAAAAAAATTTTGTACTCGTTACACTCTTTAATTTCATTACGCTATTTATAGACATTAAAAAATATACAAATGCCTTTTAAAAGTGCATGATGGAACTGAGCATTGTTCTAGAGGATGCTCAGGGGCTTCCCAGAATCTCTGATTTTCCTCAGATGTTTTTTTAGTTTGTTATTATTATCTTCTTGATCAATTGTGATTATGGGTGTTGTAACAACTTGATTTTAATGCTAACTAATTAATTCTTGTAGTGCCGTAGCTCAGTGGTTAGTATGTTTGCCTTCTGATCTGTAGGTCGTGGTTCAATACCCGGCTGATGCATAACAAATTTAATATCGAAAAGATTTTTCTTTCGAACGGTACCCACCTGTCGGCAAGCAATTAGCAATTCTTCCGACAGTAACAACTTGCCATGAAAAAGCTTCTAAAAGAACTCTGTGACAAAGCTCAGAAAAAGTGATGTCTCAAGTGTTCTGCCGTTCGGAACCGGCTAAAATAAGTAGGTCCATTCTAATACTGTCTAAAATTTAAGACGCACAACAGTAATGGAAGAGAAGCTCGGCCAATGAGCCCTTTGGGGCTTTAAGTGCCACATATTTATTTTTTTTTAATTAATTCTTGTGTTTCTTTTAAATGTGGGTTATTAGTTGTCAACTGTTTTATTGAATTCAATAAATATCTGCCACCAAAAAAAAATTCGATACCTTGTACCTATACTGGTCCATACCAACACCGAAAGTTCATGCGCCAACACATCGAAAAGCACTTGATCTAGGCAGCGACCGTAGCATTTTGACTCGTCTTCCCTAATTTTGCGAAATATGTTATCAGGATAAGAACCTGGAAAGTCTTACCCTTAGAAAAATTGTAGCCAAAATTTGCATTGTATATTTGCTGAATAAGTCAAAATTTCCGCTGTCTTTTATATTGAGGCTACGTCATCAAGTATAATTACCGCATTTGGAATGAAGAGGACCCATAAAAGATTCTACTGACTTTATTAAATTTAGGATTTATTATACATCATATTATATATCAACTCCTAGGAATGTGAAGGTTTGCTAACAAAGTGATACGATTTGGGAGCCATTAGTCATTGGTGCTGATTCAGATCAATCGTGACCCTGATATAACTGAAAGCATATTAAAATACTAAATGGCACAAAATTACCCACCAAATAACGATGAACGTTATCGCCAAGTGGCCAATTTTTTCTACGAATTTTTAAATTTTATTCTAGGACATTCTAAAAAGAAACGTCCTTTAATTATTGTTTGTTACAGAATAGAAAAATGCGCATAATTACTCTCGTAGAAATGGATGGACTACATGCATTAATGTTGAAAATTTTGTAGTACCTTTTCAAAATTATTGCAAAATAATTTATTAATTGAATAATTTAATTTGAGCTATTCGATTTTTAAAATTACCGCACAAATGATTCCAATAACGTCGAAATTTTGTTGTCACTTTTTCGTCATTATTGCAAAAAATTGAAATAATCCCTAATGAAAACTTTATGTAATTAGATTTTCGTAATTATCGCACAAATTTTTGCAATAACGTCGAAATATAGGCAATAATGTCAAAAAGTATGTACATATTTATATTAGATTTCGTCATTATAAGCAAAATGTTTGCAATAATGTTGAATCGAATTTTTACAAAAATTATGTTTTAATGTTATAACAAAAATGCTTGTCGTATTGACGAAGTTGTCTGCCATATAAATAAATTTCAACATTTTTGGAAGAATGTGTCGACATTAATACAATATACAGTATGAGTTCTTTGATTAACTTTTCCATATTCAGATGAATTTTATTTGATTTGATCCGTTTGAAAACATCAAATATAATATACATGAAAGTGGTCCAATTTTTGTATGGGGAAACAGTTTTATCTTCTTAGTATTTGTAATATAAATATTAATTGAAAATTTTGTAATTTAACCAATAATGAAACCCTTTGAAATTTGCCAAAATATTGGTGCCCCGAACTCGATTTTGGAAAAAAATAATTGGACCACCTTACTATACATACATATACATACATGCTCACTCATCCCCATTCATTCCCAGTCAACACCCTGTTCATAATTTACATACTTATCCAATATGAGTGGATAGAGATTGTTGTTACTGCTGCTGCTGATGCTTCTTTTTCCATGATCATAACGTGAATAATGATTATAGAACATATCACCATGATCCTCTGCCCCTTTACTATCACAAGTATGCATCATATCATGGAATGATTCGTACATGTGATCGTCCATTGCCTTATCACCGCCGTGATTGTGTGTCGAGTAATCGATTATTTTGTAAATTGTCGGTTTACTACTGTGAGCGTTATGGTGGTGGTGGTGGTGGTGGTCGTCGTCACTTTTACTACTTTCAACCTCTTTCTTGGGTGCATGCACGTAAACTGTATGGATATGATGATGTGCTTTAACTTTAACTGGTATATGTATATGTATATGTTTGCCGCCACGTTTTTTCCAACACGTTGTGGGCATAATAAATGAAGTAATGATGAAGACAATAATTGCAATGGCAAAAGTCCTCCAAAATTTTGTTCTTGTTATTGAGCTTCTTTGTTGTTGTTGCTGTAAGATACATACATGTGTATGTGTGAATCCTTTTAAAATTTTTATTTTTTATTTTATTTTGTTTTTTTTTTTATATTGAAGACTCACTTTGACTTTACTCATATGTCTGCGTGCTGAACTTAATTTGATTAAATTTTAAAATAAAATACAAATTTATTTCTTTGTTCGATGCACCTGAAATGTTGCTGATGTACTGTTAAAGACTTTTTCATGTTTCCACCTTTTTATATAAATTTTGCCAATTAATTTTTCTAATCATGAAATCATCTACATATATGAAGTATATATATAGTATGTATAGTACATAAATATGTACAGCTGTTGGGCACAAGTTCACCGTCCACATTTTATGGTTTTTTCGATGAATTTTCTTTGGCGTTTGCATTGCCGTTTTAATTGCTTCCAACAAATATATCTAAGCGTTTTTGTGTGGAAACAAAGTTAACACTACATTTAAATATCATTATTATCATGATAATGCTCAATAGTAATTTCTTTTAATTTAATTATGTAAATTTTATATTTAAATATCAGAGTCGGAATTTTGTTTTTATCTTCAGGGGAGAGAAAAACATTTTCGATATTAAATTAGTTATACTTCAACACACTAACCACTGAGCTGCGGCACCCACAATCTACATTTTATAAATGAACAAATTTAGCGCGTTCGAATTTCGCTTCTGTAAACAAAGAATTGGTTTATGCATCTAAGTAGCTCCATTAAAATAAAATCATAACTAAAAAGATTTTCGCCCAAGTTGTTGCTGGTCTTCTTTTTATTTTACGCCTCAATTGAAATTACTGATGATGAAATTTATTTGCATAAGATTGCCTATTTGCGCGTTATATTATTTTATTATTTTAAAGTGCAGCATGCAGTATTATTTCAAATTTGTTTCTCGTATATCGTTATTATTACTTATTTAATAGGTTTCGGCTTTTTTCATAATTTTTGCCATATTACGACTATTTCGTGCTACTGCAACAGACTCACACACGTTTCCGTTTTATTAGTTCATTTTATATTGATGTGTATTCAAATATTTTGTACATGTGGTAAAAATTAAATCATTTTCCCGCCAATCTATTTTATAAATTATCTATGTTATACATATACCTATTACGATGAGCATATACTCAATTTACGATATACAATATATGATATATTGTACAACATATGATGTTGGAAAATTAATAAGGTTGTGTAAAAAGATCATATTTCACAAGTTACAAAAATAATGAGACGATAGTAAAAACAAATACAAAATTTTTCTTCATCATATACTCGTATTTTCCCCACTGAATACCGATTCACTCTGCATCAGCATTAATCAAGCAGAAAAAAGAAGCTGAAACAGCACACCTTTAAGCTAGAAATGAACAAAATCTTATCAATCATAAAATAAATGCTTTAGATGTAGCTTGTATATGGTTGCTTATTGTACGTATAGTATGTACATATAATACGTAGTTATCCTCATGTACATACACATAATATATGCATGTACGAGCATGGTACGAAAAATGAAAATATGATAAACAAATACATGTAAAATATTTTTTATTAAAACACACTTAAGGCGAAAAATAGTCTGTGTATATATACCTAACTTAAGTTGCATATTAAAATAACTGTAAATTTCACGCCTCATACACCTTATTCTATAGTCGAGTAGTTGGTCCCATATATATAATATTGGCACATATTATTAGGGTTGCTAATACCGGAATTAAGGAATATAGACTCTACCATTATATAAAATATTTAGTTGCAAAGTAGCTAAAATTGGAAATTATGGTATGGTTGTTTGGAAAGTAATTTCTACATTTTGGTCCAAAGTTTATATTTTTTATATTCTTTGGGGTGAATGCAGCATAGATCGCAAGCCATCTCTCTCATTTGCTAGCTGGCGACAGTTAGAAATTCCAAGCGCTGTTAAGTTCTATAGTACTGTTTCTCTAGTACTTGGTCTTTCCACCGGAGATTAGGTCTATCTTTTCTGCATCGTCGAACAGTAGGTTTCGAATATAACACCTTCTTAACTGAAGCGTGTTAGTCCATTCGCTCGACATAACCTAGCAACCGCAGCCGCTGAATTTTAATGGTCTAAAGATCCTGCACATGTCTTTTCACCCAAAAACTCCGAGCATCCTATAATCTGAGGTTGAAATTGTTCAAGCTTTGGCGCCATATGTGAGCGACTTCCTTCCCAACCCTTAGAATGCTGCACTGACTGCTCGCGTGTTCATCCGATTATGTCAATTGCATCGGCATACGCCAACAGCATGACACTTTTATTGAAGATGTTTTCAGTGAAGATTATTTCATAAATCAAAACCTAGTAGTATCTCCATAACAAGATTGAAGAAGTTCGATAACGAATCACCTTCTCTGAAACCCGCTCCGGTATTAATCGGTTGTTTGTAATCAACAAACAGATGGCGTGTGTCGATATGTTTCTGTTGAGTCTTCTCCGCACAACCTCTAACTGAGGAGGTTTTCGCCACACACTTCAGCCAGCTTCCACCTGGTGCCAGGAAGACGTTGCCCGGTGGTCTCCAAGTGTAGGACCACGATAAAAAAATTAAGGTGCCATCACATAGCAATTAGAACTAGCTACATGATGGCACCTTCATTACAGAATGAAAGTGCCATCATATAGCGTCCAAACAAAGTACATGACGTCAACAAGGATTGCGTTAGCTCCACCAGTTTGAGGTAGTTAGACACATTATCTTGCGAAAACACCACCAGGCCACTTTGCATTTAACATTGTTGTAGTTACAATGAAAGCAAGGCATTTGAAGTGATCATGAATGGTCGAATTCGATGAATCAAATATTTCTGTGATATCAGTCTCAGTTTATATTCAGTGGTTTACATCAATCAATGCCTTAGTTTTTCCCTTTATCAATTTATCAAAGCAGTTTAGGCATTTTGCATTCTCTCAATACATATTATCAACAAAAGCTGGGGCATGAGTTTGTGTATCTTTTCAAAATTGAAAGTTGTTTGACAATTACTTGATGTATATGTGTTTGTGAACGTGGAAGACATCGAGTATCGAGCTGTCGTTAAATATTTTCTTTTGAAAGGCGATACGATCAGGCGAAAAACGATCAAAGATTAAATGGACGCTGTGTACAGAATCTGAAACATAAATTACAGCCATCAAATTTTGTGCAGCTCAATTTAAAAGTGGCCGCATCAGCTTGGAAGACGATTAACATTCTGGGCATCAAAAAGCATAACCACATAACATAACATAACATAACATTGCTGAAGATCACGAATTGGTGCTGTGACCAGATGGATGACTGTGATATATTTGAAAAATTATTTTTCAAGTATCGAGTTATTTTTCACTTATTTGAGTTTGTAGGTGAAAGATAAATTTATGTAATTCCAAAAATTTAAAGTGAAACTTTGCTCAAATGATACGTGAAATGTCGAAGCTAACTAGGCATTAAGTGATGATAGGCAAATTATATTTCAGACACAAGCTTGTATATGCAATATAAGTGCATATAATTATAAAGCTATCGAGCTGAAAATTAGTACATAAGGTTTGTTTTAGCAGAGAACTAATATATCTGGAAGCGGGCGGAATCAGATGAACATGTCTCCCACCTCCCATACAAAACTGTGATTTGATTTTCAATCTATGCTGCCCATTTTCGAACTCGTCCATTTATTGTCAAATTTAATCATGTACACTGAGTTTCGGCATCGGCACAAATAGTATATCGTCGGAAGGAAGACCACACATCATGGTATATGCTGATACAACGGAAATGGAAATACTGCAAAAATAATAATTTTTATGGGTTACGCGCGGTTTTTCAATATGTTCTGCCCACAAATCAATGACTTTTGCTGCCCAAATACATTTTGTTTTTGTTTTCCATTTATATTTGGTTTTCAATTTATTTATAAATTTTAATATAAAACAAAAAAATCAAATTTATTTTTTATCACGTTTTATCTTCTATCTCAATTTATTTCATATTTTCTATTTTAGTTGCGTTTAAGCGTCTAAGCACAGCTTGAATTGTACAAGCTGTGCTTAGTAGTTCAACACGCAAAATCATATAGAACACCACGACAATACTATGATATTTGGGGACAGACATATGGTATTTGTTACTATCACGGTACTTTTACCCGATGACTGTCACAGTCATAAATTGAAACTCTAGTCCCTGTAATTTCTTTCTAAAATATTAAATAAGCCGGGGTCAACTGAAGGCAGGAAAATTGGCATGTCTAATACATATGAACAAGTACAATACATAAATGCTCATACATGCTCCATTATACGTTATTGTATGTATAAAATATTGGAAAAATATATATGTGTTGTATATAATACGTAGTTATTATTTTTTCTGCTACTTTGATTAACTTTCACACTCTTCATTTTTTATATGCTTCACTTGTTACGTATGTACGTAACTAAATTTTTCTTTTCGTCTTGTTCATATTTATTTATGCAGTTGCGATTTATGAAAATGCTATAAGAATATTTTCATATTAGCAACGAAATGATTCTGATATAATAAAATAAACAACAAGAATAACAAATATAGTATAAAATTGCAAAACAAACTGCAGTTATATAATAAAGAGGCTTGTTTAATCGCTCATAAAAATATTGCATTTGCTCTACAAAATCATAAAGCATATTAGTTCTTCTTATTCTGCCTGTTTGGGATTGTTGTTCTCCTTATTTGCATGACTGACTGATTGGCTGGCTGGCAGACTGACTGAATGAATGAAGGTGTTTGGGATGAATATAGTTTAATAAATATATTGTATGCATTTATATATTAACATATGTTTACATATATTTAGGGTATTCATAAGGTGTCATAACACGCCATATTGTCATATTATCATGAGTTTACACAATGTAAAATTCTTTGTTGTTGGTCTCTATGCAAAACCGACTTTACACAATACAACTTCGTAACACATGTTTTTTGGTAGTGTAAATCATCAGTTGTTTCTCTTTACTTCTTCTGCTCCTTCTTCGTCGCTTGAAAATCAACATGTACGCATAAAAGCATCTCATAGCAAAAAATTATAAACATACAATCATGAGTAAATCCAATGTTTGCTTTTTGCGTAATTTCTTTTACTATTGCATTTTTTCAAAAGAAGGCCAAATTAGAACAAGAAAATCAGCTGAGTAAGTATTGAAATATCGCATACAGATATAACGGCGATATTAGGATGTGTTCACATGTTTCATATTTCCGACCATATATCACTTTGTGTGATCTTATGAATCACCTAACTGCTATACAATACGCATTCATGCAAATACGCACATTCAATTTTTTGATTAATTGTGCGGCCGTGCATATACGGATACATATGAATAGATATGGTGAATCCAAAATTAAACAAAAAAAAAAAGATTTATAAAAAGAACATCGCTTCAGCAACAACAACAACAATTATTGTCATTATATGTACTCTATATTAAACAGTACATTACATACCTATGTAAGCCAGTGGCTTGAGAGTAAGGTGTATTGCATCGAAAGAAAATCACTCTTTAGAGATGCAATTATCAAATTGCCTGAAAGATTAGCAAATGATGGCAATTTTTTTGGTTCTGCATTTACCGTTTTTTGCAAACATGACAACGGAACATGAACGCCGTACGTTTCTTAAACAAAAAAGTTTGTCACTTATAAAGCAAATAAACAACATTAGAAGTAATATTGATGAGACTAGCTTACCCGACGTTAATGAACCATTTTGAAATGTGAGGGTGGAGCAACTAGAAAGACTTCACAATTTGAAAACATGAAGTTAGTGCTGGAGAAGGAAGATAACAATGAAATAGAAAGCGACGATTCCTTCGTGCTCATTAAATCACCGTTAACCAAGCCGCTGGATTCCAGTCCACAATAGAGGAACCACCTTCGTCTATTATATTGTGCGTTCCAAAATCTCATTTACCACTTATACAGTTGCCTCGCTTCAATGATGTAATTATAGAATGGCCAGACTTTTGGGCCACGTTTAACGTAGTGGTGGACAAACAAGCAAACTTCACTAATGCCGAGAAATTTCAACACCTAAGATCGTGTATAAGTATCGCCTTGGATGCGAATCCGTTTATAGAATTAAATGCTAAAAATTATGAGCAAGCGGTAACATTATTAAAAAGGCGAATTGATATCAAGACTGTTACAGGTGGAAGGTTTCGCGAATGACCTCCGAGAGTTTAGCGACAAGATCAATTGTCACCTGCGAGCATTGTAAACAATTGCAACAAATGAAGAATTGCTGAACGGCTTACTCATTCATTTTGATACCAGCAAAGCGAGCGTCGTCACAAAATCCAAATGGGAACAACACGCACCGGTACACGAACTACCTTCCTGGGAGCTGATGGAAAAATTTTTGGAAACGAGAGTGCGTATTTTGGAGAGCATATATCCCGCCACAGTAAGAGCAAAATAGGTGATATATAAAAAGAATTCTAGTAGTAAGCAATCTTTTGTTACTGTCAATCCTCTGAATGTTTACACATTTTGCAATGCCGCAAAACACGATATCTCTACATGCTCTTCATTTACAAATTTGTGTTCTTCTTTGCGATTCAATGAAGCTAAAAGATTACAACTTTTTATCAATTGTTTAAAGAAAGGCCATGTTGTCAAAAATTGCAAATCAAATAACTGCAAAAACTGTTCAGGTAAACATAATGACATCCTTCATTTTTCACCAACGGCATTGTTTCTAGAAGATAAAACGGCTCTTGTTGCTGACTCCAATCAGAATCGCATACCTGCTTCTAAAGGAGTTATTCGTTCCTCGTGGAGCTTTTGCTAGATTCCATTTCGCAGCTTCATTGCATAACTTTGAATATGGTTGATCATTTGAAAATTACGAAATCGAAGCCCGCTACTGTTATTTCTGGAATCGGACAATCCGATTTATAATAAAAGGAATGTGTACCTTTGTCTATGCAATAAGCTGGTCGAACCTATGTCACATCGTTTTCGACCACATGTACGGCCGTGGTCGTGCCATGAATCACCATAAATCAATTAAAAGCGAATCTGTCGTAATGCGAATGGAATACTTAGTCAAACCTTTACTTTTTGGACAGCGAAGGGTTAATCTTCTAACCGGTGTTTGCTTGTTTTTTTTTAATTGCTGTGTGTAGAACAAATTCGTTTAAAGCCAGACCTACCAGTATTACAAAACACGAGGTTTGATCGATCGTGGCAGGGAATATGGACTCTGTGCTGTGTGTGTTCTGCTGTGCCGTTAGCACAAGTATGTCATTAGATAGCTCCTTAAATGAGTTACTGAAAAGTTTTTAGAAGGTGGAAGACTATACTAGAGAAAATACGAAGCACACCAAAGAAGAGCTTACTTGCTGCACAAACTTCTTTACCTACCATAAACCCCAAAATTGCGAAATTTTCGATAATCTTCTAAAATTTCGCATATCTAAATTTTCTGCTTCCTAACAGCAGACATCTGCAAAATGTATCGAAGCGTGAAAGTCGTCGAAGAAAATTGTTTTTTGCAGTGTATACTATGGCGTGACTATCGAGATAATGAATTTAAGATTTATAAATTATACACCGTGACATACGGAACCAAACCTGTTGCATTTTTTTACTATTCGTGCCAAGCATCAACTGATGTTAGATGAGGCATGTAATTACCATCTTGGAGCAGAAGTAGTAAGGCGAGACTTCTATGCAGACGATTTGATTTCGGGTGGAAAAACAGAGAGCAAATTGTTATACTATGGAAATGGTGCTCGAATACTGAAAATATTTTAAAAGGAATTGAGTCATCCAATTGAGAGCGCCTTTTAACGTTTAGCGGCAACACTGATATAGCAAAGCACTTGGTTTAGCATGAGATCCTAAAAGTGACGAGCTTCAATTCTCCATAGCCATTTTTTGCAATCAAGGACGCATAATGAAGCGAAGCGTGCTATCATAATGGTAATCGCAAAATTCTATGACTCTCTTGAGCTAATAGGACCCGTGGTGATAAAGGAGAAGGTATTTTTGCAAAGCTTTTGGAAGGAGCGTTGGCATGGGATGAGATAATTCCGCATTCTTACAACTCACTTGGAAAAAATTTTTTCGATGATTTACAATTTGGCTACAAAATTTCTTTTATTCATTTTGTAGGCCTGTATACAGGCGATGTGCAGATTCACGTATTTTTCGACGTGGTATAGAAGTATAGTATAGCAGGCTATGGGGCATATATTTACGTTCGAGTAAAGTCCGAAGCCTTTACTCGAGCATAAATACATACTCGATTCACCTACTCTGTACTAAATCCCTAGTCGCACCCTTTAAAACATTAAACATTCCTAAGTTGGAACTTTGTGCACCTAGCCTGTCAGCTGAGCCGAAGTCTTCCATCTCCAGATTAGGGCCATTTTAGGGCGAATTTTACTGTAGGTCAGATTAGACATTTCATTATTTTGGATAAAAAACGTCGCAGCAAATTAGAACGTATTGGTGGTCAACAGAATCAAGATCTCACTCAGGGAATTTCATGGAAACATGTGTCTTCAGAATTGAACCCAGCTGATATCATATCTAAAAGTAGTCCTCCCAAGGAGCTGGTTATGTCGTAGTAGTGAGAAGAATGACCATGATACTGAAAAAAAGATGAATTACCGTGATCTAAATTTCCATAAAACAAAAACGAATTATATTAGTTGCAGCATCTAACAACGTCGATTATTCGTTAGAATGCAAATATGTTAATATCTTCCGATCAATGCAGAGAATTTACGCTTATGTTAATCGCTTTGTTAAAGCAATATCAGCAATTCAATATACATCTGCACTATTAATCTTAGAAAAAATTGAAGCTGAAACCTGTCTACTCCTTTGGGTGGTACAAACGTTCTGCCTCTGTAGGGATTACACTGAACTTGAGGTCTGACCCGCAGTCAACCCACTTAGTAGCATCATCTCCTTGAATCCATTTTTGGACGCATCCTGTCTGGTCCTCGTCATAAATTTTTGCATGCAGGCCTTCAAGCGTTACTTGCAAAAATATCATCAATATCGGTTTAGAAAAACTATTGTTCGAAAACTCAACAAGTGCCAAACCAACATCAGATGTCCTTAACAGACCACCTGTGAAATGTTATCTCTGCATTTTTATATATTTTGTGACGAAAGACTGTCATTTGGAGCTTACCGAAGATTTGACAACTTTATTTCTTGCTACTTTGAAATGATTCTCTTGCTTTCGTGGAAAACCTAGAGTTATCTGGACAGACAATGCCACAAATTTCATTGGTGCTAAAAATGAAATTTGCTTGTGACATCACTGTTTCTGAGCTTTGTCACAGAGTTCTTTTAAAAGTTTTCCATATTTCTACCGGAAGAATTGCCAATTGCTTGGTGACAGCTGGGTACAGTTTGAAAGATATCAATTTTATGCTTCAGCCGGGAATTGAACCTACGACCTACAGATCCGAGGACCAAGAACCAACAGAGGGTGAATTATGTCCAGAGTAGCAATTTAAGATTATTTTTGTATCTCTATTTCAATTTACATGTGTATTCAACTTAAGCAAATATCGTTATTGCCAAGTAATCATCTATACTAATTTTTATAAAATTTTTTTTTATCACTAAATTGCAATACATATCTGTTTATTATAAATCACTATTTTTCTAATTATGTACTCTCTCATTAGTACCAAAGCATTAGTATACTTTATATATTTCGCAATGCGTAAGTACTAGAAGACGGCACTTGAGGTAAATAACCGTTGAAGCAAATTGGTCTCATTGAGACAAAAATATCGCTATATGATACTTTAAGATCGGTCTATAAATGCCGAAGATATGACGAAAAATTTTAAAAGGCGACCCCTCCGTTCGACAAAAAAATTAAAACCTGTTATTAAAGAGTTCTACTGGAATAATCAAAATACTTTCTTAGAAAAAGTTTAATAATTTTTTAAGAGCTTTAATTTTTTGCTATTATAATGGTAGATTAGGGCGATAGAAACTGATGTATGGTGGGGAAATACTACAACTGGAAACTTGAGGCTAATGATCTTTGGGGCAGAAATTGGTATTCTTTTAACAAAAACATCGATATACAACGCTATAATATCCGTAAATACCGATGATATAACGAAAATTTTAAATGGGCGACACCTACGTTCGGCCAAAAAAAAAAATTCTTTTTTCGAAATAATCTTCAAAAAAACATCTCATATCCTATGGTGTTCGTCGCACTTTTGCTTAAGGTACGGCCTACTTCGCAAGCAATAGAGTTCATTGTAAAACCGTTCAATCAACACATCGTTCGAAACATAAATTTTTTTGAAGATCAAAAGTGGTTGGCAAAAAGTCTTGTATTCCCCGAACAGTATGTTTGAAGGAAATATTGGGAATGTAGAATTAACTGCGGTCGGTGATACATTTCATGACTCTAGGAACAATATTTGGGCAGCCCTATTAAGGGGCAGAAATAGTAAGTGAATTCAAAAAGAATATCGGTGAGAAAAATGTATGTCGGTCCATCATGTATTTCACCAATAAAGAGCGATTCCTTGGCATGACCTTGTGGTCATTTGTCGATTCTCAGATGTTATTAGGGAGCAAAACTGGATGGGGGCTAATTATATATTTAGTGCCCCTAGGGAAGTTTTGTAATTACATTTACAAAATATACGGACTTGATGATCCGGCTTACACCGGACAAAATTCATGAAAACTAGCTAAAAAAAACGTTACCATTCGTTGCTTACACTTTCATCAAATACAGTATTTCCATATTTTGATATGAGGAATTGATACGAAACTAACCTCACATTACTCTAAATTTTCAGACAAGGGTGTGCCGTTGAAACGGTGCAATATCGATTTATTTTATAGACTAAGATATTTCATGATGACGGAGTAAAGTTTTCTTCCTTCAAAATTTTATAATGAGATAAAGAAAAAGCAGAAAAAATAGGAATTAAGTATAGTACAATTACTTTCATTAGAAATTATTCAACCACAAAACATCGCTTGAAGTTGATCATTATAAAGCGCGAATGCATGTAAATTCCATTCATCATCATTTCACATACATTGAGTTTATGTTGCTTCCAGCATTTACAATACAATAACAAGAGCAACAACAACAATTTATAACAAATATTATAGTACAACAAGAACACTGCATCCACAGACATACATACAACTGCCTACTTAATCGTAGATTTCAAATCAAAAATCAACTTATACAAAGAAGAAGAAGAAGTAGAAGTAGAGAAATGATCATATCCCATACATGCCTTACTCCATAACTTCAAGGTTGTTTCGGAGAAAATCTCGTTATTGTGGCATTGAAGCGTAACGGCAATAGCTATCATCATTACTATCGAGTACATACGTACAACATGTACCATCATTGCCACCCATGGGCCACCCAAGTAGGAAGCAGTGCATTTCTATATATTAAGTTCCATTGTTGGTGTTTACTCTTTGCTTCTTCATGCTCAATAACGACTAGAATGAAGAACAATGTTTCCTATGCTATTCGCCATTGTTATGACGTTTTTGACGTTTAGAATCAGAATTTTGTTCTTTGGGTGTTTGTCGTCTGTGTGTATAATAAAGTTTTATGAGAGCAGCAAGCAAACAAGACAAAGTCAAGTAAGTATCTATTTGCATAGAGTAAACAGTATGTTGCAATGTAATGAGTATTGTTGTAACATATTGTTGTAACATATTGTTATATAATAATTTCTTATTTCTGTGGTATTTAACCAATGACCTTCTCTCTAGTATATAAAACTATGACAATTTGAAGAAGTTTACATAACAATATGTATGTAATTATATCAATTATGCAATTAAAATTAATATGTATATTATGCCATAACTGAGGAAGCTGGTGTGTATGTGACAATGGTGACACTTGAAATGATATTTGTGTACATGCGTATTGCATTAATTTTTAAGTTATTCAGGCATTATGGTGTAAAATATTTTTATGGTTTACATTTTTATTAATTTTGACAGTTTTTGGGTGTGTCTAGAGGTTATTAAGCTTTGATTTGGGAAAGAGTAGAATTGAAAAGGAAGACAAAATTATATGGATCATGTCAAGAATGGAAATTTTTAAGATCATCTTTATGTCAATACGAAGTTTGGTCAGGCAAATTTCATTAATCAATAGGAAACCACATTATTTCTGAATTATTCTTTTTGTTTTTCAACAAAGTTTTCTTTTCGATCGATAAACTTTTTCCAGTGTGTACTTAATGCGCAAAAGATCATGCCGAAAAGTTTTTGGGATGATCTTGAAATTGTTTTTATATGGAAAAAAATTAATATCGAAATTTACCTTTGTTCATAAATTTTGTTTCGATATTGAAATTTTTACGAAAATGTCGAAAATCTAAATGCATACATATTTTGTTCGACATTATTTCAATTTTTTTTGCAATAATATCGAAAAGGCAAAATGTAATGTGAATGCATGTGTATATACGCGGATTGTATTTTGACTAATTATCGTATCATTAGGTCTCTTTGCCTGCGATGAACGCTATCTTGACTTTTCTGTCTCACTACTTTCCAATATTTTAAATATGTTTGCAAAAATATTGGCATTAATGTCGAAAATCCAGTATTATTCAGTATTATATCTTTTTTTTGCAATAATGTTGAAAAGGTAATAAAATATTTTCGATATTCGTTTATTCGAACTGAATTCATGCAACCAATCTAACTTTCCGTTAACGGACAGACTTTGGGAGGCCCTCTATTACTTTATATTTGGGCACAAATATTGAAGTACAGTGTCAAATTCTGAATGCCGTAAATCGAAATGAATACAAATTTTGTTCGATATAAATTCTATTGTTTTGAAATAATATCGAAATTCCAAAATGTGCTAAAATCAAGATCAAATTTAATTATTATAGGTTGAGATATACCGCTATGTGAAAAAATACTGAGAAAATGTTTATAGCTGAAAAATCTTAATTTATTTTTCCAAATCAATTTCATCCTCTCATTCATCATTCATCATTTTTCACTTATCCAATCATCAAAACACTTGTTACACTAAATTTACCGGATAGTTTTCAATACATTCTTCGATTCAACGATTCAGTACTCCTAGTTTTATCTGCCATGATAATGTGTTTCATCTTGTCCTGATAGTCAGAAAGCATTGTTTCAAACACTTCAACGTTTTTGGAACCAATCGAGATTTGACTTTTTTTAGGTACAAATGGGCTTTCAAAATTGTTATAACTGATTTTTCTGATCTTCCAAGAACGCTTTTCGATCCTCTTTGAACAATTTATAACATTACATTCATATACTCTGGTTTAGATACAGCCAGTTCACTGAAGGCCTTTGCAGCATCCTAAATGTTGTTGAATATTGTTTGTTGAATAATTACAGACATTGTAAAAATTGAAAATTTCACTTTTAGTTGTTCAGGCATAAGTATTTAGAAAATGGAGATAATGTCATGAAATTTGACACAGATAACAGAAACAGCACTACCTATCTATATCAGCTCTAGATTATATATGATAAATCTGTAGTAGTATTTGTAGTTCATTTGACAGTCACTTGCCACTCAACCTTGCGTACTCAGTACAGTTAGGCTGTTGCTGATCAGTAAAAAAAAACAACGAAAAAACTTAGAAATTATAAAATTTGTCCTTATTGAAATACCAAAGCCCTTCAAATTCGAATTTCCCCAAAAATGTTTGTACATGCTTTATATATATACAACAAAGTGATAAAAAGTGTATGTTTCCCTCTGCCGCATGTAATTTTCAACCAATGTTGTTAGTTTTTCTTTTTTTTTTGTGTAGATAATTACGGTAGGAATAAAATAAATTTAATAAAGCCCATACACATATGCTTGCACTTAAATGTTTATGCTCAGCGAACTCAGAAAATGCAAGTACTCGAACAAAAGCTATATAGCAAGGGTGAGGAACTTTTTTAATCAACGGACCAATTTAAATTGTAAAATTTTTTGGCGGGACGCACATAAAGTAACACTTATTAATAATATATAAAACTTTATTCATAACAAATATAAAATTGAAAAAAAAAAAAGTAAAGATTTCATATACAAATTTGAATGCAAAATAAAAATAAACAAGAAAATAACAGAAAAACGAATTTACTTGACATAAAGTAACACTTATTAATATTTACAAAACTTTATTTATAATAAACATTAGAAAAAAAAATATAAAATTGAAAAAAAGTAAAGATTTCATATACAAATTTTAATGCAAAATAAAAACAAACAAGTAAAGAACAGAAAAACGAATTTACTTGAAATTTTTAATGAGAAATTTGGCACTGTTTTTTCGGAGAAGCTGATCAGCCGGAATTGATGAGGTAGCTACACGAACGCAGCTTTCTAATCGTGCATCACCCAGTCTTGATCGGTGATCATTTTTAATTAATTTCATGGTTGAAAATAATTGTTTGCAAACATACGTACTTCCGAACAGCGACATCATTTACTTAGCATTTTTCGTCAAAAGCGAAAATACCTCAGGGCTCAAAAACGATTTCTAAAAATTTTCGATGTTTACTGAGAAAAATACATTTTTTAAATCGATATTATTCTGCATGTCAATCACTTCCATTTGAAAGTCTTCGGGAACTGTATCCACCGCTGTCTTCTCAACTTTGAGCATTTGGAATCGTAATTGAAATTCGACGATTAAAATGTCTATATTTTGTGCATATTTTTGAGAAGTAGTAACGTTTTCTGTTTTCTAAATGTGGAAAGTGAGACACATTATTCTGCAAAAGATTCTGTTTCCACAATTTTAATTTGCACTCAAAGCCCTGAATTTTATCATACAAATTGTGAATAAACTGTCCATTGACTTGAAGTTCCACATTAAGATCATTGAGATGCTGAGTCATGTCGATAAGAAACACAAAATCGTACATCCATTGTTTATTACCAAAATGAGGAAAGGCGTATCCTTTCATATCCAAGAACCTTTGTATTTCGCTTTTTAAGTTGTATACTCCTTTTACCATTGCACCTCTACTAAGCCAATGTACTTCGGTATTAAAAACCTCGTCGCCATATTCAGTTTCTAAATCCTGGTGGTGGTTAACGAATATTTCATCATTGCATTAGAATCAGTGGAATCAGTGAACACAATTCTTCGGTAATATTAAATTTGGTGTCAATACCACGTAAAAATATAGCCAGTTGTGCAGTATCGCTAATATCGCAATTCTCATCAAGTGCCAAAGAACAGTATTCGAATTTTGCAATGTGTTCATATTGTTGCTATGTTCTCGGACTAGTCTTCAATTCTCCTTGCAATGGTGAAACTTGATAAACTAATGTTTAAAATAATATTTATTTTATCATTATTATCATTATTATATCATTATATTTTATCATTATATTTATTTATTTCTGCAATAGCAGTCAGACATTCTTTTATATTAAAATAGCTTGATTTTTAAAAATAGCCCGTTGTTTTTCCAAGTTTTTCTCCATTTGATTAAACTACAGCTGTTATCAAATATGCATGAACTTATTTATACTTCCAATAATTTGAGCCTGAAAAATATATGTGCCGTCTTAAATGTTGCTGATTAATATGATATAAGGTTGTAATGAATTATTGTCTAAAGTAAAATTATAAATATATCCACTATTGTGTTTCAGTTTCTTAAATATTTTACATAGTTAGTATCCTCGAGTTAGATGTGTATAGTACAACGAGACATATTAAATATCAATACTCAAGTAGAAATACCATCCGGTAAGATATATTCTATTATGAATATATACACATGAATATAACAAAGAACAAAAATATATTCTTAGAGCTAACCGCTACAATAATCAAATTAAGAAAGAAGAATCCAAAAGCCAATAAGAAGCAAAGTATATAATACAGTGCTGGCATAATACAAATGATAACGTTATCGAAACATATAGAATTTTATCAAATAATAGAGCATATTATACAATATTCTTCGTTAGTCCCTCAAGTGTCCATCAAATACAGCAATTTCGTATATACATAAAATATTTAAAATTAATGATGGTTGTCCATGTTGTATATGATGGAAAGCATAGAACAGATATGAGTATTATACATAGTTAGATGTGGTTTAACAAATAATATATATTTGCGAAGCAAAAATTATTATCACATAATAATGCCACAGGTTCAATAGGCGAGGAAAAAAAAATTGTCGAAATAAAAAGGAACATGAAAATGAAATTCAAAAGATAAAAGCATTTGCTTTTTGCATCAAATAGCATATAGCAGCTTCTTTATTATGAAAAACATGTGTGCATATGTGCATATTTAAAAATTTCCAACACCAAACGGAATCTCGTTATCACCAAATGAAAATAAAATCATTGATGTTTCGACAATGCACTACAAACATACATATTTACATTTTTCAATCTAAAAAATCTTTCTCATTTTTTACTTAAAAAATTTGTCTTTGAAACCAATGCTGTCTGGTACGTATGAGTAACACAGTAAATAACATATTCCGCATTTGACGATAGTCATACACAAATGTTTTTCAGAATATAAAATTAAATTCATTGATGTATATTACTACTCTCTTCATATACTCACAAAATTACACACCCATATTTCCTTATATGTACTATATATGTCGTATGAGCGAGATAAAAGTAAAAAAAAAAAAACAATTCTTTTGTCATGCATTGTTAACAATCGTTGTTATCTTCTGCGAATATCTATTCTCTTTGCTCGTTGCTGTTTCCTTTAAGTTTTCAAAATTATTGAGTTTGATATTTACCCTCAAGTTTATAATAATCATAAGAATAATGATGATGATATTCATTATGATGGTTGAAAGTAACTGAGGCTTTGCTTAAATATATTCATATATGTGATTCTGGTATGTTTGTGTGATTATTTGTATGGGACAAAAGACAACTGCTACTGCCACTGATCCTGATATTATTATTGTTGCTTCAGATTGAACATACATAGAACATATCATATGATACGCTCCTTTCTCGCTCATAATATTACTTACACATATTCTCATATTGTAGTAAGAGTATGAGTACTTTGAATATCAAATCCTTGCAATATTAAAATTTCATTGTATGACATGTTTTTGCAATAAAACAAAAAAGTCCTCTAGGGACATTATTCTGCTGTCTCAACTGATTATGTGTGAGTACCTCAGTCTACTTATGTATATCAACTATATAGGAGTATCATCAGCGACTGGTAATTCAAAGTATTTCCAAATATTTTTATTTGATTTCTTTACTTTTTATTACTTCTTCTCATAAGCAGCTGAAATATTTCATTACATTTAACTTAAAATAGATTTATGAGATTTTTCATGTGATCCTATTTTTATAAAAATAAATGAAGCATATCTTAAGGCGTTTATTATACATATATGCGGATATGTTTAAAAGTAACAATAGCGTTTTCTTCTTTTTATCGTCTATGTTAATGTATTAATATTAATAAAATAAAATACAAAATGAACGTTTTGGGTTAAATTGAATACTCTTCTATTTCTCTTCTCTTCTATTTCTCTTCTATTTACATATAGCAACGTGTCCAGGTCAAATTATTGCTTTTATGTATGTTACAATTGTGCATGGGTGCGATTAGCGCCGTAGCCTTCTTTACAAATTTAAGATGTTCTATTTAAATACACCTACCGTCAGAAAAGTAATTAATAACACACAACAATGAAATAGGTTAGAAAACAATAAAGGTCATCAAGTGAAGCTGATTCTACATAAATGGACGATGCTAAGCGAGTGGGTGTAATTGCCTAATTTTTTTTGCTTTTGTGATACAAGTTTGAAGATCTAATTCCACGAAGAGGGATGGTATGAGTAATTTTCATAATAAGTAATTTATAGTTCCGACAAAGAACCTTTTACGAATTAAACACCTTTCCGGAAATTTAGAAGTATTATTAGTAATTATTTATCTCTAAAAATCACTTCGTCGAGTCTCTCTGCCAATATTGTTGTGCTTGGTAAATTTGGACAATATTTAGAGGAACATACATATTGATGGTATAGCGCACAGTCGTTTTAAGTAGACTTTTTGGTCGAAGCGTTCTTAAAGAAGCTCGTTCACTAGAAATTTGTGCTTTCGGAAGAATTGCCGGCACTTCTTGAAAAAAATTATAAAAAAAATATGTTGGTTTTTTTTTGAAAAATTGTATAGAGTTGGCCGAGTCGAAATTTGAAGCTCAAATTCACTGACCGCTGTAGTAAAATAACCGCAAGCACTTCGATTCATTATTTTTATTGTACTATGGTCCTTAGTATAGTTTCATCTCCATGCATGCATGCATTTTTATTAAAATCTCCTTTCCTTAATTAGCTTTATGTCTAGCATAATTTATTATATTCTTCAAACATAAAGTATATTCTGAATATTAAGAGTTTATCATAGAAGTATATTAAACAATATGCATAAAATAATCATCATAACAAAGGTAATAAAAATAAATTTAATTAATTAATGCTATTAAAGTGGTTTCGCTGAAAATTATTATTCATTCGCATAAAATCAGCCAACCTTTTTTATTGTTATTCCACTGTACTGTACTGTGTTATGTCTTCTATATGCTATGCAATACAAACAATGATTCTCATATTTATGTAATCTACATATATATTTATGAATAAATCGTAATAACACAATAGTAACATACATTAATATTATTATAGAAACAAAACCAAATGAAATAATTTTAATCTAAATGATGAGTAATAAAAACGAATGTCATTTTAGTATGGAAAAGATCAGTAAATTGAAATGGGTTTTATTTTTGTGGTGTTAATTTTAATTGTGTAATGATTTCGATGATGTCGTGCAGTTATTATTCTAAAGCTAAATATTATATTCAAATTTTAATAGAAGGATTCACTTGTTACCGGTAAGATATAAGAAATGCTGAATATTGTTCTGAACTGAAGAAATTGAAACAATGAGTTAGTACAGAAGAAAAAGCCTTCTATAAAATTAATTTAATATTTTTAAAAATATACTCTATATAAGATATTTTCATTCATTATTTATTTATATTTATTTGTCTTTTTATATATTCAAATGCGAATATTATGTATAAGTATAAGTATAAAGAGAAATTCGTTATATTAAAATTTATTGGCATTTTTTTATTAACTGAACTTTAAAAACCATAGATCGTTTCCTTCTGACTTCTTTAAATTTTAGCCAATAATACAAATGAAAAATCTTACTGAAGGCTCATTACTCCACATCATGTTTTTTCTGTTATTTTCTTTGTTGCTCTTAATATTTCCATGATCAGGATAGTATGTCTTTAATTTTTTTTTCACCAGCGGAAATAAGCATTACCACGATTATTTCTAACGGTGAAATTTAGTTTAATGAACGCATCGAATGAAAAATCCTGGTGAAAATTGAGTTCATTTGTCGATTTGCAGATGTTTTTAGGTTCAATTTGTAGGAAAGCTTCCCTGAATATTGGAAATAAGGGTAAGTACGCTCGAAAAAAATATTGAATGAAAAATGAATGCGCGGGAATCGTATACTTTACGTTTGCTTTACTTTACAAGAACAGCGAACAGCAGCGAATTTTATAAAAATGTACATTTTATTAGCCTTTTTAAGAGATGGATATAGAGGGTAAATATGTTCCACAAAATATTGAGGAAAAGAAACTGAGAAACTAATTGGTGTTGGTAATTAATTTTCCTTCTCTAATGGAGACTCCTAGACAATTTTCCGGTTTTCCTTAATAACTTTTTAATTTGTCTCCAATTTACACCATTTATACGCCTGGTTCACATGTTTTGCGACGGAAGCTCTATTTTCTTGCGATTACTGCGGCCGACATATTTTATTGTATCTACAAGCTAGAATTTTTTAATTGGTGTTTTTCATAATAAAAGCTATCAACATAGTTATACATATACATTTTTTAGGTATTAGCGTATGGCTATGACGTTGGTTGGTAGTCGAATAAGCGCCAACTTGATTATTACAATACAGCGACTAATACTACTTAAGTAGAACCAACTCTAAAAGTTTCACTTAATAATGCGAAACTGAAATTAAACAAATGTACATACACTTTACGTAATTATAAGTACATATATCCTTCGGTGTCCACCCTTTCCATTCATCGTTGAATGGTGTTTCTGATACGATTTTTATGAGATACCATAATCATGTTTCTTCGTTTCAAATGCATTTATATACTTGCGTACTTATAACGGCAGCAGTAGCAGTACTATAGTAACAACACCATCGAAGCAGTAATAACAACAATTTATATGACTAGGTAGGATATTTTGGGTGTTCGTAAAATTTCGGTTACAAATTTGACCAAAAATGAAACACTTTTTTGTTATATTTGAAACAAGCTTGATTAAACCAAATATATGTCGTCTTGATCAATAACTCTTTGCCATTTTTCGGATAAAGCCATTATTTCGTGTGTGTAGAACTTCTGGGTTTTCTGAGCGAAAAACCTCAGCCCTCTATGAAATTTAAGTCCTGCAAAGATCGAAACAAACGATAATTTGAAGTTGCAAGGTCAGGGCTGAATGGTGGATGTATCGAAAATTTCCAGCCAAGCTCTCTCAATTTCCGCCGGGTCATCAAATGTGTGTGTGGTCTGGCGTTGTCATAACGGAACACAATACCTTTTCCGTTGATCAATTCTGGACGTTTTAATTGAATAGCTTGTTTCAATCTTGTTAATTGTTGACATTAGAAGTCAGAATCAATCGTTTGACCAGGATGTAGAAGCGCATAATGAACAATTCCCTTCCAATCACACCACACACACAGCATTAGCTTTCTTGGTGACAATCGACAATCCTGGCTTTGCCAATTTTTGCGAGGCTTCTTAACCTCGCTTCGTCCATGATCTTTGTCGCACATTATTGACGTATGTGATCCACTTTTCATCGCCTGTAATCATTCGCTTCAGAAATGGTTCAATTTCGTTCCGTTTTAGCAGTGAATAGCAAATGGAAATTCGGGACATTAAATTTTTAACTGTTAATTCATGTTTCACTTTAACATGAGGTTTCTTTGTGTGTCCAGCTTTATTCAAATAGTTGATAACTGATTGGTGATGAATGCCTAGTGGCCTAGCAATGTCCTTTTTCAATGATTGATCGACCAGAGCGGGGTGCATGTTTAACATCAAAATTATTCTTAAAATGTCTTCTGCCAGTAATTGAATCACAACAAATTATACCAAACTATCAATTTGGCTTCAGGCAAGGTCATAGCACAGTAGAACAGTTGCACAGAATACACTGCAATCTTAGCTACATCAACAAACCAAACAACCACTTCTTCGATGGTACAAACTGGTCTCGATGAAATATCAATCTGGCTTAGGAGTTGGAGTATAAAAGTAAAGAAGTCCAAGTCAAAGCATGTCACTTTTACTTTGAGAAGAGGAACTTGTCCGCAAATTAAACTAAACAATTTTGTATGACCACAATCAACTGTTTTCGAAAACCTGGGAATTAACTCAGACGGAAGTTTAATGTGGAAAACACAAATATTCAACAAGAGGAAAACATTTGGCATCTAACTAAGGAAAATAAAATTATTCTTTACAAATGTGTTTTGGTCGTATGGCATCCAACTGTGGAGAACAACTTCAAACTCAAATATAGCAATATTGCAAAGATTTCAATCCAAGACCCTACGAATGATAGCAAACGCTTCGTGGTACATTTCAAATTCGCAAATTCACCGGGACGTTAACATACCTTTCGTTAAGGAGGAAGCCAAAAGCACCGCTGCTAAATCCGTTGAACGGATAAGATCTCATTCCAACTATCTAGCTTCAAATCTTTTATCACGACCACAAATATTCACAAGACTGAAAAGAAAAACGCCACTCGATCTTTGTACACCGTGAAATTGAAATGAGAATCATGTAGTGATCTTTCAAGAGGAACTCACGCAGCACGATTTTATTGTTATATAAATATCGTTATTATTAAAAACTTGTAAAATATCTTTTAGTTACCGATAGAATACAATTATATGTATATTAAATAATAACGAAAAAAAAATCCAAAACGAGCAAACCACTTTGCTGCTGTTTTTCTAGTTACAGCATCGTCTCCGATAACTTCACAAATTTTTTCAGCGCCTGCGACGCATTCTTACCTTTCCTATAATAGAAAAGCAAAATATGACGACAATGTTACCGAACTTTTTCGAACATTCAATATATACATTTGTTGGGCTTGATAACATTTTGTTCGGAAAAGTCGCTACGACGAATGTACATAGTTGTAATTGTACGCAGTATCCATAAAATGCATACGAAACTCGCCATTACCAAAAACTAAAGTTTTCATTTACACACTCACCCACCAAAATTCAACGAAGCAAAAACTTAATCACAATAAATCCATAATTAGATGTTTCTCTGTGGCTGTTGGTTGGTTTCTTCATCATCTTCTACTTTTGGTCCTTATATTCGTTTATGTTAAGAATACGTATTGAGTGTATGTTTGTATGTATGTACGGTATGTATGAAGGTCATCGCCGTCATAAAAACGTATTTATACGACATTGTTACTAAGATTTGTAATAATAAAATTGAAATGCTGTCGTTTCATACCTCCAACTCCAACTTAAATAAGTAAAGTCTATACGTAACTACTACAAGTACCTACCTACTAATATGTAGTTAGTGAGAGTAATGGAACACCGAGTGGTGATAAAAGCTGGCAGGAGAAAAAAAATATTATTACTTATTAAGAAAAATGGGTCTTTAGATATTACTATGAATGTGTTTGAATATGCGTACATATGTGCCTATGTGTGTGTGTGTGCGTGATATATAATTTCACAGTCGTAAATTTTCTAAATTGCAACATGCAATACTCAGGCTGTGACAATTGTTGCGGCATTACTACAAAAAACAAAAAAAAAGAGAAAGCTGTAAAAAAAAAGTAAAAGGGCGAATTCAGGATGCAAAGACTTGATTTTGGTTTTGAAAAAGTTAAATTTGGTTTGTAAAAGCGTGCATGTGAAGAATGTGAATGCGTTTTGTAAAACTTTCTTTGGTGTGTAAAAGAGCGATTTTTGTTTATAAAGGGGTACATTTGGTTTGGAAAAGGGTAAGTTATGTATCAAAGGGTTCATTTGGTTTGAAAAATACTTAATTTGAGTGCAAATCCTAAGTCCTAAGATATAGATAGTTAAATATGCCGAATAAAATCGAAATATACGAATTTGTTTACATAACAAAATTTAATAAAAAAAAAACTCCTAAATTTTAATATTTTTCAATTGATAGTTCATTAATTTATTGATAAAAAAAATAAACCGTGCTGCTTAAGTGAATTCTAATGTTCACACATATCTGTAAAAGCATACGAGTAGAATAATTTTCGAGTGGCCAATGCTTAATATATATTTATAAATCATACAATGTATATTGACAGCAGTAGAGCAATATTTATATTTATGTTTAAATGTGTTCATTTACCGTTATATGTTATATGTATATATGCTCTACTGGCACACATGGAAAATATCATAATAGCCATTCCACATAATATAAAATCAAACTGGCAGACTTATTTTCAGCTGTAAAGGACCTAACATTAGAACAATGTTGTTAATTAAAAAGTCTGATTAATCAATAATTCGATTAATTTATTATGATTATATTGCACATATATTTAGATTCACTCTTCAGTTATAAAAGACACGGCACAGGAGCTCTGCGGTATAATGCTTAATCAAAAACCCCGATTAATCAATTTTCCGATTAATAATTGCTAAGATTAATCAAAATTGTGTTTAATAAAAAATAAAAATAAATATGTGGCACATAAAGCCCCAAAGGGCTCATTGGCCGAGCTTCTCTTCCATTACTGTTGTGCGTCTTAAATTGGGACAGTATTAGAAGGGACCTACTTATTTTAGCCGGTTCCGAACGGCAGAACACTTGTGACATCACTTTTTCTGAGCTTTTCACAGAGTTCTTTAAGAAGCTTTTTCATGGCAAGTAGTTACTGTCGGAAAAATTGCCAATTGCTTGCCGACAGGTGGGTACCATTCGAAAGAAAAATCTTATCGATATTAAATTTGTTATGCAACAGCCGGGGATTGAACCACGACCTACAGATCAGAAGGCGAACACACTAACCACTGAGCTACGGCACCCACAATTGTGTTTAATATAATTACGAATTATTCGGGTAATCAGAATTTTGATTAATCAAAACGGAAGTTATTCAAAAAATAATAATTTTGTTTAATCAGAATAAAATTATTCAAACAAAATATTCAAAATTTACATAATATTTTTCTTTCAATTGGATTATTCCATTTTCATGTTTATTAAATTTTCAATGCTTAACAGAAAATTTATTTGCACTCTTTTCGTGCGCTGCATTTATTTTTTGTCCTCAAACCCGAAAATGTCCATAAGCCCATAAAGTCCATAAAAATATTTTCATCGTACCTTGGTACAATCGTAACATTGACATTCACCGTGACCTCAGCATAAATAAATATCTTCGCTGATGAAATAATAAAACAAACACAAGCGCTCTAAGAAGGGTTAAAAAATAACTTTCTTCATAAATTTGCTTTAAGTAATGTATCAAAATCAACCGGGTCGTTAGTTTCTTGTAAATAGTCGTAGGGTTAAAAAACATTGTTTATATATAAAGGGTTATCCATTTTGCGGTTTCAAAAGTAAATCTAAATAAAACACATATAAAGTATTTTTTATCATGATATTTTTTTTTTATTATAAAGTGTGAACGTTGACATTATGTGTGAAATACTACATCATTTAAATGACCACCACGCGAATTGATGCAAGCATCGATTCTTTTGAGGTCATTTTCGACCACTTTTTGACACATATTGGGCGGTATCTCAGCCATAACGTGACGAATGTTGGTTTTTAGGTGCTCAAGAGTTAAAGGTTTATCTGCATAAATACGGTCTTTCGCGTAGCCCTACAAAAAAAAGTCAAGCGGTGTCAAATCGCATGATCTTGGTGGCCACTTGATATCGCCACGACGAGAAATTACGCGGCCAGAAAATTTCTCTTGCAATAAAGCCATATTCGCTCGAGTTGTGTGGCATGTGGCACCGTCTTGTTGAAACCACATATTCTCTAAGTCGTATTCTTCAATAGCAGGCAAAAAAAAGTCGGTTATCATATGACCATAACGCTCCGAATTGACGGTGACAGTCGTTCCATCGTCGTTTTCGAAGAAGTAAGGTCCAATCACACCTCCGAACCAAAGAGCGCACCAAGCAGTGACTTTTTGTGGATGTAGTGGCCTCTCTCCAATTACTTGACGATTCTCAGAACCCCAAATACGACAATTTTGTTTGTTAACATACCCACCGAGTGAGAAATGTGCTTCGTCGTTGAAGAAAATTTTGTTCGAAAAATCGCCGTCCACCGCGGCGATTGGGTCGAATGGGTGCTTGAACAACAGCACCCATTCGACGTATCTACGACGTTGTGAATGGTCAGCTGGCTTCAGTTGTTGTGTGAGCTGGATTTTATATGGATGTAGGTGTAGATCCAAATGCAAAATACGCCATAATGTGTCGTAAGACACTCCTAATTCCTGCGAACGACGAGGAATCGACACATTCGGGTCTTCGGCAACACTTTCACTTACAGCAGCGATATTTACGGTAGTACGAGCGAAACGATGATGCACAGACCTTACAATATCTGTAACCGATCCAGTCTCTTCATATTTCTTCACAATTTTGCCAATTGCTTGAGTAGTTGGACGATTATGTAAACCATAATCTCCTCTTAAAGCACGATATGTGGCTGTGGCAGAATCACCATTTTTGTAGTAGGTTTTTACAATTTTAATGCGTTGTGCGATAGTTAAGCGATCCATTTTCGCAAATGTCAGACTTTGAACTGAAAAAGAAAGAAATTGTTTTAACAACTCAGTTTGACAGATGTCGAATTCTAGCCCTATACTTTTGAAACCGCGAAATGGATAACAATTTATATTGTTTTTATGTTTGTAATAAAAAAACAGCTTATTTCCATATATGCTAATAATACAAAAGCCACTTTTAATGCACAAAAAATCATACATCATACACATATACACATTTATAAATAAATAAATAAATGATAGGAATTATAACCCGCTATAAAAAATATATAAGTATGCTATCGAAATATATTGCAATTTGAAACCATAAAAAATGATAATATCCATTTAAAAATGTTTTTTTTTTTGTAAACTCATAATCATACCAATAAATACAACGGTAATAATACCCATAGCAATAAGAATACAATTTTTACGTAATGATAAACACTTAAAAAAATATGCATTCATTTAAAAATCAATTAAATAAAAGAATCCCTTCAAAACGATCCTCATAAATTTGCTTGCACATATACCATGTACGCAGACAGACACACGGACTTGTGTTAATATGAGACTATTCGATGCATCACCATATACCATTATCATCACCATATACCAACATGTCATTTACCAACAGTTTATAACCGCAAATATTTGCAATTAAATATGCATTTTAAATATACATATAAGTGTATCCAAATGTATATTCCTGGCATACCACTATGCCACCTTCTAAAAACAAACATAAGGAATGTAAATACTCGTAGATAACATTAAACCAATGTTTATGGCTTACATTTTTCAATTAAAAATACATATTTTACTATATAAATTGATTGCGGGACGACAATGCTTAACAGCAAAGTATTACTTATACCTATTTTAATTCAAATTAATTGCATAATGAGGTTATACTTGTACGTACGCGTATGTGTGAGAGGAACAACTAGAAAACTAATAAAGAATTATCTCCGGTAATATAGAAACTAAGATATCCAAATTAAATAAACAGTAAAGTAGATAGATAGAAGTGCATTGGTTAAAAAACACCGAGAAGATAATTTCCAAGTACTGCACATTGTAGCAAAGACCTGAACCAAAGGACTTGCGTCAAAGAATTCTAAACAGTAATTCCCTTTGATCTCACCATTTTACACATCATTTATGTACCGGGTTACAGCAAGATAGAACGTACACTTTTGTATGGGAGATGGACGTAACATATTTTTTAACCAATTGTCCCCAACTCATTTACTCATGAAATTATTTATTTAAAAAAAAAAGTAACACATTCTTTGTTGTTCGGATTAAAAATTCAATTAATTTGGCCCAAGGAGATTTGTTCGATGATCATACTCGAATGAATTCCGCGCCATACTGCCACTTTTGGGTTGTCAATAGGTATCTCTTGGACATTTTGAGGGTTTTGTTTCTTTACCATTCCGTTTACCGTGAAATGCGCCTCATCACTCATGACGATTTTTCTTCAATGTTCTCACAACTGAAAAATCATTTTGAATGTACAGTTGAACAATAACAGCGCATTCGGTTGGCGTATACTGCTCCATTGCAAAAATCTTCTTCGATTGAAGTTTCATATACTTGCTCAATGATAGCATACGCATGTACATACATATATATTGAACAATAGTAAAAATTCTTCATAAAAAATTCTATTCCACATATGTACATATATAAAATTCATTCATATTAATATTTACTATTACGTGATCTTATTTCAATATATGTTAATTTGCTATGTTAATTTACAGAATTTTTCTCCTGGTCATGGCATTGGTCTCTTCAAAATCTCTGTATTCGACAACTCTGTTAAGTGACCCTGATATTTGTAATCAGAAATACGCTGAAAAGCCAAACTAGGACTTCTCTGGTATTAAACGTTCTCTGGTTTAAAGCTGCATTCTCGTGATTCAAAATATAAGAATTATCCTTCCATAAATCTAGTCTTATGCTGTGTATCCTCTCTGTTTTTCTTTCTCTCTCTCTCTCTCGCTCTCTATCTCTTTCGCTCTCGCACACCTAATTAAGTATAGATAATATTCTCCGTGTGAAAGAGATTCTGCGTGGACAATACTACTATAGTCAAAGAAAATGGCCATGACGTTGATTTGTGATCGATTTGGACGTTGTGTTTTCGACTTATTAGAAATGTGCTACTCCGAAGTTTGAATTGCAGACACACTTTAGGTGAACTAACAGATGTAAGCAAGCCACTTGATAGAACTCAGAGCGGAGTACAGTGCTGTCAACTTTCCATAAAATAAGTTTTTAACTAATTTACACACAATTTAAACATTTATATAATTATAAATGTTAATACTTACAAGGCTATTTAAGTTCAGTGCTACCAATCGCATGAACTTTCTCTACTGTAAAATATATTAATATATTAACCGACAATATGCAAGTCATTCTATTACTAATTATTTCATAAATATTTGTTCATATCGAAGCTATGTTTAAACGTGAAGATTTTTATAATTAATCTAAAGGATAAGAATTTTGCAATGAAATTTTTTACTATTTTCAAAAACAAAACGCAATTTATACATTTATAAAATATCAAATAAAAACAACTTTGACACTTGATCCCAATTACTAACAATCATCGGCTACTCCTACCAAGTCAATGTTTAGGAAACTTGGCATCTTTGTCATTTTATTCGAACAAAAATAGCGGGTTGAGAACTAAAACTCTTTCATAACTGCCACACCTTTTTATAAATATTACAAACGGAAGCACAAAATCAATACGTCCTTAACTTTTAGAGTGTAGGGTATACAAAAGAAATCATTAATACATAAAAGACACTTTAAGTACATACAGACACATCAACAAATAATACATACTATATATGTAATATACTTTAATGTGCTACTTAAAAATATTTTATTGTATAAATACAAGTTAACTGGTATATTCGGTCAACATTTTATGTTCATTTATTATTTTTCTCTTACTAATCTGTATAAGAATTAAATTATATAAAAAAGGAAAGCAAATACACACACACATATACTATACACACATCTATGTATGAGTATATTATCGAACATAAACATTGGCGCTTAATTACTTGTTTGTCGTTTGTGACCACCATCCAATGCAAACATGAAAAATAGACGTTCAGTACACCACTACATTACCACAAGCACAGAAGCTACATCATCGATACAAGTGTGTGCGTATGATTCGTCCCACTACTATTTACGACAAAACGACAACAACGACAACAGCGACAACAACAATGACGATAACACTACAGAATGGATACTTCCTTGTCGGCTAATTTTGCGCTGCTACATAAATGCTTAACGTTTTATTTGCAACTTTATGGGCATGTGTAACATTATGAACGGTGGGCTATCATACGTACTTTAGTCTCGCTTTACTTTTATTGTTAACGCTGCTGGTGTTGCTGTTGGGTGACTGGCTGGCCGAATGAATGACTTGCTGAATTGTTGTCTAGTTTGTTAATATGGTTAGATTGCTGACTGGATTACTTGGTGTCATATTGTGGCTATAATAATCGCTATACGATGAAATATACACATATGTATGTATATGTATGTAAGTGTATAAGTATGAGATATTTTGACATGTCTTATGGTAATTTTATGGACATAATGACATTTTTCACTTGTGCGGTTTGTCTTTTGCCTATACTTTATGTTGCTTTAATAAATACTTGTACTTATATACGTGTTTGTGTGTGGGTACTCATACAAATAAATGTGATAATGTGTTATTTCGATGGTACTAGTGCTAAAATGGACTTGTAATTACGGTTGTTCTTTAAAATATGCGTGTGTGGTCCAATATATTCAACATTTTAACAGTATTCATATACCATAATATTGTTTAACATATAACATGTGGCACAATAATATATGAAGAACATCAACAACAGCAGAGGGAAAAGAGTTTGTAAATTGTAGTATGTATGAATGGAGTATGAATGATACAAAGTAAGTAAAGATTATGATAAAGGCGATTGGAGCTGAGTGTTAAATTCTCCATTAACCAATCGTATATTTCATCTGGTAAATATGATACACATTATTGTTAGTCAGGAGTTTACAGCCATACTTCAATACACCTACTTATCTATTTACAATTGTAAAATGGGTATCACTTACTTAAGTGCCAGGGGAAATTGCCTTCTGTGATGTTACTCAACCTATCCACTTCTATTTACTTTGTCACCACAACCAAAAATCGTTTTGGCAGCTTTGAAAACATTTCGCCAAACATGGGTCGCATGAATCTAAGGCGAAGATACATGGTCATTGCAATTCCAAGGGGCAGGGACAATTTGCAATATTTTGTAGATGTTGTCAAATTGATATGAAAGGCACCATTATTATTTAATGCATAGATCTGAAATTTCGATTAAGTTATTTTCTCATAAAAGTAGCACTCCATGCTATTGCTGCGTCGAAGATCACAACATTTACTTAAATACCTTAATTTCTAGGACCCATTTTTCCCCCTACTTCAGAAATAATTTTCACGTAGCAGTTTATATATTATTTTTGCCCTTCGAGTTTTTTATTTTTACTTTCCTTTTCCCTATTTATGCAATCTTTTTAAATGGCTTTAGTTTCTCGTTATAGAATCTTTCAAATCACTATAACTTACAACCTTTTAAATCACTATAATTTACAATCTTTTAAATCACCAAAATTCCTTGTTATACAAACTTTTAAACCAAACCAGTGGTTTACAATTCTTCTTTGTCACAACAACGTCTTATTATATAATCTTTTTATATTGACTAACTGAATTACTAAAGTTCTCTTAGTTTATATAACCTAATTTAACAATGTTCTTGAATATAGAAATACTAAAAAAATTACAATTTCTTCAGTTAGTCAATTTATTGCCATTTCTTCAGAAGGTCATCGTTAAAATGTCGGCTTTGTTTATGTTTTTATGCTTTAAATATTATTCATGCAAGGTCACTGCTTATTTTGATTGGTTTTCAACAACCATGGCAATGAAGTGCAATATAACCATGACCACGCATATTTACCAACACTTGATAACTCAATTTAGCCAAAGTGACATAATTATCATTACGTTATACAAAATACGATAATGATCATTGCATCATTACAATTATTATTCTTTTTACAGTTTAATATTAATTACATAACCTAATGTTCAGAATATAATAATTATTGTTATAACACTATAATAATACCCATGAAATATAATGTGAATAATAATTTGATAAAGCATACAATATTTAGAATGATTTTATATTGTATTGAACCAAATTAATAAATCAAAAATGTATCATTTTGGCTAACCACACTATCATTGATGTCATTTCGTTCATAAATAAACACTCTCCCCATTGAAATGTCATCAAATTGCTATTAAATTCAATATATCGTTTTGAAACTTCGGTAATCTTATTTTTCCATCAAAAGAATACTCCGCGCAACATTTCAATTCATTTTATTCATAAATAAACATCTTCTCCCTAAAAAATGTTCAAAATTTTTTAAGAAATCTTTTCGACTTTTTGTAAGAAAATGCAAATTTTGTATGAAAATGATGCATTGAAATTTCTCAATTAAAATAAAAAATAAATAAAATATTTATGGAAATATTGCATATTTATAAGCGAAATTATTTCAATTTTGGTGTGTAGTACTTTTTTATGTACAAATAATAAATGGTTCGTAGGCTTTAATTAAGGCAAATCACGAGAAATATATAATATATATATATATATATATATATATATATATATATATATATATATATATATATATATATATATATGTATATATATATTTATATTTACATATATTTATATATATTTATATTAATATATACGTGTAGTAAAAAGTAATCCATTATTTTTATTTATATGTATTTCGCGTTGTATAAGTGCGATCGATTACGCTATATATTTTTTAACCAATTGTCCCCAACTCATTTACTCATGAACTTATTTATTTAAAAAAAAAAGTAACACATTCTTTGTTGTTCGGATTAAAAATTCAATTAATTTGGCCCAAGGAGATTTGTTCGATGATCATACTCGAATGAATTCCGCGCCATACTGCCACTTTTGGGTTGTCAATAGGTATCTCTTGGACATTTTGAGGGTTTTCGGTGGCGTAGAATCGACAATTTTGTTTGTTTACCATTCCGTTTACCGTGAAATGCGCCTCATCACTCATGACGATTTTTGTTTAATGTTCTCACAACTGAAAAATCATTTTGAATGTACAGTTGAACAATAACAGCGCATTCGGTTGGCGTATACTGCTCCATTGCAAAAATTTTCTTCGATTGAAGTTTCATATACTTGCTCAATGATAGCATACGCATGTACATACATATATATTGAACAATAGTAAAGATTCTTCATAAAAAATTCTATTCCACATACATATATAAAATTCATTCATAAAAATATTTACTATTATGTGATCTTATTTCAATATATGTTAATTTGTTATGTTAATTTACGGAATTTTTCTCCTGGTCATGGCATTGCTCTCTTCAAAATCTCTGTATTCGACAACTCTGTTAAGTGACCCTGATATTTGTAATCAGAAATAAGCTGAAAAGCCAAACTAGGATTTCTCTGGTATTAAACGTTCTCTGGTTTAAAGCTGCATTCTCGTGATTCAAAATATAAGAATTATCCTTCCATAAATCTAGTCTAATGCTGTGTATCCTCTCTGTTTTTTTTTCTCTCTCTCTCTCTCTCGCTCTCTCTCTCTCTCTTTTGCTCTCACACACCTAATTAAGTATAGATAATATTCTCCGTGTGAAAGAGATTCTGCGTGGACAATACTACTATAGTCAAAGAAAATGGCCAACATGACGTTGATTTGTGATCGATTTGGACGTTGTGTTTTCGACTTATTAGAAATGTGAACTAACAGATGTAAGCAAGCCACTTGATAGAACTCAGAGCGGAGTACAGTGCTGTCAACTTTCCATAAAATAAGTTTTTAACTAATTTACACACAATTTAAACATTTATATAATTTTGGTGTGTAGTACTTTTTTATGTACAAATAATAAATGGTTCGTAGGCTTTAATTGAGGCAAATCACGAGAAATATATATAATATATATATATATATTTATATTTATATATATTTATATTAATATATACGTGTAGTAAAAAGTAATCCATTATTTTTATTTATATGTATTTCGCGTTGTATAAGTGCGATCGAGTTACGCTAGATGGCGTTGGAAAGATAGGATTTCGTACTAAATAAACTTTTTAGGTAGTTTTGTGATTGCTTGACTCAGTATTGTTAGAGCACTCATCAAAGATGGACACCAGTAAATAGAAAATACGCCATATTTTACAGTTTTTCTTCGTTAAAGACGAAAACCAGACGGCTAAAAATGTGAATAGTGTTTATGGTCCTGATACTGTAACAGCCAATCACGTGTAATTTTGGTTTCGTTGATTCTGTTCTGGTAATTTTGATTTCAAAGATCATTTGTCTAAAATATCGATAAAATAATGGAAATTGTCGAATCTGACAGTCATGTAAACACTCTTTCTATTGCCCATGGGCTAAACATTGCACAAAAAACCATTTGGAACCATTTAAATAAGGCTGGATACATAAAGAAACTCGATGTATGGACCGAATTTCCATTTCCATTTCCATCGCAACAAAATCGATCCATTTCTGAAGCGGATGGTTACTGGTGATGAAAAGTGGGTCACTTACGACAATGTCAAGCGAAAACGGTAGTGGTTGAAATGCGGCGAGCCAGCGCAAACGGTGGCAAAGCCAGGATTGACGATCAGGAAGGTTTTGCTATGTGTTTGGTGGGATTGGCATGGAATCATTTACTATGAGCTGCTTCCCTACGGCCAAACTTTTAATTAGGACCTGTACTGTCAACAATTGCACCGTCTGAAGGAAGCAATCACCCAGAAACGGCCAGCTTTAGCCAATAGGAGAGAAATTGTGTTCCATCAGGACAACGCCAGGCTATCCTGTCTGTTATCGAACAAAACAGATCATTCTAACTATGCTAAATAACTATAATTATATATATACTATTATATATTATACAATATAATTATGGGTTTCTTTTTACTAGACCATTGGCAATATATTTTCAACAGATAAACTGAAATCTGCTACATTGCATCTTATACGATGGGTAATATTTTTACATCATGCTGTTTTTTAAGTGCATTTTGTCACACATAAATTATTGGTGCATAAATTTGTTTCTACTTATGCTCTAGATTAAAAGTTGTCATCAGCTAATAAAGAAAATGATTTAAATAGCAACAATTATCATTTGGCAATACAACAATCACAAATATATGAGAAGGGAAGAGACATTAAATTAAATTAGATTTACAATAATTTTTTTTTTTTAACGATTAAATAAATCACAAAAAATACACATGCAATATTTCATATGTACCTTTGCTATGTTATGATTAATAGGTATACGTACATAAGTGTGTGACGTTAAGTATAATAAGCGTGTTGAGGTTTGCTATGCCACACTGTGTAAGATACATAAGTATACTATGTAGTTATGTATTATAGTCTACACTCCCCCATAATCAAAATCACGTAAATTCCATAAAATTTATTCAAAGCTGTAACGAATTATCAACAACAACAACAACAACAACAACAACAACAGGAATAAAAGCAATGATTATGACAATAATAATGATGCTGACTATGATGAGGATGATCTCAAATAATTATGATTATTTTTGCGTAAATGCATTTATGTGTTTGTATCGTACCACAGACAAGAAATACATAAGTACGTACGAGTACATAAAACGATCATCATCTAGGGTCTTAGCATCGTCATCGTTGTCCATTCACATACACATTTTCATACATGAATATATTCTGAGCTGCTATAATGTCGAAAAATTTTTGCAATAATATCAAAATTTTTCAATATGGAAACTTTTCTTCTATGCACAATGCTGACGTAACTTGTCATTTAAAAAGTAGATAAATTTTATAATTGAGAGAAGACACCGAATATAGAGTCTATTGGTTTTTTCTTCTTTCCCAACCTAAAATTACGACGCCATGGCACATGTTTTGGTCCATAAAAACCAAGAATCGGAAATCGCTGAAGGAGTTAAAGTCAATGCCGACCCAATATTTGCAATAATGTTGAAATTCGAATCGCTTATATTTTTTATTCGATATTATTTCAAGTTTTTATTGCAATAATATCGAAAAACTAATAGACATGATTGCAAAAAATTGTTCGACATTAAGGCATTCGATATAAAATACAAGTAAGCCAATGTACTTGTATCTTATAAGAGTATATGCGCGCACTACATATCAAGCACATGTGCAAGCAATGCACAACAAGTCATCGCCATCTCCATCAATGTTTTCGTGGCACGATTGTTGACACTCCCCTTAAGGGTGAAAAATATTACTTTAACACTACAGATATATGTATAGTATATAAGTGTTCTCATACCAAGCATACCTAAGTATAATATTTCCAGTACTAGTAACAATAACGCACGATCTTTTTGCTTATTGCTTGATCTAGCAAAAGAAACGAAAAACTAATACAAATTGGAATCCCTCACCTTCATCAAAATCATTATCAGCAGCAGCAATAACACAGCGACAGTGGCAACATCATCATCATCATCTCAAAGTAATGATGCCCCTTGTCATGCATAACTTCCAATGAAACCACTACGTCACTTTAAGGATATTTCAACAACAACAATCATTGCTTACATTTATGCGGGCGTTGTTTGGAGGGAAAAATCCAAATGATGGGCGCACGCTCATGCTTGCGTCTCTTATGTTGATTATGATTAGGTGGGAAAGTGATTTGGTTAGTTGGTTGTTTCGTCTAAAAGTCGTTAAATTACGACATGACATATGCGATTTTGAGGAGAAAACAAAAGAAAACAAGACAGCTGAAGACATTGACGATGATGGCAAAGAAGACGTTCATACGAGTGTATATAAGTATAGTACATGTTTGCCAGTGATGATGATCGTTGGCGAATAGAAGCGTGCAGGATCATCTGTAAAAAAAAGCAAATATGAATGCGAATTGATAAGTCCACAATAATTTAAAAATTAAAAAGAAGTAACAGAATGCTAATTCTAGAGAATAGGATGGATTGATGGCGCAATTCAAGAAATCAGGTTGATGAAGAAATGAGCCAGTACATTATTCTGGCGTAACAGCACTTTTCCGTGTTGCCAACGTGAATGTTTTTCTTCAACTCTTCATCAAATATGTCCAATAGTACAACACAATATGAGCCGGTAATTGTTTTTCTGGTCTCCAAATAGATGATGTGGATTATTGGTTTTGAATAATTAAAAATAAAAGACCGGTAACCATGACCTCCCCATTCGATAGAATCGGTTTTACATTCTCCGGTACACGTTCGGTCTTGAAGTTTTTTGCTTTGACTGTCTTTACGGAGTTTTTGGCTCTGTATTAGCCAATGCGGTAACCATCTCGCCGATAAGTTCCTCAAAACCTAAAATTTTATGCAAGTATGTTGCATATACGTTCTTTTGAGATATTTATACTCAACTTCGCTTTAATCACTCGCTCGGTGTTCACCTCAATTTGACATCTTGGGCGATCAGGCTCAATTGCGACATCTCTCATACGTATCACAGACATATCAGCCCGCCCTCGCAAAGCATTGATTCTTCTTTGGTCTTCTTTGTGATTATTGTTGCGGTTGTTGTTTTCTTCTTATTGTTGTTGTTCCAGCATGATCGTACTAAATACATTGTTGTTGTTGTGACTGTTGACTGTTGATGTAAGCGTTGTTCGCTTATTATGATCTGATAGTTGACTGACTTTTTCACCTGCATTTCGTTTTCAGTACAATTACAGTAATACACTATATGATGTAAATGATCACACCATGCTCCATACCATTCTCTGGCATCTCATCCTCTCACAACTTCACATTGCGCATCCATTTGCTTTTCTACTACATACAATGTTTTTGGCAGATTAAGCAAACAATTTTGATTGTTTTTTGTTTTGCCTTGTAAGTTTGTTGCTCTTGAAATACCATCACGTTCATTTTACCTATTTTTATATACACTGCATCCTAGGAGTACCTAGCAAATCTGGTATACATTGTTGTTATATATTGGCACAATATTTTTGAACACCTTAATGAAAGCATGACATACGAGTGCCATCATGATTGGTGTAAGAAAAATTTAAACCGTTCAAACACAATTGAGCCAATATATAAAATAATATATTTACATGATCAGGTTAACTTTATTTGACATGCTATATACATTTATTAATTTGAAATGATTTAAGTTATTGTAGGTCACTCCATACGCCTATTTCATGCATAACTCTCATTCACTTTGGGCCTTTCAACATGAACGATTCTCTATATTGCCTAATGATGATTATATTCTCATTGGAAAATACAACGTTCAATCTGATCACTGCTTCATTTGGATAGTACATAGTATGATACGATAGTACACTTATTGTACTTTGTTACCCTGGAGTAAATACATAAGATATTTTTAAAAAATAGTACAGAAAATGTAAAGTTATAATGGATTAATGTTTATTAATCTGTAGTGTTATTCGTTACCGTAAACGTATTTATTTCCTTAAAATTGCCTGTAAAACTTGTTATGGTTGTATTGTTTTGACTGAACTAGCTGTTCCTCTAATAACATCGCATAATTGTCGCATTATTAGATGCGGTAATAAACTCTAAAACCTGAGGATCGATAGTTTTTTCTTTTTTCGGCATTTTATTGAAAAACTTAATAATGACCCTTTGTGTTTAGTCACACTGATCAAATAAGAAAATGAATGACAGTTGATAATTTCAACTGCCAATAAATTAATGAAAAAAAATTTCCCTACAAGAATATATTGACAAAAGTAAAAATCTTGCTGCAACATTTTATTTTTTTCGATTGTAAATTTGGTTAATTGTTCATTTTTGGAACTGCCAATTCGGACTCTGATTCAAACATCACGCCAATTTACTTTGCAGTCTTAAAAAAAATAAATATGTGGCACTTAAAGCCCCAAAGGGCTCATTGGCCGAGCTTCTCTTCCATTACTGTTGTGCGTCTTAAATTTGGACAGTATTAGAAGGGACCTACTTATTTTAACCGGTTCCGAACGGCAGAACACTTGTGACATCACTTTTTCTGAGCTTTGTCACAGAGTTCTTTTAGAAGCTTTTTCATGGCAAGTTGTTACTGTCGGAAGCATTGCCAATTGCTTGCCGACAGGTGGGTACCATTCGAAAGAAAAATCTTATCGATATTAAATTTGTTATGTATCAGCCGGGGATTGAACCACGACCTACAGATCAGAAGGCGAACACACTAACCACTGAGCTACGGCACCCAAATTTTTATTTTTTATAAAATAAAGAACAAAAGGCTTTAAATCCAAGGACTCATACAAAATGCATGTGTTCCTAGAATTGGCTCCCACCGTTCTCAGGGTCCGAGATAGGGCATAAGTATGTCCAGTAAAAATGTTGGGGGATAAAATGATTGGAAGACGGTAATATCTTTTATCACTGCAGAGTAAAGTGATCCAATTTTTGTAATTGGAAAAAAATTTCATCGTCGTAAACGAGGCACTCCTCAGTTTTTAAATTTTAGTATTTGTAATATCAATACCAATTTTCAATTTTCTACTGTAACCAATACAGGGTGCTCAATGAGACTTTTACGCAGTCTGAATCCCTTTAAAATTTACAAAAATATTGGTGATTTTTTTTTATAATAGGCTACTGTTGCCATGACATCTGAATTTGTAATATTTTTTCAACTAATTACACTTTGAAATATTCTGAGGCTGCTTTACACCTATTGTTTGGTTAACATATGTACAAAATACATCTAAAGTACAATATACACATACTTAGGAGCATAAACAACACCTCTTTCGGCAAGAGAACAAATTTTGGAAGGTGGCCCGAACCCAATCTTGAAAACTGTGCACCTGTCTGCAGAGGTATCCTCGAAGCGGTGGGGTCCCATTTTTAAAATCTGAGCTTATACCTCGGTTTTCAAGTATTTATATGTTAAATTTGTGTGGCCCTCCTAAGGGGTGAGATAAGATAAGAGTAAATATATTCAGAAAAATGTTGAAGACTAAAAATGAATAGAGGTCGGTTACATATTTTACCCTCCTAAAGACATTCTGAGAACGATGTAAGTGAATTTTATAAATAAATTCATGTTTATAGAGGAGCTCCTCTGAGAAGTCGCAATAGGAGGTATGTGTATTTTGAAAAGATATTAAGGAAGAAAAATTAATGGAGGTCCGTCATACATTTTGCACCTACAGAAGCACTTCTTTGGAATTGTTATTTTCCGATTTTCCCCCATTGCTTTAAATTTGACCCATATTCAAAACCATTTATACAATTTTTACGGAGCCTCACAAAACAAAGGTGCACATACATCAATGTCGAAAAAATCGGATAGAATGCTACGTATAGTACCTTTTATTATTCCATCATGGATATAGTCCACTATGGAATAATATAATTTTGAATTTATCGGCAATAAGCTGTTTTTGTAGAATGTTAAAATAGTTTGCCCCTGTCCTCTTCTAAATTTACATGTTAAAACGAAAGTGACTGATTTAATGTTTGTATAATAATATATATTAATTAATAGTTTTATGAAAGCATTTTCTCATATATTTGTACCTAATGTACGAGTAGGCTTCGATTCTTGAACTTTCATGCACACATGTTAAAAATAAAATATAAACTGTTTATGAAATGTTGAAGAGGCTGCCAATATTTAGTCTTTCTTTGGTCCATTTAACTTTTTTAGCGTTTCTACTAACGATCTACCTGCTTTATGTACATATGTACGCATGTACACTCTATCACTATTATATCGTAGTGCATACGTAGCACAGTGGTTAGTGTGTTCGCCTTCTGATCTGTAGGTCGTGGTTCAATACCCGGCTGATGCATAACAAATTTAATATCAAAAAGATTTTTCTTTCGAACGGTACCCACCTGTCGGCAAGCAATTGGCAATTCTTCCGACAGTAACAACTTGCCATGAAAAAGCTTCTAAAAAGAACTCTGTGACAAAGCTCAGAAAAAGTGATGTCACAAGTGTTCTGCCGTTCGGAACCGGCTAAAATAAGTAGGTCCATTCTAATACTGTCCAAAATTTAAGACGCACAACAGTAATGGAAGAGAAGCTTGGCCAATGAGCCCTTTGGGGCTTTAAGTGTCACATATATATTTTTTTTTTATACGTATTGTATAGTATTTGCCTAACTTTTTACTACCGCATTTATCGTTATCATTCGTTAATTATTCGCTGGTTGCTCTCTCTCTCTCTCTCTCTCTCTCAACACATACACACTTTCTATTGCCATGAACCATTGAATGATCAATTCCTTTGTATCGACGTGCATACGTTGCTTTCTTCCTCATTCTCCCGCCGCACCGCCGCCTAAGAAGTTTTACTTCAAAAATACAAATAACATTTACGAAGGAATTTTTACTTTATTGCACTGAATTTTCTTTAAAATTTCTTCAATTTATAAATTAAACTGAAGTTGTCATTAGAAGAACTTTCTTCGAATTCATCACTTTATCTACTCCATTATAAATTATTTTATATACCATAATATACATATATTGTGATAGTTTTTACGTGTTATAAAGTTATCATAATTGGCATCTTATATTAATTAATTTCAAAGCAAAATTACGAAATCATGATTCCAACATTAATATAAATACCGTTCCATGGTGGTGAAAATATTACTACCTTTCTACTACGTATACTTGAAAGTAAGAAGAGTATGAATGATAATTAGAAAGACAAATATGATGGTAATGAACTTGATGATAATGAAGGCTTTTATTCCAATGTCAGCAAGACAATTTATCACAAAATATTAAATGCGATACCTAAACTGAAATGGCATGTCGCTGTGTGGTATATTTATAAGCATTAAATTGTTGTCACTTTATGAACGTATCTCTTTCTTTCTTTCTGACTGTCTGTCCAATTCAATTTTGATGACTTCATCAAATTGAAACCCTCATCAATTATTCTAAAAATAAAAGGGTGGTTTATATAATGCCTATATATTATATATATCTCTACAAACAAACGTGTAAAAGGTATACTCGTATTCCATGGATTAATATGATATTAAAAGGGGAGAAAGCTTGTTAAAATATGCCATCATAACATAGAGGGTAAAAATAAACCTACAATTTCCGTTTCCGATGGAGACACCTGAATAGTTATTTGTATTGCAACGTTCCATCAGCAACAACAATGAAATATTTTCATTTTATTCAGCTTAAAATTTATGTTAATTAATTATATTAAAAAATAAAATAATGCATTTATGCATATTTACTTTCTGAAACACTTTATGAAATTCAAAACTTATTCTATTAGTAATCCTTAAAGGATATTATTTAAACGTAAAATTTAAAGATATTTACTTTTAAGTAAACATGCTTCTTAAAAAACCGACTCGGTGGTATCATAATGGGCCATTCTGGCCTAAGTGTGTTCTCTCAGAGAAAAGGCAGCCACATAACCTAACCTAACCTTGGTGAAGAAAAAACTTCGAACAATTCTTCAAGTCAGGTCACTATTGAATATCCAATAGAACAACCCTTAGAAATCCTAAGAGTCACGTACAATCAAAATTTATTATTAAATACTTCCAAAGTCCTACAGAGTAAATGGATTGAAATACTAATCGCTTTGTTTGGAATGGACAAGTTTCTTATATTTTTCACTCTGCATGAATAATCTTTGATTAAAAGTATGAAGCGTGTAGCGTAGTTCATCATTAATCTTTAGTGTACGCTCTAGATGAAATAAAAATTGAAGGACATTCCTCACTTATCACTTTGGATGATTCCTCCTTGATGAATATTGAAAGTGATATGTGTAATGTGAATTGGGCTTAACCGTTCTATCGTTAAGGTATTCTGTAGTAGTAGTAATAGTATTTATTAGGTTAATATATAACACATAAATAAACAAGTTTTGTACTTAAAGATTAAATCAAAGCATAATAAATCAATTTAATTTTAAAGAACCGTCATGGTTAGACAAATTCCTATAAAAGCTATGGAATGGAAAATATCTTTGTAAATGATATTTCCTTTTAATTGCAAAAATACCCATACCCGTATAGACATATATTTAAAATAAATAAAGACAAATCTATTAAACATTTTTAGACTACACTAATTTGTGAGTTTTATTTTCCATCATCAGCAATGTCAACTCGCCCTTGTGTATCCGTCTTCAAGTAGCCACCCCAACAGTATGGCTCTTTTGCTTCAATTTCAATTTCTCATTTTTTGCAACATTTTAATCCGCTTCACTCATTTTTTTTTCTTTTTATGTACACAGAAATCAACCAACGTCGTCGACACAATGGGCCACTACGAACATCTGCCAATGACGCACTTCAAGTGGCACATTCTCTAGACAACTTGACACAACAAAGACTTGCTACACTCAACAACGGCAACGTCGACCAATTTGTTAATCATCATCGACCTTCGTGCAGAACTCCACCACCAGTTTATAACTCTTTACCGGCAACACCACCACCCTCATATACGCCGCGTACAATTGAGCCGGACTTTTCTACAGTATCGGCACCCACACCGACAGTAGCAACAGCAAATTTAGACGACGAACCACAGCAAGAGGCAGTGGTAGTGCTTCCGTTGCTCGATAGGCAAGCAAATGGAATCGGAGAATGTTATGCTGAAGTGGGGGTGAGGGCGAACAATGACAGCGACATTGTGGTGGAAAGAAGAGTACAATTAGAGTCGCATCGGTTAGAGAATGTTACAAATGTGCGCAATGTACGACATACAGCACCGTCGGTGGAACGGCGAACAGTACAAGAAACCAGTAGTCTATCACAACCACAATATCAACAACAACATCGACGCAGACAATGTCTTCGCTCATTACATTGTCAACGCTTATCAAATATCAATATTAACGCCGCAAGCACGGACAGCTTCACTACCAGCAGCAGCAGCAGTAGTGGGTCTGAAACGGAGATTAATACAGTAGCAAGTGGATTACGCAGACGTCGGGTTCGTCTACGTCGTGCCAACGGATTAAAAGGTATGAGCAATAAATATTATCCCAGAAAATTATTATAATAAATGAACTTCACATGCAGATGCTTATTGTCCGGACTTATTGCATGCGTGTTCATTGATATTGCGACAGCAGCAGCAGCCTCAACAACAACAGACCAGCAGACCAGCATTTGGTTTTAATTCGGACTATGCTGAAATAGACGAAATCCGTCAGCATCAATTTCGCCAACATGATCATCTTCATCTCAATTCAAGCGTGCATTCTACACCTGAATTGAGAGAGCAATTTTCCTCTCACAATGCTGGAGTTAATTATTCACGACAAATATATGCGATTTCGACTGCGCAAGTGAATGCTGACTTAGAAAGAGTCGACAATCAAGTAAACCAAAGACTAGAATCACAGGAGATGGGTCAAAATTTAAGCCTACGAAGACCACGTATATCATTGACTTGGGTATTACGGGAACAACAACAACAACAGCAGTACGAGCAGGAGGAAAAACAGGACCAGGAAAACAAGCAAACAGAAGAGCCGAAAAATCCAGAAGAGCAAGACACAACCATCGCAAGCACTACTACAGTCGAAAAACAGAACAACAATAATGGTTATGCGAATGGCGTCAATGGAGCAGTGGATCATGTGACGAATCAAAAACGTTCAAATGCAATTTTGCCCCCAAACCAATTGGAGACAACAACAACATCAACGAAGAAGCGATATCGTATCAAACAAATACACGGCAGCAATGATCCCCTTAATGGCTATGCAACGACACCGACCACACAGACAGGCGCACTTGTGCCACAGAAATTCTTTAGCAATCAAAACTTACTCGACTGTAAGACTTGTGACAAGGCACGACGGCAAACACCATCCAAAGAGTTACTCTTTGTATGCACCCCACAACGTCTACCAAAGAGTTACATATCTGACACATCTGAAATACAATTGGCGTTGGCTAAGAAGCGCAATGAAATTCGTAAGAAACTTGCCGCAAAGATGGCATCATTACAAGCTGGCCACCGAATTGGAGACGGTGCTGAGGTTCCACAATCAGCAGCGGCGAATGTCGTCAGTACCCCTAATGGCATCTCGGAGAATGATGAGCTGAAGACTTTGAAGGGAACCTACTCGGAGCCCAGCCTAATCGCTGCATCGGAGAGCGTGGTGCCGCATCGTCGTCATCGACATCGGAAACGACGCGATCGCAATCGAGTGCAAAAATTTGGCTATGAGATCAGTAATGTCGATGAATTTCTATCCAAGTGTTCGTTAGCGTCGCCGGGAAATATACCAATGGTACTCTCCAATGCGAGCACATTATATCAAACACGCCCAGGTGGTTATCAAATTGAAATACCATTACCATTGGGTATGGTTGTAAATGCAGTGTTCAAAAATCAAAATTGGGTCTATGTGCAGACACCTCACGCCGAGGAGGGCTACGTGGGGTATTCATGTTGTCTGCCATTGGGCATTTTACCACCGTCAGCAAGAGATAATGGTTCGAGTAAAAAACCGACACCATGTTGGGAGTCAAATTGTGATATTTTTCCTCGTCCCTGTGGCAACATGACCGATTCGGAGAAGGAGATACGCCTGCGTAGCGGTACACGATCAGATGGCGCACGCACTCCACGCGGTAAACGGACAGACTCACAGACGCATAACGATCTAGTCGACACCGTCAATGGTAACATCTCTATGGTCTATGGTGAACATCACGTAGATAAATTGTATTTGCGAGCAGCGTCACAACCAAAACTTGTTGAGAAAGCATACGCACAACTCCGTTTGACCAAAATGTCGTCTTCGATACGTTCGTCGAATGATGAGTACGTTATATTGCAGCAGCAAAAATCCAAACTACACGTGCAAAGGCACATGCAGCAACAACAACAGCAACTTCAACATTTTCACAATCAACAGCATCAGCAACAATTGCAATTAAATGGTCCCTATATTACCAACGGTCACAATGGTCAACATTTACATCCGAAAAATATCACCAGTCTACAAACGAACCAAACCAATACCACTGACGCCAACAATATGAATTCTAATAATGTGAAAACGACGACACCGTCATTGGCGTCGCACCAACACATCAATGCCAATCTGCACCATCATAGTAGCTTGCTGACGGTAGTCAGTCGCAAACATCATCACAGTGGCATGCGTCAGACGCTAGTTGCCATCAATACTGATTACAAGACAGACAGTATTACACTACATAAGGGAGAAATTGTAACGCTTTGTGAGTGTCGCGAGACAAAGGATCATCGCCAATGGTTTTACGTGAAGACACGCGACGGCCGCGAGGGTTACATACCGGCCGAAGTTGCAGGTCATGGATATTTGTAAATATATACGAGTACACCGTCCTATATCTCTGATGGTGATGCATTCATGCAACGCAACAATTCAGTCTATGAATTCCTCAAAGGAAACTTACCAAATTAAAATTAATTATGATGGTGACTCCACTCAGTAATAACAAATAGCTGCTATATAAACTATAGTATTTATAAGGTATATCCTGTGGAAAGACATATATTCTGCCATATAAATACTCTATTATTGTAGTATTTGTATACATAAGTAAATATATATTGTAGAATATGCAATTACAAATTTTTGAAGTCACCATCATTAAAGTCGCTTCTTAGTTCTATAAAGTGTTATTTAATATAATATACTATATGTATATTTTTAGGTATAAGATAAACTTTCTCAATATAGTTCATAGAATGTTATATATACATATATTAATATTTAAAAATATTAAATGATTATCTCATTGTACTTATAATACATATATATTAATGAATAAATTCACTTATCACAAACTAAATGAAATTCATTAAAATAGAAAATAAATAACTAAAATCAATCAAATAAATAATAAAAATACAAAATTCAAATAGTCTTTTAATTTCATTTATGTATATTATAACGCTTCAGGCGTAAGTATACTTTGGTTTCTTTTGATGACGATTGACGATTCCCGCAAAATTTCGGATTTAGTGTGCAATTACATACAGTATGTCAAGAATGAGTTTACACATTGAAAAAAATTCAAATTCTCAACTTTCTTAACAAAAAACATTAACTTTTATTTCCATATACACATTTTTTTTTTATTCGTTATAGATATTTACAGTATTTATAAAAGATTCATGAAAAAAAATTGCAAGTTCACCGCAAAAGAAAAGAAAAATACAACAAAAAGAAATTTTACTCAATTTTACAAGTGTCAAGAAACTCTTTTCACAACTATTTTTTTAATTCCTTTATGCAACACTTCAAAGACTAACGGTACATTTACAGTTATCTATTTGCGTAAACGCGTTGCAGTGACCCGTTCCTATGATTTTGTTTGTTAGTTTGTGATTAATTTTTGCTTTGTCCACATCATCTGTTTAAATATTGTGTTTTTAAAATGCCAGGCAAAAGGTTATCGGCTGAAGTGGTTCAGCTTATATACTACAATCTCCAATTGGGAGAAAATGTGGAGAAGTTATCAGAAATGCTCTCTGTAACACGTAAAACAATTTATAATGTTTAAAATCGAGCTGAAAATGAGGGTAGATTGGAGTCAAAGTGTGGAGGTGGCCCTAAGCTTAAAATTACTGATCGGGCAGAGCGCTTAATAATGAGGGAACTGCACAAAAATCCACAAATTTCGACCAGAACGCTTGCGGAGAAACTCAAGGAAGAGTGTGGTATAGTGCTTTCCCATGAAACTGTACGACAGGCGATACTGAGAAACAAATACTCATCAAGAGTTGCTCGTAAGAAGCCGCTGCTATCAGCACAAAATATTGAAAGACGTTTCTCCCTCGCCTCAAGGCTAATTTCTCAACCTGATGAATATTGGGACGACGTAATATTCTGTGAAGAGACAAAAATTATGTTGTATTACAACGATGGACCGACCAGAGTGTTGCGCAAGGCATTAACAGCTTTAGAAAATCGACACATAATTCCTACTATTAAATTTGGAAAAATGTCCATTATGATTTGGTGATGTATCTCAAGCAGAGGAGTAGGAGAATTGGCTTTTATAGAGTCAACTACGGAGGCACAACATTATTTAGGCATTTTGCAGAGTCATTTAATCAATAGTGCGAAAAAATTTGGGTTCATCAGAGAGGGCAAACCGCATTTCAATTTTTATCAAGATAATGACCCAAAGCATAAGGCGAGTAGGGTGCGACTGTGGCTTTTTTATAACTGCGGTAAAGTTATGGATACACCAGCCTAGTGTCCAGACCTCAAGGCAATTCCGAAATACTCATTATGGGTTATCTTCGTATGATTTAATGAGTCCTTTTTAAAAAAAAAGGCCAATAGAGGAGCCCGCGTGGAGATTTTACGGGTTATCTGGGTGAGCAATCTGGGACGCCGTAATCACTTATTTAAGGGTTTCTTTGTGCAAAATTTTCTTTAAATTTTTTGAAATAGCCCTTTTCTCTGGCGGATATGCCGATTCTTTTCGGAGGGTCCCAAGAAGGGTCACCGCACCGCAGAGGAAGTCCTAATGATGCATCTTGCGTACTCCGCTGGAGTTAAAATATAAAATCAATTTTAAAGATATAAATAAAAATTAAGAAAGACATCTAAAAAAGTGATTATATTTTTATTGCAGTTTATGACATTGTGTTAATTATGTAGAGCTCTTATGTAGATTTCATTTTGTAGTCGCCATTCTAACTTGTCTGTAATAAAATTGTGTAAGCTTACTTGCTTCGTATCAACACAACACAGACTAATAAGGGCACACAAATATCGTAGATCGAACAAACAAAGAAAACCCATTTTTGATATGTTGGTAAATTCTTAACATATTTATTTCATATTTTATTTGAATCGTCGTACAGTCTATTTGATTCCTTGAAAATAAAAACAAAATGTTTACAATTCTCTTAAATATAGCACAATCAAATTTGTTTTTTCTTTTTTCAATAAAATATTCAACAGGTGTTTAATTTCATAGATTTGTCTTACGTATTGTATGTAACTACATATATCGACACACATTGTAAAATGACAAAGCAGGAGTACCCAAAAGTTCTTAATGAAAGTGCAAACACCGATACATATTAACTTTATTGTTACGAAAATGGAAAAAAAATTACTTGAATATGTACACTGAAAAAAAATTTAATTTTGTACCAAGTTCTCTGTATTGAAAAAACAACCAAGTAAACATAATTGCTCCAAATATCCTATAAATCTTGAATCTTGATCAGTTGAAAACAATTTTAATGAAGCCTCCAATGTGCACAATAATAATAAGAATAAAAGACTCACCGATTTTGTTCAGTGCTTCTCAAATTACAAATCATACATTCGACAACAAAATCTAGTTTGAAGATAACTGTCGCGTTTGTGTACCAACAAGGAATATGAAAATATTGTTGCATTGACTTTAGTATGCACAAAAAAAAAATATAAGTTGGATTAACTTGCTGTTTTTTATACATTGAACAATTGACAGTAGAATATAAAATTCATTCTCATTAATTGTCGATATAAGCTAAAGATTGATGTTGTAAATTTTCAATGTATAACTTCAAATTGCTCTCCGGAACTTGTACTTATATTTAAGCCCATTTTCATTGCGTGTCGAAGTATAACTAGTTTAGCAAATTCATCAAAAATTTATTTAATTTTTATATAAAAAATTTAACAATTTTACTTTTACCGACATTTATTATTGCCAATATTTTCGTTTCAGGGTACATATGTATGTTTTCTTTTAAATTTATGATTTTTAATCTGTTTTTTGTTTTTCATTTTTCATTTCATAAATGGAACTACAATAAAATTTGGCCAACTTTTTATTACACATACTCGTATATATATATTTGCACATTCACTTGTACGCATTATCAAGTAATGCAATGCAACTGTACTTGTAAATATATTATTTAGGGTTTCATAAGGTGTCATAACACGTCCTATTATCATAAGTTTATACAATAGTATAAAAGCTTTGCCTCTATACAAAAGCGACTTAAGAGAATACAACTTTGTAGCCTATGCTTACTGGTGTTGTAACTCATCAGCAATTTCTCTTTACTAGTTCTACCTCGTCGCTTGAAAATAAACATGTACATATAAAAGCGTCTCATACTAAAAAATTATAAACATTTACTTGATAGAATCATGAGTAAATCCAATGCCTGCCTTTTGCATAAAGCAGCTATTATTTTCGTTTTTTCACTTTCCATTGGAATTTTTAATTTAAGATTCGAGAAAAATCGATACTCCGTTCTGCGGCCATATAAGATGATAATCAGCTGATTAAGTATTGAAATATCACATACAAAATTGACAGCGATATATGTGATGTTCACATGTTTCATAATTTCGTTCAACTTCAAGCTATGACATATGACACTATATGATCTTATGAATCACCTAATTGTATATATTTAATCTAAATGCCATTAATGATTATATTTATTATTATTAATGATTCCTGTTTATTAAAATTTACATAATATATCTGAATGTATTTAATCGATTAAAAAATATTTAAAATAGTGATATTTTTACAATTTTTTGTCATATGAATCATGTGATATGTTCAATAAAAAAAAATCAATAATAAAATAAAACATTACATTAATAAAGACATACTATTAATTACATATCTTTGCATTTATGGGTGTATGTATATTGATTGCCGTTATATTTTCTCACTCATTCTTTGAATTTATGCACTAACATTTTCAATAGGGATCTTATTTTACTTGCTATGACAGAGATGTGTATCATTTTATGTGTATACTTATAAATGATACCTAACTTAAAAGCAAAATAAAATCATATTTCTAATGATAGGATATTGGTTATTTTTTAAATAAATTAAATTATATACATAAATTATCCATTAAAATACCTACACACATCAGAAAATATTAAAGCACAAACAATTATATATAATATTAAACAATTTTCAAATATGTGTATGTGTACCTACTAAGATGTATAAGTAAAATATATAAAAATTAAAAGAGAACAAAATATAATACATTATGACGTTACATTGAGCAGATATGTGTATTACCCATGAGCCACATGCATTCATATATCATGAGAGCATATTGGAGTATAAAAATATTCGAAATAAAAGGAAATAAAGAAAAAAGTATCTCGCTTGATACTTACAAAATGACATACCTACATAAATACATGTGTATACACAATATCAAAATAAATTAACCTATTTTATTTAGACATAAAATAGCTGATATTGAATAAACTTTCTAATATGCATGATTGTATTTAAAAGGATTACTTGTAGCATAAATAAATCGACTTCGAATATTGACCTGCCTTCGATAATGTTTTGATAAGTTTATCTCAACTCATATAATATTAATGAGCAATTTATTTATTAATGCGCTCTGGCGTTGAGCTTGGTGATGCTGTTGACGCATCCATATTATTATCGCAAATGCTATCACATGTTCCATTCAATTCAGCAGCAGTCGCAGCAGATATTGCAGCCGATGGTTTCTCTAGCAGTGCACCTATCGTTTTTAAATTACTTGGTTTTTCTTCATCATGATTAATATTGAGCATAGTTTCATTCATAGGATGATAGTGCGCCTTATGCGATGTACTGGGACGTGAATATTCCAAGTGATCATATTCATCTGGAAATTGTTTAAAAAAATGTAAATGATTTATAAAGAGAATTAAATTTTAATAAAGGAATAAGTCGCATTTTCCACACGAAAATGTTTATTTTTCAAGACACAAGATCGTTGGCAACACTGAAGTAACGAATCGGAATGAGCAATTAACAAAATTGTTGTTTTGGAAACAAATACATTGATATTTTTCGTGTGTAAAAGGTAAGTTTATTTTTAAAAATAAAATAATAATATGAATTTAAATCAAATTTTTTCTCTATATTATGGGTTTATTAGAAGGAAGAAACATGCCCATTTCTAGCTCTATCTCACGAATGGCTTGGACGATGTTCGGGCCTTAAAGGTCTAGTACGGTACCCCACAAAAAAAAACACTTGCAATGATGTCACATCGAAGTACCGAGGTGACTAATTGGCGTCGCCAAGATCGCTGATAACACTGATTACTGAATATAGCGATAAAAACATTGATTGTTTGATGGACTGTGTGGCAAAGTGCGTGACAATCATGGCAATGTTAAGATCGATAATGACGAGTAGATGTTGTTGATTTGAGTTGCACAAACTCGGGAATCATGTGATTATAAAGCTAATCTCACGAAATTATCGTACAAACTGTGGGTGTTTCTGTTCGTCCAAAACTTTTCTTCAATAAATGCACGGTTTGGGCAAAACAACACTCACTTTGGATATAAGATTGACAATTTTCCCAACATCGTTCAAGCGTTAAGTGACTCATTTTATTACATGGAAATATAATACTCACTGAGTCATGATTTTGAGCTTTAAAGAGTGGTCAGTGTCAAAATAACCTATGATGCAAAGAGAAACAACAAGATGGAACTGACAAAGTGTTTAAGTCTGTTCTAGCTCTAATTAATTATACTCACGCCCAATTTTTCCGGAGTAAACGCATTTTATTGTACAACAAATATTTAAAATAATTAGTTTGCGTTCATTTTAATTGTATCAATGCATGGAAGGTCTACAATAAATAGTGAGCATGGTATGAGCACTTTTTGAGAAATCCTATGTGAAATATTAAAGAAATGGCCTCAATATTCCGAAAATTTTTTGGTTTGCCATTTTGATTGTTCGAACTGGCTCACAAGCTTTTACAATACCGTCCGTACCTTATTGCCTTACGACAAATTTCGTCGAAATATCTCGTTTCTTTAAATTATCGTTCGATCTAGTCGACTGGTAGAGAAACAAATCATAATCGACTGATGCGGCGACATTGAGAGAGTTTAAGATGACGCGCATTCAAGTCAAAGTGAAACTGTAGTGAATTTGAATCCGAGTGAAACTAATTTTTTGTGTTCTAGAAATGAATGATCTCATTTCTAGTGGTAGTTTCCTATTTCATCTTTAATGAAACGCATTACTAGTGAAATTAAAAAGGTGATAAAGGGTAATCTAATAATTAAAGTGAATTCATTTCACTTTCACTCTAAAATGAACTTTACTGCCTGCCTTTATCTCTGATTATTCCTTCAACTGGTGACAAATATAAGACCACAGGTGCAGAATATAAAAACATCAAGGAATCGTTCAATAAACCAAAATTAAAGTAATAAGAAATATAACAGGTAAATAAAGAAATGAACAAATAAAAATATACGCACACAAGATATTACAATTCTTGAATCTTGAATTTAATTTCTTACCATCGGGAAAAAGTTTCTTGCTATAAATTTTAACTATTTTTTGTTGTTTTGTTTTATTCATAATCGTGGCGGCATAATGAAAATGTTATGATTAAATAATTGTAATGTGAATTACGATGAAGATATATTATAGCGTATATTGAAAATGATCAAATAACTAACCTGGATCCTTATTATAACCCTCCTTTTGTTTGATTTCATCATAGACATGTTCTTCCTTTAGAGCATCTTCAATTGAATTGTATAAATTTGGATTGGTTAGATCGGCATTTAAATTCTTTGCCATCATATCATGATTGTAGTTAATTGAATAAGTACCAGCTAATGAAAATACGATGACACAAATAATGTTTGAGAAAATAAAAAATATGCGATTAATAAATCGATAATAATTAAATTTTACTGTTACTACATAATTGATTCAATAATCTTACCTCTACTGCTTGCATTTGAATCATCTGCATACAATTCACTACCGTTACGATCTAAATTATTCATTTTAGGTCGAAGATTATTTAATAAACGCGACTCTGATCCTTGTAGCCCATAGACGGGGTTATCGAAATTATGATGATCGGGCCAGCGTTGATTCGGATCACTTACATAGTGAACATGTTGTATTTCGGTTTTTAAATTCGACATACGTCGGCGATAATAAAATACAACGGCCACAACAATGCTAACAAATAGTATTGCCAATACTAAACCCCATGCGAGACCAGCACGACTAGCTGTAATGTTTAGAGAAATCAGAGAGAGTAGAGCATAATCGCAAAAATGTCAAGTTCTCAAACAACTTACATTCAATTTCTGCTTCCTGAATTCGTTGCTCAGCAGTTGCTATGTCACAATTTTCACCGGTGAAGCCTTGTCTACATACACAACCTTTGGCAGCATGACACACAAAATTCTGCGATGCACATGAGCACGAGAGCATACAGTGCTGTCCGTAAAATCCTTCGGGACAAACTTCATCACAACGTGTACCCATCCAACCAGGTTGACATATACACAAACCATCATTCTTACGGCAGCCCTGATGATTTTGACAACGACAACGTTGTGAACAATTCGGCCCATAGAAATCGGTCGGGCAGGAGATGTTGCAATTTGGACCCGTCCAACCGGGCAAACATTGACATTGACCCGAAATGTGATTACATTCACCACCATGTTCACAATTACATTTGAGTGTGCAGCCAGGTCCATAATGTCCCGTAGGACAGGGATGTTCACACGTGAGACCCATATAGCCAGCGCGACATATAATCTCGCCAGTGATGTGATCGCAGCTCTTATTACCTGTACCATAGAGAGAGAGAGAGAGAGAGAGAGAGAATGTAAAATAATTATATTACTGAAATAATAAATAATATGCACATACCATGAACAATTTCAGGACACTTTTCCTTGCAGCTCATGCCATAGAAGCCATGCGGACATGGTTGTGAACAGTCCTCACCCGTCCAACCGGCCGAGCAAATACAGCGTCCACTATCTGGATCACATGACGAATTGTTCATGCATCTGCAAACTTGATCACAATTTTCACCATAATAACCAGTTGGACAATTTGTCTCACAATGAACACCTTTGAGTTAATACAACCAATAATGGAATGTAACATAAAAGGGGAACAAAAATATAAATAAAGACAAACCAAATAGAAAACGATAAATTTTAAATAAAAAGTCACTCAGAGTCTCAGTCTCAAATGAAAGTGATGAATCAATAGGTGTATGTATGCAGGAGAGAATGTGAGAATGGCGTTATAGTGAGAATGATGGTTAAGTAATATTTTTGCATGCAATAATATAATTTGTTCTATGAATTTCGTATGATATTACTTAGTAGCTAGTAGACATCTGCATAGATATATCCAATAGTGGCTTCAAGAGGCTCGTTTATTTTGAGTACTGTTTACTCTCTTTACACTCAAAAAGCAATATGGAAAGTAAGTGGTCAAAGAACTTATTGCACCGGTTTTTTCTATGAGTACAATAAATTTTGGGTGAAACGTACCAAGTACACCAATTACTGCTGTTATCAAATCAAAATGGACTTTATTTATGAACTTTGTTCGATAAAGTTTTCATGTTAATGTACTTTATTTACCTCTTTTTCTTTCATATTTATCTAAGCAATTCTTTTATTATATATTAATACGGAAAAACACGAACCGAATTTACTTAGTGTATTTGCTATACTCATTTTATTTGTCACCAGTTTCGTTATAATTATCTGATCGAGTAAGTGTAAGTGAATGGAATAAGAAACTGGTGTAATGAGAAGAAATCAGTGAATCCATGCAGACCTTTAGTAGCTATGTATGAATAGATGAAAGCAAGTATGGGTTACGAAAATAAGTTTCCAAAGTACCAAGCTCACTAACCCCCCCTTCGCTTGTTTGAAAGTTTCCTTTAAGAGGATTTAGTGTCATAAAAATTATCGTCCTTGGAAAGTCCAAAAAACAGCAAAAATCGAATTTTCTTCATAACTCTTCAATTTATATCTTGATTGCAAAGTATATCGTTGATATACTTCGAAAGATAATTTCGAGTACTGTATATCTTTCTTAGATCTTTTACCCTAGAATGGCGCCTTAACTTATTATGTTCAAATAATTCAATTTCTACCCCATTAAATACAACTTTACTGAAAATTAAACGTTTCATGTAGCAATGTATTTCTTTCGGGGGTAAAAGATCTCTGTCTAAATCCCTTTAGACAAATCATATGGTTGGTTCCTGAAAGGCAGGAACATATAAGTTAAGTTAAATGAATACTTACTTTTATTTACTTACCTGATATATTCAATCTGAGAAAGATATACAGTACACAAAATTACCACACTTTGGAATCGAGTTATAAATCAAGGAGTAATGAAGATAACTTGATTTTTGCTGTTTTCAGGAATCGCCAATGACGAATAACCCTAAAATCCTCTCAAACTAGGGGGGATGTGGGTACTGATCCGGTTTTATGTACACCCAACACCATTTTACCCTACGTGATATTCGAATTGTCATCGTTAACATACCTCCCCAACCCTGCTTGCATATGCACTTCCCATCATTGGCCTCACAGGCGATCGTATTATTGAAATCACATTCACACTGCAGAGCACAGTCGTAGCCAAATGTGCCGAAATCGCATTTTCGCTCACACTTCTTGCCCATCCATCCGGCAGCGCAAGTACAACTACCAGTCTGCGGATTACACGCCCCATTATTTTCGCAATCACATACACTCGTACAATCTTTGCCGAAATGCTTTAAATCGCACGGACGATCGCATTTGATATTTTTCCAGCCATCTGTACAGAAGCATTGTCCCGTCTCTGGCGAACATTTGGCGCCATTCTGACAATCACACTTTTCGGCGCAATCCTGTCCGTACCAACCCTCCTCACAAGTATCCTCACACGTGGTATTGCGATATCCAGGCGCACAAATGCAAGTACCATTTAGTGGCGAACATTTGGCATTGTTTTTACAATCACAGCTAAGTTCGCAATTGGGTCCATACTTGAGAAATGGACATGGTCGATTACACTGTGTACTACTCCAACCTGTTTGACAGGTGCATTTCCCTGTTTCGGGATGACACACTGCCGTGTGTGCCATATCACAATCACATGTCTTATTGCAATTCTCACCATATTTATTTAATGGACAAATACGTGCACTACAGTTGGTGCCCTCCCAACCAGGTGTGCATTTGCACTCACCGGTGGCCTTATCACAGATTGCATCATTCAGACACTCACATTGTTGTGTACAATTCACACCATATTTGTTGTGTGGACACTCATCAAAACAGCGTTCACCAATGTATCCAGCTGGGCACTCACAATCGCCAGTGATGTGATGACATGGTGCACCCTTGAAACACTCACAAGGGGTCTCACAGTTGGGACCAAAAGTTCCAGTTGGGCATTTGTTGGCGCACACTTCCCCAACCCAACCGGGTGGACACATACATTCACCACTTTGGGGATCACATTTACCATCATTCTGACACCGACACTCCTGTTTACACTGAGCGCCATGTTTACCATCAGGACATATCTCCTCACATCTTTTAAATTAATGAAAAAACCAAATAATAGATATAAATAAAAATGCACACGATTTGAAGTATGGAAACAGTTTCACACTTTAAAGTACAATATTTCACAGAAGTAAATATGTGCTGCAAACTTACAATGGTCCCGTAAAACCTGGTGCACATGTACATTCTCCTGATACATGATGACAACTGCCACCATTCTCACAACGGCACTCCTCCATACATTCAGCACCATATTGGCTTGATGGACATGTGTCCGCACATTTCTCACCCATATATCCTTTGGCGCATTCACATACGCCTGTATAAGGCTCACATGTGGCATTATTAAGACAATCACATTTCTTTTCACAATGATGGCCCCAATAACCAGCTGGACAATCTATATGGTGAGTGAATGGTTGAGGTAGAAAATTTAATAAAATCCAACATAAACATTTTGCACAATTTGCTTAGTAATCGTTTCTATTACCGTCACATTGGACAATAAACAAACAAAGTGTTAAAAGACTTGAAGGTTACCAACACCAGTGGGTTAATAGCACTTAATGATACAATGAATATTAGTATAGTGCATTAGCTGTTATTTTAAATGTGAACATAGATTAGCGACAAAAGCACAGAAGTACCCATTATAGCTTGTATTTGTCCTTGTACGTCTATAGTAATTCTATCTGCTTGTGTATTGATATGAAAAAACTGTTTATTGTGTAATGAACAGTAAAAAACATTTGTAATTATAAAAAATATAATGGAAAAAAGGGCGCATTAATAAAATATGATTTTTAAAACAAACAAAACATAAAACCTTTATACTCAAACAATTATAAAAAAAGCTAAAAAATTGTTATAAATAAATATTAATTACATCATTTTGTATTGTATATATGTATTTGCATATGGGCCCGTTCGAGAACTGTGGTAGTTATGGATCAAACACGCTTTGGTTGAGAAACATAAATTCAAATTATCTTTAAATACATTTCGTATTTGTTTCGCAAGATAACTATTAGAATATTATATTTCTCAGTTAAATATTTGTAACGGTCGTACCGAAGGCTTCCTTTCAAAATTATTGCAATAAATTAAATGTGCTCAGAAGGCAAAAACAGAAATTAAATATACACAGCATAGTTTAAAGAACATAGCATTAAGATTGAGTAGAATTAAGAATTTTAGTCGAAGCTTTTTCTGGATCAAGCCCAAATGCGTATTTTTGCGATATTAATATATTGAATTGCTTCCATTATTAGTGCAACACAATACAAAGCATATATAAAAGCATTAAATTTAGTAATTATAAAGAGAAAAACCTACTTATATCACAGGAAGGTCCACCGTAACCATATTCACATTTACATTTCTCTGGTGCAATACATTTTCCATGATGACATTTTTGACTGCATTCCGGAATGCAACCATTACCGCTAGGATTACGTTTGTAACCGTCTGAAAACATACGAAAAGAGAAAAATTATTTCTTTATACTCTGAAAATTATTTTCAAGTCGATAGATTTTTAAATGGAAATTAAATAATTTATACAAGAGATATTACTTCATTTATTTTATTTTTATTCCTGAGTAATAAACCTTCCATAGTAAATGTAACAAAAATGTTCGGAATATATGCGCAATCTTTTGGAGACTAAAACAAACAAAGTAAAACAAAACTACAGTAGCTCAGTGATTGGTGCGTTGGTCTTCTGATCTGTAGGTCGTGGGTTCAATCACCGGCTGAAGTACAACTTTAATATCGAAAAGATTTTTCTGTCGAATGATACCCACTTGTCAAGTGGGCAAGCAATCGGCAATTCTTCCGGCAGTAACAATATACCATGGAAAAGCTTCTAAAAGAATTCTGTGACAAGGCTCAGAAAAAGTGATGTTGCAAGAATTCTGCCGTTCGGAACCGGCTAAAATAAGTAATTCTAATAGCCTAGACAGACGGCAGCCTAATTCCAGATTACCGAGTTAATTCGAATTAACGCGGGTATTAACTGCAGCTAATTCGCATTAACTCTATGAGTTAATTGTCAAAATAAAAGAGGGTTGTTGGAAATTTTCTATTGTGAATTTTTCTCGATCCATTTTACAAAATATTAGGTGTGTTCGCTAACAAAAAACTTTCAACAACTGTTAACAGTTTTCAACATGAAAAGCGTTGGCGAACAAATAAATCCAGCTGTCAATTACGAACTGTGAATGTCAATTTAAAAGTTTCTGATAGTTTTCAGTTCACGTACTTCTTGTAGATTTTCTCATATCGAGAGTGACAGATGACAGAAATTGATAGTGATAGTAATGTAAGTGAGCAGACCTAATAAAACAGCAATCAGCCGTTCAGTTAATCCGCAATACTGCCGTCTGTCAGGTTAATATTTTATTCGGATTAAGTGCGCCGGTAATCCGGATTAACGCTGCAGTCTGTCTAGGCTATAATACTGTCCAAAATTTAACACGCACAGCAGTACTGGAAGAGAAGCTCAGTCAAAGAGCCCTTCGGGGCTTATAAGTGCTACATACATATTTATTATTATTTTTTTTTTTTTGAATAAACAAGTATCAGCTTGAAGTCGTTGTTGCCACAATGGAGCGAATTGATTAAAAAAAATATATTTGATCTCTGCTGGCAGACGATAACCAATTATCGCACGGATCGGTGCAAATTAATTTGTTTATAAATTTTGTTTCGAAAATTAATTTCTTACTATGCCTGATTTTGTTTCAAAGTAATAAAAAACTTTAAAAAATAAGTCCCTAATTCTTTACTGAAGCAATTTAAAAAAAAACTCAATCCTAATGGTGACATATAAACTTCTCCTATCCTCGGACGCATTACAGAAAACGAATGCCAGATGGGAGTTGGAACACTCTTGTGTAACCCGATCAATCTGGCCAGCACTGAACATAAAACGAACAAAAGACCCAGTAGCACTTAACAGAAATACTAGTGGGAATTATTACGGGGCATTGCCTTATAGGCAGGCATGCAAATAGGCTAGGCATCGCTGCAACTGACTACTGCTGGAGTTGCGGCGACGAGGAAGAATCAGAGTCCATAACTCACCTTCTGTGCGAGTGTCTGGCACTGGCTCGCCGCAGAATGACTCATTTGGGCAGTCGCTTTATCCATAATCTCGCTAAGCTGGCTCACTGTCAGTTGGGAAATATATTACACTTAACCCGAAGCTTGGGTTGGTTCCCAAGGATCCGAAAAGTGGTAGTCCACGTGCTCCATCGAAATGGACCTTATTTGACCCAAGTGTGTCGAAAGCGGGCAACCGCCTTAACCTACCTTTCTACCTAAATTCAAATAAAAAATCCGAATATTAAACTTTTCGTAATGATTCGGACATAACGCTTTACGACGGAAGCAACAGAAGTTACAGTATATAGCCTAGCCGGCCAAGAGTTGGACAATGTGCAGTTTGTCTTAGTGTTTTCACACCAACGATAACGATGTGTAAACACGATGTTATGCTCTCGCTTCTCAGTTACTGTGTAACTTTTGACGTAGCAAGACTGTTGCGGATGTTCACGTATTCCCCTTGACACACACACTAATGCAAATGTTTTAGTATTTGTGTGGCCGCCATTGGTATATAGTATCAAAAATGATATTCCAGGGAGGTAGGGTAAAAAAAATAATAATAAAAATTGTATAACTGTTTAATTGTGTTTTCTCTTTATACAATACAAATTAAAATGTATAAATCTCTCAAAAAAAGTACTTTGAAAACAACTTATTTTCAACTTTATCTTGTCTTCATTTTGTTTCATTTCATTGACTATCGCACTGTGGTTCCATTGTGGCAAGTCGACGAAAGTAGCACTGAATTCCTATTTAACACATTTCAGTCAAAAGTATTGTTTATTTCCGCGCACAACATCATACAAATTAATTAATAATGACTTTGTCCAAGCTTTATTCTATATATTTTGCACAGGTTTAACTTACCACAACAATCGCGTACAATACGTGTTTTCAATAGTGTTTGTGTTTTATTAACAATTCTATGCTTCATACGATATTGCGAACATCGTGGTGGCATACTAACACACCAAACAGTAGTACGCTCTTGGAAATTTTGCAATTCGGTGGTGGTCACTTCCACTGGATAGCTGGATAGAATAGAATATTAAATTATAATTATTTACAATAATAAAATAAAACTTTGATCTACTTACGTTTCATGCGTTTTACACACATTTGGTCCATCCAATTCATTATCGAGTATAATTTCAGAATTGACCAAGGCGATAAATGCAAATGCAACCACTACTAGGCAGTATAATTTTGTATGCTGAATATTATGTTTATACATTTTGACATTAACTGTTGTTATTATTATTTATTTCATATATTATTTTGATCGTTTTTTTTTTCTGCAGACAATAATTACTGCAGACTCTCTGCTCCTACTATGATGCCAATACTACTCTTGATTGCAATTTTGCAATTGTTGCATATCCAATTAAATTATACGACATATGTAGAATACTCTCTGATTATACGATTCTATAATATTATTGCAATTGATATCGTGCGTAGTGCTCCAATACTGATGACTCAAATGGGATATAATATTACTATAGCTGCAAACATATGCTTTTTATGTGATCATCATGTTGACGTGCTTGCTTATCATCCTATAGCAACAAAATGCACTGAAATTAAAGTGAAGGAAATGTAATAATAATAATAAAATCAAATTGAAGAAAATAGAATAATTTAATAAATGCACAACGCAGCATACCACCCAAATGGAGAGAGATAACACGCAAAAGTAACTTGGGAGTTTTAACTTCAAATACAAGATACAAACATACATAAATCAAAAACTTCCATCAAAATCTGACAATTTGAAATTTTATAAAAACATTAAAATTTAAATTGTTAAAATTGCCATTTTAATTAGAAAACAATGGTCGCCTATACAGATGGACTTAACTTTGTAACATTGCTAGCACAACAAACTCCACCCATAACCAGTCGTACACGTTTAAGCGGTAGCAGTACATGTAGAATAAGGTAAATCAAATCTTTATACATTTTTTTTCTTTCGTTCAATTATTGCATTTGAATATTCTCTGATCTTAGCAATAAAAGCGAAAAGCGAGCAGAATATCCAACTTTTCAAAGAAGTCCATCGTCAACTTCACATAGAAATGAATTCGCTAACTACAATGGCAATTATGAGGGTGATTCCAGCATGTTTGATCGGCCGAGAAAAGTTTACCCCCCGCACCAACACCACTACAACTATGGCAGCACAAATATTATTAACCATCACAATTGTAATCACAATCAAAACGTTAACGATCATATGGACTTAATCGAAACAGATTCCGATTCAGAGTTTAGAACAGATTGGCTAAAATATCACAGAGCAACTGCAGCAGCAACAGTACCAATAACTGGAAATCAACTGTGGCATCGACTATGGATTTACTATATTGAGCGACTGCTGACACCACAACGTATTACTCAAATTGTAGCATTCACTGAGGAATTGCAAGCCAACTACTACTATCAACGACTCAGTGAGATGCTACGATTTTTGGGAGCACTACTTATATGGTTGATGGGTCTCGCTTTATGTGGTCTGGTGCATTTGTGTAATTGGTCCTATGGTTTCTGGAAGAGTCGTACTGTAATACGTAATACAGCACGCCGTCTACTCTGGTGCATGACATTGGCCAAATGTGGTGACACCTCACTATTTGCATTGATTCTCCTTACGACGCCACTTGTGTTTATTATTGCATTCTTTGGTTTCATCATATCGGTATATTGTTTGTTCAAGGAGTGGCTCGGTCGTTCTAGCTATTTTATACGCAATCGTGTATTTTAGGTTGCTCCTTGCTCCTACGCTCTTCACTGTATTTAGTAAATTTTTTTTTTTTAATTTTCTTTTACAACGTCATCGTCGGTATTATAATGTAAAATGTTATTGAAAGAATACAAATCTATACTCGTATATTGATGTAGTATTGGTATAATTTACGAATGTACCTACACATTGTACCAGTTATTGTAAATAATATGATATATTTTTTCATGTGTAAATTTATTATTAATATATATACATAATTTCATTATTTACATACACATAAACATATGTATTACTTATGTTTAGTAATGCGTTTTTAAATTGTTTTCAACAAAAGCATTTCCGTTTTCCATCAGCATGTTATGTAGCTACAAGTGTGTATGCGTAGCATATGGTTCCCGTACTCGTGAGATACTTGCGCATTCAATTAGCTAGCCACAGTGTTTCAAGTAACAACTACAATTTTTGTATCATATACTAAATAAAAAATAATACGAAATGGTACCCCTAAATAACACGTAGACTATATATCAACATATGCATGTACTACACATGAAAATCACCACAGCGCTGCTTCTTATTAATACAAAAAATAATTCAATTTCTGAGTACGGTATGAATTCAAAATTAATTTACATTACTTCATTTATTGTAGACCTATTTTTCTAGTCGATCTAAAAATCAATTTAGTAGTTTTAAATATTTAATCTAATACAAATAAAGTCAACCTTCGACTACTGTAATAGAGCTAAATGTGCGTAATTATAAAAATGAATCGGTATTACATTCAGATAAAACAATTTTATAAAAACAAATAAAATGTATGATAATATTTTTACACTTCCTTTAGAATAGTTAAAAACAAAATATAATATCAAGTCGAGCTTTCTTAGAAATGTCAATTTAAAAAAAAGTAATAATGTAAATAAATATAAACAACAAAATAAATAAACTCTCCCGCATATTTACAATCTTATATATTTTTTCGTATTTATGTTTCAAAGGAAAATTTCAAAAACAAAGAACTAAAAATGAAAATTATTTGATTAATCAATCAAATTTCTGATTAATTGAATAATGCATATTTTGATCAATCATAATTTTGTTTATTAGGGCGAGTCAATTATAAAATTAAATTATAGTGCAATTAGTTATATGGAAATAAGCATTTTCTTGTGAATTACAGTAGCTGTAGAATTGTTGTCTATGAATTTAATAAAATATTTGAAAATAAAAATTTGCAACAATTTATGCATTAAATTCCATAATTATGATTTTTTTATGATAAAAAATCCATTTATAGTTTTCACTATGATAAAAAAAAAATAATAATAGCAATATTGTATAAAATAAAATCAAGCTCTCAATGCTCTCAATGCAATCTTTCATTAATGGGTGTACAATTGAACTAATCCATATACAAAAAAATGGAAAAAGATTTAAATATCTAATCGTTAATTGAAAGCTTATCTTGAGAATATATCAACACCAAGCAAATTATTATTTATATCCGCGAAGAACAGCTAAAATGATATCTTTATCATAACTTTGTACATTAATGGCCGATTAGCAAATATTGTATATCGTTAAAAATTTAATGTTGAACAGTATATTTGCTGCTCAGACATCTCTGACCTCTCTTGTCAAATTTACAAGTGCACTTGTATAATAATAACTTGTAGTAATACAAAAATATACCCCTTTGACTTAAAATGTTTATCCATAGCATTAAAGCCCGCAAATTTTTTTTTACTTTTCCTTTTGAAGAATTTTATTAAACTCATAAACAAAAATTTTGTAGTACACAGTGATTTTAAACAAGATTCAAGATTGTATTCTAGAACAAAATAAAGGATATTCCGAATCAAAACTAAAATCAACCATAGAGCCCCTTGTTGAGAAATTTGAATTTTTCTTAAAAGTTGTGTTATATATCTTAGATATTCTTCGTCTTATGTGGCCATAGCAACCGATGATCGATTTAGGCCGAACATATAATGCGGCGCCAGTCTTCTCTGTTCTTCGCTTGCTGGCGCCAATTGGATATTCCAAGCGCCGCCAGGTTACGCAACACTTGGTCCTTCCAACGGAGGCTTGGTCTTCCTCTTCCGAATTAAATACCCTCTCCGCTGGAGCGTCTTCTTCCATTCGCTCGACATGACCCAGTCAGCGCAACCGCTGGAATTTGATTCGCCTGACTATGTCAATGTCAGGTTTCAGCTCATACACCTCATCGTTGTACCTTATTCGATACTCGCTGCGCAGAACTTTTTTTCTCTCGAAAACTCAAGCATTCTCTCATCCATGGTGGAAATTGTCCAGGCTTCTGCGCCATATGTTAGGACAGGAAATATGAGGGACTTGTAGAGTGTGATTTTCGATCTTCAAGAGAGGGCTCGACTACTCAATTGCCCAAAGTAAAACCTCCAGGCTGACGTCATTACAGTTATTGATGCTGGTTCCAAGATAGACGAAGTCCTTCACCACCTCGAAAGTGTAATTGTCAACAGTGACGTATTGTTCAGGACGCCGGGACTCTTTGTTTGTAGACACTAGGTACGAGGGCAAGACGAAGGTCTTGCCCTCGTTCACCGTAAGACCCATTCGACGTGATTCTCGTTCTAATTCAGAGAATCAGATACATTAATCAATAATGTATTGCTTGGCGTATAAGTTGAAGAAAATATTGCGATAAATTAAATATAAATATAAATGTTATTACACACTGTAACAGTTAAGCCAGTATGCAATCATTACTTATGTAATTTAATATAAACAATTTGGATTTTTTTTGCGACTTTTTCTTGCTGATTCTATGTGAGCATTTAAATAAACAATCTTTTTATTTATGTTTACGGGGGTGTTCCCGGGTAGAAGTTTGAAAAAATCGATTTTTTTGGCGTTTTATTGTATCTTATACTATATACTATCACCCCCAAAGTCGTTTTTCAATCCGCAAACTCAGTACCCACTTTTTTGCATGTTAATTGAAGTAATCTCAGCTCGCCGAAAACTGACTTTCTGAGCGCGACTGCGTGGTGTCGAAACTTTAAACGCGTTTTTCTCGAAACCACATTTTTTGTACTGGCCGATAACTTTTCTCAGCAACTATGAGAGGTATCGACTTGAAATTTTGCAAAAATGTTCTAGATAGTTTTCATTGGATGCTAAACCAAAGTTTTCATCAAAAAATTATCGTTAAATATATTTTCAAGCACTTTAATATGGCTCTTCATATGGCCGCCATTTTGTTTCTAATCAACATATTGACTAAAACTGTGGTTTAGCATCCGCGGAATTTATTGCAGATTAATAATTGCATACCCATTTCTATTTCAGATTACTGGTTCCCGAAATTTCTTATCGGCCAGCAGTGAAAATCAGCGTGACAAGGTCACATTGACCACTGAAAATTTGTACTTAGAAAATAAAATTTTTTGACACAAATATGAGTTTCTGTTCTCCAAATAATAAGGAACAAAAAGCAAAAAACCAGAATATTGCATATGCCTTGTAGCTCCAAAATAATTTTTTGAAAAACAGCCTAAAATCGGCATTCTAGACGGGATCACCCCCTTAAGTAAATATTGCATGATATCAACAATTTTCTTAATATTTCTTTTACATTATTTACTGTAGTCGGAAAGAGAATTTATATATCAATTGCGTCGCTTTTTTCACACTTATGGCATTAACTTGTAAAATGAATCACAATTGCGTCATTACCAAATTTGTTTGAGCACAAATTATGTGGGTATCTTAATATTCTTAATAAATGCAAGTAAATATATTATATATGAGGGTGACAACATGGATAATGCAAATATTCGATAGCAATAATTTCTAAAACTATAATTGCATGCATTCATATTTCAATTTCACACACTTATAGGCAGTCCCCAGTACATAACAATACAAGTAATATAATAAAATGCTCACAAAACTTTTCAAATACACAAAATGTGTATCGTAGGCAATTACAAGACAATATTTTCTAGTACAACGCTAAAAGAATGTAGTGCAATATCGAGTCTAAGTATCTACATTCAAAGGCTACAAAATATCACTTATGAATTACTTCATATGTATATAGTATTACATATGCATATGTATATGTGTACATAATGTATGAATGAAGAAGCTCTTAAGCGGAAGTACTGAAGTAATATGGAATTGGTGTTTGTTGATACCATATATATTATATGTACACTCATATACATATATTTGATGCCAGCTTAAATTTCGTAAATAAGTATTAAATTATAAATATGTACATAAGGTTCTCACATGCAAGGGATATAGGTTAAAATAATTAAATTTAAACTGATTATCTATGTGATGACTCATTTCTCAATTTATTTTTCTCAATTTAATATAAAATAAATACTTATACACTACACTGCAAAAGTTTGGAAACACTTTAAAAAAATCATATTTTGCGTATTTTTCCATATATTTATTGGTCTACGAACACTTTATTTATATTGTTTTGGTAGAATAATATTTTAGAAATGATTTTCAATGCACTTCAATTATTGTTGTTGAATCGACTCACAAACGAACAACGCTTGCAGATTATTAAGTTTTATTATCAAAATTCATGCTCGGTTATGAAAGTGCATCCTGCACATCTTCCACTTTATGATCAGTTTGGGCGACCTTCTGAGACGGCTATTCGGAATCTTGTGACTAAATTTCGCATCAAATTTACATTATTGGACATTGAACCACTAACACGCATACGTAGAGTGCGGACAGAGGAAACTATCGCAACTGTATCCACCAGTGTTGTTGAAGACCGTGAATTATCGATTCGGCGCCGTTCGCAGTATTTGGGTTTGGGTTTAAAACCTTTTAAAATACAGCTGGTGCAAGAATTGAGGCCACACGACTTACCACAATGGCTAACTTTTTGTGAATGTGCGCTGGAAAAGTTGGATGAAGATCCATTTTTTTATCGGAAAATTGTGTTCAGCGACGAAGCTCATTTCTGGCGGAATGGATACGAGAAAAATCAAAATTTCCGTATTTGGTGTGAAGAGCAGCCAGAAGCATTGCAAGAACTGTCAATGCATGCCGAAAAATGCACTGTTTGACGTGGATTATAGGTCGGTGGCATCATTGGACCGTACTTTTTCAAAGACGACTGCTTACCAAAAGTGCTCGAAAATTTGTTGAATAACAGAAATAAAGAGGAACTGCGCCGTTTGAACCATGATAGCTGAAATGACATTGCTGAAATGACACGTCATGATATTCCCCAGATTTGTCGCTTTGTGATTTCTGATTATTTCCAAACACTAACAAAAATTTGAAAGGAAAAGTCTTTGGTAGCAATGCAAAGATACGGGGGCGGTTCCAGAGCTACCCGACCTAACAAATAAAACCCAACAAATTTGGGAAAATACTTTTTTATTTCTCAACATAATCTCCTTATAGCTCTATACACTTTAAACAAAATAAAAAAATAAATATGCGGCACTTATAGCCCCGAAGGGCTCATTGGCCGAGCTTCTCTTCCATTACTGTTGTGCGTCTTAAATTTTGGACAATATTAGAAGGGACTTACTTATTTTAGCCGGTTCCGAACGGCAGAACTCTTGCGACATCACTTTTTCTGAGCTTTGTCACAGAGTTCTTTTAGAAGCTTTTTCATGGCAAGTTGTTACTGTCGGAAGAATTGCCACCTCTTCATTGTTTGCAAATCTTCTACCACCAAGCCATTTTTTCAAATTTAGAAATAGACAATAATCCGAAGGAGCTAAATCTGGCGAATAAGGTGCGTGCTGAATCAATTGAGCTTTAACTCATTGATTTTGGCTATCGCAATAGCGGATGTATGAACTGGTGCATTGTCTTGATGAAACAACACTTTCTTTTTCGCCAAATGCGGCCTTTTTTCTTTAAATTCATCACTTAAACGCTGCAAAAAATTAGCATATTACTCGCCGTTGATTGTTTTTCCTTTTTGCATCCCAAAAAACAGACGATCATCCAACACCATTTTGTGGATTTTCTTAACCGTTTCTGGCGTGGCCACCTCAATTGGTCGACCACTACGGTGTTCGTCTTGGCTGCTCGTACGACCTCCTTTAAACTCTGCCACCGAATGTTTTGTGGTCGTAAACAAAGGAGCAGACTACTCCAGAGTAGAATCTAGCTCGGCTTTAATATTCGTTGGACTGAGACCTTTCAAGTGAAGGTATTGAACTAAAAACGGTGACCAATTTTTTCCATGTTTACAAATTCACTGAGATCGTTAAATTTCGATGGCTCTAAAAAAAATACTAAACAACGTAGCGCCTTGAAACTTAAAACATATGTTTTATAAGGTTGCCACTTTTTACCAAATTTTATTTATTTTTTTTCAAACTACTGCCCATCTATATAGTCGGATAGTTCTGGGACCGCCCTCGTATTTTTACTCGCCTCGTCCATATGCAAGCTTTAAAAAATCACTCTTTTCGCTGATATTGAAAAATTACTAATAATAATAATAAGTTAATCATATCATTCACATATTCATTGATAAGGAATGTTTTCTTGTTCCCCAGTTGCGAGATAATTAAACAATATGATTCTATATAATAACACATGTCTATATGTACATATGTAGGTACTTATATAATATTATATAAATATATATATGTATATGTAGATACATATATAATATTTGTTTTCATGTTTTGCAATTTCTGCGAAATCCGTAAACAATCGATATCAATTCACTGACAAATAATACACCTGAAATTGTTAAAAAATATTATAAATGAAACATGCAATAATTTATGTATACCTCTCGTGCATGTTTCATATACTGAATCAACTAATATTTACATAGTTACATATGTGTGTATTTAAAATTCAAAATATACCTAGTCAAGTCATAAATATTGGTACACAGAAAAATCGACGCCAAATATAAACGAATTAATATTTTTCAAAACTTTTTCTTTCTTTTTATTGGGTTATTCAATGACTACAAATCTTAGAGCAACTTATTCGAAATGACTTCCATTTGCCTTCCAACACGACTTGAAACGATCTGGCCACTCACCGATCGCGAGACGCACTTCATGCATGGGGAAATTGTCCACTGCATGGACAAGGGCTCGCTTCAACGACTCAATAATATTTGGGTGTCGAGTAGAGCAAGCCATGCCCCCTAATACGGACCACTATTTGTAATCGAACGGGTTGAGGTCTGGACTACCAGCTGGCCAATCATCCGTTGATATGAAGTCCGGAATGTTGTCTTCTAGCCACAGTTTAGTCGTTTTTGCCTGGTAAGCTGGAACAGAGGCCTCTTTGGATCCTCAGGATGAGTTGGGATGCTTCTTTCAATGACCGAGCATACACACGATTGTTCTGTTTATTGATTCTTCTACCGTGAAAATTTTCTTTTCAGTAAATATAATTTAACTGTGAGCGATGCGTAACGCTTTCAATTTTCGCTCCAATGCGGCCGTGAGCAGGTGTCCAGTGTGTCACTTGTACGCGCTGAGTCCCAAATCTTCATGGACATGGATTTTTGCAAAATTTGCATTTCTGTTTTCGCAGCGGTTTTTGGTCGATTCGCTTCTTCGTCCGCGGACGGCCGGATCTTTGCGGGTCTCGTACTCCTCCAGTATCCTCAAACAACTTCACAGCACGATACACAACATTGCGAGTGATTCCAAGCGATCGCAACGTCCGAAAGATATCACTTTTTTCCATGTTGCATTTTAGTAGGCCAACTACAAAACGATTTTCGATGTCGCCCCCTTCCGTAATTGTAAACAATTGATGCCGAAAACTTTTAAGTGGCAATGAAGCATAAATGGCAACTGTCAAATCGCAATCAAAATGAAATGTATGCGCGCAATATTGCTTTCGTAATGAATACTTTTAGTTCTATACCAATATTTATTACTTGACTAGGTATAATTATCTTGCTGTTAAAGTAGGTAAAAAAAAAGACATTTATTTTGCTATAAAATATGTATAGCCTTCCAACCGACAGAGATTCCTAAAGACAGGGTAAAAATAAATCCAGTAGAATACATTTTTCAGTTTAAAAAGTTTTAATTTTAATACCCTATACGTAGATCACGATTCGATAGCTAAAGAACAGCACTATCATTATAGCGATCCAAATTTGCACAAGTTGGATGAAACAATTGTTTCTGCTAAAAATGAACTTTGTTTCAGTGCTGAGATCATAAAAAAAGGTATACGGTGAGAAAATTTTTGGCCGATCCCCGTTATCCCAAGAACCACGTATATAGTACACTTGAATACTTGGTACTTGGAATGACTCGAAAATAATTGGAAATTTCACTCAATTTCAATTCAGAAATTTCCGTTCTGCCGTCAATGAAATATTCAGACGATTTTTTTCTAATGATTTGAACTATAGAATATTTATGAAATTACATGTACAAACAATTCACCGAAAAATACAATGAATATGAGTTTTTATAACAGTGAATTATTTCGACGGATACTTTACTGGGGCTATATTTTCTCGGAAAAAAATATGGAGAAATTTTAAACCACATATTCCAAATATTAGTCTTCACAATGTGAACTGTGAAAAAACCTTGGAAGCTCTTGTCTTCATTCCAAATGTACTATCCCCCTATATGCATTACTGTTAAAAATCATGGGATTCGAATTTCGAATTAAAGTTGCCTATTTTTTTTTAATAAGCGTTAGCAGACAAGTCCACCTAAAGGCGAGGTGAGAATTTATTTTGTACTTCATATTCGTTTTTTTTTTTCAACAAAATTAACTGAAATCAAAATTTATCATATAGTATATGATAGTATATGATTTTCCAATCGGTAATTTTAAAAATACAACCCTGCCATTTGACAACTCTGAAATAGAAATGTTCGCGATTCTTTAGAATTTGGCAACTCACTACTTTTTGCTATTATGGTTGGCGAAAGGATTGATTCGCCTAAGCATCAGTACTGCCAAATCAACATAACGAAAAATAACAAAATAATAACGAATTTCGTGTTAAAACCTAGTAGTTTTAAACATATTAGCTGTATATCCACGGAGTGGAGGAGTGCAACGATTATTTGTACTATAGTCAGTGTCGTGTGAGAAATATCCCCCAAATATGTACCCAGATTCTCATATTAATGGACAATGGACAGCAATGGGAACCCACTTATGCTGCCGATCCAATAGTGGCACGTTGGAAGAGACAAATAAAATGTGACCAATACCACATTTACATTTACATAAATTTATACTTTCTACAGATAGTAAAACTATGATTTAAGAATTCTTTAAAAATGGTACAGAAATGTACAAAGGATATGTTGATGATTTTCGAAATACAGATATTGCATGGATGGAAACAGTGGATTAAAATGTTCATGATTATACTGACGATGATTTAGGCGAGCTGACACTCGCAGTTGCTATGAATGAAAAATGGGTAGAAAAAAATAGTACATTGCAATTGAATGCAAATCATATTGTATTCACAAAACAATTTTTTTGTAAAATTTTTAATTATTAATTATTGAATTTTTTATTAATACATATTATTGATATCATTTAATTCACAAAAATAAGTTCCATACAAGTACAAGCTTCTATCAGTACTTCCGAGCTGAAGAGGCCAATTAGGGAGAGCTGGGAAAAAATTGTTGATAAATCTTCCAAAAACCTATTGAAAGTATTCAAAGTTTCGATTTAAATAATTTTGTAACTTTTTTTTTTGTTTTATGGTAAAGTATATATTGAATCGATTCATAGAAATAGAAATATTTATCTGCTTTTTTAGTGCTTGTAAATTCACATTCGGCTAAGCGTAATGCGCGCACTGTGTGTATATGAAGCTCTATTGTGGTTTTACCAAGCATTATATTAGTTAAATATAGGTATATTTGTATGACATTATTTCAAATGAAACTAGTTATTTCATGTTCTATTAACTGATTTCAAAAAGGTATACACCTACGTATGTTACGTACGTCTACTGATAGTTAACATTCCTACTGCAGTAATTATATGATATATTATATTATAGTTAACCATTGAGTATCTAATCCTATGGAATTTATGGTCAAGGTCAATAGTAAAAATTGCATTGCATGTCACATTTGCTTTAACATTTTTACATGATAGTTAGTAATCAACGAAATTTTTTATTATTCTAAGAAAACATGTTCCAAAAGAAAATAATTGCCGTAATTACCTAATTACATCGATTTTTTTAATGGGTCTAAAGATATAAGGCCGTAGCTCAGTGGTTAGTGTGTTCGCCTTCTGATCTGTAGGTCGTGGTTCAATCCCCGGTTGATGCATAACAAATTTAATATCGATAAGATTTTTCTTTCGAACGGTACCCACCTGTCGGCAAGCAATTGGCAATTCTTCCGACAGTAACAACTTGCCATGAAAAAGCTTCTTAAAGAACTCTGTGACAAAGCTCAGAAAAAGAGATGTCACAAATGTTCTGCCGTTCGGAACCGGCTAAAATAAGTAGGTCCCTTCTAATATTGTCCAAAATTTAAGACGCACAACAGTAATGGAAGAGAAGCACGGCCAATGAGCCCTTTGGGTCTTTATGTGCCACATATTTATTTTTTATTTTATAAAGATATGAGGCGATAGATTGACATATATTTTAATTTTACGTGCTCCCTAATTTTAAATATAATTTCAAAATATATGAGCTTTATCAAAAACTGTGACATAATATTGAAATTACGATCCACAAACAAACGAAAATCCTTACCTAATTGAATTGTAATTTAATATTTTTACTTTTTTATAATTAAAATTGTTAATATTGCAAAATATACATAAATTTATATTTATTGTATTTATATTAATGTGATATATGCTGGCATTAAATTTCATTTGTGTCAATCAAAAATAAAAAATGTGTAGCATTTATACGTATTGTAGGAGGGATTATTATTAAAAGTCTGCATGGGTTCACTCATTTCTTCTCTTTACACTAGTAACCCGTTTCACTGTATGTATTGTAACTTAATCACACTATAAACACAATGTGTTTAATTAACAACGTAAGGCAATCAGAGAAAGGAATTTTGTTGCTCTCATTTTGAAATAAGTGTATAAAATACAATCAAAAGACAGATTTGTGAAATCTATCAAAGTGAAAAATTCGAAAATATTTTAACCCGCTGGTTGTGGGTCAACAACTCTCACATGCATTTGTTTATTCGTTCTTTTTGATTATTCCTAATTTTATTTTAATTGCTTCAACTTATAAATATTTTTTGAATTGACACAACAATTAAAATATTCCAAAAATTTGTTAAAGCCCTTTTTTTCTTTAAAAAATTTAAAAAAAAAAACCTTTTGACACTGCCTGAACCGATTTCGACATTCCTCTTTCATTGATATTTTGACACACAGTGATTTTGGCGCTACCAAAACATGCTTTGTTTCACATATCCTCTGAATGACACGATAACAAATTTTACGATTGCCTTGGTAGTAAACATAGACTGCGGCTGCAACATTGCAACAACTGTCAACACTTAGATAGCATAGCTGCTTATGTAGACGCACGAATTGACTGCAACACTGCGATATTGCAACAGATATGATATGTAAGAAATCACCAACACTGAGATAATTCGATTTTGGTTGTTTTGTTTTTTTTTTTCGCTCGAAGTACTAAGAATAGTTTATTTGTGAAACGTTTAATGAAAGTTATTGTGTTTTATTTTCGAAAAATATATATTATGTTGTCGTCCACGTGTCCAGTTCGTTCTGGTTGCAATCATCATCTTATAGCCTAGACAGACGACAGCCTAATTCCGGATTACCGAGTTAATTCGAATTAACTCGGGCATTAACTGTAGCTAATCCGCATCAACTCTATGAGTTAATTCTCAAAATAAAAGAGGATTAGAGCAATTTGCGATGGCATCACTGCTGAAAATTGTCTATTGTGAATTTTTCTCGATCCATTTTACAAAATATTAGGTGTGTTCGCTAACAAAAAACTTTCAACAATTGTTAACAGTTTTCAACATGAAAAGCGTTGGCGAACAAATAAATCCAGCTGTCAATTACGAACAGTGAATGTCAATTTACAAGTTTCTGATAGTTTTCAGTTCACGTACTTCTTGTAGATTTTCTCATATCGAGAGTGACAGATGACAGAAATTGATAGTGATAGTAATGTAAGTGAGCAGACCTAATAAAACAGCAATCAGCCGTTTAGTTAATCCGCAATACTGCCGTCTGTCAGGTTATTATTGTATTCGGATTAAGTGCGCCGGTAATCCGGAAATAGGCTGCCCTCTGTCTAGGCTATTAACTATTCTTGCAGACGCCATCTTTCCGTCGTGTTGCAATGTTGCAGCCGCAGTGAATCTGTTTACAACTTTACTTTGTTAATTATACTATGAGTGTACACCACAAACAGTACAGAGAATAAAAGTAATGAGTAATATTATCACTTGGTTGCTATCTCTGCAATATTCATCCATATCCAATTCCTTATTTCAACTCATACACTTATGCTGCAACTAGCCACCGACGTAGCGTACGTACGTACCGCCCGTACGTAAGAATATACAAAATTGCATTGATTTTCTCCGCTCCGAGCAACGTCTACGTCACCGGCATACGGTGGTGAGTTTTCGTTTACACGACATTCCCATAAGATAGGTCGTGTCAGCTGACACGTTCTACGTTTTTACGTCGGTGGCTAGTTGCAGCATTATGCTGCAACTAGCCACCGACGTAGCGTACGTACGTACCGTTCGTACGTAAGAGCAAAAATTTGTCAAAAGTTATGCCCGTAGCAGCGACGGAGAAATCGACTGTTCTTTCTTATATACATACATAACAATGTTGCCATGTAACACTGTGCGTGCATGCTTTTAATCACACTTACCATTTTCATGATCAAATTTCATAATATATATGTTATAAACTAAAAAAAAAATTAATATACGTGAAGTATATTTTAATAAATTACTAAACACGATGATAGTTTTGATTAATTAAAAAAAAAACTAATCTTATTTAGTTAAGTTTTTATTCATTTATAAAAGTCTAAGCTGGTAACCCTGTACACATATAGAGCGATCAGCTGACACGTTTTTACGTAAAAAATCAAATTGCTGTTGATTCTCTCCGCTACGAGCAACGTCTACGTCACCGTCCTACGTTGGTGAGTTTTCGTTAACACGACATTCCCATAAGATAGGTCGTGTCAGCTGACACGTTCTACGTTTTTACGTCGGTGGCTAGTTGCAGCATTATGCTGCAACTAGCCACCGACGTAGCGTACGTACGTACCGTTCGTACGTAAGAGCAAAAATTTGTCAAAAGTTATGCCCGTAGCAGCGACGGAGAAATCGACTGTTCTTTCTTATATACATACATAACAATGTTGCCATGTAACACTGTGCGTGCATGCTTTTAATCACACTTACCATTTTCATGATCAAATTTCATAATATATATGTTATAAACTAAAAAAAAAATTAATATACGTGAAGTATATTTTAATAAATTACTAAACACGATGATAGTTTTGATTAATTAAAAAAAAAAACTAATCTTATTTAGTTAAGTTTTTATTCATTTATAAAAGTCTAAGCTGGTAACCCTGTACACATATAGAGCGATCAGCTGACACGTTTTTACGTAAAAAATCAAATTGCTGTTGATTCTCTCCGCTACGAGCAACGTCTACGTCACCGTCCTACGTTGGTGAGTTTTCGTTAACACGACATTCCCATAAGATAGGTCGTGTCAGCTGACACGTTCTACGTTTTTACGTCGGTGGCTAGTTGCAGCATTACTCGATCAGATATGTGTAGCGAAACTGATGACTAATGAAACGAGTATAGCAAGTACACTAAGTAAATCCAGTTCGTGTTTTTGTATATCAATTTATCATAAAAGAATTACTTAAATAAATATGGAAGGAAAAAGAGGTAAATGCAGTACATTAACATGAACACTTTATCAAATAAAGTCTGTAAAAATGCAAATATAAGTGCGTTTGATTTGATACGATAACAGCAGTATTTGGCGTGCTTGGTATGTTGAACCTAATACTTACTGTACTTATTGTATTGTATTGTACTCAATATTTGTTTCCTATTCTCAACTTGTGCCTATTTGCTTTCGCACAGCAAAACCGGTGCAAGAACTTCCTCCATATCCATATTAAAGAGTTGCGAGAATGTATTTGATTTTCGCATGATTCTGTTTACTCTTAAAGCATGTACAATATTTGCAAAGCATATTGAAATACGATGAGAATGATTGAGAGTAAAATATTAGGCAAATAGAACACTCCATTCATTTCTTCTACAAGAAATATTCCATATATTCGTTTTTTCTCTTCAAATAAACGAATATTTGAGAGTACTACGAGTTACTACGTATGTTGTACGTTGTTGTTGTTGTTGCTTTTCGTGACTGGCACTGATGATTTTTATTACTGCATCTCGCCTCGTCATGTCTTTTCTATTGTATTTTTTGCTTATATGATCATGTATGTATTGTAATGTGACATAGAAAAGCGAAACGAATGTTTGGAGTATTCTCAAATACTAATATCAATGGAGTGTTTTGAAAATGCAAAGAAATGTATTCCTGCAGCACTCTAATCCATATTGCTTTTTGAGTGTGTTGAAGCCACTTTTGGATATATCCATGCAGATATCTAGTTGCTACAGTGTTGATAATACACAATAATAATATGACGCTACTGTATCTGACAGACTAGAGTTTATCAATTCAAGTCAAATCAATTACTCACTTTGATGATAATTTACATGTTTAAGAAAATAAATTAATTGCAAACTCCAAGTAACACTTTTGCAGTTATCAGTAAAATTCAATGCAGGCAACCACATAGGCCATTAAAACATAGTATATTTTATCAATATATATAGATTAGTCAAGTTGAAATTTTTTTTGTGAGAATCGGATTATAATATAACGAAAATTTCAGAGATATTTATTAAAATTGAAACAATTCATAATTTTTCCTTAACGCCGTACGAACAAGGTTGATGTAAAGTATAACATATATGTAATTCATTACAAGTCGCTACATTCAATTACATTAACATATTTTATTGAATGATAATTTAATAAATTAATACATGTATGTAAGTGAAATGAAGTGTATAATAATTCGCGTAAATCAAATTAAAAAAATTGAAAATAAAGTAGTAATCACTCACGGAACAAAAAATAATAATTTAAGTATGTATGTGTTTTCCATAAAATAGTTTTCTAATATAAAAGATTCTTGATTTTTTCATATTCATTAACACAACATTATTTGCAATTGTGTAAACAATCTAAAATTTACCTAAGCACACACATAACATACACTCACATTAATTCGATTTGTTTATGAATGAAAATGCGGAAAATTAATACATAGAAATAATTTGTAATAGTATTCGACGATTTCTCTGGAATCGTTTAGCATCTGTGAATTGCCATTGCAGTGAGTCGATTAGTCACCAGCATTGGCTTTCATATTAGAGACTAGTTTATAGCAAAATAGACGTCTTTATGGCAAATTTGAACACATAAAGTAGATATAAACTAAATATTTCTATGTAAGTAGGTAAAACAAACACTGAGAATATATATACATATCTACAAAATAATAATGAGAGGAACACAAAGGAAAAAAATGACCAGACGTAAATGTTTTATGACACATTGCCATACGTAATTATTTACATGTGAATGTATCATATAAATGTAATCACATTTCAGAAATATCGTACATTAGTAAACAGATTAACTGTCCACACTTACATATTATGGGTTTCTTATGCAGACGAACGAATTGACTGCAATACTGGTACATTGAAACGTGACAACAATTGACGAAGTCGTCGACTTCAATCTAAATATTTTGTTTTTTGACATGCAATATAATGAAATCTAAATAATTAGCAGTCATCATGAAATAATTACATACAGCTTATTTCATTTTTTCTTTCGCTCGATGTACTAATAAGAAACTGATTTATGAAATTTATGGTTTATTTATGAACAAATTTATTTTATTATGTCACTACCGCGCTCATTTCAACGAAAACTCCTCTCTCTTCTCCGTGTGTTCCTCGCTTACAAACATAATGTGTTTCATGCAAAGGTTTTTTTGTCTAAAACAGAACCAATATACATATATTAAATTGGAGGTTGCGTGATCTGAAACTTGCTTGAACTTTTCAGATTTAGGTATTCTTAAGCCAATTACGAATTATTTGCAATGAAAGATTGGTGAATTTTTTAAATGAGCAAAGTATTGCTACGTTAATTTCGATAGGCAGGTATCAGGGAATGATGGGCATAATAGAAGGAACAACAGCTGACAACAAATTTTATTCTGTGCTAAAACTATTCTAAACATGTATCCGGGAACGACTTCGCACTCTTTCTGACTAAATCCAAGGCGAATTCACACAAGGTGGTGTTAAGCTGACTTGGGTTTTTTAAAAAGTTTTACTTCTATCACGTGTACGGTGCTGCATGCACAAATTTAATTTTTTGCTAAATTGAATTACTTCTTAATTTGCGTTCAAAAAATTTTCCCCTACATTTTTAGGCCACCATAATGTGCTACCATAATACTGAAATATATATATAAGTAGGTACATATTTTTTTTTTTTTTAGGTACATATTTTTAAATATTGTCTGGCACGTTAATGGGAAATACCCAAATCTGTATGTTGTCTCTGTTAGGGACATAATGCAAACAATTTTATCACTTAGCTGAAGAACATGACCAGCATGATTAAGTATGTTGACAATGGAAAATATCGTAAATACTACTCTAAAGAGGAATTTTATGAGAACAAATGTGTTCACATAAAAATTTTGTTCAACAACTAACAAACAATGAATCCAAATAGATGAAACTTCCCTGAAGGGAGCTTGGAGTACAGTGTCGCCAAGTCACTACTTTTGTCTACTATTGGGGCTACTTCTTGATGACATTGTCAACGAAGCTACTACTTCTTACTTCATCTTTGATCGGTACAGGAATTCTTGGTAGTTGCATTTTTCATTTTGTTTTGTTGACACAAAATTAAAAGTAAAATTAATTCAGACTAGTGAAAAAGAAATCAATTTTGTATTATAATGTAGTCGTGAATCGCTGGTTTCAATGTCTCCATGTAGTTCCATAAGCATCACCTAGTGCATTCTCAATGACAAGTAAATGTTAAATGTTTACAGCAGCGACTATTGCCTGGGGTATAATTGGTCAGTAGTACTGGTGACAAAATCAATAGTGTATCAGTGCATTTTTACTATCGGCATTTCCTTCAGGATTAATAGAATTTTAATAAATACAATACATAGATAAACATTGGATGTGTATGCGATTATATGGAGTAAAAGAAAAGTATAGTATATATATGCAGGTATATAAACCATTTCCACAAATATACGATAAATATTTGCACTCACATATTTTCAAACATGTGAAACACAAAGAAATGTTTTATCAACTATATGTATTGTACATAAAGAAAAATAGCACGAATATAAGAGAACACCAAAAACAATTGAACATGTCCAGTTAAAAGCAAATATCTTATGATGCAACTAGCCACCGACGTAGCGTACGTACGTACCGTTCGTACGTAAGAGCAAAAATTTGTCAAAAGTTATGCCCGTAGCAGCGACGGAGAAATCGACTGTTCTTTCTTATATACATACATAACAATGTTGCCATGTAACACTGTGCGTGCATGCTTTTAATCACACTTACCATTTTCATGATCAAATTTCATAATATATATGTTATAAACTAAAAAAAAAATTAATATACGTGAAGTATATTTTAATAAATAACTAAACACGATAATAGTTTTGATTAATTAAAAAAAAACTAAACATTTTTAGTTAATTTTTTATTCATTTATAAAAGTCCAAGCTGGTAACCCTGTAAACATATAGAGCGATCAGCTGACACGTTTTTACGTAAAAAATCAAATTGCTGTTGATTCTTTCCGCTACGAGCAACGTCTACGTCACCGTCATACGGTGGTGAGTTTTCGTTAACACGACATTCCCATAAGATAGGTCGTGTCAGCTGACACGTTCTACGTTTTTACGTCGGTGGCTAGTTGCAGCATTATGTATACATATATTGTAGGAACCTGTATGCACTAATATTATGGAAGCGATTATCTGCTTATTGCCATAAAATATTGGGGGTATAATTTTTTTTTTTTTTTTTTTTTTTGTTAGCTTATTTTTTTTTATTGAATCTTTCTTAAATACAAGAAACTAACAATAAGTATTCAAATCTTACAAACTAAATAAAACTATGTGATATCCCCTACGTTCCATCACAATTTGGTGAGTCGCGAGATGTAGCTATTTTACAGCATATTCAGTGTGTCTTTTCTTTTTAATCGACGATGCCCCTTGCTCAGCAACAATTGCCTAGCAAGGGGATTCAGATGATTGTGTAATTTTTGAATGTAGCTTCTGCAGGACATTGCAACTTCCTCAGAAATTGTGGATACATTTAAATCTCGATGGATGTTAACGTTCCTCATATACCAAGGCGCGTTTACAATAATTCGCAGACACTTGGATTGTATTCGCTGCAATTATGCGATATTAGAGGGAGATGCGGTGCCCCAAAACTGAATACCATAAGTCCAGATTGGTTTCAGGATTGCTTTATATAATAGCACTTTGTATTCAAGATTCAACTTTGATCTTTTGTGTAACAGCCACCATAACTGATTCATTTTAAGCTTGATCTGAGTTTTCTTTGCCTCTATGTGATTTTTCCATGTCAGCCTTCTGTCGAGGTGAATACCCAAGTACTTTGTTGAGGAACATTGTGGAACTGATTGGCCATTAATTTTAAGTGGGGGACATGTATCTAGCCTTAGCGTGAAGGTTACATGTACGCTCTTTGATTCATTGACTTTTATACGCCATTTTGCTAGCCAGATTTCGAGAGAATCGACATGAGTCTGCAGGAGTTTAGTAGCTTCTATGGGGTTAGAGCGAGAGCACAATATTGCCGTATCATCAGCAAAGGTCGATATGAATGTATAGTTATTGTTGGGCATATCTGAAGTGTATAAGAGATACAGTAAGGGACCCAAAACGCTTCCTTGAGGAACGCCAGCGTGAATATCCAATGGATTTGTTGTGTAATCCTTGTGATGTACGAGAAATTGTCTTTTCGTGAGGTAGCTACTAAGCAATGAGGAGACATTTGCAGGCAGTAATAGTTTGAGTTTGTAAATAAGGCCATCGTGCCATACTTTATCGAAAGCTTGAGTGATATCAAGAAAGACAGCTGAGCAATACTTTTTTTCTTCAAAAGTGTTCCTTATCAGAGTTACAATGCGGTGGACTTGTTCTATTGTGCCGTGCTGTTTTCTAAATCCAAACTGATGTTGAGGAATCAGTTGGTTGAGATTAATAAATGGAGTTATATTCATGACAAGTAGCTTTTCGAATACTTTAGAAAGTAGAGGCAGGAGGCTGATAGGTCTGTACGATGCAACTTTTGTAGGGTCTTTTCCTGGTTTTGCTATCATAATAATTTTTGAAGTTTTCCAGCATTTGGGATAGTGTTTAATACGAAGGATAGCATTGAAAATGTGCATCAGATGAATTACTGAAGCCGGAGGTAGCTCTTTTATCATTTTACCGGTAATTTTATCTGGACCAGGTGATTTTTTTGGGTTTAAATCTTTATAAATTGCTTTGAATATGTCCTTTTTTTTAATTTTGAGCGTTATTGAGCAAGATTGAGAAGTTAATATTGGTAATGAGGACTGTGAAGAGGGTGGATTGGGTGTAAACACACTTTTTAGGTAGTTTGCAAAAGCCAAACCCTTCTCACAGTTGCTTCTAGCCCAATTACCGTCACTCAAACGGATGGGGGAATCAGTGAGAATTGGCCGATTTGATTTTTTTGCTGATTTCCACAAAGAGTAGTCTGACGCTTCACCAGGTGTTAATTTCGCTATGTGCTCTTCTAACTCTTTGTTGTTTTTATTTTTTAAGGCTTGCTTTAACTTTCGAGTGCAGTGCTGTAGCTGTGTTTTCAGATTCGGTGATCTGAAATCTTGCCATTGTCTTCGGAGTCTTCTTTTCTGTCTTACTAGCAATTCAATATCGGCTGGTGTGTATGGGCTATAGTTTGATTGCTTGCATACCTTTGTGCAGGTGGCTGAGCTGAGAGCTAATGAGAGCAGCTGGTTGAATTTTTCGAGTGCTGAGTCTACATCGTGTCCATTTCTTAATACAGTACTCAGAGGAAGATGGGAATTTATATATTTCTTGAATTTTAACCAGTCTATTTTCTTTCTAACGCAATTGCTTTGGGGGCTTGGTGATTTTATAGATATTACCATGGGTGAGTGGTCAGATGATAGATCATAATTACACTCTGTGGAGATATTTTCCATCTGCAAACCTTTGTCGACTCCAAAGTCTATGAGATCGGGTATTTTCCTCTTGTCCGTCGGCCAATATGTCGGTTGACCATTTGAAATAACATCGTAGCCGTGGTTAGTGATGATTGAACATAGTCTTTTGTCTTTTGGAGTTATTAATCGGGAGCCCCAGTGAGTAAGTTTGGCGTTGAAATCGCCAGCAACCAAGAGTTGAGAAAAATTCTTTATATTGCTGTTCGGTAATACTGTATCTTGGGGGACAGTATATCGCAGATATTACTAGCTTAGAGATGTATTCTTCCAGACATATAGATGTTGCTTGCAAGTAGACGCTACTAAAATCTTCGAGAACATGATGTTTTATTCTGCTTTTTATCAATATGGCAGTTCCTCCGCGTGCCTTACCATGCGGATGATTTGTGGTGTACAGTTTGTAATATGGTATTTGGTAGCAATTTTTGTCAGTGAAATGGGTCTCAGATATCATCATTATGTCGATTTGGCTGGATTCAAGGAATTGAATTAGCTCCAAACGGTGCTGGCTTAAGCCGTTGGCGTTCCAGTGGCATATCTTGAGACAACTCATGGTCTGGATAGCAATGTTTGGAGTAACATCGATTGATTTTTCATCATTTCTTGCATCATTGTTTGCATTGAGTTCATGAATTGGTTCATATTCTGAATCAATGTTTGAAGCAAATGTTCAAGGGTACTTGGCTGTTGGGTGGGCAGTGAGTGTTTCTGCTCATTATTTACATTGCTTTGTTGGTGTGGGTTTTGTTTTAACACGCTAGCGTATGAATTGGTTTGATTCTTGTTTGGGATTGCAGAGAAGAATTGTGTTGCATCAATATTTTGTCTCTTACTTGAGTTGGCTATGTGAGTTTGCTCAACTGGTTTTAGAGGTTGATTTTGAGAGAAATTTAGCTTTAGGGTTGTATATACTGGGCAACCTCTATAATTTGCGGTGTGATTACCTCCACAATTGCTGCATTTTTTCATGCTAGCATCGCCTTTAGATTTTGGGCATATGTTTGATTTATGGAGATCTCCACAAATCACACAAACAGCTGGCAGGGTACAATATGTCTTAGTATGTCCATATTCTTGGCAGTTGCTGCACTGAGGAGGTCCAGTTCTCTTATGGGGTTCTTCGATTGTGATTTTGCGATGCAATAAATATCGAATTTTATATATGGGATGTACTTCACCTTTTTTTAGGGGTTTTGTTTCAGGCTGAAGCTCAATACGATATAACGGTTGAGGTATATTGCTCTTGTTGAGAATGTTGAATACTGTTTTGGCTTGAAACCCTTCTTCCTGAAGGGCAAGTTTGATTTCGTTAATATCAACGTTGGGTTAGACGCCTTTGAGTACAACGATTAAGCCCTTACTACTTTTAAGCTGATATGTGTAGTAATTCTTTTTTACAGCATCAAATTCCGCTATTACTTTGCGATAATGAGTTTCGCTGTAGATTTGCACTTTTGTTTCCTCAATTTGGCCTTTGCGAATAGGAACAACATGGAAATTCTTTGGTCCTATAAGACTTGTAATTCTAGAAATCAACTTATCTGAGTTGCGTTCTCTCAAGAAAATGGGTGGGGGTTTGAAATTTTTCTTGGAGATAATATTTTCGTCACTTTCATCACCTGAAAGCAGAGCGTATCTATTTTCCGAACTAATAGGGACAGTGTTCTGTTTTTGAATTTTTGTTGAATTCATTTGTTTTGAATTTTGCGGACTTCTCTTTCGCTTTACTGCAGTAATGTAGCGATCAATACCAGTTTGAACAGCAACTGGTTCTTTATTAGTCATCGCACTAGTTGCTTTAACTACTGGGTCATGCACTTCAGTAGAAGTGCCGTTATTTGATTGCTTTGATGTTGTAGCTGTTGGTGTTACAGCAGGAGAAGCACATTGTACACTCCACGGTATAGAGGGAGATAGTATATCACGATAGAACAAATTATTTTTTTTGTCTGTATTTATTGTTGATGCAAAATTTGATGAATTTTTAATATGTGCAGGCAAAAGATTTGCACTGTTACTTTCACTTGTGCAGTGTGTATCAACTGTTTTATTTGATAATGCACTTATCGGCGGGGTTTGCGCGGGTGATTGCAAATTATTGTTTACACACACATTAACAGGCGATTGCCGTTGCCGGAGAGGAGAGCGCTGAACACTCATATTATAAACAAAATGTTTGCAAATTATATTATTATTTTATTTGTTTTTTTTTTTTTTCTAATAATCAAAAGAAACACGTCCACTCTTATTGGTGACTTTCACAATAATTGATTTGATGATTTGATAACAGTCGTCGCTATTAGTTTATTATTCCATTGTCCATTTCCACTTCATCTTCCGTTTCATAATGTCATTAGGCTTTCTTTTTCAGTATCTGTCATTTCGCTGAAGTGTAAACAACATAGTTTCTGTGTGCTCCGAAAATGTCAACTTTTGAACCTAATAATGTGTTTTTGTGGCGAGTTTTACTTCATTACTTCAATGAGAAAAAAAACGCTGCCGAAAGTCATCGTATTTTAGTGGAAGTTCGTTTAAACGCAATGGGAATGATCCATATCCCACGTAGGAAATTGGGTGCCATATGAACTGAAGCCAAGAGACGTCGAACGCCGTTTTTCCACGGCAAAAACAAAATGGGTTTTTGAATTGAATTGTGACTGGCGACGAAAAGTTTTTTTGCAACCTGATAATGCTCGGCCACATTAAAACGAACTTAGAAACGCTCAAGTGGGAAGTCCTGCCTCATCCGTCGTATAGACATTGTTCTTTCCGATTACCACTGGTTCCAATCGATGACGCACGGACTGCAAGAACAGCGCTTCCATTCTTAAATTCTTCCATTGCCTCAAAACATGTCGACTTGTCTGACGCGGAATCTGTATGCTACCAGAAAGATGGGAAAAAGTAGTGGCTAACGATCGACAATACTTTGAATTTTTCACAATAAAATTTAAATTTTCGAAAATAAACCGAACGAACTTATTTATACTCACAATTTATGTTATCACAGGATATATACATATTTTAGAAACTAAGGGCCAGTTTTTCAGTACAAGTTTAAACTAAGTTTAAACTACATTGGAATGACTGAAAAACTGCAAATCGGCAAATAAGAGTTAAACTCGCACTGAAAAATTGGCCCCAAATGCATATAAAGCTCAGTATGCTGTAGAAAATAATTTATTTTTTGTAGACCTGGCATATTTTCTATTGGTTGTAGAATTAAAAATAAAATGTCATTTTTGACAATCACTGTGAAAAATAAAATCTCCACAATAATATTTATGAGAAAATATCGAATTTACCAAGCGGCTATACAAATTAGTTATTGCAATAAAAGAATGTATTAACTCATCTCAAGGAAAATGTGTTCGATTCGCATTCATGAATAAATTCGTTTAATGCTCCAAAATAAAAGCCTAACTTTTGGATATAGTAGGAACTAACTTCAAGAAAACATGCAATTAATATTTCATTATTTTACTAAGCTTTGCTTTCTATTGTAGACGTTTACTTCGAGTTTTTTATTTAGTTTTCATATTTCAAAGAACATTCCAGCACGACAGAATATCCTAGCAGCTGATTGTACCTTGTGTGAAGGCAACACCTTCGATTACGAGTAGTTACGTTGGCATATTCGTTAGATCTAAGTCGGATAAAGCAAAAGAATTCGTGTATTGTTTTCGTATATACGAAATTTATTCAGACAGCTTTAATACAATACACAACAATTTTGCAAGTTACATCATAAACATACTCGCACTTCGAATATCAATAAAATTTTTAATTTTCGAATACTTTGTCAATACCGTCAAATACCGAATACTAACAAATACTATTTTTGTTATTACTCGTATTACCGAATACTAACAAACATTAATTTTAGTATACCTCTTACAATATTGGCAAATTATAAAACACATTAATACTAAAATAGAAGCTCGACCTCTATCTACATACAATAAGAAAAATGCTTCTTTATTATGAGTCACTGTACTCGTATATTTCAAATCTCGAGGAATATCATCAGGTTATATATTGCAAATTTAGATCCGAATAACACTGGGAAATATCTACACATATTCAAACAATTTGAAATTATTTTGAACCAATTAAGATATGAGTTGGTTTGGATTATTTAAATTTTTTGAAATTATATTTCTTAATAAATATGTATGTATGTAACAGATATTACACCATGTGAGAATAAATATACATTTTTACAAAGTATACAGTATCGAAATGATGACCACAATGAAGTAAAAGACATATGAAAGTGTATGAGTACAATAACCCACAACAAAGAAAAAAATTAAAAGAAATAATTTGGTTTGATTTTTCTGCTTGAACGAAACGATGAGGAAGCAAAAGCTACAACACCAAAAAAAAAATTGCCCAGTGGATGCGTATTAAAGAAAGAAAAAAAAAACAAAAAACAACTGATACGTTCGCATAATTAAATTACACTACGAGTAGTACAATGTAAATGTTCAAAACGGTAAAAATGTGTACTAAATAATATACATATAATTAGGTGATTTCTGACCGTAAATAATTTCATATAAACTCATAATAGTCGACGAATATCTAATTATTTAAAGCAATAATTTACTTAATGGAAAATGCAAGTAACCCTTGCAAAAGGCATGTTCACTTTTAAGTTAGATTAGATTACTAAAATTATGGAAATAAATATTAACTTTGCAATCAATTCCATGTGCAATTGAGTTTACTTCATACTTTTAACATATCAAAAACCAAATTCTTTTCAAATATACAGTAATTACAACAAAAGTTGTGGACGAAAATGTATTAACATTTTAAACGATTCTGTTAAAAAAAATGAATAAAATAATAAACGACATCACTCTCCCAAATAAATATAGCATCAGTGTGAAATTAGTTTTTAAAACAAATATGCAAATGAAAGGAATTTTGTTATTCTCTTTGGCAAATATAGAATAATCAAAATAAAGTTATATGCAATATGCAATAAATACATGTGAAGACTTGTTTACGAAATTATTAAACTTTTGTAAATAAATAAATTTGCATAAAACTGTTGTCAGCAATACTTTCTTGGGTATCTATTTTATATACTGTACCTACAAACATAAATTGATGTGTATATTATTATAAATATATTTGCAAAACGATATTTAATATAGCCTACATGGTTATAATAAAATATATATAAATATGTAAACAATATACATACAAGTAGTAAAGGGTTATCCATTTTACGGTTTCAAAAGTAAATGTAAATAAAACACATATAAAATATTTTTTATCATGATATTTCTTTTTTATTATAAAGTTTGAACGCTGACATTATGTGTGAAATACTACATCATTTAAATGACCACCACGCGAATTGTTGCAAGCATCGATTCTTTTGAGGTCATTTTCTTCCACTTTTTGACACATATTGGGCGGTATCTCAGCCATAACGTGACGAATGTTGGTTTTTAGGTGCTCAAGAGTTAAAGGTTTATCTGCATAAACACGGTCTTTCGCGTAGCCCCACAAAAAAAAGTCAAGCGGTGTCAAATCGCATGATCTTGGTGGCCACTTGATATCGCCACGACGAGAAATTACGCGGCCAGAAAATTTCTCTTGCAATAAAGCCTTATTCGCTCGAGTTGTGTGGCATGTGGCACCGTCTTGTTGAAACCACATATTCTCTAAGTCGTATTCTTCAATAGCAGGCAAAAAAAGTCGGTTATCATATGACCATAACGCTCCGAATTGACGGTGACAGTCGTTCCATCGTCGTTTTCGAAGAAGTAAGGTCCAATCACACCTCCGGACCAAAGAGCGCACCAAGCAGTTACTTTTTGTGGATGTAGTGGCCTCTCTTCAATTACTTGAGGATTCTCAGAACCCCAAATACCACAACTTTGTTTGTTAACATACCCACCGAGTGAGAAATGTGCTTCGTCGTTGAAGAAAATTTTGTTCGAAAAATCGCCGTCCACCGCCTGTTGTTCAAGCACCCATTCGACGTATCTACGACGTTGTGAATGGTCAGCTGGCTTCAGTTGTTGTATGAGCTGGATTTTATATGGATGTAGGTGTAGATCCAAATGCAAAATACGCCATAATGTGCCGTAAGACAGTCCTAATTCCTGAGAACGACGAGGAATCGACACATTCGGGTCTTCGGCAACACTTTCACTTACAGCAGCGATATTTTCGGTAGTACGAGCGAAACGATGATGCACAGGCCTTACAATATCTGTAACCGATCCAGTCTCTTCATATTTCTTCACAATTTTGCCAATTGCTTGCGTAGTTGGACGATTATGTAAACCATAATCTCCTCTTAAAGCACGATATGTGGCTGTGGCAGAATCACCATTTTTGTAGTAGGTTTTTACAATTTTAATGCGTTGTTCGATAGTTAAGCGATCCATTTTCGCAAATGTCAGACTTTGAACTGAAAAAGAAAGAAATTGTTTTAACAACTCAGTTTGACAGATGTCGAATTCTAGCCCTATACTTTTGAAACCGCGAAATGGATAACCCTTTATATGCTATATTTAAGACATCAATCGTATCATAATTACTACATTCACAGTAAAAATACAAACTTAATGAACGTATCCTACTGATCACATATCTGCATTCGCACACGTAGTTATAAATATGTAGGTACATATGTATACTTCATGCTAAATTCTGCCCTTTATGTTGAAAAAAACTACTGTACAAAAACGTGATGAATATGCTAATTACTTGTATGCAACAACAAAATGCATTTTCTTTATCACTAAAAGTGAACTTTGTGCAAAGTACTTAAACATTTTAATATGAGTCATTCCGAAAAAAAATTATTTATTATTATTAATTAATAATTTTCTAGATACATTCGATACGAGCAGATATTTTTTTCAAGAAAGCATATGTAACAATAATATCAAAATTGGTATAACATATTATTAGTTGGTAATTATGCATTTGGATAGACATTCATCACCATGTGTGGTATAATAATGAGCATGTATACTCAAAACCACAATACATATGTGTAATTTAAATCCGTAAAATAGAACATTTAAACAGTTATTATTATTATTATTGGTAGAGGGTAGTAATACACTGCGACCCTAGGTCTATTGTGCACCCCATCATGGTCCATAAGGAAGTTTAGTATAGATCCTACCCTAATGGACTTCAGCAGATTTTCCGGTATTATAATATCCCCCAAGTTTTTCGTTCTTGTGTGCATAAGTGCTGGGCACGTTCACAACTCATGTTTTGCTGTTTCATTCTCCTCCTTGTCATATCGGCAGGTTTCATCCGAGAAGATTCCCAGTTTCGTTAGGTGATAATTCAGCCTGCAGTATCCTGTCAATAATCTCGTGATGATTCTTATGTTATTCTTGTTTAAACTGATACATTCCTCAAGTCGTTTTAGGTTATAGGTCCCTAAAAGTGGCTTGGATTGGGACAACCCTGATAGGTTTTCCCACTATATTTGTCTTTCTGATTCTTCACTCCTTTTAATGAGCATGAATACAGCTCCTTTGCCCAGATCACAGAAGGGTTCTGGGCTTACAAAGGGTGTTGTTGCTCCCTTTCTGGCAAGCCTATCCGTCAGCTCGCTGCCTCCAATTCCAATATGTCCTGGAACCCAAAGGATCCATAATTCGTTATTTTCGCCAAGTTTATTCAGCTTGTATTTATCCCCGGGCCTATCACTCCTGCTCCGGCCTCTTGATTAATAAAGGAGCCGTCCGTAAACCATGTTATCATGTTCTGGTTTATCCCGTCTGTTTTAGATATACCTTCCCAATATTTTACACCATAACCACCATACATCCATGAGTTACGGCTGTTTCAAACACATTTTATTTTCATAATTTCATGATTCATGATTAATCCTTTCGCTCCGACTTTTGCAGGGCATTTGCACAATTTTATTTTCGACGTTTTGTAGACCCAGTGGGAATTTAGAAGCGTAAAAATCAAACGAAGAACATAACTTATGTGGAAAAGGTGTTTTAGTGTGGGACCTATTAGTCCCAACGCGGTTTTATGGTGGGACATATACATCCCAGCATTGTACAAAATATAGAAAGTGTATCCAGTCAAAGGATCGTAACGGAGAATCGGCATATATTACTTGAGTGATTAACGCCCTTAGAATTTCGTCATTTTCTTATCGATGCTTTGGAAGCCGCTATCATCGCGGAAGGCTTTGAACGTTTTTTTGAAGTAATTAATGAAGTCGGCTATATAATAGGTTTTTCCTGCATCTGCAATCTTATCTACAGGAGCAAAATATAACCTAGATATTATCTGCTCAAAACGATATGCGTGATATCGCTGATTTTATAGATTGGTTGCTCAATGCAGCATGATTACACCAATGGTGTTTTAGCGATGGCACATGGTTATACGACATATTAAACGAAAAATGCCATAAGGCGTCGAGCGACGGAAATCTTTTACGAAATTTTGCATTGGTGCTGACTAGTAACCAATTTTCGCCAATAGGCTGATCGTCTCTGTCATCATGACAGACAGAAGATTTTTCACTCAATTGACAGCCTTCTGCGTCCCTACGAGAATCAAGACTGCCAGTGGTTTCGGAAATCGCAGATAAGTAGTTGCCTTCACTACCTTCACTAAAATCACTGTCCCCGCCGTAGCGAAAGGGTTAAAGTGGGACAAATTTTACACCGCCTAATTCAATGCAAAAATATAAAAAATTTTTAACAAGAGAAGTAGAGCATATCATGAGTTTTGTGAACATAATAAACCCATGTTTTTGTCGGCAAGGCTCAAGGTCAAAGTGGAATTTCTAATAGAAATAGCTGTCCAAAAATCACCGTTAGAGCTATAGAATAACCTACTCCCAATCATTTACCTTCACCCCTACCCCTGCCACGAACTGTAATGGAAGTACCCATACAAAATGAACGGAAAAACGTACTACCAACTCCCGTCAACTTTTTCTCCTAAAGATACTCTAAATATTTATCCCTTTGGGGTTGCCTCATAAAATGAACCTGAGAACACCTGAAAATCGACAAATAACCCTGTAACCGCCTACAAATGGCCCCTAGAGCTGTAAAATGTATGACCGCCCTCCATTATTTTTCCTCCGAACATAGTAACCTCCTATATCCTCATCTTATGGGAGATCTCTTACAAAAAAAGATGAAATTATAATATGCGGGTTACTTCTTTTGGAAACAATGCTTCAAATTAATACAAAAAATGTTGCTTCATACAATTTGAATTACCCTAATGTATACATATGCTCGTAGACATTGCATATTGCAATTCGTTATATGCTTATGTTAATGTTGCTCATTGAAATGCTTTTGTTTAGAGAAGACAAAAGCAAAAGTCATACTTTTATTATTTATCTGAATGATATATTCAATGCATATGCTTTTAGGTGCAATCGTACTTATATTCATACATATGTATACTCCATAATATTCACTGAGGCGATGTATACAATATTTTTATACCCTGCATAATGCAATATGCATGGTATATTCATTTCGGTCAGATGTTTGTGTCCACTTGAAGGAATCTCCGGAGATATAGACATGGATATATATTCGTGATCAGCGTCGATTAAATTTTCGATTTAACGATGTCCGTCCGTCTGTCTGTCACCTGGCTGGTTCGCACGTTAACTTGAGTAAATATTGAGCTATTTCGATGAAATTTGGCATAAGTAATCTATGATCCAAGGGTACGGAGGGGATTGATATTGGGCATGATCGGTGAATAACCACGCCCACACCAAGCTTTCAAAGCGACTAACCTCGAAATTTTCAAAATCTTTAACTTGCTATAACTCACACAATATACCACTTGGGACAACAATATTTTGCACATAGAGTTATATTATACTACTGTATAACCTCGCCAAAAGTGGGTGAGCCACGCCTACTTTCTAGAGTAGCTCCCATACAAAGTGTCTGTACTTCTTTTAAATTGAAACTGCTGTAACTTCTACAATCTTCTGTCTAGAATAACCATAATTGACACTTAGATTAACACGGTAGTCGGAAATAATATGGCAGAAAATCAGTGTGCCACGCCCACTCCTTTTTGGGTCTCCCATACAAAGTTGCGGAAATTAAAAAAAATGTTACCGGTTATAACTTGCAAACTATTCAGCGTAGAATAACGAGATTTAAGGTGTGGATTAGTATTGTACGAGCAACTAGGCTCACAGAAAATGGGCGCACCACGCCCAGTGTTTATCGTAGCCCCCATACAAATTTTAAATTGAAACAGCTGTAACTTCGGCAATCTTCTGTCTAGAATAACCATAATTGACACTTAAATTAATATCGTAGTCGGCAAAAATCTGGCAGAAAATCAGTGTGCCACGCCCACTCCTTCATAAGTCTCCCATACAAAGTCGAGTGAATTAAACTAAAATTTTAAGCTCCATAGCTTACAAACCATTTAGCCTAGGACAACGAGACTTAGGGTATGGATTAGTATTGTACGAGCAACTAGGCTCACAGAAAATGGGCGCACCACGTCCAGTGTTTATCGTAGCCCCCATACAAATTTTAAATTGAAACAGCTGTAACTTAGGCAATCTTATGTCTACAATAACCATAATTGACACTTAAATTAATATCGTAGTCGGAAATAATCTGGCGAAAAATCAGCGTACCACGCCCACTTCTTATTGGGGCTCCCACACAAAGTTGAGGAAATTAAACAAAAATGTTAACCACCATAACTTAGAAACTATTCAACGTAGGACACCAAATTTAAGGTGTGGATTAACATTGAAAAATTAATTGGATTTACTAGAAAGTGGTAAGCCACGCCCACTTTTTATATAGCTCCCATACTAAGCCTCGGAATTATCTTAAAATCCTTTTACTTCGTCAAAGTCAACCATATTTCGGGTGTAAATTAGTATTATATGCAAAAATTGTTTCTCGAAAAGTGGAAATAAAAGAAAAGTTGGATATTCGAGTAAACTGTTTATATATAAATCTACATATGCAGGGTATAGTTTGGTCGGCCCCAGCCGACTGTAAGGAGATTTTTTCGTTTTTCTTATTTTTTTTTCATTTCCAAGTTAGGCATATTCTTATATAGTTGCATATATTAATTAATGTGTGTAGCGCTCAATGTCAACATATTCAAGAGCATACTTCTATAATACACGCAGCAACAGCAAGTATACTTTTATGCCAACATTAGTTATAAATGAAAATGCTACATCTGCGGTTTCCCATACTATATTTTTCTTAGTAGAAATTTGATTCATGATGTAGCAGATATAGAAGGGAGAAGTATTTAAATTAAAAAATACATGTGTATTCAGTTATTATTACTTTTTACAAGTTTTAGAAATAAAATGTAAAAATCACCATGTATGAATTATTTCAAAATTCTTCTAGAACCCTCTTGACTTGTTGAAAAACCATATATTAGATACTCAATAGAATGTATTACACTATTGTAATCGAAAAATGTATCAACGTTCTAGTAAATTCTATCGGTTAGGGACAAGCCTTCAGAGTTTATCGGTACACACCAGTGTTGTATCACACAAAATTTTCGAGAAATTGATTTTTACAATTTCCCACCTTTTCGCCCAAAAATAAAATCGAAAATATTTGTATATCTCACAAAGTATAATGATATGGGTACCAAACGAAAGAGAGCAAAATACTACTTTAAAATGTTTCTGAAGAAAAATTGACAGAAAATAAATTTTAAAATTTATCCTTAAATATCCTTGAAGAAAAACCAAATATTTTCTATAAAAATTTTTAATTTCGTCCGATTACTATTTCGTCGAAAAAACATGGCCAACATCAAGTCACGAATATCGTTTTTTATAAAGTGGTTATCTTAAACTTTTTACACCGAACTCGTAGCCGGCCAGAATTAAAATTTATGCGTTTTTCTCCCTATAAAGAAGTACAAAATACACAAACAATTTTGTATTTTGTAATTTTTATAGGTTTCTTTTTGTTCATACTAAAGTCCAAGCAACAAGACTTTCGTATGTTTTGTTGGTATACATACGCGACAGTTATCTTCAAAGTAGATTTTGTTGTTGTCAAGCGTATGATTTGTGGATTAAGAAGCACTGAGAAAAATCGGTGTGTGTTTCATTCTTATTATTATTCTGAACATTGGAGGCTTCATTAAAATTGTCTACAACTGACTTCGAGATAAATTTGGATAATTTATTGGAAGGATCATGGAAGATTTAAAGAACATATGGAGCGATTTTGTTTCTTTTGTTGTTTTTTTATTACAGATAACTTTGTAGAAAATGAAATTCTCTTTTTTTTTAGTGTACATATTAAAGTATAACAATATAACAATAAAGTTTATGTGTATTGATGTTTGCACTTCCATAAGAAACTTTTGGGCACTCCCGCTCTAAATCCTAACCGACCGAGTTGCACAATGTGCAGTTTGCATTCGTGTTTTCACACCAACGATAACGATGTGTAAGCACGTTATCCTTTCCCTGCAAAAAATGCGACGTGTCCGGGATCAGTTGCAAAGGAACATGCAACTAATCGCACTTTTGATCTCTTTATATGGAGTGAACTGTTCCCTTTTGTTCGAGCATGAAGAGACCAATTGTACTCTTCTATACATGAATGCGTACAAATGTGAATTAGTCGCCTTCTGTAAATAGATTAGTTGCAGGGTTCGAAATTTTCATTCAATATAATTCTCAAGTACATTTTCATTTCCACTTTTTGATAATTTACTATTCGCATAAAATAATTTCTAAAAAATAAAGAATAAAAATTTTTATTTAAGTTCCCGTGATTCGAAGGTAATCTGCAACACATTACTGTTGACTTAAAAGCGAATCACTTGAAAATGTAAGAATCTCTAAATATATTAATTAATTTAAAGATTGATCCCCAACGCATCGGAGACTAATCTCTGTTTAATCTCTAAAGAGATTTATCCCGGATTACTCTCTTTAGAGATTAGTCGCACAATTTTTTGCAGGTTTGCTTCCCAGTAAAACTGTTGGACATGTTTGAATAAAAAAATTAACACAAAAGTAAACGACAATATGCTGCAATGCTTGCTGACGAGTTCACAGTGCACAGTTTTTATAAAGCCACTGTAGAAGCACGTACTCCATTGGACACACACACTAATGCAAATGTTTTAGTATTCGTGTGCCCGACATTGCTCTAAGGGCCAGGGCCAGTTTTTCAGCGCGAGTGTAAGCCTATTTGTCGTTTAAACTAAGTTTAAACTCGATTTGCTGTTTTTCTAGTTGGGTTATACTAAAATTAACCTATCAGTTGTTCAGCTGTCTGCTCTTGCACCCCAGTACAATTTTTCTTGCCGTGTTTTATAAAAAGTTTAAATTTAAACTCCCCTTACGTAAACTTAGTTTAAATCTAGATTAACTGAAATTGTATTGTATAGATTGTACTGAAAACAGGCCCTAAATTAAAATAAAAACACTTTTCATTGTACTCCTTTCTCGTAAAGACATTCCACAAACAGATAAGCACCAAAACAATGAAATACTGTGTACTTATGGAGTTTAACAAGATAAGTGGTATGAATAACATAATAAAGCAGACGACAATGCATTTATGAATGCATCGAGCAGCATTAACAGTGTTTTATGCTGTTGATAAACTAGAAAGTCCAGTTTTTTTCCATACATCGACACAGTCGACTATGTACCAACGTCATTGTATCACATTTACTTTTAAGTTATCCTGCAAAAAATGCGTAGATTAGACGCACAATTTTTTGCAGGGTACAAGGGCGGTACCAGAGCTACCCGAAATTTTTTCTATATTTCTCAACATAATCTCCTTTTATCCCTATACACTTTTACCAGCGATGTTCCATAGCTTCGATATTCTATTTATAGTATGAATTGTCTAGCTCATCAAAATAGCCATCTACCACAGACTCCACCTCTTCATTGTTTGCAAATCTTCTACCACCAAGCCATTTTTTCAAATTTGGAAATAGGAAATAATAATAATAATGCGGCCTCTTTTCTTTAATTTCATCACTTAAACACTGCAACAAATTAGCGTTATACTCGTCGTTGATTGTTTTTCCTTTTTGAAGATAATAAATAAAAATTAACGTGTAACCCAAAAAACAGACGCCATAACCTTGCCTGGAACTGTCTTCGCCTTACGAATCGACGCAAAAACTCGACTTTATTACCGTGAAACATCGCCAAACACTCTATAGAAACATCTTCACGAAGTTGTTTTTGTACCCATCTTGCACACAGCTTTCTCATCTCCAAATTTTCGGTCAATATACGATGTATAGCACATTTTGAAACGCCTGTATTTTCACGTACCTTCAGCCGGCGATCATCCAATACCATTTGACCATTTTGTGGATTTTCTTAACCGTTTCTGGCGTGGCCACCTCAATTGGTCGACCACTACGATGCTCGTCTTGGCAGCTCGTTCGATCTCTTTTAAACTCTGCCAACCAATATTTTTTGGTCGTAAACGAAGGAGCAGACTCCGCCAGAGTAGATTCTAGATCGGCTTTAATATTCGTTAGACTGAGACCTTTCAAATAAAAGTATTGAATTACATAGCGGTGACCTTGCTTGTTTACAAATTCACTGAGGTCGTTAACTTTCGATGGCTCCAAAAAAATACTAAACAACGTGTCGCCTTGAAACTTAAAACATATATTTTATAAGATTGCCACTTTTCACCAAAGTAATTTTTATCAAACTACTGCTGCCATCTATATATCAAGTCGGGTAGTTCTGGGACCACCCTCGTATTTACAAACTAGTGAGCACTTATACACTAACTACAAACATAAATATACATTTATAAGTATAAATTATCTAGAACAGAAATATCTGGATTTGAAGTATAAATTCTCCCTGCATTGTGATTAAGCTATTGGCAAAACAAACAGCTATGCGACGTACGTACTATTTATCTTCCAGACAAAAATCTATCTCATACGATCAGCTATAAAAACCACGATCACTTTTATATTGAATAAGCTTATATTAATATGGCAATCATACCATATTTAAATATTTCAACTAATATAATGTCTCTGGATTTTACGATTCACAAAATAAGTGGGCGAAATTAAAGAAGGGGTGACAATGATATGGCTATGTTGAAAATATTTTGTCAAATAAGACATGAAAAAGTAAAACGTAGAAGAAAAAAAAAAAATAACGAATCCAAAGCAAAGAATAAGCTGGCAAAACAAGTAAAACAAAAAGAGAAATTTTTATTATTGCCCAAAAGCACTTATTGTATTATTGAAAAAGAAAGAACTGGAATGTAAGAGGAACTAGTGGAATAAAGGTATGGGAAAAAACATCGTAAAACTGTGACAGCAAATTTGGAATTATGAAAAGTAAAGGTGAAAAATAGTGATAATTTGCAAATGCATACTGCACACTCACCTGAATTAAGTTGGTGCTCCGATTGAAGTAGAGAAATATTATTATTCTTAGAATTTGTCTCTGTTTAATCTTTATATTGTTGTCCCACCCTTTTATTATTCCACCTGTTAATTGATTCGTACTTGTTTTATCTGCCTTTTTATCTCCTTTTCTTATTAGTGACGTGTGTGAGGATTCATCGGCTATTAAACAATTTGTACAATATTTTTATTTTTAATTGATTACAGCATCGTTTGCAACTACAATTATAGAAACAAAAGATTTCATATAACCTCAAGACAAAATTACAATAAAATATGGTGAAGAAGAAGCAAAACAAGTTTTTTTTGTACCACTCTGCATACACTGTTTCAAATTGCATAATTTTTTGCACAATAAAAAAAATATTATATTATTATTTAGTATTCAATTTACCACACAAATAAATTCCAAATTCGGATTCTCTGTCAATTCGCAATTAACGTTGAGATTTTTAAGGCTAATATTTTTTCGCTACACTACTTCGACTTGTAGCAATTTTTCTACTATATTCACTTAATTGAATTGATAGAATAAACGCACTTTTCAATTAAATGTTATTTGCATAAAAAAAAAGAAATATTAATTAAAAATATTTTGACAATGCACACACCATAACCATCGCTCGCTTCTGCTATTCCCGACGAACTGATGTGAAACAGCGAACAAATTGAATACAAAACAAAATTGGATATAGAGTTGCCGTCACTTTTTTCAGAATCTAAAATAATTTTGATAGTTAATTAATGACAGTATTCTAATCTGTAATAAATTTTAATTATATAAAAAAAAGTTTTTGTGTTACTGCCATAACAGTTCTGATTATATTTGATAAAGCATTTTAAATAACATATATTAAAAAATTCAGAACTCAGTGGCAACCTTATACAAATAACACGAATATATGAAACTAGTACAAAAAAACCAGCGAGTTCTTGAAACTAGTTACAGGATGTTGAAGATACATGAAATATTAAAGTTGTTGCTATTTGACGCTATGATGTTATTATTGTATGATATTATTTCCCACATAACATCTATCAAGAAGGCAATTTTGAGAACTTAATTTTGATCATAACTACATGCCAATATTTCTAATGGCTATAGAGCAAAATAACAATCAGTAATCAATTTAATTTGTTTGACTACACACGTATTCTTATTTATCTCTATTATTTATTATATTATCTCTCTTATCTTTCTGCCACATTGGAAATCAGTCATTTTTTGCAGCTATTATTATTTTACAACAAAACAACAGGCTTAGTTTAAAGATATTTAACAGTAGACTCATGGTTTTATCTCGTAAACAAAGAGAAGAATAAGTACGATAAGAATATGTACGATAATTCAACATCGAGTCGATTTGACTGAAGTTCTTTAATCTAACTACTTACATCGTCACCAACGGTCACATATTTCAGAGTCCTTGAGCGCAAAGGTAATAAATACGGCACTGCGTTCCGATTTATATCAGAAAACGGTGGCAGACGAGCCAAATGCACCCAATGCAGAGTAACAGGAAGCACAAGCGATTATTAAATTTTGTTATAAGTGCTTGTCCACATTGGTCTGCTCAGGAGCGTCCTGCCCATTAAATTCAAAAATTGAAGTTATTCGACTAATCAGAAGTTTGATTAACCAGAATAAAATGTTCAAAATATTTATAATATATTTTCCAATACAAAGGAGATAGGAAGCTTTCCAAAGCTATGGATTGCGTTTAAAATTTTTATTTCCTAAGCAAATATGAGAATGAAATTTCAAAAACAAAGCAAAAATATAAATGAAAAATATTTTAATTAATCAAAATTCTGATAATCGAAAGATTAAAATTTTTATAAATCATAATCTTGATTAATCAAACTTTTCAAAAAAACAAATATCGCACAACCCTAATTAGAGCGCTTTTTACTGATGTTAGAGCTTCAACCTCTAAAAATGTGTGAGCATATTTGTCAAAATCGAAACACTGTCGGCGCAAAACTTCCATCTTTTTCTGACTGCCTACTTTTCTACCTATCTTGCTCGGACAGTTGCGGCTGGGTAGGCTATGTGGACAGACACTACGATGGTCTTTCGCGAAGTAATGTCATCGCCACATACCAAAGGCTTTAATATCGAAACATTGCGATCGAGCTGGTGCTCCCGTTAAAGATTTGAAAACAGTTTGAATCCAAATGATCAAATTACACGGATAATTAAGCAATATTTGTTGGGTGGTTCACAACTTATCCACAAGGAGCTGATTAACCACATTTTCAACGGTTATTGCAACTTGTCTAATCGCTTTTAATAAATAGAACATATTAAAATTACTAAGATTAGCAAAGCGAAAAACCTCAGTTTTCGAATGACTTTTATGAATTCTCTTTTGCAGGCAATTTTAACTTCGAATCGCTTCCTCCTTTTCTGCTTTTTCTAGTTTTTTACGACTCTGTTTCACGTTTGTTTCTGTTTCTCTGTTTCATGTCCAAAAATATTATACTAGCCCTGTGCTCCATACTAGTTTGTGTCTTCACTAAAATTTAGATTCATGAGAAGGAATTTTATGTATGAAAAACACATTGTGAACCTTATTTCATAAAAACATTTTAAATATTGTACCCCGCTCTTATAATAATAATTAAATTTATAGCTTATAAGAAATAAAACTACATTACTTCAAAACACAAAGATATTAAAACATGTGATGCGATTTTCGAACAAGCATTATTTAAAAGTTTTTACAATTAAAAACAATTAATGTCGCTTTTTCGTTTTATATCTTCGCGATGACAACAGATTTTGAAAATTTTAAGCGCTACGGTAAAGTTTTAGAATATTCGCTATAGCCAATTATGTCATTGTTGCATTGATATATTATTTGTGAATTTTGTTGTATTGTTTTTCTTTCAGCCATATAATATTAAAAAGCTTTTACAAATAAGTTGGAAACGAGTCGTTATTTTGTAATAATAATTTAGAAATTTTTCTATCTAATCATAAATTAAACTTATAACGGCCCTGTGCCCATCAAGCAGTTACGTCATTGTATGTGTATATTTTGACGTAAACATGAAGCAAAGGTGGGCTCGTCTTTGCATAAAACTGCAATGTGAAAGAAACACCTCAGTGTATCGTAAACAATAAAATCAGAAATTATTATTCAACAAGATTATGCAATAAAATAGTATATTAGATTTGGTAAATATTTTTGATTATAACAAAGACGCGTGAGCTTAAAATACAAACAGTACAAATAAACAAGAGTGAACAGAATATACAATAACGTCAACGTGTTGGTTTGATATACAAAGCGTAGTAGATGTTGGGAGAACACCGTACACCGAAAATTGTGAGTTATTTAATTTTCACATTCTTCTATCATGCCATAAATATATTTTAATCATTAAGAAATTGGTAAACAAAATATGAAATATGTAGACGATCAATGTGCATTTATAATAATGAAGCATGTATATTTTTCGAGACTTTGCTCCATTCTATCTTGTTGAATATGGTAGATTGTAGTAGAGTAGCTGATTTATGAAATAATCAGCATTAACCAATCAGCGTTGACTTGAGTGGGCCTGTCAAGGACACGTATACATATCTATGTGTGAGTGCATATATGCCCTGCATAAATTTGAGGACCACGTGGACTGCTGTTACTAGTTTTATGAATAGCAACAAGGGTAATACTTAACTGAAAGCTTACATAGTGGTTACAGAGTTATGCTGAATTGGACCAGTTGGAAAATGGAGGCAAAACTGAACGTTTATCCGAAGTAGCATTCGCCGATTACACGACTGTTGCACGAACTTTTGCCAAATTTCATCAGTCGTGTGCTTATGCGCGTTATTGAATGGTCGCTTATTTATTTAGAAATAATTTTGTTACGGTAAAAATAAATTAATATCGTATAATTTTATAAAAAAAAAGCAGTGCAGCCCAAGCCATTTAAAAAGATGAATAAAACAAAAAAGCAACGTATTTATATGTTTTAGGAGTGCAGGAAGAAGTGCAAGTGCAAATTTCAGCAAATGACGCCGCTTCGTTGGCCGTGAAGAGTGCCAATAGGCAATACACCCAACGAAAGCCATCCAGAACGATTTTTGGGTGGTGAAATAGCGACACTTTCGGATGGTGTCTTTCTCCAAAAATTCGACAAATAGCAACTAAATTGTCTTTTTAGAAACCAAAAGTGTTCAATTAATAGATATATATTTTTTATGACTGAAAACAAACATGTATTATTTCTTATATTACTGTGTTAAAAAAATGAATTTACATATATATTTTTTAGTTTAAATAACTTTAAGTTATATTATTTTATTTATTTAAAAATAAATGAATTAAAGTACCATAATATCCAAATACGAAAAGCGATTATTTCTACTCATTTTAAAAGGTTTGAACCCATTTTGTATGTGGCAATTTACAAATTGGTCTAATGTGACTAGTGTTGTAGATACTGCTATGTAATGCAGGGACGGGTTAGATGGTTCAACCAATAACATCGCAATGTTAATATTTCTAATCTATTTTCTTATCATTAGACTATACCGAAACGTGATCCTGGTTACAGTGTGCCTACTTACGGTATTACTTGCTGTTTGAGCTAGTTGCACTTTTTGCAGAGCGTTTAGAGGAAATGACAAACCTAAGTGTGTAACGTGAAGGAAACAATGAAGATAAATTTTTTGCAAACATACGCTACTTAAAATAGATAGAAATACATCGAAAGCATGATACCTTCCTGATGTTGAAAATATTATATCTGAATAGGTTCACATAAGTGAACTTAACTCATTTGCCGAAACATTTCGGCCAACAAGCCGAAATGATTACAAATTTATATTGCTCAATGAACTGTGTCAGTGGCAGCGAAAAACAAAACTTATATTTACGTTGATTTATGCTGCAACTAGCCACCGACGTAGCGTACGTACGTACCGTTCGTACGTAAGAGCAAAAATTTGTCAAAAGTTATGCCCGTAGCAGCGACGGAGAAATCGACTGTTCTTTCTTATATACATACATAACAATGTTGCCATGTAACACTGTGCGTGCATGCTTTTAATCACACTTACCATTTTCATGATCAAATTGCATAATATATATGTTATAAACTAAAAAAAAAATTAATATACGTGAAGTATATTTTAATAAATTACTAAACACGATGATAGTTTTGATTAATTAAAAAAAAAACTAATCTTATTTAGTTAAGTTTTTATTCATTTATAAAAGTCTAAGCTGGTAACCCTGTACACATATAGAGCGATCAGCTGACACGTTTTTACGTAAAAAATCAAATTGCTGTTGATTCTCTCCGCTACGAGCAACGTCTACGTCACCGTCCTACGTTGGTGAATTTTCGTTAACACGACATTCCCATAAGATAGGTCGTGTCAGCTGACACGTTCTACGTTTTTACGTCGGTGGCTAGTTGCAGCATTAGTCGATCGACAACGTTCGATGAGATCAGTAAGAAATTAGTTCTTTGCTAATTGAAAGGTTTTTATATAAAGATAAATACAAGTATAAAATATTTAGTGTATTTGTTAAGCAATTATAGTTACATAGTTAGGTATGTTTTATTATCTGGTGAGTAGGTTTATCATTTATGGTGTTGGTCTTCTTATACATAAGTGTATTCAATTCAATTCAAATTTCTTTAATATATTCTTTAGCGAAATTCGTATAAGTAAAGATTGTGAATAATAATATTACTTTGAGATTTCTACCAATGTTAGCTTATTATAATTGGCTTATTTATTATTGCGATTAATCGTTTGATCAAATCAAATCAAAGTATTCGATTAATCAAATATGAAATTATTCTGATAATTATGATTATGATTTTAAATATTCAAAAATTGAAATTATTCTTTTATTCAAAATCTTGATTAATCAGAATAAAATCACTCGAATAAAATATTCCAAATATTTATAATATTTTCTGCAATATAAAGCAGACAGGAAGCTAAGATTATGAAAATGGGTTTTAAATTATTATTCCCAAAGAAAATATTAAAAAAACAAACAAAAAATCAAGAGAAATATGATTAATGAACATTTTTGAACAAACGATTAACTGCACAGCCCTAATATATAGTATAAGTTTGCATATACGTATTCTATAATTACTATTGTACAATGTCTCTTAGTTACTTATCTGGCTACTCTAAGTACGTAATTACTTTCCATTATCTTTATATATGTATAAAACCCTACAGTGGCTCCCAGCTTATTTCGTACAGTGACAGTTTAAAAATTGCTGCAGTCGTAATTCCTAATATAGCAAAAATTTGAACAAAATATAAATGCCATTTCAGAAAGGAAGGTTTGTTTTTTATTTTCCAAAATTTACTTTTCCAAAATTTTAGTGTTTGACACTATAAAAAAATAAAATAAGAAAAAAATAGGAAAATTCATGTCACAGCTTATTTCGTACACCCTCTTTAAGTTCAAACTAAAAACAAAGTAAGTTGATTTTAATATTTAGTTGACATCCCTTAGCGTTAATGACAGCCTGGAGTCTATTTGGCATTGAATCCACCAATTTTTGAGTGATGTCTGGTGTGATTTTTTTCCATTCTTCCATCAGTACCTTCTTTAGGTCTTGCTTATTAGAAATCTTGTGTGTTCTTATTTTATTGTCCAAAATAGACCAAAGATTTTCAATCACATTCATGTCAGGTGACTGTGGTGGTGGAGACATCAAGTGTGGGCAGTTCCAAATAAGCCAAGATTGCACAATCCCAGATTTATGTTTTGGGTCATTATCTTGGTAGTACCGAAATTCTTCCCGCAAACCCAGTTTGTCTGCACTTTGAAGTAAATTGTTTTTCAGAATCTCGAGGTACTTCATTTTGTCCATTGTTTCCTCAATAAAAACCAATTCACCTACTCCGGCTGCTGACATACAGGCCCAAACCATCACGCTACCGCCACCATGCTTCACTGTGGGCTTAAGGTTCTCCTTGTTTAGCTCGGTATTCGCTTTACGCCAAACATATGACATTCCGTCCGAGCCAAAAATATTAAACTTAGACTCATCCGCGAAAATAACGGTATTCCAGAACGCAGGAGTATTAATAATATGCTCTTTGGCGAAGTCAAGTCGGCGTTGTATATTCATTTTCGAAATGAATGGTTTCTTTCGGGCTACTCGACCGTTCAAGTCATGATTGCGCAGCACACGTCGGACAGTTTCAGCACTGGATGATTTTCCTATTTCACGCTGAACCTCTGCAGCCAACTTCGGAGCGGATAACTTTGGATTTTTCTTAATTTTTCGTACAATATAACGCTCGTCTGAAGCGTTGAAAATCTTATTAGGTGCTTCTCTGCCCTTGTTCTCCAACCGATTTTCGCGAACGAAGCGTTGAATGATGTATTGGACAGTTGAGGCACTTAAATTTGTCATTTCAGCAATTTTTCGCACACTCTGACCTTTCCTAAAATGGTTAATTACCAGTTTACGCTGTTCCATCGTTGTACGACGACCCATAACGCTAAATGTTTAATTTACAGCACTTTAACTATTTAAAATAATAATAATAAAAATTGTTATAATAGTTAAAAAGGTCCAAAAACTCATACAATTCAAAAAAACTTTGTAACTGCGCGGAAGAATGAAACTTACCTACATTGAAGTTTGTGTACGAAATAAGATGTGAGCTGAAAATCAGCTGATCAATAGTTTTTCTCTCTTGCATGACAAAAAGAACAATTTTTGGGGTTCCCCGTTTTCTTATTAGGTTTACTAAACACATACATAGACATCTACATTCAAAACTTATTGATAAGTTTTTTAGTTTCGATGTTACAGCCATGTACATAAAAATATATACACTGTACGAAATAAGCTGTGAGCCACTGTATATATGAATTGTATATATGTATATTATACAGTTCAATTATTTGGAATTTGTAAAATTAAAAACAGTTTATTGATTACGTTTATACGAATGATTAAATCTCATTTGTATTTTTCCGTTTTGTATATATTTTCTCATTTCTATATGACCCCATAACCCAGAAAATAATTTATAGCATGTATCATCTTGCATGATTATTTTATAATTTGTCGTTACTGTCGTCAATACTTGTTCAAATTATACAGACATATCTCTGAGTAATTCACATGATCATCATACACCCACACTTTTTATTTTACGTATGCTATAGGTACTGTGACCATCCGTAGTTTATTTCAAAGGACAGTACTTTTTTCTTAGGTGCTGTGCTGTGACTGTATTTATTTTTCTAAAATTATTTTTTGTCCGTTATTTTAAGACCTGCCCTTTAAAATTTCTCTTTTTTGATATACAATGCATTATGCACTTTAAAAATTAATATTTGTCTGTTGAATTAATAAAAGGAGAACTATATTAATGAGCAACGACTTTCTTTAATTTAACAATGAATTTAATGGAACGAAAAGAAAATGGATTTCAGTTAAGTGTGAAAAAATTGGAATTGTCTCTTGGAATCACTAACTGGCGCCAGCTAGCGAAGGAAAGATTTGGCTGGCGAAGCATTTAAACAAGTAATTAATTAAAAATCAATTTTCGGTATTAAAGTTGTCACAGTCGGGGACTGAACCCATGTCCTATGGATCAGAAAATCAACGCACTAACCACTGGGCTACGGACCAACGAGAAAACTCAAGTCTAAATTGAGTCTACTGAAGCAACTGTGCTTATTAAATGTAACTTATATTTAAGATGTTCAGAATTTTTTGACTTTTAAAGAGACATTTAAAGAAAAATTAGCACGACAAAATATGTACCGCAAAAGGTGTAATTTTTTGAAGTAAAATTTCTTAGGCGGCGGTGTCGCAAATGGAGTATGAAATTGTTAATGGAAATTTCGTTACATGAATAGGAAGGAATATATAGCATAGATAAAGGGAAAATGAGAAAGAAAGCAACGTATGCACATCGATACAAAGGAGTAGGTCATATATATGTGTGTGCTATGTGCGAAGGACCCAGATAAGTGGTCTGATTCGGCTAATCCCTAAAATATATATATATATATATATATATATATATATATATATATATATATACAGTGGCTCACAGCTTATTTCGTACAGTGTATATATTTTTATGTACATGGCTGTAACATCGAAACTAAAAAACTTATCAATAAGTTTTGAATGTAGATGTCTATGTATGTGTTTAGTAAACCTAATAAGAAAACGGGGAACCCCAAAAATTGTTCTTTTTGTCATGCAAGAGAGAAAAACTATTGATCAGCTGATTTTCAGCTCACATCTTATTTCGTACACAAACTTCAATGTAAGTAAGTTTCATTCTGCCGCGCAGTTACAAAGTTTTTTTGAATTGTATGAGTTTTTGGACCTTTTTAACTATTATAACAATTTTTATTATTATTATTTTAAATAGTTAAAGTGCTGTAAATTAAACATTTAGCGTTATGGGTCGTCGTACAACGATGGAACAGCGTAAACTGGTAATTAACCATTTTAGGAAAGGCCAGAGTGTGCGAAAAATTGCTGAAATGACAAATTTAAGTGCCTCAACTGTCCAATACATCATTCAACGCTTCGTTCGCGAAAATCGGTTGGAGAACAAGGGCAGAGAAGCACCTAATAAGATTTTCAACGCTTCAGACGAGCGTTATATTGTACGAAAAATTAAGAAAAATCCAAAGTTATCCGCTCCGAAGTTGGCTGCAGAGGTTCAGCGTGAAATAGGAAAATCATCCAGTGCTGAAACTGTCCGACGTGTGCTGCGCAATCATGACTTGAACGGTCGAGTAGCCCGAAAGAAACCATTCATTTCAAAAATGAATATACAACGCCGACTTGACTTCGCCAAAGAGCATATTATAATTACTCCTGCGTTCTGGAATACCGTTATTTTCGCGGATGAGTCTAAGTTTAATATTTTTGGCTCGGACGGAATGTCATATGTTTGGCGTAAAGCGAATACCGAGCTAAACAAGGAGAACCTTAAGCCCACAGTGAAGCATGGTGGCGGTAGCGTGATGGTTTGGGCCTGTATGTCAGCAGCCGGAGTAGGTGAATTGGTTTTTATTGCGGAAACAATGGACAAAATGAAGTATCTCGAGATTCTGAAAAACAATTTACTTCAAAGTGCAGACAAACTGGGTTTGCGGGAAGAATTTCGGTACTACCAAGATAATGACCCAAAACATAAATCTGGGATTGTGCAATCTTGGCTTATTTGGAACTGCCCACACTTGATGTCTCCACCACCACAGTCACCTGACATGAATGTGATTGAAAATCTTTGGTCTATTTTGGACAATAAAATAAGAACACACAAGATTTCTAATAAGCAAGACCTAAAGAAGGTACTAATGGAGGAATGGAAAAAAATCACACCAGACATCACTCAAAAATTGGTGGATTCAATGCCAAATAGACTCCAGGCTGTCATTAACGCTAAGGGATGTCATACTAAATATTAAAATCAACTTACTTTGTTTTTAGTTTGAACTTAAAGAGACTGTACGAAATAAGCTGTGACATGAATTTTCCTATTTTTTTCTTATTTTATTTTTTTATAGTGTCAAACACTAAAATTTTGAAAAAGTAAATTTTGGAAAATAAAAAACAAACCTTCCTTTCAAAAATGGCATTTATATTTTGTTCAAATTTTTGCTATATTAGGAATTACGACTGCAGCAATTTTTAAACTGCCACTGTACGAAATAAGCTGGGAGCCACTGTATATACAGTATTGTGCAAAACTTAAGCAACTGGCATAGTGCTCTCATTGATATCAAATTTACTAAAAAAAAATCTCCTTACAGTCGGCTGGGGCCGACCAAACTATACCCTGCATATGTAGATTTATATATAAAAAGTTTACTCGAATATCCAACTTTTCTTTTATTTCCACTTTTCGAGAAACAATTTTTGCATATACTACTAATTTACACCCGAAATATGGTTGACTTTGACGAAATAAAAGGATTTTAAGATAATTCCGAGGCTTAGTATGGGAGCTATATAAAAAGTGGGCGTGGCTTATCACTTTCTAGTAAATCCAATTAATTTTTCAATGTTAATCCACACCTTAAATTTGGTGTCCTACGTTGAATAGTTTCTAAGTTATGGTGGTTAACATTTTTGTTTAATTTCCTCAACTTTGTATGGGAGCCCCAATAAGAAGTGGGCGTGGTACGCTGATTTTTCGCCAGATTATTTCCGACTACGATATTAATTTAAGTGTCAATTATGGTTATTGTAGACATAAGATTGCCGAAGTTACAGCTGTTTCAATTTAAAATTTGTATGGGGGCTACGATAAACACTGGGCGTGGTGCGCCCATTTTCTGTGAGCCTAGTTGCTCGTACAATACTAATCCATACCCTAAGTCTCGTTGTCCTAGGCTAAATGGTTTGTAAGGTATGGAGCTTAAAATTTTAGTTTAATTCACTCGACTTTGTATGGGAGACCCATGAAGGAGTGGGCGTGGCACACTGATTTTCTGCCAGATTTTTGCCGACTACGATATTAATTTAAGTGTCAATTGTGGTTATTCTAGACAGAAGATTGCCGAAGTTACAGCTGTTTCAATTTAAAATTTGTATGGGGGCTACGATAAAAAGTGGACGTGGTGCGCCTATTTTCTGTGAGCCTAGTTGCTCGTACAATACTAATTCATACCTTAAATCTCGTTATTCTACGCTGAATAGTTTGCAATTTATAACCGGTAACATTTTTTTTAATTTCCGCAACTTTGTATGGGAGACCCAAAAAGGAGTGGGCGTGGCACATTGATTTTCTGCCATATTATTTCTGACTGCCGTGTTAATCTAAGTGTCAATTATGGTTATTCTAGACAGAAGATTGTAGAAGTTACAGCAGTTTCAATTTAAAAGAAGTACAGACACTTTGTATGGGAGCTACGCTAGAAAGTAGGCGTGGCTCACCCACTTTTGGCGAGGTTATATAGTAGTATAATATAACTCTATGTGCAAAATATTGTTGTCCCAAGTGGTATATTGTGTGAGTTATAGCAAGTTAAAGATTTTGAAAATTTCGAGGTTAGTCGCTTTGAATGCTTGGTGTGGGCGTGGCTATAGACCGATCATGCCCAATATCAATCCCCTCCGTACCCTTGGATCATAGATTACTTATGCCAAATTTCATCGAAATAGCTCAATATTTACTCAAGTTATCGTGCGAACCAGCCAGGTGACAGACAGACGGACGGACGGACGGACGGACGGACGGACGGACATCGTTAAATCGAAAATTTAATCGACGCTGATCACGAATATATATCCATGTCTATATCTCCGGAGATTCCTTCAAGTGGACACAAACATCTGACCGAAATGAATATACCATGCATATTGCATTATGCAGGGTATAATAAAAGCGCTTAGATTGAATGTTTTAATATTTATTTGTTCCTTCATTAAATACCTAAAAAACAACAACAACAAAAGTTCGGTATTCTTACGAAATTAACTGTAAACAACAAAAAACAAATTATACTCATATTTCATCTGTGCAAAAGTTAAGCAACTCGGAGTGCAAAGGTGTTCGATATTTCTTTGTTCAGAAAATAACGGATCTTTTTCGGAGTTTTTTCTGCTTTGTGCATTAACATTGATCTAACTCAGTACAAAAAAGTCTTTCTTAGCGCACAGTTCTTTCAAACATATTGAAATCCAAAATGCAACGTGTCCGTTATAGTCATCAATTTAACATGAAGGTTATATCGATATTTAAGGAAGGAAAACCACAGAATAACATTGCAAAATCATTAAATATCAACAAATCTATGATATCAAGATGGATACGATTATTTGAAAAAACTGGTAGCGTTACAGATCGAATTTCAGGAGGAAGACCCCAAAAAATTTCTTATAGGGAAGCTATTCAAATTAAAAAATTGATTAAAAAAAATCCGTTCATGTCTTCAAAAGATATAGTAAATACTCTTAATTTAAATGTCGATTCAAGCACAGTAAGAAGGCATTTGATTAAAGTTGGTTTAAAAAGCTACAAAGCGGTAAAGAAACCAATGCTTACACCAAAACATGTAAAAAAAGGTATGTTTGGTTTAATGCCTTCAAAACAAAAACAGCAACATATATATTTTTTCCAGACTTGAATTTGCTAAGAAGTACGTGGGCTGGTCCATATAAAATTGGTTTGCCGTACTGTTCAGTGATGAAGTTAAAATAAATTTATTTAATTCAGACGGAATAATAAGAGTTCGACATGCGAAAGGTGAAGGCCTCAATTCGCGATACTGTAAAAAGACTGTAAAGCATGGAGGAGGGAACGTCATGGTGTGGGCGTGTTTTTCGGTGAGTGGACTTGGTCCGTTGCATAGGAATGACCACAAAATTGACAGATTTATGTATAAGGACATCTTAGAAACTGCAATGTTGCCTTTTGCGGAATGGAATATGCCACTTCGATGGGTGTTTCAGCACGACAATGATCCGAAACACACATCGAAGTTTGTGAAGGATTGGCTACAGTCAAATAAGATTCAAGTGCTTGATTGGCCGGCACAATCGCCCGACTTGAATCCTATTGAAAATTTGTTTTCAATTTTAAAACGTGGCTTGGGCTCAAAGCGCTTTAAAAATAAAGACGAACTATTTTTAGGCCTCAAAACTGAATGGGAAAATATAAATAAATCATATTTAACGAAATTAGTAGCTTCAAAAGGTGTGCTGCAGTAATTAAAAATAAGGGATACTCACAAAATATTAAAAGTTGCTTAAGTTTTGCACAGATGAAATATGAGTATAATTTGTTTTTTGTTGTTTACAGTTAATTTCGTAAGAATACCGAACTTTTGTTGTTGTTGTTTTTTATGTATTTAATGAAGGAACAAATAAATATTAAAACATTCAATCTAAGCGCTTTTATTTTTTAGTGAATTTGAAATCAATGAGAGCACTATGCCAGTTGCTTAAGTTTTGCACAATACTGTATATATATATATATATATATATATATATATATATATATATATATATATATATATATATATATATGTTCATAGATATGCATTTATATATATATATATATATATATATATATATATATATATATGTATATATATATGTATATATACATATATATATATATATATACATATATGCATATGTATATATATATATATATATATATATATATATATATATATATGTATATATATATATATATATATATATGTATATATATACATATATATATGTATGTATATATACATATTTGTATACTTACCTTGGAGTATACAGAAGTAAGAAATAATACAAATTAATTTTTAAGTTATTTGATTTTTTATCAAGTGATGGTTTTTCCCATTTTTTTATTAATGTTTGATGGAAAAAATGTTCTTCCCAAAAAAAATAGTTTTATAATTTTTTGATGTAAATTCACATTTACGCTTTTTAATAAAATTTGCATGTATAATCAAAATTGCCGTATTTGGTGTGAAAAGCAGCCACAAGCATTGCAAGAACTGCCAATGCATCCCGAAAAATGCACTGTTTGATGTTGATTATGGGCCGGTGGCATCATTGGACCGTATTTTTTCAAAGACGACGAAGGCAGGAACGTTACTGTGAATGGCGAGCGCTACTGTGCCATGATAACAAATTTTTTTTGCCCAAAATGGAAGAGCTGGACTTGGCTGACATGTGGTTTCAACAAAACGGTGCCACATCCCACACATCACGCGAGACAGTGGCCCAATTGAGAGGCGAGTTCGGTGAACAGTTTATTTCACGTTTGGGGCCGTCTAGATCTAGACTATTTTTGTGAGGCTATGTTAAGGCTCATGTGTATAGCGACAAACCCGCAACGTTTGACGCACTGGAAGCCAATACTGAAGAATTTGTTCGTGAGATACCGGCCGATATGTTGGAGAGAGTATGCCGAAACTGGACCCAGCGTATGAAACATTTTAGGCGCAGCCGCGGTCAACATTTACATGAAATTATCGTTCAACATTCAATTATATAGATCGTTCTATCGACTCAAACAAAGATTTCATACATTTCTTTAAATTGTATGTGTTTTTAATAAATCAAATCGGAAGGCTCTTAAAAAATCATCCTATATATATATATATATATATATATATATATATATATATATATATATATATATATATATATATATATATATATATATATACACACACACACACATATATATATATATATATATATATATATATATGCGGATTTTAAAACAATTTTGACTGAAAAAAGGTGATTTTTATAAATGAAGTGAGCAGTGGCGATTTGCACTACCGATAGTTCCGACAAATCTTTATTACAGAACTATTCTTCCTTTCCGTGTAATGTGGCTTGTGGCTTTGGCAAAAAAGTAGATTGGTTTCTGCCCTTTCAACCACAAAAATATTGTGATTTGCAAGTACCATTTTATAAACCTCAAGCACTATGAAATGTTCTTCCGGGCGAGGATGTTCTTGAATGTTAGAAAGCTAAACAAAGAAATTGAAGAAGCCCCTCGCAAGAAAAAAAAAAGAAAATTCACTAAAATAGTAACTAAAGCTAAGATCCCACTCTCGGGATGCAATGCGACGATTCTCGTGTGTCGATAGTGTGAACACACAATTTTTCAAAATGCGACAATCTAGTATGGGAGCCCCAATAGCAAGTGGGCGTGGCATTCTGGTTTCATGCCACATTATTTCCGACTACCATATTAATCTAAGTGTCAATTATGGTTATTCTAGACAGAAGGTTGCAGAAGTTACAGCTATTTCAATTTAAAAGAAATTCGGTCATTTTGTATGGGGGCTACTATAAATAGTGGGCGTGACAAGCCCTTTTCATGTAAGTCTAATTGCTCTTACAATACTAATCCACACCTTAAATCTCGTTGTTTTATGCTAAATAGTTTTTAAGTTATGAGGCTTAAAAGTTTTTGTTTAGTTCTCTCGACTTTGTATGGGAGCCCCAATAAGAAGTGGGCGTGGCACACTGGTTTCATGCCATATTATATCTGACTACCATATTAATCTAAGTGTCAATTATGGTTATTCTAGCCGGAGGATTGCAGAAGTTACAGCTGTCAATTTAAAAGAAGTACCGACACTTTGTATGGGAGCTACTATAAAAAGTAGGCGTGGCTCGCCCATTTCTGGCAAGCTTTTGTAACAGTATAATGTAACGCTATGTGCTGCATATTGTTGTCTCAAATGGTATATTAAGTGAGTTATAGCAAGTTAAAAATTTTTAAAATTCCGAGGCTAGTCGCTTTGAATGCTTGGTGTGGGGGTGGCTATTGATCGATCATGCCCAATGTTAATTCCCTACGTACTCTTGGATCATAGGTTACTTATTTTGTCAAAATAGCTCAATATTTGCTCAAGTTGTCGTGCGACGGACGAACGGACAGCGTTAAATCGAAAATTTAAGCGACGCTAATCACGAATATATTTACTTTTGTATATCTCCGGATATTCCTTCAAGTGGTTACAAACATCTGACCGAAATGAATATACTTGAATATTACATTATTCAGGGTATAAAAATGTACCGATATTTACCGATACACTGCGCCGATCATAGTCGGCAATCTGCACCGATATTTCAAAATAACTGTTTACAAAAGAAGAAAAAGCACAAAGAAAAACAACGTGAAGTAAGTTTTCGCTGAAAGTAATTAATTTTTGTATACATTTATTATTAAATGTTATAATTAATATATTAAAATATTTAGAATTTTTAGAAATATTTAAATGGATTCAGACCATGAATCATTTTGCAATTCTTGATAATTCAATGAATTCCACTTAAGCAAGTGCATCAATATCCTCTAGTAAGAAAAGGAAGAAGCCACGTATTACTTCATATGTTGACAAATGAGTCAACACATAATATAATTCAGGTCGTAGAAGCTCACAGATACATTTGGGAATACTCTTGCGATGAGTATAAAGACCATCAAAAAACAGACAAAGTCTGGCAAAGTATTGCAAAAAAGTTTCATTCGCACATAATTTCTGAAAAGAACATTTTGATTTTCGTATTCACTAAGTTCTCGTAAAGTGCTCTCATATGCACCATATTCACTTCTTTTTGTTAATAACTCTCTCACACAAATGCTCCGTTTCTTGATTGTTCTTTTATTTTCACTTTTTTTTTCAATTATTGACAGCAATTTTCTATTTTTGGGTGTAACCCAATCCGAACTTAAATCTCTGTTTGTTAACAGTACAATATCAAATATGGAGTTACGATAACAGTTCGCACGAAAATGTATAGAAAGGCAGAATGCATTCGCATGCAAGCGGATGTTATGGAGGTCCACTTTAATTCTTTCTCCACACAACTCTATACTTTTTGTTTGCAAAACATTTCTTATCAATATTTCCAATTTTGGTTATATTATATTAATTTTTTTCCTTCTATTTAACCACTCCAGAGATATGAAAATACATATAAACTTCCATATGTATACATGTATAAGTATACAGGTATTTATTAAAAATGAACCTGTAATACTTCTTTCTCATTTCCTCTATCTCTATTATTGGTTATCGTTATCGTCGGCGAGCCCCAAAGTCAATTTGCACTGAATACCATAACCGATTAGCATTGTATATTAATGTTATTGAAATATATATATACATATATGATATATATATTTATATATTTGAGGTACATATGGTATGTATACGATAGAAAAGAATGTTATCCAAAATTTTGTTGTATACAGGAATACTTTTTTTAAATTGAAAATTTATACATGGTCAAAGGTTTGATTTCAAAATATAAGCAAAGAATATGGAAGTATTTTCATATAAATGATAATAGCAGACGTGATCTTAGGAATGAAACAAATTTCGCTTTTGGAATACATAAATTAATCAAAGAAAAATGAATATATAAAAGCTACCGCGTAAGACGAAATACTCATATATCATGGATCCTCCTCCAAGACCATATATAAAATCCTGAACTGTATGAGCCATAGTGCTGGAATTTGAAATGAGTGTTAAGATTATGGATATTATGCCAAATAATGAAAATAGACGAGATTTGACAACTAGGAATGGCACCTCCAGTGTAACCCAAACGGAGAATAGTTTTTTTATTTGCAGAGACAAATATCTAATCCTGCTTCTACTTTCTTCTATTAAAAGTTAAAACATGTACTTTTAATTTTTATTTTTGAAATATTCTATAATATTCTATATTCTATAATTCTATAATGCCTATATGCTTGTGTATGCGCCTCTACATTTGTATATACATATGGACGTATATTCCAAACCAAGCGACCATATTTACAAATGTGTACGCATGTACAGTATTCGATATAAATATGTGAATACTTATATAATTTTTATGTGTAGGTACGTACTTACTTAGAAAATATTTTCAAAATTATCATTATCATTGTAAGCTACATTCTTTTTTTTTTCCTAAATAATAAAAAATTGTATTATACTTTTTTCGCAAAAGATACATTTTTTCAAGTTTTAGTTTTTTTTAAGTATAAATAAATTCCAATTGTCATAAGAGAATTCCATGGTTGCTACGGGACAAATAGTACGAACTTTTACAGTTTACATCTTTAATTAAAAGCTAACTAAAGTTTTATCAAACAAAGTATCTAGTACATTAAGTTTGTGTCCTGAAGTACTAAACAAAAACAGAAGCTTGATTCTAAAATAATTGTACATGTGTCCAAAATCCAACTTAATTTGTCTGTTCGTACGGGACAGTTCTAGTCCACGATGATTTTTAGTTACTGTATGTCATGTAAAATTTCAGCGAACTTAATAAAACTTATAAAAGAACAAAAATTACATTCAGTAGCACTAACATCAACGTTAATTAAAACAACAAAAATTTGAAAAAAGTATTTATTAAAAAAAATTGAGATTATTCTGGATATCGGTATCACACCATTGACTTTGAGAGTTTTGATTTACAAGTCGCGTCATGTTGTCACCGATGCGGTGGGAAGTGGCGAAATATTTCCATTCGGATTGCCAATTGTATTTTTCAGGAAGAAGTATCAATAACTTGACCATGAATCGATTTCTAAATTAAGAGGACAATTTCTTTAATTTCTTTTCCTGTTAAATATGTTACGATTACTGTCTTTATCCTTTTGCTTTGTTTCATGACAAATCATAAAAGTTTTATATTATGACATAAAGAATGAAGCAGCAGTAATAAAGGTAACACTTTCTGTACTCCACAAAGCTGACTGAACTTCGTTTTTATATGCGCAAGAATAAGACATAGCAAAATCTCCACTTTTCATGTTCTTTTAATGTCCCATTCATAGATTTCTTCATTTCGTTTCAATCCAATTTTTTTTTGCCACACCCATTACTACAGTTTTTTGCTTTATGAGTGAAATTGGCAAATTTCGGATACACTTTCGAACTGCGTACTATAATTTTTGCCAATTTTGTCTGAAATACTTCGATATCGACTTTATACTGGACAATTTGTACTTTTAGCATTACTAACCGATAGGAACATTTTACACTTAAAGAGATCATCAGTAATGCTCTTTAAGTGAGAAGTAATCAATCAGTTATGTGAGTAAACACAAAAACAAGAAATATGTGTAAGTCCATTTGTACGGGTTTTTTTGACCGGTATATCTTCGGTGTTGGTAAGAAAACTTGTTAAAAAATAAAATCTTTTGAACCATTACCATGTTTAATAGCAAACCTCATTTTGACATATCAAAAAAAAAAAAAAAAAATTATGAATATGAAAATAAAGATACTAAAGGTAAAATCAATTGAAATATCAATTTGTATGATAAAGTTCAATATATTTCATATACATTTGCTCTGAAAAATTTCTCCGTAAAAGCAATTAGTCTGGCAGTCAAAATTTACCATTTTCTGTGGAATGTTCGCATACAGGTTGTTTTGTGTGAAAATAGTGATGATAGGAGTGTTCTTGAATTTTTCAATGATAAATTGCATTCAGCAAGATGCAAAAGAATGTTAAAGAATTCGCCAACGAAGAGAAATCATTCTCTTAATATGCAGCAGAAACGATATTTTAAATGATTTATTCATATTAACACATATCTTCTAGCAACTTGCAAATTTTCCATCATTCAGCTGTCACTTTTCGCTCTTATTTTATGTCATTGCAAATGATTTGACGAAGAATAGATATTTTAAACGAATTTGACCGAATTTTCTTCGGCAAACCTAGAATTATACGATAACAATTTTATCACCATTCAAATAAATAAAAAAAAATATAAATTTAGACCATAGTGATTTTTTTTCAAAAAATTCTTGAAATAATCGTTAATATTTGGTCCCTCAATATTTATCTCTCCGATATAGGTGCACAGTTATGTCGAACACTGTACGAACATATACGCACACCGTATAACATACATATACCTTTAACGACCGCTTGTGTACTATATTTTGTCCACTTCGATGACTTTGAAATCTTGTTGGCATTTGACGTTATCACAGAGGCGTTTTCTCTTTCCGAAACACTTGTTTTTTTATTTGCTTGTTCCCGTCATTTCTGGACTTTGGTGTTGTTGTTTTTTAAAAATAATTTTTCGAAATGATCGTTTCTTGTTCAGTTAGTTAATCGCTTCGTATACAATCGCTGCTAGCACTCGTACTCGTGCTTGAATTACTCTCCTTCTGAGCATATCGCTCGATTTATTCAAACAAATGTGATTATTTCTGTATGCAGAATTAATTTGGCGTTTGCAGTTGACAGACGTTCTTTTGCAGTGTTTAATTTTGAATTATATTCTATCGCGAGACAAGCAAAAAAGCACAAGAAACAAACATACGCTGTATTATTATTGTTATTTGGAGTGAATTAATTACTATCAATTTTTGCAAGCAGTTTATTAAGTTTGTAAGCGAATTAATTAAGATTAAAAATATTAAAATAAGAAATGAAGCCTATAAAATAGGGTAAGTATATGATTATTAGCATTGTGAATAGATGTTTTACGACTTACGGCCCAGGAAATTATATACAAGCAAAGGAACATTAAATAAATAAATCAACTTCATAATATTGGCGCGTATATTCATAGTCAAAATTGAGTTCGAACTTAAATTTAGTATCAGCTCTTTAATAAATTTTTGTACGGAAAGTTTTATGAAAAAAGTCAAAATTCAACTTTATTTCTGAATAGGACCATTTGTTCATAGAAGAGTATGCCTTAGTAGTAGTCGTTATATTGAGGCAGAGCTCTTGATCGAAAAAAGCTTATAAATCAAAATTAGATTGAACAAAAATGTTGTTTAATAAAATAACTAATTATTTGATTGGTCGTGATTTTGAATATTCGTAGGTATATCTGATTAATCAGTCATTTGAGCTCACGGTACATCCAGACAACAAAGACCATGGGATTAAAGTGTACAAAATTAAAACACATAAGTCGCTTTTTGCCATATAAAGTTGACATCTATTTTTGTAATCAACGAAGTTCAATATTTACATGAACAATGGAAAAATGTAGCAATTATTGTAATGTGTAATGCATTCACATGCTTTGCCTCTATTTTTTCTTGTACTCTCTAAAATTCAAAAACCAAATGCAAAAATTGTGAAAAAATTTTAATGTGAAATTCTTTTGTTCTTAGTTAATTATAATATTTTTGCAATTTAAATAAAAAGAAATTGATAAGCAAGTAATTGGTAGAAATGAGTTTAAGCAATATGTTAAGTTACTACTTGTAAATTAGTGCGACTTGTAAATTACTGAAATGAATATTCTTTGGAAAATTGAAACGTAATTTTTTCTCTTATGAAGAAAATTATTATCAGCCCGATTCTGAATAATAAATTCCCCAGGAGGTTTTTCCTTTTCCCTTTCCTCTAAACGAACTTTAAAATTGGGAATTTCTTCCTTGGGAAAAAAGTAGGCATTACGAATGTAAATAAAAGGGGAAATGTGATGACGTTTATTGAAAATTATTCCGCCAAAAATCTGCAAGGGAGTTGGATGCAAAAATATAAATAATCCTTTTTTTTTTCGTTGAAAATGGAATAAATGTTTTTATTTATTATCCTGCTTCTCTGCTAGCAATCTGAATGCTATGCTGTACATACTTTTGTACTGATTGTGCACGATTATAGTACCATATTGTTCAACTTTCACAAATTAATTGCACTTTCTTAATCATAACAAAACACAATAAGGTGAAACAGCTGAGTTCGAAACTTCGAAACTCTCTTTCCCTTTTTATTCTGTTCCCCAACTGTTTAGAATAGGATGAATTTATTCTCGGGAAAAATTCCCGGGGAAAATTCAGAATCGGGCTGTATATCACTTGTAGTACGAATATATTTTACAGCTATTTAGCGAAACTTTCTTTAGTAATTTAGAATTTTTTCAGCCACACCACCGGCAATAATTTATAATAGTCAATGTTTTTCGTCTTTCCAATCAACTATCTAATTTTTTTTAAAAATTAGTAATTTTCTCAGTGGATCTATCAGCCAAATTTATAATTGTCAATGATCACGTTCTCTTACCAATCAAAAATATCTAATTGGTAACACTTTAAAACGCCATTAACCTTGACAGTGAATTGTAAAGGTGAACAATTTAGAATTCAAAACAAATTTAAATGAATGACATTATTTCACCATAAATTAAATATTCTGATATTATTATATATGTACAGCTCAAAATAATTTCGTGTAATAAAATGGCTTGACATAAAATTCAAATTTTTTTTCTACCATCAACTGACATGAACAATGTCAGTTGAATATGAATTATAGATAAATGGAATACATTGTAAAAACAAGTTGTCTATTATCATTCCTTTTCTCTTGCGAAAATTATGAATTTTCATTAAATATGAATTCGCCTTTCTATCATGCATAAAACTGTAAATTCTTAAAATCATACCGGTTTGTATTATTTGCCGTAAACAAGTATTTTGTCTCTTCGCATGAACATGTTCCGTCATTTGCCACTATTTATATACGATTTTTTTTTTTTTTCGTCGTTCGTTCTCCGTTCCTATCCTCCCTCTACTGACATGACGGGTGACCTTGTTTGTTAGTACACGTTTTCGTTTACGTATATGCTCGCTGTATAAGTACACACACATTGCTTGGGTATTATGGGAAAGGGGCTCGTCTACATTTTTTAGGGAAATATATTTGTTTATGTTATTTAGTAAAAAAAAAAAACTTTTTGTACATAGCTATTTATAACCATGTGTGTATTTACATTTACTTATACTAACTAATATTTCTTGATTTTTTGTTTCAGAATTGAACTGAAATATATTTTTAAAGTTCATATTTTACATATACCATACATATAATATACATATTATTAAGTGACAACCATTAAGACAATGACGGAGGGAAAGAATTTGCCTCATTCTAGCGCGAATGTGCCTTTTCGCCGAATGGATAGTCGTAAAGGTTCACTGACGCAACCGCGTTTGGTGGGTGTAATCGATGAGTCGACTGGCACAGTCAGTTTCTCGATATACACAACACCAGATTTTCAGGAAATTGCTAACCATCAAATAGAATTACGAATGATCACACCGCAAGATGGTTGGTTCGAACAAGATCCCGTTGAAATGATCAATGCCATCCATAAATGTTGCGAAGAGGCATGTGCACAATTGCCAGCGCTTGGCTATCGTACTCAGGATATCATGACAATTGGTATTACAAATCAACGTGAAACAACAATTGTTTGGGATGCCATAACTGGGAAACCATTATATAACGCGATCGTTTGGAATGATATACGCACCGCAGTGACAGTTGATCGTATTCTTGCCAAAGTACCTGACCAGAATAAGAATTACTTTAAGAATATCTCAGGTCTGCCAGTATCACCGTATTTTTCTGCACTGAAAATACGTTGGTTGAAGGATAATGTTGCCGCCATACGTAAGGCATGCCGAGAGAAACATTGTAAAGCGGGTACTGTGGATAGTTGGATTGTTTGGAATTTAACGAAAGGTGAGTGATAAATGAATACAATTATATATATATATGTACTTACAAATCATATTCGTTTCATGAACACACCCACTAGGCTCCTTACACATTACCGACGTTACAAATGCCTCACGTACGCTGCTGTTGAATATTGAAACACTAAATTGGGATCCTCATTTATTGAAAACTTTTTCGATACATGTCGATATGTTGCCTGAAATTCATAGTTGTTCGGAAATCTATGGACGTGTACGCGACGAACGTTCCATACTCAAAGGAATACCAATCAGTGGCATTGTTGGCAACCAGCAAGCATCGTTGTTAGGGCAAATGTGTCTGAAGCCCGGCCAAGCAAAGAATACTTATCGTTCTGGATGTTTTCTGCTTTGTAACACCGGCGAGACTCGTGTTATGTCTCAACATGGCCTTCTAACAACGGTCGCCTACCAACTCGGGCCGAATGCAACAGTAAATTATGCACTAGAAGGTGCAGTTGCGGTTGGTGGTCATGCTCTTGAATGGCTACAGCACAAAGTACGCATCATTCCAGATGCTAACGATGCAGAGAAATTTGCAGAGTCCGTTCCTACCACCGGTGATGTTTATTTTGTTCCTGCTTTTACCGGTTTGTATGCACCATATTGGCGCAAGGATGCACGCGGAATTATTTGCGGTCTCACACAGTTCACCACAAAACATCACATTGTTCGTGCGGCCCTTGAATCAATTTGCTTTCAAACGCGTGACATACTCGAGTGCATGTATATGGAGGGCGGTTACACCCTGAATAAACTGCATGTCGATGGAAGGTTGACATCAAATCACCTACTAATGCAATTGCAAGCCGATATTGCCGGTGTTCCTGTGTTTCGTTCACAATTACTTGATTCCACGGCATTCGGAGCAGCGATGTGTGCCGCTCAGGCCGAGGGCATTGATTTGTGTAAATTTGAACCGGAGAAACGTTACTATGAAAATGTATTCTATGACACTTTCCTTCCTACCAGTACGGACGAAGAACGTAGGCTGCGTTATGGCAAGTGGAAGAAGGCTGTCGAGAGAAGTTTAGGTTGGGCAGTCAGCAAGCCGGATAATACTATGACAGATGAGCGATATAAATTATTGTCTTCCATATCAGCAGGATTATATCTTATTGGAACTTTTGCAATGTTGGTACATTCAACAATTCGAGGGGCGACAAAATGAGATATTATCCTAATAAATTGCAAATCTCTACATCATATGATCAGATTTGCAATTTGCAGAATGAAATAATAATTGTGTAAATATACTTATTACAATAATCCATTTTTTGGCTCCGAAAGTAAACTTAAAAGAAACACACTTCTATTTAGAATTTCGATCAAATTTTTATTTCAATATATTGTTTGGTCCTTGCCATTATGTGTCAAATACAACATCTTGTAAATGTCCTCAACGGTATTGGGTGCTTGAAATTTTTTCAACGTTGAGGCTCATTTCTCGTTTTGGCGATGTGAATTGGCCACCAAGATCATGCTTTTGTGGGGCTACACAAAGGATCGTGTTTATGGGGATAATCCTCAAACGCTAGACGCTCTGTCCCGTTGATGGCATTTGAATGATGTTGTATTTAACATATAATGGCATGGTCCAAATATTATATTGAAAAAAAAATGGGTTTGAAATTCTAAATAGATGTGTGTTTTATTTACGTTTACTTTCGGAACCACAAAATGGATAACGCAGTATAATATGAAGACTTAGAAATGTATATAGTTTATAGCCTATTATTATCATATTAGCTAATTAACTATGATTTCTTCTTGTACTTAGTTAATCGTAAATATACACTTATTCATGCTTACATGTGTTCTATATTTTTAAATTACACAAACAAAAGTTCGTTTGTGATATTTTAAATATGTCTGCCTTATATATAATTAAATTATTCTTAATTCATTAGAAATTTCTCGGATATTTCTAAACTCTTTACAGAGTTTATTTAAGTTTTTTTCAATATTAAGCTTTATTAATTTATCAACTTCCATCAAAAATTGTGACAATCACATCATACATTAGTTGTATGTTTAAGCGATGGCTATGCACATTTGTACAATTTGTACTGCCATAGATAACTTAAAACAGATAATGGAGTTTTGTACTTTAAACCTTGAAATATTTATACGAGCCATTTTAATATTATATATGTAATTAAGTTGATAAATAATTTAATGTTTGCACTAAATGTGATTCGGCTTCTTGTCACTATCGATTACATAATCCCAAATCATGTCAAATTTATATGTATACATATGTATTATGCTATTGGACAATTTTTTTTACTTGTACATCTACAAATAAATACCTACCGAAATATAACGATGAGTATAATAAAAAGAAAACAATAATAAACACTTATCTACTAATGTTGAGTTTCATATAGTTTATTTCGTTACGAGTACAAAATGAGAGAAATGGCAAAAACAATAGTGGAATTCATGCAATCGTATAAAAGCCGCGTGAACCGCGTAAATCTTTTAAAATTATACACTGTCATATATTTGTATGAAAACGATTTACACGCGATGATTTCATCGTGTAAAGATCAGATAAAATTATACGGTTTAAAATGTAATTTTGTTGAAAATGCTTTTGTTCTGTAATATATTAAATGATAGGTGAATTAAAAAAAAAATATCAAGTATAATTTCACTTCCTCAAAAAGCCCAATCATTAATTTGTATTTTTTTCCGTTTCTGCCAATATTCGGCATTTATATTTTGTTCTTGTTAACAATAATCAGCCGATTGATTTACGGCGTTTACACGATGACTTGTTTGGTGCGTTCATATAACAATGCGTGTAAACGATATAAAATTATACGGTTTATATGGTTATACGATTGCATGAATCCCACTAATAACTTGTTCGTTATAGAAAGAGTAGAAACGTTATTCTAACAAAACCGAACAACAAATTATATTAAAGAATCGAATCAGTAGGGCGAAAATAAATCTGATAAATCGTAAATTTAATATGGATGCTATTGATTCTATTCTATCGAAGAACGAAAACTACACTCTACAAGTCTCTCATCATGCCTGTCCTAACATATGGCGCTGAAGCCTGGACAATTTCCACCTCGGATGAGCGAATACTTGGAGTTTTCGAGAGAAAAGTCCTACGCAAGATCTTTGGACCTATTTGCGTTGGTGGCGAGTACCGAATAAGGTACAACCATGAGCTGTACGAGCTGTATGCCGATATTGACATAGTAAAGCGCATCAAAATCCAGCGGCTGCGCTGGCTAGGTCATGTCGAGCGAATGGAAGAACACGCTCCAGCTAAGAAGGTGTTATATTCGGAACCCGCTGGAGGACGACGCAGAAGAGGAAGACCAAACCTCAGGTGGAAAGACCAAGTACTGGAGAACCTGACGGCGCTTGGAATTTCTAACTGGCGCCAGCTAGCGAAGAACAGAGATGGCTGGCTGACCTAAATCGATATTCGGTTGTTATGGCCACATAAGTAAGTAAGTATTGATTCTATTGATTACAACTGGCCAGAATCAGTGAATTACAGCCGAATTTTAAAACGATCTCGTATTTTCGTAATAGAGCGTTGCTTTGGGCAGTTAAAGAGGCGATTTCCTATAGGATCATTTTTTAAGAGCCTTCGGACTTGATTAAAAATAAAAACAGATAACATTTAGAGAAATGTATGGTGTCTTTACTTGAGTCGATAGAACGATCTATATAATTCAATGTTTAAAGATGATTTCATGTAAATGTTGTACGCGGCTGCGCCTCAAATGGTTCATACGCTAGGTCCAATTTTGGCATACTCTCTCCAACATATCGGCAAGTTTCTCACGAATAAATTCTTTAAAATTAGCTTCCAGTGCATCAACCGTTGCGGGCTTGTCGCTGTAGACATGAGTCTTAACATAGCCCTACAAGTAATAGTTTAAACTCGTTAAATCACACGATCTAGGCGACCAATTGACCGGATCCAAACGTGAAATACATTGTTCACCGAACTCGTCTCTCATTATTTCTCCTGCTGTGTGGCATGTGGCACCGTCTTGTTGAAATCACATGTCAGCCAAGTCCAGCTTTTCCATTTTCGGCAAAAAAAAGTTTGCAATCATCTCACGGTAGCGCTCGCCATTTTTTGTTTACGTATTTTTTTGTTTGTTTTTTTTTCAGAATCAACTTTGAAAAACTTGGGAAATTTATGATGGACTCACCACAGAACAAAGAACCAAAGTTATTAAATTTTATTTTAACATAAAAGTCAGCTTTCGATTATTCAGACACTCTTGGCAACCCGGTTTTAGGTATTGTATTTTTATGTTAATTGTTGCACGAAGCCAGGTGTGATGCCAATGAGTCGCCAAATCAGTCAATGTAGCCTAAATATCGTACCACATGTGTTTACATGACCGAAACATGCCAAGGCCATGACACACATAGTCAGTCATAGTCATAGTTGCAGCAACGATGTTGCCGATGGCAAACATCTCTTTCGAATCATGCCAGTCGTACTGTACTGGAACCAGAAGCGTGTCGAAACGTATGCCCTCTTGGACGAAAGTTCGTCAATAACAATGATTGATAACGCTCTTATTGGTGAACTGGGCGTGTTGAGCTGAATGTTTGAATTTGCTGTGGTTCGCAGGACATGCCACACAATAGCCAGCCAATGTAGTTGATTTATCGGATAGTGGTCCTGGTGTGTGAAAGAGGCACACGTTGCGGAATGTTTACGGTGTGTCAAACCTGCAGTTGCGTTGCCACGATAGACATATGAACAAGCTGCTAGCGCAGCCGTACGCACAGGTCAGGCCAAACTATTAATTGGTCTTGACCACTGCCACCTTGGTTTGCCATCAGCTACTATCAAGGTGAACCAGCGTGGCACGTTCATCGCAATACCGAGCTAGGATGGGTTGTGTTTGGTTCAACAACCACCAACTTGGTGATAACGTAGCTGTCCGTCAAATAGCAAAGAAGTATGGAGTACTGCCTGAAAGAATTCTTGGATTGTTCTGGCAAACCTCATCACACATTGTTGGTTTCAAATTGAAGTTTAATAACGTAGATCCCAGCGTCCGACGAAGTGAGAACTCGTGAGCGTGGTCATGTCGATCTTCGATCTGCTCGGATTCTTAAGCAATTTCGTAGTAAGCGCTAAATTACTCATGCAAGAGATGAGGACGCATGATGTCCGGTAGGATGAGCCATTGCCAAACAACGTACACATCGTTTGGGAAGATTGGCGGAAGCAGTAGGCAACGGTAGCCAAATATGTCGTTCCTCGGTACTATTTTTGAAATGGCTTACCCAAATCTTTGCAGCTTCATAGCTTCGACGATGTTAGTGAGGATGCCTTTGCCGCGGTTGCCTCCTGGAGGTCCACTGATGCTCTTGGTGAGCAGAAGGTCTCATTTGTTTGTGCATAGACCAAATGCGTGTCGATGAAGTCGTTATAAGCCATTTGTGCGACACAGAGTCGCCGAGATATTAGCCGCCACTACCATTGCAAAGTGGAGATGGCTGCCTACTGAGCACAGTGTCTCCGATGAAGCTACGCGAGCAAATAATTGTTTTGACTTCAGTCCTACATTTGAAACCGTTTTTATTGGTATGATGAGTTAACAACTTGACATCATCTTTTGCAGAGTAGACCTGTTTGGAATCGGCCATCGATCTTGATTATTGTCTCCGTTAGCTGTTTCTTTGCTCCTATATCGGCCACGCTTTCTACACCGAAAGATTCGTCACGGAAATATACAGCAACCACATCTTTTACCTGTTGCTCTGGTGACGAACCTACAAAAAGGCATGCTGGCTTTCTTGAAAGATGGTTACGTTTTGGGCAGAACACCACCCATCCCAACTTGTATTAGCAAGGTAGGGTCCACTGCCTCGTGTACACATTAAATCTGTCATCAGGCCCATATGACAATGGTGGAGACTAATTAAAAGCTTGGGTTGTACATTCCGGTAAGATTGTATTGGCCATTTATGGTCGCAGTCACCTATATCGCATTCACTTAAACTTTGAACTGGTAGGTGCAAGTTTCTTATGTCATGCACATTACGCAGCATGTGACGCTTCTTCTTACCACGTCCACTAACATATAGGTTCACTACCATTGAAGCTTCGTGTGCTGCTTGCCCTCCAAACCATTAGACGTTTAACGGACTCTGTCATCCTCGTAGTCCCAAATCATTAATCATGGTCTCGTCCAACATAGTGACTGACGATCCCTCAGCTAGCATGGCATAAATTTGAATACGTTTAGTTGGTCCGTATAGTCACACTATACAGACCAGGCAGAATCTTTTAAACGAGTGCAGTGTTATTTACCGATGGTAGAATATTTGAAGGTGTTGACCTCACATTTCCTGGTTGTGCATAAAGGTCAAACATCTAAAATGCATTTGTCTATTTTTATACCCTGCATAATGCAATATGCATGGTATATTCATTTCGGTCAGATGTTTGTGTCCACTTGAAGGAATCTCCGGAGATATTTATCATGGATATATATTCGTGATCAGCGTCGATGAAATTTTCGATTTAACGATGTCCGTCCGTCCGTCCGTCTGTCTGTCACCTGGCTGGTTCGCACGATAACTTGAGTAAATATTGAGTTATTTCAACGAAATTTGGCACAAGTAACCTACGATCCAAGGGTACGGAGGGGATTGATATTGGGCATGATCGGTCAATATCCACGCCCACACCAAGCATTCAAAGCGACTAACATCGGAATTTTCAAAATCTTTAACTTGCTATAACTCACATAATATACCACTTGGGACAACAATATTTTGCACATAGAGTTATATTATACTACTATATAACCTCGCCAAAAGTGGGTGAACCACGCCTACTTTCTAGCGTAGCTCCCATACAAAGTGTCTGTACTTCTTTTAAATTGAAACTGCTGTAACTTCTACAATCTTCTGTCTAGAATAACCATAATTGACACTTAGATTAACATGGCAGTGAGAAATAATATGGCAGAAAATCAGTGTGCCACGCCCACTCCTTTTTAGGTCTGCCATACAAAGTTGCGGAATTTAAAAAAAAATTTTACCGGTTATAACTTGCAAACTATTCAGCGTAGAATAACGAGATTTAAGGTGTCGATTAGTCGAGCAACTAGGCTCACAGGAAATGGACACACCACGCCCACTGTTTATCGTAGCCCCCATACAAATTTTAAATTGAAACAGCTGTAACTTCGGCAATCTTTTGTCTAGAATAACCATAATTGACACTTAAATTAATATCGTAGTCGGCAAAAATCTGGCAGAAAATCAGTGTGCCACGCCTATTGCTTCATGAGTCTCCCATACAAAGTCAAGGGAATTAAACTAAATCTTTTAAGCTCCATAACTTACAAACCATTTAGCGTAGGACAACGAGATTTTAAGTATGGAATAGTATTGTACGAGCAACTAGGCTCACAGGAAAGGGACGCACCACGCCCACTGTTTATCGTAGCCCCCATACAAATTTTAAATTGAAACAGCTTTAACTTCGGCAATCTTCTGTCTAGAATAACCATAATTGACACTTAAATTAATATCGTATTCGGTAATAATCTGGCAGAAAATCAGTGTGCCATGCCCACTCCTTCATGGGTCTCCCATACAAAGTCGAGGGAATTAAACTAAAACTTTTAAGTTCCATATCTTACAAACCCTTCATCGTAGGACAACGAGATTTAAGGTGTGGATTAGTATTGTACGAGCAACTAGGCTCACAGAAAATGGGCGCACCACGCCTACTGTTTATCGTAGCCCCCATACAAATTTTAAATTGAAACAGCTGTAACTTCGGCAATCTTCTGTCTAGAATAACCATAATTGACACTTAAATTAATATCGTATTCGGTAATAATCTGGCAGAAAATCAGAGTGCCATGCCCACTCCTTCATGGGTCTCCCATACAAAGTCGAGGGAATTAAACTAAAACTTTTAAGTTCCATATCTTACAAACCCTTCAGCGTAGGACAACGATATTTAAGGTATGGATTAGTATTGTACGAGCAACTAGGCTCATAGGAAATGGGCGCGCCATGCCCACTGTTTATTGTAGCCCCCATACAAAATGACTGAAATTCTTTTAAATTGAAACAGCCGTAACTTCGGCAATCTTCTGTCTAGAATAACCATAATTGACATTTAGATTAATATCGTAGTCGGAAATAATCAGCGTCCCACGCCCACTTCTTATTGGGGCTCCCATACAAAGTTGAGGAAATTAAACAAAAATTTTAACCGCCATAACTTACAAACTATTCAGCGTAGCACAACCAGATTGAAGGTGTAGCTTAGGTGTAGATTAGTATTGTAACAGCAAATATACTCACAAGAAATGGGCCAGCCACGACCATTGTTTATAGTGGCTCCCATACAGGATGACTGAATTTCTTTTAAATTGAGATAGCTGCAGCTTCTGTAATCTTCTGTCTAGAACAATCATAATTAATACTTAGGTTAATATGGTATTAGGAAATAATTTGGCAAAAAATCAACATGCCAGGCTCACTTCTTAATGGGGATACCATACAAAGTTGCGAAAATTTTCAAAAATTTAAATCGCTATAACTTACGAACTATTCAACGTAGGACAAACGAATTTAAGGTGTGGATTAATATTGGAAAATTAATTGGATTTACAAGAAAGAGGTAAGCTACGCCAACTTTTTATATAGCTCCCATACTAAGTCTCGGAATTATCTTCAAAACCTCCTTTAAATTATCCCTTTTAGAACTCTCATAACATACAAGGTACTTCGTCAAAGTCAACCATATTTCGGGTGTACATTAGTAGTATATGCAAAAATTGTTTTTCAAAAAGTGGAAATAAAAGAAAAAGATGGATATTCGAGTAAACTTTTTATATATAAATCTACATATGCAGGGTATAATTTGGTCGGGCCCAGCCGACTGTAATAAGATTTTTTCTTTTCAATTATTATTAATTTTATTCCAATTATATCAACTTGTAAATATTTGTTTATTTGTTACAATACTTAAAAATAATAAAAAAATTTCTTAAAGTTCATTATTTTGTTTTAAAAAATATAAGAATAAAAATGCATAATCTTGCATTTGAGGGTTAAAATTTTTGACACTGCGTGAACAGATTTTTACATTTTGTGTTTTGACAAAAATAACATACAACGATAAAATATACAACAGTCTGTTCACAAGTGTTCTGCTCGTATACAATTTTCATTTACAATATAATACTTTACAACACCTTGTGAATTTAAGCCCCTAACGTTCTGATACTAATAATTTTTTGTAGGAACTGACACACGAGGTATTGAAACAGCATTTCGCGTACCAGTGTTGACTTTCTGCTTGAAAACAAATTCACGCACTACAACACCAATAGGCCAAAAGCTTTTACCAACTACAATGTTAAATTTACACACACCCATTGCGATCTTCCCATTTATTTCCAAAATTTTGGAAAGGTTTATGCACCAAAAAATGACTACTTACTTAATTACTTACTTATGTGGTCATTAAAACCCAAAATCGATTTAGGCCCAATCTAGCATGCTTCGCCAGCCAGCTCTTTCCCCCGCTAATTGGTGTTAGTTAGAAATTCAAAGCGCTGACAAGTTCTCCAGTACTTGGTTTTTCTATCGGAGGTTAGGTCATCCTCCTCTGCGTCGTCCACCAGCGGGTTCCGAATATTACACCTTTTTAGTCGGAGCGTATTTTTCCATTCACTCGAAATGAGCTAGAATTTTAACGCACTTTACTATGTCGGTGTCGGCGGTCAGCTCATACAGACCTTGCGTAGGACTTTTCTCTCGAAAACTCCGAGCAAGGACAGGAAGAATGAGAGACTTGTAGAGTGTGGTTTTCGTTGCACGACAGAGGGGCCGACTTTTAAATTGCTTACTTAGCCTAAAGTAGTACCTGTTAGCAAGAGTGATCCTTTGCAATATCTCCAGGCTGACGTCATTACTGGTGTTAATGCAAGTTCCAAGATAGATAAAGTCTTTCACTACTTCAAAAGCGTAGTTTTCAACAGTGGCGTGTCGTCCAAGATGCTGAGGCTCTTTGTTTGTTTATATTAGGTACTTCGTCTTGCCCTCTTTCACCGTAAGACCAATTCCACGCGACTCTCTTTCCAACTGTGAGAATGGTGCACTGACTTTTCGCTTGTTCATGCCGACTATGTCAATAACAACGGCATACGCTAACAGCAGATAGTGCCATTATGTGCCAGCTTTATAATCAACAAATAGATGGTGTGTGTTGATCTGTTTTTCTTGGGTCTTCTCCAGGATTTGGCGCAGTGTGAAAACCTGGTCGATGTTGGATTTACCCTGTCTGAAGCCACACTGATAAACTTCTGTATACGGCATCTTTCTCTGCGGTAGCGTCGCGACACTCCTGATCATTCCACTCATTCCTCAGAGGACGGTAAAAACCGATTACCTCCTCGGCAGCTGTAGTCAATGAGTGGGATATGTGTGTCTACTGTGCGTATGTATCATGAAGAGAGTTAGTGTTCTACATAAGCAGATCCGATAATCGAGTGGTAAAAGCATTTGCTGTTTCTAGTGATTGCAGCTTATTGACGTCAAGCTTTTTCTGTGTACGATTTGGTTTTTTCTTTGCGACACATAAACGTGTTCGCACCTATCTGCAACAAGGTAATGATCCGAGTGGATGTTGGCACCACGGATCGATTTCACTTCCATCACACTGGGAGCATACCTTCCGTCAATCAACACGTGATCAATTTGGTTTTTCGTTCGTTGATCTGGAGACAGCCATGTTGCTTTATGGATGTCGAGATGCTGAAATCTGGTACCACAAATTACCATGTACCATGTACCATGTAAATTACCATCAGTATCTTACCGTTATCGGAGGTGTTCTGGTGGAGATTGAATTTTCCTACAGTATGACCGAACCTACTTTTCTTGCCTTACCAACACTGGCATTGAAGTCGCCAAGCACGATTTTGATATCGTGGAGGGGGCAGCGGTCATAAACTTCTTCGAGGCGCTGAAAGAAGCTCTCTTTGGTCGCATTGTCCTTCTCATCTGTCGGGGCGTGGGTACATATTAGGCTGATGTTAAAAAATGTTGCCTTAATGTGGATTGTTGCCAGCCGATCGTTCACAGATGTAAACTATGAGACAAGATGTTGTCTCTTACTGACAACAAATCCGCATCCGAGTTTGTGTTTTTCGATTGCTGTCGAAAGTATGAAGTTAACTGGAAATTAATTTATTTTTTATTATTCAACTTTCAGGAACGCTTGATCAAAACACCATTCGTACTTAAAGTATTAATCAGTTTTTTATTCAATTATTGCAAAATAGGTTTAAAGAAATTGATCAAAAATTCATATCATTTCGTTTATAGTGCCGTAAACTTAAATTTGTATCCTTAGAAAAATGTTGCAAAATAATTGAAAAATTTTCTACTATGGCAAAGGCAATAAATCGAAAAAATTACGAAATGTACTTCAAAGCATCAATATAATATTCAAATCGTTAACAAAATTCTAAATATTTCAAACTTGTATCATTTACCACTGAAAATATATTCACCAGAATTTCGTCGCCATAAAAGACATGTAATGTATCAGGCAATAACCGACGAATTTTCTAAATTTTGTTCACATTCGGCTCTGAGCTATCGAAGGGAGCACTTCGTACTGTACAAAGAAGCGGAAATATCGAAAATAAAGACAATAAAGACATTAAGAACGATCAACAACATACGAGTAGATAAAAACAACGAAGAGCATTACATGATAAATAAAGAGCGAGAAGAAGGCTTCGCCTCTAGACACAGATCTAGAAGCCGAAGCCAAAGCAATAACACAAGAAAAAAGAAAAAGAAATGGAGTCACCAGATATGTTAGCGTCACCGACGCCACAAAAAGAAGCGACTATATATCAGTACGATGATGAACATCAGGGACCATTTATAGTTTAACTAGACAAAAAATTAAAAAACAACACAAAAGAAGGCATAAACGAAATCGCCGCCAGCCTAACATTAAAAAAACTAAATATCCCAGGAATATTGGAGGTTAAAAAAGTCGGGTACGGCAGATGCAAAATAATACTAAAAACTCCGGAGTAGCCAATAGCTTAAAAAACAACAATAAAGAACTGGCGTCTCACGGATATGAAGGTAAGATATTCCCCCACCTAGTGAGCAAAGCGGGAATAATCTGGAACATTCCAGTAGAGATTTCGGAAGAAGAACTAAAAGATAATATAAAATCAGAAATAAAAATAATAGAAATACAAAGAATCTTCACAAAACCAAGAAATCAGGAGGAAAGTATCCCAACAAAAAGAGTAAAAATCCTGTTTAAAAGGTTAGAACTGCCAAAAGAAATATCGTTTGTATACTCAAAAATAGAAGTTCAGCACTTCATATCCCTGACCCAATGCTACAAATGTTACACGTACGGACACTTCGCTAAGCACTGCAAACAAATCCGACCACCATGCTTTAGATGTGCAAAAGAGCACAGCAAAGAAACTGCCTGTGAGGAGGTAACGTGCTTAAATTCCAAAGGCAAACACGTATCCACAACCAAAAACTGCCCAGCAAGAGAGAAAGCCTACGCAATCCAGAAAGTCATGACCATCAACTAGTACTAAACAACCACAGACCAATCAACCTACAACCGGTAGGCCTCAAAATACTGGAAAAAACATTAAAGATAACATTAACCTGTACATACACAAAAACAAACTAATTCCAGATAGATCGTATGCCTTCAGGAAAAATAGGTCAAGAGCAAACTGCATTAACGATCTCATAAATACCATACAGTACTGGAAATTAAAAAAGCAACAAGTGGTAGCAGCATGCGTGGACATCAGCAAAGCATTCGAATCCGTAGAAAGAACTACCCTAATACAAACCCTCAAAAACATCTCCATGGAGAGTAAAATCACAAACTGGATTAACTCATACCTAAGCGAAAGAATATTAACAATGGGCACACAACAAATAACAACCAATCAGGGCCTATGTCAAGGCAGTGGACTAAGTCCCATACTGTTCAACATATACACGGCAAAAATACACGAGCTCAACGACGAATCTTGCGAAATCTTTCAATTTGTGGATGATTTTTTCATAACGTGCCACAAACACAAATTTGAAGAAGCACAGACAACGCTGCAATTAAAACTAACTGAACTCCAAACAATATGCCAAGAAATAAATCTCCAACTGAATCCTCTACAATCAAGCACAACACATTTTATCAATCAACCGAAAGAACTTACTATAATAATCAACAACACCCCAATAACCAAGTCAAAAAAATAAAATACTTAGGAAGAATCATTTCAACGAATAATATCGAAGGAACACACAAACCACATAATCAATAAAGTCAATAAAACCTGTTATTTCCTAAAGGCCATAAACAGATGCAAAGACGGAATCCACCCATTTAAGGGACTTCACTTATACAGGGCATTCCTGAGGTCAAAAATGGACTATGCAGCTTCATCGTTCAGCAACATCAGCAAAGATGCGCACAGAAAACTAGCCACCTGCAACAACAACATAATAAGAAGATGCCTAGAACTCATAAAATCAACACCAACACATGTAGCATACCATCTGGCAGCCGAATTACCTCCGCATCTGCGCTTCCAATTCATCACTGCCAAAGAACTCGCAAAATGCTTCGCATTCCAACTACCAGCTACAAAGATACTAAGAACTAACATAGACACTAACATAGTAGCTACACCAAAATATACTCCAAATTCAAAAACATATTCAATAACATAAACACAATAGAAGAGTACAACAAATACCCGGACGGTAAAATCGAATTCCATTTAAAATTTTTCCGCAAAAATATCAAAAAAGTGAGGCAACTCAAGAGGAAACATCCCAAATATACAAGGAAAAAATACACAAACTAAACATAGACAACTTCGAAGTTATATTCACTGACGGCTCGTTTAGAAATAACTACACAGGAGCGACATTCCACCATGAAACGTCAAACATCACAAAAAACTACTACTACACCAACATCAAACTAAGCTCCATGACAGCGGAGCTTATAGCGATTGACAAAGCAATAGACTACGCGACAGACAACAACTATTCGAAAGTGGCAATAGCTACAGACAGCTTAAGCGGCGCGTTAGCATTAAAAAACAACATTGAAAATAAACTCAATAGTAATTGACATCCTTAAAAAAATAAATAGCAACGATAACTTACAAATAATATACATACCTAGCCTCTGCAATATCATCCCCAATGAGGTAGCGGACAAAGCAGCCAAGACGGCAAACGAAACCGGCCTCAGAATTCTTGTAAAATACACAATAAAAGACGCCATCAACAAATTTTTAAAATCCATCAACAGCAGCTGGCAAAACGAATACAACATATTAAGCCAAACAAAGGGAAAAATATACTTCCAAATGTTCCCGAGCCTGTCAACTAAACCATGGTTTTACAAAAATGGAAAATAAATATGGAAAAAACAAAAGCGCAACAAATATAAAAAGAATCAATCGTATACTAACAGGACACGGGTTTTGCAAAGAGACACTTCACAAACTCAATATGTTAAATGACAACACATGCGAGCACTGCAACACTATCGAAACAATAGACCACGTTATCTTCAACTGCGCCAAACTAAGTCCAACCAGAGTCAAATATGTATAACTCCTTCGAGCTAAAACGATATCAGAATTTATGCAAATACATAACACGAACCACTACACAATACTATACAATTTCCTAAAGGAAGCGCAACCAGCAATATAAAACCTAAATCAACTCACCCCAAACATTACATAAATAAAATCAATGCATGCACAATAAACATTTATTCACAACGTACAACAGTAGAAAACTAGAAATAAATAAATCAGTCATGGCAACGTTAAAACCTCAAAAAAAAAAAAAAATTTTGTTCACTCTTGTTGTCATCTACTTGCTTTTAAAAAGTGATATTCAAATAGTAACAATAGTTTCTTCATAATAACCATTCGAATATGTCAACTTCCTACAGTGTGCTTCAAATTCCTTCGAAAAATGAACGTTGATCAAAGTGGCTGAAATATTAACATGTACATACTTAAACTGTTCAAAGAAAAAAGTATTGAGGAATTAATGATTTCTGTAAGCAGACGAATCAATTTCAGATAAATTTTGTTTATCTCTTTACAAAAATATTTATATATTATTATACTTGTATTTATTATATGTATTTCGATTAAAATAAATCATTTCATTACAATATATCGTATATATGTAGAAAATTTAAGTACAATATTTGTAATAATAAACCTAATATATCGCATAATAATAAATTTTAAATAATTTCATTTTACATTTTGATGTCTTCTTATCCAATAGAAATAGAAATACTAGAAATAACGAGATAAACATATTCGACAAAATTTTATTGAAAATCCTTTGAATATGTTTGAAACTTTAAATTACTAACAACAAAACGAAATGGTACATAAAAAAGAACTTACTAATAGTAACATAACGAACATTAAACATTAATATTTATGTATATTTATGTAGTTGTATTTAAACATAAGTATTTAGAAATATGTACGGGTATCTAAATCCAAAGTTAAAATCAGTTGTCTTTTTGAAGTAAGTAAGTAAATAAGTATGGTAAGCTTGTATGCGCTTGTCTTTTATTTTCGGGCATTCTATTATAATTTCAAATCTCAAAATGATGGCTTACTGCTGCCCATACCACGTGCTGGCAAGCTATTTGTCTTTGTTGTAGGATTATCTCGTGCCTGTGAATGTGCCACCACAATGCTTAAACATTGTACCCATTCTTCGGCATTCTTGCCATCTTTAGGCTTGAGTATTAACGTCTGATCGGCGGTAAATATTTCAAAAGCTTTTGGTATATTTCGAGCACCGCGTGATACTTTCACCGAACGTATTTGATTCACATCAATGCTTTCGCCACCACTCTAGAAATAAAAAATAATTGAAAACGAATATTAATATTTGCTTTTTATGAATTTATTTAGTGTATGTAAAAACAAACCGATCCTTTGCATGATAAATGAGCTCCAGATAATGTAAAATAACGTGTACGCCAACGTCGAAATAGACGCCATTTGCCTTTTTTCTCTTTGAGCTGTCCCTCGATCATTGGCTGATTGCTGCCATTTAGAAAACCAACTGCCTTATCGGGGTGATTGCATAAGAAGCAACCCCATTGGTAATCAAGTTCATTACAATTCGGATTCGATTTATCCGTTTTAGAAACTTCAAAAACATCCAGAAAACCAGAGTGACGTAATTCATTCACAAGTATTTCTCGATCCTGAATGAATAAATTATTAAATAATTATACGAGTGTGGGTCGATATATCTCTAAAAATTTAAATGAGGAACTCCATATTCAGAATAAAAAATAAATAGATTTTCATCTTCCAGCTTTGAAAAAATTCTCTTGTATCAAGTCAACGCACTGACACACCGTTTCGCAGTAGCAATGACAAAATTGCAAAAATGAGATTACGAATTGCTCCCTCATCCAGCATAGTCTCCAAATTTAGCCACTGTGATCATTTCCTGTTTCAAAACATGTGAAAATAGCTCTGTAGAAAGAGATTTGGATTGAATAAAGAGGTAATAGATGAAACAAACGATTGTTTTGATCTCCTCGAGATATCGTATTATTTGAAGGGCATCAACAAAGTGGTGAAATGTTGGTCGAACTATTTCGAGCTAAGCGGAGACTTTGTTGAAAAGCAAAACAATATTTCCAGATAGAGTGTTCCATATTTTAATTTTCAGGGACTTATTGACCCAATCATATATTTATGATGTATCCAATTAACTTACCTTTGCATTGGGAAATTGGCTTGTAACCAATTCGGTGAAACTGCGATTTTCACATTTGAGTATTTGCCAAATATTCTTCAAATTACTAATACCAGGCTCACGTGTGCTTAGAACACATTTCTCCTTCACCTAGATGAATGTGAATAAAATATTAATTCTTTTATAAATGTGTATACTTTAAAGAGCCTCACAACCCATCCAAATAAAATGGTTTAATATAACCTTTGAAATATTTTCTTAATACCGGATTTCTACACAAATTCTTTCAAAAGATACATTCAAAATTATTCCGTTCCTTAGACTTGAGATAATGATATTTTTAGAGGTTTTTAAAACACGATGAAGGTCGCGAACTGTTATTGCTAAAGTCAAAATATTCTATTAATCATCTTAAAAATAAACAATGTTCATTTTACGGAGCAGCAAAAATTTATTTTGTGAGGTTCTCTAAAATACATAGGTTTAGTTAATTAACTTATTATATCAACTGATACTCACATAGTGACGCACTTGAAAATCCAGAAACATCATATGTATCCATGTCTTTGGATTACGTGTACGCATCGTAAAGCAAGTCTTCGAGTACAAACAATGTGGTCCACGTATTTGGCAGGCAAAATGTAATTTGGCTACCTTTTTTGTGCGTCGCTCTGCAAATTCATTGGAGACTATGCGTTGGTCAATTCAAAGGAGAAACACCACAATAATATGTTAAGCCAAATAGGCAACACACAGACAGACAGACGGACAATCGCAGGAAGGCCACGAGTAAATGAGTAGCAGACACAAGTATGTATATTATGTATAGAAAGTTATTGCGATAAATTTTTTTAATGTTTACAAAAGGGAAGAAGTTAGTCAAAGAAATTATCAGTGAAACAGAAAGAGATAAAGAAAAGAAAAGAGAAAAACAAGTACATTAAATGCATGCTATTAACTACTAAGTATATAATTAAATATTTGTTAACAAATAATACATAAATACATAACATATATAGAAACATACACACATATATTGTAAATACACAGAAATTATAGAACACACACCTTCAATGCTACAACGTGTGGGTGGTGGCAGAAATTGCGATACCTCATCCATGTACGTTTTAATAGAGCTAAAATGTTTCTCACAAAACTGTTGCACCGGATCACGCATTATCTGATAAGGTTCGAATGTGCTCATCCGTTGATCCAATATGCTGTTGTTTGCATTGAGCAACGTACGGCTGGTGTTGTCGTTACGTTGGCGTGTTGTTACATTGGTTGTGGGACCGCACACAATCACTTCATGCGTGCTCTATAAAATGCACAAAATGTTATGCTATAATGTAATTCTTGTGTGCATTGAATCATTTTTCTGAAGTATTAATCTATGTTCCAAATATTATCGTTCTAGTTAAAATATTAAGTGAGTTACAACGTGTTCAAATTTAAAATAATATCGAGGCTAGTTTCTTTGATTATTTCGTGTGCACATGGTAGTTGACTGATCGTAAACATTTTCAAAAATATCCGAATCCTTGATAGAAGGTAATTGACTCAAAATTTTGTCGAAATATCTTAATATTTATTCAAGTAATCGTGCTATCCAACCAGATGATAGACAGAAGGATTGACGGGCATATTTAAACCGAAGCTTTAAGGCGACACTTCACCAAAATAAATATACCATTGCCCTTGTGCAGAGTATAAAAAAGAAACCAACGACGAGTTTAAGCATATTTATATAAAAATCCATGGAGCTAAAATAAACTCAATTATTTCAATTTATCTTTTCGGAATGTTACCTTACAACGGTAAATATTTTTTCCAGCAAATCATTCAACACACAAAGTAAATTATATGCTGAAATTCTCATTCATTTTTTAGACATTACTATTGTATATACACTACCCTGGAAAGTTTGGGCAAATTTCAAAAATAACATATATTTTGTATTTTGCGCTCTATTTTTTCGACGAGGACCGTTTTATTGAACATGTTTCTCTGAAATAACATTATTCTTATGATTTTTGTCATGTTTGAGTTATTGTTGTTGTTTTACTTTATCAAAATATGATGATTTTGGAGATACAAAAATTAAACTAGTTTTAAGTTGCTTAATTTGTATTTATATTCTTTTGGCATATTTTGACCCGAATCGCTGTTTAATCAATTTTAAAATACTTCCAAATGTCTTACGTCATTTGCCACCACAATTCAAATTCATAACGGTTCAGTTCAACACGTTTTTATCATAATTGCTGATGTTAAAACGCAATCAAATCTATCAAAAGGGAAAAACCAAACTGATATCAAAAGAAAAACCAGCTCAAACTGTTATTTTGCAAAAATTCGGTCGTCCAATGAGAAAAATTGTACAATTTTTGTGTTTCGTTGAAAGGAGTTCCCACAAACTTAAGAAGACAAGCTGAAACGAACTCGCTTGACGAGAGAACACACTCTGGTAGACCCAGAAAATTTTACAAATGAACAGCAATCGTTCCCCTATTCAAAAATGTGTCAAATTTACGAGCCGATATTAAGGAAACCTTATCAAATCCAATCTCCGAAAAAACGGTGGTACGTTGGTTGCAAGAATTCGGTTTATATGGTGGAGTCGCTGCCAAAAAGCTATTATTGCGCGCTATAAATGTTCAAAAACGACTCAAATGGACAAAAGAACATGTCAATTGGACGATGGATCAATGGAAACAGGTGTTATGGAGCGATGAATCCAAATTTGAGGTTTTCGGGAATAAACTGCTAACGTTCTGCCGTAGAAATCAGGGAAACGATATCAAGCTGGGTGTGTTAAGCCAGTCAAGTTTGAAGAAATGACGGTCTAGGCTTCTTTTTGCTATGATGATTTAAGCGATATGATGGAATAATGCGGAAGAAACAGTATCACCGAATACTTCAGAATAACGTTATTACATCTGGCGTCAGTTTGATGGGTGAGGGGTTCGTGTTTCAGCAAGAGAATGGCCCAGAACACGCATCCAAACTTTGCACAAACTACATCAAATCGAAAGAAGATAGCGGCAGTTCATGGAATGGCCGAACGCGACAGAGCTCGACAGAGACGTTCGAAAACTGTGTCCAACCAGCGAATCTCATTTGTGGTAATGTCTTCAGCGGGCTTGGCAACAACTATAATCAGAAAAACTCCAAAAATTGGTGGAAAGGATGCCAAAAGTTTCTGCGGCCATCATCAAATCGAAAGGCAACCATATTGACAAAAAACGTCTCAAATGGTACATCTACATTAAAAAAAAAAACAATTATTTTGATAAAAAAAATAATCAAATATCATTTAAAAAATGTTATTTTATAGAAACAGGATCAATAAAACGGCCTTCGTCGATAAAAGTAGAGAAAAATACAAATTATGATTTTTTAAAAGTGTTTTCAAACTTTTGCAGGTAGTGTATGTTATATCATATAATATAGCAAGGGTGTTACTTACTATGCCATTCACTGGTAACTTCATCACAGATTTTTGATTGCCATTATTTTGTTGTGGCAGCGCAGGCGATGCATGATGCACTGAAACCGCATTTTGTGGTATAGAAATGGAGCCTAATACCATCGAATAATGAATATCATAAGTATCAATAAAATAATTCGGAATTTGCTCATTCTCACCGATTGATTGATTAAGCGCATCGGTACTGTATTTTAGCATGGCCGCACTCGAATTCAATAGCGTTGCGGGACCTTGCGAATGCGGACGAACTTTTGTCGGAGATGTCGTTACTGTGACACCGCCGGAGGTTACTTGTGTCGATGGAATGCCCCATTTATTGTGACCCGTTATGATGACATTGTTACTAAGCGGTGGGACTGGTGTTACATATCCAGGACTGTTTGGGCTCGTCATTGTTTTCGGAGTTGCTCCTGTCAGCTGGTGTTGTTGCTGCTGTGCTACAACATTACCGCTTGAATTCGAATTGGCGGCATTATTCGAATTGGATCCATTCTGATTGATGTGCTGCGACGAACTGAGTCGTGTCATACTTTTATTTTTATGAAGACCGCCTACCGAACCGCCAGCCACATTCAAACGAGTCATACTGCGATGTGTATTACCAGTGGGATGTAAGCGACCGGTGCTACGTGAATCACCCAATTTAACACGTCGCGTATAGCCAGCATGCGGTGGTGTTGGTGGCACCATTGAACCTACACCGCTACCACCACCACCACTCTGATGTATGACTGTTGTTGTAGTGGCGGTAGCGGACGCGCCACCGTTTGTATTAGTGGTAGTAGTCGTGACGTTGCTGGCAGCTGAATGAGTCAATTAATAGGAAATGTCATTACAAATAGAAATGCGATTTTACTTTCTATTAAATAGGTACCGAAAATTATGATACAATTAGAAGGAAGAGAATTAGTAAATATTTTATATTTTACTGATTAGCTTGAGGTTTACACCAGACAATTTTGCGAAGGCAATAGCACTTTTTTACTAATACAATCGCACTTCTTCACACACGTCTTGGCCACTGTCTTTGATTTTTTGAAGACAGTAAATCGGAAAATGCGGTATCGACACCAAGACAACAAAGTCAGAGCAAGATATTCATACGAACCGACACAAACGGCGGTCTGGACACTTACGTTACAAATTGTCTTGTCTTTATTTTTGGATAATTTTTTTTGCGAAATTATTTAATTCCCTGTATTTGGATATCACTTACGTATTCGTATATTTCCACTGAGTATTGTTCTGCGATTATTATCCTTCGGACTGCTCGGACTACTGGGTCTCTTTTTATTTTTATGCATTCGACCGGTTGTTGCTGTTGATGATGCAGCCACAGAAACAGTAGTTGTACCAGTTGGATCAGCTGTGTTTGTATTGTGTTGGATGATACTCGGCGACGCTACGCCCATGGCAGCAAGACCAACACCACCAACACCGCCACCACCAGTAGCGGAGGCAGCAGCAGCACTGTTTAAAATGGTGGCAACAACGGCTGCTGCTGTAGATGGTGTCGGCGGTGGTAGATGATCGGTTGGACTATTTAGGTTTACTATCGTAACACCACCAGATATTTTATTGCACACATCCATTACATTTATGTCGGATGTTGAGAGCTTCTGTTGACTGCTTATGGTATGAATTCAAAAGAAATATATTAATATGTAGCTAGAAATACACATATTTGCAATATGATTAAACACACCTGCATAATGCATTTTTTTGTCGTACACATGCAAGGACTTTATCTGTGAATAAAATCGGAAACGACGAACAAAGTTTTGTAGCTTCGTGCAATAGAATTGCTTGCGATGTACGATCTGCATGTGGTAAATGTTCCAAAACAAAATCCAAAGCATATTGAGCATTTTCCTTTATATTTAGGAAATGTTTATTAGATAATTTCAACTATGGTGGCGTAAACTTTACCTTATTTGTACGTCCCGCTGTTGCTAAAATTTGTGCAGCCAACGACACTGTACTCGGATTGCTTCTCGTTGCCATTTTAATACGATCAAATTGTGATACAATTTGATGTGGTCTATGTTCGCTAAGTTTTAAAAGAATTTGCATTGTTATTGTGGCAGTTTCATGATCGCATAAGAAGTCACATATTTGTGGCACACAAGGTTCCAATACCTAGAATGAATGTAAAAGAAACTTGTTTTTAATATAATTCTAACGAAATTATTCAGCTAAATGTATTTCACATATATGTTAGATTACTTACAGAGGGTGTCTTTTGTGCTATCAGCAAATACAACTGAAATACGGCTAATTTCTCTTGTGAATCACATTGTGGCAATAGGGTAATTAAAAATGGAGCATGTGGAGATACTTCTTCTGGTGAAACTTCATAGATTTGTGAAAGTACACGTAATAAACCATAATTACCTATACAGGTATTAATTTGGTTAGATTATAATATAAAACATACGAAACTCGAATATAGTAATGCTAGTACTTTCAAAAGTTTTGGTACATGACGTCTTTTTTGTGTGAATATTTTTTATATGTCAGTTAGCGCTACAACCACCAACTATTTGAAATTGTCACTATTTCTTTCCAAGCACAACCTACACGTGTCTGAATATATATCGTAATACGCATTTCATGCGACAGAGAGCTAAAACCCTTGAGTTTTCGTCCAGTTATCGTTTAAAACTCACCAGAAATTTTTGTCCAAAAGGTTCAGTTATATCACGGCTTGTTTGTGAATAAATTATCATTGAAAGGTTTTACAATCTACTACAAAACGTCCGATTTTGGTTTTTGGTGATACTCCTAAACCATAGCATCGTAAAAGCTGTAAAGTGGCCTCTTTGAACTCTTTATTTTTCTGCTTATTTAACGATTTTTCTGACAGGTGCTGCGTTAAATGTATCATCAGTAAAAATAATTTATTTCTGAGCTACCAAAGTAAAGCTACGTATTACTCAATCAGCATTTTCAAGGAATTTTTTAGACGTGATAAAAAAAAATCGTATGGTAGAAATGCGAAATGCCCCTTTCCATGTCAAATTTTTGAGGTAATTTGTATGTAATTGTTGAAATGCCGTAAATTTTCGTTTTCACCGTGAGTTCGTTAAACCTAACACGTACTAAAACTTTTGAAAGTATCCCATACACACATATATTTTTATGTATGAACTCATATGTACATATTTACTATTTACCGGCTAATATTGAATCCATAATCGATGATACATGTGGACTCAGCAGGTAAGCGTAATCGATAGCGGCCAATGAGAGATAGCTAGCCAAATTTCGTGAGAGCTCTTTATTGCCTTTTGGTAGAAATTGTACAGCAACTGGTAGTGCAATTTTCATCAGTTCTTTCTTATCATAATTCTATGAAGAGAAATAAAGAGAGGAGTATGAATCATTTATTGAATTCTCTAGCAGAAATAATAAGCATGTATAAATACTCACTAAAAATATACTAGATATAATATCAGCTGCAATTTTAGCATGTGGTGGATCCTCCTTGGTAGTACCTGTCGGTTGAAGATTCCATAATAGACATGTTCTCAACAAACGAACTAGAGCAGAACAATAACGTTCTGCCGTTTTCGTCTCACGTATACAAGAGAGTATACGTGTAACGCATATTTCCACCACAGATTGATCATTATTATTTTTCAAATAATCCGATTGTGATATGATGGGATGTATTTCAGAGAGCTGTCAAAGGTATGATAATATGTAGTTGCAATATTTCAACTTAATAGTAGGTAAGAATATAGAATTACCACTTCAGTTATGTCGTTAACAATTTCCGAATCAGATACCGAAAATAAATCACCAGCACGGGATAGATCACGGTTTGATAATACCTTTGTGAAGAGCTCGTGCATTTTTCAAGTTTCCCTTGGATATTTTTCAATTTTCTTCTCGATTCCGAACAACGCAATGATGAATGAATGTCTCATAAGTATGCATGTATTAGAATGTTAATATGTGGCTGCCTAGATTGCATTTAGATGCTCAGAGCATACATATTTTTAATGTCAGCGTCATCTGTGGTGCCTAAAATGTGTATGATCATACGAAATTCATTTTAGATATGTTTCTACGGTTATGTACTTAGTCAAGCCATAAATATTCGTACACAACTAAACGCATTCATTACGATTGCAATATTGGGCACATCCATTTCATCTTGATAGCAATTTCATTGTCACGTAAAAAGTTTTTGACATCAATTGTTTAGAACATGGGAAAGGAGATATATTTCCGACGTTGCGAGCGCTTGGAATCACTCGCAATTTTGTGTATCGTGCTGTGAAGTTGTTTGAGGATACTGGTGGAGTACGTGACCGTCAAAGATCCGGCCGAAGAAGCGAATTGATCAAAAACCGCTGCGGAAACGGATAATCTTGTCGCGAGAAATGCAAATTTCGCAAAAATCCATGTCCTTGAAGATTTGAGACTCAGCGCGTACAAGCGACACACTGAACATCTGCTCACGGCCGCATTGAAGGGAAAATGCAAGCGAAAATCGAAAACGTTCTGCAGCCGATACCCTCACAGTCCAATTCTGTTTACTGACGAGAAAATCTTCACCGTAGAAGAATCGTTCAATAAACAGAACGATTGTGTGTATGCTCGGTCATCCATAGAAGCATTCCAACTCATACCGAGGATCCAAAGAGATCTCTGTTCCAGCCCACAAGGCAACAACGACTCAACTGTGGCTAAAAAACAACATTCCGAACTTCATATCAACGGATGATTGGCCAGCTGGTAGTCCAGACCTCAACCCGTTCGATTACAAGGTGTGGTCCGTATTAGGGGGCATGGCTTGCTCTACTCGACACCCAAATATTATTGAGTCGTTGAAGCGAGCGTGCAGTGGACAATTTCCTCATGCATGAAGTGCGTCTCATGATAGATGAGTGGCCAGATCGTCTCAAGTCGTGCTGGAAGGCAAATGGAAGTCATTTCGAATAAGTTGTTCTAAGATTTGTAGTCATTGAAATACCCAATAAAAAGAAAAAAAAGTTTTGACAAATATTAATTTGTTTTCATTTGGCGTCGATTTTTCTGTGTACCAGTATTTATGTTTTGACCAGGGATATATATGAGAAAATATGTATTATACAGTTATATATGTATATAAAATAAACAAAACAAAATTGGATCAGACAAGCATATGTGTGAAGGTGCTGTTGTCTGCCAAAAATTTGTTCTTGACAATTTTTTTATATAAAGTATAATTTATTGTTGATTTTTATTATTTCGCATATTTGCACATGCATTTTTGTTATTGATATTGGGTCTTGTTTTTGATCTTATACTGTACTAACTACGTGGGTAGCTCAATATATAATTACAAAGTACATATCAATCTTATTTCATGACACGACTCCACAAAGTTAGTCCTCAAAACGGTCAGATATTTTGTTCTAGGACGTCATCACCAAAATATATACTCATTTTGAGGGCTTCGACTTGCATATTTTTTCGAAAGAGTCATTTCATTTCCACAGAATAGATCACGAGATTGCATGTATTCAATCAATTGTTTATTCAATTAATTCAATCGATTGCAAAAATCACGTATAGTTTTATTTAATTCGAAGATTTGAATTTATACTACCAAATTTGTTTCGATAGTATTAGCACAATTGAAGTATTCATTTGATATTGTAGGAATTAACCGATTCTCTTGTTGGAATTAGTTTAATATTTGTGTACTAATTTTAAATGTTGAATGCTCTTTCTTCTATTACAATATCACAACATATCTGCCGGTGAAATACTTTATTTTATTTTTCAATGCCAAGATCGATCATTCTGACGAGGTTGATGATGATGTGTGTCTCTCTCTGTGTATATTTAAATTCTGATTTTCTTCTTGGATTTTTTTTGTGCTATTTATTTGTTCTTTTTTTTACTATTGTTCTATTTCTATTTAGAGTATAATTTAAAGTATTAGCATTTCACATCAGTCCTATCTTTGTTATGAACGTTGTTCACTGTACTTGAAGTTGGCTTTCTATTTTATTGCACTATTTATCCGTTAGTTGTGTGGTTATACATATGTACATTTGTATGTAGGAAAGTGTCTACATGCATGTGTAGATTGTACTAAATATCTTTTATTTGATTTTATTGTTGTCTGTTTGCGTTATTTATTTCTCTTGTTTTTATTTAATACTTATTTTACTGATTGTGCACATTTTTCTTTCTACTTATTTGCTCTTTTATTTTATAATTTTCGTTTTCCTTTTTTTGGTTTTGTTATTTAATTTTATTAAAGGTATTGAAATTTTGTGTTCTCTTTTTGATATTTTTGCCTATTTTTAATTAAGTTCATAGGTGCATTAGCTATGGTATAGGGCACGACTGTACGATTTAATACGTAGATCTCAAACCTAATTTGAGAGGTTACGTAAAAATGAGAGTAAAATCGTTAGATATCACCATAACTGCCCCCAGGGGTTAAATATAAAATCTATCCCCCTTAATTTTATCTCCTCAACATTTTTCGGGAACATACTTATTTTCCGTATTAACCACTTGGTGGACTTCCCTCCACAATATACATTTTTATAAAATTCGTAACTCAACCGCTCAAGGAGTAAAGTATATTACCAAACCTTTGATTAATTAAATTTTTGGATCAGCTCATGTGAAATGTGAATTTTCCTTCTTAACATTTTATCCGAACACGCTTAGTCTCAATTCATACCCTTAGAGATCCCCTACAAAATTTATTTCTTTTAATCACATTAACGTCAACCGCTCCCGGAGAGAAATCAAACAAATCACCGACCATGATTTTATTTTTTCATTTTCCAGAATTTTACCTTAGAATGCTTCTCCTTATTTACAATTCGCAAAGAAGCTTCCATACAAAATGGACGAAAAAACACCTGAAATAATTATTATTGAAACAGTAACATTTGTATCTTTACCTGAGCAAAAAACAAATTTTCTGGCTCATGCATTTTTCGCGGGATGGAGTAGGAACCCACGTATCAAAGTCCCTTTGTTAATGATCTCCATTTTTCATTATCCCATAGCTAATATTCATATATACATACGAGAATACAGACATATAAATATACAATTCGAAAAGAACATTGTTAATGCAAACTGGGAATTCCCTACATTTCTATTCCACAGTAAAAATTTGCATATGTATATTTGTATATACATATATAACTTGTACAAATTGTTTTTTTAATATTTTTGAACTACTTTAATTTGTTGAAATACATTTGTGTAAATAATGTGTTAATAATGTGTAGTCATTTTGTTTGGCATTTCTTTAATAAAAAACAATAAAAAAATAAAAATGTGGCACTTAAAGCCCCGAAGGGCTCTTTAGCCGAGCTTTTCTTTCATTATTGAGGTGCGTGTTAAATTTTAGACAATACTAGAAGGAACTTTCTTATTTTAGCCGGTTCCGAACGGCAAAACCCTTGTGACATCACGTTTTCTGAGCTTTGTTAAAGAGTTCTTTTTGAAGATTTTTCATGGCAAATTGTTACTGCCGAAAGAATTGCCAATTACTTGCCGAGAGGTGGGTACCGTTCGAAAGAAAAATCTTTTTGTTATTAAATTTGTTATGCTTCAGCCGTTGATTGAACCCACGACATACAGATCAGAAGGCCAATACACTAACCACTTAGTTACGACACCAAGAACAATAGTCAATATTTTTTTGTTGTTTAAAGGAATTGATTATGTTTGCGAAAATGCAATAACTTAAAAAAATAATATTATTCGAACAAAATATTCATATAATTCCTTATATTTTTCAAATCCAAAGAAAACAGATATATTTTCAAAGTATTCAAAGTATTTCAAAATCAAAGGAAACTACAAGTGATTAATCAAAATTTTAATAAATTCTATTCCGTGATTAAATTGCAACAGTAAAAATTTGTTTAATTTTTGTTTTATTAAATTTCATTTTTGAAAGTGGTATGAAATCTGCTTTCGCCGTATGTATTACCTATATTATTGATTTGCAATCAAAATTCTAAACATCTATTATGACTGATAAGATGAGATGGTGAATCATATTCCTACCGGGAAACCAACAAACTATTTTAACATTACGATGTCATACAAATGAATTGACCGCTGCTATATATAACATAATTTCAACTACGTTAAACTTTGGCCTAAAGGGAACATTTGAAAGTGAAATTCAAAATAATATAAATTATAAATAAAAAAAAAGAAAAATAAGTCCCGAAAGAGTTATTTAGCTGAGCTTCTCTTCCATTACTGTTATGTGTGTTAAATTTTGGACAGTATTAGAAGGGACCTACTTACTTTAGTCGGTTCCGAACTGCAGAACTCTTGCGACATCACTTTTTCTGAGCTTTGTCACAGAGTTCTTTTAGAAACTTTTCCATGGTAAATTGTTATTGCCGGAAGAAGTGCCAATTTCTTGCCGACAGTTGGGAACCGTTCGAAAGAAAATTTTTTCGATATTCATATTTTTTCGATATTTTTTGGATATTTTTAAACTTCATGTCATTTAGTGAAAACAAATTCTGGTAAATTTCGGTATATGAAATTCCATAAATACAGTTAAATTGATTTTAATTCACTTTAACTCAGAGGTGGAAAAGTTTTACATCAATAATTGCATATTTTGACTTGGTACGCCCAATGAAAAATAAGAATATCTGTGTGCATAACGACAACAGTTAAAATGAGCTTCATTTAAAGGTCCAATAAAATATTAAATATTCTACTCTACTCTATTTTTTACAGTGTATTTATTTGTACAAAATAAATACATTCTTTACATTGGATTAGTAAATACCATATCATCTTAATGCATTTGGATTAAAATGGTTTTAGTAGCTTAATTTGAAATGGTTTTCACTCATGGTACATGTAATTAGCATGTAGTATATACATATGTAGCATATAAAGGTCTACATGGATATTGCTATAGTGTATTGAAATTGGACGCAAATTTTTTATTAAGGAATAATCTATATATATTTTAGAGGAAAAAATCTGGAAAAATAAATACTAAACTTCGCAACGCAGTAGTGACCTTAAAATATTTATAATATAATTTAATAACAATAGCAAATCGAATACGTTTGAGTGCATCACATATGCAGCCTAATAAATTGTAGACATTTTTGGGTCGGCAAAACATAACGAGTTAAAGGATAAAATTATCACAAAGTATCTTAATTCAATATGTGTATTGAGGCATATAAAATATACCCAAAAAGATTGAGATTGATTCATTTTATCTAATATCAAACGTTGACTCTCTTGAACTCAACTTAAATATCTAAAAACATAATTCTCAATTTTTGAAAATTATTGTTTCAAGCATGATTCTCGACTTGAGAATATTATTGCTCTAAACTTGAATTCAAATGATGCCAACTAGATACCCAAACAAACTCAACATAAGAATAACGGCGAAAAATGCTCATATTTTAAAAAAAAAATGTATAAATTGACTAAAGTGTAAGAAACTACTATTACGATTTCGCCAACAGAAAATCATAGTGGATATCAAATTGAGAATTAAGAAACTGTTTAATTCGGTCTGAGAATTTTTTCTAAAACATTTCATATTGTATATTTTAGTGTTTAGTGTTGGTATAATATGTATTATTCATATATATATATATATATATATATATATATATATATATATATATATATATGCATGATAATAATATAATGAATGGAAAAGTAATAAATAAAATAGAAAATGAAATCTTAAAAAAAGCAATAATAACAACAACAACAACAACAAGTTAGAAAAATATACCTAATATTATAATAAATTGTAATTTGAACAAAAACAATACTTAGGCACGTCTCCTAAACCGGTGTAGCAGGTTAATACACATAATTTTCTGCATTTCTCAAACATTCGCATTTTATATTAACGGTAAGAAGTAAACCTGTATACAATAAAACATAAACATATAAACAGTCAATTTTGAGCTACTATTCTATATGAATATATTTATGTGTGAAGGGAAGGCTAACAGCAGACAGACAGGCTACGAAACACCGTAGTGTTCGCTTATTATGAAATACAGCAGCAGCAACAGAAATGAAAATAGTACGGCATAAATGAAAAGAAAGGAAAAAAATCATTTAAAAAAACTGAAGAAATAAAGTAAAAAAAAAACTAATTTAAAAAAAGAAGAAAAAAAAGAGTTTGAATAAATTTTGCACAAAATGTCAAAAGTTAATAGTGAGAAAAAACAGGTAGAACTACTTTAAACATTTTGGATAATTTAAATACGCACATATTTACTTAACGTGTAAAATGTAATTTGTTAAACATCAAATTTATTCAACAAGTTAACAGAAACAGCTGATTGTGAATATCAATTTCAATATCGAATCAATCAAAAGGAAGCGATTCCAAGCAACTTTCCTCAAGAACGTAGAGTTTTTTTTGCTAGATACTGGTTCAAATGATTTCATTTAACTAATAAAACTTCATTCTAAAACCTAATTCTTAATATTACAGTATATTTACACATAGAGATTACCACAACTAGATTACGAAAATCTATCTACTCGATTATACAGTAAGATTTATTTCTAAAGGGATTGTTAGCTGTCAAAATTATTTTGAAGTGTTTCTTTGCTGATTATTGAATTTGGTTAATTGGAAGATACGGATATAGATATGGAAGACAGGCAAGGAAGTGCTTTAATTTATTTAATATATCAATTGATTGATATTAGCAGAATGCTAATTTTGATTTTACTCCCTTCTTCGCGAAAAATCAATAAATAACGTAGTTGCACAGCGGAATATCTAACAAATTTATCAAATTTATCACAAAATCCTAGATGATGGTGGTAGTGGGAATTCTGCTTGATTGAAACTAGATTTAAGATGATTTTAAAAAATGAAGATAAGCTCGTATGCGTAAACATACTATTACAAGCAAAAATATATCCAGTAAAAACTTGTAAGTTCTCTCACAGCGAACTGTCATTTAACGCCCTCATTTTCTCTTTCATTGCAAGTTAACAAACACCATTTGACAAAAAATGATGATATTTGTACGAATTGGTGCGAATTTTCTGCAAACAGCACACCTAATAACAAAACCCCTGGACGTTAAATCCTTAAAAAAATACTGTGGACTTTCTCTCGAATTTCTCTTCTTTACCTCTCTGCCTACTTCTGTTTTAAACTAGGCTTCCTTGGCAACCTGGCTCTACCAAGGGTGACTTTTACTTCCCGACTCCCACAATAATTTATGGAAACAAACAATAAAAAAAATGAATTCGATATAACACCGGTTCCATCCGAAATAAACCTCGCATACACGGCTGACACAAATACATCCAGTCTAGCACTCACTGGGGTGCTGGCTACCATTTCTCAGATAACGGCTGCTGAGCCCGTTCTAAGAAACCCAGAAGTACCCATCACTAAACCTTTGGCGGAACACGGTGCAAACACTGGCTCTTCGGGATTGATTGCAAGGGTAATAGTGGCAGATATGCCGGAGAATAAATGTTCGTCCGACTCTGAAGCCACTTTGGCCATTCAGGCTATCCCACAAAACGTCATTTCCCAAATGTCTGGCTTGACGGAAGTGGGCGACCAGGTTGAACGCATGGCGCTGTCAAGCGAAACAGGCTTTGTTAAACTCTCCTCTAAAGAGAGGAGAAGATTTAAGCAAGCCACCAAACATGGCTACTCTAGAACACAGGCTCTAGGATACGCCAAGTCCACTTCTTCGGAAAAACTCACCATGAAGAGGAACCGTTCCGAAGATGAGCCGCCTGCAGTGCAACGGAAAAACCCGTGCGCTTGCTCGGGGCCCTTCAAACCGACCTTTAGCCAAGTCGTTGGGTGCACAAAACTCGGCGTTGTTTCGGCCGTAGATTCGCGTTCTTTGGCTGTCTTCTTCTTATCTGCCCAAATGCAGGTCCGGCAGCATGGGTAAACGAACATGCTTGCCATATCGCCGAAAAAGGCTCGGTCTCCATAGTAGAGGAAAAGATTTCCCCGCGACTCATGTAGTCCAAAGCTTTATCCCTCACAGCTCCTACATTGACGACGCCAAGATTCTTGCGACAATAAGTGTGCAAAACCAAATATCTACCGAGCATTGGGAAGCGATACAACGGGTACCCCAAGGCGATATCGAAAGCCATCCATATTGAGAATATATAATGAAGTATCAACTTCGAAGAAATATTTAAGAATTTTCTAAAAATATGTTTTATATACCATTGAAAAGGAGATTGTATAGACTTGAATATGGTTCTAAATTTTCTATAGATCAATAGCGATTATTTTGGAAAAAATCGGTTTAAAAAAATTGTAAATTTTTTTATTTTGATCATAACTTTTAAATTATTCAAAATAGGCGACAATTATGTATTAAGACTCGAACCATATCTCAGCAACCAAGCACGCCATCTATGTGTGAGCACATGCGTTTTGAAGCTTCAAGCTTCCTCTACTAACTGTCAAAATTTCATGGCATGTGGTTGACATTTAATGTTTATTGACATTCATTTCACAAAACACGTGTTCGTTTGATGTTGAAATTTTAACAGGGAGCAAAGAGCGGTCATTAAATTCCACGCAAAAATTGGTAAAAGTGCATCAGAAACATTCGGAATGATGCAGCAAGCATATGGCGATGCTTGTTTATAAAGATCAAATGTTTTTACATGGCATAAACGGTTTGTGGATAACAGAGAGTCGCTGGAAGATGAAATAAAAGAAGGAAGGCCAATTTCAGTCCGGACGCCGGAAGCGATCCAGAAAGTTCGTGATTTTATTACAGAAGACCGTAATGCTTCAGTGAAAATGCTGGAAGAGGCCTTAAACATCGACAGAGAAACTATCCGACTCATTCTTCACGAGGATTTGGACAAAACAAAGGTCTGCGCGAAATTTGTTCCACACACATGGACCGAGGACCAAAAATTAATGAGAGTCAGTCATTCTAGAGACATGGCTGCAGCTGCAGAAAATGATCTAAACTTCCTGAAAACAACTGTTACGGGTGATGAAACATGGTGTTTCCAATACGATCCAGAAACCAAGCGTCAAAGTGCGGAATGGAAATCAAAAAACTCATCACAAGCCAAAAAAACACGAAAAGTTCCATCAAAAATCAAAACAATGCTTATCACATTCTTCGATAGCAAAGGAATTATCCACAAAGAATTTGTTCCAACTGGTCAAACAGTTACTTCCGCATGTTACCTCGAAGTTTTGAAGGGTTTGATGTCCAGAATACCGCGATCCAAAAACTTGGTTGCACGATAATGCACCGAGTCACACAGCACTCATTGTTCGTCAATTTTTGGTTTGGAATCAGGTCTGTGTATTGAATCACCCGCCGTATTCACCTGATTTGGCACCGTGCGACTTGTTTTTGTTCCCAAAACTGAAATTGAAGTTGAAAGGATGTTTTTTTGAAAACTTTCAGACCATGCAACGGGCTTCGACGAGGGCACTGGAGGCAATTCCGAAAAATGCGCTGGAACACGCGTTTGAATCACTATTAAATCGATGTAACAAGTGTATTGAATCAGGAGGAGAATATTTCGAATAAATATACCGAAAAATTACCAGAGATCGTGTTTTAATTGTGTTTTCTAGAGGCAGTTTTAATACAAAATTGTCACTCCTTGTATAATTGAAAAGGTATTAAAAATACCTTTTTTTATGCCCATATTATAAGAAAAAATTGCGAATTTATTGAGTAATTTCCATCGCAAATTTGAACTTTGACCTTGAGCCACACCTTATATGGGCATTAGCGAGAAACAATTTTTGTTTTTTTATATTCACAAAAATAGCTCTACACGGAAATAATTTTTTGTTTTTCTTCCTTTAAGAGGGCTATTCTGCTCTTATGCCAAGAATTGTCATGCCAAAAATTATACTGACAATCATTTTAATAATAAAAATCTCCTTACAGTCGGCTGGGGCCGACCAAACTATACCAATATCCAACTTTTCTTTTATTTCCACTTTTCGAGAAACAATTTTTGCATATACTACTAATTTACACCCGAAATATGGTTGACTTTGACGAAGTAAAAGGATTTTAAGATAATTCCGAGGCTTAGTATGGGAGCTATATAAAAAGTGGGCGTGGCTTACCACTTTCTAGTAAATCCAATTAATTTTTCAATGTTAATCCACACCTTAAATTTGGTGTCCTACGTTGAATAGTTTCTAAGTTATGGTGGTTAACATTTTTGCTTAATTTCCTCAACTTTGTATGGGAGCCCCAATAAGAAGTGGGCGTGGTACGCTGATTTTTCGCCAGATTATTTCCGACTACGATATTAATTTAAGTGTCAATTATGGTTATTGTAGACATAAGATTGCCGAAGTTACAGCTGTTTCAATTTAAAATTTGTATGGGGGCTACGATAAACACTGGGCATGGTGCGCCCATTTTCTGTGAGCCTAGTTGCTCGCACAATACTAATCCATACCCTAAGCCTCGTTGTCCTAGGCTAAATGGTTTATAAGCTATGGAGCTTAAAATTTTAGTTTAATTCACTCGACTTTGTATGGGAGACCCATGAAGGAGTGGGCGTGGCACATTGATTTTCTGAAATATTATTTCTGACCGTGTTAATCTAAGTGTCAATTATGGTTATTCTAGACAGAAGATTGTAGAAGTTACAGCAGTTTCAATTTAAAAGAAGTACAGACACTTTGTATGGGAGCTACGCTAGAAAGTAGGCGTGGCTCATCCACTTTTGGTGAGGTTATATAGTAGTATAATATAACTCTATGTGCAAAATATTGTTGTCCCAAGTGGTATATTGTGTAAGTTATAGCAAGTTAAAGATTTTGAAAATTCCGAGGTTAGTCGCTTTGAATGCTTGGTGTGGGCGTGGTTATTGACCGATCATGCCCAATATCAATCCCCTCCGTACCCTTGGATCATAGATTACTTATGCCAAATTTCATCGAAATAGCTCAATATTTACTCAAGTTATCGTGCGAACCAGCCAGGTGACAGACAGACGGACGGACGGACGGACGGACGGACGGACGGACATCGTTAAATCGAAAATTTAATCGACGCTGATCACGAATATATATCCATGTCTATATCTCCGGAGATTCCTTCAAGTGGACACAAACATCTGACCGAAATGAATATACCATGCATATTGCATTATGCAGGGTATAAAAATAGTAATCTTTTTCCGCACCTAACAAAGTTTAATGATATATCTTATTTCAAGTTTCTTGCTTATCCATAGTGATTATTTATCCGTAGAAAAATTATGATTTTCTAGCGCTTGACACTATAACAGAAATTATTTCCCGTATCGAAGCGCTTATGCGTTATTCAAATCGTGAGATTCCGTTTTCGGCGCATCTACTTCTCATATCTCATAAAAATTTGTTCAATCAAACCTTGAAACATATCGTCGCTGCACCAACAAAAACGGTTATGCGTTTTTCAGTAATTTTTCGGTAGAGCAAAAAAAACTGATTTAGTACTACGGGCATATAGTTGTTTTTGACTACTTCTAAACCAAAAGAGATATCAAAAATTGGCATGTGCAGAAATTTCGGTAATAGATAGAGTTAATTAAATATGTAATAAAAATTGACAAAAATCACACAACTCTTTATATTGGACCAGCGACGAAACGACAAATTAAATTTTGTATCTAAAGTAGAATTGCTGATGAAAATATATTGTATATTTGGCTCATTTTATCGATTTTTAGTTGTACTTGTTTTCTTTTTTTGGTTTTATCCATAACACCGTTTGTAGTCTGTTCTGATCATTTGATCCAAATGTGAATTTTTATTATGTCAAATAGTTCGTCAGATAGTAAATCCGAATAAAACTCAGTCATCATATCATCTTTCTATTAGTTCGAATTGACAGTAAACGTGTTTCATAAAAAATGTTTTGATAAAGCTCTGCTATGAAAATATAATGTCACAAGAGTGCCAATTGTTATCAAATTTAACATCACATCAAAGCTGGAAGATACAATATTTGAAGCTATTTGTTCCTAAAATGTCCCAAAAACTTTATTCCAAATGATCGAATTTAGTGTTTCGTCTTCAGTTTCGTGTATTTTTTCTAGGAATACCTATTGGGGTTTCACTTTATTTGCCTTATTTTATTCATTTTTTATTTATTTATTCTTTTTCTTCCTGTTCCTCATTTTTGGTCATCAAAAAACGTCAGCTACTCATTGAGGAAGTCAAATAAATAAATATGTGGCACTTAAAGCCCCAAAGGGCTCATTGGCCGAGCTTCTCTTCCATTACTGTTGTGCGTCTTAAATTTTGGACAGTATGAGGAAGTCATACATATCATAAATTGGTTTTCTTTTCTGGCATGAATATACACTTATGTACTTACTCTTACATTAGAGAAGCCCTTATCTAGCGATTTTCGAATTCACTTCCTCCCCATTTCTTTCTTTAATACGTACATCGAAAATTGCAAAAATATTGTAATTAAGACGTTGACAAATGTGTAACCCATTATAGACTAGAACCAAAACTGAACAAAATAAATGGAAACGATTAAAGACACAACAATCACACAATATTTCTAAGATCAGATTCATCGGAATCAGTATTTTAAAGAAAATATTTTCACATAGTAAATTTTTAATAAGAATAATTTTCTAGATCTCTCAACTTTGATTACGAGGAGACATTGTTACATGAAAATTATGAGATTTTAAGGCTTGTTATTGGCTCCATTTAAGAAAAAATAAGGCAATGTACTTTTGAAAAGTATCCTCTATAGAGCTAAAGACAACTCTATTCCACATATGTACATATGTACATACAAGTAAGTACAATGCTCCATACCTCGCCCGAATGTGACACATTTATAAAACTTGCTAATAATATTTATAACGTGGACTGCATAATATATGCAAAATTAATTTCAGATTAGTTAATTGCATATTTAAATAATTGTTGCTGGTAAGATTCAATCAGGTATTGTACAATAAATTATTACAGAATTTATGAGCACTGTGACCTAAATGATCTAGTGTGAAGAATGTGAGTATATATGTACGTTATTCTATGGATTGATTTCTTCAATAATAGTAGCTTTTAAATTCCATATTTAATATAAAAAAAAAAATCATTCTCAAAAGCATTTCTTTTTCTTTTTAAACTCTAAATACATATGTTATTACACATGTACTATGTTACTTGTGTGTATGGATACTCGTATATAATGGTATAAGTCAAATAACTAACTCCTATAGAAAACAGTAATCACAGTAAAAAATGAGACCCAAAACGGAAGAATGTAAATAATAATAAACAAAATAAACCAAGAGAATACATGCAACACACATAATTGTAGACAATCCGGCAGGTAAATTGTACCTTCATACAAATGAAGAGTTTCAAAATGTGTTCACAAATTACTTGACACATCAATAAGCATAACTTCAGTCTGAGAGAAAAGCAAAGAGACAGGGCGAGTGAGAGAGGATGAATGAAAAAAAGTAGTTATTATTGAGAAAAGTTTTAATTTCGAATGAAAGAAAGAGATAAATATGCTAGGTACATTATAGCTCAATTGTATACATTTTGACAGTTATGCTCTCGCTATGTTCTTTTTTTTTGTAGACATGTATCAGGGGTGCCCACCTCATTTTTGAGTTCTCACCAATTACGCAGATGAAATTCCCTGATTTTTCGCGTAATTCCACAAAAATGCAATCTTTTGTATATTTTGTATATCTAGATATGTATGTACTTATTTACAAAAAAATATAAAATATGTATTACGTAATTGATATATTATATAATTGATATATTGTTATATTTCCGATAATAATGTAATACATCTATTACACTACTAGACAATGTCTTCCTCTTTTGCGAATACCTCAAAAAAATAAGTTTTCTAAGCTAACCTTGACTGGCTAAAAAAGTAACTTGCCTTCATTCTTTTTTCTAAAGAAGCGTTTTTAAGATATTCGCGAAAACCGCCTGTGTCGATTGGATTAATTGGATTTTCACCTTTTTCAAGAATTACTCATTCTGAATCGTTCCAATGATATTAAAAAAAAAAATTATTTCACATATTTTTAAGATCGTATGTGAAGAATAATAAACAATAATTTATAGCATAATATTGCTAAAATTAGACGAAAAATGTAGAAGCTAGGAGGCGTTAAGTGAAAATAGAACATTAGATTTTAAACCGATCCATCCCATTTTCGAGCCCGTCCATTTATTGGCAAATTTAATCGTGTACACTATGTTTCAGCTTCATAACTTCATACTTTCGGGCTAAAATGTAACAGCATGTATACGATAAAATAATATTGAATAAGAGGTAGACTTGATTTTCTATTGATTACGCCTACTTCCATATGGATTTATTTTCACGCATAACTCACCTCTTCTATTGAGTATCAGGTCGATGTCTTTATAAATGTTTTAAAGCATACTTTTGTATGGAGGTAGGTGTAATTTTCATCCAATTCCTCCCATTTTTAGATGTATAAGTTCCCTGCTTATGTAAGCTGCATTCCTTTGTAAGCAAGTTGCAAAAGAACACAAACTCGCATATAACTTCCCTTTTACTTGAATATAATTTCCCTTTAGTTACTTAGCTACGCTGGTGGAATATATATGGTAGTTCGTGAAATTTATAAACGAAATAAAAACAAAAAAGAAGCAATTCTGCGGAATCTGTGGTAAATATATTCTTTTATTTAAAATAAATTTTTATTTGCACTTGCTTTATTTTGCTTAGTTTTGTTTATATTTACAATATAATTTGACGTGTTGTTGAAATTTCCCAATCACATTCCAGTGGTCTATTCACAATAGTGCTGTTTTTTTACTTTGCAACACTATAACTCAGGTCGTTTAAAATATAAGCGACTTCAATTAAACTCGGTTTAAATAGGCTATGTCACTTATTTCTGTTGTTGCTTTGAATGCAATTCGGCAAATAAGCGAGAGTTCTTTTGCAACTCGCGCACTTATATTGCATATCTTGTGTGTGTCTAAAATCTAATTTACCTATCATCACTCAATGCTTCCTAGCTTCTACATTTCTGGGCTGATTTTAGTAATATTATTTTTAAAATGATCTTTCACCTACAGTGGCTCCCAGCTTATTTCGTACAGTGACAGTTTAAAAATTGCTGCAGTCGTAATTCCTAATATAGCAAAAATTTGAACAAAATATAAATGCCATTTTAGAAAGGAAGGTTTGTTTTTTTTTTCCAAAATTTACTTTTTCAAAATTTTAGTGTTTGACACTATAAAAAAATAAAATAAGAAAAAAATAGGAAAATTCATGTCACAGCTTATTTCGTACAGTCTCTTTAAGTTCGAACTAAAAACAAAGTAAGTTGATTTTAATATTTAGTTGACATCCCTTAGCGTTAATGACAGCCTGGAGTCTATTTGGCATTGAATCCACCAATTTTTGAGTGATGTCTGGTGTGATTTTTTTCCATTCTTCCATCAGTACCTTCTTTAGGTCTTGCTTATTAGAAATCTTGTGTGTTCTTATTTTATTGTCCAAAATAGACCAAAGATTTTCAATCACATTCATGTCAGGTGACTGTGGTGGTGGAGACATCAAGTGTGGGCAGTTCCAAATAAGCCAAGATTGCACAATCCCAGATTTATGTTTTGGGTCATTATCTTGGTAGTACCGAAATTCTTCCCGCAAACCCAGTTTGTCTGCACTTTGAAGTAAATTGTTTTTCAGAATCTCGAGGTACTTCATTTTGTCCATTGTTTCCTCAATAAAAACCAATTCACCTACTCCGGCTGCTGACATACAGGCCCAAACCATCACGCTACCGCCACCATGCTTCACTGTGGGCTTAAGGTTCTCCTTGTTTAGCTCGGTATTCGCTTTACGCCAAACATATGACATTCCGTCCGAGCCAAAAATATTAAACTTAGACTCATCCGCGAAAATAACGGTATTCCAGAACGCAGGAGTATTAATAATATGCTCTTTGGCGAAGTCAAGTCGGCGTTGTATATTCATTTTCGAAATGAATGGTTTCTTTCGGGCTACTCGACCGTTCAAGTCATGATTGCGCAGCACACGTCGGACAGTTTCAGCACTGGATGATTTTCCTATTTCACGCTGAACCTCTGCAGCCAACTTCGGAGCGGATAACTTTGGATTTTTCTTAATTTTTCGTACAATATAACGCTCGTCTGAAGCGTTGAAAATCTTATTAGGTGCTTCTCTGCCCTTGTTCTCCAACCGATTTTCGCGAACGAAGCGTTGAATGATGTATTGGACAGTTGAGGCACTTAAATTTGTCATTTCAGCAATTTTTCGCACACTCTGACCTTTCCTAAAATGGTTAATTACCAGTTTACGCTGTTCCATCGTTGTACGACGACCCATAACGCTAAATGTTTAATTTACAGCACTTTAACTATTTAAAATAATAATAATAAAAATTGTTATAATAGTTAAAAAGGTCCAAAAACTCATACAATTCAAAAAAACTTTGTAACTGCGCGGCAGAATGAAACTTACTTACATTGAAGTTTGTGTACGAAATAAGATGTGAGCTGAAAATCAGCTGATCAATAGTTTTTCTCTCTTGCATGACAAAAAGAACAATTTTTGGGGTTCCCCGTTTTCTTATTAGGTTTACTAAACACATACATAGACATCTACATTCAAAACTTATTGATAAGTTTTTTAGTTTCGATGTTACAGCCATGTACATAAAAATATATACACTGTACGAAATAAGCTGTGAGCCACTGTACATTCTTAATATGTGAAATAATTTCCTTTTCATGTCAATGGATTAACTGAAAATTAGTCATTTTTAAAAAATTTAATCCGATCGTCATAAATAGAATATCGTCGGAAAGCAAAACACCACACCTTTCGAATGGCGTATAAATTATGGTATATATAACGGGTGTTTTTTCTTTTGCTACAGGATATCTTTCGAAAGGGATAGTTATAGTTATTTATAGGAAGGTCAAAACTTGTATAATTAATGTATGCATAAGAGGGAAAATATGCATATTACAATTATTTTTCATTGTACATACATATATAAGCCCAAATGTCAAAGCCCAAATGGTTATTAAATCAGCTTCAGATATTACTGTCGAAAATTGACATAAAGGCGTTTTCTTGGGCGATTTAGTCATAAGTATGAAAGTCTTATATCTATGAAAATACATACGTATATTACAAAAGCAACGGTTTTGGTCAAATCAAATTTTATTGGTATTTTGGAATCTTTGCATATAACAAAGATATAAAGTAAAGTCGCTAATACTGAAATGTTGATTTTATTATTAAATTCCAATAATAAATCCATTCCATAAACATCTAAACTTACGATTTTTTAATCATTTTTCTTTCTTACAAATTTTTCCCCGAGTAGGGACTCTCCTAAGAAATCTTACAAGTACAAATCCTCAGAGATAATACAATTTACTTTATGATTTCCCCCTCTTCGACTATTCTGGTTCAGCAAGAACGGATTTTTATTAAAAAGTAGTGCACTTATATCGACCACAAATATATTATATTCAGGTGTTTTCACCAAATTAACAATTCAATTGATATCTAATTGACTGTCATTCCTCCTCATGACTACCCAATTTAATGCATTTTCTGTTTTTATCTTTGTGATGCTAACCATTAAGCTATAGTACCTATGAGGGGATTTCCAAATAAATATATTAAATAGTTGGGTTTTTCTTTTAAATCTAAACTCATGGTTAAATTTCTGTAGAAAAGCTGCTGTTTATTGCAAGCGAACATTATGGTTTTCTGCAGCACTACGATAAGGAAATTGAATTTTGATATGTAGGGCAAATTATTAACAAAGAATTTAAGTGTTATACAACGTTTGCGTAAAGCAATTCTCTAAAGTAGACTAGGCTTATTTTATGTTCAAACAATTGTTTAATTTTTGCGCAACGATTATGTGCCGCCTCACGCTTCATTCCTTCTTCATGAAAATTTTACCAAAAATTCAACTAATAAATATCGTTCCGCAGACAACTTTTTCACTCTATTTAGTGCCGTACTATTTCTCCCTATTCCTAAAACTCTAATGAACGCTGTGGAGATACACTTTGTTCTATAAAATCACACAAATTAGAGATCGTCATAATCTATTTTTCTCGATGCAGACTACCAGTATTATCTCAAAAACTAGGAAATATTTGGGCTTGACACTTGACATTGGTTCTTTACCCAAAATAATTTCAGCAAACTTTTTTTCCTAATCTATTTTTGTAAGGCTGCAGTTTTCACTATTGCCTTACTCACACTCTAAGAGTCAAGGGTAAGTTAAGTTTTTGCATCGTGCAGATATGAGAAATATACGTATGTAAGTCGATCTAGCCATCCATGTCTGACAGCGGGGACAATTTTCATGATATCTGCCATAATTATAGTGTGATTGAGCTGAAAATTGGCACAAACGATTATTTTCACAAACGAATTAATGAGTCCTTAACTTGCCATTTACTCCTAACATAGGATTGATTTTCACTTTACGCGTGAAAATACAGAGATATTAAGCTGAAGCTCGGTACATAAGATTATATACAGTGGCTCCCAGCTTATTTCGTACAGTGACAGTTTAAAAATTGCTGCAGTCGTAATTCCTAATATAGCAAAAATTTGAACAAAATATAAATGCCATTTTTGAAAGGAAGGTTTGTTTTTTATTTTCCAAAATTTACTTTTTCAAAATTTTAGTGTTTGACACTATAAAAAAATAAAATAAGAAAAAAATAGGAAAATTCATGTCACAGCTTATTTCGTACAGTCTCTTTAAGTTCAAACTAAAAACAAAGTAAGTTGATTTTAATATTTAGTATGACATCCCTTAGCGTTAATGACAGCCTGGAGTCTACTTGGCATTGAATCCACCAATTTTTGAGTGATGTCTGGTGTGATTTTTTTCCATTCCTCCATCAGTACCTTCTTTAGGTCTTGCTTATTAGAAATCTTGTGTGTTCTTATTTTATTGTCCAAAATAGACTAAAGATTTTCAATCACATTCATGTCAGGTGACTGTGGTGGTGGAGACATCAAGTGTGAGCAGTTCAAATAAGCCAAGATTGCACAATCCCAGATTTATGTTTTGGGTCATTATCTTGGTAATACCGAAATTCTTCCCGCAAACCCAGTTTGTCTGCACTTTGAAGTAAATTGTTTTTCAGAATCTCGAGGTACTTCATTTTGTCCATTGTTCCCTCAATAAAAACCAATTCACCTACTCCGGCTGCTGACATACAGGCCCAAACCATCACGCTACCGCCACCATGCTTCACTGTGGGCTTAAGGTTCTCCTTGTTTAGCTCGGTATTAGCTTTACGCCAAACATATGACATTCCGTCCGAGCCAAAAATATTAAACTTAGACTCATCCGCGAAAATAACGGTATTCCAGAACTCAGGAGTATTAATAATATGCTCTTTGGCGAAGTCAAGTCGGCGTTGTATATTCATTTTCGAAATGAATGGTTTCTTTCGGGCTACTCGACCGTTCAAGTCATGATTGCGCAGCACACGTCGGACAGTTTCAGCACTGGATGATTTTCCTATTTCACGCTGAACCTCTGCAGCCAACTTCGGAGCGGATAACTTTGGATTTTTCTTAATTTTTCGTACAATATAACGCTCGTCTGATGCGTTGAAAATCTTATTAGGTGCTTCTCTGCCCTTGTTCTCCAACCGATTTTCGCGAACGAAGCGTTGAATGATGTATTGGACAGTTGAGGCACTTAAATTTGTCATTTCAGCAATTTTTCGCACACTCTGACCTTTCCTAAAATGGTTAATTACCAGTTTACGCTGTTCCATCGTTGTACGATGACCCATAAAGCTAAATGTTTAATTTACAGCACTTTAACTATTTAAAATAATAATAATAAAAATTGTTATAATAGTTAAAAAGGTCCAAAAACTCATACAATTCAAAAAAACTTTGTAACTGCGCGGCAGAATGAAACTTACTTACATTGAAGTTTGTGTACGAAATAAGATGTGAGCTGAAAATCAGCTGATCAATAGTTTTTCTCTCTTGCATAACAAAAAGAAAATTTTTTGGGGTTCCCCGTTTTCTTATTAGGTTTACTAAACACATACACAGACATCTACATTCAAAACTTATCGATAAGTTTTTTAGTTTCGATGTTACAGCCATGTACATAAAAATATATACACTGTACGAAATAAGCTGTGAGCCACTGTATATCAATTAATTGATGCATTTATTATCAGACAGGTCTAATATTTACATTTCTATGCTATACAAAAACTATGTCTATATTATATAGAATACGTTATATAAAACTCGTATTGTTCGTATAATATAGTACATTGTGATGATTTTTCATTTGTATTGCACTCGTAATGTTAACACGTTTTGATGCACTTAATCATAACGGTATTGAAGTTCTTACTTGTTACACTTGTTCTTGCACTTACCGCCATCTATGTGTCGGATACATGTTTCTTCAGCTGGTCGCAAATGAGTGGACCATGCGGAGTTGCAACTTGCGTATGGAGTACATATGTGTGTACTATATGTACGTGCGTTTATGGATATGTAAATACAATATATGTATGAGTGAGTAGCTATGAATATGTATGGAAATGTCTAGTAGCAATAACAAGTTATTGTTGTTGTTGTTGTTGGTGCTGTTGTTCGTGTTGTGTTATAATGACTACTTTTTACTGCTTGCTATTCTCGTTGTTGGCTTGAAACCACTATTACTGGTTGTTGTTGTTGTTGTTGTTGTTGTGGTTTTGTTGTTGCTGCTGCTGTTGTTGTCTAATATTGAAATGATTTTCAGTTTGGTCTTAAGTTACCAGAAACCGCACATTAAGTGGAACGGGTTAAAACTGAAGCCACACTTACAGACAACAAGTAAATACAAGCTTGATGGTTGGTGGTACCTACGTACACAAAGGAAACAGCAGTAGTAGCTTAGCTAGCAACAGCTATACGTTTATGTACATATACTTGTACGCATTGATACTTGCAAAACACATATAAACTTTCAGCTACTAAAATAAAAAAATAAAAACTGCATAAAATGATGACGATGGTAACTTTTCGCCACTTGTATGTTATTACTTTGTTTGCTACTTTTCTGTTGTTTTCTTTTTATATATATTTTTATTATTCACAATAAATGAAGCGCAACATCATTTTAGTACTTCATTTAATTTTTTTTTTTATTGTATTTCAGTCCACAATAAAATGTACACATAGTATATGTGCTTGTATATGTCACGATCCCACACACAAACAAATGACATATACCAAAACTTGCACTTGCATGTGTTTTGGAGCAGTAGCACTATGCATACGCTGATCATGCAGAAAAATATTTACTTGTTTTGTAATCCTATGTAAGTTTTACTATATATTTGAAAAATCTCATGAATTTAGAAAATGTTTGCTAAGAAATATGATTTCACTTTAATGCAGTTGACATTTCATTTTTGCAAATTCCTTTCTTTCCATTTCTTTCTTTTTTGAAATGAGACAAACTACCACATTTTTTCTTTCTTCAATACCACACACTGGAGTATATAAAACTGAACAAAAAAGAGAGGAAAAGTACTCACACAAAACGAGACTGTTACCGTAAGAGAGCGAGTGTATGATGCGCGTATTTTACACAATAAGCAAGTGAACACCTATAAGCCAAAATGTAGACTGATTTGAGTTGTAGCCACAAACAGATCTGCTGGCTTGTTCAAAAATCATATGTGTAGATACCTACCTATCTGCTTCCATTCATTTGGGTTGTTGCCTGTTTTGCCATACATTTTATAAAACTACCCATACAAGAGTGAACACATGTTGTTGTTGTTGTTGTTGTTGTTTTTTTGTTTATTAACATATCTACTTGTGTATCTCACAAATTGTCAAACTGTTTACTAACAAATATTCTCTTATCTACTATAAGATAAATATTCTCTATCGCTCTCTAGAATTCTCTCGGCCACTTGTCGGTATACTTATGAATGACGACATTTAGAAGGTGAAAATGGACAATCCAATTGCTGGAGAGAGTTATGATCGTTTTGTAAGAATAATATGAATAATATGTCATGTCACACTCTCTCTCTCTCTCTCTCTCTCTCTGTCTCTCTTCATAATATGGTTTTCATTCATAAACAAAAAAAAAAGAAGAAAAACCAAATACAAAAATGACAGACAATAACGAAACAATAATAAATAAATAAACAAAACTATGCAGTGACCAACACCTTTTCACATATGAAATGTATAGTCTTGCCGGTTAAAAAAATATATCTTTCTATCTCTCTCTCTCGCTCTCTCTAGTTTGTTGTATGAATTTCATAAGCTCAATTATTATTTTTTAATACAGTATCACTATATAAGTATTCCATTCGAATATTTACATTCGCAATTCATTTGTTTCTGTTTTCATTTGGTTTCTTCATCATTTCTTTTTATGTGTTACTCACCTGTTGATTACTTGTATTTTGTTGCCGCAACATAATTTTTGGTTTAGATACATTTTACGTTTACCTATCTGCCGGTTGGATAATTCTGTTTTTTGCGAATCATTTCGTATTGTAAACTTCATTAAATGTTTACAAAGAGCTTTTTATTTTTGTTGTGTTGTATTTTATTACGAAAGCTTAATGCTTATATATGTACAGTATAGATGGTAGATTAATACGCAGAAAAAGTTAATGGAATTTCAGAAATGTAAAAGCGTAATTAAAATATGTCCAATAACGGTAATAATTTAATTGAAATAAACTAAATAATACGAATACTAATAAAATACTTAATTTGTAGTGATAATGTAAGTTTAATATGTATGTCAATAAGTGTTCCTTTCTTATTTGATTAATTCTGTTTGGCATGGACTCAACCAATCTCTTTAAAGTTAAATGGCTTATATCACGCCACTCACAAAATAAAGCCTCTGTTTAATGGTATCAAAGTGCCGGCCATTCTTATACAATTTGTTAGAAAGTATCCCCCACAGGTCCCTAATTGGGTTTAGGTCCGGGCTGATCGTTAACCATTCCAAAACAGGTATATTCCTAGACGAAAAGAACTCCTTCGTAGTGCTCGCTGTGTGAATTGGGGCGTTGTTTTGCTGGTAGATCCAATCACCTCCAAACAGGTCCTCAGCAAATTAACCGAGCATATCGTCCAACATTTGCACATAAAATTTGTTTTGTTTGGAATGAAGCAAAGCGGAGATTTTTCCAGCATATTCAAAGCAGCCCAAACCATCAGCGATCCGCCACCATGATTTCGCTTATGCCGAGTTTGGTGCAGTTGACTTACGTCGCGCCAGAACTACTGACAAACATAAGGGTCGTCTAAAGAAAATCTTTTTTCGTTAGAAAAAATTACATTTAGAACTCATCGTCCCAAAATATATGTTCTTCAGCAAATTGCAAAAGAGCGTTTATGTGGCGTTTCAATAATTTGGGTACAAGCTCTCATATTTAATCATTTTGCTTTCGACCAAGACTTGATGGACTCATCTCCTCGATACGTTAAGATCCAGATGACGTTTGATCTCCATGCAAGACATATTTCTTTCAATTGATAATCGACGAGTTTTCGGCTTACAACGGTCATCGATGGTAGTCGGTCTGCCATAGCGCTTGTAATTGTATTTCTGCGCCGATTTAATCTGGTAGTGATATTGGCAACTTTGATTCCATTTCCACGTAAGCCCTTTATCAATTATCGCTCCACCTCTGACAAATGTGTTGCCGTGGCATTCTAAAGTAAAAACGAAAAAATTTAAAACAAAAATAATTAACAAATGTACGCATTACTTTTACTTACGTGCTTTTTATTAAAAATATATGATCACTTCACTGCTTTGCTTGTTCTTTCTCAAATGGATACTGATCTCTGTTTGTACTTATATTTATTTCCTAAGCAAATTACGAGTCTGAACACGAATTGGTGATAACGGTACTAAATATGAAAATTAAATAATTCGTTTGAATAGGACAATGAGACATTACATACAACAACAACAACAACAAAAACTTGCGTACTCAAATAAGATATGCCATTACAAAGAGAGAAAATATTGGTAAAAGCAAAAATGCACATATCCATACATACATGTATTTCCCTGCGGTATATAATAACTAAGTATATATGTTAACACGTTTGCTAATATTCAATATAATATGTTTTTAATGCTATATGTATCGAGTTTCTCAATAATCAACACTTTTTAATGAAATTTGAATTTTAATGTGTTTTAATTAATTTTAGGTTCAATCATTCACTAAACAGAAATGTGTAAATGAAAATTCAATAAAATATAAAAATTAATACAGAAAAAATGCCGTCATGAAAAAACGAAGTAATTTAAAAAAAAAAAAAAAAATTAAAATAAGCACATCACTGGTGATGTGCAGCTGCATCAAACAAACTTTTACAAAATTTTTACAAATTTAACAAGTTATATCTGGATAAAAGTAAAGCTCATTTGGGTGATCAAACTGAACAATTTCCAAGGAAAAAAAAATTTTTATTTAACTTTCAACAAAGTTTATAGTTACAAGCCGATGTATAAAAGAGTTGTAAGCTACTACCGTATATTCATTCATCTAAATATATATTGTCTCCTTCAAAGTATTCCCCCTCCCAATATTAATACAAATTCTTTGGAATATTAATTTTTCCATCTACATTACATTCACAAAACACGGTGTAATTTGTAAACTAACAAAGGAAATATCATGAAATATCATGATATCAACAACAATAGCACCAACTCAACGAAAAAACAATTACACAAATTTATTGCGTGCATATTAAAAAAAATCTCCTTACAGTCCTTACAGATATATATATAAAACCGTTTACTCGAATATCCATCTTTTTCTTTTATTTTTGGAAAAACAATTTTTGCATATACTAGTAATTTACACCCGAAATATGGTTGACTTTGACGAAGTACTTTGTATGTTATGAGAGTTCTAAAAGGGTTAATTTAAAGGAGGTTTTTAAGACAATTCCGAGACTTAGTATGGAAGCTATATAAAAAGTTGGCGTGGCTTACCTCTTTCTTGTAAATCCAATTAATTTTTCAATATTAATCCACACCTTAAATTTGTTTGTCCTACGTTGAATAGTTCGTAAGTTATAGCGGTTTAAATTTTTTTAAATTTTCGCAACTTTGTATGGTAGCCCCATTAAGAAGTGGGCGTGGCATGTTGATTTTTTGCCAGATTATGTAAAACTACCATATTAACCTAAGTATTAATTATGATTGTTCTAGACAGAAGATTGCAGAAGCTGCAGCTATCTCAATTTAAAAGAAATTCAGTCATCCTGTATGGGAGCCACTATATACAATGGACGTGGCTGGCCTATTGCTTGTGGGTATATTTGCTCTTACAATACTAATCCACACCTTCAATCTGGTGGTTCTACGCTAAATAGTTTGTAAGTTATGACGGTTAAAATGTTTGTTTAATCTCCTCAACTTTGTATGGGAGCCCCAATAAGAAGTGGCACACTGATTTTTTGCCATATTATTTCCGACTACCATGTTAATCTTAGTGTCAATTATGGTTATTCTGGACAGAAGATTGTAGAAGTTACAGCTGTTTCAATTTAAAAGAAGTACAGACACTTTGTATGATAGCTACGCTAAAAAGTAGGCGTGGCTCACCCACTTTTGGCGAGGTTATATAGTAGTATAATATAACTCTACGTGCCAAATATTGTTGTCCCAAGTGGTATATTATGTGAGTTATAGCAACTTAAAGATTTTGAAAATTTCGAGGTTAGTCGCTTTGAATGCTTGGTGTGGACGTGGCTATTGACCGATCATGCCCAATATCAATCCCCTCCGTACCCTTGGATCATAGGTTACTGGTGCCAAATTTCGTCGAAATAGCTCAATATTTACTTAAGTTATCGTGCGAACCAGCCAGGTGACAGACAGACGGACGGACATCGTTAAATCGAAAATTTAAGCGACGCTGATCACGAATATATATCTATGTCTATATCTCCGGAGATTCCTTCAAGTGGACACAAACATCTGACCGAAATGAATATACCTTGCATATTGCATTATGCAGGGTATAAAAATGAATTCATAGTCCGTAGAAAGTAAAATAATTACTTTTTGGTATAAATCATTTTGTTTTCAAGTTAGGTATCTAACCTCTTTTCAGTTCGGTATACTTGGTTTAAATGTTCAATTTTTAAAATGCTCATATTAAAATTGTAGGTTCATAAACAGCAAATTTTCACGGTGTTCTACTGTACATATAAAGAACATTCTGGACGTAGAATGTGTTAATTTGTAAAATTTTGCATTGAAACATTACATGTGTGCGCTGCCACATTGGGTTTTGATGCGATCGCTATTCCATCAAAGCCATTCCCTATACAATCATATCTAATCCATTAAAATAAAGTTGAAACAATATTTAAAGTATTTATTAAAAAGAAACTGTAAACATGAATTTTTTTGACATGTCATGGGTCATGTCGAGCGAATGGAAGCAGACGCTCCAGCGAAACGGGTATTTAATTTTTCACCAGCTGGAGGAAGAAGAGGAAGACCAAACCTCCGTTGGAAAGTCCCCTATAAAGGGGAAGAAATAGGGAGTTGGTATGTAAAGGGTTATCCATTTTGCGGTTTCAAAAGTAAATGTAAATAAAACACATATAAAATATTTTTTATCATGATATTTCTTTTTTATTATAAAGTTTGAACGTTGACATTATGTGTGAAATACTACATCATTTAAATGACCACCACGCGAATTGTTGCAAGCATCGATTCTTTTGAGGTAATTTTCGACCACATCTTGACACATATTGGGCGGTATCTCAGCCATAACGTGACGAATGTTGGTTTTTAGGTGCTCAAGAGTTAAAGGTTTATCTGCATAAACACGGTCTTTCGCGTAGCCCCACAAAAAAAAGTCAAGCGGTGTCAAATCGCATGATCTTGGTGGCCACTTGATATCGCCACGACGAGAAATAACGCGGCCAGAAAATTTCTCTTGCAATAAAGCCATATTCGCTCGAGTTGTGTGGCATGTGGCACCGTCTTGTTGAAACCACATATTCTCTAAGTCGTATTCTTCAATAGCAGGCAAAAAAAAGTCGGTTATCATATGACCATAACGCTCCGAATTGACGGTGACAGTCGTTCCATCGTCGTTTTCGAAGAAGACCAAAGAGCGCACCAAGCAGGGACTTTTTGTGGATGTAGTGGCCTCTCTTCAATTACTTGAGGATTCTCAGAACCCCAAATACGACAATTTTGTTTGTTAACATACCCACCGAGTGAGAAATGTGCTTCGTCGCTTAAGAAAAATTTGTTCGAAAAATCGCCGTCCACCGCCTGTTGTTGAAGCACCCATTCGACGTATCTACGACGTTGTGAATGGTCAGCTGGCTTCAGTTGTTGTGTGAGCTGGATTTTATATGGATGTAGGTGTAGATCCAAATGCAAAATACGCCATAATGTGCCGTAAGACAGTCCTAATTCTTGAGAACGACGAGGAATCGACACATTCGGGTCTTCGGCAACACTTTCACTTACAGCAGCGATATTTTCAGTGGTATGAGCGAAACGATGATGCACAGGCCTTACAATATCTGTAACCGATCCAGTCTCTTCATATTTCTTCACAATTTTGCCTTTTGCTTGCGTAGTTGGACGATTATGTAAACCATAATCTCCTCTTAAAGCACGATATGTGGCTGCGGCAGAATCACCATTTTTGTAGTAGGTTTTTACAATTTTAGTGCGTTGTGCGATAGTTAAGCGATCCATTTTCGCAAATGTCAGACTTTGAACTGAAAAAGAAAGAAATTGTTTTAACAACTCAGTTTGACAGATGTCGAATTCTAGCCCTATACTTTTGAAACGGCGAAATGGATAACCCTTTTAATTCAGGAGAAACGTTAGAGAACAAAACTGAATGTAGTCAGTGATTGATTTCTCTAGGCTCACCCAGGGCTCATAATGAGCTAATTTTATAAAAACGCTAATTATGAGCTAATTTTACAAAAACGCATCCATTATATAGGTGAGCCAGCCTCACTAAAGGGTGGAGCTAGCGAATAAATATGTTCCGGTAATATGTTGAAGAAGAAAAATTATTCGGTGGTCGACCTTACATTTTACCTCTCCAGAAGTGATTCCTCGGCAATTATTGGAGTATTTGTCGATTTTCAGGTTTTTAAGGGCCATTTTCTAGCGGATCCAAAATAATTAGTAGAGATAGGAAGTATGTATATTTGCGTGAAATTTTATGTTAATAAAATTAATGAGAGTTGGTCATATACCTTACCCTTCCAGAAGTACCCTGGGAGTGGTCGATACGAAGGGGTGAAGATAGGTAGTAAGTATGTTTCAAAAAATATTGCGACGATGAAACGTCATAGATTTTCTTCTACTAAAATCGATTATAATCCCATTTGTGTGAAATTCGACTTCGAGTCGGCTCTACTTTACCCCGATTTCATCTCAACCATTTTTTATTCACCCATACGATATTTTACGAAATCTCACAAAATCACACGTTTAAACTTGATCAAATCTCCCATAAAAATCTTGGCGAGGTCTCCTCAATAGTAGTTCTTGCAGTAGTAGTAGTTCCAATTGATAAGTATGCAATCATTACACTCTTTGACACGTAGATTTTCCAGTTCCACTATTCATTTTGGCAGCTAATTTTACCACTGCCGCTGACAAAAAATGTAATTTTAATCTATTGTATATCGCCAACAATGTACACAACAATTACTTTCGTTGTTTACGCAATTCCATATATGGAATTCCATGTGTGCTCTTCTATGAATCAATTTTGACAGCGATTATTTGTCAGGATTCGATTTCTATTTAAAACAAGAGTTTTATCATCATTCACGTTAGTCCATCATTGCATCTTTGTCTTGTATAATGTTAGTACAGTTGAATCTTTTTATGTGGCTATGTATATATCATACAGCTCGTATACATATAGTATAAAAAAGTAATTGTCATTTGTATTATTTAAAAGTAAATAGAAAAAAAAACAAAGAAATATGGTTCAATAAACACATAACATTTTAAATTGTTTACGTTGTGTTAACAGTGCAATGTTCATTTTGTCCACATTTTTATACAAATACTTCGTTATACATCTGTATAACGAACATTTACTAATTCAATGATAATTTTATATTTCCCTGCAAAAAATTGTGCGACTAATCTACAGAGGTAGTAGTCCGGGATTAATATTTTCCGGATCAATTTTTAAATTAATTAATATATTTAGATATTCTCTACACTTTCAAGTGATTCACTTTTAAGTCAGCAATAACATGTTACAGGTTACCGTACGACTAATCTACATTTATACCCGTTCGCGTATAACGTCATAAGAAGATATGCTCGAACAAAAGGCAAGAGTTCATTCCATATAAAGAGATCAAAGGTGCGTTTAGTCTCATATACCTTTGCGACTGATCGCGGACACTTTCCGGACAAGTCGCTTTTTTTTGCAGGGTTATTACAAAGCTGACTGACACTTTTTGTTTTATTTTAGAAAATGTGATTTTTTACATTTGCACATAAGTAGGTAGTTATCTGAATTAAGTAGAAATTGTACAATATTAAATATTTCAAAAGAAATTTAATTTTATAAGTAAGACGCTGATAGTTTTTCAACATATGTAATATACTCTTGTTTTGCAGCATCTTGCGATTTCCCCTTTTCCTTATTCCAAGCTTCCCACTTGGCTTTAGCTTTCAAATCGAGCAAGCCTGGTTTACTAGTATTATTATCACCAATTGTGCCCTGCTTGAATAGGCTATATAATTGTAGAAGTTCATCATCAGTAGGACGTTTAGTGAAAGATTTTATTTTTTCGGCAGCTACTTCAAATTGCTATATATAATTAATTGTGGAAAAAGAAAGGTAAATATAAATTTATATATATCATTTCAATCATTATTGCATTTACTACGAACTTACTTCATTTAGTGACATATTGCTTTATAAGTAGGTGTATGTGATGTAATCTATTTGGAAAATTAAAATAAAAATATATATATATGTATATAGTCGTATTGTTAAGGAACATATTATTTGACAGCCATCAAATACATTTTCAAATATTTGACAAATTCGTATTTCTGCATTTGCATTCAATTGGATATCAATGGTAATTCTCAAATCACGCTCAAATCAACTCAGAATTTGAGAATGGCATATGTTTCAATTGATTATCAACAAATTCTTTAACCTAATGCCAAATAATTTTTAAAAGTATGAATAATGTACCAAACCGAGTATGTGTGTAGATATTGTAGGTATATTAACTTAATATGAATAATAATTGTACATTTGTATTAAACAATACTTATATTTAATATAATTTTATTTCGTGTTATTCTGGTATCTATTTATTTGTCACCAATACTTTCATGCTAAATGTTATTTAATATAATTTTATTTTTAACAAATAGTAGGTATCTTTAATTTTACAATATCTGTCTCCTCTTATTTTGCTATTTCTTTGCTGTCACATACATAAGCGGTAGACCGCAATCGTGTGGATCTTTTTGTACACTCATATATTTGATATTGATTTTGGTATGAAAAGAATATAAATACAAATAATTTATAGTCACTAAATAGAAATCGGTTAATCGTTTTATAGGAAATACTTTAAGCTAACATATGATAGGGTATTAACGTGAAGTTGAATCTATGTATAACTACGCCACCCATCAATATAATATTGCGTGCATTGCACAAGCAGACCTTGAATTATTAGTATGAGTAAAGGCTTTAATTAACAATTCACATCACAGTATGCTCCTATATTGATATAGATAATGATATGTACCTATAGGCACAAATGTCAAATCAATTTTCTTTATTAGTATTTAACCCCTGAAATGCTCAGCTTACAAAAATTTACGAATGTACTGAGAAAACTTAAGCGCTCAGCTAAAAATATAGTACAATTTTGTATCAAAATGTTTACAAATAAAAGGACGGAAATAAAATTTGATTCTCCTATAGAATTTTGAAATGGTCACATTTCATTTTTTTTACAATTTTTTTATTGAATATTTCTGTAGAAGAAGCTAACAATAAGTGGTAAAATCTGAATAGTAATATCTTATTAAGATCTGAGCCGATGCCAATTTATATGAAAACGAATATTGTTTGCGTAGCATAATTGATTTATATATGCTCTCTGTTGAAAATTAACGTTGTAGCGAGTACGTTGGTATGATTTTGGTTGGTATGACACTTGCTAGCGTTATTGGACCGATATATAATATGTTGGCTATGCATTGCAGCAAATGTGCCCGTTAAATTTATCTGTTCGACAACGTTAACAGGCAGTTGAAAAACCGGCCATAAATATTTTTGATTGTCCTCTTTGGAGCCTATCGACATATCGACATACCCCACGTTTGTATGCCATAGGTCTAAATTGGCTTTATTGATTTGATTGATTTGAATAAAAAAACTTTGTTATTATCTATGTTAGATTTTGTATTCATCATCCATTGATGCGCAATTTGCGTGCAGAATTTTAATATTTTTTTGAATTTCTTACATTCAATATGCTTACTACATGTAAGTCTCTGGTTTAAGTGAATTCCAAGGTATTTCACGTGAGTGCTGTGGAATTGTTTCGTTTCCTTGACCTTAATCTTTCAGATTGAAAGCCAATTACTGATATCAAATTCGAATGCGTTGTTAAGATAGCGGTATCATCTGCATATTTTGCGAAATAGTGGCATTTCTGTTCTATGTATGTACAAGGTAGAGAAAAGGACTCTTGAGGAACTCAAGTATAGATTTCACAAGGTGATAATATTTTTCCATTTTTCCATAAATATCCTTTGGAGGACATAGTTCTTCAGCACAAATAACTTCTTGATCTTCAAGCAAGACTTTATCAAACGTTGGACTACGTCTAACAATATGGCGAACAGTGTTGCATAACCATATATAGTGTGGACAAAAATAGTAAACGCGGTTTGGTTTTTATGATAGTTCATGCCAATTTTTAATTTAGAAAAATACAAAAAATTTTCAAAATCATATCATAATCCTCCCATATAAAGTATAATTTTTTAATGCCATAACTTGGTGAATATTATTAGCAGAACGTTTAAATTCAATATGTGGTAAAATATGCGCAATGAAATAATTGGACGAACTGCTATCCTCACTTTAAAAATTGAAATTATTTCTCTGAATAATATTCAGTGATAGTGATATACAAAATAATTAAATGCTTCTAAAATTTTCCTTGTTTTGCCCTTTTTTTACGATAGAATAAATATTATAATATAATGATAATAGTAAGCAAAAAAAAAGAAAAAAATAACAAATTATGTTTATTAATATATCTGGACCGCTATTTGTGTGTAAATTTGTAGAGTTCGCTGCACACCAAGCTTTTCGCCAATTTTTATTGAAGACTCCACTACAAAACTAACGTAAAAAATTAGATTGCAAATAGTTGCACGAAAATTTCTAGGTCGATACTTGTATTTATATATGTAGGTACTCTTATTAAAAATTCTGTAAGGATTTGCAGAGACAAGTTTTCTCACTCTTCGAAACATTAAATTCGCTTCTTTTGGTTCATTTTTTATATCGGAATATATTGAATATAAACTACAGTGAACGGACAGATTTTTATCTAGATATCTCGCAAAAATTGTATAGTAAACCGTGCCGATCACATGGGGCTTGAACAAGACTGAATCATTAACGGAATTCTTTTCGAAAATATCAGTGTTTAAGGGTTAAGATACTATTCATAATCTGCTAAATACTATATTACATTTGTTGACTGTGAGTCAATCATACGATTATAACACTAACAAAGTACAAAACAGCAAAAAAAAAAAAATTAATTTCAATTTAAAATCAACTATCTAACACCGTAATCGCTTTGCATGTGGTCAACAATTAAGCACGACAACAAATAGTTGCTTGTTTACCAACACAATATGCAGATTTAAAAAATGTACAGATCAGATGAATCGCTTTGTTATTTATAATTTTTATTTGAGTTTTCATTTTCTCAACCACATTTTCTAATATTGCCAATTTAATATGCATGTACGCTGCATTGTTTTTATGTTTACAACTTTCTCTAAGGCGATAATATAAATTATTTTATATGCCGGTATTTTTCACTGCCCATACAAGTACCAGCTGGGAATGATGATGATAATGATGATGAACATTAATTACGAATTTTTTGCTTGATTTCAATTTTTTGTTAAATCTTTTTTATTTATATATATAATTTGTTGCATGATCGTTATAAAGGTAAGCATGTATTTCATATCTGTAAATATATTTTTAGTATACTTCTCCAAAAAAAAAAAAAAGAAGTGGAAATAAAGTAAAAGAATTTTCAAAACGCGATTAACATTAAAGTGAAAAAAAATAATTACTAGTTCAAGTTAATGTATAATTAATGTTTTTTTTTTTTTTGTAATTCATCACGACCGCGTATGTATTTATATTTAGTTAGTATATGTATTATTCTATAGAAAAATGCAAAAATTGCTTAAGTCGATAAAATGCCAAATTTACCTAGTTTCATTATTCTAAGAGAAAAGTTCGCTTCAACAAGTCAAATCATTCTGATAGAACATTTAAAAAAATTTCCATTCAATTATGTGTTCAGTTATGCCAATTATATAACACGTCTGTTATGATAACATTATTATTTTAATTCTTTCTTTAGTCAACTTAAGCGATTATTCCATTTTGCTACATATACAATATATTGGATTATGTACATTTTAATACATTTCAAGTTTACCATCACTAATTAATTCCATAGTACATAGTTTATGTTAATAAAATAAAGTCGAATCTAGTCGAATTGTATTTTTGACTTTTGCAGCTCTTGGCTGGAACCTTGGCCGGAATTTGCTTCCAGACTTGTTGGGCATGTTAAATTTTGTATCATGCTAGAGGGGTTCTCCTAATATTTTTAACCGACCTCGAATAGCAAAACTCTTTCGCCATGACTTTTTTTATAAACTTTTTCATCATCAATTATTCAGGTAGACAAAGTCATTGTCTCCTGCACAAAATGTCACCATCAATACATGCAAAGCCATATTGTACCATAAATATGTAACGATTTTAGAATAAAAAAAAAATAATAACAAAAACCAAAGTCACACGAAATCTGTACACTTTTCATAATATAAATAAATTTGAGAATTTATGCTTATATTTCAATATATGTTTAAAATATATATTCATTTTTATATACAATATTATACTAAACAATATTAGCTACATTTCTTCTAGGTAACTACACCTTTTATTAGCACTTACGTTGACTTTCCTGTAGCACAGTAAATTACAATCTAATTTGGTATCGTACTGTTCGACTCAATTTAACAATTGTAAGATCGTATTACGATCATTAGATGCATACAGTGAAAGCTTTTATTTTTGCAATGATGTACGTGCATATATATATAGCTATAGTATGTGTGCATAGTTTAAAGCTTCATTAATTCAAATACTACAAGCGAATTTAAAACGAGTAATAATTAAAAAAAAAAAACAAGTAAAACAGTAAAACAAAAAGTGTGAAGTACAAAATAAACAAAAGTTTAATAGTACAGTACAGTATAATAGTATAGTATCTATATCTATACAGTATCAGTATCTATACATAATAATGTATTTATTGATGTTTTTTTGCAATTTTTTTTTTTGTCATTTAATTATTATTTAATTTTTGTTTACATATTATATATTGATTTTTATATTTTTATATAATATATATTTTTACTTACTTTCAATAATAAAATACTTATGTGGTCATTAGCCATTAGAATGCGAAATCTAGCATGCTTCGCCAGCTAACTCTTTCCTTTGCTAGCAGGCGTTACTTACAAATTCCAAGCGCCGTCAAGTTCTCCAGTATTTGGTCCTTCCACCGGAAGTTAGGTCTACCTCTTCTGCGTCGTCCACCAACGGGTTCCGAATATAACACCTTCCTAGCCGGAGCGTGTTCTTCCATTCACTCGACATTACCTAGTCAGCACAACCGCTGAATTTTAATGCGCTTTACTATGTCGGTGTCAGGCATACAGCTCATACAGCTCATGGGTGAACCTTATTCAATACTCACTACCAACGCAAATAGGTACAAAGATCTAGCGTAATACTTTTCTCTAGAAAACTCTATATTTATATGTATGAGTCGAGAGTCGAGAAAAATTTCGAAAGCATATATTAAGGGCATCCCACAATGATTAAAATTTTGATAGCACCAACTTTAAAAAGCAAAAGTATTTGTGTTATCACTACTTTGATATTTAATAGCCTATTTGTTGATATTATGTACCTTTAAAAATTTCTCACTGAACTCCACCATTTCTTTTCAGAGTTTATTGATGTCCGAATTTATATAAGGTAACTAACTCGGAATTTTATTCATGTAACGTCAATCTTTTTGTTCATATGATACAAAAAGTGTCTGACAATAGACCTAACAATGCCCCGAACAATGAAAAATTATATTTAAATAGTAGGCTTTGTTGTAGATCTTATTATATTTTTATAAAAGAATGTGAAAAATTTTATTTAATTAGAAACAAAGAAATTATAATAAAAACAAAGTTGTGTTTTTGTTTTTTTTTGCACAATACTGTATATATTTGACATTACTGTCAAACATAAAATGAAATGTAAACAAGTTTGACGTTTCCAAGACCAGCAAAAAAAAAATCAAGTCAGCTGTTCTCTTGCTACTAACTGTTCAATCTAACTTTGTTACTAGTCGAAAATAATTTATCCATACTCGTATAACATGATTTGCATATCATTCGAAAGCAGTGGTATTCTTCTTTCTAACAAAGTGCAGCCAGTGTAGATTGAATTAAATTTGAGTATATGCGTTGAAATTCGAAAAAAGTGGATTTTTTACTTTTTTGAGAATTACTGATTCACACCACACCTCATTACTCTTATACAGGGATTTTGAGATTTGTTCCATTAACTAAAATAGGTGCAACAAATCAAGAGGAAAAAAATTGTCGAATAGTGTAATTGGTGTCGCTGTATTTTTAATTCAAAGTATTTTAAGGGTAAATTCTAATATATTATTTCAACAGTCGAAGTCAATGAATGTCAATGTCAATTAATTTCAGGTGAAATGAAAATACTTCAGAAATTTTTTTATAAACATTTTTGTAATTTCTTAAGTGGAGCATTTAAAAAAAACCACATTAAGACCTCCATAGAAGATCAACTGTAGTATAGCTTCCATTAAAGGTTGCAAAAAATTGGATTGGTAAAATGATAGATCGTGGGATAGACGGTGTGGATCAGGGCGCAGAAATGTTGGACATACGTTGTTGGAAAACTCACACAAGGGACAAAATTAACTGGAGGCTTAAACTACAGAAATAAACACTCGAGTTTTACAGCTATTGATGGCAATTCAATAGCAAGCTATACACAATTTACTAACAAGATATATAAAATATTATATGTATTTAAATTTTTTTTTTCTTATATGGTAATAATTAAACAATGGAAGTTTTGTCATATTTAGTATACACATAAAAATAAATAATTTATTATATTAGAATACATATTATTCATATTTTGGTGCATATTTCTCATAGACCTTAATATAGTATGCCTTAGCATCATCAACGGTTAGACCTTGTTTATCCTTCCACGCCTGCCACATAGCCTTCTTTATAGGATCCTCTGGTTCGTCAGTATTGCAATCACCACAGGTAGCTTGTTTATAATAACCATAAAATTCCAAGAAATCCTCAGTGGTTGGTTTTTTACTAAAATTTTTGGCTTTTTCAACAATTTCCTCAAACTATACGCAGAACACAAATAAAGAAACAATAAAAACACGTATGTGAGTATTTATTAATTATGACCTGTCATAAATCAGCTATTGAAATAATATTGATAAATTACTTACAGTCAACATTTTGTCTAGCTTCTTAGCAATAAGCGAATTAATCAAATGCGAAAGTCTTTTATAGGTGAGAAGTTCAATGCAATGAATTCGCATAGGTAGAACTAATCTTATCGCTCTTATGATTCATAAGCTTAATAAACTACATAATACTTACTCTATTGGAAATTTATTTATAGGAGTATACCTACATATGTGTGCAAATGTAAATACTTTCATATTTTGGGGAATCAATATTTTATTTCTCACCGATTAGATTGATAGTTTATGACTTTTATTTTTACTTTTATTTTAGTTTTTTTCTGGCCAGATTGGAATGATTAATTTCGGAGCCCCTGCAGGTGTATGCGTTAACGTGGCTCTTCTACAAAATTTACAAAAAAAAACCTCTGAAAATCGACAAATAACCCCATAGCAGTTCAGGAATCACCATTACAGTAGTGAAATGTATGATCAATCCCCATCCATTTTTCCTCCGCAATACATTTTTGAGCATTTTTATTCTGTACCTGCAACCCTTAAGGGGGTCATATACAAAATAATTGTAAAAACAGATCAACATCGACAAATAACCGCTTATCTAATTAGGAATCACCTCTAGAGCAGTCCAATGTGTAAACGAAACTCAATATTTATTCCTCCGAAAGGACTTACCCCCTTATCTCCACCTGTTAAAGGCATTCATCTACATGATTCGTGACTTTATTATAACTACAAAATCAAAAAAGTACGTAAGTCCAAATCAGAAATTTTTTTTGCTGTCTTGGGAAGAAATTTTTGTAATGGTCTAAACGTTTGACCCGCTCTAATGCACTAACTTGTAGGAATTGCCTGTAATAAACACATATGGTAGATAATATAGTTATATATCAACTTACCTAGTACGAGAGCTGTAAAAGAATTGAATCATTACGGAATTCACTCACCCTTAATTCATTTAAAAGCTGCATCAATGAGACTGCACTCTATTGCTTAGAATTCGCTAAAGAATGACAGGCGAACCAAAAAAAGCTTAAAATTATCACATTTTCCCATTCAGTAAAGAGTGCGACTTGAAAAATATCAATCCTATTCTTGTTATAGCCTAGACAGCCGGCAGCCTAATTCCGGATTATCGAGTTAATGAGATATGAGTTAATTCTCAAAATAAAAGAGGATTAGGGCAATTTGCGATGGCAACACTGCTGAAAATTGCCTATTGTGAATTTTTCTCCATCCATTTTACAAAATATTAGGTCTGTTCGCTAACAAAAAACTTTCAACAATTGTTAACAGTTTTCAACATGAAAAGTGTTGGCGAACAAATAAATCCAGCTGTCAATTACGAACGGTGAATGACAATTTACAAGTTTCTAATAGTTTACAGTTCACGTACTTCTTGTAGATTTTTTCATATCGAGAGTGACAGATGGCAAAAATTGATAGTGATAGTAATGTAAATGGACAGACCTAATAAAACAGCAATCAGCCGTTTAGTTAATCCGCAATACTGCCGTCTGTCACGTTATTTTTTTATTCGGATTAAGGGCGCCGGTAATCCGGAATTAGGCTGCCGTCTGTCTAGGCTATTAGGCTTAAAAATATGATGAATTCATTCAATATTATAATTCTCTTAAACTTTGAAGTACTGGAAATTCGATATTATTTACTACTATAAAAAGCATAGCTGCTTTAGAACAAAGCCCATGATATTATTATGAAGGTAGAGCAACTACAAAATACTCCTCTTGGCTGCGCCATATGATGTCAAAAACTGGTTTCTTATAGTGTGTTGCTTGTTTCCTTTTCAACTTCTTCTTTTCCCAAGTGTTTGTTGTTTACTTTTTCTCCTTTATTCATGAGAACTCTCCCTAATGGCTCTACCTTGTGTTATTATACCACGACAAAACCAATCAGCTGTTATTATTCACATAAATAAACGAATTGTAGTTTATAAATTTTTGGTTTTGAAATGTTTATAAGGTTGGTTGTTTGAGATGTTTGATTGGTTTCATAACGAAAAAATACATATGAGTATATTTGAATATATAATAATAGTATTTGATCAATGTTACAGTAAACGATCTGATTGAAGGCAGTACGGCGATAAATCAAAATTATATAAGTATGGTCCAATTGACATGTGGTCAGAATACGAGGAACAAACATGCTAGTCCTTACTTCTCAATTCACTAAAGAGATCACAATAAACAATATATATAATTCGAAATAAAACTTCTATAATTTTTTGCATTTAATACTTTCTTTATATTTAATATAAGCTAATGGCAACCCAGAAATGAAAGATCAAACAACCATACAGATATTTTGTAAACAACAAAACGCGAAGAAGAAGAAAGGCTGTCAGCTTGCTACTGAACAGATATCACCACTCACATTCTTTTTAGGTTGCAGCCATCTGCTGCTGCATTCATCAAAATTCCAATTCTGTATGAATTCTTTAGGTTTTTCAATTCATGAATTACAGCTCTGCCTATTACATACATAAAAAAAAATTATAAGTTAAAAATAATTATTTATGACTATTGGCTGTATATTCAATCAATCGGTAACAATTATGAAATATTATTCAGGTTTATCCTGAAAAAAATTTCGGGTGAATGTTTTCACTTGTCATCAATACATAGTAGACTAGTGTATAATATAAACGTAAACATAATAGTATAAACATAAATACTTCATTTCAATATATATACGTTAACAAGTAGCATACACTTAGGGGCATCTGAAAATTAACAGCAACAACCCAACAAAAGAAACATTCTTGTAAAAAACTTACAGTAAGCTAATACACGCAAGCCTTATGCTTGCAAAAAACTTGCGAAATTATTGTAGAAAGCTACAAAATTATTATAGAATAAACAAAAGGTAACCCTTGGAAAAATATTCCTTGCTGTAAGAGTTTTGCAATCGCTTGATTATTAATAAATAGCAACTATTGTTAATAGCTTACAGTTTCTTCACAATTAATAAAATAGCCTTTCACAATAGCTTAAGATTAAGGTACTATATTAGCTTGCTGTAATTTTTTTTAAAATAATATCCTTTTTATTAGGATTTCAAATTTTCTATTTCATTAGTTCAATTAATATATATATTTTCCTTTTACGAAATAATACTTTAAATACATATCTAAATATATAGAATTAGAACGTTTATCTTGTGAAATCGTAGTGAAGTTTTATTTGTTACAATTTTGTTGACATGATTTTTAAAGTTGTGGAATGCTTGGTCAATTGTCTATTGGGAAATTACAAATGATATATCGGCTATTGTATATTGTATAATAATTTTATGGAAATCAAATCAAATCACACAGAATAAAAAATTTAATCTATTTTCAGTTTAACAGAGTAAGTATGAGAGTAATCCTGAAAGAGGAGATCTACTGATCTTTTTTGTCTTCTTGTCATATCATACAAAAGTATGTTTGCGAATGTACGTTTACATATTTTGCGAAAGAAAATACAAAACAAAACTATGGGAAAAAATTAAACAGCCGCAGCACATTGGAATATTTGATACTTAAAGACAATGCTATTGTGAAAAGGCTACTGAAATGTGCTTGGGAAATTTCACGTCAAATTATTATAAATATAAACAAAACTAAGCAAAATAAAGCAAGTGCAAATAATAATTTATTTTAAATAAATGAATATCTTTTCCACAGAATTTCTTCTTTTTTGTTTTTATTTCATTTACATTTCACAAACAACCATATATACCACCAGCGTTGCTAAATAACTAAAAGGATATTATAAGCAAGGAAAAGCGAAATTATAAGCGAGTTGGTGTTCCTTTGCAACTCGCTTACAAAAGAAAGCAGCTAATATTTACTCTTCATAAAAAACATCAACTAAATTTCACTTTGATCACAACTGTATGGGTACATATTACCAAGAACCAAAAGGCTTTTTTTTGAAAAAAACAACAATAAAAATGTTTAAATATACTTTTTAATAAAACTGTTCACAAAACGTTAGTAAAATTCTTAAAGGCTCCATTAGAAAAAGAAATTAAATTTTTTATTTTCTTAAGAAGAAATCGCGTTAAAGTTTCAAAAAACTCTAGATTATGCAATGAAATCGTTCCAACTGAAAAACTGAATTAAGGAACATTCCTCACAAAGCCATATCATAAAAAATGCCCATTAAAAATACAAAAAAGGAGAGTTGAATTATTAAAGAGATAATCATACATCTTCGGACGTTTATAAGGAAATAAGGAATAACTTTGGGCCATTCAATAAAAGCACTAACTCTTCAAGTTCATATTTATGTAGTATTCCAGATTCCATACGATGAGTTCGTGCTGAAATATACCATCAATTGAAAAATATAGTAAGTACATTAACTCCTTTTTTTTTACATGTTTCTGATCTAAAGGGGCTTATAAATCAGCCTGTAAAAGGATTCGATTTATGGACCAGGCATTGGAGATTAATCCAGATTAATCGTAAGTCTCATAATTCACGTGTTGTACTGTTCTGAAACTTTAAACGCTGTTTTCCGAAACTTTAATTTTTCAAACTGGTGTACACGATTACGAGAGAACAAATTAACGTATCGGATTAATGTTTTTTTTATTTTTTTCAGAAAACACTTAGCAAGGTCCCGATCGTTCATTTTTAAGATTTTTCGATTTACTGCATTTTGACAGTTTTACATAAGACAAAAAAAAATAGTACGAAAATGAATTTTGTGAAAAAATACCCGCCATTTTGTGAAAAATCGAAATTTTGAAAAAGTGAACGATCGCGACCTCACTAATGTAACAATAATTGAAAGCCTTCTAGAATTTTTGATTTCAGATAACTAGGGTCGATCTAATCATGTACACCGTTTGACCTTTCACTTTTGAGGCGCGCGCTGTTAATGTCATCTCAAGTCATCTCTTGTAAGTCACTAGCTCTAAAATTGGCTTACAAGGTGTTAGTCCCCCTTAATTATAATCCCAGGTTTACTCTGTGTCAAAAACATTGCTGCACAGTGTTATATCCACATAGTAAATTATCATTCGTTTTCACATACTTTTAGTAGCAACTGAAATATTAATAGCAAGATATAACTGAAAACCAAGTATTTACTATCATTGTAGAAATTTTACTTAAAAATTCGTTTCTGACTGTGGCATTGCAATTACAGCAGCAATTAATGGTTTAGCATATTGTCCCTTCAGAAGCATAACACGTATGTGTGCATTTTCAATTGTCAATGTATGCGGCGGTAATTTATCATTTGGATCCAATACAGCTATTATTTGAAAATCAACTTTTAATGGTATTCCAGGTAAAATGCTGGGTAACTGAAATATTATTATGAAGTTGATATGAGAAAATCATATAAACACAAGTACTTTTACTAAAAATGACTAACTTTTGCTATTGATTTTTGTATTGTATAATGCTTGCGATCAGCATGTAACAGCACCATTAAATTAGAGGCCATCTTGTATGTGGATAAATTCTGTATGGTCAGATAGAGACGAAATTCTGGTCCAGCGCCACAAACTTCAGCAGAGAGCTTTACCGGTGCATGGGTAATATCGGCGGATATGGTACTCTCCGAACTGTTCATTGCGTCCACAGTAGCACGAGCGGCGGTGTGACGCAATTGCCAGAGTTCAACTTGAAAGCTGCCATAAGTTTCTTGAAGTGGAAAGAAGAAAAGCGAAAATGTAGGGCGTAAAATAATAATAATCATATGTACATTTTGTAAATGAAAAAAGTGGGTTCTGCATTAATATCGAATATTTTATGCAATAATATCATAAATTTTTTGCAATTATGTATAAATTTTTTTGTTTAAATATAAAATATTCCGACATTATTGCAACTATGTTTGCACTATATATTAATAAATTTGTGTTTTGACATTTCAATTTCACTTTTACAATAATAACGAAAAGGTGTCATTAAATTATTCGACATTATTGCAAACATTTTTCGACTTTAATTCGTGTTGACAAAATTCTTTCTTGCCTTAGTACCTTTCGCGTTTTCCTTCTCACGCGCAACTTGTTCCATAAAAATCGAACTCTTCTTTGGTTTGTCCAAAATGGATTCGTCCAGAATGCTCTTTTCAATTTTACTTTTTATCGCCAATATTCGATTGGGTTCAAAGTTTATCGTCCGCCTTAAAATCTTCACTGACATTGCACCATCTGTAGTCAGAAGTACTAGACAGTGTTCCTCCATACCCATTGGTCCAAAAAGTAGAGCATCAACTGTACAACTCATGCGAAATTCATCGACCAAATATTTTTGCATATATAATTGCACTAGACCACCCTCCAAAGCCACGCATACTAATGTTAGACCCAAATGTGGCAGCATAATTGGGATCATACAAATTGGAATGCTTTCCAATTTAACAAAATATAATTGTTTGCCCTTTTTCGAATAACAAATTAAACGCGACTCCATCGATGATACCACTATTGTTTGATCGATCGGCAATAATATTAGTCCTGTCAATGGTTGTGACAATTTGAATATTTCCTGACCCTCAGTGGCCGATTTGCGTAACAGGTAAACACCACTATAACGCGTAGCAATAACAATACGAAAATCAGTTTCAAACGTACCATGTACAGCCAACATACTGGGTGTCGTTTCATAACTGCACACCTTCGCTTGATAGAGCGCTGTGAAACTTTGCGGTTCTAGCACGAATATGTTGCCAATATCTGTGGCTACCACTAAATAAGATGGTGGATTTTCATCGCTAGAAACACGTTGTAAACGGCACATTGCCACAATATTAGCATGACGTGCTAATGGTGCGTCAGCATGTAGCATTATAAAAGCCTATATAAAATGAATCGAAATGATCGTTGAAGAGGAATAAGCCGTATACATTAAGGTGGTTGATTTTTGAAAGGCCTGGCTCCGCGAAAAACATAAAATTGGGATAAACTTAAGCATTATTTTTTTCCAAGGAACAAAAAGTAAACAAATTTAGACCAAGTTACATTTTTTAAATAGCCATAGGTGATTAGGAATTCTCGCTAGAGCATTGAAATGGATGACTGAGCACCATTAGTTTTTTCTTCCCATTATTTTCTTCAAACATTCTTACTCCTTAAAATAAATAAATATGTGGCACTTAAAGCCCCAAAGGGCTCATTGGCCGAGCTTCTCTTCCATTACTGTTGTGCGTCTTAAATTTTTGGACAGTATTAGAATGGACCTACTTATTTTAGCCGGTTCCGAACGGCAGAACACTTGTGACATCACTTTTTCTGAGTTTTGTCACAGAGTTCTTTTTTAGAAGCTTTTTCATGGCAAGTTGTTACTGTCGGAAGAATTGCCAATTGCTTGCCGACAGGTGGGTACCGTTCGAAAGAAAAATCTTTTCGATATTAAATTTGGTTTGCATCTGCCGGGTATTGAACCACGACCTACAGATCAGAAGGCGAACACACTAACCTTCACTTCTCACACTTCTTACTCCTTATCTTATTTAAATTATATTTATTTAAGGGAGCTCCCATACAAAATCAACATAGAAACACATGAAAACGAATAAATATCACCATACCTGCACAGATCATTGACATGTATGACCGACCCCTATTAATTTTACCTTGCTAATATTTCTTCCAAATGTACTTCCTTTCTATCTCCATCCATAAAGGGAGCTACCATACAAAAAATCTCTAAATCGACAAATAACTCCATAGCTGCCCATAAAGTGAGCATAAAGCGGTGAGAAGTTCAACCAATTACCATTCATTTTCCTCTCTAATATTTCCTCCAAACATACATACTCTCTATCCCTACCTCTTAATGGGCTCCTATACAAAAGTGCCTTAAAAACTTCTAAAAATCGATAAATATCACCATAGTTACCCAGGAATAATGTATATAATGTATAAAATGTGATAAAATGTATGTAATGTAATGTAATAAATGGAATTTTTCTTTGCCAACATTTCTTCCAAGTATTCTTACCTCCAGGTGAGGCAGCACCCATACAAAATGAACGCAAAAACAAATGAAAATCGAAAAAAAACCCTTAGATGTTCGCGAATGGTCCGCAGAGCGATGAAATTTATAATCGAACACGATTTTTTTTTTTTCTTCCCCAACATTCCCTCACCATCTCTTAGAGCGGATCAACTTCAAAATAAATATCAAAAAGTAAAATCCAAATCTTAAATTTGTTTTTGCTTCCTTTAAAAATACTCTTGAAATTATCCAAATTTTATGATTTACGCCGAGCCAGATTGTCAAAATTTGGATACATACAATTTGATCCACCTCAACGTACATATGTACAGTAGAGCGCCTCAAATTTTTGCCGGCAGAACGCCCAGCAAAATACAATTTTAGAGATTATTTTAAGTAAAAATGTCCATAAAATCGATTATACTGCAATACTTGCTGTTATTAAGTAATAATTTGCAAATTTGCCTTTTTCAGGATTTTACATCTCCAGACACCTTCAATTTGTTGCGCTCTAATGTACACACAATGCTTTACTCTTTGCTATTACGACACATACATTCTGTTCATCAACACTAAGTTTGATTAGCTTTTGTGATTTTCTTGTCAGTCTGGGCCGATCGATAGTCTTTAGATTTTCAACTAGAGCTGCTTGATGTTCAAGACGTACAGTGGGCAATTTACGCCACATTTCCTTTTCCAAATCATCCACCTCTAACTCCGGCAGTGTATATTTGAAGTAAGGTTTCAGATGGCGGAAAAATAAAATCGACTCAGCAATGGCGACGGCAATAACTGTGACAATTCAATAATTTAATAAATAATACATGTACACTCAGTAATATTACTATATAATCACAAAAATTACTTGAAGTTTTTGGTTCAGATTCATCAATGTAGAAACTTTCAATAGCAGCCGGTATTCCATTTAATTTATGTTCACTTGTCAATTTCATGCCACGAAAGACCTTTAGTATGGCAGTTGGTTGTTCCTCATCCAAACATATTTCAGCTGCCACAAGTCGTATATAATTGTCGCATTTTACATCACATAATGTCATACAACTGGTTAATGTGTTAAGATGTGGCGGCTCGTCTTCATTGATAATTAATTGTACATCCAACCAGTTGGCCGAAGATGTTGCCATTATAATTTGAACTTTATGAATTTTTTAAAAATATTTTTCAAGATATTTCTACTAAGAATCACTGAAGAATCCAATACAAGCGATTTTTGTCCATTTGTTTTGGTATTTCTCTTTTTGTATTGGCAAATATAGTATTGGTATTGTTTACCCTAGCAACGGATATAGTGGTATTATAGTTGCCACATGTACGGGAGAGGTCCCAGAATTACCCGACCTAACAAAGAAAACACAACAAATTTGGGAAAATTTTTCCTTATTTCTCAACATAATCTCCTTTCAGCTCTATACACTTTTCCCGGCGATATTCTATAGATTCTATACCCTGTTTATAGTATGAATTGTCTAGCTCATTAAAATAGCCATCTACCGAAGACTCCACCTCTTCATTGTTTGCAAATCTTTTACCACCAAGCCATTTTTTCAAATTTGGAAATAGGAAATAATAATAAGGAGCTAAATGTAGCGAATAATGTGCGTGCTGAAGCAATTCGAGAATTAACTCATTGATTTTGGCCATCGCAATAGCGGATGTGTGAACCGGTGCATTGTCTTGATAAAACAACACTTTCTTTTTCGCTAAATGCGGCCTTTTTTCTTTAATTTTATCACTTAAACGCTGCAACAAATTAGCATAATACTCGCCGTTGATTGCTCGAAAATAATCAATAAAAATTATCCCACGTGCATCCAAAAAAACAGATGCCATAACCTTGCCTGCATATGGAACTGTCTTCGTCTTCTTTGGACACGATTCTCCGCTTTCAGTCAACTTTTTTGACTGCTCCTTTGTCTCAGGTGTGAAATGGTGGACCCATGTCTCATCCATGGTTACGAATTGACGCAAAAACTCGGCTTTATTACTGTGAAACATCACCAAACACTCTACAGAAACATCATCACGACGTGGTTTTTGTTTTATTGTGAGCAAACTCGGCACCCATCTTGCACACCGCCTATTAATGTCCAAATTTTCGGTCAATATACGATGTATAAAGCTTTTTGAAATGCCTGTAATTTCACCTAGCTCATGCACCTTCAACCGTTTTTGACGTGGCCATTACGGTGGTCGTCTTGGCAGCTCGTACGACCTCGTTTAAACTCTGTCACCCAATATTTTATGGTCGTAAACAAAGGAGCAGACTCCCCCGAGTAGAATCTAGTTCGGATTTAATATTCGTTGGACTGAGACCTTTCAAATGAAAGTATTGAATTACATAACGCTGACCAATTTTTTCCATGTTTACAAATTCACTGAGGTCGTTAACTTTCGATGGCTCCAAAAAAATACTAAACAACGTTACACCTTAAAACTTAAAACATATGTTTTACAAGGTTGCCACTTTTCACCAAAGTAATTTTTCTAGTACTTGACCATCCTACCTTGATGTGTCCAAGTGCCAGGAGTTTTTTAGCATCTTCCGCTTCGAGCAATATATATGCAGACTGTGTACCTTCGTAGGTACTTCGCACACTCTTGCATTGGACTGTAATTGTATAGATCTAGTTGTCTCCGCATTGTTCTTTTTAAACTCTATGAGGAGACCATCTGTTTGTCTTGACTTTCGCGCTAAATTCTTGCAGCTCTTCACTAGTCTTTACAATACGAAGCATGTCCGCATATGTCGTGCCCTCTCTACTTCGCTCGCTTACAACCACATCTGGCCTGATACTGATGGATTTGCTGTTTTTCAGCGGCTTTCTCCTCTTTTGAACTTGCGTCCATTCTTCTTTTGGCTCCGAAGATACCGACTTCTGTGGATGTAGAGAGTCGAGATTTCCTTTACTTTTCTTGTCAGCGGAAGACTTGCCGTTGCATATGTTGCTGTCTTGGGACTTGCTTTGCCTCTTAACCTTTAAGCAGACGAGGTCGAGTTTTTTGCAGCTGTTGGTGGTACTTTTTGCAACTGTGCTGGTGTGGACGTTAGTCGAGCTCTGCGCTCTTTTGACTCAATCTGTGTCATCACCTACGTATGTGCTCGTTTTATGATACTACATATTCTTCTGATGTCACCATGGATATTGCGGCGTGGTTCGACGTAGAGAATGAGTCTGTCTATGTCCTTTCCTAGGCGTTCTACCAGCTCAGTTAGCACCCTGGATTTCGGCACCGGTAGTGCTGTAGTGCTTTGCAGATCATTGTCCACACTTGGGGTCTGCTGTTGTTGTCTGACGCTATTAATTGCTGGCATTTCGCATGAGACCCTAGATATCGGGCTCGTCTAAACTGCCGCTTTGTTGGCTCGTCTTTGATTTGCAGTTGCTAGTACTGAGCTGCTTTCTACTGATTTTATGGGAATACCCGCTGGTGTATTGCTGTTCGGTGATGCTGCTTGTAGGTTGGTCCTCTTGATAACAGTGCTCCTCCTGAAGGCTTGCGCAACCACCTTTGTTGCAGGATAATTCCCGTTAACGTCGTAGTTGTTGCTTTTGATGTCATTGATTTTTGTTTATTTATACCCTGCATAATGTAATATGCAAGGTATATTCATTTCGGTCAGACGTTTGTAACCACTTGAAGGAATCTCCGTAGATATAGAAAATTATATATATATTCGTGAACATCGTCACTTAAATTTTCGATTTAACGATGTCCGTCCGTCCGTCTGACCGTCACCTGGCTGCTTTGCACGATAACTTGAGCAAATATTGAGCTATTATGACGAAATTTGGCATAAGTAACCTATTATCCAATTTCCAAACTTTAAACTTGCTATAACTTACTTAATATACAATCTGGATCAACAATATTTAGCAAATGTAGTTATATTATACTGCTAGATAAACTTGCCAGAAATAAGCGAACCATGCGTACTTTTTATAGTAGCTCCCATACAAAGAGGCTGTATTTCTTTTAAATTGACCCAGCTGTAACTTCTGAAATCTTCTATCTAGAATAACCATAATTGACGCTTAGATTAATATGATAGTCGGAAATAATCTCACATAAAATCAGCGTGCCACGCCCACTTCCATACAAAGTTAAGGACATTTTTAAAAGTTACTTACAACTTATTTAATTTACAAGCTATTCAGCGTAGAACAACCAGATTTAAGGAGTGGTTTAATGTTGTAAGAGCAACTAGACTCACTAGAAATGGGCCAGCCATGCCCACTGTTTATAGTAGCCCCCATACAAAATGACTGAATTTCTTTTCAATTGAAACAGTTGTAACTTCGGCAATCTTCTGTCTAGAACAACCATAATTGACACTTGGATTAACATTGTTATTGGAAATAAAGTGACATGATACTAGCATGCCACGTACACTTCTTAATGGGGTTACCATATAAAGTTGCGAAAATTAAAAAAAACGAACGGCAGAACCCTTGTGACATCACTTTTTCTGAGCTTTGTCACAAAGTTATTTTAGAAGCTTTTTCATGGCAAGTTGCTACTGTCGGAAGAATTGTCAATTGCTTGACGACAGGTGGTTACCGTTCGAAAGAAATATCTTTTGGACATTAAATTTGTTATGCATCATCCGGGGATTGATCTTTAAATTATCCCCTTTAAGACCACCATAACTTACAAAACACTTTGTCAAAGTCAACCATATTTCGGAAGTAGATTAGTATTATATGCAAAAGTTGTTCTTCAAAAACCTGGAGAGCCACGCCTACTTCTTAATGTAGCTCCCATACAAAGTAGTGGAAATAAAGGAAAAAGATGGATATTCGAGCAAACTTTATATATATATATGTATATATATATATATATATATATATATATATATATATATGTATATATATATATATATATATATATATATATATATATATATTGTCGACTGTAAGGGCATTTTGGGAGAAAGGAGGTCATTCAGAGCATAGCCCCCGATACTCTGAAAGGCTAAATTGAAACCAGAGGTCGCCAGATATCTGAAGTTCTCCGTTCTAAGACACACTAACGCAGTGCCATTCATCTTATGGGCACGGTGGTTCGACACCCAAGATTGCGGATTTTATCGAGTTGTTCCCCTCTAGATCCGCCATATTCAGTGATGAACAGTGACACATCGAGCAGGATGTGACTCTTCGCCACTTATAGATGGTCTTGAGCATTAAAATCCGGAAAGAAATCTTACCCTGGCTCATATACCGAGCCTTGTTCCTTAATCTACCTACTTGACTTTCATAGTTCCTACCTATCTCCCTATATTGAAATAAAAGCTAGAATATTAAAATATTTGACTAAATCAATGTCACTTTTTCTGAGTCATTTATTTCGTACGATAAATTATTGTAAATTATAAGTATTTTCTGTGGGGAATCTTATAATGAGAACTTCCATTAAAATTCTTTGCATGCATAGAGCAATGAATTTACGCATATTTAGAAAGTAAAACACGATCGAATTTCAACAATACAACAATGCAACATTACGCTTTGCACATATTTATGAGTCTGCTCCATTAACATGAATGACATATATACTCGTACTTATGCGTATATACTTCAATTTTAATTTCATTACCTAATGCAAATATGTGTACCAGAATAGGAATACATACAAATCTTACTGAGGCGTATCACGCTAATGATCATTCAAAAATAAAAGTAAGTTTTCTACAAAAAATTGCCACTGAAACCAGTTGCAATTTTTCTAGATTTTTGTAGTTGTTCTAGTTCTTGTAGGTATTTTAATGCATTACAATATATTAGATTTTAGTTTGTATCGGGTCACTTTAAACAGTCGGCTCACCCATTTTTTGTAAATCTTATTCTTTTAGACAGAAGCTTGGCTAAATTGCAGCGGTTTAAATATAAACGAAATTCAGTCTCTTTGTATCGGAGGTACTATAAAAAGTAGGCGTGTGTAATAGGCCCATTTCTGGCAAAATCATGTAGCAGTATAATATAACTCTAGGTACCAATGTTGTTGTCCCAGATGATATAATAAGTGAGTTATAAGATGTTAAAGATTTTGAAGGTTAATCTCATCACACCATTGTAGAGTTCATACAAGAATGCAGTCTCAAGCATATGCAGCGCCTTCTAGTACACACAAATATGGAGATGAGAGAGATTCCAGCTATTGTAACCTTACGTCCCAGAAGATTAAAACGTACTCCAACAACATTAATAAATATATAAACATAAATACTTTATATTATACATACTTAAAATCATGTAAATTGTCGATGTAAATGTAGCCTTAGATAATGATTTAAGATTACTTAGTTCAAAATGTTACATAAATTATTTAGTGTCAGTAGACAGCTGTAATATAAATGGAAAAAAAAAATCTCTTTGAATACTGCATGTAGGCGTGGTAGCTGAACGATCAAAACCATTTTCAATCCCCTGCATACCTTTGATCATAGCTTACTTATGCCAAATTTCGTCAAAATAGCTCAAATTATCGTGCAAACTAGCCTGTTGGCAGACAGATGGACATCGTTAAATCAAAAACTTTAGCGAAGCGAATATATATTTTTCTATATCGCCTGAGATTCCGGCGATATAGAAAACATCAGTTACAGTTACAAACATCTGATCGAAATGAACATACTATGTACATTCTGTCAAATAAGTACCCGGAAATCCTCTTTTTTAATGTTTGGTTACGGCGTCATTAGGAACAAATCAACGTTTTGTGTGCGTTGCGATTTTTACTATGGATAAAAATATCGAACAAAGAGTTTGTGTGAAATTTTGTGTTTCAAACGAAATTTCTTGTGCCAAAACGTTGGAAATGTTGAAAAAAACATTTGGTGATTCAACCATGTCGAAAACTCAAGTTTACGATTGGTATAAATCGTTCAAAGAGGGGCGAGAAGAAGTGAACGATTTTCCACGTTCAGGAACAACAGTTGGTTTTTGCACCACGATAATGCACCAGCGCACAAAGCGATCATTGTAAACGAGTTTTTGAACAAAAATTCAACAAATATCATCGAACAACCACCGTACTCTCCAGATATGGCCCCGTGTGACCTTTTCCTGTTTCCAAAACTCAAATTACCACTTCGTGGAACCCGTTTTGAGAGCATTGAAGACATCAAAACTAATTCGCAACGAGAACTGAAGGCCATCTCGGAATATAGCTTTAAAAAGTGTTTCGATGATTGGATTGTTCGTTGGAAGAAGTGTATTGTCTCAGAAGGGGCCTATTTTGAAGGGGATATAATAAATTTAGATGATTGATAAGTTGTTTGTGTTTTATTTCAATTTTCCAGGTACTTATTTGACAGAATGTATATACTCATGCAGGGTATAAAATATGAGTTGAATAAATTGTTATATTTTTATTTTGTGAGTGTTTATTTCTACGCGAATCAACCCTACTCAATCAGTAGATTCTGTCAAGAACAATTGCCAAACTTATTTTGTACTATCTATAAGCAACAACGATTTATTTAGTCAATACTGGGTTAGGTTAGGTTATATGGCTGCCTTCTCTCTAAGAGGATACACTTAGGCCAGTAGTGCCCAGTGTGATACCACCGAGCTTCTCTTCCAATACTGTTATGCGTACTAAATTTGGACATCATTAGAAGGGACCTATTTATGTTCCAAATGGCAGAACCATGTGGATGTGGATGTGACATCACTTTAACTTAGTTTTGCCACAGAGGTCTTTTAAGAAGCTTTTTTGGCAAATTGTTACTGCATGACAAATTGCCAATTCCTGCCGGCAGGTGGGTACCGTTCGAAAGAAAAATCTATTCGATATTGTTATGCTTCAGCCTGGGATTGAACCCACTATCTACAGATCAGAAGGCCAACGCACTAACCACTGAGCTACGGCACCCACTTAATCAATACTACTGTTTACAATCATTCTTTAATGTACTTGCTACTTTAACTTGCTATCGTGTCATGTTTCATCGAAAAACTCGCTCTATTTATACTATGTGGCACCACCTAGAATCTTCTTTTATCGTTATCTAGTTTTTTCCCTTTCTTTCTTTGCCTATTCCTTTTTGTTGGCATTCTTTTTGGTGCGGCCCACTTCCGGGATTGGATAACCGCGGCAGTGACATGAATTTCTTAGTTCTGACTATGTACTTATGATTCTATTGCGTTCAGGATCGTATTAGAAAAGCGATTCAAAGTATTAATGCCAGATGCCAGCTCTTGGCTTGACCCTAAAGCTGAGCACGGTAAACTTTGTTTCCGTATATTCACCCATGGTTCCCGAATCGAATATGATTCCGGTTCTGAGATTTTTGTAGAAGCGTGCGGAATCCAGCAGCTGTTTTCACTTGGTTCACATGCACCTGCTTTTCAAGCAAAAATGTATGCGATACAAAAGCTATGGATTTTTAACGTGGATAAGAGGCTTGTCTATCGAAAGATATAATAGTCTGACGATAGAGTATGTTTCAGGGAACGTCGATATCGCAGGTAATGACCCCTTTGACGTACTAGCGAATAAGAGCTTTGAGGCTGACTTTATCGGACCAAAGTCCGCTTTGCCACTTTCCTCTGAAATCATAGTCAACGATAATTAACATTTCTGCTAGATAGTCACTTTTCCTTCTGTCTTTGTGGAGAGAGGCCTGCAGATTGTTAGTCGACCTATAACGGGCCACTTCCTGTGGGCTTGTCATATCGAAAGATAGAACTATGTACTCTGTGTAATGTGTCAGCCCTGGCAGATTTTCAGCAAAATTAAATGGACGCCAAGCACAATTTTTTCTAGAAAGAATTTTCAATGGAACTATCCACGTATTTCTATATATTTTTTCAATATACTTATTCAATACCTTAATATGTACCTATCTGTATGAAGAATATGATTAGCAAAAGTTATACAGACAGATTGTATGCGTCAAATTATGCTGCAATAGAAATTCTGTTGAAAATATTAGTGATGCATGCATGCATTAGTGATGTTGCGAAGCATCATAAATGTTACTCATAAGAACCGTCAACACGATTTGATTATGTTTTGCATGTTGTTGTTGTTATTTATGTTGCAGAATATAACAAGCTTTTGGGTGAAAATGCATTTCTAAAATTTCCTCTATGTTAACGACAATAACAAGAAATATTTAATAGGTTATTCATATTTGGTTCCTACGTATTTGTGCATACCAGTGCATATACAATATATTGTACATAGAACAATATATGCATGGACCACGAAATATCTTTATGTAAAATTAAACAAATTATACAACACAAAAGTAGTGGAAAAACGAGTGGCTATCATCACATTGCAAAATCATGACTCACATCACCATAACATCACATTCACTCTAACAGATCAGCTAAATAAGAGTGAATAACCCACTGGTCGTTTGTAACAAAAATTCAACAACCAGTAGCACACTTGTTTTAATTTCCTCTCTTCGGATATGTTTCTGAAATTTTTTAGGTAAATTGTTGTAGATGTTTATTAACTCTCATATTTGACAATGTTTTCCTCTTTTATGGTGATATTCACCATAAAATGATTTCCTCTTAGCATCTTTAGTTCTTTTTTTGCGCTTGGGCCTAGTTTTATTATTTTATATGCTTATTATTTTATCACCATATGAATGCATCCATGTTCTGTATATCGACGTATGGAAGAATCATTTGTTTTCTATTCTTATACAATTATACCCTGATTAACAATATGCAAGTCATATTCATTGCATTGACGGAATCTCCGGAGATATAGAAAAATATATATGTCATATTCGTGTTCAGCGTCGCTTAAATTTCCGATTTAACGATGTCCGTCGGTCCGACCGTCTGTCTGTCACCTGGCAAGATAACTGGAGCAAATATCCAGCAGATTTGACCAAATTTGGCATAAGTAACCTATGATCTAAGGGTACGGAAGGGATTGATAATGGACATGATCGGTCAATTGCCACGCCAACACCAAGCATTCAAAGCGACTAACCTCAGTAATTTCAAAATCTTTGACTTGTTATATCTCACTTACTATACCATCTAGTACAACAATATTCAGCATGTAGAATTTTGTTATACTGCTACATAATTTTGCCAAAACTTGGCAATCCACGCTTATTTTTTATAGTAGCTTCCATACAAAGTGGTTGAACACCTTTTGAATTTAAACCTCTGTACTTTTGAAAATCTTCTCTCTAGAACAACAATAATTGACACTTATTTTAACACTGTAGTCAGAAATAAACTGGCATAACATCAGAAAGCCACGCCTACTTCTTTATGTGGCTCCCATACAAAGTCGAAGAAATCAAAAGATACAATTTTAAGTGTATGACAACCAAATTCAAGCCTTTGCAATATTGCAAAAATAAGTAGATTTACAAGAAAGAGGCACGCCGAGCCCACCTTTTATATATCCCCCATACAAAGCCTCGGAATCACCCCAAACTTTAAAATACGCCTACTTCTCAATATAGCTCCTATACAAAAAATAAAAACTCCTATACAAAGTAGTGGAAATAAAAGAAAATGATGGATATGCGAGGAAACTTTTTATATATTGTATATATCTACATGTGCAGGGTATATTTTGGTCGGTACCAGACGACTGTCAGGTCATTTCTTTTATTTTACTTGCTTAACTTGTTAATTCTTCTATATGGCAACATGCAACGTGCAAGAACAGTCATTTTTACTTGTATTCAATTTTTATCTTCAGCAAGTCGATTGTATTGTGTTGCTGATGCTTTCACCCGACCGGATTTTATAGTCATTTTGTTTTTATTTTCATATTACTTTTAGTTTAATATCATATCTACAAAGAAAAAGAAATATAGGGGGAAGAAGAAACAAAGAGAGCGATGGTATTTAAAAATTTCTTAAGCTTCATAAGTTGATTATTATACGAGTAGGTCAAAGAATTGATATCGTGTTGCTAATTATATTTGATTATGAGACTGATAATTTGAATTCGGCATGTGCCGACCAAATTATATTCTGCACATATAGATGCATATAAGAAGATTGTGTGGGAGTCACATTGAGAAGAAGGCGCGGCTTACTGATTTCATGCCTGATTATTTCCTACTACAATATTAATCTAAGTGATAAAATTTGGTTGTTCTATACAGAATATGGGTGCCGTAGCTCAGTGGTTAGTGTGTTCGCCTTCTGATCTGTAGGTCGTGGTTCAATACCCGGCTGATGCATAACAAATTTAATATCGAAAAGATTTTTCTTTCGAACGGTACCCACCTGTCGGCAAGCAATTGGCAATCCCACCAGTAACAACTTGCCATGAAAAAGCTTCTAAAAAGAACTCTGTGACAAAGCTCAGAAAAAGTGATGTCACAAGTGTTCTGCCGTTCGGAACCGGCTAAAATAAGTAGGTCCATTCTAATACTGTCCAAATTTAAGACTCACAACAGTAATGGAAGAGAAGCTCGGAAAATGAGCCCTTAGGGGCTTTAAGTGCCACATATTTATTTATTTATTTTTATACAGAATATTATTGAGGTTACAGCGGTTTAAATAAATAAGAAATTAAGGCACTTTGTATGGGAGCTACTATAAAAAGCTACTATTTTTATCAAAATTATGTAGCAATCATAACTAGCAAAATATTGTTGTCACAGATGGAATGCTAAGTGAGTTATAGCAAGTTAAACATTTTAAATATTCCGAGGTTAGTCACTTCTATATGGACGAGTGTCTGTTCGTACCATAATCATAATAAGAAAATGTGGCAACTACTCGAAAGAATGTGAATACGTAACTGCCGAATTATGTAAAACGCGACGCGACGAATCACTTTTTCTTGTGTGCGTTTTGTTTTTGTAATTTGGATAGAACAATAGCAAATTACAGGCAAATTAAACGATATCCGATCGGAAATTAACTAATCTCCGATTGATATCTAAGGAAATTAATGGCGGACTACTCTCTGTAGACATTAGTTGCACAATTTTAAATTGTAGCTTGAAGAAATATGTTAAGTATTTCCTTAATAGAAAAGCAATGAACATAGTACAATTTTTTATTTACATACCAGTATAAGAGTATAAAGGGTTATTCATTCGATTCTTTTGAAATGTTAATATTAATCAAAAATGACGTTTATTTGTTGGAGATCTACACGTATTATTTTACAATATTGATTGAAGTTGTGAATCCTCAGGTTACAGCAGTGAGAAAACTAATCTTTTTCTGGCCTAAAAGCTAATACTAATTGTATTTGGGCAATGTATTGTTGTAACAAAACAATATTACAAGTCATACAACTCGACACATTTTGACCATATTGTAAGAGAAGTTTTAGAGAGGTTTAATTTCAAATTATAACGAGCCCAACTGACCTTCAAGATCACCTGATTTGAAGAACTTAGACTTATTTTATGAGACTGTTCAAAGTATCGTATTTATGTGGATAAACCTTGTTATATTGAAGATTTAAAGGCCAACATTTGTGAAGTCATGGCAGATATATCATCCGAAATGTTTCAAAAACTCATTAAAATAGTTATATTTCAAACAAAGCGGTAAATATTTGCTATTTGAATTTGCTATCAAAACTACAAAATGGATAACCCTGTGAAAAAAGTTTTTCTAAAAAATAAAAATACTTCCAAAAAACATTAAAGAGTTCATTGGTCGCTCTTCATTAGAATAAAATAAAATATTACAAACTAAGTAATACTTAATACAGAAAAACATAATAAAACAAACAAAAAAAAAAAAAAAAAAAATAAATATGTGGCACTTAAAGCCCCAAAGGGCTCATTGGCCGAGCTTCTCTTCCATTACTGTTGTGTGTCTTAAATTTTGGACAGTATTAGAATGGACCTACTTATTTTAGCCGGTTCCGAACGGCAGAACACTTGTGACATCACTTTTTCTCAGCTTTGTCACAGAGTTCTTTTTAGAAGCTTTTTCATGGCAAGTTGTTACTGTCGGAAGAATTGCCAATTGCTTGCCTACAGGTGGGTACCGTTCGAAAGAAAAATCTTATCGATATTAAATTTGTTATGCATCAGCCGGGTATTGAACCACGACCTACAGATCAGAAAGCGAACACACTAACCACTGAGCTACGGCACCCACCCAAAACAAACAAAAACAAATAGAATTTACGAGTAGCATGAAAACAAGTGAGCACTATTTATGGTCGAAATGACAAAGACAAAATTAAAGCAAAATAACTAAAAAACAAGCAACAATCAAATTGCTTTAAATGGTTATTATTAAAAACTTTTTTTTTTCGAAATGGCATAAACGTACTAAAAAATTCCAACTATGACAAGTATACGTATATAAGGTACTTTGAGGTGGATCAAATTTGTAAAAATCTGGTTCTTTGAAACACATACAATTTGTATAACATTAGTATTTTATTTTAAATGAATAAAAGTATGCAGAAATGCATTGGAGATTTGGTACTCGCCTACTTTTAACGTTTTTATAGCCATTCGAAAAACATATATTTTATAGGTGAGCCATCCTAAGGGTTGAATATAGAGGATAAGTATTACTTACTTACTTATGTGACCATAACAACCGAATATCAGTTTAGGCCGAATATAACATGCTTCGCCAGCCATCTCTGTTCTTTGCTAGCTGGCGCCAGTTAGAAATTCCAATCGCCGTCAGGTTCTCCAGTACTTGGTCTTTCCACCGGAGGTTAGGTCTTCCTCTTATGCGTCGTCCTCCAGCGGGTTCCGAATATAATACCTTCTTAGCTGGAGCGTGTTCTTCCATTCGCTCGACATGACCTAGCCAGCGCAGCCGCTGGATTTTGATGAGCTTCACTATGACAATATCGGCATACAGCTCGTACAGCTCATAGTTGTACCTTATTCGGTACTCGCCACTAACACAAATAGGTCCAAAGATCTTGCGTAGCACTTTTCTCTCGAAAACTCCAAGCATTCGCTCATCTGATGTGGAAACTGTCCAGGCTTCAGCGCCATATGTAAGGACAGGCATGATGAGAGACTTGTAAAGTGTAGTTTTCATTCTTAGAGAGAGGGCTCGACTTCTCAATTACTTACTTAGCCCAAAGTAGCACCTGTTTGCAAGAGTGATCCTTCGCAAAACCTCCAGGCTGACGTCATTACTGCTGTTAATGCTGGTTCCAAGATAGACAAAGTGCCTTACTACTTCAAAAGCGTAGTTGTCAACAGTGACGTGCTGTCCAAGACGCCGGGACTCTTTGTTTGTTGATACTAGATATTTCGTCTTGCCTTCGTTCACCGTAAGACCCATTCGACGCGACTCTCTTTCTAACTCTGAGAATGGTGCACTGACTGCTCGCGTGTTCATGCCGATTATGTCAATATCGTCGGCATACGCTAACAGCATGACACTTTTGTTGAAGATAGTGCCATTATGTCGTTGATCAGCAGCTCGTATTATTTTCTTCATAATAAGATTGAAGAAGTCGCACTATAACGAATCACCTAGTCCGAAACCTCGTCGGTATTAAAAGCGGGGAGAGGTCCTTCCCAATTCTTACTGCACAATGGGAGTTATGCAGTCTCATTCTATAAAATCGAATGAGCTTTGCAGGAATACCGAACTCAGACATTGTTGCGTAGAAGTAATCCCTTACCGGACTGTCGAAAGCGGATTTATTATCAACAAATATGTGGTGTGTGGAGAATAAGTATGTTCGCAGGAAATGTTGGTGAAGAAAAAGTAATAGGAGTAGATTATATATTCCTTTGCTCTTGGGACGATTCCCAGACAGCTATGTGATTATTCATCGCTTTTTATGAACTTTTACATGCTTTGGTGAGAAAAAATGCTTGAAATTATACAAAGTTTTGTTCACACTATTTGACTCATCATAATGTTCATATATGCATAGATTAGGTACGCTTACAGATCCCACACTTATTGCTCGCAAGAAGACTAACCAGCGTTTTCTTTCGTTTATTTATACTAGTGAGTAAAGTATCAATTGATTTCTTCGTCAAAGTGAATTCTGTGAATTCTCATATGATTTGTTGCAATTAAGTGTACTTACCTACAGCATCTCTGGACCAAAGGAAAAACAAAACTTACTTATGCTATCGTGCTACAGACCGTCTGATTGTCTGTCAGAATTGGTATTTCATATAAAGTGTCCGTTACAGTTAACAATTTTATTATTATTATTATTATTATTATTATTATTATTATTATTATTATTATTATTATTATTTTGGACTTTACCATGATGATGTACCATTGAGCTATGACCGCAAACAACCGAGTCAGCAAACAGACGATCAAATTAAAAGCTTTTTTACGGTATACTACATACAAATACATGTGTGCTTTACATACAAACATCCATGTCTTTCATTTCGATAAACGAATGAACGTCAACGTATTTTCTGAGTTACAATAGTTTAGTCTTATGTCGAACGTTATTGTGTACGTTGCTGTTATAAGTACTTATGTACTATATAAATACATAAATGTATCATTATTATTAGCGTGATAAAGCGGAAAAAGTAAAAGCTTTTCTTTCGAAATCTAATTGCAAATTATGCATTGTTGCAAATTCATTTATAATGTAATAGTGTTGAATTGTGAATAATGAATCAAATCAAATTCTATTGATTACATTATGTGAGTGTCGTCATCATGCACCATCAACATTTGCCCATCTTTAAGTCTCACGTTAACGCTGTAGCTCAAGATGGTTCTACTACAATGCATAGTAGATACTCATACCCCAAAATATGATGTGATCAGTTAGTCAATCATATTTGCCGCATCTTATAGTAGTCGTACATAAGAAATACGTATTATTGTAGTGTAGCTGATCATACGAGTACTACCAGCTCTGCAACATGTTTTTTTATCAATACATGGTGAACCATGTGCACTTTCATATGGTCGCAATGCAAGTGGAATGCAATGCAAGTGGAAATTGAGAAGTGAAGAGTGGGAAAAAAATAATGTATATACACATATATGTTGTGTTTACAACTTTGTAATTAAAATAATTCCATTCGTAACTAATTTTAATAATGTATTCGATGAAAAGTGCTTTACAATGGAAAGTGTTACAAGTACCTAATGAGAATTGAAGAAATATCTGTGTTTGATTAAAAATAAAGTGAAGCAGTATAAATACGTTTTGACGTACTAACATATATGGAATTTATATAATTATAAAAACACAAAAGTGATACAATTAAAAGTTGTGGAATTAATCTGGAATACGTTTTACTTTTATTTTGCTAATACATTGACATGTTTCAAAACGAAATCATCATGTAAGTATACTTTGAAATGTATTGTATGATAAGGCACTCTTGTCGTTTACGAGTATTAGCTCGATGTATCTGAGTCCGAAAATAAAAAATTTGAAAGTATACTTTTGTATAGGAAGTAGTCATGGCTTTCATCCGACTATGTCTATTATCACATTCTTAATATCAATTGCAAAATTATTCTTATATACCGAGTTCCACCTCGCTAAAATGACATTTTTTCCAGTGTCGTCCTGATCTGTTGATTTTTGAATTATATAACCTCACAATAAGAAATTATGCTGTCCGACGGGCCAAGGCAGTCACATTATATTGAATTTGGGGGGTTGAGTACGAGCCCATGGCATCTATCGCTCCTAGTTTGTTTTGCTAACTTCAAAAAGCAACGCTTATCGGCTATTTTTATAAGTTTTTAATGATTAGATAAAAAGGGTTTTCGGAATTCTCTTATCTGAGGTGGAGTAACTAAGCTTCGGCATATTTGTGAGAACAAGCATGATGAGGGAGTGTGGTTTTCGTTTCTCGAGAAAAGACTCAAGTTCCCAATTGCTTACTTAGCCCAAAGTAGCACCTGTTTGCAAGAGTGATCCTTCGCGATATTTTCATGTTGACGTCTAATGACAGTGTTAATGATAGTTCCGAGATAGACAAAGTTCTTCACTACTTCAAAGGCGTAGTTATCAACAGTGATATTCTGTTCAAGATGCCGGGACTCTATGTTTGTTGACGCTAGGTACTTCGTCTTGCCCTCGTACACCCTTAGACCCATTCGGCGCGACTCTTTTTCAACCCTGAGAATACTACACTGACAAGGTCGGGTTTATGCAGATTACGTCAACGTCATCGGCATACGCTAACAACATGACACCTATGTTGAAGATAGTGCCATTATGTAGATCATCAGCTTTTTTTATTTTCTCCATAATAATATTGAAGAAGTCGCACTATAACGAATCACCTTGTCTGAAACCTCGTCGGTATTAAAGGCGGGGAGAGGTCCTTCCCAATGCTTACTGCACAACGGGAGTTATACAGTGTCATTCTGCAAAAGACGAATGTGCTTCGCAGTAATTCCGAACTCAGACAATGGTGTGTAGAGATAAGCCCTTATCGTATTGTCGAAAGCGGCTTTATAGTCAACAAATGGATGGTGTGCGACGATCTGTTTCTCTTGGGTCTTCTCCAGGATTTGGCGTAATGTGAAAATCTGTTCGATGGTAGATTTACAAGGACTGATGCCACACTGATAAGGTCCAATCAGTTTGTTAAGCATAGGCTTCAATCTTTCACACAGTACGCTCGATAGGACCTTATATACGTTGTTAAGAAAACTTATTCCACGACCATGTCTGGCTTATGAGCTGGTGTTGGTGCATGCCGACTGGAGCAGCTCATCGCCTCCAGTCTTAAACAACTCGGCAGACAGGTCATCAGCACGTATGGCCTTGTGGTTTTTCAACCTAAAAATGGCCTCTCTGACCTAGTCATGGTCGAGTGGTGGAACATCAATACCATCAACCATGATTGAGGAGTTCGAGAGATCTCCTCTACTGGCGGAATCGTTCGAACCGTTGCCATTTATTACCGTTGAGAAGTGTTCCCTCCATAGACTCAGTACATTCCGGACATCTGTAACCAGATTCCCATTTTTGTCACGACAGGAAGAGGCTCCTGGATTTGAATCACCATGAATGCGCTTGATATTCTCGAAAAATTTTCGAGTTTCATTCCTGACTCCACTCATCTCTATCTCCTTACACTCGCATCTTTCTTATTCCCCCTTCTTACGCCTTAAAATACGTCTCTCTGCGCTCCTCTTCTCTCTGTACCAATCCTTAACAACTCGCTAGCACATGCACCCAAGGTTTTACCACAGGCGGCGTGTTTCTCTGCGGTAGCGTCACGACACTCTTGATCATTGCGAAAACAATAGCGAAAACAATAGTGATACGGACGCGATAAAACAACTTAAAAAATAAATAAATATGTGGTCACATAAAGCCCCAAAGGGCTCATTGGCCGAGCTTCTCTTCCATTACTGTTGTGCGTCTTAAATTTTGGACAATATTAGAAGGGACCTACTTATTTTCGCCGGTTCCGAACGGCAGAACACTTGTGACATCACTTTTTCTGAGCTTTGTCACAGAGTTCTTTAAGAAGCTTTTTCATGGCAAATTGTTACTGTCGGAAGAATTGCCAATTGCTTGCCGACAGGTGGGTACCGTTCGAAAGAAAAATCTTATCGATATTAAATTTGTTATGCATCAGCCGGGGATTGAACCACCGACCTACAGATCAGAAGGCGAACACACTAACCACTGAGCTACGGCACCCACTTAGATATGGTTAAATCTCATGACGTGGTGTTTTTTAATGAATAATTAACACATATATATGTACAATTTTCCAAACCTGCCACGAGTCTATATAGATACAACAAATGAAAGCACTAAATCAATATGGTCTCGACTTGCAATGCAGGCTATTTAAAATAGAATAATATACACATGTATAAGTACATATATACCTTTATCAGACCAAAAATAAACTTAATTTCCTCTCCATCAAAATATTTATAAATAAAAGTGCAAGAATAACAATAATATTTTGCAGGCATTTTTGAACGAAATACTTATATTACAAGTAGATAACAAATAAACTTATCTTATATACATAAAAGCTTTGCATGAACATACAAGGTGTGACAATTATGTATTAAGACTGCCTCTAGAAAACACAATTAAAACACGATATCTGCTAATTTTTCGGTATATTTATTCGAAATATTCTCCTCCTGATTGAATACACTTATTACATCGATTTAATAGTGATTCAAACGCGTGTTCCAGCTTATTTTTCGGAATTGCCGCCAGTGCCCTTCAACTTCAATTTCAGTTTTGGGAACAAAAAGAAGTCTCACGGTGACAAATCAGGTGAATATGACGGGTGATTCAACACACAGACCTGATTCCGAGGCAAAAATTGACGGAACAATGAGTGCTGTGTGTTAAATTTCATGTTAAAATTTCAACATCAAACGAACACGTGTTTTGTAAAATGAATGTCAATAAACATTAAATGTCAACCAAATGCCATGAAAGTTTGACACTTAGTAGAGGAAGGTTGAAGCTTCAAAACGTATGTACTCACACATAGATGGCGCTGTTGGTTGTTGAGGTATGGTTCGAGTCTTAATACATATTTGTCGCACCTTATATGTATGTATGTATATACGTGTGCACATAGCGGTACATATATAAAATATTGGATTCTCGATGAAATAAAATTATTAATAATCATTCGTCAATTTCTCTTCTAACAAAAATTTGAAATAAAATTGTGTTCCAAATATTCCACGAGCACTTATTATTAATAGTATGTAGTATGTACGTTTACAAAGATTCTGAAAAGAAAACAAACAACGATAATAGCGATTTTAATAATTATCTTTACACATTCATGCTCATACATACATTTGTATATTGAACAATATGTATATGTGATTTGTTATTGCTTTCAATGCTTTTGTTTATCGTTGTTTATTGTATTTTCTGATTCACACCCTTTTTTATTAAAATTCCTGCCATTAAAATGAAGTAAGATGAAAGTAAACAATCAAAACCTTGCTCGATTTCACTTACTGGCGTTGAAGAAGAAATTTGTGTGCATACCCCACTTAGAAAGCTTGAATGTTTATTGAGGTGGATCAGATTTTTTACCGGTATTGTAAAAAAATTAAAAAATTGAAATATATGCCCCTATTGCGGTTCACAACTTTTGTAACAGTTTGGTCGCCGACGAGAAATTCATATTGCCGTTCTCAACTCGACTGGCGGCTGATTTTTTTGATTGTGTTCATTATTTTTGTGGTATTGCCGTTTGCAACTCTGTTTCAGTTTGGTCGACAAGCACGTTAAATATACACCACTGCTCATAAGCAGTTGTGTTTGCATCAGTTGCAGTTTACTTTAAACTAATAAAGCCAAAAATAATGGAGAGATCGTAAGTAATAATTAGCTTGGCTTCATATTGTAATTTCTCAACATTTTATACATTTTCAGAAGTTTAAAAATTACAACCAAAGCTCAATTTGAGAGGCTTGTTCAACTAATGGACCAGAATCCAAGCTAACAAAGTAGACGTGAATCTAAGAAAATAAGATTTTTTTTTTAAATAATTTAAGTTATCTTCCATTTACCAAAAAAGACTGAAATGAATTTAAAAAATAAATAAGAGATAAATTTATTGAGCTTGGAAAGAACGCATTATATTATTTCTGATACTCCTTGCAGCGTCTGTTTCGTCTCCAATACATCTAATACTTCTTTTAAAACAAGTGACATTGTAGATTGAGCCACTCCTATATTGAAGTCATTGCCGCTGCTCTTCTGGTAGCTTCCATCAGCGCAAAATCTAAGAGCAGCACACAATTTCAATATTGGTGGTATAGATACGACACGCACAGATTTCTTGAAATGGTCTTTTACGTCATCCAGCAAAAAGCAAAATGCCTCTTTGCTCAGTCGAAAATAGCTAATAAATCTATAAAGAAATTTATTATTTGCTTTTATTTATTTTGAACAATATTTATACTTTTCGCTAGGTAGTTCAAGAGGGTTAGAGTCATCACGAATTTTTCTCCGTAAGCGTAGCAAATCAATTTTCGCGTCTTCGTTTTCATCTTCATAAAACAAATCTACACTAATATCCATTTTAAATAATTTTCACAGCAAAACACAATTGTATATTTCCTTAATTTTTACTTTTAATCGACCACTTTTCTGTCATAAGTGATATTTTAAGCTGGTAACGCCATAACAATTTCAACCGAAAACAGTGGTGTACCACAATACCAAAAAATAGTTTGGTCTTGTTGAAGTCGGGTCGACTCTAAGACGACCAAACTGGGTTGAGTGATGAACCGCAATAGGGGCAATAATAATATCGATTTCGAAATACTGTCAAAATTTGTCCTATACGGAAATTAATTTTTTGTCACTATTACAAACATTTTTTCAATCATGTTGAAATTTTTTTTTTTTTCAAAATTTCATTCCGACATTATTGGAAAAATTTTGACAATAATGTCGAAAGTCTGATTCCAGCACAGCTACAATAAGTTGCCCAGCACGTTCTTACGTGGCTGAAGCAGATTTTTACGGCCTGCATCAGCCTAGGTTACATTCCTATGTTGTGGAGACGTGTGAAGGTTGTCTTCATACCTATAGCTGGAAAAAGCTCTTACACAAACCCAAAGGACTTTAGACCGATCAGTCTATCGTCATTCCTACTCAAAACGCTAGAGAGACTACTAGATGTACACTTGAGACATACCATAAGCAAAGATATGCTGTCATCTTCTCAGCATGATTACACAAAGGGGAAGTCTGTTAAAACAGCGCTTCATGTGCTAGGGATATTGAGGGAGCCTTCAACAATTTTCATCCTTAGCAGATGGATAGAAAGGCTACTAAAAAGTAGACTCGTAACATCCGAGCTAGGGGGATCTACCACCACAATACGCGTAAGAAGAGAAACTCCGCAAGGAGGGGTGCTCTTCCCTAGAGAAATAGAGAGGAAGGGGTGCGGAGTGATTGTTTATGCCGATGACGTTGTTTTCCACTAGTTTGAATGGGGTCCCGTTAATGTTGAAAGAAGAAACTCGATATCAAGGAACAGTCCTAGACCGAAAATTAAATTGGAAGAAAAATATTATCGACAGGGCTGAAAAAGCCAGCACTGCACTCTGTGCCTGTAGAAGGGCAATAGGTTAAAGGTGGAGAATGTAACTAAAATTGTTTACTGGAACTCGTAACTGCTACAAAGCAGTTACGAGGCCAATACTCTTATATGGGGTCCTAGCTTGGTGGACTGCACTCACTAAATCCTCTCATATCAAATCTTTGGAAAGAATACAAAGAGCGGCAAGTACATGGAGAACATTACATGAAGCGCTTTTTCATTTCACGCCACTCGATTTATTCGGGAAACAGATGGCAGCAAACTCGGCAGTACGAATCAAAGGCTTGCACCTCTGGACACCAAAGCTCTTTGGACATGCAAGTATTCTGGGTCAATACAATATCGAAACATCTCTTGATTATGTTAACCCCATATACGCATTGGAAAGGAAATTCCAAATTTCTTTCTTGTTTCCAAGAGTAAAAACTATTAATACTGCACTCACTTGGGCCAAGCAGAGCACTGTCTCTCACAGAGACATTTGCATCTTGAGTGACAGCCAAGCTGCTATCAAAGCCCTGAACTCCGTTCTCGTTAAATCTAAGACCATTACCTCTGCCGCAGATCTCTCGATTACATTTCGTTGGAAAAAAATATGGGAATATTCCCAACAATTATCCGTCACTATAGATATGATAATGAGACGTAAAATAAACTTTAAAACTCTAAGGTGCGATATTTCGAAAACGGGTGTATTGGCCATTGTGGGCAGTGGTTCTTGGAATCCTGGTGGCCTTTTTAAGAAAAATGCATTTTTCGGTTTTTTAGGTATTCAAAGTTAATTATTTTCCTGCTGGTCCAAAAGGTTGGAATAATCTTCAGAGATGGCATTAGTATGCGTTAATGTGAATCATTCATAAAAGCCTTCCTCCTTCATTAGATATCTGTCAAAATTTCATCCACTTTTGTTTACGAACTTAGAAGTTACAGCAGTGAGATGAAACAAACTTTCAAGTTTATTGATTTTTTTAATGGAATAATCTCGCACAAGCGCCAATGATGCTGAACGATTTGGATGCCCAAAGACATCAGTACTTTTTAACAATTTTATAAATGAAAATGGTACATATTTGTATATATAATTTATTTTAATCACTTATATTCAAATGATTCATATGACATAAAACAACGATATAGCATGATCTTTGTAGCTTTCATTCAGAAATGATTCATGAAACCAATAGACTGCATATGTTACATATTCGAAAAAATTATCGTAAGTTAACACGTAGTAAACGTTAGAGTCCACCGCCGGTACGTAAAATTGTACTCATCTAAGCATCGCCGAGTACGACGCGGACGAGTTCGATATTCTTACTGTAAATTTGGCTCGTCTTATCATGCATCGTCAATAAAGTCGTTTGTACTCATTGCTTGTCGTCCTTTCCACACAAAAATTTGTGCTTTGACAAATTATATACAATAATAATTTATTTTAACGATACTTTTAGTTACTTGCTACTTTTAACTTGCTATTATGTGATGTTACCTCGATCAATTTCTGAATTGAATTTATTCGTTTGCCAACAAACTCGCCCTATTTATACTCTGTGGCAACACCCTAGAACCTTCTTTTATCGTAATCCAGTTTGTTCTCATTCTATCAAGAAAATACAAAATATACGAGTATTAAAGGCGAATAGTTATCCAACGTATCTCATTAGAAATATAATGAACAACATATTACAGCGAAGTGACAACAACGTAGAAGAACCAACTCTAGATAATGAAAACAAATCAAGATACTACAGCATTAAATACTTCCGCAGACTCTAAGATAAATAAACACTAAATAAGACAATAATTTAAACAACAACAAATCCATATGCCGAAACAGTGCTTTGACATATGGTTTGCACGCTGGCGAAATGAGAAAGGAGCTGCCGTTACGGTGACCGGCAAGTGTTTTCGATCCATGCTAACTCTCTTTTTGTTTCCAAAAATTGATCAGCTAAACATCGACGACATTTGATTTCAACAAGATGAGGCTACATTCCTCAGAATTCTCAAGCTCTCAAAAAACACCATGTATATCGCGGCATCGTAAACATGAGTATTTGTACTCGACTCGTACGATACAGTAGTCAGTCGTGCCGGACTCTAGTACACATAAATATTGACATATGCATGACGTATGAAGTACGTACGAATGCACTAAGTGGGAAAGAGGAATGTTTGAATGAATGACAAAAGTAACACGAAATCATATCATGCGTTTTGTGTATACGAGTATAACTATACACTTCTCAACATAGTATCTTTTCTGTACATACTAGAGATATATGACCTAGATTATTAGAAATTGGATAAGAAATAACGTTTAGTTACTTTTTCACATTTATTGTAATAATTATTTATTACAATAAACGATAAATACTTAAATATATTAGAATATATAAAATATATTAAATAAATACAAAAATAATAAAATTTGATTATTTGTTTTTAATTGCTATTTAAAATGCCGAAGACATTGTCCGAAAATTAATTGGAAGTGGTTAAATATATGGAAAACTAAAAAATGTCAAAAAATATCATTTGTTCATGATATAAATTTTGCAGAGAAGTGAAATTCGAAAAAGAAGTGACGAATAAACTTTGTCGCTCAGCAAGAATAGGAACCAACAGAACTGAAACAAATCAAATGTATGCATTCCCAGTTCGCTTATTTTGGATGCGTATTTTCTTACGATCGGTTTCATATATCTTCTCTTATATGAAAAGAGTAATGCATGGCATATATTCCCATTGGACATCTTCCACTTTAGTTGCAAATCTACCAAAAGTTAATATATAATCTCTATTTTCTTAGTGTTATTAGTCACTTTTATATAACGAATTAATTATGAGATATTAAAAGATTTCTAAGTTAAAGAAAATTACCAATGAGCTACACAAGGAAATTATTTCAGCTGGTGGACCAGAGGGAAAAAAATTTGTTTAAAAAATACGCAGAAACAAAACATATGCTAGACACACGCCAATGTACTTTTGGGCATTAATTATTATTATCGTATATATTTTACCCATAAATGAAATTAACAAAAAACCGTACATTGTTTTAAGATAAAAAGAAAGAAGTAATGCATTTTTAATGACAATATTTTCTTTTCTACGAAATATTTATTTACCGGTATGTAATTAAATAGTAATATATACCTACTTATTGTATGTATCATACATATATTCGTACCACAAAAAAAGCTGCTCAGGGAATACCTTTATTATGAATCATTACCTACTATTTTGTGGTTATAACATTGAATTTAAAAAAAAAACAAGAAACCAAACTGAAACACGTTTCTTAAATGTCCACCAACAGTTTAGCATTAATCTATAGTTCAATGGTACAAATTATTGTATACAACAATAGATACGAGTTGTATAACAATAAACGAATGTTATTAAATATAACGAGTTTAAAACAAATGTTAAATGTGGGCTTGTTGAATAATAACATTGAACTTGTGCAGATGAACTTTTTGAAAATAAATTTTTGTACGTATTTCTTTAACTAACAAACATATTTAATACAAAACTATTCATATTTAAATGTTACCTGGGAATTTGTTCATGTTTGAAAGTCATCTACTTACATATATTAACCAATTCAAAACGAAAGAGCTATTATGATATCATTTTACCTTAGCTCAAGCGCACAGATCTTTAAAAGCTTTTCCATAACATTGTCTAAGAGTAAATATTTTTCTCTTCCCGAATAAAGTCTATTGAATTGGTCGATCCAATGTCAATCCACTTTACCACACATTCCGAATGTTCTGAAGAAATCAGATAAAACTTCGACGTCGAGCATTATGAAAACATTACAACTACTAAACACATACTTTCCTGATGTCCTGTCCCAAAGAACGGACCTCAGATGGAGCGAATATAGTCCTCTCTCGTAGGGTGATTTTTTAAGAGCTTTCCTATTTTATTTAAAAACAAAAACACATAAGATTTAGAGAAATGTATGAAATCTTTATTTGAGTCCATAGAACGATCTATATAATTCAATGTTCAAAGATAATTTCATGTAAATGTTGACCACGGCTGAACCTCAAATGTTTCATACGCTGGGTCCAATTTTGACAAACGTGAAAAAAACTGTTCACCGAACTCGCCTCTCAATTGGGCCATTGATTCGCGTGCTGTGTGGGATGTGGCACCGTCATGTCAGCCAAGTCCAGCTCTTCCATTTTGGACAAAAAAAAAGTTTGTAATAATCGCACGGTAGCGCTCGCCATTTACAGTAACGTTCCTGCCATCTTTGAAAAAGTACGATCCAATGATGCCACCGGCCCATAATCCACACTAAACAGTGCATTTTTCGGGATGCATTGGCAGTTCTTGCAATGCTTCTTGCTGCTCTTCACAACAAATACGGAAATTTTGATTGTTCACGTTTCCATTCAACCAGAAATGAGCTTCGTTGCTGAATTGAAGAAGTACACGACGCACTTTCTTAACCGAGCATGAATTTTGATAACAAACATCAACAATCTGCAAGCGTTGTTCGTTTGTAAGTCGATTCATGGTTAAATTATAGACCAAACTGAACATGTTTGACAGTAACTTGTTACACGAAAACAGCTGAGCTGCCAAAAACAGTGTTGCCAAAAAGAAAGTTGCTAAAAAATCACCATGTACTAGTAGAGTCGTCAGATCCGAACTAGGTAAATCAATGGCCACTAGACAAGTAAGAAAAAAGGCAAGGGGCGGCAGCGCTAACGTAATCATAACATAATAACATAATCAATGCAATAAAACATCACTTAGATGAACACATTTTTATACAACGACTGACCCTAATTGTTTTGTGTAGTCCACCTAGACATCAGTTGAAATATGAAGATTATTTGGGTATTTAAAGTCGGTTTAAAGGCAAATTTATAATTGGAGGTGACTTCAACGCAAAACATACATCATGGGACTCAAGGCAAATCACTACAAAAGGACGAGAGTTGTACAAAGCCATGCAACGTGAAGAATGTAATTCAATTTCAACTGGTAAACCAACATAGTGACCGTCGGATACTAAGAAAATTCCAGATTTGATCGACTTTTTTATATATAAAAACATTCCTACAACTCACCTATCAGTCGCAGAAGGTTTTGATATGAACTCTGACCACTCGCTGGTGCAACTAATAATATCGCAAGAAGCAACACAGCATCAAAGGTGAAGGCATTCACCAACGCCAAAGTTCATTTCATTCACTGACTCAACAACTTCAGATAGTACGCCCACACCAAAATATAGAATCAGTAATATGTATTATGTATGCTTTTCATTAATAACTAATTTACTAAACCTAAATTGTTTGTTAGTATCATAGTTCCATATACTAGTTGAAATAATATAACGTCCTCTGTTTGGTGTTTAAATTTCGTTAATAAAAAATAAAAAACAAAAAACAAAAAAAAAAAACCCGCAACCCGCAAAAAAAAAATCACTAAACTGTAAGAAGAATATTATAGGGTTGGAAAGAATTATAAAAGAACGTTAGAGAAGAGTTGGGGGATAAATCCCAAATCAACCTGCTGGTTATAGAAGGCAGTCATAAGAGCGCGACTCCACTGTCTAAATCTTCACATCTTAAAGCGCTTGAAAAGGTACAAAGGGGTTTATTCATATTAGAATTCTCTAATATGTGTTTCAATCCAGCTACACCACATAACATTGCTTGGAGCTTGGAACAAGCAAAACAGTGTTCTCTTGCAGAGACATTTATATTCTGAGTGATGGCCAGGTGTCACATAATAACTTAACCACAATTATCTAACCTAACCTAACCACGCCGATCCGGAAACAGAACCAGCACAGAATCCCAATAGGCATCACATATATGTACATACTTTATTTTTTCTCTAATTCATCTGATCTGGTGTGCATGATTGAACAAAACTATTGAATGTATTCAATCCAATAGTTTACGAAATTGTTCTAAATCTTGTTCATCCTAGTCTTGAAATGCAAATGAATATATGCAAGATACATATATTGTAACAATAAATGTTTTCAATAAAAGAAATTGCAACAGCTTTCTAACAATTGTTAACAATATTAAAAGCTCTTTTACGTGCCATATATATTGTATTGTATTTATTACTTTACATTTATTGTTATAATAAACACTTTCCATATTTGTAATGTCTGCCAATTAATCCGGCAATTAATGAATCTGAAAGAGACATTGACATTACTCGACTATACATATACGCATACATGCATTTGTATGCATATGTAAGCATTGTAAAGCTAATTTATTTTTTTTATTCAATGTTTTTGTAATAAATGGTAATAACATACATGTAACTTGCAGAGTTACCACATTTGAAAATGAAATTCGATAAAAATTCAAATTAAATGTTAAATTCACAATTTCCATGTAAATATGAAAGTTTCAGGTTTTTTTTTTCAAATCATTAAACAAAAATGAATATATTAATTGTGTATGTTAAAGTGCTTATATGTTACTTAAATATATGAAGTTAATATTTTCAATGTCACTTGTACTTAGTTAATATGGAAAAAAATATGCGACAAGAAATATACATATAAAGTTGACTCATTTAAAGTGAACATTTCATTTGATTGCGAGTAATATCTCCTTTTAAACTTAATTTTGTGCTGTATGGTAAAGCTAAAGTTACTTAAGAAGGCTATAATCACTGCATCACTGAGTAATTCTCCGCCAATAGTATTGTAGCCTATGACTAAGTATTTGTCACACATATCTATGTCATCAAATCTGAGCTGAGCATGTGACTGTATGCCATCATTTACATATCATTAGAATCTTATTTGTTGCATGAATAATATTGCATTTTAAAATTCATTTTTCCATCATTATTGTCAGTTCGTGTTGCAAATATTATCGCTCTTTACTATGGTAACGATTAGTACGTTACGTCACTAATTGTGAATAGCATGAATAATATTGGGAGTATAAATAAGTTCGTAGGGCAACGTATGGATACCCTGGCCATGACTCATCATCGACGGCGTGTATTTGTTGGGACCAGCTGGGTGTGGTGTATTATGAGCTGTTGAAATCGGGTCAGACGATCACAGGGCTCCTGTACCGACGAAAATTAATGCGTTTGAGCCGAGCATTGCGAGAAAAACGGCCGCAATACACCGATAGACACGACAGCGTTATTTTGCAACATGATAATGCTCGGCCAAATGTGTGGACGACGTGGAATCCGTATGCTGCCAGAAAGAGGGGAAAAAGTAGTGGCTAGCGACGGACAATATTTTGAACATTGAATGTATAACTTTGATGTATGTAAAGTTTTTCACAATAAAATTTCCATTTTCGAAAATAAACCGCACGAACTTATTTATACTCCCAAAGAGTATACAAAGAGAAAAAAACTAGATAACGGTAAAAGAAGATTCTAGGTGTTGTTCTAGGCGTTTAAATAGGGCAAGTTTGTGGACAAATGAATTCAATTCAATTCAGAAAGTGATCGAGGCAACATAACACGATAGAAGATAAAGTAGCAAGTACATTGAAGAGTGATTGTAAATAGACGATTGATTAAATAAAGTTAGTACAAAATAAGTGTTGCAGTTATTAATGACAGAATCGAATGATCGAACAGGGTTGATACGAGTAGAATTAAACCTTCACAAAATAAAAACCTAACAATACAATGAAAAGCTAAATAATATAAAAATCATAAATATTTATGCTTCACATAACGTTGCTGCAATCAATCTCCCATTTGATAAAAAGCAAAAACTTGATTTGAGTGTTGAAAAAATAAAACACGTAAACTTTCTAAAGCAAATTTCGTTACATGAGCAGGAAGGAATATATATATTTTTTTTTAATAAGCTATTTTTATTGAACCTTATTAAAAACTTGAAACTAACAATAAGTATTCAAATCTTACAAACTAACTAAAATTATGTGATATTCCCGACGTTCCATCACAATTTGTTGAGTCGCGAGGTATAGCAATTTCACAGCATATTCAGTGTGTTTTTTCTTTTTAATCGACGATGCCCCGTGCTCAGCAACAATTGCCTAGCAAGGGGATTCGGATGACTGTGTAATTTTTGAATGTAGCTTCTGCAGGAAATTGCAACTTCCTCAGAAATTGTGGGTACATTTAAATCTCGATGGATGTTAACGTTCCTCATATACCAAGGCGCGTTTACAATAATTCGCAGACACTTAAATTGTATTCGCTGCAATTTTTCGATATTTTAGAGAGATGCGGTGCCCCAAAACTGAATACCATAAGTCCAGATTGGCTTCAGGATATATAATAGCATTTTGTATTCGAGATTCAACTTTGATCTTTTGTGTAACAGCCACCATAACTGATTAATTTTAAGCTTTAAGGAATATATAGCATAGAGGAAGGGAGAATATGAAGGAAAGCAACGTATGCACGTCGATACAAAGAAATAGGTCATGATTCAATGGTTCATGGCAATATATGAGCTGGGCTACATTATGAGCTGGGCTACATTCCAGGGTTAAAAAGTACTGCAGTCGTGTCGAATGCGCAATAAGGTCAAAGTTTTGGTTGCAATTTGTAATCTCGAATCTTTTGTCAGTAAGCTAATATACTCGAACTTTTATATATCCTATAATAGAAACAAATATTCCGCGCAACACAGCTGACTATTTAACAGAAAATAATGATAATGGCGCCATATATGTTGGACCAAACGTGATGTTCTAGATGGCAATTCTCATAACAAATTCTTTGTAACACAACGTTGAATTGAGTTTATATAATATCTTGTATTGTATGTATGGGGAATTATTTTAAAAGCTAGTTTAAAATAGGAAAGAGCTAGAAAAAACCACGCAACTAAATCCTAAATTTCGAAGCTAAATGACAAAATAAAAAAATATAGATCTAGCTTCATAAAGGCTAAACTGTTAACACTGATATACGAAAGCAGATGGACGATAGAATATTAATGCTGCAACTAGCCACGAACGTAAAAACGTAGAACGTGTCAGCTGACACGACCTATCTTATGGGAATGTCGTGTTAACGAAAACTCACCACCGTATGACGGTGACGGTACCGTAGCCCGTAGCGGACAGAATCAACAGCAATTTGATTTTTTACGTAAGCCCGTGTCAGCTGATCACTCTCTATGCTTACAGGATTGCCAGATTACACTTTTATAAATAAATAAGAAATAAACTAAGAAAATTTAGTTTTTTTTTTTAATTAATCAAAACTATCATCGTGTTTAGTTATTTATTAAAATATACTTCAAGTATATTAATTTTTTTTTTTTTTAATTTTTAACATCTATATTATGAAATTTGATATTGAAAATGGTAAGTGTGATTAAAAGCATGCACGCACAGTGATACATGGCAACATTGTTATGTATGTATACAAGAAAGAACAGTCGATTTCTCCGTTGCCGCTACGGCCATAACTTTTGATAAATTTTTGTTCTTACGTACGGGCGGTACGTTCGTGGCTAGTTGCACCATAAGGTGTCGCCCATCTTTTACCTCTAATCGATTCTCAGTGAATTTGAAAGAATGTGACGTTATAGTAAGGTGGTTCCAATAGTTGCATTGTTAATATTTCTCTTTTCAATTTGGTCGCATACAAGGTGGTGTTAATAGCGGATTTGGGATTTTTAAGAACTTTTACTTCTATCACGTGTACGCTGCTGCACGCGCAAATTTTGTTTGGTTGTCTTTTTGCTTAATTAATTATTTATATTAATTTTTAAAGTAATGAAATCGTAATCAGGTTTACAGGTCGTCTCCATACAATAATGTGATTGTGATCACGCAATATACTCAACACTTGCATGAACATTTACAAGTATCTAAATTACATACGAACTTATATTGTATGTAGCTGAATCCGGCTCCCCATACCGATTTCATTCCTCATTTAAGCAGTTGCACATATGAATTGATTGAATGAGATGAAGGAGATGAAAAGTGTTTCTTGAAGGTATATTATAATAGTAATTATTGATGCAAGCGTTATTCAACTTCATTATGTTTGGGTTGTAATGAAAATGAAATAAAATCAATCAATCTTACAATATTATCCAGTCACAAATATATTTATGTATAACTATACTATATGATTTTCTCACCAGTATATTTATGAGAAGTATGTATTCGTATCTAGTATACTTAAGATCTATCATATTTCAACATTCCATATACGGGTTCATATCTAAAGTTGATAGTTAATTATTTTTACTTACAATAGTATTGACACACTTTGTAATTGTTTAGCTTACAATTTTGTTATTCTAGTGAAATTCATTATATTAAATGAAATATAGTATGCTTAGTACATTATAGTAGAGGCATTTTCGGTAATCGAAAATGATGGAAAATTAAAATTTTGATATTTCGACTATGTTATGTTCGGAGTATTCATGATCAAAGAACACTTGGAATAACACATAGTCCTGGTAACCCTTAACCAATGTTATATAGGAGTCATCTTGTGATTATTAAGTATGGAAAGTAGTGACAGGGGCCTACTTGTATTAAAAAACTGGGTAAGGAGATCGTTTGAGTAGTTCGGTTCTGAATTTTGAGTAGCAACATGATACTACTATCTCTAATTTAAATTGTTTTTTCGTAATTTTTGTTATACATAAATATGAAGAAATGTCGTTTGTATTATTGTGATTACTGCATTAACCTAATGTGTATGAAGCAAAACAAACAAATAAGCATGAAACCCAATTAACCATTCGAGCTTCAAAAAGAGTCTATACAAGCAATTTGATTTTACGCATTTTAGCGTAAACGCATTTTGGCTGAAAAACAATTCCCCGTAAGATATGGTATGGTTTTGTTTTGATAAAAGTAGCTTATGAAATAAATGATTTTAAACTTTATCTTCCTTTGTTGCAGCATCATATATGTATTATTCCACGACTGTGACAACTTTAACATTGAACAGCTTCTTAAAAGAGCTCTGTGAGATAATCAAAAAAGTTATATCACAAGAGTTCTGTCGTTCGGTACCGGCAAATATAAGTAGGTCTCTTAATATTGCCCAAATTTTATGGGCACAATAGTAATGGTTGGTTGGTTGGTTGAAGTGGTGACTCATCTATAAGTCCAAATAGCGCTTAGCCACCGTTTTGTTACCACATCCTCACTTCCAACTGTTCTTTAGGTTGTTTGTGTGGGCAGCACGGTCAGATCCAGTTCGTACTGTTTAGAAACTCCAGGAGGTCTCTGATGCTTATTTCCGCCAACTCCTCGATGTTATTGAAAAGTGGTTTATCTAGATTGTTCATTCTCTGCTTCCAAAGGGCAGGTCATTTACAAAGGAAGTGGAAGACTGTTTCCTTTTCTTCCACTTGGTTACAACTGTGACAGAAATCGTTGTGGGACATCCCTATTTTGGCCGCCTGTTCTCCGATGAGCCAAAAGTTAGTAATGACTGCCGACAGTCTAGAGACGTCTTTTCGGTTCCTGTTTATCAGTAGTGTTGTTTGTTTAGGATTGTATCTAGGCCATTGTGACCTACTAGACATACACTTTGTGAGACTTTTCCACCTGCAATCCACTTTTTGTAGATATTTTATGTTGATAGCTCTTTTAGCCACACTCAGCGGTATGAGCACCGGTTCTGCAAGACCTTCTTGCATGGCTGATCCGCTTCTTGCCAGTTCATCGGTAAGAGGGGCGAAATGTCTACACCAGAGATTATTAGTTTGCATGGGTTGGCAACCCTCATTTATCTCTAATTCGCTATTTTTCGCTCAATCTCTCTCTCACTCTTCTACCTCTCTTACCTCTTCCTGTACTCTTGTTTCCATTTACTTTTTCTCATCACGTTCTGCTTTTAATTACTTTCTAATATAGTTGGTTAACTCCCTCCAAAAGAAGAATGAGCATTTCTTGTAAGTAAGTAAGAAAAAGCCTTATACATATTTGGAAGCCACGTGAATTAAAAATTAGATTGACCGAATTACCATCGGTGAAGCTGAACGAAATCGAACTATTTCTGAAGTGAATCATCGTGTGCGATGAATAATGGATTAACTATTAGAATGAAAAAATCATGGTCAAAGGACGGTTACCACACACAAACAATATCAAATCCTAGATTCGCGACAAACAATGTGATGCAGGTGACCTCATAATGAAATAGGAATGGAATTGTCTATTATGAGCTGCTACAGCCTGGTAAAACGCTTAATTCAGATATCTACCGAATTAACCGTTGTAACTAGGCCACACATATCTTTGATGATTCGCCAAAAATTGCACTTGGCGTAAAAGTTTAATGACACGTCTATACCCCGGACCCAAAATTGGTCAACAGAGGAATCGTCGAAAACTGCTTGAGGCAGTTTTCGCTAATAAACAACAGAAGTTCCTTGACGATGAAATTATGAAACTACCCGAAAAATGGCACAAGGTTTTAGATATAACTTGTGTATAAGTATATTTTTTTTTAACTTTTTTTTTTATATGTGGCACTAAAAGCCCCGAAGGGCTCATTGGCCTAGCTTCTCTTTCATTGCTGTTGTGCGTGTTAAATTTGGACAGTATTAGAAGGGATCTACTTATTTTAGCCGGATCCGAACGGCAGAACACATGTGACATCACTTCTTCTGAGCTTTGTCACCGGCTTCTTTTAAGAAGCCTTTTCATGGCAAGTTGTTACTGTCAGAAGAATTGCCAATTGCTTGCCGACAGGTGGGTACCGTTCGAAAGAAAAATCTTTTCGATATTAAATTTGTTATGCATCAGCCGGGGATTGAACCACGACCGACAGATCAGAAGGCCAACACACTAACCACTGAGCCACGGCACCCCATAAGTATATAACTTGATTAAAATTGGTTTTCAATTTTAAAAAATGTTGTAAAAAAATTACCATAAAAACCTGAAAATAGCTTTTATATAACAAATCATGGCAGCTGGCCAATCTAGCTTACCAGGTGTACAAGCTGTTTTTCGGTAAAAAAAAAAATTAAAATTTTTTTAGTTTTGGACCAGTTTTGACGTGTGCGATGGGGCGTTGTCGTGGAGAAAAATCAGCTTCTCATGTCTTTGTTCATAAGCAGGCCTTTTTTCACCCAAAGCACGGCGAAATTTCACTAGTTGTTGGTGGTAGCGGTGAGCGTTGACAGTTTCACCAGGTTTCAACAGCTCGTAGTAGATGACACCCTGCTGATCCCACCAAACGCACAGCATCGGCTTGCGTCCAAACCGATTTGGTTTTGGAGAAGAAATTGCTGGTTGGCCGGGATCGACCTATGATTTTTCTCGTTTAGGATTCTCAAAGTATATCCACTTTTCATCGCAAGTCACCACAAGATGCAGGAACGACTTTCTTTTTTGTCTAGCAAGCAAGATTTCGCATGTGTTTTGGCGTCGTCCTCATCCAAAAGAGCCTGCAAATCATGGTCCTCAACTTTTCTGGGTTTATTTTCACGCTTGTTGTCACTCAAGTCAAAAGGGCCTTCTTTGAACCGACGAAACCAGTCTCTGCAAGTGGTTTCCGATAGCGCACTGTCACCATAGGTCTCCATAAGCATATTCGATGCGACTCAGCAGCAGATTTCTTCAAATTGAAGCAAAAAAGTAGAGCTTCCCTGGCACGAAACTAGCCATGATTATACGAGGAAAAATGATGATGTTTACTAATTGATGTAAACAGGTGTCGAACTCATATAAAAAGGGTGCACAGTCGATAAAAGCCGATTTGAGCTTGTACACCCGGTATATCAATGTTATTGTTGCGTTCGATCACTGGATTCTATCAATAGTAATTGCAACATTTATTTTGTACTAACTATGTGCAACAACAATTTATTTAATCAATAATTTTACTTACAATCACTTTTTAATGTTCTTGCTACTTTAGCTTGTTATCGTGTGATGTTATGTTGCCTCTATCACTTTCGGAATTGAATATATCCACTTGTCAAACAACTGGCCCTTTTTATATTCTGTGGCAGCACTCTAGAATCTTCTTACATCGAAACTACGATAAAGGAAGATTATGGAGTGTTGCCACAGATTGTAAATAGGGCCAGTTGTTGATAAATAAATCAATTCGACTTTGAAAGTGATAGAGGCAACATAACAGCGTCAAGTGATTGAGACAACATCACACGATAGCAAGTTAAATTAAAAAGCGATTGTAAATAGTTTATTAAATAAATTGTTGTTGTATACACGTACGAAATAAGTGTTGCAATTATTATTAAGAGAATCCAATGATCGAACAGGGTTGATTCAAATAGAATTTAACGTTCACAAACTAAAAACGTAACAATACCTTTAATTAACTCTACTTTTGCCAATATTTTCTCGCATCTGTTCTTTTATCTACATCTGCATGTATAAAAAAACCCACAATAAGCAAAAACTTAAAGTGAAGCGCGTGCAGCCACTTTTCTATTAATCGAAATTCTTAATAGATTTTTGACATAGTGCCGACTTGAAAATTCCCGAAATTCACATGGTATACCAGTACCCATATTCACTATAGTGACTATTTCTATATAAGCGTTGCCATATTTTAATGCTTTGACTTAAGTTTGCGTGAGTTTCATTATAAATTTGAAATTTTTTCTAAAACATTTTCACTAACTACATTCCATTGTAAGTGAGTTGCAAAAGAACACCAAATCGCTTATAATTTCCCTTTTATTCACTTATAAATTCCCTTTAATCACTTCTTTCTTCTTCTTTTGCTACTCGCGTGCAAAATAATGCAGCTACTATAAGGTGCTGGTAGAAAAATGTACCATTTTCTATTTGCACTTCCGTACCAAACCGAAAGTAATGTGCCCAATTTGATACAATTTTACCACAACGGCAACTGTGATCAATGTGTATTTAATTCTCTTGGAATGCAGCAAATAAGTGGAAAACAAAAACATAAAAATAAACAACATAAAAATGTTGTTTTTCTCTTATTCATTGCAATTTGTGCTCTTTCTTTTTCTCTTACTTGTTGATATTTGGTTCGTTTTTCCCTCATATTTTCATATTTTGTTTTGATTTTTTACAAGTTTTATTGACTCACTGTTGGTTAGTTTTGTGGTTTTGTTTGATTTGTACAATTCTTCTTTTTTACGAGTACTTGTTGAAACTCGCATGACAACTTCTCTTCTCTACATAAATATTCGTATGTATATACAAATACTGCACACACACACACACTAAACAGAAAGAAACAGTACGAAACCTCGGCTTACAACCAAACGTTTGACGATATATGTATAAAAAAATTGAACTTGACGCGGCAAACAAGAATTTATATTTTCTCCAACTGTTTGTTATGTGCTACGAACATTAATACTTTTTTCTTAATTCAATAAACTCATCCTTTAAATTTCCGAAAACAAAAATGAAAACTGATAATATAAAAACAACATCAAGGGGCGTTACTTGTTGTGATAGTTATTTTTATTTACAGGCGACATAAATTGAGTTGGTGAAAACCTAGTGGACAACATTTTTCTATCTCGTTATTTACAAGTAATTGATGTTTATTTATGAAAGTACAAGTTGGATCATATGAACTCGCTTTGAGTGCATGTAATGTACTCTAAAAATATAAAGGATACGTTCAACTTTATTCTTATTTAAATATCTGAGCGTACGCCACACACGTATTCCATCTTTATTGAGCAATAATATGTAAAATAGGCAGCCCGCATAAATACTTAGCCACATTCTTCCACTTTATTTTATTCAATAATTGTACTATACATACTGCAAAGAAACTTACTTATAAACTAAATAATAAACATAATTTAGATATACGTATTGAAAGATCTGCACAGTGAATTATGTATACGAAGTACTTTAAAAAGTTCTGGGACATTGTTACAAATAAACAACAAAATAAATGCAAATAACCATCATTTACTTTCAGCGTGATCAAAATACATATGCCATTCTGGTCATTGAAAATAGTATACACCACCACCAATAAAAACTTGTTCTATCGATGCTATGGGAGTACTTCTTCGCATCCCTCCACTTCCTATCCAAATTGAAAAGGAAGTCTGCCTCTCAGCTTTAAGGTTGCAAGGTATCTCCAGATACAAAAGTGGAGATCTAACCGGGCGCTTAAAAGTTTTAGAAAACTCTGCCAATAGACCCAGTATGTTTAGCGAGGACACACTGGCCTCAAAAATATCATAATTCCGCCACTTCGAAATCGTTATAAGCGAAAGAGAAGCATGGAGAAGCTGGAAAATGGTGGAACCAGGACGAGTATTTATAACCCCAAATTCAGACGATCATTCCTAATGGGTTTTTATCCAACAATTTTACTAGAGGAAAATCATGCCATTGACATATGTGTGCGGGAGTGTCTTCGAAGATGGATGCAAGGATCCCACATTTATATATTATCAGATAGCCAGCAGCTTTAAAAGCTCTTCAATTTTTCAGAAACACCTCTATATAATTAGATGAATGTCTAGGAAATCTAAAGTCTGTAGTATTAAGGTGGATACCGGCCCATGAAGGACACGTGGGGAACGAAATAGCTGATGAATATCCAAAAAGGGCGCTGAAAAGCCCCTCATCGGCCCTGAACCCTTCTGTGGTTTGGCAAGACGCCACGTCAAAGAGGATATCAGGAAATCGGAGGAAAAGAAATGTGCAGAACACTGGCTCAACAGTATAGGGCATCGTCAAGCAAACCAGTTCCTCATCCCAAATACAGGGATATCTAAAAAGATACTCACGTTTGGTAGAGCTCACCTACGTATTCTTTGTGGTTATTTCACAGGCCACTGCAGCCTCCACCAGATACCACTTAAACAAGTTAGATCTATCTGACACTGATGTCTGCAGATTCTGCAACTTAGACGCCGAAAGCTCATAGCATATTCTCTGTTAATGTCAAGCTCTTGGCAGAGAAAAACTAATCCACTTTGGTGATAGTACAGTGCCTCCATATAAATTGTGGAATAATGAACCCCACATAGGGCAGAAATTTATTAAGAGCCTAAAAATTTAGGGTTACCCGAAATACCGCACAATAAATCAAGTCTGATCGCAGTGCATAAGGGTCTGTTAATATACAATGCACCTCGTGCATAAGAAAATGATCTAAGTATTTTTGGTGATAAGTAGTGCAAAATAAACCCTTCTAATCAGACCACTTCTTATGCTCCGCGTTTTGACTCATTGACCCCAGCTGTACATTCCAAACATTAACAAGTTTTCCAATGTTTGATTCTTCCGCTTGAAGTTGAGTCTTCCCCTTTTTAGGCGTCCACCACTGGCCACAGAATACAATCCCTTTTCTCTCATTATTACACCATACTCCACCACCTTATCAGACCAAATCTTACAAATCAGAGTATTCAAGAGATGTTCAGAGTGTACGCTACTAACCATTCCGCTAGTGAGGGAGCTTGCATGAACACCTCAATTGCCTCAATTGGATTCCATTAGATGGTGCATGAGACCACCTACATCAAGAAACGCGAATGCTAAAAGTGCGTGAGCAATTTCTTCTTTCCTGTCACCTTCCATCACACTCCAACAACAATTTAATGCAGCTTGCCCCTCCCTCGTGTAGCATACGGGGTGGCTTACGCTCATTTGATGGGCATGTGAGTCACCTGCTCGATGGTTTGAGCTCTAGTACGCATAGGGTGACTCTGAATTCATTGCATCAATGCGAGGTGGAGTCCCAGTGGTAGAGGCGACTGGGACGACTGTCATAACATTCTATATTCGGCCGAAATCGAAAAAAAAATCAGTTGCGATTGCTAGATAAAAGAATAATATACCAGTCAAGTCATAAATATTGGTACGCAACTAAACGCATTCATTAAGAATGCAATATTGGACGCATCCATTTCATCTTGACTGCGATTTGACAGCTGACATTTATGCTTCATTGCCACGTAAAAAGTTTTTGGCATCAATTGTTGACAATCATGGAATAGGGCGGCATCGAAAATCGTATTGTTGTAGTTGGCCTACTAAAATGCAGCATGGGAAAAGGCGATATCTTTCGGACGTTTCGACCGCTTGGAATCACTCGCAATTTTGTGTATCGTGCTGTGAATTTATTTAAGGATACTGGTGGAGTACGAGACCGTCATAAATCCGGCTGTCCGCGTATTGTGAGAACTCCGAAAGCGATCAAAGCCGTGAAGAAACGAATCGACCGAAAACCGCTGCGTAAACAGAAAACCACAGACAAATTCAGTTTACTGACGAGAAAATCTTCACCGTAGAAGAATCGTTCGAAAAAGAGAACGATCGTCATCCAGAGAACCATCCCAACTCATCCCGAGGATCCAAAGAAAAAAGGACTCAACTGTGGCTAAAAAAAAAACATTCCGAACTTCATATCAACGGATGATTGGCCAGCTGGTAGTCCAGACCTCAGCCCGTTGGATTACGTATTGCTCTACTCGACACCAAAATATTGAATCGTTGAAGCGAGCAGTGGACAATTTCCCCATGCATAAAGTGCGTGTCGCGATCGATGAGTGAGCAGATCGTCTCAAGTCGTGCTGGAAGGCAAATGGAGGTCATTTCGAATAAGTTGTTCTAAGATTTGTAGGTTTGAAAAATATTATTTCGTTTTCACTTGGCGTCGATTTCTCTGTATACCAATATTTATGACTTCACTAGGTAAATTATTTTTTAGCCACTCATAGATCGTTTTGTCTTCCTGAATGGTTCATAGCTTGTTCGTTAACAATGTTATGTTCAAGGACCTGGTCAACTTTTTCAAAGCTTGATCTCGACTCCTCACCATATCACCACAGATTCCAAATGGTGAACTCTCGGACTAAATTCCAAGACTTACGTGATGATCAAACATGTTCTCTATCATTCTTCTATGCAGTTTGGCAGAAATTTTGTTCCATTTTTGCTTCAGTGCTTCCGTAAGCAGAATCACGGTATCTCTCAATATCCGAATGTCGGTCTGCTGTTACAACGGTACCAGCGCTTAATCGCGTACCAGAACTTTTGAATATATTCAGTATATACATAAACACATATGTATGTATATCTGTGTGTAGGGAAATTAATAAGTCACATTTCAGAAAAGTAAAGTTCAAAATTATGTATGTATATGGTTGTACTCATTCTGTGCTCTCTACATTATTGAGGCTGGTGGAATTTCATGTAAAAAGACATATCTCTTAAATATTGCAAAAAAGTAAAACAGAAAAATGAAATGGGTGCAATAATCGTAAAATATATTTAAACATACTTATGTACATATATTCACGCACACTTTAATTCAACATAAACCGATTAAAATGAACGATATCAGCAAATTGAATACAAAAATAATATGCGAACGCATTGAAGAAATGCATATGTGCATTGATACTACACATGCGACATGCATTGTGTGACTGACTGATCAGTTATGGTGCTAATAGTGTATACAAATAAGTATGTACTCATATACATATGTATGTATATGAATAGCCAACCATGCAAACACAATTTGTAATCAAGTATTGTAGTATACATATTTGTTAAATTTACAGTGGCTCAATAACATAATTATCCCATCATCATCATCAAAATCAGTAACATCTCCATTTCTCTCCAGTTTCAACCTCATTTATATATTGTATATACGTATGCATACATATGCATATGTTGCAAACCATGTACTTGAAGCACTTTTGCTTTTGTAAATGCACTTAGGCATAGGCTGTGCATTCTCATATGCACTCACAGCACTGTGTACAGAGAAGTACGACATGCACAAACAATTTTGTCCTTTTTTTTTTCATTTCTTATATTTCTTTTTTGTGATTAATAAAGTCAGGGCAACAACATTTTCGTATGCTTTGTTGGTAAACATCGCGACAGTTATCTTCAAAGTAGATTTTGTTGTTGTCGAACGAATGATTTGTGGATTGAGAGCACTGAGAAAAATCGGTTTGTGTTCTATTTTTATTATTGTTCTGACCATTGGAGGCTTCATTAAAACTGTCTACAAGTGATCTTCACATAAATTTGGATAATTATTGGAAGGATCAAGATAGACTTAAAGATCATTTGGAGTAATTTAGTTTTTTCATTACAGATAACTTTGTACAAAATGAAATTATCTTTTTTTACAGTGTACTTCAATATAATTCCATTTTCCTTTTTTTATATGTATTGGTGTTTGCACTACCATAAAAATCAGCAATAAAATGCAAAAATTATTATTACTATGCAATGAATTTGTTTGAGTATGTACACGTAAATACCATTCACATTCCGTAAGATCGTACCCATATAATACGTATGTTGAATATATCTATGCATGCTCATCTACCAACGTAGTGTGCATTATCCGTTCCATTAAAGATGTTCTCATCGTTGAAACATACACACTTCTGCCTAATGTTATATTGTATTAATCGTGGATTCTTATTCGTATTAATATTGTTACGTTTCAATTATTGCATATATGTATATTTTTGCGTCCTCTTATTTATTTCAATTTGGGTCGTTAGTCTGTAATTGCTTTCTTCAAATATATTGTACATGTATCGTACAAGTATCAGTAATACGAATAAAAATCTTCATAAGTGGTAAGATCTATAAAGTAAATGCTGCATAAATTTATTATTACCGCATTATTATTACATTCTTTAAAAGAAATATTCAAAAAGCTATCGACAGCTTTTTCATGGCGTTGCATTAGGTACTTGCATTGGGATCTTACTCCATAAATAGTAATTTACAATTTTTCTATTTTATTAAAATTTGACCGCTGCCACTTCCCAAAATATATTCACCAATAATTTCAGTGCAGAAAACGCCCACATGAGCAGTAACTCTTTTGGTAAATAACTCCAGGTGGTACGAGAAACAATGATCGAAGTTTTTATTTCTTTGCTCGTCCTTATTTCCATCATTTTTCCCAAAATTTTGAAAACAAACCCCCTAGAGATGTTATGCCATGTACATATTTAAATGATTCATATGAGTATAATTTTTTAATGCAAGAGGAACTTCAAAAAGAGCTGAGGTAAATGTATTGTAGAAGGAACTAAACTATAAACAACAGAGCTCAGTGTTCTTCTCCAATAATATTTATATGATAAATAAAATTCACAAATTTCAACTTCATTTCTTTTCTTTTTTTCGTTCCTATTAGATCCATTTGAATCTAAGATAACAACAACAATAGCACATCTTTGCGCCGATTCAATGTACACACACACACACTTACTCATTTACGCAGTTCCACAGGGTGTTTTTTTAGAGTAAAGCACTTTCAAATTTGAACAAAAATATAAAATGTAATATTCTGAACAAATTAATAAACGCTTTTGGGATACAAAAAATCCAAGTTATTCTAATCGGGAAAAACGGGAACAGGCCCTAGATGCTATGCAACAGCAATTTTCTGATATAGCGATATAGCAAAACATTATATCCGGGCAAAACTTCAGTCCTTTGAAGCCAATATAGGAAAGAGTTGACATCTATTGACACCAGTACTGCCAGTTGTTGATCTGGTGGTATTGCAACCGCCAATTGGCGTTTCACTCTTTTTTTATATCACTTTCAATGAGCCGCTGGATGGTCTGGTATTTCACATCGGCCATCCTTATGTAATTCTTGAAGGCCCAGAAGTTATTATGTTGTATATCCTTTATCAGGAATGCCATTTTTGCCCCACTTGATTGTTTTCATTTTTGCCGATTTTTCGATGATACTTTTTCTATTAACTCAATTATTTTTCCCAGTACACTTCTATGATTGTCGTTCCAAAAACATACATTCTCAGCGTATATAGTTGCTGTTTTTATCAAATTATTCAGTGCGGTATCTATTATGAAATCAATTGAAATTTAATGCAGCACAATTATTTTGATTACTTTGAAAACAAGAGCCACCGTGACATAGTGAAAATTAAGTTCCAACATAAATTTTGCATCGACTTTTTGACAAATTTTGGGAATGAAATTTTGTCAAAAAGATCAATACTATTTTTAAGTTCGAACTATTTTACTATTTTTATTTTGACTATATTCCGTTTTCATAATATTTGATAAATTCATTTGATTTTCCACTCGGAAACTTGTCTTTCTGGCAAACTCTAGTTCGAAGACAAAATATACAAACTATGCACTCGTTTTTCTTCCCTTAACGAAGAATTCAAGTTTGTCGAAACACAAGTGTTTGCGTGGAAAAACAAAAGTAAACGAAAAATGAACGCCATAAAAAAGCTAAACGGTCCGAAAAAAGGTTAAGTATTGCCAGCCTTTTGAACAGTTCATAAACAGTTTATATTTTATTTTTTACATGTTTGCATGAAAGTTCAACAATCGAATGAGAAAATATTTTCATAAAACTATTAATTAATATATTTATTTTGTGAACGTTTAATTCTATTTCAATCAACCTTGTTCGATCTTTGAACAGATTTTAAAAAAGTCACACACGTTTAGTTGCTATTGTAGAGCTTAAAATTTATGCAATATTTTTTCATATGGAAAATTTTTTTGAATATGCTGACAAAGGACTGCGTTTTTTTAGCGAGTAGGCTATGTAATCGTAATAAATTTTCAATATTAGCAAGCGTTGTTGCGGTCTCAATCTTTCCATAATAATGAAATTACAAACGTTACTGAGTACAAATGACTTTTGGGTTACCAGATTTGATAATTACTATACCGTTTTATCCCTGTCGGAAGCTTCTTCACTCTAAAAAAAAAACACCCGTTATAATATTAGCACGATCATTTGGTTCTTTTCTACATACAACACATCTCTGTGTGTTCACAGTGTTCATTTAGTGTCACCTCCTTTCGAATTAACAAGTCTTCCTCGGCGGTTATTGCATTATTAATTTCTCTTCATTTTTGTTGTACGAGTATTTTTCTTGTTCCTCATTTTCTAAGTTCTTTATCCATTTGGTTGTTCTTTGAGATACTTTCGCGGCTACCGTTCTGGTTGTTCTTATTGATGTCATTCTTGGTGTTGCTTCTTCTAGCAGTAAATGTAGTGCCTGCATATTTAATGCTGAGGCTGCCGCTGCTGCTAACACTGCTACCACTACTACTTCTGCTGTGGTGGCTACTTTTGCTACTACTACTTCTTCATTTCAATTCACGAATGAAGCACGTCTTTTACAGCATTTAATCGCAACCATAGCTTATGCATTCAAATTTCAGCATTTCATTTTCTTTCTATTCTTCAATATTTTTGTTATGTTGTGTTTTTTTACTTCTCTTTTAACTCTGCAGAGTCAGTTAACGTGTTTCATATCACATATAAGTATGTATCGTATATACTATGTACTAATCCATACATACACATGTAAATATATTCATATGGTATGTACATACCTATACAGACTGTCATCATTGTTGGATAAGTTATTGAGTTTTGTATGGAATTTTTAGTTTTCTTCAAGTCGTTCATTGTGAGAGTCGCATTTTTATCGTGTAGGTATATGGTAACCGTTTGGTGTAATGTGGTTTGTGTTGTCTTCAAAATTGTTTAAGAACGACTTATGAAGAATTTTAATAATTTCTTTTTTTTTTTTTTATATACCAATATCTTTATTATTTACCTGTTTTTGAAATGTTTTTTTAACATAAAAATGAAATGCAATTAAATTCAATTGTTTGTGCAAGTCAAAACGGCAAGAAAATATTATGCATACACAAATGCAAGTGGTTAAATAAATTGTGATTTAGTGAATTTCCTATACGGAAAATTATGAAATTGAATACTATATAAATGTTATTTAAAAATAATAACAATAGAAAAATAAAAATGCAAGCGACATAAAACAAAAATGTGCTCAACTGTCAACTGTCAATTAAATCATTTGAAAATCATTAATCAAAAAGTGAAAGAGAATCTCTTAATTGCACTTACTTACGAAAAAGGAAACTAGCTCTTACTTAAAAAAATTTTTGTTTAAGAAAATACGACAAAAGAGAATTTAGTCTGCATAAAAAGTTTTTAAGAGGCTTCAAAATATTTTATAAATATTTGTGAAATTTTACTTCTTTGGATTTTTTGGATTACCACAAACCATTGATTCGATTAAATGGTAATTATAAACACAATTTGTCCTTAAGTAGTTTTTTAGAGAATCCCAAAATTAATATCCTTATATATCAACTTTTTTTCAAGAATTATTATTTTCTACCTACGATTTTCGAAGCATGCTACGAATGCCATTATTGGTTGTCTTTTATTTGAAAACCCGTTATCATCCTAAACAGAGTTGATTTGATCTTCTTTATTGTTTATATAAATTTCAAATAGAACAAATTCGGATTATTTTATTGATAAAATGTTTCAAAAATAGTGAAATAGCTTTGTTGCAAAATTTTTCATTTTCTTCTTAGATAAGAACATCCTTATACAGACGAGAAAATTATTAAAATTGATTGTGATAAGTTACTTAACGTCGAAATTTTTAAACGCTAAGTTCGACAAGTTTTTTGTAGTTTAACCATTTATTTTTCGATGCTAACTAAGTACGAGTGTCGTATATAATACGGTTATTATCAATATATGTACATACTTCTCTAATTATAATATCAAGAGGCTCATTTATATATATCACCTTAAATTTTGATCTCAGATTAATTATTATACAAAGTGATAAGTAAAAATGCCTTATATTTTTAATTCATAGAAAGGTTTTACTAAAGGTGAATGATGCAACACTTTTTCCGCTTCAAATTCTTATTGAAGAAGTCGTTCGTCGAAACGATGCTTCATCCAGAGTGAAGGCTCAGTGAAATGTATACAAAACGACCGTTTATTTCAGCACTATTCTATATTTAGGGACACTGTGAATGGGAGTGTGCGTGAAAAAGGCGAAACTATGGAGTTGGTTAAAAATATGTCTAAAAGAGAATGATTATTTCACTTTACGTGATTTACTTTGGATGTTTATCAATTCTATCAATATCAATTGTGTTGATAAATTGCAAATCCCACCAAAGTCATGATTTTATAATTCTTAAAATTCACTTTGCACTTTTATAATGATCTACAGTTTTCAACAACTTCTAAACCTGATGGAATGAAAAGGTGTTGTTATTTGAACGTCGGGCTTTTGTCTTTATTATTATTTGTATTCCACATACTATTAACTATGTATACAGCTGGTTATATATTTTTTCATTATCTACGTCGTATTAGTACGAGTATATACTCTATTCTGTCCAATTTTCTTTGTGTGACACGCTCTATATTGACTTCAATACATTGGTTTGTAAAATTTCGCGCTCACACCATATACATGTGAATTTCGAAATTGAGGCGTTCCTAATTTCCTAGTACAGTACTGTATTCACTTGACATATATTTGTTTACAATTCAATCTTTTTCCAAAACATTACATTATGTTGACCCCTTAGAAAGCATAACATTAGCAAATAAAGTACTACGTATGTAGGTACCAACATTTTTGAAACGGTAATTATTGTACATTTGATATATGGCATGTCACTTTGTTATGCTAACAAATATATGTGCATATTATATTGTAAAATTAAACAGGTATTATTGTAAAATATACTATACATTAAGGTGGATTGCTTCCCATACAAATGAAACAAGTTTCAAAATTTCACCACTAGTTAGAAGGTTCCTAGGACAGAAAAATGGTTTTTCTTAGAACCGCCAAAACGTTTTTTATTATCATAGTACAGATGTTATTGAAAAGGTATCAGAGAGGATTATAAGTGCTTTTTATTAATTTTCCATTGAACGAACCCCTAAAAATTTAATACAGTTCCTCTCATTATATCCCCCTAATCAAAAAATTTAAACCCTATAAAAATCATAAAAATTTCGCTTTTGAAGTGTGTAGCTAAGTCTAAAAGTAAAGGAGTAATAATGAAATGGATTTTTCAATATCGCACATTTAATAAAAATCTTCATTTTTTGCGATTTGATCATAAAATTAAGAAACTTAGTGAAGAGACAACCTTCAGTCAAACCAAAGACCCCATTGTGACAAAAATGGCGGAGATATATAACTTTGCATCTCTTTTTAATAAATAAAACTTTAATTGCGTTGTCCCACAATCCTTAAGTTTTGAATTAACTCTCTCAAAAAAAGAAACCAGATTCTTCTTTTAAAGAGGGGCAAGTGTGGGCCTTCAACTCACTAAAGTTCCTCTATGTCCGATTGTTTAACTAATAGAAACCTCACTTGGTCACTTGATCTTTGAATTGATAAACCTTATTAGTTGATTATTGAATTGATATTAATTCGTCATACGTGTAGAAGTGTATGCAAGGCGGCTCTGTAATTTTAAATTCGTTCAAACTTATCATCGTTGTATAGGCATTGTTTTCTATTGTCAGATGAATGGCACCTTGCATGTCATTTGACAGTTGCCGAATGCATCGAATGCATGTAGTCGAAAACTTGACGACTTACATGAGCAACTTATAGTTTATTTTTCACAATGAACCAGAAGGAAACTGTTTTTTTTTTTTAATAGAAGTCGCCTCGTAAACTCAAGTCTTACTTAGTATAGTTAGTAAAATTAAACTTATTGTGTATATAGTTGTCTTATCTGGTCAACTTAAATCTAACAAATCTACCATCAGAGTGGATGCCGTAGCTCAGTGGTTAGTGCATTGGCCTTCTGATCTGTAGGTCGCGGGTTCAATCCCCGGCTGAAGCATAACAAAATTTAATATTGTAAAGATTGAAAAGATTTTTTTCGAACGGTACGCACCTGCCGGCAAGGATTGGCAGTTTTTCCCGCAGTAACAATTTGCCGAAAATGCTTCTTAAAAGAGCCCTGTGACAAAACTAAGTTAAAGTGATGTCACAAGGTTTCCGCCGTTCGGAACTGGCTAATATAAGTAGGTCCCTTCTAATGCTGTCCAAATTTAACACGCACAACAGTATTGGAAGAGAAGCTCGGTGGTATCACAATGGTCATTTCTGGCCTAAGTGTGTCCTCTCAGAGAGATAGGGCAGCCACATAACCTAACCTAACCTACCATCAGAACCTGCTACAGAAATCGCTTTCAAAATGCTTACATATATGGGCAGATATTAACCATTAATGAAAATTTGTTTTCTCCTTTAATTATTCCTTAAGTTTTAGAGCTAGCTTCACACTTCAAAAATAATGTTTTGTAGTTTTTAAAGACTTGTAATTACATGATGGAAAAAATTTTGATTAGCGGAGTAGAATAGAGGGTACTGAATATGATATTTTTGGCGCTTGTTCAATTTCAAATTCATATATAGAGAAATTAGAGCCTTCCCTGGGCCCTTATCAACAAGCTATCAATTTTAAAAATCGAATAATCAACAACTGAGCTATGATTTAAAGAAACCATTTTGGCGATCATAAAGGGTTAGGAAAACAATTTTTTTTTATCCCGAGAAGCTTTCAATACAATCTTTCGAACTAGCGGTGAAATTTTGGAACTATTTGTCGTAATCCACACTACTATACTTTAAAAAATTGCTTGTTTTTTTTTGTAACTGTTAATTACACGCTTCTCTTAGCGAATGCGATTTTGTTCTAATTTACGTGTCTCTTTTCTCAGACTACTTACATAAACTACTTGAATATGTTCAGAATTTTTGTATATTGACGTATACTACAACAAAAAAGTAAATTAAAATAGAAATAAAAAAAATACCCACTAAATAAGGTATATGTTCGCTTTTCTGAAATACCATCTTATCTAAACAAAGTTTAGTGAAATCTTTTTACTAAATATGACGAACTTTTAACATTTCTGACCAAAGGCAAAGGTTTCAGGAAGACTCAGAATTATGGAGTCCACTAGACAGAACTGACAGAACAGAGGTTAATGGCCTTTTAGAAGCAAATGTACTGCTCATCAATGTCATTCGAGCAGTATATAAAATATGCTTGTCGGATAGCAAAGGCTATCCGACCAAGCATATGAACCCAAAACTATTTTGACTCTTTTGGGTTGGTTTTGGGGGTGTTATTTAATGATGCCAAGATGCTCTTAAGGGTATGTTTCAATTAAGGAGAGCATATTAGAAACGTATCCTATGTATTATGTACTTCCAACCAGAGTTCCTCAGTAGTATGAAGTATTCAATTTATATATTGTTTCTGAAATTATATTTTTGAATCAGATAAAGTTCGAACCAGTAAGGCCGAACTTACCCGTAAAGTAAACAGAAATATTACTTCAAATTATTGAACTTTTTAATAACAATATCAAAACAAATATCATTGTATACCTAATCATAGTAGATAATTTCTTTCTCGCTTCAATTTTATAATTGTTATTGTGCCAAAGAATGTGGTACATATTGCATGCACGTAAATCGCAAACAGGCTGACAGTAGTACCTAACTATTAATATAAGGTAAATATACAGCAACCCTTGAGTAGTGCGCGTCTGTTAGAAGAATTAGATTGAACCATTGTTTGTTCATACTACGTAAAATAAATCTACAATATTTACGAATTCGTGATAAACCTATTTTCATTTTGTGCTTACACAAGCATACCAATTTAAATACGAGTGGTATTCGCTGTGTGACAGTTTCAATACGATATACCCTTTATGTATTCAGTTGCTAACAATAAGTTGGTAAGTGCATTAGTTTATACACGGTTGGGGTTGTTTTGGTAACAAAATTTGTTTTGACCAAAACAATATATGCATGAATGTATAACACATGCATATTTACAAATAATTTAGTGTCCTTGCAACGCACTAGTGATGATGTAAGCAATATACGGTGCAATAATAAAATTCATAAACATTTCAAATAAATATTGGTGGCAGTGTACTAAGAAAACACAATTTATCTATCGAAACTAATTAATTCGTTAAAAGGTGATTTGTGAATTTCCAATTTTTTTAGTCTTTAATTTTTGTATTTTCTACAACTTTCAATTTTAACCATCATACAAAAGTCCGAATAAAAGATGTGAAGAAATAAAACTTTCGAATTTCTCATGAGTTTCGAATGAAATTCTAATGCGTGAAGCTTGTTACCAATATGAAGAAAAAATAACATAATATAAACAAATGCTATGGTTATTTTATATCTATCAGCTATCTCACCTGTCACCCCTATGCAAATGATTTTAACGCAAGTTTTTTTCTTCTCAAGCAATATATTTGTTTTCGTTTTTGGTCGAAGAGTAAAAACATAAATTAACAATGCTTAAGCATAAAATGTATATTTCTTAACTGGCGAACAGTGTTTTTTTATTTTTCTTTAAGTTCATTATTATTGCACAAAGGAAACTTTCACATTTAAATTTGCGTAAAATATTGTGTCTTTCTTGCTTTTTTTTTTTAAATTTATTTATTTACTAAATACCAATTGTTGTTCAGTGTTGAAAATTGTGTGCGTGCGTGTGTGTCAAAATTAGGAAAAACATAAACAACTAATTACTTGAAAGATGGGGAGCGAATATTGGCAAGCAAATATTTGCATACAATAGCCTATTAGTTGGCAATAAAAAGGAAGCTTACAAAGAAGTTTAAAGAAAAATTGAACTTTTGCTTTTCAAATTTTTAAATTTCACAGTTTGTGAAATTCTTTTTAATCAGTTCTAAATTCAATATTCTCTGAGGCTAAGACGAAGAGAAAACCATTGTCCAGCAAGTAGCAAATGAAAAGGCTTCTAAGAGTGTTAAGTGTCAAAACTCAGATAAAATAATGTCCGAAGAGTTATGCACTTCAGTTTCGTCTAATATAAGTAAGTAGTTCCCATACTTTTCTATGTGAAATAGGATTTGTATTTATTAGTAAATATAATGATTAGTGTCGAGTTTCAGCTCCATATCTCTGTATTTTCGTTTAAAAATTGTGGAAAAACATACATTTATATCAGAGGCATGTGTGATTTTCAGTCGGTTTCTACGATTATAAACGGAGCTTCAGCTCCATAGCTTTATATTTTCATGCACAAGATGTGCAAATGCGCATTTGGAAACAAACTTTTGTATGCGAGGTAGGTGTGCTTTTATCCGATTTCGCCCATTTTCAAACTTGAGGACTTATTAGTAAATTTCATTGTATACACAGAGTTTCAGTTTTTTCTACCCCGCATAAGTACAGGGTGATTTTTTTGGCAACTTTCTTTTTGGCAGCTCAGTTGTTTTCGTGCAACGTGTTACTGTCAAACATGTTCAGTTTGGTCTATAATTTAACCATGAATCGACTTACAAACGAACAACGCTTGCAGATTATTGAATTATATTATCAAAATTCATGCTAGGTTAAGAAAGTGCATCGTGCACTTTCTTGTGTTCAGCGACGAAGCTCATTTCTGGTTGAATGGATACGTGAACAATCAAAATTGCCGTATTTGGTCTGAAGAGCAGCCAGAAGCATTGCAAGAAATGCCAATGCATCCCAAAAAATGCAGTGTTTGGTGTGGATTAGGGGTCGATGGCATCATTGGACCGTACTTTTTCAAAGTCGGCAAAAGCAGGCACGTTACTGCGAAATGCGAGAGCTACGGCGAGGCGTGGCTCGCCTATTTCTGGCACTTGTAAAATATTGTTGATCCAGATGTTATGTTAAGTGAGTTATAGCAAGTTATAGGTTTTGAAAATTCCGAGGCTAGTTGTTTTGAATGCTTTGTGTGGGTGTGACTATTGACTGATCATTCCCAATATCAATCTTCTCCGTACCCAAATTTCGTCAAAATAGTTATCGTGCGAACCAGCCAGGTGACTGACAGAGGGAAGGACGTATAAATATTCTGAAACTTTGAACCCAAAAATATAAAGCTAAAGTGACCTAGCTGGGGCCGACTACTCTCCTTGAGGATATTACAAATGGAAGCAAAAGCTCAATACGTATTTCCGCAACTCTTTAGGTTTATGGTATAAGAAAAACGTTCAAATCTACATTTACGATGAATATGCCTTCAGAAATTTATTAGAAAATTTGACCGAGAATACTTTTTAAGAACTTAAATTCAAAACATTCGGTCGATAATATTAATATTCATAGTTAAATTATATTTTATTTAATTAATTAATATTAAACATTTTATTGATGTAACGACCTATTTGATCTTCATAAACAATTTTTTATTTAAGGTATTATATTATTCCATATAAAATAATTTAAAATCCAATTTAACAGCCTATACTTAGGTTTCTCTTGAATGTCACAATAACAAACTAAAAAAAATAAGAAAAATTGAACATTTAATATAATTTCATTTAATTTGCTGATTATTGTATATTTTTCTTTCTTTGCTCAATTTGTTGCTTTGGTGTTTATTCGTATTTATCCACTTTTAGTCATATATAGCATACTTATCCACTCAAATATGTTTAAATATACCTAAGTAGGTACAGAAATAAAACACACCTGCATTTTTTTTTTTTTTGTATTCAAAATTATGTATTATTTTTATTGTCTCGATATAACAGACAATGTACTTATAATAATACCGAAATAAATAAGAGAAGAAACTAAAAGTCAATAACTATAAAAATAATAATGAAAATGGGCTTTACAATCGGCTGAGGCCGACTTGAGAAATAATTTCTGTATTATAAATCTACATCTGAAATGTGGTTGACCTAGGTGAAGTATTTTGAAAGTTATGGCTGTTTTAAAGTTGAAGATAATTCCGAGGCTTTGTATGTTAGGTATATAAAATGTAAATTGTGAATGTTTAAGCAAAAAGGCTTCAACGGCTTATGAAGTGAAAAAAATTCAGTCATTTTGTATGGTAGCTACCATAAACAGTCCATTTCTTGTCCATTTCTTGTAGATCCAGGTTCTCTTATAATACAAATTCACTAAATATTGTAGTTCTAGGGTGAATAGTTTGTAAGTTATGGCATTTAAAACATTTTTTCTAAATCCGTGGACTTTGCCATGCCACATAAAGAAATGGGCATGGCTTTCTGATCTTATTTCCGACTGCAATAGTATTCTAAGTATCAATTTTGGTTGCTCTAAGCAAAAAACTGCCAAAGTTGTGGTGGTTTGAATTTAAAAGAAAACTGTCATTTTGTATGGGGACTGTCAAATGTGGTTGTTTTAGACAGAAGATTTCCGAAATTACAGCGGTTTAAATTTAAAAGAAGTTCAGGATCTGTATATGGGAGCATTTATAAAAGGTAGACGTGGCTCTCCCATTTTCGGCAAAATTATGAAGTAATGGAACATAATTCCACGTACCAAATATTGTTGTCCCAGATGATATGTTAAGTGAGTTGTAGCAAGTTCAAGATTTTGAAAATTCCGTGGTTAGTCGCTTTGAATACAAGGGGTGGGCGTCGCAGTTAACTGATAATTCCCAATATCAATCCCCTGCGTACTCTTGGATCATAAGTTATTTCTGCCTGATTTCGTCAAAATAGGTCAATATTTGCTCAAGTTATCGTGCGAACCAGCCAGGTGACAGACAGAAATTGAAATGACGCTGATCAAGAATATATATATTTTTCTATACCTTCGGAGATTCCTTCAGGTGGTTACAAACATCTGACCGAAATGAATATACCTTGTATATACTTTTGCAGGGTGTAAGAACGAATACTAAAAGCGTGTCAAAAAATATACAGCAAACATACACCATATCTAACAAGATAATACTTAGTTAACCTAATCTTACTCACTAACAAACTTCTTTCAGCATATTAATAAGGCGATTATATACCATACATACTAGTACGATATATCAAATTGAAATGAGTGATATCGTTAGTTTTCATTTATTGTGATGTATATTTTACTGATTATATATGTATTACTTTTACTTAATAGGTATTTATTTTAATATTGTTCAAGTATGCAAATGAGCAAAAACGTACATGTTATTGACCGGCACCAAGTCACACGTACAATAAAATGATGACACAGTCAGTAGTAGAACAAAAAGAATGGAATTTTTCTTGCTTTTATTAATACCTTTTGTTTCTGGTTCTTTTTTTTTTCTCATTATTGTTAATATAATTATAAGATTTCAAGTCTTGTTTTCATTTTTCTTTATGTATTCTATATAAAAATTGTCTATACATATATGGTTTGAATACGCACTTCTATCAAAACGAGTTATCCATTGTTTATTTTCTATATCTTTCTTTATATTTATATTCTTAAAATGCTAATTAATAAATTAGCATGAAAAGGCCAATATTGACAGAAAGCGCAAGGTGTTGGGGAATAAATTTTTGAGATGAATGATTGCTTAGCCTATAAAAGAAATACCATTAACAACAACAACAATAGTGGATACAACAATAGATAAATAAATAAAAAATTTTAAATATAGGTCACTTTTATTGATCTTATGCCAAATGTATTTGTAGGTATGTATAATATATACTATTCTTTAAACTATTTGTGTACTGACATAAAATTGTTCATACACTGAATGAGTACTCGTACAATACAGTTCATGCATTTATGCCATCTTCTTATTAAGGGTTCACATAACAATTTGTTTGCTCAGCAAATGTATAAGTAGCTATGACGCTCAAAAGTTCGGGTACATGATTTCTTAATTAAGTATTTGCCTCTCATAGCATTTTAATCGGTCATCTCTATTATCCACTTTCTAGTAACAATTGGAAATTCCAGACGTTGACAAATCCTCCAGTATTTGGCCCTTCCACCGAAGATTGAATCTTTTTCTCCATCAGGGTCCATCTACTTGACCGAATCGTATTTTTCCATGCGCTCGATAATTTTATTATTAATGGATTATAGCCTAGACAAACGGCAGCGTTAATCCGGATTACCGGCACACTTAATCTGAATCAAATCTTAACCTAACAGACGGCAGTATTGCGGATTAACTAAACGGCTAATTGCTGTTTTATTAGGTCTGCTCACTTACATTACTATCACTATCAATTTCTGTCATCTGTCACTCTCGATATGAGAAAATCTACAAGAAGTACGTGAACTGAAAACCATCAGAAACTTGTAAATTGCCATTCACCGTTCGTAATTGACAGCTGGATTTATTTGTTCGCCAACGGTTTTCATGTTGAAAACTGTTAACAATTGTTAAAAGTTTTTTGTTAGCGAACACACCTAATATTTTGTAAAATGGATCGAGGAAAATTCACAATAGGAAATTTTCAGCAGTGTTGCCATCGCAAATTGCCCTAATCCTCTTTTATTTTGAGAATTAACTCATAGAGTTAATGCGGATTAGCTGCAGTTAATGTCCGAGTTAATTCGAATTAACTCGGTAATCCGGAATTAGGCTGCCGTCTGTCTAGGCTATTACTTTAAATGATTTGACTGTGATTAATACGTCATACGTCTCATGGTTGCAGCCTATTCGGTACTCACTACCAACGGTAATAGTTCAAGCAATCAACGCTTTATTTATTCATTTATGTTACTGATTAAGAAGAGTATATTCTATATTGAGGTTTCGGGTTGACTGAAGTTAAACATTAAGATTTTGAATTACATCTCTTTATTATTAAAGGTGCGCTATATCGATCTTCATGAGCCTTCTCCATAGATGGAAATAATCTTGTAGTTTATAATTGTTTTCCAGCCTTTTAATAGTATCACTGGCCTCGAAGTAGTCGGGTGGTAGAACGTCCATATTTGGGATATTCGCGCAGTTTCATTACCTTAAGTAATTGTTATCTATGTTGCCATTTACTAATTTAGATAAGTATTCGCTCTATAGGCTTAAAAGCCCTTGGAAATTTATTACTGAATTTACACTTTTTGGTGCGACAATCAGAAACCCCGGGATTTAAAACTCCACTCTCACATCTCATATTTTCAAAGACCTTCTGTATCAGATTCTTCTTGTTGTAATACTTGAATCGTAGGGTTTTTCTGTAGGTGGTGTACCTCTATGTTCTAGAAGCACTGCTGCGCTCATTTCTTACGTAATGAAACCCAGTAAATCAATCTGTGACTACTACGTCGAAATATTATTCAAAATATTGACTTCCCATTCGACCAAAGGCCATTCGGCCACTCATGGATCGCAGTACGCACCTCATTCGTATGTCCAGTGGTGAGTATTTGCAGCCTATAACCCATAAAAGACACCAACCACACTTGTAGTTTCAGAAAATCAGGTCGGAACTGAAAGTTGACGAATTATTCATAAAAGTAAAGCTTTAACGTTGAAACGTGCAAATTAAATGTAAATAGCATTTGTAAAAAGACTATATAGTTGCTTTCTGGTACAATTGTACCAAAACTTTTGATAGTGCTAAGTCCGTATATGTACACATACATAAAGTATATTATATGTACATATACTTACGTAAATTTTGTACTTTTAAGGTTTCTTTTGCTAATTAGATAGTTAGTTACTTTCTAAATCGCTAGTGATATCCATCTTGCCTAATAATGCGATAGGTTTAGTTCTGTGACCGTACTTGACATCAATTGGTCCCACTGAAGAAATGCTATCGATCGCTTATTTGTTAAAGAATTTGAAATTTCATTAGAATATTATATGCACACTTACACTTTTTACTGTACAACAAAATAATATACAAATATTTGACGGATATTATGACGTCGATTTGTTGAATACAAAATCAAAATATTTATATTTATTTCTTTTTGTTTTTGTAAACTCAACTGAAGACCACAAAACAACATAAGGTATTACAAACAAAAAATATTCAATAAATTTAATACTTCAGCACATATATACACATATTGTACAAAAGCATTAGTATAATTTTATTACTAAATGTATGAATGTCAAGCCTCTGAAAAAAAAATACAATAACAGCAAAAATTCCAACCAAATAAATTATTGTAAATTGGCTCTATTCGTTTAATCAAAAATTTTAATAGTTCATACAATATAATATCTACAAACATACATATATAAGCTAGCTTAAGAATTTTAATTTTACGCATTCCATGAGTATGTTTTATATTTAGCAGATGTACAAAATACAATCTTTAGCTTCTTTTATTTGCATATTTTCAAATGAAAAATTTAATTAAATATTTTTAAATCACGTTTTTCTTCTTTTTATTGTTATTATTATTATGGTTGTTGTTGTTTTCCGTTCAAGTTTATTGATATTACGAATTCATTGCACAACGGTTAAGAATCTTGACACTTGAGCAGGTGATGATGGTGTTATTGAAATTGCGTTATTATTTGTAGATATTTTTTTAAAATAAAATATAATTTTATTAATTTTATTACAAACAAATTATAGCGTTTTAAATGATATGTGCGTACATTTGTGTAGGTCAGATTATTTTTCGACAAATATCAGGTATGCGATTGAGGTTAAGAGGTTCTCAAATAAAACACGCACAAAAATCATTTTTTTTTTTTAATCAACGATTCCCACTGGCCCACTTACCAACCCAACCGACCATGAGGCACGTCTGCATAGCGTACGGAACTGGTGACCGATAAGCAACAGCCCTGACTGTTCTGCACCACGCGATTTTTTGACGTGGTAATTACACGATCGACAATTACAGCTACAGTTTTGATTTATCAACAGCTGCACAAAAATGGAAAACAATTCAAAGATCAATTTAATAAAGGATAAAGGATAATCAACAACCGAACAAAAATCATGAGAATACTTACACATACTACGGACAGGATCAAATCATGGAAAATTAGTTTTACAAATATTTAGTTTTATGGGATAAAAATTTCGATAAGAACAATTTGGAGAGATAAGCTTATATTCTTAAACAAAGAAAGAGGCACACTTTCATTATTAATTAACTTTACGACAAAGCAAACGTTTATCATTACTCATATACTTTTAAGTGTGGGTAATTGCAACAATTTTCAATGATGTTTGTATGGTAGAAGGCTCACTGTAAAATCCCACTTCAACTGTACTAAGCAATATTTTGGCTTTATAATAATTACACTATCTGAAAATATTTGAATTCGTATGACGTAAAGTATGGTCAATTTTTTATTTGTTTCTTTCATTAAAATTCACGTACATACATAATATTATCGCAAAAGTTCTTAAATCATCTAAAGATGTATCTACTTAACAAGTATGTACGCATAAATACGCTTCTGTTCGGTTTATCACATTAAATTCTGAAACAACGTGTGCTCTATTATTTGAAGCAAATCAAAATATTTATAACAAAATCAAAGTAAAAAAGTAAGGAACAGAGACGGCAAATTTACGATTTTTAATCGGCTTATTTGATCATTTCTTCATTGTCATTATTTATTATTATTACCTACCACATTGCACTCGTACATGACAGAGTACAAATATTACATAAAACAAATTGCTATTGCACTCTTTCTTTTTTATATACATTTGTATTTTTTCTTCCCTTTTGTACACATAGTACTTAAACCTTTTCCGCATATTCAGAATAATAGTTTATTTTTATGTAATAATAATGACATGTAATAATACAACATGCCGTAGCTCAGTGGTTAGTGTGTTGGCCTTCTAATTTGTATGTCGTTCATACCCGGCTGAAGCAAAAAAAAAAATTGAATATCAAAAAGATTTTTCTTTGGAACGGTATCCACCTGTCGGGAAGCAATTGGCAATTTTTCCGGCAGTAACAATTCGCCGAAAATGCTTTTTAAAAGAGCTAGATAGGTCCCTTCTAATGCTGTCCAAATTTAACACGCACAACAGTAATGGAAGAGAAGCTCAGCCAAAGAGCCCTTCGGAGCTTATAAGTGCCACATACTTATTTTTATTTATTTTTTAATAATACAACGTGATTGGTTTCAAAGTTAGACTTTGTAATATTTCTTTTCTTTTTTGTATCTTTTTGTTAAAAAAGTCTCGTATTTTCCTATTTGGAATTTCATCAGCCTTTTTTTTTGTGCACGTTTCATTTGATTTTGTTTTTGGGGAAATTACAATTAAAATTATTATTATTGATTACCAATTACTATTTGTTAAACCAAACAATTGGCATTTGAAGTTGGCATATTAATTAATATGCAATAAGTGTTGATCATTCATTGTTATTGTTATTGATTGTCGTCAAAATTGCTTGGCATTGTATGTTGGCAGCGCAATATTAGTTTGTATGCAATGAATATAGTATGGTTTTTAACTTGAACTCTTTACTTTAGTTTACTACATAAATATGTGTGGTACATGTGAATGCACCACCTTGATTAGTTAAAATAAAAATAGTGAAGTTAAAAATTGTTTTTTTTTTTAATTCGAGTACTTACGTGCCTATTTGAATTTATTTTATTATTTTTATTATTGTTATTATTTTTTCCCGAAAACTCAATTACATCTCAACAACACTATTTGGGGGACAAGAATCGCGAACCATCGCCATTTTTAAATAGAGGTTTACTTATTAAACCAGGTGTATAGTATTTTACAATCTGTTGCCCTTTTTAGTAGAACCACTTGCCTTGTAGTAGAACTACACTATATAAAGTAGTCTCGTGGTTTCTGCTTTTAATTCTAAAAACAAATAAATTTCACCGATTTTTCTGTGATTCTGATACTTATTTTATTTCCTCTCCCTCAATAGCGGAGTAGAAACGGTAATTCGTCTTCGACTATATAGTGGATACAAACTTTTCTACGAGTCTATCTTAAAATTCGTTTTTTGTTTTTTTTTTTAATACTTTAATTTTACATCTGCCTTAAAAAAGGGTAATAAATAATTCTCATAAATTTAGAGTGGAGTAATTATTATAGTAACTATAAATTATTATTTATAAATTACATTTTTTTATTATTTTTATAAATTCTGCGATATAATGTGGATAGATATTAGATTTCTTTAGCTTTTTCATTATAGTCCATTAATTAAGATGGAAACGAGCACTTTAAACTGCTTTGGTGTTCTGTTCCGTGTAATGGAAGTTCTTGAATTTCTTGACTTATGCGTTTTATGCTTGCTTTCCCAATAAACTGTCGAATTGAATCAATTTGTAAGTCCTTGTGTATTTCATCATTCAGTATGTACCATTTAGCATTGCCTTAAAATTCATAACGATTTCAATGGTCTCGCTCAATTTTTCCAGTATTTACATCAACTTTCTCGATGATAGCTAAATATCATGCCCATTATTTTTAATATAATGCCTTAGTCATAAACATCATGAACTTTTCACTATCCTTCGTCTGTCTTTTGTTTTGCGTTTGTTATAGCTAAACCGCAAAACGTATTATTTCAGAAATCTGTGGATGCAATTTCTTAGTTTAATTACTTTTGCTACAAACAAATTTATATAAAATGGTAACGAAATTCATGATCCGATGCATATGGTCTTTAAAAGAAGTACAAGCATATGAAAGCGTTTATCGTGCGAATTACAGCGACTACCAGCAACGAAAAGCAGCGATCAAAATTTTGATTCAGTTGAGCGAATTACGTTAAACACGATGTTGTACTGCCTCTGCCTATTCTTATTTCTCATGATATTGTAGAAGGCGGGTGTGTAAATGATGGAACTCTCCATGGCGCATTCGTTCTTTGCAAATTGAAAGCACTTGGAATTCTTTCACCTGCTTACAAAATTTCAAAATCTGTTCACGCACTAAAAACTAATTTTTATAAGCAAAATTTTTCGAACTTGTGCTCACACGTCTATTTTAATACGGAAAGGAAAAGAAACTACGAACGGATGTGATGGTATCGCTTATGATTTCACTATATTGTAAACACTTCATCACTAGCGAATACGCTGGTAGCGATAGAGCGATTTTCATCGCATTATGGGACGCTAATCCGCTCGCCCATAAACGTAGCTTAATAGTTTGAAAATTTTGCAACCACAACAACAAAATGTAGAGATAGAATTTACTATGCACTTGAAAGTATGCACCACTAAAAACTCGTCTCGAGCAATAATTGCCATGGGTGATATGAGCCGTATACAAACGTTATACGATGAATTTCCCAAAGCAAAAATTTTTTTGTGAAAATGAGAGCAACCAATGCGTACCAAACGACTTTACTCCTTCTTACAGTTAGTATATCGTATTCGTCCGCATCGTCCTCGGCGTCGGCATTTACTTAATAGTATGCAACACCAAAAAAGTTTAGCTTATATTTATTATGGATATGCAATACTGATTCGACACTTCAAACAGCTGAAGTTGAACAAAATCTAAGTCAAATTACTTCACCAATAATGTCGCAAAATATATAAGTCTTGGTATCGTGAAATGAGATTTAGATAAGAATTTATGTTTTTTAGGTTTTAATCAATTATTATTTAAAAAAATATGCTGGATCGATTAGGACTGGTTAGAAGTTCCTAGGTTGGATAAGATATAAATATTTTAATATACATTAATAAATTAAAAATAATACGATCAAGCGATTTCTTTCTCTTTCTGTCTATGTCCAAGCACAACCACGCGTGAATTCTATGTACATATTTATATGTGTATGTTTATATGTTCAAAGAAAGAGACGTACAGACATTAGATAAATTAGTGTGTTTGCAAGTAGCTCAAACTCATTTAGGCGAAATTGAATATTTTTATCTAAGACTCATTTCATGATTTGAAGTCACATAGTTTTAAAAAAATTTGCTTGCAATCGATTCGAAATTTTTACCTTTTGCTATTTTGCAGAAAAAGAAGCGTAAATATAATTGATAACTTATAATTAATAAAGATCTCCTACTTTAGATTTTGAGCTTTTCGCTTATAACAATATCAGAGAACTTATAATAGTTGAGAAGTCCTACTAGAGAACTTGCATTTCTTCTCTTCTCTGTACACAGCTCTGTTGAGTGATATTGTAATCAGCGAAAAACTAAAAATCTAAAGTAGGACTCCTCTACTATTTATAAGTTCTCTGAATAAATTGACTGCCAAAATGAGTAATTCTGGGACGAGCTAGTGCCGGACACTCACACAGGAGGTGAGTTGTGGACCCTTGTTCTGCCTCGTTGCCGCAGATCCGGCAGTAGTCAAATGCCTAGCCTATTTGCATACCTAGCTGTCAGGCAATGCCCTGTAATAATTCCCACCAGCATACTAACCGTGTGTCTGTTAAGTGTCCGTTTTATGTTCAGTGGTGGCCTAATTGATTGGGTAGTTGCACACGAATGTTCCAACTCCAATCGGGCATTCGTTTTCTGTAATGTGTTCGAGGCTAAGAGAAGTTTACCCGTCACCATTAGAATGCCAATACTCTCCTTATCAGAAATTCCCTTCTTTGCTAGCTCATCCGTAGATTCGTCCCTGTGACCTGGCGCCCATATAAGGTCAATATTGAACTGCTCAGACATCTCGTTAGGAGATATTCTGCAATTATCGTCTACTAATGAATTCAGGTAAACTGAATCTAAGGATTTTATTGTTGCTTGGCTGTCCGTGAAAATACCTATATGGGCCATTCTTTTTTAAATCTCATGGAATTTGCAAAAAAAATTGAAATTTTTAAATCAGCCGAAAATTTGTTTAAAAATTCTTTACGTAAAATAAGTTTGGTCAAGGTTTTGATAAACGACAAATTTTCGTCAATTTCTATGTTACTTTAATCGCAATATCTCAGGTTCTACTAGTCCGATTTAGTTCGTCGGATAGATAATTTCATATGCTTCATATGTGATGTGCTGTACGATTTAAAATAAATGTACAAAAAATTGAATGAAATTTTCAACGGGCTTTTTCATGCTCGTCCCCAGGGGTAAATGACTTTTTGACAGAACCAAAATTGTCAAAACAATGTAGCGATTTTTTTTTTAGATATTATACATATACATTTTTCTTTACCGCGACCTATATGTGTATATGGTAAAATTTGCGAACTAACGAGCACAGTATGCACACATATTTTCATTTGTCATTTTTCAAAACTTTGACCTAACGGTATTCCGTTAAAAAGTCTTTCCAAGAGGAATTCCAATACAATTCCAAATTTATTTTACGTAAGGAATTTTTTTTTAATATTCGGTCGAATCTGGAACATCAAAGCCTGAAAGTTGAGCATCAACGCGCGATTTAAAAATAATGAGCCGTATTCGCGTGTGGTATAACGTTACAATGAAGCCATTTAAATACTTCGTAAATCGCCAACACCTATACTTGAAAAACGCTGAAGTGGTCCGGCAGTGTGAATGCTGTGCGTGTTTCACAGAATACCCCTGCACCTACTCGTCCATCAAGTTTGGAGCCGTTGGTGTAGGAGTGGATTGATCCATTGAAAGGGGTGTTCCCATACTCCCAATGAGATTTGTCCTGAATATGTATATTAAGCTTGTTGTCGAGCATCAACCTTGTCGTTTCTTAGTCAACTGTTCGCGGTATTGGTCCACAATTATTCCGTACCATTACAGGACCATTCTGAAATTGATCTGAGTCTAATTGCCAATTGAGCTGCTAATTGATCCTCCAGGATATCTAAGGAAATAAGGTGTAACAAAGTATATAGAGATTTGGTCATTCTGAGCGCCCCTGTAACGCACAAGGATGCCATTCTTCGAATCTTTTCCACGAAATTTCTGTGTGTGACCTTATCAAGCGCCATCATTTTCTCACCACCGCTGTGTAGAGCCAATATACGACATTGGGTCTCATTCTTCATTTTTTATCTAATGCTCGTTTGCATGAATATAATACAACCGAAGCTTTTTTAACGCGTTCTTTGATGTTATGTTTCCAATTAAATTTTTGTCAAATACGAGGCCTAGGTATCTGGCTTCATCTGAAAAACTCAGATGTGGAATGGTTTGTACTTCCGTGTGAATAGGACAAGGTCTGTTTTCTGAGGATTGACCCCCAGGCCACAGTCAGTGCTTCAATTGATTACAATGTTGAGGGCATGCTACATGACATCACTTCAGGTGCTATTGAATTTACCTAACATCACTAGTGCGAGGTCATCAGCGTACGATATAGTTTTGCAACCTGAGTTTTCTAAGGATAGCAATATTTCGTTGACTATAAGTACCCACAATATGGGTGGGGTCTTCCTGCGGGCTTGTTTTTGATGCTACAATTCCCCAGCTTCGCAATGATGGTCCTATCGGTCAACATAAGACCTATCAATTGTCTTAGGGAATGATCAACTTCAAGGTTAGATAGAGCTTCGATTATGGCTCCAGGAATAATATTATTGAAGGCGCCTTCAATATCAGTAAAGACGACCATTGAGTAGTTCTTCAAATTCAAGGACTTTCCTACTGTTGATACCAGTGAATACAGCTCTGTTCCAACAGATTTGTCTTTACAGTAGGCATGTTGCGCCTCCCATAATTTTGTCGGATCAATATGTTTCGTAAATGAAACTTGTATATATCCCAGTGTGTCTTTTAAACCAAATACCTGATTGTTTATGGGAACATATTGTCTCAATATTTTTCCCCAGAGTAATACAATCATTTCACTTATATTTATCCTTTATTTTTCCATTTCTTATTGTGACATAATTTATTAAATAGCTTTCTCTTTCTCTCTTTTAATTCTATATTGTTTTAGGTTGCCAATAAATTATCACAAGTTTTGCGCATTATTTGCAACTACCTGCGATGTTGCAATGCAAAAATGCAGTCAATACAAAAACAAATTATGCATAGGTAATATTATCGCAGTACGTGAGCAGTTAACTAAACCGCTAATCCATAAGAAAAACAATCAAAATCAGTGCTCATGTGAAATTCAACAATATCCCCAGCAACAACAACCAAAATTGCACTATCAACATGTTGAACAATATGAAGGAGGATGTGTTGAATACAACATTAACAACACAAACAACAATGCTGCCAACAATGGTCAATGTCGTCGAGCCATTGTTGTTGGCTGAAACAATAAATCAAAAAAATGATGAAAATCCAAATTTCAATCCCCCGTCGACACCAGCAGCAAAATCGCCAATTAAAACAAAGACATTACTCAGTTGGTTGAAAAGTGCAACGAAATCATATGACAGTATCGAATGTATTAGTGATAAAAGAGATCGATTAAGTGTTAACGGTATAATCGGTGATAAAGAGTGTACGTGTGAAACGCCCGCCAAAGTGACAACGGGTCGTCTTACAACGGCGATCGATAGTAATAAGAGTGGTGAAGTACGTGAGAAATCGCCGGATGCGATATTACGTGATTTTCATGGTGTCCAAACATTGCGACATTTATGGAATAAACGTATTAGTGCCAGTGAGGAGACTGCGCGCAAATCCTTATTGGCATCATCTTCATCGTCCTCGTCATCTGCGTTTAGTAATAGTAAAGTGAAAAAGCTAACAAAATCTATAGGTTGTTTGGTTGTTGCAACAGCAGCATCAGCACCAACAACATCTGATTTAAAAAACAACAATTACAAAATTATTGATCTAGCCTCGGCGTCAGGTCACAAGAAACGTACCCAAAGTCTACACGATTGTACGCAATTACCGGAAGTAGAGCAATTTGAACAGTTATCTCGCGAAGAGATCGATTTCATACACCGTGAAAAGGATAATTTCTACAAGTACAAAACGGCGGAACAAGCAGCAAAACATTTGGCCCGTGAGGCAGCAAATCGGGTGAGAACGAAACGCTTAAGTGCGGGCATTACCAACGAATTAGTAAGCGAAGATGCTCATTTTCCTGCCATTAAGACGAGCGAGAAAGGCGAACATATTCATTGGTTAAGAAGAGAAGATATTGATATTATTCTGAAACGTAAAGGGTCACAATCTCTCTCGGAGGAAAGACACACTAATGCAAATATGACGGTCGCACATAGTACAATTGCAAACACAGCACTATCAGCCAAAGAAGATGTTATCAGTAACGATGATAACACAAGTCGACGGCAAAGCATGAGTAGTAGTTCAGCGGATACCTGCAGCGATACACTCACACCGCCAGCAACATCAGTACCGTCTCCTCAGCACGACTGTCACAAAGTGTCATCCGCGTCATCGATATCAAGTTCGAAATGCAATAGTATCGACTCGTCAAGTTCAAATACTGCAGCCGCTGGTCGTCCGGTACGTCGATCGTCCTCTGCCGCCTCTAGAAAATATAGCTTTAAGACGCGTGCCCGTTCATATCATCATCCAGCGCGTAAAATGTACACCAACAAAGATGGTAGCACAGCAGCTGGGAATGGTCAGCACAATAGTGCTACTTTTAGTATGGTGGCCAAGTTGACGCAACAATTTAATGACATCATACAAAAAGATAAAAAATTGCTGGAGGAGGTGAAACGTAAAAATGGCGTATTGATGGCACGAGGCGGTCATGTGTATAAAGTGGTCGAAAATACCAAAGAAAATGCGAAATTAAGTAAAACCACCTCGCCGAGTGTGAGTCGAAATAGTTCACTTGTAAAAGACCACCATCGTCATTCGTCGAATACATCAACTGTTCAACGCAATATTAAGAAATTTGAGAAAGGTGATAGTGTATCTGTCGTTATGGGCGAGGATGGTAAACCAAAAGTACCCGCAAAGAGTGCAGATGTTCGACGTAAACTCAACGAATTGGCTAAGAATAAAAATAACATAGGTTTAAGTAGTTTAAGTAAACATTTTAATTTACCACTGCCATCGCAACAGCAAAATTGCCTAACGGAAGCGGCAACTAAAAAGTTGGAGGCGGCCAAGAAAACGCACATTAACAGCATACCATTGGAAGTGGTCAAAGAGGAGGCGAAAACTCCTATAGAAACTGAGGAAAAATCAATCTTAGCAGCTGTTAAGGTAGTCGATCTGACTATACAAAACGTGTCAAACGTTAAAGTCACAGAAAGCACGTACCATGCGGACGTTGCAAAAAATATCATCAACTACGACAATCACAATGTAAACAACTGCGCCGTCAATCAAGCGAAAATAGAAGCCAAACAAGAAATGAACGATGGCGAGAATGGCGACGAGGACGGTGGCGACGACAATAAGACGTTCTCACGGCAAACACAATTAAGCAGTACTGATAATGTGATCAGCAGAGAAAAGCGTGTGGAACCCGAGGGGCAAGAAGATGTAACAGCAGAGAGCACAACAGTTATGATTGGAATTACAAATAATTTAGAAGAACAACAACCGCATCGAGTTAACGCCATTGCAAAAACAACAACTGTAGTATTGAATGAAATTGTAGAAAAATATGCAGCTGCAGCAACGACAGTGGCAGCGGCACCGGTAAGCACAATAACCGAGATCGCTGAGTTCGATTGTAATGAGAATAATGAAATTGTGACATCTGAAGCCAATGTCGATGATGCCGATGTCGTCGTCAACGATGAAAAGGCCAAACAACGTAAGCATAAGTATGCAAAACTCTATGAGAAATTCCGTTTTCGTTCACCGTTCCGTGGCGGACAAAATAAGAAGCTGTCGTCGTCGCCAAGTAGGTCACCAGAGGAAGAATCCAAAGAAGTGGCAGCGACAGAAGAAGCATATAAAGTCACACAGACTGACAGTGGTATTGTCCCAGAGCCAGATGCAAAAATACTAGATGCACTTGAAGTGATTGATCAAAAACTGAAAGGTCTCAGTGTCGTCGAACCGAAGGAGAGAGAAGTGCTTGGGGCGATTGTGTTATGTGAGAATGATGATTTCGAACAACGTGTACTGCCGAATAGTTCCTTTGTCTATAAGAGTAATGCCGACAAACAAGTAGCGAATAATCAATTAATTGTAACACAAGCAGTAAATGTTACACTAGTCAATAATATCGAAGGAGAACAAATGATTATGGAGCAAAAGGAGCTGCATAATGAAAATATCATGGGCACGGAGATTCAGATGTCCCCAGTGTATCGAGATGGTGAAGAACCTTCATATGAACCGATTGCAATATCAAAAGTATCAAAGACTGACATCAATCCACAGAAATCATTCCTACATAGACAAAATTCCACAATAAATGAACCGCTGCTTGATGCAGCATCGGTGGCTGGCAATATCGAAGATATTTATCAAACCCTGGATGAAGTGGTTTTATCAAAATCTCCACTAACTGGTGATAATATACTGAATGATTACGAATCAATTGCTGGATCATGTGAACAAACAGAATCAACAGTAAACATCAAGGCATCATGCTATGATGGTTATGAGATTTGTGAACCACCAACAGAGGACCTGGTGTTACATTTAAATAGGCCAACCACACCAACGCCAGTCACAACGATTATGCGCAACACCAATGATGAATTGCCCGAACTGCCGAAACCGAAACGTCGTTTACCAAAATCGCCAATACCCGGTGGTAAGCGTCCCTCCAGACCAAAGCCCCAAGTTCCATGTGTTGGCACCGCCAACGCCTCTATCACCACCGATACAAACGAAGCACGACTGCAGCATTTGCTCAACGATAACGACGATCATCGTTATTATGCAGATGATGAGAACATCTACGACACCATTAAAGGTTCACACTGTTACGAATCATTGCACTCCGAAAACATTAAGCTACAGAAGTCATCAACAAGAAACTCCGATACAATGTCATTAACATCCAATTGCTATGAAAGTATAACGCATTATCGACGAATAGCAGTAACAAATAATGGAACGCACACAGCTGGTAGCAGTAGCGGATCAACACTAACAATCTCCTCCGATCAGAAGACCAACAGTTTGTATGAGGTTTCACTGGCTGCCGGTGTACTTTATAGTGCTGGCAGTGTTGGCTATCGTTCATCGATTGGTGGTGGTAGTGTCAACAATAGCACTGGCATAATTCGCATGAGTGTCGATGATGTCAGTAGTAATAATTCAAATCCATCCGCAAGTGACAACAGCGACGAATGGATAGACATTTCGGACACTGACGCAGACGAGGACAATAACGGCAAAATTACAAAACAACAATTTATTGTGTAAGTAATTTATTGATGATTTTTTTCAAATAACATATCTCCATACTTACGTTGAATACCTTATCTTATCATTGGTAGATAGAGTGTGTACACACTAATTGATAATGCGGTAGTACATTATTGATTGCAACATATTCAAAATATAGGTACAATATTTCGCAGAGTGATGTTGATTTCAATATTCCAATAGTTAGAAATAGTTCTCTAAATTACTTGTTGTTAAATTAATTGTTGTCTTTTACAAAAGAAACTACCACACCGTGAATATTTTGAGGAGTCAGTGGTCTTCACTTTTCAATTTTTGCAAAATAAAGCGCGTACGGTTACATGTGTGACACATATATTTTCCATTATTCCCAATAGAACTTTCTAAAAAACCACAAATAAAAACTATGCAATTAATAATCATTTCAAATTTAACACACATTTCTCATTATTTTTTTTCTTCTCTAAATTACCAAATGGAGGTCTTTGCTATGATCTATTTTGAACCTATAAGAGAAGCTTAATTATTTACTGACTACAATTAAATATACATATATACGAGTATTAGTAAATATTACGACTATTTACTTCGACATAATGAGATATCTAGCGTAAACAATTTGTATAGGTACCTACATATGAAGCGACGAGTAGAACCTATAATTATAAGTTATAAGTTATAAGTGTATTTAAAATTAACCAATCATTTTTCTTTAGTGAACTAATCTAGTTTTTTCTACGTCACTAGAAATAGATGGTATTGGTATCAACAAACTGTTAAACACTAGTGACCCAGAAATAAAATATTTCAATTGATAATAAAATAACATAAACATATACTCATACATAAATACAATAAAGGGTTATCCATTTTGCGTTTTCAAAAGTAAATGTAAATAAAACACATATAAAATATTTTTTATCATGATATTTCTTTTTTATTATAAAGTTTGAACGTTGACATTATGTGTGAAATACTACATCATTTAAATGACCACCACGCGAATTGTTGCAAGCATCGATTCTTTTGAGGTAATTTTCGACCACTTTTTGACACATATTGGGCGGTATCTCAGCCATAACGTGACGAATGTTGGTTTTAGGTGCTCAAGAGTTAAAGGTTTATCTGTATAAACACGGTCTTTCGCGTAGCCCCACAAAAAAAAAGTCAAGCGGTGTCAAATCGCATGATCTTGGTGGCCACGACGAGAAATTACGCGGCCAGAAAATTTCTCTTGCAATAAAGCCATATCGATTTTCTCGAAATCTGGCTAGCAAAATGGCGTATTAAAGTCAATGAATCTAAGAGCGTACATGTAACCTTCACGCTAAGGCCAGATACATGTCCCCCACTTAAAATTAATGGCCAATCAGTTCCACAATGTTCCTCAACAAAGTACTTGGGTATTCACCTCGACAGAAGGCTGACCTGGAAAAATCACATAGAGGCAAAGAAAACTCAGATCAAGCTTAAAATTAATCAGTTATGGCTGATACACAAAAGATCAAAGTTGAATCTCGAATACAAAGTGCTATTATATAAAGCAATCCTGAAGCCAATCTGGACTTATGGTATTCAGTTTTGGGGCACCGCATCTCCCTCAAATATCGAAAAATTGCAGCGAATACAATCCAAGTGTCTGCGAATTATTGTAAACGCGCCTTGGTATATGAGGAACATTAACATCCATCGAGATTTAAATGTACCCACAATTTCTGAGGAAGTTGCAATGTCTTGCAGAAGCTACATTCAAAAATTACACAGTCATCCGAATCCCCTTGCTAGGCAATTGTTGCTGAGCACGGGGCATCGTCGATTAAAAAGAAAAGACACACTGAATATGCTGTGAAATTGCTATACCTCGTGACTCAACAAATTGTGATGGAACGTTGGGAATATCACATAATTTTAGTTAGTTTGTAAGATTTGATTACTTATTGTTAGTTTCTAAGTAATTTTAGAAAGATCCAATAAAAAGGCTTGTAAAAAAAAAAAAAAAAAAAAAAAAAATAAAGCCATATTCGCTTGAGTTGTGTGGCATGTGGCACCGTCTTGTTGAAACCACATATTCTCTAAGTCGTATTCTTCAATAGCAGGCAAATAAAAGTCGGTTATCATATGACCATAACGCTCTGAATTGACGGTGACAGTCGTTCCATCGTCGTTTTCGAAGAAGTAAGGTCCAATCACACCTCCGGACCAAAGAGCGCACCAAGCAGTGACTTTTTGTGGATGTAGTGGCCTCTCTTCAATTACTTGAGGATTCTCAGAACCCCAAATACGACAATTTTGTTTGTTAACATACCCACCGAGTGAGAAATGTGCTTCGTCGCTGAAGAAAATTTTGTTCGAAAAATCGCCGTCCACCGCCTGTTGTTCAAGCACCCATTCGACGTATCTACGACGTTGATAGGTGTAGATCCAAATGCATAATACGCCATAATGTGCCGTAAGACAGTCCTAATTCCTGAGAACGACGAGGAATCGACACATTCGGGTCTTCGGCAACACTTTCACTTACAGCAGCGATATTTTCGGTGGTACGAGCGAAACGATGATGCACAGGCCTTACAATATCTGTAACCGATCCAGTCTCTTCATATTTCTTCACAATTTTGCCAATTGCTTGCGTAGTTGGACGATTATGTAAACCATAATCTCTTCTTAAAGCACGATATGTGGCTGTGGCAGAATCACCATTTTTGTAGTAGGTTTTTACAATTTTAATGCCCTATACTTTTGAAACCGTGAAATGGATAACCCTTTATATACAATAATATAAGTTCTATAAATGTACATTAACAAATATTATTGTACATTCGATGTGCTACATAAATGTTAATACATTCGAACTGCATATTAATATTTGCTAAAACCTCTTTAATGTAAAATAAATTTTAGGGCTAATTATTGCCCTAATTATGAATGGTTCCATTTTTGTAAAAAAAATACTTCTTTTTATTCTTAATAACAATGTTTTATTTTCAAGTTTAATTATATAAAAGTATATCAGTCAATCATGTTTATAAGTTTTGGGGTAAATGCGAAAAATGTTCAAAAACTCAACAATTTCGGAAAAACTTCAAGAACCCGCGAGGTTTCTTTCTTCACAAAGAGAATTTGGCTAAATGAATCTCTCATTTTTTGTTTTACTCGATCTTGCTCAATCTATTCTATATTTTTGAGTCCAGACTTTACGGCAAAGTATCTCGAATGGCTCTAAGACAAAGGTCTGAAAAATGTAATGCTACAAAGTGTGTACCATTGAGAATCCGTTAATACATATTCAAAAATATGTATAAGTATTCCAAATATGTATTTTTAGGTTTAGGTTAGTGTGGCTGCGCTCTCTCTCTCTGAGAGGACACACTCAGGGCAGAAAGGCCCATTGTGATACCATCGAGATTCTCTTCCAATAATGTTGTGTGTGTTAAATTTGGACAGCATTAGAAGGGACCTACTTATGTTAACCGGTTCCGAACAGCAGAACCCTTGTGACATCACTTTAACTTAGTCTTGTCACGGAGCTCTTTTAAGAAGCATTTTTGGCAAATTTTTACTGCCGGAAAAATTGCCAATTCCTGTCGGCAGGTGGGCACGGTTCGAAAGAATAATCTTTTCGATATTAAATTTTGTTATGCTTCAGCCGTGGATAGAACCCACGACCTACAGATCAGAAGGTCAACGCACTAACTACTGAGCTACGGCTCCCACTTCAAAATATGTAAATATATTTAAATTTTTTTTGTGTCCCTAAGATTAAAATTTCATCCTCTGAACTTCCATCAGCGTACAATAACTATCGTAATCAGTTCAGGCCAAATAAATACTTGGGGTTTTGGTCAATGCAAAGCTAAATTGGAAACCCCACACTGAGTTATAAACTGGAAAAGCCGACGTAACCTCTTGCTTTTGCAATAGCTTATTTTGCACTAAATGAATAGTGCGTCCAGTACTAACTTAAGGGATAATATTTCGATTGGTGGCCAGCTCTAAATAAGAACAATACTGCTCCAAGCCTTTAAAGTTCAAAGAAACATCTCAGGAAATATGCGCACTTCTCCAACAGCTGGTAACTGTTGTTGAACTAAACAAACCTACAATAGAGTCTTAAGCACAGTACCAAATTTTAATAGGGGATTACATTACATGGGTGGGTGCCGTAGCTCAGTGGTTAGTGTATTCGCCTTCTGATCTGTAGGTCGTGGTTCAATACCCGGCTGATGCATAACAAATTTAATATCGAAAAGATTTTTCTTTCGAACGGTACCCACCTGTCGGCAAGCAATTGGCAATTCTTCCGACCCCATGAAAAAGCTTCTAAAGAGAACTCTGTGACAAAGCTCAGAAAAAGTGATGTCACAAGTGTTCTGCCGTTCGGAACCGGCTAAAATAAGTAGGTCCATTCTAATACTGTCCAAAATTTAAGACGCACAACAGTAATGGAAGAGAAGCTCGGCCAATGAGCCCTTTGGGGCTTTAAGTGCCACATATTTATTATTTTTATTGCATTACATCATATTTGTACTTCAAGAGTGATTTCAAGGTAAAATTTCCTACGAGTGCCGAGAGGATATAGAATATAACATCCTTATATTTAAAGATGGGTCTAAAATACGCCGCGGGGTAAGGTGTAAGGGTACATTCACAAAGGATGACAGTACCTAATAGTGCCACTTCGTTTAAGGGGGTCCACCTGTGTGAGCGCGGTATTTCGAACGCTTTTTCGGGAATTTTCGTTAGGAGAACTAATTCGAAAATAAGAATAAGTTTTACGTTATTTTGAAGGTTTGTGCTTATATTTCAATAGTAAATTTTTCCAATAGTGTAATCCGAAGGCTTGTACTCATTAAGGGCGTTCAAAGTGACCCCTTCAAAATGAAATACCGAAATTGTGGGCAAGATTCCGCTCGAACCAGTTATCTAAAACTCAAAAAGTAAAAAAATATCTTATTTCCGTTTATATCGTTGAGGTACTGACGTAGGATTTTGACGAAATTTTAAAAATTGAAGAAATGGCAGTTGTTTTTATAAAAATTATTCGTTTTCATGCTTTTTTTCGATATAAAAACTGCTGTAAAATTAAAAAAAAAAAAAATTCGAAAAACCGCTACGAGGGTACCTTCGGTTATCTGTATTAATGAGTCTGTCAAAATTTCAAGTCAATCGGTTAAGTAGATTTTTTTTAATCCTGCCCACAAAATTCATAAATATGGTTTCGAGAAAAACGCTTTCAAAGTTTGGAAACACAACAAAACTTTGTATTATAGACTCACATTTAATCTGCAATACCTGGACCATAAACTTCCCCTTCCTCATCCTGTAGAAGCTCTCGTTAAAGATGCGAAAAATGTAAAAAAAAAATCGATTTTTCGAAAATTCTACACAGGTGGACCCCCTTAAAGCGGAAGTACTGGCGATTAGAGAGCGGCTCATTGACTGATAGCTATGAGAAGGTTGAAGCGTTGGCAAGGATGATGGACTCTCTTCTTTATGTCCCTCATATAATGAGAGTAGGTATCGTGAATGTTTTACTAGGGATCGTAGTGATGTTGCTAGATACAGCAGTCTACACAGGCCATATATGTATGTTACTCATGCTACTAACAGCCGATTTATGCATTTAAATCTAAGTTTATCTACGGTATTATTGAATATATCACAAGTAATAACCCAGCAAAAAATTGTGCGACTAACCTCTACAGAGTAATGCGGGATTAATCTTTTGGAGATCAATTTTTAAATTACTTAATATATTTAGAGATTTTCTACACTTGCAATTTTTTTACACGATCATGATAATGCAATTAATGAAAACAAATTATTTTGATTCGTAACGGCGAAGATCAGAAATGGGTAAATTGTCAAATAATTCAAATGAAAATGTGCATTGAATGCAAATTTCTAACCATGCGACTAATATATATTTATAGCCGATCGGGCATAAAATGGAACAATTAGTCTTTATATAGAAAAAAAATGCGATTAGTCGCATATTCATTTGTGACTGATCAAAAGACACATCCCGGACAAATCGCATTTTTTGTAGGGAATGAAAACAAAATACTTCTACATACATTTATTTCATATTATTTTGTATATTTTTAGTGTGCGTGAACGTTTCAAGGTGCATCGTAGTCCAGATTGGTCAAAGCGTGTAAGAGATAAGCGCTTACATCAAAACAAGGCAATCAGTTGTATAGAGGGTAAGTACCTAATAAATTACTATTAAATGTTTACCAAATGCTGACAACTGTTATAGAATTATTGTACAGAATCAAAAATTCATTATGATCATATAAATGCAATATTCTGTTAGCAACATAAATTCACATTCACATAACATAACCAGAGACTTTAGAAGTATAGAGATATCCCACTGTTAATAGACAGCGTTTTAACAGCAAATCTGGCGAAGAAACAATGTCCCCGTTTTAACTTTCAACCAAAAATTGTTTTGCTTTTACTGGAAACAGTTGAAATTAAGCATTTTCAGACGTAAACCAACCGCTGCTTCAAATATTTAAAAATTGCTAAACTGAATTGTCAATTGCGAAGTAAAAACGAAGACAGCTGGAGGCGAAGGAGTGAATGCAGAAAACGGAGGTTAATTTTGTAATAGGCATTCAATGGACTGAATTATAAGTAAAAAAAAGGCAGTCAATCTTTCAACAGAAGATTTAAATTTAATTTGGATATAAAAATAATTTATAATTATCAGATATAATTTAGGTACATACGAAAGTATTTATATATGGGGCAATGCCGAATCTAATCGATTGTGAGAGCTGCTGTTGGTTACGTATGAATATGTTCAATCTCAATCTTTTTCGAGTGTATTCAACACCATTTTCGGTTTTGAGTGAAAAGGTGGCCATTCATTCTTCGTCAGATTAGCAGTTAAAACGTTGCCTATTAACAGTGGGATATCTCTATACTTCTAAAGTCTCTGTCTCTATATTTCTAAAGTCTCTGCTTAAAGAAAGTTACTAGATAACATTTCAAAATAAGCTTTTCAGCAGATAAACAAATGTTACTTCTTAAGCTGCTGTTACCAACAGCGAACTTGCAAGTTTTAATCAACATTACAGCAGATAATTTTTAATACCAGAGATGTCCTACTTTGGCTTATGAGCTTTTCGCTGATTACAATAAAGAAGAGAGCAATGCCATGACCAAAAGAGCAAATGCTGTAAGTTAACATAGCGAATTAAAATGAAATAAGGTCACATAATTACACATTTATATGTGAATTGTAAATATTTTTATAAATGAATTCTATATATGCATGATAGAATATTTATGAAGAATTTTTACTACAATTCAATATATAGGTATATGCGTATGGAGTACTTATAGGTATACTCCATTCACGCAATGCATATATTTATAAATAAGTACATATGCTTACTATATATGAGGTGTTTCACAATATTATTTATCATATTCATAATATTAAATTTTATAAGTTTCCACGAATTTTGACAAATTTCTATTTTTTTATGCGACGGCAGAGCAAAAGCAGAGAAGGAATAAATTTACTCTAAGGAGCAACAACAACGTGTTCGTTTTTTTACATTCTACTTTTCTGTTCCTTTACATTGAATTTCAACAAGTGATATTACTTGCTGATATTTCGGATTGCCTGATACACGGTATCGGGTGCTTCGAGAAAACGATGCCTTTATGCCTTGATTTTTTGTCAAAATTAGTGGAAACTTATAAAATTTAATATTATGAATATGATAAATAATAATACCTCATATATAGTAAGCGCATATACTTATTTAAAATATGCATGAATAGAGTATAGCTATAAGAGTACTCCATAAGTATATACCTATATATTGAATTCTAGTTTAAATTCTACATAAAATATTCATAATCATATGTAGGATTCATTCATAAAAATATTTACATTTCACATATAAATGTGTAATTATGTGATCTTCTTTCAATGCAATTCGCTATGTTAACTTACAGCATTTGCTCTTCTAGTCATGGCATTGCTCTCTTCACAATATCTGTATACTTCAACTCTGTTAAGTGATCGGTAGTAATCAGCGAAAAGCTCAAAAGCCAAAGTAGGACTTCTCTGGTATTAAAAGTTCTCTGTTTATATTCAACATGCTTATAGTGCGATTATTCAACATGTAAGGCAACAGAAAATAAAGTAAAATAATGTAGAAAACGGAGTGCGAATAGTCAACACGGATAGCTCATTCCATATGTTATATGAGTAGGAAAGAGATAGCTAGGTATAATATAATATAGAAATATTATTAAGAGAAAAGAGTATAATTCTCATTTTCTTACATACGCTAATTTCTACAGATTCCAACGTTACGTTACCACCAATTTATTTTGACTAAGCGCTCTTATGGCTTTTGTATGAAATAGATCGGAACAGTTGATCTGTTACCTACAGTGTTGACTAATCGTAAAAGATCATCAGTTAGGCAAGCAAACGGTCAACTATTATATAAATGTTGTAATATATATGATAACTAGACTGCTGCGCAAGATGATTCGATTTTCTTTGCACACAGTGGAATTCTTTGCAACTGACGTTGTTTGATTCGGTTTAGTGTACGATCAACATTCACTCAACAACAAATGTTTTCAACATAGGCAAGCAATGAGGTACGCTCTTCTATTTTCTTTCGAATCGTAAGTGCCTGTCCACATTGACCTGCCCAGGAACGACCGGGCAATGAACGTCGTTTACACATTAGAACAATTGCGCCGGTTTTATTTGAACTAAAATACTACACTGGAATTTTGGAATAAAGTAGGACTGTGCAACTAATCATGATTTTGAATATTCAAAAATGGAAATCATTAGATTAATAAGAATAAAATAATTCGAATACAATATTCAAAATAATTATAATATTTTTTTCCAACACAAAGTAGACAGGAAGCTTTCCAAAGCAATGATTATGAGAATGCGTTTAAAATTTTTATTTCCAAAGAAAATTTCAAAAACAAACAAAAAAAAAATTAAAAATATTCTGATTAACAAAAAATTTTGATTAATTGAATAATTACAATTTTGAATAAGCGAATTGATTAGTCGATTAGTTTGATTAATACAACTTTTTGAACAAATAATCAATCGCACAAACCTGATATTGAGCGCTTCTTACGGTTGTCATTGCTTCAACGTATAAAAGTTTGTGAGCATATTTGTCAAAATCGAAACACTGGACATAGAACATGCCTCGTTGCGCGGATTTTTAATTTTGGATTGGACTTGCGGCGCAAAACTTCCATCTTTTCTGGCTGCCTACTTTTCTACCTATATCGCTCGCGCAGTTGCGCCTGGGCAGGCCAATGTGCACAAACACTAAGAGAGTCAACAGTAACAACACAAAATGCTCAAAATCATTCGAATCATTCGAATGGCTCGGTTCGTTGCTGATGTTATTTACGTACTTTACAGAGAGATCATTACTAAGATTATAAAGATGAGTAACACGAAATAATAACTTGTTTTTGCTGATTTGCTCGCTATGAAAATAAATTGTACCATGGTACAATAATATAGGGTCGAGTCATTAGGGAGAATTCTCACGAATGAAGAAAAAAAGTAAATAAAACAATAACAAACACATACAGAATGAAGAAGAAGAAGAAGAAGAAGTAAAGAAGACAACAACAAAAACACGATCTTGACACTATAAAGAAAGAGTTTCTGACAGTTTATATGGCGCAACCAAAAGGAATCTTTTACATTTGCTCTACCTCTATTATATCTTATGTAGCTTAATATTGTACCGTATATGTATTTGCGTTGAAAATAGCATCCACAATGTGTATTTGGTTAAAACAAAAAAAAAAGACTAACAAAGTATTGTTTAAAAAAAATTCAAAATCCATAGCAAACTATACATGTCGAGAGATTCATAAGAGCAAATTACGTTGATCGTGCAAACAGAGTGCAATACAGCTATACAAAGAATTACAGGCGATTCAGTTTCACGCGCTCAGTTTCAACGTATAGACGTATTACATGATGGCACCTTGAGTACGGACGCGTTTTCGTGTGTACCTACAATACATACTCGTTTATAAATGCGGTTTGAATCATTTTATGGGTTTCCAAACATTTAGCAATGGGACGTGTAGAGCATTTGCAATAAATAAAAATGTGGTGTAGAGACAACAACCAACGGTAATGTGGTGACAGTGATCATGATGATTGGCCTAACATGTAGTGCATTGCAGTTTTTACTTTTTATGTTTGTTTGGGTTTTTTGTTTTTTAATACCATTTTAATACCATGGATAATAAGGAAAAAATAAATAAATAAAAATACATAAGTGAACAAAGAAAATATTTGTGGAAATATTCGGGTATCTTTTATGTCGTTTTTGTGATAGTATTTTCACCTTTGTTACAAGTCATTGTAAAAAATTGCAGCAACAAAAATGGACGTGAGCAACATGAGTAATGTTTGCAATGTATCGGTAACTAGGAAAACAACAACAGCAACAGCAGCACGATTTACAACTTTTACATGGATGCATATGTGCATACGCTTTTCGCTAATGATGTTGCTGCTGTGGTGTTGTTTATAATTATTGTTGTTGTTCTCTAAAGCTAACTTGATGACCGCACAAAGTCGCACTTTGTCGGTCGAAACTTAATATACGATACTGCTTACATAAATAGTTTAGTACCAAGCCGTGTTATGATCGTGATCTTGGTGTTAGTCTCTAAGCGTTCGATTGTACTTACTATATGAATGTTATGACGAAATAGTGTATAAAAACCTACAATAAAAGCAAAGAGCAAACTGGAAAAAAATGGAAGACAAAACAACAAAAAAAAACAAACCTTGAAAATTAAATACACTTCAGCGTAAATGAAAAAAAGGGAGATAATACTGAAACACTTGAACAATAGTAGATACCTATTATAATATTTTAGTAGTTGTAGTTGTTATTGTTGTTGTTGCTGTAGTATGAAAACAATGCACATAGTAAAAAACAATAACAAAAGCCATAAATTACTAGACAACGGCAACAAATTAAATGAAAACAAAAATTATATTACGATAACACCTTTTTTTTAAGTTTATACATCATGCATATAAAATCATATACATATAATACATGTACATATGTCTGCAATTAGTGCGACCCAGTTATTGTGGCGCAAAAATTACAAAATCTTGTGGCAAAACAAAATCTGGAATGGTTCTAAATAAAAATGATTATAATGCGATCTATTATGACTTTTGGCTATCCAAAAAATCCAAGATAAGTGGAAAACTGATGCAGCATTACATGAATATCGAATGAATTAATGTCGAAACTTTTTTGCAAGAACGTCGAATTTTTAAAATATTATATAAGCTTTTGCGACATAAATTCATTCGAAATGCCCAAATTTATTATATGAAAAATAGATTTTTCGGCATTATTGCAAACAATTTTAGCCATAAACTCATTCGATATTAATGTAGTGCACCATCAGTTTTCGACTTATTTCAGATTTTTTGGATAGCCAAAATTATTTCATTCGACTTGAATTAATGTAACCCTGGTGCATATTCGGAACTAAATTTTGTTAGACGCTACAACAAAAATTGTATATGATAAAAATATTCGACTGTATTGCAAAAATGTTCGACGTCATTCTAAATATGAAAATTTGTTGTATATGAAAACTTTTTTGTCGACATTATTGCGAAAAATTTTCGACATTTATTCATTCTACTTTAATACGGTTTAAGTATAATGCTTAGCTAAATTTTATTATTTGACGTCTACAACAACAACAACAAATTTTTATATGGAACAAATTTCTTCGGCTTTGTTGCAAAAATGTTCGCCATGAATTCATTCGAAATGTCGAAATCAAATTTACTTCACTTTCTCATTGGTTATTTGAATCCTTATATGAAGAAACACTAAAGAAAAATCCACTAAAAATAGATTTAAATTATAAAAATATTCTTCGAGTAAAAATCTCTTGAGTGAATAAAATCACTAAATTACAATTTATCACTAGTTTACAAATAAATACAATGTTAATAACAATGGTAACAGCAAAGATGAAGGTAAACATCGAAGTGAGGTGCCAAATAGAATCGTACCAGCAATGTCAAAAGCAAAATTTCATACGAAGTGACAATTCAAATGCATAATTTCATGAGCATTTCAACTCAAATTAATCCGAGAAATATGCGTTGCCTTTGAGGGTAAACAAAATTGACACTCTCTAACGTATTTATGCGAAAAAAAAAATCTCTATGTATACGAGTATATAAAAATGTTTATTACATATACATGCGCAAATTTTATAACATTTTTGCCTTTTCCCTATCTGAATTTGCTATTTTTGAAATATACTGTGCATACATTCAAAAGGAAAGGGAAATCTTATCCACCATATAGGTATGAGTACATTCGATACCCTGCAAAAATGCAACTTGACCGGGATGTGTCTGGAATCAGTCACAAAGGATTATGTAACTAACCGCACTTAAGATCTCTTTATATGGAATGAACTTATATGCATTATAATTTACATGTACATTTTCATTTCAATTATTTGACATTTAGTCGCAAGGTTATAAATTTTCATTCAATGCATTATAATTCTCAAGTACATTTTCATTTCAATTGTTTGACAATTCACCCATTTTTGCTCTTCATCGCTATTCGATCAAAATAATTTATTTTCATTAATTGCATTATAAATCTCATGTAAAAATACAAATAAACTTTTTTTAATTTTCCGAGATTCGCACCTGGGTACAGAGCACAGATCAATCAAACAATTTATTTTCATTTATTGCATTATAAATTCCGACTCATATATTTCAAATTTAAATGTACAAATAAAATTTACCTATTTTCTGCTATCTCTCCTCGGATTCGAACCTTGGTACCCAGATTCATGTGTTTTGCTATCGTATGTTATATCACCATCGGTCTACCACCTATGCTAACCTGTAACATATTATTCTTCACTTAAAAGCGAATAACTTGAAAGTGTGGAAAATCTCTAAATATATTAATTAATTTAAAAATTCATCCCGGACAGATTAATGCCAAACTACTCTCTTTAGAGAGTAGTTGCACAATTTGTTGCAGGGTAGATATTCAAACTAATATATGTTATTCACACTAGTGTGTTAAGTTCAGTGATCGTAACAATAATTGCATGCGAAATAATAACTACTCGTACTGCAGTATAAATACACCATCCTTCCGCATACCTATTTGATGGAAATGTTGCTCATATGCGTTTACAACATTTAAACACTTTGTAGCAATGCATATGAGAGATATTATACAATACAATAAATATAATAAAAAAATATATAAATGTGACACTCGTAGCCCCGAAGGGCTCTTTGGCCAAACTTCCAGTACTGTTGTGCGCCTTAAATGGTTCATACGCTGGGTCCAATTTTGGCATACTCTCTCCAACTAATCGGGCGGTACCTCACGAATAAATTCTTCAATATTGGCATCCAGTGCGTCAACCGTTGCGGACTTGTCGCTATAAACATGAGCCTTAACATATCCCCACAAAAGATAGTCTAAAGGCGTTAAATCGCACGATTTAGGCGGTCAATTGACCGGCCCCAAACGTGAAATAAACTGTTCACTGAACTCGCCTCTCTATTGGGCCATTGTTTCGCGTACTAGGTGGCTTGTGACACCGTCTTGTTGAAACCACATATCAGCCAAGTCCAGCTCTTCCATTTTGGGGAAAAAAAGTTTATAATCATCGCACGGTAGCGGCCGCCATTCACCAGAAATGAGCTTCGTCGCTGAATGGAAGAAGTGAACGATGCACTTTCTTAACCGAGCATGAATTTTGATAATAAAATGCAATAATATGCAAGCGTTGTTCATTTGTAAGTCGATTCATGGTTAAATTATAGACCAAACTGAACATGTTTGACAGTGACATGTTACACGAAAACAGCTGAGCTGCCAAAAATTGTGTTGCCAAAAAGAAAGCTGCTAAAAATAAATATTTTGTACAACTATATACAGCAACAATTCATTTAATCAACTCTATTTACAATCAACTATTTACAATAACACAATAGTGATGTGTAACCAACCATCGATACTCTATCACTAATTGTGAATGACACGAAAGAAATAAACGATAACCAGAACACGCTAACGAGAAAGATAGAGAAGAATCTCGACTACGATAGAGGACGATTTTTTGGAGTGTTGCCACAGAGTACAAATAGGGCCAGTGTTGACAATTGAAATCAATTGAGTTCCGAAAGTGGTCGCGCAAACATTGATACAGTATCAGAGGCAAAAGTTGGTAGTACATTAAAGTGTTATTGTAAATAGTTGATTGTAAATCGAGTTGATTAAATAAATTGTTGCTGTATATAGTTGTATAGGTTGATTCAAATGGAATTAAACTATCACAAAATAAAAACGTAGCAATATTTAAGTAAATATAGAAATATTTAAATATTATAACAAAAAATCGATACAAATGCCATTTTTGTTGTGCCTGCTAATGTTGATTCTTATTACGAAGGAGCTCTACTTATATCAACTGCTTTTCACAGTTTTGCTACAGAGCTCTTTCAGAGAGATTTTAATCGCATTTTTCATTGTTTAATTATCAATTACTTGCCGAAAGATGGGCACTGTTTAAATGAAATACTTTTTGTCTTTAGGAAAATTATTCAAAATACAGAGTCTACATATGTATGTATGCACACCTACATATACATTTAGCGGCATATTCATCAGTCAACTGTTTAAATTCTTTTCAAACCGCCTTTATAAAACTTGATATCCACATATAGCATTAGTTAGCGGCTCATTTATAGAAACAAACTATCACAAGCATCGTATAAGATCTAGTCATAAAAAATAAAGTTCATGATCGTATTTAACCTTGTAGATTAATATTATTGTCATACTCATAAACACACATATACAAGTGCTTCAATATACCTACTAGACATATAGCATATACTATATACTCGTATATACTATAAATTATTGTATACATATTGAAGATATTTATGATTATTTATAACAGATCTGCTTATAACAAAGATGGACTGGGTCCGAGGTAATTTGTTTCTTTCTTAATGAATTCGAGTGAATGCGTTTTGTTTTTTCCAGACCGTTTTACGTCCATTTGCTTTGTGGTACGAGTATGAGTATATTACCTTGTATATATGGGCATATTACATGTACTTTTGTTTATATGGCTTGGTTGTTTTAATGTGCTTCTATTTTTTACTTTGTCTCATTTCGTTTATGTAAGAAAAGTATTTCTATAAAGTGTAAAGTGCACATACATAGAAAAATAGATTATAACGTGTATGAGTACATTTAATCAATTTTTTTGTTAGTCTTCTTTTCTAGTCTTTTTTCTGCGCTTAATAACTTGTAATGCACAATGTGTGGACTGTATTCAGTTATTTAACAAAACATTCACATGTTACAGTTAAATGTCATCATTTATTAGTACATGGAAAATGTGTATTACACATCGCATATTGCTGAGATATTAATGCAATAATGTATATTTTTAAATTCGTACAATGTTTAAATTTAATGGAAAAGAAATTTGCTATTTTTATGTAAATGAAAAAAACAATATTATTATTTTTTGAGTATCAAATCCGGTTTGGAGATTATTTAAGAACCAATACCATTGAAATTTCTGCCTAAATACATTCATACATACTATACAATACAAATGTACATACAACGACCAAAAGCAGCTGATGATAAACCCACTCGCAAACTTAAACACACACACACAGAATACAGAAGTCGTCAAATGTGACTCTTGCACAATGTTTTTAAATTTGTTTTTATCAAAAAATATCGGAATTCTTCCATATTTATGGGAAAAACATTTTTATAAAGTAAAAATTTCGATATTTTTGAAAAAAAGTCAAACCACAATTTTTGCAAAGTTCAACATTATCGCAAAGATATCGAGAATCTAAATCCGTATTTATATATGGTCGATTTTTATTTCAATATTTGTAATTTTTTGACATTATTTTTATTTTTTTTATTCACATTGCAACTAGCTAAATGCAAATTGACATTATTGCACACGTTTGTTGACATAAATTCATTTCGTCTCAATTCATCAAATCCAATATTGAAATATTTAAAAAAAAATTAGATTTCATTCTCGTAAAAAAATGTTTTTGTTTTCACTATTTTTAAAATTTCCAAAATTGGGTATTACTATCTCTCATGGCTTTCGAGTTCAGATATATATTAATAATCGAGTCAAATTTGAAATATTTTCCAACTAAAAGACAGGTTAGGAAGCGCTGGCTTAGTCAAGTTGTTGCAGTATGTATTAACGCAGAAGTATTAGTAAATATTGTATGTACTTGTATGTATATGGTTTTTATTTCAATTTGGTCCGAAATTTAACCGGTCTGTTGATCACCATTGTTCATATAAAAGCACCACACATACATACAGATATATCGATTATACCCTGCGTACATATATACATATTTTTTTTGTGGATTTATTTTTCAACTTTGTACGAAATTTATAAATACAGATAGTTGTAGTCATATGTAGAATATGAATATTCTCATATACAAATGCGAATGAGCGAATCATTTTTATAATTTTGAACATTTACCATTCTTTTTTTTTTTTATTCTGACTGTATATCTGCAAAATAGTATTTTATTTACCGCAATAGCAATAAAGTTGTAAAGAAGCAAACAAGATCGCTTCATACTGTTTTCATTTCTACTACATATGATAGTGTAGGTTATACTCAAGAATCATGGGTATTTTGAATGTAGCTTCCGTTTGTAACAGCGAAAAAGTAAGGTGACCGATATGGTCAAGTATATATATTTTATTGTTCGGATTCACTATCCGTGCCAATTCAGCTATGCCTGTATGTCTGTCTGTCTGTCATTACGTCTAGATAAATCGTCCATACTTTATAGATACTCGTATGGTACATAAATGTATGTGGTACTGACAACTGACCTCTCATACAAAATAGTGTTTTCGAATGTATATTTTCACACTTTTCGCCAGATTATTATTACTACTTCGTGGATTATTTCGAGTGTATTCTGTCTATCTGTCATAACATAGTGTATCTAAGCTTCGTTTTTACCGAAGTTAAATATTAAATAAATTGAATTTTATTAACTTTATTGATACAGCGTCAATTTATTCCATTATTATTATGCTTTAAGTGTTTTATTTTAGATTTTATTATATCACTTTTTTCTAAAAACCAGTATTATCAATCGCTATAATTAGACATTTTTACTTTCTTCAAAATGTGGTCATACACATACAGGGGAAGTCCCTAAACTACCCGACCTAACAAAGAAAACAACAAATTTGGGAAAATTTTTCTTTATTTCTCAACATAATCTCCTTTCAGCTCTATACTCTTTTCCCAGCGATATTCTATAGATTCTATACCCTGTTTATAGTATGAATTGTCTAGCTCATTAAAATAGCCATCTACCGCAGACTCCACCTCTTCATTGTTTGCAAATCTCCTACCACCAAGCCATATTTTCAAATGTAGAAAAAGAAAATAATCCGAAGGAGCTAAATCTGGCGAATAATGTGCGTGCTGAAGCAATTCGAGTTTTAACTCATTGATTTTGGCCATCGCATAGCAGATGTGTGAACTGGTGCATTGTCTTGATGAAACAATACTTTCTTTTTCGCCAAATGTGGACTTTTTCCTTTAATTTCATCACTTAAACGCTGCAACAAATTAGCATAATACTCGCCGTTGATTGTTTTTCCTTTTTGAAGATAACCAATAAATCTTATCCCACGTGCATCCCAAAGAACAGACGCCATAACCTTGCCTGCATATGGAACTGTCTTCGTCTTCTTTGGACACGATTCTCCCTTTTCAGTCCATTGTTTTGAACTCTCCTTTGGCTAAAGTGTGAAGTGGTGGACCCATGTCTCATCCATGGTTACGAATCGACCCAAAAGCTCGACTTAATTACTGTGAAACATCGCCAAACACTCCATAGAAACATCTTCAGGACGTTGTTTTTGTTCACACAGCTTTTTCATCTTCAAATTTTCGGTCAATATACTATGTGAAGCACTTTTTGAAATGCCTGTAATTTCACCTAGCTAACGCACCTTCAGCCGGGAATCATCCAATACCATTTTGTGGATTTTGTTGACCACTACGGTGTTCATCTTGGCAGCTCGTACGACCTCGTTTAAACTCTGTCACCCAATATTTTATGGTCGTAAACGAAGGAGCAGACTCTGCTTTAATATTCGTTGAACTGAGACCTTTCATATGAAAGTATTGAATTACATAACGTTGAACAATTTTTCTCATGTTTACAAATTCACTGAGATCGTTAACTGTCGATGGCTCCAAAAAAGTATGGCGCCTTGTTTTTAAAGGTTGCCACTTTTCACCAAAGTAATTTTTTCAAACTACTGCCGCTATATATATGTCGGGTAGTTTTGGGACCGCTCTCGTATGTGGTACTACCTACATACAATACAGACGAATTTATTGAATATAATTTTTTTTTTTACTTTTGTAAAACACAATTCGTAGCCACTACGAGTGGTTAAACTAAATAAGCATGACTTATAAATTTCTCTTCTAAAAAAAAAAAAAAAAAAAATATGTGGCACTTAAAGCCCCAAAGTGCTCATTGGCCGAGCTTCTCTTCTATTACTGTTGTGCGTCTTAAATTTTGGACAGTATTAGAATGGACCTACTTATTTTAGCCGGTTCCGAACGGCAGAACACTTGTGACATCACTTTTTCTGAGCTTTGTCACAGGGTTCTTTTTAGAAGCTTTTTCATGGCAAGTTGTTACTGTCGGAAGAATTGCCAATTGCTTGCCGACAGGTGGGTACCATTCGAAAGAAAAATCTTTTCGATATAAAATTTGTTATGCATCAGCCGGGTATTGAACCACGACCTACAGATCAGAAGGCGAACACACTAACCACTGAGCTACGGCACCCACTCTCACCTTTCTCTTCTATGTTGTAATAAAATGCTAAACCAGTATAGGCACAATTAGAAGTGGCTACACAAAGTAATAAATAACGTATCTGTCAAATTTGCGAAAGGTTATAAGATATAATTTCGATGACACTCTCAATTAACAATAAGTTTCTTATGCAATTGTAAACTAATTACCAATATCTAATAATATGAATATAGTATGTATGTATATAAATCAATAAGGAAGTAAAAGAAGAAACAACTTTTTTAAAGGTCTTCCCAGTCCCAGTAAAATATTTACAATTGAATCTCTAGATACCGGGATTGGTGTCTCTAATATGTATGTATGTGCTTATATCTACGATATACGAGTAGTACATACACATACGTACAATTTATTTTTCAAAAAATGTTTATTAAAAATAATATGCATTGAACTTAAAGTTAAGAAGAACATTTTATATCGCCCTTTGCACTTATGTATGTGTTGTATTGATTGCGTTCATTTAAGTCATATGAACATATAAACACGAATAAAACAACAATAAATTCTTTGTATGTCATAAGGCAATGAGAATTGATGCTTGAGGATGTCTATGTTAAATGCAGCTGCAAATACAAATGATTGTAGTTATTGTGCTCAATTAAAATACTTGCATGCAAGTATTTAGATATACTCATGCATGAGTCTCAACTGTCAAACTGGCTTAACTGGAAAGAAGAAAGCAGATAATTTAAATGCTCAAAACAAATAAATATTACTTTATGTAGTATGCAAAAGCTTCGTACATAAAATATAAAAGCAACAACATCAATAAGAAACTTAATTGACGTTGAATATTTACCAGATGACTAGTCCATGACTGGCCCTAAGGTAAAGTTTTTCAGTACAAGTTCAAACCAGGTTTAAACTAAGTTAACGTAAGCGGAGTTTAAATTTAAACTTATTTTAAAAGGCATCAAGTAAAGATGTACTTGAGTGCAAGAACAGACAGCTGAACAACTGACAGGCTAACCTCAGTTTAACTCAGCTAGATTGGACGTTTAAACTACGTTGAAATTTGACTGAAAAACTGCAAATCGAGTTTGAACAACAAATAGAGTTAAACTTGCACTGAAAAACTGACCCTAAATGGCAATAATCCTATACGAATCATTGTGAAAGAATAAAGTAATAAAAAAATATTTAAATAGCATAACCACAATAAAAATAAAATAAAAATTAATGTTATTTTAATAATATAAAAAAAAGAACGAACAAGTGAAACTATGAACTTCATATCAAAATGGCAACTGAAACACAATTTGCCAATAGTACAAATAGCAGTAATGCAAGTACATTGCGTACTCTACCACGAAAACGTCGTCCACGTGCTATAGGTGAAGTGTTTATAACTTGTCCATCGAGTCAAGTTTATTTGAATAGTGAAGTGAATGAACAAAATGAAGTTGTCGAACCAATCTATCAGAATACAAATGCTCTGCAATACCAACAGCTACAGCAACAGCAAAAGTTCAGTGCACGACAACGGCACTTGTCATTTGTACGTGCAACAATAGTTGATACGTACGATCAATCGAAGGAGACCATAGTTGTGAGCACATTTGTAGGTTGGTCAAAATTTTCTCCTTCCTCATATCGTATTATAATTACATTGATTATGTATATTAGCCAATACGTTAAGTTTTCGTACTAATTGTCAATATACAACTCTCTTCTCTTTCAGATGATTCAGATCATTATTATGAATCTCTCTCACCTTTGAGTAATAAACGTCATTCAATGCAGTTGGTTGAACGAACCAATAGCCATCATAAACGCAATCAGGATTTACCACGCTATGGTTTGAATGCATCGCAACGTAGTAAACAATATTCAGCATCAGCACATACATTGGGTAATGGTATTTCGGATGATTACGATTCATTCGATACGGATACAGACGATATGGAGGAGCACATCCGAAATGTAAGTACCTAATTCGCAATATTAGTTATTACGGGGTGATAAAAAATATTTGTACAGCACTTTTTGGAAGAAGAAATTATTATCAGGTGTAGTCAAAAATCCATTATTTTTCCAATAGATGGCTTTAGTAATCTGTATCTCGCGCTGTACAAGTGCGAACGGGTTACGCTAGATGGCGTTAGAAAGATAGGTTTTCGCACTAAATAAACTTTTCAGGCAGTTTTGTGATTGCTTGACTCAGTATTGTTTGAGCAGGCGTCTAAGATGGACACCAGTAAAGAGAAAATACGCCATATTTTACAATATTTCGTCGAAAAATGCGAAAACGCAAGCCTGACGCAAGGCTGAAAATGCGAATAGTGTTTATGGTCCTGATACTGTAACAGCCAATCACGTGCAATTTTGGTTTCGTCGATTCAGTTCCGGTAATTTTGCTGTCAAAGATGCACCACGCTCTGCAAGGTCAATTGTCGAAAATATCTACAAAACAATGGAAATCATCGAGTCTGACCGTCATTTAAGCACTGTTTCCATTGCCCAGGAGATAAACATTGCACAAAAAACCGTTTGGAATCATTTAAATAAGGCTAGATACAAAAAAAAAGCTCGATGTATGGGTACCACACGAGTTAACGCAAAAAAACCTCATGGACTTAATTTCCATCTGTGAATCACTGCTGAATCGCAACAAAATCGATCCATTTCTGAAGCGGATGGTTACTGGTGATGAAAAGTGGGTCACTTAAGACAACGTCAAGCGATGATGGTCGTGGTCGAATCACGGTGAGCCGCGCAAACGGTGGCCAAGCCAGGATTGACGATCAGGAAGGTTTTGCTATGTGTTTGGTGGGATTGGCAGGGAATCATCAACTATGAGATACTCCCCTACGTCCAAACTCTTAATTCGGTCCTTTACTGTCAACAATTTGACCGTCTGAAGGAAGCAATCGCCCAGAAGCGGCCAACTTTGCCAACTTTGCCACACACATCAACAGTGACTCGCCAGAAGCTCCGGGAGCTTGGTTGGGAGGTTCTTATGCATCCATCTTATAGTCTGGACCTGGCACCAATTCGCCTCAAGAGAAGCTTATGAAAATCGACTGTCCCAGTTATTGTGAGAGTGGCATTGTGAAATAACCTTCAAGAAGTCAACAAGTTATAGAACAAAACGGTGCATATTTGACCCAAATCGGAGCATTCTAACTATGCTAAACAAAACCTTCAATTTAATGCAAAAATAATGGATTTCTTTTTACTATACCTTATATTATTTAGGAAAATGTAAAATTGTCTTAAAATTAAATAGTTTTTGCACAAATCACACAACCTCTTGTTAAAATGTTCACAGAAATCACATCTGTTTTTCATTCAATTTCCGATTCTTGGAAATGTTAATAGTGTTCTTCTACAACTTATTGAACAGACAACTACATGGCAGAATTCTTTAAGTCGTACAACTACAATTGCACTAGATCAATTACCGTTTCAAAATAATTGATCAACGAACAATAAAACACACACAAGAAAGCCTTAATCAATATTGAATGTTCTTTTTTTGTTTGATCGACCAGTTTTCGAAAAATTATATAAATATTTTTTAAAATAAATCCAATCTAATTGGTAATTTTTTTCGACAGCACAACGATAGTGGCGTTGATATACACAACGTCAAATTGCCTGATCCGCCAACACCAACAAATCAAGTGTACGCATTTGTACGAAAATTTAAAAATTTAATCTCGAATAAGAAATCACCTGGGCAAAAATATAATAGTCAGCAGAAATTGTACGAAAATTCGTCGCAATTTTATATTAATGGTGGCTCCAGCATTAGTGGTGGTGCTGGAAATATCTATGAGAATTCACCAAAAGCCAAACCGAAATCACAAAAAGAGACTGCAAAGAAACCGACAAAACCAAACAGGATACAAGATGGTGATACATATGAGAATACAGAATTTCATACGCCATCACCTCAGCAAACTTCCGCAATAAATGCCGATGCAAGGCAATTGAGTAATTCAGAGAAGAACCTAAATTCGAATAGTACAGAGTTGATTAACACTTCCACAACATTGCGTTCTAAATCTAAATCTGGCAAAAGTTTCAAATCACGATTACGTAAAAGTCTTGTTGGCTCCACATTCGACAGCAAACAACAGCTATCGACATTGACGCCTACACGTAGCACCTTCTATATTGAGGATCCGACGCATGTGGGCACTACTGGTGAGTTGGATTCTGGTTTCTCAGAGAAGACATCTTCTGGTGGTGATTTACAGCTGACATCACCATCACAATCGGGAGCAATGCCAACACCAGAGTCACAAAAATTTTCAACTGTCGCCCGTAAAGCCAAAAAAGAAGCAAAAATTGTGAGCACACAGCGTCGACGTACAACCATAGGCATAAGACCACACGAACCACCTCCACCGCCACCTGAAGATTCTCAAAAAGTAAAACATTTTAGCACCACTGCGACAACCTCATGGTATGCCGAGTGTGGTGTATTCAAAAACAGTTCGAATGCATCCGTACTTGATAATCAGTCACTGAATGGAAGCAAGAGCGCAGGTGGCTCCACAATAGTTAATGGCTCATCATGGTATACTGAAGCTGGACTTTATCAAACGAGTGGTATTTCTGTAGCTAGCTCAAGTGGTAGTTCTGGTGTTTCCACCGGTAATGAGGGTGGCTTGAGCGATGATATGCCACATAGTATGTTCTTAAATGAACCGCTATACCAGATATACAGTGCCGCCAAATTAGAGGTGAGTTATGAGAGTGATAGAAATATTGTCTGCCAAAATTTGTACATCCTTTCTATCAATATTTCAGTCAATATCTCGCGATATGGAAGATCATGACAGTTCAACGGATGGTTATGAAGAAATTGGTCAAAACGGCGACTATGGCGATGCAATTATACGAACCGAGAATAATCAAAAACGCCCAAGACCTTCAGCTTTACAATTAATTGAACCAAAAAATGGGCCTTCACGCACCCTGTGGAGCGAAATTCCGGAAGTGATAAATTCGTGTATATTACGTAAGTTGATCTTAGCTACTTGTAACATTTGGGAACTATGATGGGAACTATCAAACTGTGTTGACATTTCTGTTCAGTCGTTGCATCACCATTACATTCATTAAAATTGACTGTTTGGTGTGGTTTGCACGCTGGCGGTATCATTGGTCCTTATTGTGGTCAAAAATTTGACTGATCGAATGGAGCATGTAACTTGTAGTCGTGGACATATGCCCGAAATCATAAAAAAAATATAAATGTGGCACTAAAAGCCCCAAAGGGCCGAGCTTCTTCTCCATTACTGGTGTGTGTGTTAAATTTTGGACAGTATTAGTGGGATCTACTTATTTTAGCCGGTTCCGAACGGCAGAACTCTTGCGACATCACTTTTTCTAAGCTTTGTCACAGAGTCCTTTTAGAAGCTTTTTCATGGCAAATTGTTACTGCCGGAACAATTGCCAATTGCTTGCCGACAGGTGGGCATTGGCAATTGTTATGCTTCAGCCGGGGATGAACCACGACATACAGATCAGAAAGCCAACACACTAACCACTGAGCTACGGCACGAAATCATACATTATTTAGAAAATAAATGACATTAAATTATCTAACAGATTAAAATAAAAAAAGTTCATTCCACTCTTAAAACACCAGTTATAATTGAAATTATCTTTTTATCCAACAGCTACAATGACGCCACGTCAGCGGGGTCTACAAGAAGCTAAATTTGAGATTATTACATCCGAGGCCAGCTATTTGAAATCACTGAATCTCCTGCGTAGCCACTATATGAATCATCCGTTATTTCGTGACTCAAATGTGGTGAATGCCCGTGATCGAAAAGCATTATTTGCCTACATTGTACCGGTCCACGAATGCTCTGAACGTTTACTTACTGAGCTCGAGTCCTGTTGGCAAGACAACATAATGTTATTGGGCTTAAGCAAACGTATATACGCCATTGCCGATAAATATTTTCACGTGTACATTTCATTCTGCGAACATCAAGGGCGTATGGACCGTACTCTGCGTCGTCTTAAAGAAGCCAAAGGACTTTTTTCACAGAATTTAGATTTACTAGAAGCCAGTCCGGCATGCTGTGGTCTCAATCTGCATTCGTTCTTAATGTTACCTATGCAACGTATAACAAGACTGCCACTTCTCATCGATGCGGTATTCAGTAAATGCAGCCCCAATGATGATGAGTACGATGAATGGAAAATGACATTGGCAATTATGAATAAGATTGTAACACAATGTAATGACGCTGCAAATCGTTGTGAGCAGGCGTATGAAATTGAACGAATTTCACGACAATTGGAGTTCCCGAACACGATTCGTGCATTAGCAATTGCGCCTGTCGGTGTATCAGCGCCTGGGTCAAAGCCACGTTACTTAGTAAAACGAGGCGAATTGACGCACTTAATTTGGCGTGGCGACGATGCGAAACTAACATTTGGTAAGAAGTTTACAAAAGCATCTATCTATGCTTTCCTGTTTTCCGATCTGCTGGTATTGACGAAACGAAAAGGAGAGAATCAGTTTCTTGTCTTCGATTATTGCCCGCGTAGTATGTTGACAATATCATCGGGCGATGCACTGCCTCAACTACCAACCAAAGATATAAATCAGACGGGTAAAAATCTCATACTGATGACTCTGTTGGAGAATCACGAACGAAAGACTATAGAACTAGTAAGTTCATGCATTTTAACATTTATTATGGAACATAACATTTTCTATTTAATTTAGGTCCTCTCATGTCCATCTGTCTCTGAGCAAGAACGTTGGCTACAAGCAATGCGTCCACCCGAAGCTGAAACGCCTGGTGAAAAACTCTATGAACAATGGGATTGTCCACAAGTCATTACCAAGCATGCATATGAAACTAAAGAGCCGGACGTGCTGAATTTGGAAGTGGGCGATGTGGTAAATGTGTCACGAAAATTACCAGATGGTGAGTTTTGTCAATTTATTGTCAACGTTTAACAAATATATATATATATATATATATATATATACAGTGGCTCACAGCTTATTTCGTACAGTGTATATATTTTTATGTACATGGCTGTAACATCGAAACTAAAAAACTTATCGATAAGTTTTGAATGTAGACGTCTGTGTATGTGTTTAATAAACCTAATAAGAAAACGGGGAACCCCAAAAATTTTTCTTTTTGTTATGCAAGAGAGAAAAACTATTGATCAGCTGATTTTCAGCTCACATCTTATTTCGTACACAAACTTCAATGTAAGTAAGTTTCATTCTGCCGCGCAGTTACAAAGTTTTTTTGAATTGTATGAGTTTTTGGACCTTTTTAACTATTATAACAATTTTTATTATTATTATTTTAAATAGTTAAAGTGCTGTAAATTAAACATTTAGCTTTATGGGTCATCGTACAACGATGGAACAGCGTAAACTGGTAATTAACCATTTTAGGAAAGGTCAGAGTGTTCGAAAAATTGCTGAAATGACAAATTTAAGTGCCTCAACTGTCCAATACATCATTCAACGCTTCGTTCGCGAAAATCGGTTGGAGAACAAGGGCAGAGAAGCACCTAATAAGATTTTCAACGCATCAGACGAGCGTTATATTGTACGAAAAATTAAGAAAAATCCAAAGTTATCCGCTCCGAAGTTGGCTGCAGAGGTTCAGCGTGAAATAGGAAAATCATCCAGTGCTGAAACTGTCCGACGTGTGCTGCGCAATCATGACTTGAACGGTCGAGTAGCCCGAAAGAAACCATTCATTTCGAAAATGAATATACAACGCCGACTTGACTTCGCCAAAGAGCATATTATTAATACTCCTGCGTTCTGGAATACCGTTATTTTCGCGGATGAGTCTAAGTTTAATATTTTTGGCTCGGACGGAATGTCATATGTTTGGCGTAAAGCTAATACCGAGCTAAACAAGGAGAACCTTAAGCCCACAGTGAAGCATGGTGGCGGTAGCGTGATGGTTTGGGCCTGTATGTCAGCAGCCGGAGTAGGTGAATTGGTTTTTATTGAGGAAACAATGGACAAAATGAAGTACCTCGAGATTCTGAAAAACAATTTACTTCAAAGTGCAGACAAACTGGGTTTGCGGGAAGAATTTCGGTATTACCAAGATAATGACCCAAAACATAAATCTGGGATTGTGCAATCTTGGCTTATTTGAACTGCTCACACTTGATGTCTCCACCACCACAGTCACCTGACATGAATGTGATTGAAAATCTTTAGTCTATTTTGGACAATAAAATAAGAACACACAAGATTTCTAATAAGCAAGACCTAAAGAAGGTACTGATGGAGGAATGGAAAAAAATCACACCAGACATCACTCAAAAATTGGTGGATTCAATGCCAAGTAGACTCCAGGCTGTCATTAACGCTAAGGGATGTCATACTAAATATTAAAATCAACTTACTTTGTTTTTAGTTTGAACTTAAAGAGACTGTACGAAATAAGCTGTGACATGAATTTTCCTATTTTTTTCTTATTTTATTTTTTTATAGTGTCAAAAACTAAAATTTTGAAAAAGTAAATTTTGGAAAATAAAAAACAAACCTTCCTTTCAAAAATGGCATTTATATTTTGTTCAAATTTTTGCTATATTAGGAATTACGACTGCAGCAATTTTTAAACTGTCACTGTACGAAATAAGCTGGGAGCCATTGTATATATATATATATATACACATATATATATATATATATATATATATATATATATACATATATATATATATATATATATATATATATATATATATATATATATATATATATATAATAGAATGAGAATGACTGAGAGTGAAATATTAGACAAATAGAATACTCCACTCATTTCTTGTACAAGAAATATTCCATACATTCGTTTTTTCTCTTCAAATAAACGAATATTTGAGAGTACTACGAGTATGTTGTACGTTATAATTGTTGTTGCTTTTCATGACAGGCACTGATGATTTGTATTACTGCGTCTTGCCGCGTCATGTTGAAATTTTTCTCATTCTATGAAAACGAAACATACAACTCCATTCCATTCTATTTCTATTTTATTCATTCTAATTCGTGTTTGTTCAGAAAGAATGAGTGAGAGATTCTATTCTGATATCAAAAGTGTTTTGAATATGCAAACGAATACATTGCTGCAGCACTCTGATATATATATATATATATATATATATATATATATATATATATATATATATATATATATATATATATATATATATGATATATATATGATATATAAAAAAAAAAAATTATATATATATGATATATATATATATATATATATATATATATATATGATATATATATATATATATATATATATATATATATACATATATGATATATATATATATATATATATATATATATATACAGTATTGTGCAAAACTTAAGCAACTGGCATAGTGCTCTCATTGATTTCAAATTTACTAAAAAATAAAAGCGCTTAGATTGAATGTTTTAATATTTAATTGTTCCTTCATTAAATACATAAAAAACAACAACAACAAAAGTTCGGTATTCTTACGAAATTAACTGTAAACAACAAAAAACAAATTATACTCATATTTCATCTGTGCAAAACTTAAGCAACTCGGAGTGCAAAGGTGTTCGATATTTCTTTGTTCAGAAAATTTCGGAGTTTTTTCTGCTTTGTGCATTAACATTGATCTAACTCAGTACAAAAAAGTCTTTCTTAGCGCACAGTTCTTTCAAACATATTGAAATCCAATATGCAACGTGTCCGTTATAGTCATCAATTTAAGATGAAGGTTATATCGTTATTTAAGGAATGAAAACCACAGAATGACATTGCAAAATCATTAAATATCAACAAATCTATGATATCAAGATGGATACGATTATTTGAAAAAACTGGTAGCGTTACAGATCGAAATTCAGGAGGAAGACCCCAAAAAATTTCTTATATGGAAGCTATTCAATTTAAAAAATTGATTAAAAAAAATCCGTTCATGTCTTCAAAAGATATAGTAAATACTCTTAATTTAAATGTCGATTCAAGCACAGTAAGAAGGCATTTGATTAAAGTTGGTTTAAAAAGCTACAAAGCGGTAAAGAAACCAATGCTTACACCAAAACATGTAAAAAAAAGGTATGTTTGGTTTAATGCCTTCAAAACAAAAACAACAACATATATTTTTTTTCCAGACTTGAATTTGCTAAGAAGTACGTTTGCTGGTCCATAAAAAAGTGGTTTGGCGTACTGTTCAGTGATGAAGTTAAAATAAATTTATTTAATTCAGACGGAATAATAAGAGTTCGACATGTGAAAGGTGAAGGCCTCAATCCGCGATACTGTAAAAAGACTGTAAAGCATGGAGGAGGGAACGTCATGGTGTGGGCGTGTTTTTCGGGGAGTGGACTTGGTCCGTTGCATAGGATTGACCACAAAATGGACAGATTTATGTATAAGGACATCTTAGAAACTGCAATGTTGCCTTTTGCGGAATGGAATATGCCACTTCGATGGGTGTTTCAGCACGACAATGATCCGAAACACACATCGAAGTTTGTGAAGGATTGGCTACAGTCAAATAAGATTCAAGTGCTTGATTAGCCGGCACAATCGCCCGACTTGAATCCTATTGAAAATTTGTTTTCAATTTTAAAACGAGGCTTGGGCTCAAAGCGCTTTAAAAATAAAGACGAACTATTTTTAGGCCTCAAAACTGAATGGGAAAATATAAATAAATCATATTTAACGAAATTAGTAGCTTCTATGCCCAAAAGGTGTGCTGCAGTAATTAAAAATAAGGGATACTACACAAAATATTAAAAGTTGCTTAAGTTTTGCACAGATGAAATATGAGTATAATTTGTTTTTGGTTGTTTACAGTTAATTTCGTAAGAATACCGAACTTTTTATGGTTGTTGTTTTTTATGTATTTAATGAAGGAACAAATAAATATTAAAACATTCAATCTAAGCGCTTTTATTTTTTAGTAAATTTGAAATCAATGAGAGCACTATGCCAGTTGCTTAAGTTTTGCACAATACTGTATATATATATATATATATATATATATATATATATATATATATATATATATATATATGATATATATGTATGATATACATATATACATCATTTAAATTTCACCTTCCAATTATTAAATTGAATTATTTTCATGCAACAAATACATTTTTTTTAGGTTGGTATCAAGGTGAACGTATTCGTGATGGTGCCATCGGTTGGTTTCCTGGCAGCTACACTGAAGAAGTTAATTCGGCACATGTGCGTGCCCGCAATTTAAAACAGCGATATCGCTTGCTTACTTTCACTGCCACTTATTTGGAGTCACAAAAACGAAAATGATATAAATTTAAATAAAAAGTAGTTATAAGAAAATTACAAGTATAAATCTCTGAATTCTATTGATCTAGTGTTAACAGAGCAAATGTTGTAATGTCTATCTGTATATCTACCACTAACTATACACATATATGTAAGCTTTTAAAGCTAATTAATAACTACAATCAGTAGCAATATTTAAAGGAAAATGTGATAAAAATTAAAATAAATTATTTATGTATAGAAATGTATGTTTTAAATAAACTGTAAATTAGAGAGTGTAAAATCGAAATCAAACTTCAAAATAGTATTATTTTTTTAGCAATTTTATATTTTTTTATTACGTAACGATTTCTCGAACATGTCAGGAGTATGTCCAGTATTGTCAAATTTGTTATCGTCTGATGGTCTGACACGCTTTTTCCCTAAACTTTTCGATTATTGGCAAGAAGTATTTGCAAGTCTCCCCACTTTCTTTCAAAGCAAGTAAGTACAAAGGCCGTGTGCAATTTGATCACGGAAATCTGAGTTTCTTCTTGTTGTTTGGATTAAGGCGATGGTAGAGAACACATGAATTTGTTACAGCCATATAGATCAAATGAAAAAATAGTCGATTCATTGGATTGCGAGTCTTTAGGCGGATATGGTATCTACTAGAGTGCTGCGCAAGACGATTCGATTTACTTTGTATACAGTGTGATTCGTTGCAAATGACGTTGTTAGATTTGATTCGGTTTAGCATTCGATCAACATTCACTCGACAACAAATATTTTCAACATAGGCAAGCAATGAAGTACGCTCTTATCTTTTTAAGTATGAACTGCATGTCTTGTTTCTATTTTCATTGCCTTTCGAATCGTTTTGCTTTGTTCGTTTTTTAATAATAATCAAAGAATTTACTTACTTTAGCATAGCATATGCAACACATACATACATACATATTGTTACGTTTTTATTTTGTGAACGTTTAATTCTATTTGAATCAACCTTTTTCGATCACTGAATTCTGTCAATAATAATTGCAACACTTATTTTTATATGATAGCATACCTTCAGGATCATCAATACATTAGATAGAAGCAGCTTCGAATCTGGAGAAAACCTGAAAATGCCTATAGGTCACTCATCACCCAAATGGGAAGGCCAGATGCACCGAAATTACCACAGCATTCACATCAACAACAACAGCTACAACAACAACATCTAAGACAGCAACAGTTACAACAGCTACACCAACAACAACTACAACAACTGCGACAGCCACAGCAGCAATTGTCGAACCAAAACTCATGCAATGCACCATCCCAACTGTTAACATAAACCCCAATGTATAGCAGCAGCGACAGTTGCAACTCTTATATCAACAGCAAGATTCGGGTCCCATCCTATACCTGCTTCACACATACGATTTACCAGCCTCTGAAGGATCCATCGTTGGTACTTTTGCACACAACACTGCTGTCCTCGCAATGTGTACCCTTCCACAACTAGCTTCGGCTAAGCTCCAAAAAGGGTTAGACAAGATTACTCAATGGGTGTAGTCCATACGTGATTAATATTCCTGTTTATTTTTACTTTAAGTAATTAAGTGTTGCTGAATGTTATGAAAACATATTGCAATATAATAAAAGATAAAAATAAAAAAAAAACTTATTTTGTACAACTATATACAGCAACAATTTATTTAATCAGCTCTATTCAAAATAACTGTTTAATGTACTTGCAACTTTTGCATCTGATACTGTATCAATGCCAACAACTGGCCCTATTTATACTCTGTGGCAACACTCTTTCTCTTTCTTTCTCGTTGTTATCGCCTATTTCTTTTTGTTGACGTTCGTTTCGATGCCAATATTCGTGTCACTCACAAGAGTGTCATTCACAATAGTGATGAGTAATAGCCTAGACAGACGGCAGCCTAATTCCGGATTACCGGCGCACTTAATCCGAATAAAATAATAACCTGACAGACGGCAGTATTGCGAATTAACTAAACGGCTGATTGCTGTTTTGTTAGGTCTGTCCACTTACATTACTATCACTATCAATTTCTGTCGTCTATCACTCTCGATATGAGAAAATCTACAAGAAGTACGTGAAATGAAAACTATCAGAAATTTGTAAATTGACATTCACCGTTCGTAATTGACAGCTGGACTTATTTGTTCGCCAACACTTTTCATGTTGAAAACTGTTAAGAATTGTTGAAAATTTTTTGTTAGCGAACACACCTAATATTTTGTAAAATGGATGGAGAAAAATTCACAATAGACAATTTTCAGCAGTGCTGCGATAGCAAATTGCCCTAATCCTCTTTTATTTTGAGAATTAACTCATAGAGTTAATGCGGATTAGCTGCAGTTAATGCCCGAGTTAATTCGAATTAACTCGGTAATCCGGAATTAGACTGCCGTCTGTCTAGGCTATAACCAATCATCGATACTCGTTACAATATTGTTACGTTTTTATTCTGTGAACGTTTAATTCTATTTGAATTACCTTGTTCGATCACTGGATTCTGTTAATAATAACTGCAACACTTATTCTATAAAACTATATACAGCAACAATTTATTTAATAATCTCTATTTACAATCAACTCTGTTTACAATCAACTATTTACAATAACACTCTAATGCACTTGCAACTTTTGCCTCTGTATCAATGTTTTCGCAATCACATTTGGAATTAGATTGATTTTCCTTCTCAACACTGGCTCTATTTATACTCTGTTGGCAACACCCCAGAATCTTCCGTTATCGAGATTCTTCTCTTCCTTTCTCGTTGGCTTGTTCTGGTTATCGCTTATTTCTTTTTGTTGACATTCGTTTCGATGCTGCCAATAGTGTCAGTCACAATAGTGATGAGTAATCAACTATCGATACTCGTTACAATATTGTTACGTTTTTATTCTGTGAACGTTTAATTCTATTTGAATTACCTTGTTCGATCACTGGATTCTGTTAATGATAACTGCAACACTTATTTTATACAACTATATACAGCAACAATTTATTTAATAATCTCTATTTACAATCAACACTGTTTACAATAAACTATTTACTATAACACTTAAATGTACTTGCAACTTTTGCCTCTGTATAAATGTTTTCGCAATCACGTTCGGAATTAGATTGATTGTCAATTCTCAACACTGGCTCTATTTATACTCTGTTGGCAACACCCCAGAATCTTCCTTTATCGAGATTCTTCTCTTCCTTTCTCGTTGGCTTGTTCTGGTTATCGCTTATTTCTTTTTGTTGACATTCGTTTCGATGCTGCCAATAGAGTCAGTCACAATAGTGATGAGTAATCAACTATCGATACTCGTTACACTGCCCTCCTCTTAACCTTGTTCGTCCCGAACAAGTTTTTATACTTCCCCTCGATATGGCGCAAGTCGCTCCAAGTGCACTACTTTAAACTTTGCTCTTTTATTCCTATATTATTCCTTTTTGCTATAATCTCATATGGTCCCTCCCAATGAGTCTGTAGTTTAGGAGACAGGCCTTTCTTTCGTTATGGATTATGAAGCATTACAAGCTCTCCTTCATAGAACCCTTTTGAATTTGCCTTCAAGTCATACCTGGCCTTCATCTTATCGCTTATCATCTGCGACCGCTCTCTGATGAACCGATGTACTTCATCCAACTGTTCCCGCTTTTCGCTAGTATAATTACCTTCGGTTAATCTCGTTGGTGTTACGACTCCAAATTTTAAATCAACTGGCAGTCTTAACTCGTTTCCAAAAATTGCCATTGCCGGTGTAGTAGCCGTCGTATCATGTTGTGCGCATCGATATGCCATGAGGAACATTGGTATATGTACATCCCAGTCTCTTTGGTATTTATCTACGACTTTTCTCAAATATTCCTCCAAGGTACGGTTAAATCGTTCTACCATGCTATCAGATTGTGGATGCAAAGGTGTTGTACGAGTTTTGTATATACCCAGCATACGGCATATCTCTTGGAATACAACTGATTCGAAATTTCGACCTTGGTCTGAGTGTAACTCCATCGGTACACCAAAACGAGTAACCCATTGGTTGACGAATACATCCGCAACTGTACTAGCTTCCTGATTTGGAATGGGGTATACTTCAGGCCATTTACTGAAGTAATCTATAACCACCAGAACATACTTGTTTCCTGCGTTGCTTATTGGAAATGGCCCAGCTATGTCCATAGCAATTCGCTCAAATGGAGCACCCACGGTGTATTGGTGCATCTTACCTCGACTTTTCTTAGTGGGACCTTTGGCCATTGCACATTGCTTACATTTCCGAATCCAATCAGCGACATGGTCATGACATCCAACCCAATAAAATCGGTTCTTTATTTTCTCGACGGTTTTGGTGATTCCCAAATGCCCTCCACTGGAGGCATTGTGATACTCAGCTATCACTTCATTTATTCTCGCCTTGGGTACCACTAGAAGATCATTAGTGATTTTTCCATCCACACTTTCCCATGCTCGGAATAAACATCCGTCTCGTAAGTGCAGGCTTTGCCACTGCGCCCAGTATGCCTTTGCTATTGGACTCTCATTAGCCATTTCTTGCCAATCTGGACGTATGCCCTGCTCCTTGTATTCCATAATCTTTACGAGATCTGGGTCGTTCCGCTGATCTTCTTGCACTCGTTCGGTGGTCCATGTCTCCTCCGGCAATATATTTGTAAGTCGTACGTCGACAATGTGCTCCTTGCTTTCCACTCGAGAACAATGTTTACATTCCATTTTGCAAGGACGACGAGATAGAGCATCCGCGTTGCCGTGATGTCCTCCTTTACGATGTTCGATGGTAAAATGATAACTCTGCAGCCTTTCAATCCAGCGCGCCAATTGTCCTTCTGGGTTTTTAAATTGCAATAACCACCTTAGCGCTGAGTGGTCAGTTCGTAGATGAAATGACTGACCGTACAAGTATTTATGGAAATACTTTACACATTCCAGTATTGCGAGCAACTCTCTTCGTGTGACACAGTAATTTCTTTCTGGCTTCGACAGGATTTTACTGTAGTATGCTATTACTTTTTCTTGCCCGTCTATGATCTGAGAGAGCACACCACCTATTCCATAGCCACTCGCATCTGTGTCCAACACAAACTTTTGACCAGGTACTGGATACGCTAATATTGGTGCTGAACAGAGTTTTTCTTTCAGCTGTTCGAATGCTTTCTGTTGGTCCTCGCCCCACACAAATGGTTTGTTCTTTCTTGTCAACTCATGCAGACTGCTGGCGATGTTTGCAAATCCAGAAACAAATCGTCTATAGTAGGTGCATAAGCCTAGGAAGCTTCTTAGCTCGTGAAGATTCGACGGAATAGGCCATTCTTGAACTGCTGCTGCTTTCTCCTCGTCGGTATGTACCCCTTCTGTTGTTACTTTATGACCAAGATATTTAACTTCTTGCCTGAAGAGTGAACACTTTTTCATATTCAGTTTAAGCCCTGCTGATTGTATACGCTCAAATACTTCTTTCAACTTTTCCAGGTGGTCGTTAAAATCTTTTCCCATCACAATAATGTCATCGAGGTACACCAAGCACGTTTTCCAGTGTAGTCCTCTGAGTACACGCTCCATCAAACGTTCGAAAGTAGCTGGCGCATTGCATAAACCAAATGGCATGACTGTAAATTGCCATAGACCATCGCCAATACTGAAAGCTGTTTTCTCTTTGTCTTCCTTACCAAGTTCCACTTGCCAGTATCCACTTTGCAAATCAAGAGTTGAGAACCACTTCGCACCAGATAGTGTGTCCAGAGTGTCATCGATTCTTGGCAGTGGATGGCTGTCTTTTTTCGTAATCTCATTCAGCTTTCTGTAATCCACACAGAATCGAGTACTTCCATCCTTCTTCTTTACCAGCACAACTGGTGAACTCCATGGACTCGCTGATGGTTCAATAACACCTTGTTTCTGCATATCGGAAATCAGCTTAATGGCTTCGTCTCTTTTGGCCAATGGAACTCGTCGTGGTGTTTGACGAATTGGTCTAGAATCACCGGTGTCAATGTGATGCTTCACGATGGTTGTTCGTCCTCCAGTTTTTCCATTTGAAGAAAATATTGAACTGTACTTCTCCAATACTTGTAAAGCCTTTTCTTTTTGCTGTTTGGTAAGCACACCTGCCCATTCCTCCATCTGTGCTTTTATTTCCGCCTTGCCAGTTCCTGATCTTCCACTTTTTATCGACGAACCCTTTTCGCAGTCTACTACGGCAGTAACTTCCTGGCAATGACCAATCACCATTCCTTTCTTTACAACTGTAGATGTATTAGTTGGATTTAATATTCGCACCGGTACTATTCCATTTTCTTTAGGTTCTACTAACGTCCTACCAAGTATGATGTTTTTATTTTGTATTTCTTTATCTGCTTCCACCAGCCACAACTTGCCTGTCCCATCATCCACATTCATCTGTGCCCATATCACCGCTTCTGATTTTGCTGGAACCTCTTGGCGTTGACATGCCAGTACTCGTTTGATGTTCCCACTACGCTTGTAACCGATGTTCAATGGTAGTTCGACATTTGCATAGCGTAGTATCCGTTGATTTAAATCTAACGTAAATCCGTTGCCAATCATAAAATCAACACCAATTATTACGTCATCGATGATGTCGGCCACAATGAATTCATGTTCCCATGTGCAATTTCCAATAGATACTCGTTTCTTTATCTTGCCCAGAATTTGTGCATCCTCACCCGTTGCTGTACGCAATTTTATTCCCATTAAAGGCTCAAACCTCTTTACCAAATCGCTCTTGATTATAGAATGTGATGCACCAGTATCCAGAGTTAACATGAATTCCATATTGTCCAATTTTCCATCAATAGTCAAGCTGCTTGGCACACGCTGTAGTTGTGAAATGTGAATGATGGGGCAACCCACTGTTGGAGTCAGTTCACGCCCCGCTGAACTGACTCGATCTAGTTTAACGATGGATTTGTGTTAGTGGAGCGATCGCTATCCACCTTATTCTCCTTCTTTTGTCTTCCTGGAGAATTCGATCTTGATCGCTTTCGTCGTAGACGGCAGTCACGCGCCATGTGTCCTGGTTTGTCGCAAATAAAGCACTTACCAGTAAATTTGTTTTCGCGTCGACCTGTTGTTCTTCCTTAAGGCTGCACTACAGATTTGAATGCCTGACACACTGCTTCAACCAGATCTGCTGTTTCTGTTTCTAGTTGGCGTACCCGTGGCATTGGTCGACACATCAAACTGGCGGCTTCATATGTCAAGGCACTACTGACTGTTTCGGCATAAGTATTCCTGGGTGACATGACTAGGGCACGCTTTGTCTCTCCATCACGTATGCCATCTATGAATGCCTCTATTTTTATTTTTTCGACGAACTCTTCCGAATTACCGGAGAACGCTAGATGACATAAGCGCTCAATATCGGAAGCGAATTCCTGAAGGCTCTCATTACTCCGTTGCACTCGCGATCTCAATTCCACTCGATGTAATTGACTCTTGTATTCATTTCCATATTTTCGCTGGAGTGTGTCCATCAGTGATTGGTAGCTACCCCGATCTTTCTCTGGAATCATCTGTAACACTTCGGAAGCATTACCTTTTAATGCGACTATTAAAGCAGCAGTCTTGTCGCTGTCATCCCATTGATTCTTCGAAGCTGTTGTCTCGAATTGAAGCTTGAAGATGTTGAATGGCGTGCTTCCGTCAAATATTGGTGGCTTTAGTTTAATTGTAGTTGACTCTCTTATCATTGATGTGGTTGCTCCACTTATTTTTATTTTATTAAGTTCGCGCTCTAATTTCTCAAGCTTTTCTTCCAAGTCATCATGTCTGTCTACATGTTCCTTCAGCTTATCATCCAAATCATCCACATGTTCTTTCAGCTCTGTGACTTTGTCATTAATAGCTCCGGAAATTTCCTGAAATCTAATCTCAATTCCCTTTTGTAGTTTTTCGATGACATGTTCTTGACGAGCCGAATGTTCTTGAAGCTTGGAGTCAATTGTTTTCTGGAATTCTCCCATAGCGTTTTCTTGACGTACCGAATGTTCTTGAAACTTCGCATTAATTCCTTGCAGTTGCTGCTGCTGCTGTTGCATCATGGATTTCATAAATTCCATGAGTTGACCACTCGAATCTACCTTACTCTCTTCCTCGGCGTGCACAACTGCATGTATATCGTCTTCCTCAAAGAACTCATGTTCTTCTACATTAATTCCCTTAGCCTCCATGGCTTTCCTCAGCCTCACAAGCAGTTCCGCCTTTGCACCTGATGATGATAGATTCATCTCTACCAACAGCTTTTTAAGCTGATCCACTTTTAGTTGGTCAATTTTCACCATTTTTACAGAATCCCACTTCTGACACCAATTGTTACGTTTTTATTCTGTGAACGTTTAATTCTATTTGAATTACCTTGTTCGATCACTGGATTCTGTTAATGATAACTGCAACACTTATTTTATACAACTATATACAGCAACAATTTATTTAATAATCTCTATTTACAATCAACTCTGTTTACAATCAACTATTTACAATAACACTCTAATGCACTTGCAACTTTTGCCTCTGTATCAATGTTTTCGCAATCACATTTGGAATTAGATTGATTTTCCTTCTCAACACTGGCTCTATTTATACTCTGTTGGCAACACCCCAGAATCTTCCGTTATCGAGATTCTTCTCTTCCTTTCTCGTTGGCTTGTTCTGGTTATCGCTTATTTCTTTTTGTTGACATTCGTTTCGATGCTGCCAATAGTGTCAGTCACAATAGTGATGAGTAATCAACTATCGATACTCGTTACAATATTGTTACGTTTTTATTCTGTGAACGTTTAATTCTATTTGAATTACCTTGTTCGATCACTGGATTCTGTTAATGATAACTGCAACACTTATTTTATACAACTATATACAGCAACAATTTATTTAATAATCTCTATTTACAATCAACACTGTTTACAATCAACTATTTACTATAACACTTAAATGTACTTGCAACTTTTGCCTCTGTATAAATGTTTTCGCAATCACGTTCGGAATTAGATTGATTGTCAATTCTCAACACTGGCTCTATTTATACTCTGTTGGCAACACCCCAGAATCTTCCTTTATCGAGATTCTTCTCTTCCTTTCTCGTTGGCTTGTTCTGGTTATCGCTTATTTCTTTTTGTTGACATTCGTTTCGATGCTGCCAATAGAGTCAGTCACAATAGTGATGAGTAATCAACTATCGATACTCGTTACAATATTGACAATCTCAATCTAATTCCAAACGTGATTGCGAAAACATTGATACAGAGGCAAAAGTTGCAAGTACATTTAAGTGTTATAGTAAATAGTTGATTGTAAACAGAGTTGATTGTAAATAGAGATTATTAAATAAATTGTTGCTGTATATAGTTGTACAAAATAAGTGTTGCAGTTATTATTAACAGAATCCAGTGATCGAACAAGGTAATTCAAATAGAATTAAACGTTCACAGAATAAAAACGTAACAATTGGTGCCAGAAGTGGGATTCTGTAAAGATGGTGAAAATTGACCAACTAAAAGTGGACCAGCTTAAAAAGCTGTTGGTAGAGATGAATCTATCGTCATCAGGTGCAAAGGCAGAACTGCTGGTGAGGCTGAGGCAAGCTATGGAGGCTAAGGGAATTAATGTACAAGAACATGAGTTCTTCGAGGAAGCCGATATACAAGCAGTTGTGCACGCTGAGGAAGAGAGCAAAATAGATTCGAGTGGTCAACTCATGGTTTTCATGAAAACCATGATGCTGCAGCAACAACAACAGCTACAAGAACATTCGGCTGAATTGCGTATGAAAATTCAAGAAGGTTCGTCTCGCCAAGAAAGCGTTATGGGAGAGTTCCAGAAGACAATTAACTACAAACTCCAAGAAATTTCTGGGGCTATTAATGAGAAAGTTGCAGAACTAAAAGATCATGTAGATGAAATTTCCGGAGCCGTTAATGAAAATGTTACAGATCTGAAGGAACATTTAGATGATTTGGAAGATAAGTTCGAGAAAATACAGCACGATCTCAACCAACAAAAAATAAAAGGACCAGCCACATCAGTGATTCGAGATTCAAGCACAATCAAACTAAAGCCACCAACATTTGACGGAAGCACGCCATTCAATATCTTCAAGCTTCAATTCGAGACAACAGCTTCGAAGAATCAATGGGATGATAGCGACAAGACTGCTGCTTTAATAGTCGCATTAAAAGGTAATGCTTCCGAGGTGTTACAGATGATTCCAGAGAAAGATCGTGGTAGCTATCAGTCACTGATGGACACACTCCAGCGAAAATATGGAAATGAATACAAGAGTCAATTACATCGGGTGGAATTGAGATCGCGAGTGCAACGGAGTAATGAGAGCCTTCATGAATTCGCTTCCGATATTGAGCGCTTATGTCATCTAGCGTTCTCCGGTAATTCGGAAGAGTTCGTCGAAAAAATAAAAATAGGGGCATTCATAGATGGCATACGTGACGGAGAGACAAAGCGTGCTCTAGTCATGTCACCCAGGAATACATATGCCGAAACGGTCAGTAGTGCCTTGACATATGAAGCCGCCAGTTTAATGTGTCGATCAGTGCCACGTGTACGCCAACTACAGGCAGAAACAGCAGATCTGGTTGAAGCAGTGTGTCAGGCATTCAAATCTGTAGTGCAGCCTGAAGGAAGAACAACAGGTCGACGCGGAAACAAATTTAATGGTAAGTGCTTCATTTGCGACAAACGAGGGCATATAGCTCGTGATTGCAATCAATCGAATATGAAGCCTAAAGGTAGAACAAGGAATCAACACAAAAATAAATTTGCCGGTAAGTGCTTTATATGCGATCAAAGAGGACACATGGCGCGTAATTGTCGTCTACGACGCAAGCAACAAAGATCGAATTCACCAGGACAACGAAAGAAAGATCGTGATGTCATTCATCGTGGTAAAGCTGATACTCCATATCATCGTACTTGCACCGTAGATAGTAAACATTGTTCTCGGGAAAGAAACCAGAATCACATTGTTAACCTACGTCTTACGAATGTATTGCCGGAGGAGTCATGGAACACCGAACGAGTGCAAGAAGATCAGCGGAACGACCCAGATCTCGTAAAGATTATGGAATACTAGGAGCAGGACATACGTCCAGATTGGCAAGAAATGGCTAATGAGAGTCCACTAGCAAAGGCATACTGGGCGCAGTGGCAAAGCCTGCACTTACGAGACGGATGTTTATTCCGAGCATGGGAAAGTGAGGATGGAAAAATCACTAATGATCTTCTAGTGGTACCCACGGCGAGAATAAATGAAGTGATAGCTGAGTATCACAATGCCTCCAGTGGAGGGCATTTGGGAATCACCAAAACCGTCGAGAAAATAAAGAAACGATTTTATTGGGTTGTATGTCATGACCATGTCGCTGATTGGATTCGTAAGTGTAAGCAATGTGCAATGGCCAAAGGTCCCGCTAAGAAAAGTCGAGGTAAGATGCATCAATACACCGCGGGTGCTCCATTTGAGCGAATTGCTATGGACATAGCTGGACCATTTCCAATAAGCAACGCAGGAAACAAGTATGTTCTGGTGGTTATAGATTACTTCAGTAAATGGCCTGAAGTATACCCCATTCCAAATCAAGAAGCTAGTACAGTTGCGGATGTATTCGTCAACCAATGGATTACTCGTTTTGGTGTACCGATGGAATTACACTCAGACCAAGGTCGAAATTTCGAATCAGTTGTATTCCAAGAGATATGCCGTATGCTGGGTATATACAAAACTCGTACAACACCTTTGCATCCACAATCTGATGGCATGGTAGAACGATTTAACCGTACCTTGGAGGAATATTTGAGAAAAGTCGTAGATAAATACCAAAGAGACTGGGATGTACATATACCAATGTTCCTCATGGCATATCGATGCGCACAACATGATACTACGGCTACTACACCGGCAATGGCAATTTTTGGAAACGATTTAAGACTGCCAGCTGATTTAAAATTTGGAGTCGTAACACCAACGAGATCAACCGAAGGTAATTATACTAGCGAAAAGCGGGAACAGTTGGATGAAGTACATCGGTTCATCAGAGAGCGGTCGCAGATGATAAGCGATAAGATGAAGGCCAGGTATGACTTGAAAGCAAATTCAAAAGGGTTCTATGAAGGAGAGCTTGTAATGCTTCATAATCCACAACGAAAGAAAGGACCATATGAGATTATAGCAAAGATAAATGACGTAGTGTATCGTATTCAACGTGCCTGGAATAAAAGAGCAAAGTTTAAAGTAGTGCATTTGGAGCGACTTGCGCCATATCGAGGGGAAGTATAAAAACTTGTCCGGGACGAACAAGGTTAAGAGGAGGGCAGTGTAACGAGTATTGATAGTTGGTTACTCATCACTATTGTGACTGACACTATTGGCAGCATCGACATGAATGTCAACAAAAAGAAATAAGCGATAACCAGAACAAGCCAACGAGAAAGGAAGAGAAGAATCTCGATAAAGGAAGATTCTGGGGTGTTGCCAACAGAGTATAAATAGAGCCAGTGTTGAGAAGGAAAATCAACAGAGGCATTGATTGTAAACAGTGTTGATTGTAAATAGAGATTATTAAATAAATTGTTGCTGTATATAGTTGTATAAAATAAGTGTTGCAGTTATCATTAACAGAATCCAGTGATCGAACAAGGTAATTCAAATAGAATTAAACGTTCACAGAATAAAAACGTAACAATATGATCATTAAAGACAATTATAATGGCTTTTTATTTAACCTCATTTTAGCTATATTTAGTAACAAAAATGCAAATTATATATATATATATATATATATATATATATATATATATATATATATGTGTGTGTGTGTGTGTCAGTGGTTAGTGTGTTCGCCTTCTGATCTGTAGGTCGTGGTTCAAACCCCGGCTGATGCATAACAAATTTAATATCGATGATTTTTCTTTCGAATGGTACCCACCTGTCAGCAAGCAATTGGCAATTCTTCTGACAGTAACAACTTGCCATGAAAAAGCTTCTAAAAGAATTCTGTGACAAAGCTCAGAAAAAGTGATGTCACAAGTGTTCTGCCGTTCGGAACCGGCTAAAATAAGTAGGTCCCTTCTAATACTGTCCTAATTTAAGACGCACAATAGTAATGGAAGAGAAGCTCGGCCAATGAGCCCTTTGGGGCTTTAAGTGCCACATATTTATTTTATTTTTATATATATATATATATATATATATATATATATATATATATATATATATATATATATATATATATATATATATATATATATATATATATATATATATATATATATAATATATATTATTTTTCTAATAGATGGCTTTAGTAATCTGTATCTCTCGTTGTATAAGTGCGAACGGGTTACGCTAGAGGGCGTTAGAAATATAGGATTTCAGGCAGTGTTTTGTTCCTAATTTCTAATTCTTCATATAATCAATCAGGTAAATAGCAAAATCCACATATGTATATATAAAAGGCGCGCTGCCATATAAAATTCAATACTATTTTGCTATGTTAATTTACAGTATTTATTCTCTTGATCATGGCAATGCTCTTTTCAACATCTATGAGTACTGAAACTCTGCTAAGTGACCCTGATATTGTAATTAACGAAAACTCAAAATCCAAAGTAGGACTTCTCTGGTATTAAAAGTTCTCTCATTTATATATGAGACAATGCCAACTCAAGTCGATTGTAAGAGCTGCGGTTGGATGAAAATGATCAATCTCAGTTTCCAGTGTATTCAACACCATTTTTGGTTTTGTGTGAAAAGGGTGCCTTTGTTGCTTCTCCAGAAATGCTATTAAAACGCTGTCTATTAATAGTGGGATATTTCTATACTTCTGAAATCTGGTAAAACTGCTTTTATTATTTACGGCTGTAAAGGAAATTTAGTACAGTACTTTTTTCAGTACAATGGCTGGTGAAAAAGTACTTAAGTACACTCAATGCATTTACAATGCACTAGAGCGAACACTCAAGTTAGTACACTCTCATCCGTATTCATCCCTAATAGCCTAAACAGACAGCAGCCTAATTCCGGATTACCGGCGCACTTAATCCGAATAAAAAAATAACCTGACAGACGGCAGTATTGCGGATTAACTAAACGGCTGATTGCTGTTTTATTAGGTCTGTCCACTTACATTACTATCACTATCAATTTCTGTCATCTATCACTCTCGATATGAAAAAATCTAGAAGAAGTACGTGAACTGAAAACTATCAGAAACTTGTAAATTGACATTCACCGTTCGTAATTGACAGCTGGATTTATTTGTTCGCCAACACTTCATGTTGAAAACTGTTATCAATTGTTAAAAGTTTTTTGTTAGCGAATATACCTAATATTTTGTAAAATGGATCGAGAAAAATCGAAAATTGCCCTAATCCTCTTTTATTTTGAGAATTAACTCATAGAGTTTATTCGGATTAGCTGCAGTTAATGCCCGATTAATTCGAATTAACTCGGTAATCCGCTATAATACAAACGAGATTATTTAAAATCGAATAGATAAAATAAAACTGCTATAATTGTAAATTACCAAATTTTTGTAATGTGAACGAGGATATTGAAGACCACTCATGCTTGGAATAATAAGTCCATGTCCTCCTTTTTTGTATTATTATGAACTCTTATATAGAATGCATATATATTATGAAATGCAATTGAAATTTTGGTTTGCCTTTAAATATTTTATAATAAAACGAAACAATTTGTGATCTTTTTCAACACGAGTATTGCATACAAAAATATTTTCCATACAATTTTGCTTAATTTGTTATAGTATGTTTACAAATACGAGATTGTCTCAATTTTTGAGATTATTACTCAAATCTAGTTTCAAACAAGCAATTTTATAATATAAATAAAAGTAATTTCATATAAAAGGTATAAAATTACTACCACCATAATCTAGAAATTTGTGCAAACCCCGATAACTTTGTTAGATTTTCCTCTATGCAACTCTGTTTTTTATCGATTATTTCGTGAAGAAGAGAATAAAATCAAAAATGACATTGATTTGACGTTGGATTTTGACAGCTAACAATTTCTTTAGAAATAAATCTTACTGTGTAAACGGGTAGATAGGTTTTCGCAATATAGTTGTGGTAATCTCTATGTGTAAACATACTATTACATTTCGAAGCTGGTTATCGATACAAGAAATTGGAAGGCAAATGCCATCATTAAATTAAGACGTTATTTGTTGTCGAAATACAACCCTGCGCAATTTCGAAATTATTTCGTCATAAATTGTGTTGATTTCGTTGTTTACACTAAATGACACTTGGACGCCGTTATCAATATATTTATTATTCTTACCTGTTATTTTTTCTATTCTCGGATTTTGTGTTTTTAGAATTTCAAATGAAAGATAATAAATATATATACATAAAAAGAAATGTATAATTAACGATAATTCAAGCGAGCAATAAAGAAATGAATACACAATTCCATACACCATCATTCGGTGACGAAGTAATTTTCGACTTGAACGAGATCAATACTGATTCTGCCACCGCTACTACAAACCACAATTTCTTTCACGAAAATCAACAGCAACAACAAGTTAGTAGTATATTTAGAATTTTTATTATCCCACTATGTTTTTTTATTTGGTTTATTGATTTCTACTAGTTTGTTTATTCCTCCATTTATACCTGGAATGCCGAATGCTAAAATACACACACGTGCCAAGTTCTAGTTTATAGTGGGTGATATTAATATTTCAGAAACAAAATTTTCATAACCTCATTTTCAAATACCAAAGTTAAAAGCCAAAGTTACCTACCTAACTCTTAAATACTATAATCAGTATAATTATATATTTGTTCATGTGCATAAATTGAAAACAAATCAAAAGTTAAAATGTATACAAATATTTGGTATATATGAATTTAATCTTGATGTGACATCATTAAGGGAATTGAGTTGAGAGTGTATCAATTATTAGCATACTGAATATAGTACACATATATACACTTGCAGATGTATACGTTTTGAAAAATATTCTAACAATAAACACACATGAAAAATATTGTAAGTTACCACTACTATTGTAGCAATTAATAAAATAGAACAGAATCATAAACCAACGAAGCGTGCATATTTAGAATAAAATGTACACAAGGTACGACTCACACATTACATATCAAGTCTTTGAAGAATAACACACGTAGTACATGCAATTAGAGTGTACGTGGTCATAACTCTTTTGTTTTGAACCAATATCACATAGAAAGAGCTAGCGCAAAGATAGGCATTTGTAGTTCCAGCACGTTTGGCTATGTATTTTGAAAATATAACTCATGTATTTATGTATATTAAAAAAAATTTGCTCTTCTAACATATTAAATTACCGAGAGGTTATCACTGGTAAAACTTCATCAATGCTAAGAGACCTCTCTTATCGCCAGCATATGATTCATTGAGTAAAACAATATTCTAGTAGTTTTGTCTCAACTCAAATATATTCTACTTGTAGTTGTTCAGTTAACAAATGAAGAAACTTATAGTAAGATCAATCAACCTATTTCTTTACTTGTTTAGTTTGTATTTGTATTTGTATTTTTTCTTTTTTACCAAATAAGTTGTAATTTACTTTTCTCACTCTTTTTAATTACAGTCGAAGAGAATGCGTAGTATGGATCAATCCATAGATGAATATCATAATGCTGCCAGTGGTGATGATAGTCATGGAACGAACACATCTATACTTATTGGTAATCCAACAATGAGTGGCACAACAACGACTGCAGCTGCACGTAAACAAATGACACCGATCGATCCAAATGAACCGGCTAAACCGCTCTCAGCATATGCCCTCTTCTTTCGTGATACAATGAGTGCGATAAAACAACAAAATCCCAATTGTGCATTTCAAGAGCTCTCACGAATTGTTGCCTCCATGTGGGAAGCTCTGGATCCGTCACATAAAAATGTTTATAATAAGAAAAATGAAATGGCACGCGAAGAATATATTAAACAAATGCGTTTATATCGCCATCAACAAATGGTGGAACTACAGCAACAGCAACAGACACAGCAATTGTTAAACAACGATTTAAGTAGTAATGCCATGATACAATCAAAACCAGCAGTATTTACAATAACACGTTATAATTCAGAAAACACCACATCTGATGGCACAACAATTAACAATAACCAGGTATTAGCATCACCACAGCAGCAGCAGCAACAGTATACCACATCAATGCAACAATCTCAAAATCAGCAACAACAATTATATAGTACAACAACAGGACAGGAGCAAAATGTTAATACAAATTCAGCAGTAGCTGTTAGTGCTGCTGCAACTTCTATACCAATGAACAATAGTAACAGTGCCGTCAGTAATATTACATCATCGAATGATCCATCGCCGGAACAAATACAAATGCTGACTGAAGCCGGTTCTGTACAGAAATGCACTCGTGAAAATTGCAATAAACGAGCCATCATCAATCCAGACTGGGAGGATGAATATTGTAGTAATGAATGTGTTGTCATACATTGTCGTAATGTTTTCAATACATGGGTTCAATCGAATTTGGAAGCACGCAAACAATAGCAGCGGCTACAACGGCAATAGCAACAGATGCCACCATAAATAATTATTAATAAAAACAATAATATGTGAATATTTATAGCTTCATCTCTTATTCTGCTTTTTGTTTGCTCCTATTAAATCATTTCACCATTAGCTAACGAATTGCCAGTGTGTCAAATAGTAGCAATATAATGTACGAATTCATGAAATAAAAATGCGAAATGTAATATTGGCATTAAATTGTAAAATCCAATTTAAAAGAAAAATGCATAATTATTTTATTATCATAATATATATATATATATATATATATATATATATATATATATATATATATATATATACATACATACATATATATGTATATATACACATACATACATACATACATATATATGTATATATACACATACATACATACATATATACATATATATGTATATATACACATACATATATATATATATATATATATATATATATATATATATAGATTATTTGAAAATACCAAACATGAATAATTGCTTACATTCTTAGATTTATAATAATAATATATAATCTTAAAAAAACAAATACACTACATTCAAACTGTTTTTTATTATATAGATGTATGCATGTAAGTATGTATATGCTATAATCATTCTAATGCAATTCTAATGCTTTACATCGTATTGAGAATGCAAAACCATTTTCATACAAAATTCAGTATAAACAAACAAAATATTATGTACGTATTCGTGGATGCGCTCTTAAATGATAAGACGACTTAATTAATTTTCCAATATTATATAATATAGTATAAATGTAAAGATAAATTTTAAATAAACACAAATAAAGAGAAGTAAAAAACCAACGAAATATAATGGAAATATATGCATGAATTTGTTATAATAATATTTAAACACATGAGATAATGGGCAGGCAGATTTGGAGTGCATATTAAAGCACACTACTTAGAGAAATTATTTTTTGATTGAAACATTAAATATCTTGACAGAGATCGCATTATACAACGCTGATTATAAGAGCTTAAAATCGACAGCCATACAAATTCTTAACAATTGCCTAATGGAAAATGTGTGTATTGTGTGTCCAAAGACTTCATTGATGTAAATGTGCAAACAGAACAAACTTCAATATACGGAAGAACAAATTAGTAATTTTATATTACAATTGCTATTATTTTTCCGATGGTTATATGCGAATGATTTTAAATGTGCTTGCATTAAACCTATAAAATACAAATTGAATGAAAAAATGCAAACATAAAAATGGTGTATGCAATGTATATGAGTTGTTGTTGTTGTAACAGCATACGGATTCCACATATACACTGTGTAAGATGTACTTAGTTAACGTTATATCTGTGCTCGGGTCATCAAGCTCAGGGCTTAGACCGCCTCGATCGATCCGTCCATAAGGAATAATGTCTTGTGTTATGAGGGCCACGGCCACAATGTACACACAGATCTGGGATGCCGTCGTTGAGTCTGTGCTTATTGCAGTTAACAAATACAAATGAATGTATATGGGTACTCGGACATTGTAACCTCATGAGCGCAGATAGCTGGTATACATTAAATTCTTAATATTGCATCCTTTCAAATTCCATGCTTTCATATATGTATGTATTCTATATAGGTAATTATTGTTTATCTAAATTTAGATGTATTTTTATTTTTTATTTTTTGCATGCAACTGTAACTACATTGACTAGAGTTGCCATTGTAAAAGTATAGGATTTTGTATGAAGCAGTTGTAGCGGTTCGAATGCGCCTGTATATATATAAACAACAACTTTCCATTTTGAAGAGCATTAACACATGGTTTAAAGCAGGCAGGTTTATTAAGCAGCAGTATTACATACATAGGGCGGCGGATTTAGTGGAGAATATCTGCAAAAAAAAAAAAAAAAAAAATAAGAAAACGAATGGAAAGCAAATCATAGAATGAAACAAATTAAAATTAAAATAAAAATACCTCATTAAAATTTGAGCTTATACAAGTAAGTATACTAAACAATAACAAATGCAGTTACTCAATAATCTGCAGTTCATTCAAATCCAAGTCGGAGGACTCCTTGCAAAATGTACTTGAGCGTTCTAGCTTCGATTCGATCCGCTCAGCAATGTTCGTGGGCGAATTTGTGTCAATGAGTAATTCAATTTTTTGTTTAACTTCATGCGGTGCGGCGGTTGATCCTTTGTATACACCATTTGTATTGGCGGTGGTGGTGATGGTGGTAGTGCTGATGAATTTATTTTTATTATTATTAATATTCGTCGTATTCGGTTTATTGGAGGAGCAATTTGTAGTCTTCTTCAAATGTAGCGTATTCGGTCGTCGTGTTGGTATATTTGAAGGCAACGAATTGCGGTTGAGAGCTGTTGACGCCAGCGCTGAAGCAGTTGTATGTGATGCTGAACGTAACGTTGGCTGTCCATTCATATTAATTTTCTTCTCATCTGCAGAGGAAGAATTGTGTATATTATTTTGTTGTTGTTGTTCTTGTTGTTGTAGGCGATTTTTCTCAGCACGCTTTGCTAGTATCTCACGTGATTTTGCCGATAGAAAACTATGACGTTGACCTGACGACGACTGTCCTACAGCATTCGTTGAATCTTGTCCCGGCACCGATATGGATCGATATTTGAACAGATCACGTGACGAATGTGTCGAACTCACTGATGACAAACGGCTGGTTGCCGATTTTGTGGTGTTAATGGACGAGGGACTTGAACCAGTCGATTTAATGTTTGGTTGTTGCAAATGTCTTGGCGGCTTTGTACCGATAGTGGCAGCTCTGCCAGCAGATTTTACATTGCCATTAATTTTGATGCGATCCCCACCACCAGCGGGTTTATTGAGCGTCGTCATTTTATTATTTCCTATAATATGCGGATTTGAACGTGAACGCTTTGCACTATTCGTTAGTGATTCATGTGATACTGTCTTATTGGTAATGACCGAACTCTTCATACTATCGGCCAGCGAATCGACGCCAATGTCTGATAAACGTTCATTATCCGAAGATTTGCGAAATGTGGTGGTGTTCTTGCCACGACGCGACAATGTGCTCAGATTATCCAATGACATATTTGTGGATTTTGTGCCAATTTTCGTAACACTTGTACCCGACGATTTCTTACGTGTTGCTGGACTGGAATTGCGCGAACTATCACTGGACGATATATGAAGGCCTTTGGCTTTTGTAGCAGGTATACTAGAGCTGGTGGCACTTCGCACTGGGCCACCAGATACTTTACGAGGTTCTAAATACCGTGGTCGAATATCAGCTAAACGTGGTGCAGTCATCCTCGTCTTCGTCGCCTGCTCTGTCGGCTTAGTATCGTTTGAATGCTTGAGTCTATTTTGTGTGGGCATGGGTGCTTCGGACTGTGTTCTTCGATGTGTATTAATACTGTTGCGTTCAGAGACTGTAACACTCTGAGATGTTGCCCGGTATGATTGCGGTACGTAAGCCCGTGAATTGGATTTTAAAATTTTACCTGAGGAGGGATTACAACAGAAAATATTAGAAAATATTATCAGTCTCTTAATATGCAAGTACTCACTATTTCCTTCGCGTAGATCATGGTTGGCTTGTACACCACGTTCGGTTGTCTGCACATTTCCAACGTCTTGCGTCTGTGTCGCTTTGTATGATTGCGTTTCTTGTGCTAAGGCACGTTTCGAATGTGCCTGTATAGCCAATTTCACTTGATACAAATCCTGATTTCGTGTACTACCACTGAAAGTAAACGCCTTTGCTACCGGTTTATTACGTTTTAAATCCATCGGTTCAGTTAGACGTGCCAGCGTTTGTATCTTTTTACGCAAATCCAAATCCATACGTTGCCATGCGGTGACACGCATTGCACGCGAACACTGTCGTATTAGACATTGTTCTACGGCAGACAATATTGCGCTAACCAGTCTTATATATTCGGGATCCCAATCGAGATCTTCCTCTTGCAAACCTTGCAACTCCTTGGCCAATTCGCCCAGATTGGCTGGCATTTGAATCACTTTTGCTTGCAATACAGTATTGAGTCGCGTGATCCGCTGATAACTGCGGCATGCTTGATCGGGTGTCAGTGAGGATGCAGTACGCAATAACACACCTTCCAAACGTGGTATATGACAACTACGATCATGTCCAAGTGATAGGAATGCATCACTGGCTATTAGGCTAGCAAAATGATCGGCAATATACGCATACGCAGCATCTAGAATATCGCGTACAAGATTCTCACAGACACCACCCCAACGATAGGATGCCAATTGTGTCAGCAGATTATCGCAATCGAGTACAGTGTCCAATACACTTTCCGATGTCTGAAATAAGTACGGTAAATAGTGATTAGCTCAGATTAGATTGTGCAATGTACAAATGTGCGACAGTGCAGGTTTGTCAATTTCCTGCAAGGCAACTGTCTCAAATAAATTAAATAATTTTTTTGGGAAGATTCATATACTTATTACCCAATTAACCAAAAGACCCAGAAAAGAATAATATTTGACTGCCATTTAGGAGCGTTTTGTTCATATTTGAGCTCAAGAGTATTTAAGAGCGTTCTCCATTTCCCCATGGACCGTCCATATGAATCATAATTATGAGCCATAAAAGGTTTGTAAATATGAGTCACGGCTTCTATGACCATAATTGGATGAGCCTTTTTGGACTATATTATGAGTCATACGGCGTTTTTCCTCCTTGAAAATAATAATTTAATATCCAAGGAGTTAATAAGGCAATATTCATATTTCTAATAGAAATATACGTAAAACAGGAGCACCTACAAAGATGCGATTCAAATTTTGAAATAAAAGTAGAATCAGGAAAATTTATAAATTAAAAAATTCGACAGAGCAGAATAAAAGTTGAATTTTTTTGAGAAAAGAAAACGCCATTGAATAAATTCTTTTTATGACTTTAAGTCCGGCTCATTTATGAATATTTTACTACTCTTTTCTAGGTGAATTTATGAACATTTTTGGACTCTTTAAAATTAGAAATTAAAATATAACATTAGCGTATAAATAGCAGGTAATTATAAACTTCACCAAACTCACCAAATAAGCAACAATTTGTTGGCGACATCGTCCCAATATATCAGCGGGCATTTGTGTAAATTGTCTTGTTGGCCAAACCTTCATGTAATGACGACAGGTCCAACGCAAACACTTTCGATACAAATCATCCAATGCATGATTTAGAGCAACCGGTAGTACTTGCAAAATACCATCAATACAGCCCGAACAAGGCTTATGGAAATTGTGACAGTAGTTGACTTTTAGCGCATGCGCCGTGACCTCTTTGAGGCCCTCCAAACCCAATAGATCGGCCAGGGCAGCCAACTCCATTAGACTAATACCGTCCGGGGGGTGAGAAGCACCCGAGTAAATGTGACACAAAGCAAAATGAACAGCCGAATATGAGTAGCCCGGTAGTGAGACTACACTCTGAGCTCCATGGCCAGCGAGCATAGCAGCAAAGTACTGGCAACGAGAGCGTAAAATGCATTTGTGCGCCTTAATGCGACGTCCATGCACCTCGACAATCATATCGGTGGCGATCTCTTGCAGGAACATCTTCAACAAATCCTCACCCAATCGTCGGGGTTGTCGACACGAAATCGAAGACTCATCCATTCCGGAGCGGCTAAAACTCGAAGCCATACTAGATTCTGCACTCAGATCGGTCTGAATGTAATCCATTTGATCGAGTATCATATCATTGGGCAAAGAATTTGAGAACTCCTTCGAAAAGTGCGGAAACAAGCGTGACAGACTCCGCAAATTATCTACAGAGTTGGTGATGTTCAGGAAACTATTTCCGGTTGATCGTGTCATAGACCATGAGTGTGGACGCGTTTTTGATTCATCACGAAACAGTCGATTAATCTGACGATGATTATTTCCAACACTTTTACTCATTTCGGGTGAATGCATCTCAAATTTAACCGGTTTATCCATATCAGACAATTTAACAAAGGAAGACTTGTCGGCCGCCTCAACATGTTCGTTAACGGTCTCGAGTAGCATTTTCTGTTTCTCAATTGTAGCATGCAGAGTCTCCATAGTATGACTGGAGGCATTCTTTTTCGGCGACGATATCTCTTTAGTCTCAATTATAGTTTCCATAATAATGGCCGACGAACGATTTGACGGAATTTGTGATAGTGGCGGTTGCGATTGCTGCTGTTGTTGAAAAGCAACCTCACGCAAAGCCAATTCCTCATCTTGTTGGAATGTCAAATCGTCCGTATCGGTTGTAGAGGCTGGAGAGAGATCCTTGGAGAGTATACCATCGGTAACAGAAGCCAAACTGCTCTTATCGAATGTTTCATTAATTTGTACATCTCGACGTCGTTTCTTTGTCGTCTTCGCTACATATGCCACATTCGGCATATCATCGGCTTCGCGGTCTCCATCGGACATCGAGTTTCGATTTGAGTTATACGAACACGTGCTCAACTCTGATTTGGAACCCGTATTATCGTAGTATGGCGATAAGGAACTGTCAATCGATAACGATGATGTTTTCGATATAAGCGGCAACTTAGCAATTATGCTCATTAGGCCAGCACCATTACTACCAATATTATTAGATTCACCACCACTATCGCCCCCATTAGCAGTTAGACTAATCGATCGTTTGTAATCGTGAGTATCTTTATCTTTGGTTGTATTTGTACCCCAGGAGTGCCGTTTACTAGCATCGTTTTGAGCGCGTTGCTGCTGTGATATACGACGAATTGCTGCCACTGTTACAGGTGGTTCAATGTTGCATTGGTAATCTAAAGACTTAGTCTCGCTACTATTACTATCTGTCTTAAAATTATTACTGCTCTTTGCCATCAGCGTCTCCGTTGAGCTGGCACTTGACTTCATCGCGTCTTCCGATCGACGTTGAGCAGAAGTAATTGAACTTGAAAGACGCTGAGCTAGATTGAATGGCTCCCTTTTACCATTTGTTGCCGATTTCTTATCACCACCACTACCGCCAATATCGATGAACATATTAAAAATATTCTTTTTCTCTGGCTCCTCTTTATTGGCATCGTCCGCAGATGGTTGTTCATCGTTTTCCTTATATTCACTTGTCGAGAGATCCACAAAAAATCCGGTAGCCCTTGGAGATGTATACGATTTACTCATCTGTGATTTCATCCGTTTCGCTTCCACATCTTCAGGCTTCTTATCCATATCATTTAAGGATACATAGAAACCACAGCCGCTCTTGTGAGAGCTTGTCGAGTCTGACCGTTCTCGCGCTGCCGTCAACACAGGTCCGACCTCAATACTCGACGTTGAACTTGTACTTTTGCGGCGTTCTGGTTTGCAATTACTCATATCAACTACCCATGATGCAATACCTGGGATAGGTTTACGCGCTTTGGACTTAACTCGCAACTCAACTTCAGCGTCATCATCATTATCGTCACCATCATCACCACCGGAAACAGGACGCGTTGGCTCGAAATCGAGCGACACAAAACCTCCGGATACTATGGGACAGGTATCGGTCCTACGTTTTATGGGTGGACTTTCACATTGCTTAACGTTGAAGTCCTTGATTGAAGCCCCGCCAGAAACAATTGGATTGGCTTCGTCGAATTTGGACCGCTTTGGCGTACGTGGCATTGGTATTGGTGAATCGGTGGCATCACTGCAATAGGCACCAGAATCCCTTTGTTGTGAGAGAGACGAAGACAAAGTGTAATCCCTGTGGATGGACGAGGTGTTGCTAGAAACCGGTTCGATATGGACTATGGAATTGTGAGGTGTATCGGGAAGTAGGGACGGCCTATGAAGACCATGTCCATCGTAGTCATCAGCGTGATGACGTCCGCGATGTTCATGATCGGACCAAACCAGACTTGGTGCCGGACTAGATGATGAATAATCGGTAGTGTAACTGAGATCACTGTGAACTGTATTTGAAGCGGCAGCTGGATGTGTCGTAGAGTGTGGCGTCGCCACTGCCGCTCCTGAGGCGCAATGCATTTGAAATTTGGGACTAGCGCCTAATGGATGTATGCTAATATGATGGATATTATGTGGCTGGTAAATGTAGGAGTTCGGTTTGTGTTCTTGTTCGCGACGTAGTTTTACATTATCTGATGAATCAGACGAATCTAAATCTGCCGCCAACGACACGGAAGCCTCTGTAGCATCCTCTTGTGCTGTGAATGGATGGTGGTGATTGTGATGATGATTTTGATTATGGGGAATATCCTGATGCTGTACACCAACCCCACCATCTTTACCAAATGATTCTTTTACTTCACAAGCATTGGGAATTGGAATCTGTGTAGTGTTTAGTTCACGTTTCCACAGTTTCTCCTCGTCAGATAGATTGTTGGCGGACGATGCAGATGCCGCTGATGCTGCTTTCTGTGGCGAATCTGAATTCGAACTAGAACTAGAGTTGGAGTTGACATTGGGCGACGAAGTTGGTGGTTCCTCTGGCGTATCCCTTGATTTAACTCTACATTTGGCGAACGCTCTGTGGAATGTTTCAAGTTTCTTCGTTGGCGACTCGTCCATTTCCTCGGCCGTCAATGGTTCTTCAATCTTCACTGATGATGCCTCATCATCATCATTCACTTCATTCTCATGATTATCAATGAGGTCCTCATTCGATTGCTGTCCATCTAAACTCGGATAGGACAGCACTTCATCTTCGTCACGCAATGATGAAGCATCGATAAAACACGCACTAGTGCCTGACGTTGAGAGGGCATTCTCACGTTTCTCCAAATCACGCAGCAGTGACGCCGAACTGATGCCAGTATACAGCGAACTTGTATTTGCCGTCACATTTGCTCCCGACGAATAAGTACGCTCGCGAAAGTATGGCATTGCTACTAGTGCATCTGGCTCTTTGAGAACATTCAAGTTGCAATCACTATCTCGCACTCTATCCGTCGTCACTTTGTCTTTTTCTTTTGGTTTTCCTACGCGAAATTGTTGCAGTTTGCGTTCGTTTTGTAGAAATTCTGTACAACAATTTCGCAAATCAACATCACAAAATTGTGTGGTCGCCGACAATTGTGGTATATTTATTGCAGCAACCCCACTATCACATCCAGCACTGGTTGTAGCATGCGGAAACACCGACTCCCACGAACCGGTCTCTGATGAGATCGATGATGTTTCCATAATGACAATCTCTTCGTTATGTCGTTGTTTCTCTTCCTTAGTGTTGCTGCTGCCGTTGTTCACCTTCAGTTTCATCTTAATTGGTGGCAATGAACCATCGTAGATCTTATTATCCACAGTTAAGTCCGATGCAACTTCATTGGCAGCAACAATTGCCGCTCTAATTCCGCCACTGGTAACAGTGGTCGAAGCAATACAATCAGCAGCATCGCTGGGACTAGTTATGCTACTTACTGGAGAGAACGTATCGCGCTCCTCATCACCTAAATCCACTTCACAGGTTTTCGTCGATGACGAACCACTGTCATGACGTGATAATAAATCTAATGCGGTCACTGTGGTGTTTCGTCTCACATCCTCACTGTATTGTGGTGCAGAAGATGTTGTCGATGAGGTGGTGCTTGCATTCGAACACACTGAAATAGGTGATTGGTCCTCTACGGCCTGAGGCTGTTGTTGTTGTTGTTGTTGATGTTGGTGTTGATATGCCATTGACCTTGCTGTATGTTGGTGTTGTGAAGCATCAATACCAGAAGAAGCTGCAGCAGCATTATTTGGCGAACGTACACTACTAGCACTGTTACACTCCATTGCTACAGTGGTGTTATGTGTCAATTACAACAATAATTTAATAAGAATATTTATTTAAAATAATCTGCGTTAACTCTAAGTTGTTTGCTGATGCGCTTCATTTAGCAATTAGGCATTCTATTGCAGTTGTTGCAATGTGCAGTTGGCAATATGATCGATCGATTGTTTTTTTGTTTTGTTCTATTACTGAACGCTTGTCACGTTCTGGCAACTTGTTATTTAATGTTGCTGCTAATGGCTTTGTTGAGTTTCAAATGACTTTGATACTGAATTTGACTTTACGCTGGATGAACAGTTTTAATTCAAGTATCCACCAATGTAACATGAGCTTCCACAGTTATTTGAATATGAGATTCGTTTCGTATGAGGGTAGTCGTTTTAATTCTGTCTAAAACCTTGGTTGGTTGTTGATATTAGTGTCATACAATGGCGCCTCAACTTGATGTTGTTGTTTTATATATACATATAAGGTTATCGTATATTCTTAAGTACAATATAGCACGCACACTATTAACTGAACTATATATTACTATTACACACCAGAGTCACAAAAACGAATGGCAGGTAGAAGACTGTCTGTCTGACTGGCTTCGAGTATGCTTTGCTGTTATGTATAATGCAATATGTATTCTCTAGCTTCCTTTTGTATGCTATGCGTATTGGTTGCTTGCTTCGGATATTCTTGTTCCGAGCAGAGTGTTGTATCTTTTTAAAAATGGCAACATTGATAATTATTAGTAGCAGCTTCTGTCAAATGGTAATTTTGTAGTACACCCTCTTCCTGTATTTCTCTCTATCTTTTCTTGATCTTTCTTCGAAACTGAATACAGAGCGGCACCAACTTGGTGGTGATATTGATGCCGGTTTATAGCAATAACATTTGTTTTATATTTCTAATTGTAATCGATATTTTTCCATCAGTATATCGTTTTCAACTTCTCTTAATTTTTGTATTTGTCACTTATGTTACTGCTGCTGTTGCTCCAAGTACTATATGTCTACTTGTTACTCGATGAGGTTTTTACATATGCCGTGAACACAATTTTCATGCTTCACACCACCACTATTTATATCTATTAGTTGTTGTTCGATGCGCTCTTTGTCACGCTTTTCAATTTTGTTTGTGGTTGCTAAAATTGCACTGAATCTTATGCATTTATCTCCAAGTACATTCGTATGTATAATATCTGCAACAAAGTATCTGGCTGTTGTTGATTATGTGCTAATGATAATCGGAGAATGGTATAGCAATCATTTGTTACTATTTTTATCTATTTTTGTTTTCTCTTCTATTTTATATGTTGTATATATTAAAATGTCTTTAATTGCTGTTTTCTGTTTTATATTATTACCACTTGGTTCTACACACATGCGTTGTTTGTTTGTCTTCACTATTATGAATATCACTAATAGCGCTGACGACGATCCTCTGACTCTATGCACCTATTACATCCAGTATGGTAGCTGTAGTGGAATGTAGAAGAAAAGAAATAATAAAAAATCATTACTAAACATGTACAAATTAAATTTAGTTGTTGTTTTTAATCGCTTTTCTAATTAAAACCTATGAAATTGCAGCAATCAACATTACTCTTTTGACACTTTTGATAATTATTCAATTATTGTTATTTTTTTCTATTTGATTTTGAAACCAGTTTATTATTCACATCAAATATTGTTAAGATTCTCTCTCTAATTATCTCTCTCTCTTTCTTTTTTTCGCAGCCTTCCTTTATTTTTCAATTGATTGAATTTAAAAATAAAACATATGATCATCATCGAACTAAAATAAGAAATTATTAAACAATTATTGAGTAGCTTTATTATATGTTTTTTTTTTATTTATATGCAAATGCATCACGTATCATTGAATGTACCGACTGGTATTAACATAGCACTGTGCAACACACCAATGGAAGATGTTAAAAAAATATGAGTTATATTGAAAAATTGAAAATACCGCGTGATAAGCTGCAATTTGGCGTTTTAGCTCTATGAAGACCTAGTAAAACGAGTAAAATTTATATATCATACTTTTGTACTGAAGGTAGGTGTGATTTTCATTCATTAACGCCCTTATCATACATACTCCCATGCAAATAATTACATGGGCTGAATATCAGCTTGTTAACTTTATACTTGTTTGAGGTATAAAATATCCATTAATTTTGCATTTATTTCAAGACTATATTTAACTTTATTTTGTTTAATAATTTGTTGCCATTTTAAAGTTAACTTCATAATTATGGTGATCATTAATAACGCACGTGGCGTATTCAAATTAATCTTCGATGATTGCCTAAAATCAAGTCAACTGCAAGTACAATTTTTAAATACATTTAGGTATTTGCTTTGATATAAAAAGGATGTTGTGTCCAAAATCCATCCAATGAATAGGTATGACAAACGAAGAAAAAAGAGGGGAAAAATTGAATACTTTTTTCCAATTAATTCCCAACACTTTTCTCGCAATTAATTCCCAACACTTTTTTGCATGAAAGTTTGCTTTTGTTCTTTAAATTAAAAAAATAAAGACAAAAGAAGCTCATCAACTACTCACGGAAGCTTATCCTGAATGTGCTCCAGAGGTCAGAGTGGATCAAAAGTGGCAGGAGTAACACAAGAAGCCATATTCAAGCGATTGAAAGCACTGGGGTTCCTCCAGAAGCAAGGAAATTGGGTACCTTACGTTAGTGCTCTGTATTTGGTGGCACCAGAAGGGAGTCTTATAATATAAGCTTGTGGGACCAGGTGTAACGATCACAGGAAACCTCTATTGATTTGTTTGAAGCGAGCTTTATCCGAAAAATGCCCGGAATATGCGACCAGACACGATTCTATAATTTTTCATCATGACAACGCTCGGCCACCGTTAAAAACTATTTGGAAAATAGTGGTTGGGAAGTTTTACCTCATCCGCCTTTTAGCCCAGACCTTACCCCTTGCAGAATGCCCTTACTGGAATACGCTTCACTCCAGTACAAGGTATCCGAAATTGGATTATTTAATATTTGGCCTCAAAAAATGAGCAGTTCTTCCGGGACGGAATCCATAAATTGCTAAAACGATGGGAAAAAGTCATAGCTAATGATAGGAAATACTCTGAATAATGTATTAAATCATTTTGTTATCTTTATGCATATTTCCAATAGAAATAACGAACTTTTTAAATTGCAGAGCCAATATGATATTCTGATATCACGAAAACTTCTCAAAATTACGATTCATTCGAAAGCAATGATACATTTTTCTGAATTATTCGGTACAATTTCGTGGCCATTGTCGGAATACCTCTCTCATCGAAGTACTGGTTGGCCAAAAGTTTGGGTAAGTAATTTTCATAATCTTCTTTTGTTGACAATTTTTTATCACTAAGGAAGTTTTACAATGATAAAAAAAACATGGTGATCGCTTGATGCCAGGTTTTTGGCGAGTCACTATATTCGTGTGACCTGACCTTGTCCTGGTGGTAAAAAACACCTCTCTTATTGCCCAATTCTGGTCGCTTCTTGGTAATCGCTAGTTGCAAACGGCCCAATTGCTAACCTCAGAGGTACAAATTAAGTGTTTGACTATACGAAAGCAGCTCATTGTAGATGGTTCCCTTACCACGCCCACCAAATGCACAACAAAACCTTTCTAGCGAATAGTTTTGGTTAAGCCACTGTCGCAGCCACTTTACAGCACTTTAAACATGACCATTTTTGCACAATATTTTCGTATAAGACCCATTTCTTATTCCCAGTCACCATCCTTTTAAGAATTGTGTCGATTTCGGTTCGTTTGGCCAAGACTTCGCAGGTGAACATTGGATCCATAATGTCAATCCGTGTTGAGCTTCTTTTTGAATCCAGCTTAATGTTGATGGTTTAAAACTGTTTTGTGTTCGATCTTTGGCTACGGGGCGATGCTACGGCTGCTAACAAGCCGGTCTACTTCGATCATTTCCATGATTTTATAGACATTGCATATACATGTGAATTGTGTTTTCGCCTTTACCGAAGCAAAATTACAGAAATTTCTCTTTTCACTATAACTCACAACTGAATCGACCAATCAAAAAATATATAATAATTAATTTTAGTACAGAATGTAAGCATTTCAATGAGCGCGAGCCTCATTTTGTTTAATCAATACTATATGAGATATCATATCACTGCGGTCGGTTTTCATACGATTTAACTGATTTTTCTTGAATATATTTTAAATATTTAGGCGCAGACTATTCCAAACTATGAGCTAAATCTCCTACAATAGCGAAACTATTAAATTTACTAAATTTATTTGATATAATTTTGGACATAACAAAAAATTTCAAGAGACCATCAAATAAAACTGTATAATACACACATCGTCAAACTCTTTCAAATACTACCATACAAAGCTAATACATTCCAAAAAAGTCAACCAATCGATATAATAAGTGTTGCACAGTGTAATCATATGTTATTTATGTATAATCTCAAAAACAAATCATTAATCATAGTAATGAAAAATTGCCATTGTCTGGATTTAAGTATGTAGTTAATTCAAGCAGAGCTTAGAAATGGTAATAATCGATAAAATGTTGTCGCCAAAAACGAAACAAAAATAAGAATACACCTGACTTTAAATATTGACACATCAAAACATAACATGTGGGTATTGTAGAAAATTATAAATTTCTGTAATGTATGACTAATCCTATCGTTATTTCGCTGTAATAATAATACTTGAGAAAATTTGTTATTTTCGAGTTATGAACTATGAGCGAACACTACGTTCCTCAGGTGTATTAACGAATATTTTGCAAAATGTCTAAAACTTTATCTTTAATTTTATTGTAGTACAATTCAATAGAAATTAATATAAAGACCACATATTAAAAATTCCAACGAATGTGCGTGTACCTCCACAATGCATACAAATTCATAAAAACTCATTCATTCAGGATGGAACGATAATTATATATAAAAAAAAAGGATGTATATTATGAGTTTATCGAACTCACACAATAAACAAGACATATTCATTATCAAATCGAAATAAATAAACATTTATAACTAAATAGCAATTGACATCAACAAATAATCCTTTCGTTTTGTCTTCTTATTGAATACGATTAATATTATTCATATGCAAATATAAACAGATGTGTAAGTATATATGTGTGCATGTGTTAATAAAATAAATTAAGAATGGAAATAAAAAGACACGTACAATTTATAAAGAGAAATAGTAGGTAAAGTAGAAATAAATAAATAAATAAATATACAGTATGTCAAGAATGAGTTTACACATTGAAAAAAAATTCAAATTCTCAACTTTCTTAGCCAAAAATATTAACTTTTATTTCCATATACAAATTTTTTTTTATTAGTTACAGATATTTACAGTATTTATAAAAGATTCATGAGAAAAAATTGCAAGTTCTACGCAAAAGAAAAGAAAAATACAACAAAAAGAAATTTTACTCAATTTTATAAGTGTCAAGAAACTCTTTTCACAAAAGATACAGTCTTTTTTTATAATATTTATTAGTTAAAATTTCATCAAGTAAAATATTTAGTATTTAGTATTGCCACCTTTAGCATCTATCACGGATTGTAGCCGTTTATTCATAAAATAAACCAACTTTTTTAGATCATAATTGCTCGGTATATTTTGCCACTCTTCCAATATAGCAGTTATAAGTGCTGTACGGTTTTTAGGTTGCCTTTTAGCCAATTTTTTCTTTAAGTAGACCCACAGATTTGAAATAGGGTTAAGGTCTGGACTTTGGGCTGGTGTATCCATAACTTTACCGCAGTTATAAAGAAGCCACAGTCGCACCCTACTCGCCTTAGGCTTTGTGTCATTATCTTGATAAAATTTGAAATGCGGTTTGCCCTCTCTGATGAACCATAATTTTTCGCACTACTGATTAAATGACTTCAAAATGCCTAAATAATGTTTTTCGTCCATGGTTGACTCTATAAAAGCCAATTCTCCTACTCCTCTGCTTGAGATTCATCCACAAATCATAAAGAACATTTTTCCAAATTTAACAGTAGGAATTATTTGTCGATTTTCTAAAGCTGTTAATGCCTTGCGCCACACTCTGGTCGGTCCATCGTTGTAATACAACATCATTTTTGTTTCGTCACAGAATATTACGTCGTCCAAATATTCATCAGGTTGAGAAATGAGCCTTGAGGCGAAGGAGAAACGTCTTTCAATATTTTGTGCTGATAGCAGCGGCTTCTTACGAGCAACTCTTGATGAGCATTTGTTTCTCAGTATCGCCTGTCGTACAGTTTCATGGGAAACCACTATACCACACTCTTCCTTGAGTTTCTCCGCTAGCGTTTTGGTCGAAATTTGTGGATTTTACATTATAACATTAAAAACATTATAAATTGTCTTACGTGTTACAGAGAACATTTCTGATAACTTCTCCACATTTTCTCCCAATTGGCGATTGTAGTATATAAGCTGAACCACTTCAGCCGATAACCTTTTGCCTGGCATTTTAAAAACACAATATTTAAACGGATGATCTGGACAAAGCAAAAATGAATCACAAACTAACAAACAAAATCATAGGAACGGGTCACTGCAACGCGTTTACGCAAATAGATAACTGTAAATGTACCGTTAATCGTTGAAGTGTTGCATAAAGGAATTAAAAAAATAGTTGTGAAAAAAATTTCTTGACACTTGTAAAATTGAGTAAAATTTCTTTTTGTTGTATTTTTCTTTTCTTTTGCGTAGAATTTGCAATTTTTTTTCATGAATCTTTTATAAATACTGTAAATATCAGTAACTAATAAAAAAAAATGTGTATATGGAAATAAAAGTTTATGTTTTTGGCTAAGGAAGTTGAAAATTTGAATTTTGTTTCAATGTGTAAACTCATTCTTGACATACTGTATATGTATTTAATAAGCGCTGCTTAATATTCAGTGATATTCTCTCACTGCTGTTTAAACAGCAGTACGCATTTTTTCATTGTAGAATTTTAAACTTAGTTTATAGATGGTATCGGGTGGGTGAGCGGATGATTGGTCGGTTGTAGACAGGCCAGAAATTTGAAAAAACTTAAATCAGTGAGTATGTTCTCATACTTGAATTATACTTATATTAAATTAGCTGAAATATTTTTCATTTTGCATTGCACATTGATATTCATATTACGTATCTTGCATTTTTTGTATTAACATAATGTAAAAATTCAACATTTGCTTTATCTATTAATAACTATAATAGAAAAAAGATATTTATTTTACTAAACCAAAATAGTGCTACGAGTATATGCTGTTACATAGCAAGTCGTAGGTGAATATTATTGCAATAAATATAAAAATATACTTAAATTATTCTAATAGTTACTCTTCAACATTTACTAGCGTCAAGTAGTGTATTATAAATTGTTCTTGTTATAGATCCTCGGCTTACAATAATGCACTATTCACTTACATATGTGACCATTACAACCGAAAATCGATTTAGGCCGAAGCTAGCATGATTCGCTAGCCAATTATTTCCTTAGCTAACTGGTGCCGTAGCTCAGTGGTTAGTGTGTTCGCCTTCTGATCTGTAGGTCGTGGGTTCAATCCCCGGCTGATGCATAACAAATTTAATATCGAAAAGATTTTTCTTTCGAATGGTACCCACCTGTCGGCAAGCAATTGGCAATTCTTCCGACAGTAACAACTTGCCATGAAAAAGCTTCTTAAAGAACTCTGTGACAAAGCTCAGAAAAAGTGATGTCACAAGTGTTCTACCGTTCGGAACCGGCTAAAATAAGTAGGTCCCTTCTAATACTGTCCAAATTTAAGACGCACAACAGTAATGGAAGAGAAGCTCGGCCAATGAGTCCTTTGGGGCTTTAAGTGCCACATATTTATATTTTTTAACTGGTGCCAGTTCCAAGCGCTGATAAGTTCTCCAGTACTTGGTCTTTCCACCGGAAGTTAGGTCTTCCTCTTCTGCGAGGTCCATAAACGGGTTCCGAATATAACACCTTCTTAGCCAGAGCGTGTTCTTACATTCACTCAACATGACCTAGCCAGCGCAGCCGCTGTATTTTAATGCGCTTTACTATGTCGGTGTCAGCTCATACAGCTCATGGTTGTACCTTATTCGATACTCGCTACCAACGCAAATAGGTCCAAAGATCTTGCGTAGGATTTTTCTTTGTCACAGGACAGGCATGATGAGAAACTTGTACAGTGTGGTTTTTCGAGTGGGCTCGACTTCTCGTTTGCAAGAGTCATACTTCGCAATATCGCCAGGTTGACGTCAATACTGGTGTTAATGCTGGTTCCAAGATAAATAAAGTCCTTCACTATAGCAAAAGCGCCTACCTCCCATACAACAGAAGCTTTCCGTATGTATGATTTGGCACTTTACACCCGAATACACAAAACTGTAGAGCTCGAACTTAGTATATACGATTAATTTACTAATAAATGGAACAATTTGTGAATAGCGAAATCGGATATAACCACGGCTCCCTCCCATATAAAAGTATGTTATAGAGTGTCGGTACAATTTGTGCTCGTTAATATAAAGCTCTTGAGCAAAAACTTGGTAAGTATAGTTATTATAACTGCAGAATTTATCTATTAGAAAATGGGCGTAATCGAATGAAAACCATGCCTACCTCCCATATAAAAGTATGTTGTTAAGTGCATGTTTTCACAATTTACAAGTGAAAATATCAAGTTATCGAACTAAAGCTTTGTATATACAATTAGTTATAATCACAAAATGGATATATTTAAAAAGAGGCATAATCGGATGAATACCACGCCTAACTTTCATACAAAAGAGCTTTCTTGTGTGTTTCCACACTTTTCACGTGAAAATTTGTTTATTAAAGTTTATTAATCAGCTCTACATTAAATCTTAAGAGAAAAATGGTCGCTGTTCCAAATATTAATTGAGGACTGTATATAATAGTGTCAGTTTATTCTGGAGTTAATCTGATCAAATCCACGCCTGCCTCTCATACAAATTTATGTTTCCATATCACAGACTATATCTGCCTATCTGTCTTGGATTAGGATTTCTAAGGTTCGATAATACCGAAGTTAAACTCTCAAACAATTTTCTTGTATAACCGCCTGATTTCGAGCATATTGATTTTTTTTTTTTCATACAACTTTATTTTTAAAGTAATTATTGCTTTCGATTCTGGGTATTTAGCTTAGAATCTAAAGTATAACAAATTTCTTTATATAGAACATTTTTAGTTTACAGATTTTGCAAAAAGTTTATTGAACAATTGAAGTTCTGTCTGAGCATTGATACTTTTATATATGTATGTTACGAGAAATACTCACGGTTTTTGTATATTTTCGCGTCTAATTATATAACAACATAGATAGTCCATATATATGAACAGAATACTTATCATTTAATATAAATACATATATATATATAGCATTTATTATTTGAAATTATGATTGCATAGAGATATAGTGAGCGACAAAAGTCTACGTACGGCGACCATTTCTGCTATCTGACATGTCCAAAAGCATAATGAAAAGAATTAATTATGCAATTTTGTTTTAAATATGTTTTTATTATTACATAGCAAAAATTATCTTATTTCATTAAAAACTTAACAAGTTATTAACATAAAACGAAAAAAATTCAATGACAAAAGTCTACGTACGATTTGAAAATCAAAAGGAAATACTTTGATAAGGCACTAAAAGTTAAAATAAGTCGTCGTTTAATATTTGGTTGAGCATCTATAACTGCTTGCAAACGTCGGGGAATTGAAACGACTAAATTTTCGATTTCAAGGGCCGTTATTTGTTGCCATTCCTGTTGCAGCTTCTCTTTTAGTACTAGGGCACTAGTAATGTAATGTTTCCGTATCTTCCGCTCCAAAAGCTGCCAAACGTGTTCAATAATATTTAAGTCTGGGCTTTGAGGAGGTGAATACAGTTGTCGTGGAGCGTAGTAAAGCAGCCAGTCCCTCACGATGTGGGCGGTATGTTTTAGATCGCTATCCTGTTGGAAGATCCAACTCTCACCAAGGCATAGTTTATCAACCGATGCTTTTAAGTTTTGTTTCAAAATAGATTTATATTGAAAGCGACCAATGTTACCCTCCACAAATACCAAATTTCCAACTCCAGATGCACCGACAGCGCCCCAAACCATTACACTCCCACCGCCATGCTTCACCGTAGGAACTAAGTGTTTCGGGTTCATTGCGGTATTTGGTTTTCTCCAAATTTTGGCTCTACCGTCACTTCCAAATAAATTGTATTTTGACTCATCTGTAAATAATACTCGTTTCCTTGTCTAAATGCTTTTGCGCGAATTCCAAACGAAGTTTGCGATATTTTTCACTTATATATGGTTTCCTACGCGGAGTTCTGCTGTGAAACCCATTATTATTCAAGGCTCTTTGAACTGTTAGTGGATGCACATTTGTATTTGACCTAGTTGCTAGCTCTGCGGCCACTTTCGGATTTTGATCCACTTCTTTCAAAATGAACGATACATCTCTGCGACTCAGCTTCTTTGGGCGACCACTACGCGGTTTATTTTCAAGACTATTCGTTTTTTGGTAGTTATTGAATATTGTTTGAACTGTTGATTTTGTTAAATTTAATAAGCTTGATATTTCACCATACGATTTGTTTTCATTTCTATACTTTACTACTAAGTTTCGCAAATCAATTGGTATTTCTTTACGGGAAGCCATTGTCACAACAACGAACTTCTGGAAACAGCCAAAATACAACTAAATGCAATCCAAGTATGTCTATTACCAAGCAAAACAGCAAAATGTAACTAGCGGCACTTTCCCGTTATTGCGCCGCAACACACAACAAAAAAGAAGCGTGGAATGCGCGCCGTATGTAGACTTTTGTCATTGAATTTTTTTCGTTTTATGTTAATAACTTGTTAAGTTTTTAATGAAATAAGATAATTTTTGCTATGTAATGATAAAAACATATTTAAAACAAAATTGCATCATTACTTCTTTTCATTATGCTTTTGGACATGTCAGATAGCCGAAATGGTCGCCGTATGTAGACTTTTGTCGCTCACTGTATGTTTGAATGTACTTAAATACTTATACATTCGAGTATATTCACGGCTACCATGTTAAAGGAATATTTATTATTTCTATTATTTGATTTGCGTATTTGTTGAATGCAAACCATGTGGTAGACAAAAAATATTATCATATTGTGATGATAATTTTGTTGTGTGTTTCTTGTTATGGTCGCTATCGTTTAGCTTGCTTCTTTGTTTGCTTGCTTGACTTGTGTATGTGATAAACTCGGTCAAATGCATTTTAGTAGTTTTCGTCTTTATCTTTTTTCTGCTTCTTCTTTGACTAGATATTTTTTTCCATGCTCCACACTTAATATCGAGTATATTTTTTATCATTTAAGAGCAAAGTTCAATAAACCGAAAATGTTTCTTTTTTATGAAATAGCTACACGAAAAGTAAAAGCAAAAAATAAAATTTGAAACAATGTGAAAACAACAGAAATAAATGTTGAAACTAAATACAAACAGTTTTACATACTGGCTACTATACATATGTATGTATGTATAAAATACTAGATAGCTAATTGTAATATCTATTTTAAAGTTAATTGTGGTTATTTTCTAAATTGAATGCTCCCTTTTCTTTCCTCTTTCCATACCATAAGCGCACGGCGGCAAACGAATTTTGCCACTTTTGTTGGCTTCTTGCCTACTTGGCATTGTCAATCAATGTTAAGTGTGTTAGATGGTTGAAAATAATTGCTAACAATTGTGATGTGCCTTCAGCTGGTGCTCCAATATTCACGGAAGAAGGATATATGATATGTTGAATGTGTTTTAAATTTCCGATGTCAGCGGTATTTGAAATGATATATCATAAAGTCCACGCGTAACATTTGTTTGCGCTAACTGACTGCAGGAAATATTGGAAGAATAGAATATGCATACGAAAGCGCTTAATACTATAAAAAAATATGATTCAATCACAATTTTTACGCACAAGCCACAGATGAATGTCGCATTATGACACACACAAATCTTAATTACTAAATGCGGGCATAAAAACTTATAAATATTTTTATGTAATATCTATTCGTATATACACTGACATATGTACAATTGTACGCTCATCAAATACACAAGTAGTGAATTTAGAAAAACACTATAAAGAGTATTGAAACACTTTTCCATACATTATAAAAATATTATTTTACATTGGAATACGTAAAAACACATAAATATTTCCTCATAATTTTGATTATGCCCAATATGGACTTGCAAGTGTAAATAATAAAATAAATATGGACAGACACACAGCACATTATACGATTCATCACGAATTGTCTCACACATAATAATAATATATATAGTATTTGCATACCATGTAAGAAGCTTTGTTTACTGATGATTGTGATGATGATGTTGTATGGTGAAAAAAAAAACCAGCGGGGGCTGATCAAAGTGCCTTTTATACAAAACAGAGGGGTAGTCCGTATACTTAAAGCTTAAAGAATTGCTGTGCAATAAAAAAAAACCTTTCGTAAAAAAATAAAGAATAATTCAGTTTCACGAACAACATTTCATATTCGAAATTTCTATTAAACCATTATCGATAGTTGGCAACGCTATTATCATAGTTGGCATTGAATTGGAAAATTGGAACAGCTGTGCAATATAAAAAAAAACATTTTCGGAAAAAACCAATAAAAATCTTACGCAAAATTTCACACTCGTTTTGCCAATGGCAGCAACGACGAACAACGATGTATTAATATGTGCAATTTTCAACCAATGGGTTCAATACCCTGCTAAGGCAAGTTTAATATCATAAAAGATTTTCCCATCGAATGGTGTCCACCTATCGGCAAGCAATTAACAATTCTTCCAGCGATAACAATTTGCTCTGTGCAAAGCTCAGGAAAAGTGAAAAGCCGGTCCCGATCGGCAGGGAACCGGCTAATATAAGTAGATCCCTTCTAATGCTGTCCAAATTTAACATGCACAACATTACTGGAAGAAAGACTCGGCAACCGATTCACTACAAGAATCCTTATGAAATTAATCGTAGTCAAGTAAACTAATTTTCATTCCATTCTTAGATGAATTAAATGATTTCTTGTTTTTTTTTTAATTTTACATATAAATTATTAAATAAAATGGAACATAAATGGATATTGACAAAGTATGTTCTCACATGTAAATTGTAAAATAGTTTTCAATAAAAGTCGTAATTTTTAGTTTTTATTTTTACTAATATGAAAATACAAGAAAGCATTTGTTGTCCTGGATTGGCCCACGCAATCCCCTAATCTAAACCTTATAGAACATCTCTGGGGCATTCTAAAAAGATTGATCGCAGGGGATAACTGCAACGTGGAGCAGCTTGGGGAGATAGTGTGTACCGCTTGGTAGAATATTTCACCCGAAACGTGTCAAAATTTGGTAGACAGCATGCCTAGGCGTATACAGGCGGTTTTGAAAGTAAAAGGTGGATACACCAAATATTAAACTACTCATCAGTTACACCTTCCCTAGTTTCTAGGGAAACTCACAAAGGTGATCACTTCATTTTAAGTCAAAGAAAAAATTAAATAAAAGGGAATAAAGGCAAAAACTACAAAACTGTTTTATCCTCCGTTACTTAATGTTATAAGCATAAAAACAACAAATCAAATTTCTCAGTTTTGGTGCGCATTCGTCTATACAAGGAGTTCAAATTGGCTTGCCCTTATATCGTGATCGGTTTTGTGTCACAGTATCTACCAATCCTTTATCGACATGTTTTCAATTTTTGTTGCAATAAAATACTGGGTGATTCAAGTAGACATGCTTTTTTCAATAGCCTTTTTTTGACAGATCACGTTTGAGTCCTGCCTTGCTGTCATATTATTTTTGTTTAGTATTGTTTGGCATTTCATCATGGAAAGACTTACTCCTGAACAACGTTTACAAATAGTTCAACTTTATTACGAAAATTCACGTTCTGTGAGGAATGTGTTCCGTTCACTTCGCTCAACTTATGGTCAACATAATCGGCCTACTGAGCTTACTATTCGCAACACCATCACCCATCTTGAGACCCAGCATTCATTATTGGATAATATTCTACCGAATAGACCACGTCCAGCACCCAGTGAAGAAAATATAGCGGCCGTAGCTGAGAGTGTACGTTCGCAGCAACTCGAACTGACGTATAGAACTACTTGGCGCATTTTACGTCGAGATCTTAAATTGAAAGCGTACAAAATACAGCTTGTGCAAGAACTGAAGCCGCCAGACCTTCCCAAGTGACATCGCTTCGCTCTATGGGCTCTTGAAAAGTTCCAAGAAGATCCGACGTTTTCGAGCCAAATTTTGTTCAGCGATGAGGCCCATTTCTTGCTCAATGAGTATGTAAACAAGCAAAATTGCCGCATTTGGGACGAAGAGCAACCTGAAGAGATTCAACAGCTGCCACTTCATCCAGAAAAAACAACGGTTTGGTGTGGTTTGTGGGCCGGTGGAATCATCGGTCCATATTTCTTCAAAAATGATGACGGTGGGAACGTAACCGTCAATGGCGACCGTTATCGTGCCATGATATCCGACTATTTGATGCCTGAAATTGAAGCTCGTGATCTCGGCGACATTTGGTTTCAACAAGACGGCGCCACTTCCCACACATCGTATCAATCAATGGAGTTATTGAGAGAACACTTCGGTGAGCAGATAATTTCATGTTTCGGGCCGGTAGATTGGCCACCAAGATCGTGTGATATCACACCGTTAGACTTTTTCCTGTGGGGATATGTAAAGTCTAAAGTTTATGCGGACAAACCCGCTTCGATTCAGGCCTTGGAGCAAAACATCAGGCGTGTCATTCGCCAGTTACCAGTCGAAATGCTCGAACCAGTCATCGAAAATTGGACTCAACGGATGGACCATCTGAGACGTAGCCGCGGCCAACATTTGAAAGACATAATCTTCAAAAAATAAATGCCAAAGAATGTTCTTTCAAATGATAATAAACATTCCCCATTCAATTTGAATTTTCTGTATTTTTTTCTTTAAAAGAGTAGGGAACCTCGAAATGGATCACGCTTTATTTTGTTGTAATAAAATATTTCTCGGTATTATTGTAAACAAAAATTTCGACATTATTTCATGTAGCCTATCATAATTGCTGCTAGTCAATAGTATTAATATTTTACTGTAAGCTACAAAAGTCACATATTACATACATAAAAGCGACAAAACAGTACAAATATGCCCGCATAAATTTGTAGTATTTCGTATGTATCGATGATATAAAAGTATGACCGCTAACAAGTGCGCATCTTAAGTTCAACTAAAGAAAAGAAGAAGAAGAATTACAATCAAACAAAAGGAAAAAAAAATTGTACAGTGGCTCCCAGCTTATTTCGTACAGTGACAGTTTAAAAATTGCTGCAGTCGTAATTCCTAATATAGCAAAAATTTGAACAAAATATAAATGCCATTTTTGAAAGGAAGGTTTGTTTTTTATTTTCCAAAATTTACTTTTTCAAAATTTTAGTGTTTGACACTATAAAAAAATAAAATAAGAAAAAAATAGGAAAATTCATGTCACAGCTTATTTCGTACAGTCTCTTTAAGTTCAAACTAAAAACAAAGTAAGTTGATTTTAATATTTAGTATGACATCCCTTAGCGTTAATGACAGCCTGGAGTCTATTTGGCATTGAATCCACCAATTTTTGAGTGATGTCTGGTGTGATTTTTTTCCATTCTTCCATCAGTACCTTCTTTAGGTCTTGCTTATTAGAAATCTTGTGTGTTCTTATTTTATTGTCCAAAATAGACTAAAGATTTTCAATCACATTCATGTCAGGTGACTGTGGTGGTGGAGACATCAAGTGTGGGCAGTTCCAAATAAGCCAAGATTGCACAATCCCAGATTTATGTTTTGGGTCATTATCTTGGTAGTACCGAAATTCTTCCCGCAAACCCAGTTTGTCTGCACTTTGAAGTAAATTGTTTTTCAGAATCTCGAGGTACTTCATTTTGTCCATTGTTTCCTCAATAAAAACCAATTCACCTACTCCGGCTGCTGACATACAGGCCCAAACCATCACGCTACCGCCACCATGCTTCACTGTGGGCTTAAGGTTCTCCTTGTTTAGCTCGGTATTCGCTTTACGCCAAACATATGACATTCCGTCCGAGCCAAAAATATTAAACTTAGACTCATCCGCGAAAATAACGGTATTCCAGAACGCAGGAGTATTAATAATATGCTCTTTGGCGAAGTCAAGTCGGCGTTGTATATTCATTTTCGAAATGAATGGTTTCTTTCGGGCTACTCGACCGTTCAAGTCATGATTGCGCAGCACACGTCGGACAGTTTCAGCACTGGATGATTTTCCTATTTCACGCTGAACCTCTGCAGCCAACTTCGGAGCGGATAACTTTGGATTTTTCTTAATTTTTCGTACAATATAACGCTCGTCTGAAACGTTGAAAATCTTATTAGGTGCTTCTCTGCCCTTGTTCTCCAACCGATTTTCGCGAACGAAGCGTTGAATGATGTATTGGACAGTTGAGGCACTTAAATTTGTCATTTCAGCAATTTTTCGCACACTCTGACCTTTCCTAAAATGGTTAATTACCAGTTTACGCTGTTCCATCGTTGTACGACGACCCATAACGCTAAATGTTTAATTTACAGCACTTTAACTATTTAAAATAATAATAATAAAAATTGTTATAATAGTTAAAAAGGTCCAAAAACTCATACAATTCAAAAAAACTTTGTAACTGCGCGGCAGAATGAAACTTACTTACATTGAAGTTTGTGTACGAAATAAGATGTGAGCTGAAAATCAGCTGATCAATAGTTTTTCTCTCTTGCATGACAAAAAGAACAATTTTTGGGGTTCCCCGTTTTCTTATTAGGTTTACTAAACACATACATAGACATCTACATTCAAAACTTATTGATAAGTTTTTTAGTTTCGATGTTACAGCCATGTACATAAAAATATATACACTGTACGAAATAAGCTGTGAGCCACTGTATGTGAATCATATGTAAATATCTTGTATACCCACCCATAGTTTATAAATAATAATTCTAAATAGGTGCCATTTATTACTACGTGTATATGCAGACATAAATACTTCTTTATTTATTTATTACATGATTTTCAATATATCATAATAAACATTTTATTATTGTTATTTGATAATAGTTATGCCAAGAATAAAAAAAATTGCAAATAAAAAACAATAAAAAATAAACGTTAATAGAAAAACGCGATTTGATTTTTAATACTTGGAATTATGAAAACATGTACGAGAATAATTGAAAAAAAAAAAAATATTGTTTTAAAAATAGCTTTAAAAAAGGAATGAAAAGACAATAGAAAGAATAATTAGAAACAAGTATAAAATACATTAAAATTAATCAATTAGAATAGAACAAAAGATAGTAATATTACATAAAATACCAGGGATGCTCATTTATAAAAGTAAAGAACATGATCATGATCAACCAGCTTGCCTATGGGTTGTCATTCCTACACAATTATTATAATTGTCTATTAATTTTAACCAACAGTCTTCTTCTATAGATATTCATATCTGTGCTAAAGTATGCCAAAAGGCCAGAGGCCACTAAAATGAATTCTTACTAAAAACCAAAAAAAAAAAAACAAAATTTCAAATGAAGATAAATATGTACGCACACCACAATCAACTCAATTTGTACATTATATTTTAAACATCTTTGCTGCTCATCCATATTCTTTACATAAAAATATAGTAGCACGGGTGTAATTGAAATATGATATGGCTATTTAATATTTTAGCAGAAACTCTGCAATTGCCTTTGAAATTTATGTGCGAAAACTTTAGTTTAGGAGCTGCAATCGTGAATTAGAAAAAAGAATGAGTATAGAGCTGTAATATAGTAGGGAAGTAATACTTACTTACTTATGTGGCCATAACAACCGAATATCGATTTAGGCCGAAAATAACATGCTTCGCCAGCCATCTCTGTTCTTCGCTAGCTGGCGCCAGTTAGAAATTCCAAGCGCCGTCAGGTTCTCCAGTACTTGGTCTTTCCACCGGAGGTTTGGTCTTCCTCTTTTGCGTCGTCCTCCAGCGGGTTCCGAATATAACACCTTCTTAGCTGGAGCGTGTTCTTCCATTCGCTCGACATGACCTAGCCAGCGCAGCCGCTGGATTTTGATGCGCTTTACTATGTCAATATCGGCATACAGCTCGTACAGCTCATGGTTGTACCTTATTCGGTACTCGCCACCAACGCAAATAGATCCAAAGATCTTGCGTAGGACTTTTCTCTCGAAAACTCCAAGTATTCGCTCATCCGAGGTGGAAATTGTGCAGGCTTCAGCGCCATATGTTAGGACAGGCATGATGAGAGACTTGTAGAGTGTAGTTTTCGTTCTTCGAGAGAGGGCTCGACTTCTCAATTGCTTACTCAGCCCAAAGTAACACCTGTTAGCAAGAGTTATCCTACGCATGATCTCCAAGCTGACGTCATTACTGCTGTTAATGCTGGTTCCAAGATAGACAAAGTCCCTTACTACTTCAAAAGCGTAGTTGTCAACAGTGACGTGCTGTCCAAGACGCCGGGACTCTTTGTTTGTTGACACTAGATACTTCGTCTTGCCCTCGTTCACCGTGAGACCCATCCGACGCGACTCTCTTTCCAACTCTGAGAATGCTGCACTGACTGCTCGCGTGTTCATGCCGATTATGTCAATATCGTCGGCATACGCTAACAGCATGACACTTTTGTTGAAGATAGTGCCATTATGTCGTAGATCAGCAGCTCGTATTATTTTCTCCATAATAAGATTGAAGAAGTCGCACGATAACGAATCACCTTGTCTGAAACCCCGTTCGGTATTAAACGGTGCGGAGAGGTCCTTCCCAATTTTCACTGCACAACGGGAGTTATGCAGTGTCATTCTACAAAGTCGAATGAGCTTTGCAGGAATACCGAACTCAGACATTGTTGCGTAGAGGTAATCCCTTACCGGACTGTCGAAAGCGGCTTTATAATCAACAAATAGGTGGTGTGTGTCGATCTGTTTTTCTTGGGTCTTCTCCAGGATTTGGCGCAGTGTGAAAATCCGGTCGATGGTGGATTTACCAGGTCTGAAGCCACACTGATAAGGTCCAATCAGGTTGCTGAGCATAGGCTTCAATCTTTCACAGAGTACGCTCGATAGAACCTTGTACGCGATGCTCAGGAGACTTATTCCACGGTAGTTGGCGCAAATTGTGGGGTCTCCTTTTTTATGTACAGGACAGAGAACACTGAGCCTCCAATCATCAGGCATGCTTTCATCCGACCATATTCTGCTTATGAGCTGGTGCATGCGGGTGAGCAGCTCATCGCCTCCGGTCTTAAACAACTCGGCAGGCAGGCCATCAGCACCTGCAGCTTTGTTGTTCTTCAGCCTTAAAATGGCCGTTTCAACCTCGTCATAGTCGGGTGGTGGAACATCAACACCATCATCTGTAATTGGGGTTATCGGGCATTCTCCTCCACTGGCGGAATTGTTCGTAGCATCGCCATTCAGTAACGTGGAGAAGTATTCCCTCCATAGGCTCAGTACACTCTGGACATCCGTAACCAGATTCCCATTTCCATCACGACAAGAAGAGGCTCCGGGATTTAGCGTCGCGACACTCCTGATCATACCACTCATTCCTCAGAGGCCGGTAGTAACCGATTACCTCCTCGGCAGCAGTAGTCATGGAGTGGGATATATGTGTCCACCGTGCGCATGTATCATCAAGTGGGGGAGTGTTCTGCATAAGCAGATCCGATAGTCGAGTGGAAAATGCATCTGCTGTCTCTGGTGATTGCAGCTTACTGACGTCGAGCTTTCTCTGTGTGGGACTTCTCTTGTTATTTGCGACACATAAGCGTGTGCGCACCTTAGCTGCAACAAGGTAGTGATCCGAGTCGATGTTGGCACCACGGATCGATTTCACGTCCATCACACTGGAAGCATGCCTTCCGTCAATCAACACATGATCAATTTGGTTTCTTGTACGATGATCTGGAGACAGCCATGTCGCTTTGTGGATGTCGAGATGCTGGAATCTGGTACCACCAATTACCATGTTTCGTGCTGCGGCGAAGTCGATCAGCCTTATTCCGTTATCGGAGGTGTTTTGGTGGAGGCTGAATTTTCCGACAGTTGGACCAAAGGTACCTTCCTTGCCCACCCTGGCATTAAAGTCGCCAAGCACGATTTTGATATCGTGGCGGGGGCAGCGGTCATAAGCTTCTTCGAGGCGCTGAAAGAAGCTCTCCTTGGTCACATTGTCCTTCTCATCCGTCGGAGCGTGGGCACATATAAGGCTGATGTTGAAAAATTTTGCCTTGATGCGGATTGTGGCCAGCCGTTCATTCACAGGCGTGAACTGCGAGACAAGATGTCGTAGTCTCTTGCTGACCAAAAATCCACATCCTAATTCGTGCCTTTCAGCATGGCAACTGTAGTAGATGTCACAGGACGCTCTTTTGGAGCAGCCCTGTCCTGTCCATCGCATTTCCTAGAGAGCGGTGATGTCAGCTCTGTATTTTTCGAGGACATCAACCAGCTGGATAGAGGCACCCTCCCTATAAAGGGATCGGACATTCCAGGTGCATATCCGTAAATCGTGGTCCTTTTTTCGTTTGCGGGGGTCATCAACAAAAACGGTAGTCCTTCTCCGAGGCATATTTGTTTTTTTCATTGGGGGGGTTTTTTATGTGGCGGGTCCCAAACCCAACGCACAACCTCTAACCGAGGAGATTTTCGCCACTCACTTCAGCCGCCTCCCAGCGGGTGCCAGGAAGACATTGCCCGGTGGTCGCCACATGGAGGGCCCCCATTAATAATAATGAAAGCGCCATCACAGAGTAAGCAGAGCAAGCTATATGACTACCCCTCATTAACAAATAAAGGTATCATCACATAGCGCTCAGATCAAACTACATGACAGCCAGTGAGTTGACTTGCGATGAGTTCAACAAGGATTGCGCTAGCCCCACCTGGTTGAAGCAGTTAGACACGTTACCTTGCGAAAACACCACCAGACCACCAGGGAAGTAATACTAATAGAATTAAATTTAAGTGATTCCTGATGTTGAAATTATTTATACAATGCTGTGTTTGTGGTAGTTTACAGAATCGGAGAGTTTTCTTAAAAAATTTTTTACATTATGGTCCCCAAGGTTATTGCTGTTTTAGGCAACTTACATTGTATCCTCGACGGGGTGTAATAGAATGTTTTGCTATGAGGTCGCGCCATACGCTACTTTGGTGTGAAAATTGAATTTTTATTATGGAAACATATTGAATTTATATTGAATTTCATAATGAAAAAATAAAACTTTCAGATTTTCAGTAGATATAGATCGGGAAAATGAATTTATGTCGCATTGCTAATTGCTCCTCATATAGTAGAAGTCCAAAGACTCGCTTACTTATATCTTAACCAGATTCTTAAAGTTTATTGCTTCTAGATCATATAAAACCAAAAATGAAAGTCCTGTATCTAAGGCTTTTTGAGAAAATTTATCCTTTAATTGTAGAATGAGTTTGAATTTTTTAGGTTTGTTTTATTATTTTCTTTAATTCTAAATTGAGTTCTATCGACTCAAATAAAGATTTCATACATTTCTCCAAATTTTATTTTTATTTTTTTTTTAAATCAAATCCGATGGCTCCTAAAAAATCATCGTGTATATAACTGTAATTGCGTTTTGTTTTCGGAAGCATGAATAACATAATTTACAGCAATTTTCACTGTGACAGCGAACTTTGTGTGGTTTTTATAGTACAAAAAATAACCAGTGATTTGATAGGAAAGGAATTTCTAGGTTAACGTTGCTCTCACTCGGATAAATTTTGAGAAAATGTCCAAGGAATTTTAGAAAATTCTCTCTAAAATATCAGGTCAGTCCATAAGTTCGTGCGATTTCTTAAGTGGTTTAAAAAAAAATACAAAATACGGTTTCAGTATTTATTAATCAATAATATATTTTCCTGCATTATTTACAATGTCTTTCCAACGTTTAGGCAAATTTTTAATTCCCTGCTCAAAAAATTGATTTTCCTTGGAGCCAAAATTTGCGTCGATATCCCTTTTTATAGCTTCTTTTGAGGTGTAGTTCTTATTACTTAAATGGGTCTGAAGTCCGCGGAAAAGGTGACAATCGCAAGGTGCAATATCCAGACAGTATGGTGGGTGCGGCATTAGCTCCCATTCAAGCTCGTTCAGCTTGCCTAAGGTCTGTCTTGCGGTATGCTGTCTTGCGTTGCCGTAGTAAAACAAAACTTTGCGTCTATTGACTAAATACGGTCGATTTTTTTCAAGTGCTTCATTCAGTTTGGATAGTTGATGGCAATAATAATAAGCTGTGATCGTCTGGTTTAGTTTCAGCAGATCAAAATAAATTATACCGGCTATATCCCACCAACAGGAGGCCATCTTTGGGGGTTGGTTCTGATGTTTCATCTTTATCTAACCACTGGCGTTTGTGAACAGGATTATTGTAAAGGACCCATTTTTCGTCCATATCAATACAACAGTAACAATACGGTTCAAAAACTCTCATTTTCAAGCTTAGAACACACATTCAGTCTCTGCTGAAGGTTTGCGACAGAAAGTTTATGCGAAACCCATTTTCCCAGCATTGGAACCTTGCTCAATTGAACTATGTGGCTGTAAACTGTTCCATGTGATGAGTTTAACCTTCCAGCAACCATATCGACTGTCAAACTTGGCTTAGCTTCCACGAGTTCCAGCAAGGCGTTGAAGTTAAAGACCTCAGGACGACCAGAGCATGGGACATCCTCAACGTTACAATCACCACTTCGGAATGAATGCAAAAATAGTTCCCTTATCTCCCACGAATCATTTACTGCTCGCAAAAAACGCTTATAATACTAATCTACACCTAAAATATGGTTGAATTTGACGAAGTATTTTGTGAGTTATGGGGGTTTCAAGGGATTTTTAAGATAATTCCAAGACTTAGTAGTGGGTGTGGGTTGGCTTATTCTTATAAATCTATTTATCTTTACAATATTTACCCTCACCTTAAATTTGGTTGTCCTACGCTGAATAGTTCGTAAGTTATAGCGGTTAAAATTTTTGTTAATATTCGAAACTTTGTATGGGAGCCCCAATAAGAAATGGGTGTGGCATGCTGGTTTCATGCCACAGTATTTCCGACTACCTATTAAGTGCCTATTATGGTTATTCTAACCAGAGGATTGCAGAAGTTACAGTTGTTTCAATTTTTTAAAAATACAGACACTTTGTATGGGGGCTACTATAAAAAGTTGACGTGGCTCGCCCACTTCGGGCAAGGTTATGTAGTAGTATAATGTAACGCTATGTGCTAAGTATTGTTGTCTCAAATGGTATATTAAGTGAGTTATAGCAGGTCAAAATTTTGAAAATAACGAGGTTAGTCGCTTTGAATGCTTGGTGTGGGCGTGGCTATTGACAGATCATGCCCAATATCAATCCCCAAATTCGTCAATGCCAAATTTCATCAAAATAGCTCAATATTTGCTCAAGTTATCCTTGGTTTTATGTGATCTAGAAGCAATATATTTTAAGAATCTGAAAGAAAATTCCAGGTGAATAACCTTTTTATTTCATTTCGTTGAAGTGCACCGTGGACATTTAAAATTACTTTTGATTTTTGATTTATTTAAATTTTAAGCAGGAAAAATTGCGTGTGAATATTTAAAATTTTCCGTAGTTCATAAATTCGGTAATATTTTTTACTTTGAATTTTTATGCAACCAGAATTAGTCGGTTATCTGTACATCATCGTAATGATTCAGTAAAATTATATAATCAAAAATAAAATAAAATAAAAAAACACTTGGCTCCTTACCATAAGCTTTATAAAAAAAAAGACAAAAATGTAAGTATTATGTAAAATTACAATAAAAATGATAATTTTATTGAAAATCGTTTTGAAATAATATTAAGCCGTCGATTTAAAAAAGAACATAAAATAAAGTCCTTGAGCTATTTATTATTCAGTTGGCAGAAAAAAAAATCTGCTAAAGGCAAGTTCATATTTATACACAAATATCTATATATATGAAGAAAAGAATAAGAATAAGAAAAGAAGAATAAGAGACCGATAAAATTTGCAGTCACTTACGTAATTTTTTGGAGCAACTTGAGAAATTATGAACGTTATTCTTATGGCAAAATGTTTCACAATACGTGTAATGCAATGCAAACGAACAAGATTGCGTAAGCAAAACCCCGTCGGACTTTTGTAGTGTGACTACTAAATAAATTAACTTTTAGTCGATTTATTTGGGCTGACCTTTTGTTAGCTACAAAGTTATGTAGAAAACAACCAATTATATGGGATCGTCTTAGTTTATTTATGAAGAACAATGTGTAGTCAGCCTTCGTGTTTTGATTCGTGTAATGGTTCAAGCGACTCGTTCGCTAGCATGATGTTGATTTATTTGAGCAAGAATTTTAGTGCATGATGAAATCAATGAAATAAGTGATTTTTGCCGTACTCTGATTCATATTGTATTGAAAGAAAAAATGAAGTATAAAATTTTAGATTACCAATTACGGTTTGCTTCCAACTTATCATATAAGTAATTACATTTAAAGTACATACTTGCATATGAAGTGTATCTAAGAAATTTTTTTTCATCCATGATTTATTACAACTCCCAAGCAGCTTTACGTAATTCTTATAACTGACAATGAATGTGGGCCAGCAAATGGGCCATCAGAACATCAGAACACTGTTGTCTGCACATGTGGCTATCATATTTCCTGAGATAGGAGATGTGGGAATTTCTGTTATATATAACAGGTATAATATAAGGCCAATCGCGCTACTCTGTGGAACTACAGCTTCCATTGTTAAAATTTTGGAAGTCTTATTTTTGCATTTTAAATAAAATTGGCGGTTCATTATATAAGTCTTCAGAATTTGATAAAAGTTCTGTAGCAGTTGATTTTTCAGTTTAGTCAGTAGCCCATCATGCCATACACTATCAAATGCTTTTGCTAGGTCTAAATATAAGGCCAGTAGTATTTCTTTAAATCCATTGAAATTTTATTGACAACTCGATGTATTTGTTGAATTGTCGAGTGTTTCTTTCTGTATCCAAATTGGTGGTTAGGGAAATTGATGATGATAGAAATAAATCGTTTTTTATAATACCGCTTCTTGAACTTTTAAATCTGAGTGTTTCAGAAAATTTCGAATTTTTTTTTTATTATTCTATTCATTCCATGGAAAGAAAACGTTCACACCATTCCATTCTATTCTAGCACTCCTGCATCCAACTGACTATAAGCTAACTTAACTACTTGTAGTTAGCTGAAATGTCATGGAGAGGCGGACAATTGACTTGTGGAGGTAGTCAACTTTTCAACGATTTACGTTGCGGAATAATCAACTCATAGTGCATTTAAAGTTAGCTGAGCTTCCGACTGGGTACATTCAAGTGGTGAGCTTATGATACATATATAAACATGGACACATACACACATAATGCATATTTTTAGACTAAATTCACTTTCATGTGGCTTGCATCGAGTACTTACACATGAGTACCAAATGTATATGTATTAAACTAAGAGGCGCAAATACTGAATGTAGGCTTGTAGGTCTTCTTTTTAAAATGCAATACTTTACAACAGAAAACTAAATATGTAAGTTACGTGTATATATTCAGCGAGGTCAATTTTACACTGATTTCCCCTAAATCTACGAATGTATGTACATATATTAACGTGTACATAAGTATAATTTGTACATAAACATGTGGGCATATTGCATATATTTTTATGTATTCATAGTCGTCGAATAACGACTAAAAGTAATACAGCTTACTTGTTCAAGTTCGCCGCACAGCACATACATATATACAAGTATAAAAAGGAACAACGAGAAAACGCAATTAAAATCAAGGACTTAAATTCGGATTGATGATTGACTAGTCGTTATAACAAGAATTGCGAATGCAATCAGACATCCATCGACAATGCAATATGCTGGTATTAATGTTGATTTTTATATGTAATAAATATTTCAAGAAGATTAATATTTTGCAATGTTTATAGACAAGTAAAACAACAAAGATTTTTTGAGCACATGTCGAGTTTTGTACCAACGAAACGCAATTTGAGGGAAGGATTACTTCTTTGTTTTCATTTGCAAAAATGAAAACAAAGATGCTTATGGTGTGCATGCTTCATCTATTTCAACTTGTGAGAACTGGTTCACATGATTCAGAAGTAGCGATTTCGACACAAAGGACAAGGAGACGTCTGATCAGCCAAGAAATTTTGAAGATGAAGAATTGGAAGCATTAATCGACCAAGATTGTTGTGAAACGCAAAAAGATATCGCATTACCCTTAGAAGTGACTCAATCAACCGTTTCCCAACGTTTAAAAGCAAGAAATTGGGAGCCACATAAACTGAAGCCAAGAGACGTTAAAAGGCTATTTTGTTCAAGCGATATAAAAAGAAGTCGTTTTTGGTTCGGATTGTTACTGGTGACGAATATTATTTTAAAAGAATATAGTAGAACATAATTGAGCGACTCAAACGAGTGACTATATATGGGAGCCTTATGAAATAGTGGGCGTGATTGACCTAGGAGATTAGGAGATTAGGCACTAAAAAAGTACAATATAGAATTATATACCAAATATATTTATTATACATTCACTTAAAAAGATAAAATATTGTAACACATTTGAGGGAATTAAAGGTGCGACTTTATATGGGAGGTATGTGAAATAGAGGGCAAGTCCGCGACATCCATTTTTTCGCGACTATTTAAAAACTAAAATATGGACTCCTATGCCAAAAATTACTGTCGTAGATTTGTTGTTAATAAGAATACAACATAATTGGATGCATCAAAGAAACTTTATATGGGATTTATATGAAATAGTGGGCAATAGTGGTTCACCCATTTTTTTGGCGATCACTAAAAGGATAAAAGATGGACTCATGCCAAAAATGGCTGTGTCATAGATTTATTTTTAATAAAATTATAGTAACTACTTTATATGGAAGGTGTGCTAAATAGTAGGTCTTCAGTAAACTTTCAACTGCTAACATATTGATCTGCATGTCAAATATGACTATCGCATAGTCATTTTTAAAGTGAATATATTATAATATATAAGTAATTATACGCCTAATAGGGGAAAGAATGGAACATAAAACCGGAAATATAGATAGATACAGAGAGTGTTAAATTTTGGACAGTATTAGCAGCGGCCAACTTATTTTAGCCGGTTCCGAACGGCAGACCTTTTGCGACATCACTTTTTTTGAGCTTTGTCACAGAGTTCTTTCAGAAGCTTTTTTATGTCAAATTGTTACTGCCGGAAGAATTGCCATACCAAAATAATCTTCTGAAAAAAGCATTCGATACAAAAAAAACTTTTTTTTTTAAAATAATTTTTGCATATAAGAAAAAATGTATAAGGGCTGGTGGAGCAATATAAAGGCCACTTTTGTATTGGCGTGATCATATTATCCAAAAAAAAAAGTAATTTTTAACCCGATACCTAATATAAGTTTTTTTGTGGAGTTGTGTTATTTGCTAAATTTCACATAAATAAGAAGAAAATAAAAAATATTCAAAAATCAAAGCAAAGAGAAACGTTCAAAGCATGCAATATTATTAAGTGTAAATTTGTACACAATAAACATTTATCAAATGCCAGAAAAAAGACTAATCTATTTGGATTTCTTTTACAAATACGCATGAATAAATTTCTATTAGTCTTCTTCGCATTCTGTGACTCTTCAAAATAAAATAAATAAAAAAATTACCCTGACCTCAAATTAACATATATAAATAATTTATTATTAGCGTTCTTTCTTCACAATAGCTGTTAATTTACACTTAAAATGTTGTCCTAACAAGCATGGTACTTGTCTCATAAAAAAACTTGTAACCACCATAGTTTTACATGTATGTATATGAACACACTGAGTACAATCAAAATCTATTAAGTGAAATATGAATAAACGAACTTGTCAATATCAATTTAATAACACATCAGTTTCCATTTCTATTACAATGTTGATTGTTCGTTTTTGGTTTGTTTCTAACTCAGTACTCAACTCAACTCAATATAGAAAACATGATGACCACTAACATACAATTTATTATTATTGTTTCGAAACACATTTATTTTATATACACAGTGCAGTTATAATAAATATATAAATACAAATAAATACAGGGTGGTTTTTTAGTAACTTTCTTTTTGACAACACTGTTTTTGGCAGCTCAGCTGTTTTCGTGTAACATGTTACTGTCAAACAAGTTTAGTTTGGTCTATAATTTAACCATGAACCGACTTACAAACGAACAATGAAGCAATGAACAATGATGAGCAGATTAATGAATTTTATTATCAATATTCATGCTCAGTTAAGAAAGTGCATCGTGCATTTCTTCAATTTTATGAACAATCAAAATTGCCGTATTTGGTGTGAAGAGCAGCCAGAAAGCCTTGCAATAACTGCCAATGCATCCCGAAAAATGCACTGTTTGGTGTAGACTATGAGCCAGTGGCATCATTGGACCGTACTTTTTCAAAGAACCCAAAGGCAGGAACGTTACTGTTAATGGCGAGCGCTACCGTGTCATGATTACAAACTTTTTTTTGCCCAAAATGGAATAGTTGGACTTGGCTGACATGTGGTTTCAACAAGACGGCGCCACATGCCACAGAGCCATTTGAGGCGCAGCCGCGGTCAACATTTACATGAAATCATCTTTAAACATTGAACTATATAGATCGTTCTATCGATTCAAATAAATATTTCAGTTCTATAATTTTTTTTTTTTTGTTAAATCAAATCCGAAGGCTCTTAAAAAAACACCCTGTATATAAATATCAATATTAAATATTTGTTAAAATTGCATTAAATAGAAGCCCTTGAATTAGAACCAGCATTTATTTATACACAATAAATATATCATATTTCAACGATAGTAGCGATCGTAAGTGTAAGCCAACTAATAAATTATGACATTGTTGTGATTAAGCTTATTTGAGCATGTTTATCTAAATACATAAGGTAATTAGTTTCGTACATATATATTCTTATGAAGTGCTTGAAATTTGACCGTATATTGCAAAACAACAACAACAACGATGTATTATTTCTATGCATACTTACAAGTAGATATCGAATTTAAATATATTCAAATAGTAAAAACTTGCACGCTCAACTGAGCCAATATGCTAGGTACTTCATTTATTTTAGCGCATAATTTATTAGGTATTATTATCATTATTTTTTCGATGATACTAAAATTCAAAAATGAAGGTCACCAAAATATATGATGAAGGTGTGACGAAGTGTAAAACGAATCATCTTATTGGAAAAATTTATTGCCAAAAAATAAAACAAAACAAACAAACAAAAACATAAATACGAGTATAAACAATACATAAATAACCACGACAAAAATCAATACAAATTAGGAAATCGTCATTATTAAATTAAATTTGTTTAAATTTTTTTTTATAAGATTTCATCAATTTCCTTCTAATAATTGTTTCATAGAATTACTCATATTGTATTGTTAATAACCATAATTGGTGTAGACTTTCTAAAACTACATAGATGGTTAAGAACGTATGGAATAGATATTGGTCATACTTATTTTAAAAACAATGTATCAGAAATTAGCAGAAATGAATGATCCGTGGATATTAGAAACCGGCTAAATATATTCGATTAATCGATTAACCGTTCGCTTTAAGTTAAATATCAAATCCGATTAAACGAGTAGTTGAACATCTTATATATATATATATATATATATATATATATATATATATATATATATTTATATATATATATATATATATATATATATATATATATATATATATATATATATATATATATATAAGGTTACAAAAACATACTTTTGTATAGAAGATAGGTGTTCCCTTAACCCAATATGAACAAAGTTTCATCTTAATAACTCAATATTTTCGTGCTCAAAGTGTGAAAATGTATATACGGGCGCATATGTTTTTTTGGAAGATAGGTGTGACTTTTGTCCGAATTAGCCCATTTATGAGCAAACTGATCCGTCTGTTTGTAAAAATAATCTCATTCTTATACTACATTTAAACAAAATTGCTCAATAACTGCAGCAGTTATCGTGCGATTGGACAGACATAAACACATGGATGGTGCTTTCATTTGATAATACTACTTCATACACTTTTCCTGTCAGATTTAATGAATTAAACCTTGTTGTTGTTGTTTCCGAATAAAGAAAAAATTAAATATATCAATTTACTGAAAAATATGTCAATAAAAATGAGAATTTCAGTGAGAAAAAAAAATTGATTGAATTAAAGATATTTAAAAAATGTGAAATTAAAAATTGTCGAGAAATGCTCAAATCTCTCGTGTATATGTACATACCATATATAACTATCGTACATTATTCCACATTATTCCGCTGTCAAATTAAATTTATCAACTTTCAGAATTCAGGCCAATCATGTGAAGTTTTGTATGAAATCACCCATTTGTGTATTTATAGTATTATTGCTTTACAGTTTTTTAATAACAAAATTGTCATATAACAGCGGTTAGGGATGTATTTGGATAGATGAAAATCATTTGATTTCTATCTTTTTAAGGTCTACAATGCTCTAATAGTTGCGTAAATTGACAAACAAACTGAATATACAAATAAATAACAACATGCGAGTACATAGAGCTAAGAGAGAGCGTTATGGTGATTTAAAGGTATAGTGCACAAACGTAAATAAATACTCCGCAAAAAACATTAACGCAAATACGAATACATATATGTATTTACATTCAAAATAACACAAAAAGCATAAAATAAAAGCGAGCCAAGCGTAAATTAAATCACAATAATAAAGGAATACAACAAAACGAAAATCACGTTTAAACGTAACGAAAAAAAAAACAACACTAGTGGATGTTAACCTCCGTAACCGATGTCAATATTCCGACCGAGCCGTTATAAAGTGTAAACACAACTAAAATCTCATGAGAGTCTAATCCAAATACAGAAACAACACTGATGATGAGTTTAGCCACGTTATTACGAAGTTGTGAGAAAATCACAGCTAAAGAGCGAGAGAGAGAGAGAAAAAAACTAAACAAAACTCACAGAGAACTCACGATATAAAACAAGAAATGGCAAAAAATATATAACTAAAACGCAAAATCAACAACAAATTGCCGCTTAATGAACAATAATAGAGCATAAAGTTGCCGAACAAAGCCAAGAAGCAGGGCTGGACGCGGTATGCAACGAATACATACGAACGTTGCACAGGTGCGCGACACACTGAGAGAAACAAATTGCTTCTGTTTTTTCAACACAAATTTTTCACTTTATGATAAAAATAATGTTACTTTCGTATACGCAAAATGTTTGTTTTCTAAACTAAGTTTGGCTAAAATGTGAAACTAAAATGTGGCACCCCAACAAGAAATGGTTGGGTGCTATGGCTAACTCTGTAAGTCGACGACTGTTTTTATATTTTCTGTTTCTATGGGGACGCTTTGAAATGTTTCCAACCGCGGTGCTTCTTCTTTTAATACCCGCTGTAAAAAACGCTTGACGCATTGTATGAGACACTCCCAACAGCCTCCTGCCATTTCACCTACTTTCTGTGCTCTTTGTCTTTGCTTATTGGTACTCCTCAACGATTGACGAATTTTCGCAAACACAGTATAACGGCGGCAGTTGACAGCCCTTGAGCAATTTCTAAATGAACCGATCACGTTGTGAGCAAGTGAACAACGCGACCCATATCTTCTCCCTTCTTCGATCAATTGCGACACAGTAATCAACTCTAGCATAAGAAAATGGGCGAAAATATGACGTGAGGCGGTCTGCTGGTAACTGTCCCATAATCGGTATGACTGGTTTGGCGTTGCTATATATGCACACTTCTTCCATGACGGATTTGAGCAAGACTCGAGCGCAAAGAACCCAAAAATGTTCACGCATATCGTTGATTGGTAGATGATCGTTTTGATGATGTAGCTGGACATGAATACCTCACAATAAGGCGTGTCACATAATGGGTCTAAGATAGAATCACCGGAAGTCAAGCGGTGATAGTCACAGTAGGCAGCGTCAATTCTACCATTCACTTTCAACAAACAATTGGTGTCTATAAACGGCCTAAGTTGATGCTGATAATTTGATTTTGACAGAAACCCCTTCTGTTTGATTGTGCTGATTTCGTCAGAAAATGATTCAAATTGTAACGTTTGAAGAATTATTTTCCAAGCTCCATGACGTTCAGTTCATCGTCTTGACGCATACCAGACTTGGTGTTGTGAAGACAGCGCAAAGCCCATGCCACGACTCACTTCATCTTCAAAAAAGATATATATGATTAATATTTAGTAAAATATATTGGATACTCCCCTGCCCCTGCTCTTGTTAGAATTAAGACGCGTTTCTCCATCTCTTCAGCAGTACAGTCATTAGAGAAATTGCGTCAAAGAAAATATGCAGCTGAATCTTATCGAGGACAGGCAAGATTGCAGAAACAATGTGGAACGTTGCTTAACAGATTGAAAGTTGACCCACCACGTTAAACATGGTTCAGATAATGGCTGCGGAACGGGCTCATCACAGTCCACATGCAGTTTCCACAACAATTGAACAATTTTCCCAGGGAAAATTTATGGATAACGGCTGCAACTGACTGCGCTAGTTCAGGACCCTTTAACAACACGAGTTTAACAACGTGGCATTTGTAACGACGACAACGTTGATACAACAACATACAATTTTCCTCGTATAATCATGCCTAGTTTCGTGCCAGAAAAAGAGCATATGTGGGAAGCTCTTTGCTTCAATTTTAAGAAATCTGCTGCTGAGTCGCATCGAATGCTTGTGGAGACAGTGTGCTATCGGAAACCACTTGAAGAGACTGGTTTCGTCGGTCCAAAGAAGGCCATTTTGACTTGAGTGACAAGAAGCGTGAAAATATATCCAGAAAACTTGAGGACCAAGCTCTTTTGGATGAGGACGAGACCGAATCGAAAAAAATGTTTGCCGAACAGTTAGGTGTTACTCAACAAGCCATTTCCATACGTTTACGACCCATGGAGAAGGTTAAAAAATTTGGAAAATGGGTACCCCATGAATTGAACGATAGGTAGATGGAGCAACGCCAAAACGCGTGCGCAATCTTGCTTGCTAGACAAAAAAGAAAGTCGTTCCTGCAACTTGTGGTGACTTGCGATGAAAAGTGGATATACTTTGAGAATCCTAAACGAAAAAAATCGATCCCGGCCAACCAGCAACTTCTTCTCCAAAACCATACCGCTTTGGACGCAAGACAATGCTGTGCGTTTGGTGCGATCAGCAGGGTGTCATCTACTACGAGCTGTTGAAACCTGGTGAAACTGTCAATGCTCACCGCTATCACCAACAACTAGTGAAATTTCGCTGTGCTTTGTGTGAAAAAAGGCCTGGTTATGAACAAAGAAATGAGAAGCTGATTTTTCTCCACGACAACGCCCCATCGCACGCGTCAAAACTGGTCCAAAACTACTTGGACACACTCAATTGGGAGGTGCTACCTCATCCCGCTTATTCACCAGACCTGGCCCCTTCTGACTATCACCTGTTTTCATCGATGGGTATACACCTGGTATGTACGTGAAGAAAGAACCCTTGGCCATAAGGGTGTCTTGGCGATGTGGTCCAAATACCACCCAACCTAACTTTGTGTAAGTAGCTCGCTTCGCCAACTTCGACTGTCCTACTAAGCACACATAAATGGTAGTTTTTTAATCCGAGTAGTATCACGCGTTTTATGCATTTCGTTTAAATGCGTATAGTTGTATTTGTTGAACGATTGTGTCGGCGAATTTAGGCCCTTTATTGTACGTATATTTTTGAGTGGGAAACAAAGGCGACTGTTTACCTCTTTTCTTTCAGGTATGTCCTCTTTTTTTTTGGTGACATCCCGGCGGCGTTATGTTTGTACGACACTCTTGATGCAGTAATTTATGCTACAACCATTGATAACATAAGTTTACGACGACGACGATACATAAACCATGATCCTTTTGCCTACAACTGCAACCGCACATATCTGCAACCACTGGCATAATCGACACGACTTTTGACCATTTCTGCGATTAGGGGGCATTTTCACAATAGCAAGTTAACTCATATAATAGAGTTAACTCATAGTTTTCAGTATCAAAACTGATAGTTAACTCTATAATAGCCCTAAAGCAGATTTAAAAAAGTGCATTGTGGAATTTGTTCTGCAAAGAAACTTAAGCGACATTACTTCTCAATATTTGCTAAATTTGGTGAATATTAAAAAGGACCTATTTATGTTGCGATCACCGGAACTAATGTGATAGTATTTTTGTGGACGTAGAGGATATAATGGCAATTGGTTACTTTCGGAAGAATAGTTAATTGCTTGCCGACAGGTGGATAACGTTGGAAAGAATAAATTATTGTTTTAAAAATAAAAGAAACAAAACAATTTTGCTGTAGAAAATATTGTATATGAATCTAATGATTTTAGATCCTAAATAGTCATTCAAACCACACTTGTGTGTCCCCGGAGAGAGTGAAAAAAACATTACTTGTAATTAAAAAATTTGTAATTTAATCTCCACTATTAAAAATTTTGAATATTCCAACGGCAACAGGAGTAATAATTAGCAACAAAATAAAACGTTTAAATGTACATATCAGTATAATAATGCCATTAACGCGCCAAAGTTCCCATTAAGATACTCCAATGTACTACAGATCACAATAACGCACACACAATTGGATGAATTATTGACGCTTCTACCACTACATCTACATACTATCTCTCTGTACATGCCCCAACTAATAACACTTTCATACATTTGATGGGGGAGTATTTGTGTGTTTTGGGGATTACTAGTGGCGTTCCACCGATATTTAGAATATACCAAAATATGTAGATCGCTATTGTAATTGAGCGCCGATCAACATATACATGTGTGAATATCTGTTAGAGTTGCTGCTATTTGTACGTGCTTTGGGCACAATTAAAAAAAGTGCGTTGTTTTTTACAATGAGTTCCATGATCTTATTTGTACGAGTACTCTTCATAAATTATTAGTATGCACTATTCATACAAACCGAATATAATAATTATCGTATGTAACTTTAATGCGAATGAGTGCTTATGAGTATTTTTGGATGATGTCATGCCAAGAATGCGAACAGTCAGTCAGTAGAAATCTAAACAATTGAGTAGCCATAGAACTGATGGGAGATTTGTGCTTGAGAATTTATACATATAGAAATATAGCACATAATATTTATATGAATATTAAAAAAATAAATAAATTCAACAAAATAAAAATAGCTTAATATGTTAGGTACAAAGGAAAAAAAAAAGATACAATAAATCAATAATAATATTTAGATATATACGTGTGTGTATAGGTTTATATATGCTGAATATTGATTTTGGGTTAGCAAAATTAAGAATGTAATACATATAAATATGTAGGGTTAAATGAAGAATTATTCATATATTTATTAGATATTTATAGAATCGATGAAAATTACAAACTTAAATAAACACCAATAAATACCAAAATAACATATGGGAGATAAAAAAAAAATTTTAATAAAAAGTTGATATTAGAAATATCATTATTAAAGACAATTCTATTAAAGAAAATCACACATGCATAGGCATTTTATTTATGAGAAATTAGATTCGTTTCATATAATAATAATCAAAATCAACTTTATTTCTCAGCTATAAAGTTTTACTTGCTTACTTATGTGGCAATTAAAACGGAAAATCGATTTAGGCCGAATCTAACATGCTTCGCCCAGCCATTTCTTTCCTTCTCTAGTTGGCGCAAATTAGAAATTCCAAGCGCAGACAAGTTCTCTAGTACTTTTCACCGGAGGTTAGGTTTGCCTCTTCTGCATCGTCCATCATCGGGTTCCGAATATAACATCTTCTTACCCGGAGGGTGCTCTTTCATTCACTCGACATGACCTAGCCAGCGCAGCCACTGAATTTTGCATGTTCATGCCGATTATGTCAAGGTCATCGGCATACGCCAACAGCATAACACTTTTGTTAAAGCATTATGTCGTAGATCACCAGCTCGAATTATTTTCTCCATATTAATATTGAACAAGTGGCACGATAATGAATGACCTTGCCTAAAACGGTGGGGAGAGGTCCTATCCAATTGTCACTGTTACATAGTGTCATTCTGCAAAGACGAAAGAGCGTCGCAGTAATAACGAACTCAGACATTATTGCCAGTTATAAAATAAAAATGTTTAATGTCTGTTGCCTTTGATCAAAAACTTTAAATCAAACAATAATTTTTATGCCAAATAAAAAATTTTTTTTTTTAAAAACATTATTTCGGTAATACCGAAACTTAGATACGTTACACTATGACTGGAACTATTTAGATAAATATAAGATATTTTCGACATTATCTCAAAATAATTGAAATAATGGCGAACCAGAAATATATGAATTTAGATATTCGAAATTACTTAATTAATGAACGACATGAAAAGCATCTATAAATATTAAATTTTATATTGGACTCAGCACATTTTCATTTTCCGACATTATTGCAAAACCATAAAACAGAAATAAGTTAAAGAAAAAATTTATAGATTTAGGTTTTAAAATTTTTGCAAGAATTTCGACCCATGAAATTGGCAGATTTGACATTATTGTCAAAAAATGTCGACATTATTGCAACATTTTTCGAACTAATTGCAGTACACCGATAAATCCAAGGCGATTTATTATTCTGAGCATTATTATAAATACGTTTCCATACCTGTCACCTATGGGTGTTACAAATGGAAGCACAAATTCAATAGCCTCGATTCCTTGAGTGAAAGTGAAATCGAATCGAAAAAAATAACGATGTATTTAATCTAAGGCTGTATGATTAATCATTTAATCAAAGAGTCTGATTAATCAAATTACAAATTTTAGTTTAATCAAACAAATTAAACAAATTAATCTTAAGTTTTTTCTGCGTTTGCAATTTTCTTTTGGAATAAATAAGGTTTATTTTTCGAAACTATGTACCTTTCCTTCTTTGTAAAAAAAAAATATGAATATTTTGAATATTCGAATAATTTTTTTAAGATTAATCAAGATTCTGATCAATCTAATCATTTGAATTATAGTTAATCAAAATTATAATTATTAAAAATTTCTTATTTGATTTATTTCGATTAAGAGATTAATCTAACAGCGCCAATTTAAACTAAATATATTAAGGACCTATAATTATAGAAATTATGAAATTGTGGCGTTTATTCTTATAATTATATCTTCAATTATATTAACATTAATAAATCCATATTTATTGGGAGACCCTCACAATTTTATTCCCGCCAATCCTCTAGTAACTCCTACTCATATTCAACCAGAATGATATTTTTCATTTGCTTATGCATATCTCTTAATTTGCCAAATTTTAAATTTAAATTGATAGAAATCTATTCATCTCCCTAAGATGTATCCAGATTTGGTACCTCCCATTACGTGCTAGAGTTAAGCATGGAAAAAATACTTGATCGTTAATCAACAAAACAGTTATTCTGGCAAAGATTGTATAACTATTAAATTATTAGCATCGTACCGGAATAAATAATACTGACGAGTGATTCATATACGTATTATGCTTTATAAAAATTTGTACGCTTTCAGCTGTGATAATCATTATTATTCATGTATTATTGTTGATGAACACACAGTGTCAAGTTTATCAAATTGAATACACCATTTTCATATGTCATACATTGGAGCTAAATGTCTACTTACATATGGTATAGCAATAAATGTGGTTACAAAAAAAGATGCGTTTAAAATTAAAATGTGCCACACGACACAAAAAATTTACAGCATACTGCATTGAAGCAAAGTTTTTATGCAATAGAAAAAAATGTGATGAAAAACGAAAAACAAAATATACATTTTCTGTAGAATTTTTATATTTTTTCAATTGGTGCCAAAATAAATAATGCCGCAACGTGCTGAATGAATATGTACTATGACTACTCGTTTTATCTAGCATTGGCCGTCATGTTCGACAAGTAAAAGAAGCAAGTGAAAGCAATGGCACATGTGCAATTTTAAAAATTATTTAATACTCATATTCACTGCACTGTAAAAATGAAAACAAAAAATTTTAAGAATTTCAACAAATAAGAAAATCTATTCATACATACTATGAATATACATATAAAAAGAAAATAAATAAATATGTGGCACTTAGAGCCCCGAAGGGCTCATTGGCCGAGCTTCTCTTCAATTACTGTTGTGCGTGTTAAATTTTAGACAGTATTAGAAGGGACCTACTTATTTTAGCCAGTTCCGTACGGCAGAACTCTTGCGACATCACTTTTTCTGAGCTTTGTCAGAGAGTTCTTTTAGAAGTTTTTCCATGGCAATTTGTTACTGCCGGAAGAATTGCCAATTGCTTGCCGATAGGTGGTTACCGTTCGAAAGAAAAATCTTTTCGATATTAAATTTATGCTTCAACCGGGGATTGAATCCACAACCTACAGATCAGAATACCAACACACTAACCACTGAGCTACTGCACCCACACATGAAAAAATATCAAAATAGAAAGCTTTTATGAAAACGATTTCACTTGTTTTTTATTATAAATACACTAGGTTCAAAACATGTAAGGCATACGTTGTAATCGGTATAAAATACACAATTGTAGATATATAAATTTTACAATATTATAAAGAAAGAGATAGCACAATGTAATGCCTTTTGTTGATTGGAGATTAAAAAACTATCAAGTTCCTATTCATACGTACATATGTACCTAGTATATAGTATGAAAAGCATGTAAATAATGTTATGTTACAGCTCGTCAATAAAATAAATAAATAAATATGTGGCACTTAAAGCCCCAAAGGGCTCATTGGCCGAGCTTCTCTTCTATTACTGTTGTGCGTCTTAAATTTTGGACAGTATTAGAATGGACCTACTTATTTTAGCCGGTTCCGAACGGCAGAACACTTGTGACATCACTTTTTCTGAGCTTTGTCACAGAGTTCTTTTTAGAAGCTTTTTCATGGCAAGTTGTTACTGTCGGAAGAATTGCCAATTGCTTGCCGACAGGTGGGTACTATTCGAAAGAAAAATCTTTTCGATATAAAATTTGTTATGCATCAGCCGAGTATTGAACCACGACCTACAGATCAGAAGGCGAACACACTAACCACTGAGCTACGGCACCCACAGCTCGTCAATAGTCTATTCAATTTGGATGAAGAACCATATACATACTCGTATATGTACGAGTACCTACAATGTCGACTGAAATTTAAACAAGAGGTTATTCATTTGCAAATTGTTCTTTCGTATATAATTATAATGTATATACTTATATTACAAATGGTTTCATTTTAAATAAACTCTTTAGAAATATAAATTGAAATTTAGTTTCATTATACGCTCTCATATGCAAGAAATTCAAACCAAAACTAGCCAGAGCTTAAATTGGTATATGTTTCAAAAGTTATAAAACTAATTACCTATATAGTTAAATTTAAAATTTATGAAAGTTTGTCATATTTTGACTGTAATAACCTAAGTAGAATTGAAATGAACAGCGATTTTCGCACTACGGAACGACCGCGGCGACATAAATTGGAACGACTATTCGAAGAGTTATTTTTATTATTACACAGAATTATGGCTGTGCAATTAATCGCATAATCAAAATGTATGGTTAAGCAAAGAATCAATTATTCAATTAATCTAAATATAAATTATTGGATTATTTAGAATTTTGATTAATCAAACAAAAGTTCATTTTTATTGTAGTTTTCTTTGTTTATGAAAAGAATTATGAATTTTTTAAAATATATGTGTATAATGTTATTATGATTAATCAAAATTCTCATTAATCAAATAATTTTACTACACTTTAGTAAACCTAGTTTAGATTGGTGAGGGCTAGACACTTGCGAATCTAGTTTAAACTTGTACTGAAAAACTGGCCCTTAGTCTGCGACACCGTGTAGTACACAAACATCTACCTATTTTCGATATTACGATTACAGAAACCGTTGTTGAAGCTTAATCACTTAAAGCAACTTGATTAATTTCAACTTGCAAATCAAAATGAACTCAAAACTGTTGGCATTTTTTTTTTAAATAATTGCTTTTTTACTGCCATATTGGCATCTCCATAATACTGCTTAGAGTATAACAGGTGCTTATTATAAAGATCAATCCATCAGAGCGTATTGAACTTATTTTCGCATAAATAATTCTTAACCATTTAATTTTTAATATTAATTGTTTGTAGTAATACTTTTAACACGAATTTTTTTACTTAGTTTTTATTGTTGTATTAAGTAATAGAAAACATGTAGAAGAAAAAAAATGTTTGTAAATTTATTACACACTCAGCTATAAGTAAAAAAAATGTATATTCCATACATTAAGATACCTCATCTTACATTGAAAAAAGTGACATTTACACCAGCGGATCATGAAGTTTGATTTATTTTAAGATTTTCATCTCAATATTTCGGCTCAAGTGGGATGCAATAATGTCGAAATTTAAATAGTACACTTAATTCGACATTTTTCTTCTATATGAAAAAATAAATATTTTTCGACATTATTACACAAAATTTGTTTAATAATGTCGAAAAGTAATTATTGCAAAATATTTTTCGACTTAATTGCACTAATTTTGTCAATGTTAATGCACTTAGCCTTCGGATTAATAGAAAGCCATTCGATTTGAAAATATCGAATGACTTATTTATTTTCTAATGTCCACCACAATATTTCGGCTCATTTTAAACTCGTTTAAACCATTTGAAAAAAAAAAAATAGATTTCAATATTTTTCCGGAATAAAAGATCTCAGATAATTGAGAAATATATAACTACCAAGTTCTGTCAACAAAATGTTTTCAAGATATTGGATCTATAACTTAATTCGTGCGGTTTGCTAAGATATGGCGTAACTTGATTATTATCCCATCGTTCCAATATTCCGAACATGCATTGAAAAGTTACTGTCATTGTGCGTCTTTCACAGTATATGTCATTCATTTGAAGCGTAAACAACAATAATTTTTTTCACTCAAATATGTCGAACTTTGTGCCTGAAAGAGTGTTTTTGCGGGAAGTTCTTTCTCATTACTTTAATATGAAGAAAACTGCTGCCGAAAGTCATCGTATTTTGTTGGAAGTTTATGGTGAACATACTCTAGCTGAGCGAACGTGCCAAATGTCGTTTGCACGATTTAAATGTGGTAATTTTGGCTCTGAAAACGAAGAACGTCCTAGGCAGCCAAAAAAGTTTGAAGATGAAGAACTGGAAGCTTGCAGAATCTTTGCGAGTCACTAAAGCAACCATTTCAAAGCGTTTAAAAGCAACCGGATACATTCAAAAGCAAGGAAATTGGGTGCCACATGAACTGAAGCCGAGAGACGTTGAAAGGCGATTTTGCATGTCCGAAATGCTGCTGAACGCCACAAAAAGAAGTTATTTTTGCATCGGATTCTTACTGGTGATGAAAAATGGATCCATTATGACAACCCCAAGCGCAAAAAATCATATATGAAACCCGGCCAACCGCGAAGGTAATGCTCTGTATTTGGTGGGATCAGAAGGGTGTGCTTTATTATGAACTGCTAAAATCGGGTGAAACCATCAATGGAGAACGCTACCGAACACAATTAATCCGTTTGAAGATAGAAATAGCCGAAAAACGCTCGGAATATGCGACCAGACATGAGTCGGCCTTATTTTGCAACAGCGGTCAAAAACTATTTGGAAAACAGCGGCTGGGAAGTTTTGGCTCACCTGCCTTATAGCCCAGACCTTGCCCCGTCCGACTACCATTTATTCCGATCGATGAGAACGCCCTCACTGGAATAAGATTCACATCAGAACAGTGTATTAAAAATCGGCTTGATTCGTTCTTGGCCGCCAAGCCGGCGCAGCTCTTTTGGGATGGAATCCACAAATTGCCAGAAAGATGGGAAAAAGTCATAGCTTCAGATGGGCAATACTTTCAATAAACCTATTGTACATGTTTTTCTTAAATAAACGTACAAATTTGGAAAAAAACAGCACGAATTAAGTTATAGATCCAATATAAATTTTTTCCGTAGAAAACTCGATTTTCAAAGATATTTTATGAACCCCAAAAAAGCAAATTTCATATTTCGCTGAAAACTTATTTTTTTGTTGGTGAGTCACCTTAATATACACATATATATTTGCATATACGTATATATTTATATATTTCAAAATACAATATATGAGGAAATATTGATCTTTGGATGTTGTTGTTTTGCAACACGAATGAAATGTAGAAACATTAAACGATCAATAAATGTTAGTGACGGGAGAATGCCAGCTGGCTGCTGGCAGCTATTGTTATGAAGTTTAGAATATTCTTCAAAAGTCATGACTTGCTTGATTGCCTGAGTTGCTAATCTTGACGTTTCATTTATAAACCAATGTATATTAAAGATCGAACTTGAAGCAAGTTACATATGGTTATACGATTTTCTATGGATAACTAGAAAAAGCAAAAAAAAAAAAAAAACAAATCATTCAATCTTGTTAGCATTTTTTTGTGCTTATATATATTTGCGAGAGCACGCGCACTTAAAAAACATTATTAATAATAATTATTAGAGCGAATTAGTGAACAATAGTAACTGTTTGGTATTGTTTTATTACGATCGCGCTACCAAACTTATGGTATTTCTACTTGCTTTATACTAAAAACATACATTTTATACAATTTTCAATTGTTTCGTTCGTTTAGATCATTCTCCTGTTCATTTTTAAGGTATGAGTAATGTTTTATGATTTATGATTTATGTATGTCTGTGTGTTTTTTTTTTATTATTGCTTTCAATACTACACATTTTAATGTTTTGTACAAGTAATAATTAAAATGCGTTTCGTTTGATGGAGTTCAGTCGGCTTGGCTTGTCGACCAATTGTACAATACAAATTATTCAAACATAATACAATATATCGTATACGTGCATAACAACATGTTGAAATCATGTTGCAATCACTTGATATACAATGGAAACAGTACAAAAAAAAAAAAAAAAGATGTACACAAACCAACAACACATTGTTAAATTTATACAACTTTCAGTTTTATGAATACATACCTACTTTCGTTTACCGTGTCATTTTAGCGGCAATAATATCTACCCAGTTAAATTGAAACAAATTCCACTTTTAATTTTCTTATAAATTACCTATTATTACATGGCTACAATTTTGTCTCATAAAACATAATTGTACTTGTATTTATTTATTTGCTTTGATATTGTACAATAATAAATATAGAAGTAGGTATTTGTTGGGAGCACGCTCGACCAGTTAGTTGCATAATTTTTTTGATTAGCGTCATTTAAGTAGTGTAATGGTGAAACTTTCTGAAACAATGTTTATCATTATTATTAATAATGTTGATTTCATTTTTCCTATGTACGAGTATTTACATATGCATATAGTATGTAAATCAATTTACTTCATGTTTCCATTGAACTTTTTGATAGAAGAAAAAATACAGATACAGTGATGTGAATTCTCCAGAAATGTAATTATTTGTGCTTCCAACATATCCGTGTAAATGTAGTCGTTTATTTTTGTTGGAAGATAGCATGTTCTGTATCTTCCGTTGGAAGAAAAGGCTGTCAAAATCATGACACTACCCCACCAAAGTTTCTGGTTGTCCTTTGATTTCCAAGTCGTTTCAGAAGTCGATAAATCAATCTGTTTCTTATCGAAACAATTAGTACCTCCCACTTCATATGCGTTTTTGCGTATTCTAGCCTTGCATATTTATTATCCTTTTGTCAGATCCAGAACATGCTACGTTCCCACAAAAATGAACAGTAACATTTACATGGATATGTTGGAGGCAGAAATAATTACATTTCTCGAGGATTCACGTCAAAATAAAATAGTTTTCCGACAGGATAACGCTTCAATCCACATCTCACGGCATTCCATTCATTGGTTTAAAGAGGAAAACATACCGTTAATGATATGGCCAACACCCAATCCTGACTTAAATCCCATTGGGCATACTGGCTAGAAATGTTTATAAAAATGGGACACCAATTTACCAGTGTTTTCGAACTAAAGATGGCAATTAGGAAAAGCTGGGAAAAAATTCGTGATATATCTTTCAAAAACTTACCGAAAGCATGCTAAATCGTATAATTTAATCCATTTAATGAAATGTAATGGAGACAAAATAAAATATTATGTAACGTTTTTCAATTAGTTTTGTTAGTTTTTTGATATTATTTATAGCATTCGGCTAAACAAAATGCATTCCAATATTACATAATATTACTATTATAGTACTAAAAGTACAATGACATTTGTAAATTTTTTTTTTTTTGTTTTATGGTGAAATATGTATTGAATTGAAGGTACAACCATGAGCTGTGCGAGCTGTATGCCGATATTGAGATAGTAGAGCGCATCAAAATCCAGCGGCTGCATTGGCTAGGTCATGTCGAGCGAATGGAAGAACACGCTCCAGCTAAGAAGGTGTTATATTCGGAACCCGCTGAAGGACGACGCAGAAGAGGAAGACCTAACCTCCGGTGGAAGGATCAAGCATTGGAGAACCTGACGGCGCTTGGAATTTCTAACTGGCACCAGCTAGCAAAGAACAGAGATGGCTGGCGAAGCATATTATTTTCGGCCTAAATCGATATTCGGTTGTTATGGCCACATAAGTAAGTAAGTATGTATTGAATTGATTCATAGAGATTTTTGTGGTTCTTTGCATTTTTAGTGTTAGAAATTTCAAAAAAATCACATTCCTCTAAACAAAGTGCGCGCACTTTATACAGGGTCCGGCACTCGAAGTGTAACCAATTTCAGACCGCAGCTGTCTAAAAATTTGCTAAATGACAGTTTGGAGTATTGTTTACAAGCGCAAAAAAGCATTTTGCCAAAAAGTGAACGCGAAAAAAAAACTCAGTGATGGATTTCAAACGTATTAGTGTGATTACTTTATATTTAGCTGGAAAATCACAACCAGCGATTGTTCGTGAGCTCAAACACCTTAAAGTGAATAAAGTTTTTGTTTATCGCACCTTAACTCGTTACAATAATACTGGTAGCATTAAAAAACGTCATGGAGGTGGTCATCAAAAGACTGCAACGTCACGTGAGATGGTTCAAAAAGTAAAGAAGCGACTTGAGCGAAATCCCCGACGAAGTGCCAATCAAATGGCAAAAGAACTGAAAATATCCGACCGTAGCATCCGAACATTGTGTTTTCTGACGAGAAAATTTTTCCAATTGAGCAATTCGTAAACTCTCAAAACGATAGGGTTTACTTGACCAACCGTTCATTTGAGTCATCGATTGGCCACCAGGAGGCAGCACCCGCCACAGATAATGGTTTGGGTCGCTGTAACCGCAGATGGGCACTCTTCAATCGTTTTCATCGAGCCTGGCGTCAAGGTAAATGCGATATATTATCGGGAAAGTATTCTGGAGATTGGTTTGAAGTCGTAAGCAGACAAACATTTCGATGGCAGACCATGGACGTTTCAACAGGCCTCGGCACCGTCTCACAAAGCTCGAGTGAACCAAGAATGGCTGAAAAACAACGTTCCGAACTTCATTACGTCCACACAATGGCTCTCGAATTCACCAGACGCGAATCCAATGTATTATTCTCTTTTGGCCATTTTGGAGAGCAAGGTACGAACTAAGAGATACACTAGTCTCGAGGCGCTGAAAAAAGTGATTGTCCGCGAGTGTGCCAAAATACCTGCAAGTCACATTCGGGCAGCTTGCGATTCGTTTTTTGACCGTCTCAAAGCCATAGTCAAGGCAAAAGGTGGTCATATCGAGCAAAAGTGAATTTATTCTGAATTTTGTATTATTTTTTACACATTTTGTACTTTAAACTTCCTTTCCAATTTTCACTCCACAACGGTAGTTACAGTTTCATTCTGCAAAGACGAATGAGCTACGCGGGAATACCGAACTCAGGCATGGTTGTCTAGTGCACCTCTACAGTCATAAAAAAACTATAAAATGAAATACTTCCTGTCTAATGTTAATATCTTAACGGATACAAATGTTTTCATATTATTGAAAACAAAATAAACAAATTTCTTATCCTAACCATATAATGTGATAATATTAGGTCATTTTGTGAGTAAAATTAATTAAAGCAAATTAGGGATGTTACTATAAATAAAACAAAATAACATATATATAATTAACAATTTCATATTCATATGAGCGTAAACATTGTATTGTATGTATATATTAATTGTATAAATCACCTTAACAATTAATCGCAACCGCAAACTCCTACACGGCAATTCAGATATTGTATATAATAATTTAATACTACGTACATACATAGATTTAGATCATGTTAAAATTCAAATGCGCAAAACTTTTTGTAAATCCATAATCGTAAAATATATGAAAATTAATCGAAACAACATGAATAGTACGAATATATTGTATATAAATACATATATTGGCAGCAACGAATAAGGAAGTATAAAGCATGCCGTATATAGCAGTTGCATCGTATCGCATCGTAATGCATATTATAATAAAATATGCATTCGATAATATATCAAACCACCCTCACAAAACAACCACCCTCACTATTGTCATATATGTAAATGCAGGCTAATGCGCAATTACATTACAACACAGCCATGTACTTGCTTGTGACACATCACACAATTTGTTTAATGACGTCAGTTTGCTTAAAAAAAAAATTGTTTTTTATACTACCACCAATGGGTTGGCACTTGCTAAAATTATGCCAAGTAATGCCATAAAGCGCTTGTAGTTTATTTTTTGTTAGCACATATTTGTGTTATTTTACAATTAAAATACTAAAAACTTATTACCAACCGACACACTAGTAATAATGATGATAATAGTGATGATGGTGATGATGACTAAATAAGTGAGTGCATGTCATTGAACCTGGATAGTGCTTTTAACACGTGCTCTAACAATTGAACTAACTATACATGGGGTGGTGCAAACAAAATATACACGGACGAATATACCTACTCTACTATTCACTGTCATTTATAGTAAAGTTTCTGGAAGACAAGATTGCTCTTTTATTAACTTTAAATTCAGTTTCTAGTCTACAAATCAAATACAGGATAGTACATTCAGTAAATTCAGTCTTTAAAGGCCAATATATTAACTTTTCACAATGCCTTACTGTTATATTAAATATAATATTTCAACTCTATATTATTCTACAACCCTCCCAGTAATAAATTGAAGCAGAAAAAGCATAAAAAAAATTGAATTTTTACTCTTTCACTATCCTCATACATATACATACATTCTGTCAAATAAGTACCCGGAAATTCTCATTTTTAATTTTCCCTCTGAGAATATTGCGATTTCTTCTCGCCCCTCTTTGAACGATTTATACCAATCGTAAACTTGAGTTTTCGACATGGTTGAATCACCAAATGTTTTTTTTTTTTCAACATTTCCAACGTTTTGGCACAAAAAATTTCGTCTGAAACACAAAATTTCACACAAACTCTTTGTTCGATATTTTTATCCATAGTAAAAATCGCAACGCACACAAAAGGTTGACTTGTTCCTAATGACGCCGTAACCAAACTAAATGACACATAGCAATAAAAATTCACAGAATAGTGGCTGACAGTTGTGCCAACCTGGTAAAAAAAATTTTTTAAATATTCTCAGAGGGAAAATTAAAAATGAGAATTTCCGATTTCCGGGTACTTATTTGACAGAATGTATATAACTTTGAAGTGTGAAATATGATCTAATAATCATCACAACTTACAATACAGTTCACACGTAAATTTTGAACATTTGAATTATGCTTTAAATGCAAACAAACAAACAAGCAGACAAAGAGAAATCGATGCGAGTATTGAAATGTATGTATGTAAATTTATAATTTGAGAAAGATCATAGAGAAATAATAAAACATCGGTTTCATTATTTTTAAATAACTCAATTTTATAATATGATTTTATTATATAATATTGTATTAATATAAGATCAATTTATATAATTTTTTTTTTTTTATTATTGTTTTATTACAATTTACATTCAAGTATATTTATTTTAATACTAGATCACGTTTTACTCCACGTTCCAATATGTTGCCGTCACCAATATTTATGAATAGCGGCGTTTGCTTACCACATTTGAATAAATTGCATACAAATGAGAGAAGTATATACAGTATGTATTATTAATAAATTGATTCGATAACTGATTGTTAGTGCCATCATTATGAATTTGTTACTATAGATACACACATGTATGCATTGGCCTCTGGCTTTGATAGCAGTATTCATTTGAAATGTTAAAGAAATACATATATTACGGGTAAGCATATGTTTTTAGATCCGTTTTGTTAATTTCATTTTATATTTTGTTACTGAATTAATTGCTTTATTCGCACATATTAACTAAATTATGTTTTGAAGTGTCAATGTGTGAAAAGAAGGTGTTTACCAATCACCTTTATTTTAATTTTCGAAACACTTCTAATAACTGACATGGGGCCATTTTCACAGTGACTAGTTAACCTACATTCGACAGTTAACTATCAATTTTTAATTTCACAGTAGCGAGTTAACTTCAAGGTAACCGCGAAATATCCAAGAATTATCCTCGAGTTAACTGAATGTAAAAATCAACTGATTGTTAAAACTCGTTCAAATTATTGAAGTATCTAGTTGTTCGTTTTGTTTTAAATAAAATGAATCATTTCCAAGATATACAAGATGAGAATGATGCAGAGAATCCTAGCGTAGCTAATGGATTAATTGTTCGGAGAAGCAAAACAATTCAGGAAAGGACTATGTTTTCAAGTATGACGAAAACGAGTATAGTGACCGATTTAGAATAGGCATATGAGTATCTAGGTCTATATTAGCTAAAATTACGGATATTGGCGAAACAAAATGGTAAGCACTTGCTTTGAATATATCAACAAAGATTTCGATATCTGAAAGGAATAATACCTTAACTGCTGAAACTATGCTGCTGCTTACTCTTCAATTTGAACAAATGGAAGCTTTCTGCAAACAGTGGGATATCTTTGTGGAACATCGATAGCAACAACTTCCCGTGGTATTAAACTTGTTTTGCATAATTTGACACTTAGCATTCATTTGTTTTTTTCCTACTGAGGAAGAGCTAACATATTAGCAAAATTACACTCATATAAATATAAGTTCACCTGGTAAAAAAATACAACACAATACTCATCATAAAATTCACATACCACGAGGAGATAAAGCAGAACCGTAAAGGGTGGTTTTCCATTAATACCCAAACACTTTGCGATGGCTTTCTCGTACATCACAAGGATTACACAACAAATCCATTGGATATTCACGCTGGCGTTCATCAAGGAAGCGTTTTGGGCCCCTTACTGTATCTCTTATACACTACAGATATGCCCAGCAATAACCACACATTTATATCGACCTTTGCAGATGATACGGCAATATTGTGCTCTCGCTCTAACCCCATAGAAGCTACTAAACTCCTGCAGACTCATATCGATTCTCTCGAAACCTGGCTAGCAAAATGGCGTATAAAAGTCAATGAATCAAAGAGCGTACATGTAACCTTCACGCTAAGGCCAGATACATGTCCCCCACTTAAAATTAATGGCCAATCAGTTCCACAATGTTCCTCAACAAAGTACTTGGGTATTCACCTCGACAGAAGGCTGACCTGGAAAAATCACATAGAGGCAAAGAAAATTCAGATCAAGCTTAAAATTAATCAGTTATGGTGGCTGATACACAAAAGATCAAAGTTGAATCTCGAATACAAAGTGCTATTATATAAAGCAATCCTGAAGCCAATCTGGACTTATGGTATTCAGTTTTGGGGCACCGCATCTCCCTCAAATATCGAAAAATTGCAGCGAATACAATCCAAGTGTCTGCGAATTATTGTAAACGCGCCTTGGTATATGAGGAACGTTAACATCCATCGAGATTTAAATGTACCCACAATTTCTGAGGAAGTTGCAATGTCCTGCAGAAGCTACATTCAAAAATTACACAGTCATCCGCAAAGTTGTCACTCTTTATTAGAAGAATCAGCTGAGTTATTTTGTTTACTTTTTAAGGTTAACTCAACACCGTGAAATTGAAATTTATTTACCCATAGGTTTAAGTGTTACATCTGAGTTTAAGTTAACTTAAGGTGAACTCGCCACTGCGGACCTTAAAATTTCTAATATTATAGGTGCTAATTATATTAAATGAAATTAACTTGTAAAATTAGCATCGAACATACATACATATAAAATTAAATCATCGACAGAATATAAATAGAAATAAATATTGACCGCACAATTTTCTCATTTGGTTATCTATTTGAGAAATCTTGATCACGTTTTAAGGTGTGTTCACTGAATATAGTTAGGGTTCCAACGAGTAGTTTCCCATCCGAAAGTATCGGATGGGAAACATCGATACTTACTCGAGGTTACACTGATGCCCGAACTTAGACGCATTATGCTTATTTATATGCACACACATATACAATGTTTGATAAAGCTTACTGGATGATACAATTCACAGTTCATCCGATTTCAATACAAACTAAAAAAAACGAAAATATGACGGAGAATTTGTCCAAAAGATTAAAATAAATTTCCATAGATAATCATAATTAAGCTTAATTTATAGAGCCATAGCTGATGTCAATTTAACGAGACACGATTAAGATTAGCTTGTACGTATTCGCGTATTTCTTTCTATTTCTATTCATATGCATGACTTGTTTGAAACCAAAATATTTTCACATTACGTAGGTACTTATGTCAAATTCGTACTTTGCTAATGGCATATTAACAAATGTAATGAAAAATGCAGATGTATATGTGTCTCTAACAAAATAGAAGATGACAAAAAACAATATACATGTCGCCTTATTAAACATGCCTCTATAAAATAACCTTTTATAAATGATATCTGATTATTTTTTATCAAAATCTCGATCGCTTTGAGGATGACCGAGCAAACTGTGGGTATCTTTCCGCAAATTTTAGGAGTTTTTCTGGTTGTAGTGGTTGCCAAGCCTGCTAAAGACATTTCCACAAATGAGATTCGCCTATTGGACACAGTTTTTTTCGAGCTCATCCCACATTAATTCAATAGGATTTGCATCGGGCGATTGGAGTGGCCATTCCATGGATTCTTCTTCTGTCGATAAGTTTTCCGGGCCATTCTCTTGCTGAAACACGAACCCCTCAGCTGTCAAACCGACGCCGTTTGTTCCCGAAACCTTTGAATTTGGATTCATCAGTCCATAACATCTATTTCCATTGATCCATCGACCAATTGACACCTTCTTTTGTCCATTTGAGTCGTTTTCGACCTTCTATAGGACGCTATAATTTTTTGGCAACGTGAACTGAAAACTATCAGAAACTTGTAAATTGACATTCACCGTTCGTAATTGACAGCTGGATTTATTTGTTTGCCAACACTTTTCATGTTGAAAACTGTAAACAATTGTTGAAAGTTTTTCGTTAGCGAACACACCTAATATTTTGTAAAATGGATGGAGAAAAATTCACAATAGACAATTTTCAGCAGTGTTGCCATCGCAAATTGCCCTAATCCTCTTTTATTTTGAGAATTAACTCATAAGAGTTTATGCGGATTAGCTGCAGTTAATGCCCGAGTTATTTCGAATTAACTCGGTAATCCGGAATTAGGCTGCCGTCTGTCTAGGCTATTGATCTCAGCTCTTAAATCTGGCAACGGTTAGATTTGGGAACGTTTGCTGGTCATTTGTAACAGAGAATCATCATGTGTGGTTGTTTTTCTAGGTCTACCAGACCATGTTCTGTCATCAAACGCGTCCGTTTCAGTGTGTCTTGTTAAGGTTGTGCGAACTGCTTTCAATGAAACGCCCACAGTTTGTGCAATTTTTCTCATTGTATGACCGAATTTTTACAAATTCAGCAAATTTGAGCTGATTTTTATTTTGATATCTGCTTGGATTTTGCCATTTTGATCGATTAGATCAAGTTTTGAGGTCAGTAATTATGATAAAAAAGTGTTGAACTGCACATTATGCACACAAGTGATAAATTGTCAAATAATACTGTTATGAATCTCACTTGTGGTGGCAAACATTTTGAAGTATTTTAAAATTGATTATAAATCGATACTACAAAGGGATAATACAAATTAAGCCATTTGCAACTAGCTCATATTTTGATCAAATAAAACAACAACAACAAGTCAAACATAAGTATAATGTTATTGAATAAAAACATGTTCAATAAAACGCTCCTCGACGAAAAAATATAGCGAAAAATAAAAAATGTGTCATTTTTGAAATTTACCCAAAACTTTTGCAGAGTAGTGTAAATTGCACTTATTTTAATAAACATTTGCAATGTAATGTGATAAAATAAACAATAATAAACAATAAACATATAATATCATGTGTATATGAACCACACCCAGTAAGAAACGTAATTTTAGCAAATTTTTAACAAAAATAATAGCAACATATAGCAGCAAATAGCTAAAATAAATTCAAAAGTGGTAAGTGTCTTGTTTACAAATACAAAAAAAAAACGCAATGAAAAAGAAAACAAAACAAACAAACAAAAACTGGAAACCAAATATGAATATGAATTGAAAACGTATGTATAACACATGTACCCAAGTCCAATTAATTACAATATCTAATTATAGGAAGCAAGGGAATTAATTAACAAAATTAATTGAAATTTTTTGTATATATATGGGAATAAAGAGAATAGTGATGTATAAAATATGAATAATTAAAAAGGAAATTTATTTATGTAATCAAAAATAATCATGTACAGTAATTGGTTTAGTTAACCATTAGTTAAACAACAGCTAATACTTCTCAAATATTTATTTCTTCTACACTACAATAAAATTTGCTGCGACTGCGTTCTTCAATTGTACATTACATAAATACAAAAAATATGATTTTACAATCAATATTAAATACCTAAAATAACATCACAACTGGGTTGTAATTGGACTTACGTCTCGCTTAGAGGACTTTTCAATAATCATAAATCAAATGATTTTCATATTGGCCTAATTTTGATTGTACAACTCAAATGCATATCGATTACCGAATATATATCATACATCATTATTTCTAAGTATATATTAGTACACTATTGATTTAATTCAAGTATGCGAAACATATATGATTAATATCAGAAAGGCGCATACATTTTAGCTCTCACGATAAGAATTTTTTTAGTTGTTGTGGTTTTGATTGTGGGTATCATTAGTCAGACAACGAAAAAACAAAATTAAATGCCGATTGATAAGAACAATTCTTATTTCATGTCGTCCTAGTTATTGCTAATGTCGCCAAGACGCTTCTTTCATTCGTCTACATAAGGGTATGAATTTATGGAAAATTTTTAATTTTCTTCTCGACCTAGAATCCAGTAAGAAAACGGATCGAAGTCAAAATTAAATAATAATTTAATATTGCACTTTAACAAGAACTTCAAAATTTAACCTCGTACCAAAGCATATAAACGATAACGAAAATATATGCAGCAATGTTTATTGATGACATAATTTAAGTTTTACGCGTTGACTACATGAAAATTATTACGTCATATTTGGCACACATCATGGAAAAAATACATTCACACAAACACGAGTATTTATACATACTTCACACATTATAAAATAAAATATATAGTATAAATACGGGTACATACAATTATATATGTAAATATAAGCAATGTCTAATACATTATGTATGATTGTAGATGGAATGCAGCACGATTAGTGCTAACAAATGATAAATTGCCGTTACATTTAGGGGAATATACAAATTTCATAAGTCGACAATCTTTGTTACCACACACTGACCCCACCTAATTAATTAATACGTCAAAGGTTATACTATATATACTATATTTATGTGTATTCTTCATTCGAGCCAAATCTCTTTCCAGCAAGTATTTTTTTAGGTTTGGGGACAGGTGAAAGCCAAATTAGGCAAATGTGGTGCATGAGAAAGCAATTCGAAGCCGTTATTGTTATTATCACGCTCGGCACCCACTTTTCACACAGCTTTCGCATGTCCAAATATTCATGCACGATATGTTCAACACGTTCCGTTGATATCTTTAGAGTCTTAGCTATTTCGATCAATTTCACTTCAGGAACACTCCAAAAGGTGAAGAACCTGGGTGTCTCCCGCGGGCAGTCTCGAAAGAGTGGTCACCACGACTGTTAGGATTATGGGTGCTACGGCATCAAGGATAGCATCCACTTGTATGGGCAAAGCTCGATCCGGTGGGGTAACTCATACCTCTCCTGCTTCGGGTAGGCTCGTGCGGTTGGTGATAAAGCTTTGAACGTCAACAGCGGTAGACCAGTTCCGTCGAGCGATGGCTACGCACAAGCCACTGCGAGTGCATTGACGGTTGAGATCCGTGGAGACGGTGAGCAGAGTCTTCTGTCTCAAGCGCAGATTACTTTATTGACAGCTATATGGAACTCCTCGGAGGCCCCTACTTTTGAGAGGATGAGGGTGGAGCACGGTATCATTCTGGTGTAATGCTCCAATAGTCGTTCACTCGAGTGGCTGGCATGACAGCCTTTGAGGGTCGTTGGTTTGTCGTAAAGCAGGCTAGCGGCTTTCAAAGGCTGGTGTGGGTGAGTATGCGGTTTCTGGGGCAACCCAGGGAGCTGCATGCAATAATCGGATGAAGACAAGGCGAAAAATTGTTGTCTATATCAATTAATTATTTAGCATTACTTTCTCGCAAATTAACTTTCACCACAGCAAATCGGCTGCTGCCCTATTATGCAGTAGGCATGCTAAACTGCAGACAAATCCCCAAATAATTCTAATACAAGAACCATGGATGTATGCAAAGAGCTTATGTGGCTTAGGAGGCATTAAATGGGACTTCATGCAGAAGGGGAGGGACGTCCACGTTTGTGCATCATACTGCCGCATGTGGTTGACTGTACGGTCTTGAGGCAGTTTTGTTGTCAAAACGTAGTCGCAGACAAAATCAAATAGCGTAATATGGGAAGTGTACTTGAAACTCTAGTGGTTTCGGCTTACTTACCATATGATGGCTTAACGCCACCTCCACACAAAGAATTGGTGGACGTGGTGCTATTTGCGGAATCCAACAATTTGGGACTAATAGTGGGATGTGATGCCAATTCCCAGAACACTATTTGGGGTAGCAGTAAATGCAACTACAGGGGAAACAAATTGCTGGACTACTTACTGTCTCAAGAACTAGTCATACATAATGTTGGCAACATTTGTGACTGGCAGGAGGCAAGAAGTCATTGATCTGACTCTTTCAAATAGCTTGATAGCAGACAAGATCAGTGGTTGGGGAGTGCTATAAGATGACTCCTTGTCGGACCATCGCTATGTAGAGTTGCAGTTGCAGTTGCAGTCTTCTCGAAGAAAGCATTAGCGTCGTTACTAAGCTCCGGGCCATACAATTAAGCAAGGAAGCCTCTAGATCTTTAGGGCGAGTCTTAATCAATTGTTAAGAGATGGCGAGTCTGGAACGTAGAAGCAGACAAGGCAACGCGGTACCTTGGTGGAGAGCCGAGCTTTCGAAATTTCGTAAGAAGTCCAGAAAACTTCTAAATCGGGTACTTACAACTCGGTTGGAAGCTGGCTGGCACAACTACCGTCAGTTGCAGAAAGAATATAAGTAGACAATGAAGACCCTAAACTGGAATCTTATGGAGATTTATGTTATGAGATCGCTGATCAGAAAAGAACGTCTAGGTTGTGGAGAGTTTTTCAAAAGGACCGAACTGCCAGACTGGACTCTCTTCTAAACCTGATCAACACATTTCCCGGGTTGTACAATTGCCTCACCACAGGCTGTCACCCTGGCCAATGACATGCTACGTTCGGCAACCACCAAGCTTGATTGGTTTATAGCTCAATTACTGATGAAACGATAAGGTTTGCCTTCTCATCATTCAGTGACTTAAAGTCCTCATGCTAAAGAAAGGCGAGGCTATTCTTCGTTCCTACTTAAGTCTTGAGCGAATGGTTGAAAAGTACATTAGAGCGGAGGTACTTAGCCGAAATCCCTTAAGTGTTTGGCCTATCAGAGTGGGAGGTCCTGTGAATCAGCTTTTCACGACTGTGTTGCCATGGTGGAGGAGGGATTGGAATCAGGTATTTGCACTCTGGGGTTATTTGTTGACATTGAGGGAGCTTTCGACAATGCTACCTTCAACTCTATGTGTTGGTCATGGCAGGGGGAGAACACAACACAACACCCCCAAGGAGGTGTACTTTCTCCTCTTCTCTGGTGATTCGTTGTGAACTCTCTTTTAATTGAGTTGCATAATTTTGGCGTACACATTCAAGCGGATGCTAATGACGTGTGTGTTGTAATATCAGGAAGGTCACTAAGAATGATCTGCATCAAATGCAGAGTTCTGGACAAGATTGAGCATTGATGCGATCTCCAAGGTCTCTCCGTGAATCCTGGTAAAAGCACACGCAAATTGGATGGCTTACTTCTACCAACCTTAAAAGGGGTGGCCTTACAGCTGTCTATTGAAGTTAAATATTTTAGAGTCATCCTAGATAATAAGCTTTCTTGGAAGATTCATGTTGACCTCTAGAGCACTAAAAGATTTATGACAGTGCAAGAAAGCTTTTGGCAAAACTTGAGGTTTAAAACCGGTAATGGTGCTGTGGTTAAATCCGCTGCTTCTTCTCCGAACAGACTACAAAGAAATATATGCCTAGACATCACTGGTGCTATGAGCACCACCTCTAGTGACGCGCTAAATGCCTTACTTGGTTTGCTTCCAGTGGATCTTCAGATCCGGAACGAAGCGATGAAAGCTGCGTTCAGATTTAAAACATACGGAGTCTAGCATGACGGGACCTATACGGGACGCAGGCAGATATACTACCAGCTATTGGAGCAGTGCCGACTGTTTGCAATGCCCGTGGACAATCGTGTGGCTCACATACGCTTCGGACGTAGATCTGAGGTTATTTTCCCGGAATGACATCAATGGTTAAGTCCAGAAACTCAACTACGTGGAATGACTCACATATTCTACACCGACGATTCTAAAACCTCCTATGGAACTGGTACCGGTTGGTACTTGGATGAAAATACCAAGTAATCGTTCTCCACCAGAAGTATGGCGACTGTATTTCTAACAGAAGTATATGCCATTCTAGAAGTCGTCTACTGGATTATTGAGAGGAGATGGCATGGGAAGCGAATTGGCATTTGCAGTAACAGTCAGGCTGCACTCAAAGCTGTTGCCTGCCATCTCTTCGAAGATGTTCAGTGAATGGAAGTTGAGTCTGAACAGTGGTGCAAAGCGCAATATGCTACGTCTTATTTGGTTGAATTGGCAGATGGTTTAGCCAATAAGGGCTCTGCTGGTACTCCCATGAGCCCTGTACTTATATTTGGCGTGGATTCTGATTGGGGCCACTACAGGTATGATCACCGATCCAACATGTCAGTCTTGTTTAGAGGATATGGACACAACAGTCCCTCTATCCGATCTTCTTAGATTCTTTAAGAGTACTAGGAAGTTTGAGGTAAAGTAATATTCTCACTCTATCGCTTCTTTCTGTTCTTCTTTTTCTCTCTCCTTTCCTTCTATTTTCTTTTCCGATTCTGGGTTTGGCTACAATGGTTATTTGACTGAGAGCCCTGGTTCTTGTCCTGCCCACCTCTTCACTTCACTTCACAGGCTCATTAATACCTTGACTCTATGAGTGTAGCGTATAATAGTGGGCCAATCATCATTGAAAACACGATCAATATTATTGTTTATATAAAAATCTCCCACTCATATAAAGCTACTCGTTGTTTATATTGTAAATAGTCGTAGCGTTTACAAACAAATTTTTTTGGTATATAATTATTCTAAAAAAAGTTTGCAATAAAAAAATATGTATATGATGGAATAATGACAAAAATATAAACCAAAAAATTGAAATGAATAATTAACCTAAAATTTATTTGGGGGAAAAATCAAATTTGGCTAAAAGAAATTAGCACATACCAAATGTTTGAATATAAAATATGTAAACAATATCAAAATTATATATAGATAGTATACGCGACTATAGAAATATTGCAATAACAACAATAATAAATACAATAAGAACTTTCAACACAATAACACAAATGAGTCATGCGCAAAATTCGTAGAATGTTTGGAATTATAGAACATACGAAAACTTGGACATACAAATAAATACTATATATATGTATATAATATATATATATATATATATATGTGTATATATATATATATATATATATATATATATATTTATATATATATATATATATATATATATATATATATATATATATATATATATATATATATATTATACATTGTGCGTGTGGGGGTATTTGCAATTTATAAAGGAATTAATATTGATGGTGACGCACAATAGTGAATGCATTTGCATTTAACTCTAATTAATAACCGGCACATCTATAATTTAAATTATACATGTGTCCATATTTTGGCTTACAACAGTAGGTAGGAATTTAGTTTTTACTGTTGCGAAAAATAACTCTCTTTTAGTTTATAATGTACATCTGTAATTACACATTGAAGAAATCAGCATCATCATTATTTATACGTAAGTATAGAAAATTATATGAATTTATTTATTAATTTAAACCCCCCTCACCTGGTATATCAAAATTGTATGCACATACATATGTACTGACATATCCAAATATACAGGGTGATTTTTTAGCAACTTTCTTTTTGGCAACAGTGTTTGGCAGCTCAGCTGTGTTCGTGTAACATGTTATTGTCAAATATGTTCAGTTTGGTCTATAATTTAACCATGAATCGACTTACAAATGAACACCTCTTGCAGATTATTGAATTTTATTATCAAAATTCATGCTCGGTTAAGAAAGTGCATCGTGCACTTCTTCCATTTTATGGTCAGTTTGGGCGACCTTCTGAGGCGGCTATTCGGAATCTTGTGACTAAAGTTCGCACCACATTTACATTATTGGATATTATACCACCAACACGCGGACGTAGAGTGCGGACAGAGGAAAATATCGCAGCTGTATCCGCCAGTGTTGTTGATGACCCTGAATTACGAACCCAGCGTATGAACCATTTGAGGTGCAGCCGCGATCAACATTTACATGAAATCATCTTTAAACATTGAATTATATAGATCATTCTATCAACCCAAATAAAGATATCATAGATTTCTTTAAATTTTGTGTTTTTTTTTAAAATCAAATCCGAACGCTCTTAAAAAATCACCCTGTATATTCATAACTCCTCATCCATGCTACCAATAAATTATAAAGTATTTTAATATATGCATGTACCTACATAAGTTTTTGTTAATTCATAAAGTATGCATGTACATTAGACATATCCAAAAATAATTTATAGGATTTTCAGAAACACTATTTCACACATGAATGCTACTAATTTTTCAGGAACTGAGAAAGGAAAAAATATATAAATAAAAAATAAAAGTAACAACGAAAAAAATATTTATAGATTTTTTCCAAAAACAACATGTTTACTCACATCATGGTTAAGTCCACGGTAAAAATTATTTGTTAAAATATTTTTCCTGATTTAATTATTAGTTTGAAATATGTTTAAATAAACACGTTTAATGCCCCTATTACGGATGGCAACTCAACTTGCAGTTGTGAAGGCAACTGCGAGAGTATATCCCCAAGACTTGTGCAGATCTAACAACCATAATACGCCAACAACATTTTAATACATCATTTCTCTTATCCATCTTTCGTCATGATGGTTTTAATTATTTGCTGGGCATGAAATTATATACATATGCTTTTAGGTTGGCTATTGTTAAATATCCTGTTCTTCTTCTTAAAATGCTTCTTCTTTTTCAGTTTACATGGCTGTTGTTTGCGCGCTAAAAACATTCATTTCACCGAGACAAAAGGTATAGAAAAGTAAGACAAAACCAGCTTCATCTTTCTCACTTTACTCTATTTTTCATATTTTGCATTTATGTTTATTTCTTTTTATTAAATGTACGAATGTATGTATTTATATACATACTAGACTGCTGCGTAAGTCGATTCGATTTTCTTTGCACATTGACGAATCATCAGAGAGTCAACAGTAACGAACAGATAGCGCCCATCATAAAGGATTTTTCTAGTTGTGACGTAATAGTAGTTCAGTTGCGAGAGAAAATTACAAAATGGCGAACAAGGAGAAAAGGTAAATATAAACAATTACACATAAGGTCCGTTTTCGTACTTATCCAGTAAAGATATTTCTCAGAAATTGACACCATTCGCTCGCAAAGAGAAAAATATACGAAAAAGTACGAGAACGCAAAACCAGCAAAAACCTACAACTTCCACACAGCTGATATTCCACTAAGTATATTGCAATTGTTCGTTGGCTTGTTTGTTTCGTTTGTTTGCGATCAGCTGTTTTTCTAACTTGCAAGTTTATACAAGTAAAAATTTATCCAGTACAAATTTACAACTTCCCCTTAAACTGAAGCTGTGATAGTTTGTAATAACTTTTGATAACAAGGAGTACGAGAACACTCCTATGTTTGTACAAATGAAGCGAATGTACATATTTCAATTCATTTTAACTACTACAACTACAGTGAGAACACAAAAAGTAAAATACTAATATTCAAAGCACACAAAAATATCACAAATTTGTTTAAATTTTCTATCTTTCTATCATTCTTGTAAACAATGGGACTACTCTTACGTCACGCGAACAGCTGATCCTGTCAAATTCACAGAGAGTCGAAGAGATGGGCGCAACCTTTGTTATATTTTGTGTTCTGTGTTTCGAGTGTATTGCCTTTAGAGTTATAACAACAATTACTAACAAAACAAACGAGTCCATCCATCTTTAGTTCAGTGTACTTAGTGTCGCTCTTTGTTTTCAAGCTCTTTCGTTCAATCGCTGCGTAAGTGTTTTGCAAATCATAGAGTTGAATTTTAAGAGAATGTATTGAAACGCAATATGAATGAGTCGTTGCAAGAGTCTAGTACATACATAAATTTATGAATATGTTTAAACATTTATGTATTTATATATTTAAGATGTTTTTTTTTTTTACTGTCTGCACTAGCATTAACAACCAGAAGCAAGCTGTATCGAATTTATGTATTTATACATAGTTCGCTATACATAGTAATAAGAATAGTAATTTTTATATTCTTAAGTCGATTAATATTGTCACTTGATTTTAATTATCTATTAGAAAGTATTTAGTTATAGTTATAATATCTGAATTCAATATATGAATTAAAAATAGAAAATCGAGAATACGACTTGGTATCCATAGTCATGCTCAATAATATATTATGGCATATAAATGAAAAAAATTCGTGTATACAATAGAATCGCACACTCGCGCTGTATCTATATCGATTTTTCCATTTAAACCAGAGCATGTAGATGTTGTTTTCAAAAAATATATCCATATAATGTACATAGTACATACGTAGATAAGTACATCTGGTTTGAAGTACATATTTAACGCTTGATTAAATTTCATGATTTTCTTACGCTTTTTCATTTTATTTTATTTTTTTTTATCATTTAGCACAAAATTGCTGCTGGTGCCGTTATTACTAATATTGGTAAATAGTTATTTTACATTGTCTGACTTATTTTCTAAAAAGACAACAACAAAAAATTGGTTATTAAATTTGAGAAAGTGTTGAAAATGAAGAATTTCTTTAGAGAAAGCACAAATAATTGCAAGAGAATTTATAAATATGCTTATAACGTTTTTAATTAACATTAAATTTCTAATATTGTGCTGTTATGCCAAACGTATTAACTGATTGAGATAATAACAATTGCTGAGAAGTACACAACAGATGAGTGTGCTACTACACTTTAAAAGCATGGAAATGAGAGATGCATTTTCCATAACCAATTTAAGATTTATTGTATGGCTTCACAAAAAACCAATAACCAATATTTTGGATATTCTAATGAAAAATATCAACAATAAGCATTAGAAGAAAAATATAGTCGATATAGATTATTAAATGCATTGATCCGAAATATGCCAAATCCACTTTCTTAGTCGACTTTTATGTGTGTGGCTATGTACCAGTAATAAAAATAATAATAATAACCGACACCTGTCAAGATAAATTGTTACTTATTACGTATTTTCAATCATTCGTTATTCTAAATTACTTGTCTTTTGTATTAATACTGCGGTTTACCTATGTATTATGTACTTTGAGTTGCGGTAGTACCTGCCGGATTACGATAACGCGAAATCAAATAGTATGAAATAATGTTAACATCTCACCTGTTTTAGGAATTTATCCGTTCACTAGCATATTCTCGAAATGTGCAATAAGGCATACGCACACATTTATTAAAATTAGTGACTCAATTTTGTATCTTTTGCTGAGAGAAAATTTTCTTTCTTCTTTCCTTTCTTTTGAATGTAAAGTTCACAGGAGCAATGAGGGCAGCAAAAAAAATATATAAAACACTTGTTATAGAGAATGATTAATACATTTTTTTTTTGTGCAAAGCTATATATAATTATATCATTCTTTGAGCTTTAATTATATACTACATTTATTGCAAAATTTACTTTTTAGGAATTACACTAACATTTACAAAAGAAATTTCAACGGTAGCGACGTTGTTGTAGATGATTTTCCATAGAGTTGGAAAAAACATTGAAATCAAATATGTATGCACCAAAAAAAAAAAAAGAAGTAGGAATGTAAGCTTACTATTTTCATAAAACTAGTTTTTCTTGTCGTATTTTTCTTTCGCCTTAAAATTCGTTTTTCTTTGTCGCAGCACACATACAAATCCACGTCTTCACTCTCAACTCGTAATTGCATGTACACTGTTATCCGACAACGATGACGATGGAGAATAGATTTTTATATAAAACTTCAACTCCTTTTTTTCTCTTCCTTGGAACTTCACTTGATCACATATTTCATTGCTTCTTTTTAATGATTTGCAAATTATCTTCTATCTTCATCAAGAATGAGAAATTGCTTTTTCTTTATTTTTATTACGTATGCATGCGAACATAAAGTATTTAAAATTTTTCATTTTAATACAATACAGAAAAATTAGAAAACTTGAGAGAAAAATGTACTATACTTGATAATAATTCGTAATTGCTCGTTCGTAAACAAATTTTCGTTCCGTTCGTGTCCCGGCTGAGATGCGAATGAATTTAAAAACGATTTTTCCAAGTTGTTTATCTGTGGTAGCACAGTATTGCCAGCGCCGATTTTAAATCTAAAAGCGTTCAGACTGTCAAACATGCTTGATAAACATTTTAGACAAAGAATGGCTTGGCAAAAACTTATTGATTTTTAAAATGTATTGATCCTTTTCGTTATCCAAATAATGTGAACACAAATTGGTGAATTCTAATACGCATTTTCATTAGGTAAAATATAATCAGTAAAGGTGACAATAAACGAAGGGAATAATTCCAAAAATTCTCAATTTTATATATAAAGATGACTACTCTTACTCGGGAACAGTGTTTAACCGATGAAGATGGGTATAAATCTGAGAGCATTCTCATCGTTAAGAAGCAGCTTGACGCAGATCAAGTTTTATCAGTATTCTAAAAATGTGATTCAATAAAATTCCATTGACCATTAAATTGTTTTTTTTTTCGTTACTTCGGAACAGTGTTTAACCGACGAAGATGGGTATAAATCTGAGAACATTCTCACTGTTAAGAAGCAACTTGAAGAAAATCAAGTTTTATCGGTATAGTGAAAATTTGATTGTATAAAATTAAATTGACCATTTAATTTGTTTTTTTTTTTTTGGGTGTTTTATAATAGTCTAGCACAAACATTGCAATCTTTTCAGGGATTAGTTCGTTTAAATTTAGTTTCAATTTTTAATTTATTCATCGCCGTTGCTTTGAAAATTTCACTAATACCAATTTACTGGCAAACATATTTGAACGCATGAACATCCCAAATAGTACGACAGATATTCGAAACGTGCGACTTTCGCTCGAAAACGTAAATTCTGGCAATGTTCCGGTTGTTTTTCCTTGCTTTGTACTTTTCGTTTGCCTACACAACCATCGCGGCTCAAAATGTTATCGATATCCATGGTATAATGGATATCGATAAAATCTATATTACGGGTCAGGTAATTAGTGATTCTTATATTTGTAATTGAATTTGAATTATTGAAATTGTTGAATTATTCACTTTTTATATTTCATTCTTCTTTTATATTGCAAACCACTTTTTATCACGAAAACCATAAGTTGTAAACAAGTTTTGTTAATTTTCAAAAATTTAACTTACATTTTTCATAATAAATACCAATAAGTGCGATAATTTTTTGAAATAAAACTTCTTAGCCGGCGGTGTGAATTTTTCTCGATCCATTTTACAAAATATTAGGTGTGTTCGCTTATAAAAAACTTTCAACAATTGTTAACAGTTTTCAACATGAAAAGCGTTGGCGAACAAATAAATCCAGCTGTCAATTATGAACTGTGAATGTCAATTTACAAGTTTCTGATAGTTTTCAGTTCACGTACTTCTTGTAGATTTTCTCATATCGAGAGTAATAGATGACAGAAATTGATAGTGATAGAAATGTAAGTGAGCAGACCTAATAACGTTAATCCGCAATACTGCCGTCTGTCAGGTTAATATTTTATTCAGATTAAATGCGTCGGTAATCCGGATTAACGCTGCCGTCTGTCTAGGCTATTAGTGTACGTGCGCATGTGCAAATAGCAGTCAGACACAAAGTGAAAATGTTATCGTTTTCGTGTTAATACGCGTTCGCATCCACATGGAAGACACATTCAATACAGAGATGCCAGAACTAGAAAATAAAAAAGCTAAATGGGCCAAAAGCCCAAAAAGTGGTTAACTGTTGTCAGCCTTTTCAACATTTCATAAACAGTTAATATTTCATTTTTAACATGTATGCATGAACGTACAACAATCGAAGCATACATTAGGTACAAAAAGATGAGAAAATAATTTCATAAAACATAGAAATATTCCTCTAAGGGCTAGAAAAAAAACACGAAGCTAAGTATCAGAGGGAAAAGTTGCAAGTACATAAAAGAGTTATTGTAGATATTTGAGTGTAAATAAATTTTATTAAATAAGTTGTTGCTCTATATAGTTGTAGAAAGTAAGTGTTGCAATTATTATTGACAGAATTCAGTGATCGAACAGGGTTGATTCAAATAGAATTAAACGTTCACACAATAAAAACGTATCAGTATTAAAAGTTCTTGTAGACTGATGTGTCAAATAATGACGAACATTTTTTTCAACCGTGAATGCATTATTGTATTGTGTAACGAAATAGAATTAAACGTTCACAAAATAAAAACCTGGCAATATTAAAAGTTCTTGGAGATTGATGTGCCAATTAATGACGAACATTTATTTCAACCGTGAATGCATTATTGTATTGTGTAGTGAATTAAAATGCATGTAGCAAATGGATTCAACCTACACAGAATGCATCCCATTAGATAAAATATTTGGGGTCATCAAGTGAATACGTCGTAATTGGCAGATTATTTGGTGTTACGAAAGTTCTATAAACCTGCTCCCTTTTGCCTACTACTTTCTTTTGTTAGCACTGTTCAAAAAGAAATGCAATACATTTTTTATTAAGATTAACAAAAAATAACATTTGTACTTGCCTTTGCTTAAACTCCATTTTCACTTGTTTACTTTTTAACTTTTATAATAAGCAATGAGGATCGAAGATTATTAATCGATTTTTCTAGAGAAGCGGTGGATATTTAAGTCAGATTTGAAAGAAATCTCGCTCATAACGAGATTTAGCTTTGTATGGTAAATTGCGTATAAATCATTAGATTCGTTGCTAAATTTTGATAAGGGCGTTAAACTCGAAATATATAAATTCATATTTGTAAATTTGCTAAATATCTTTTTACGATTTTTTAGAAAATTTACTCCAAATTCATAAAGATAATTTAAAAATAAGAAAGATTTATACGCCAATTAGTCAAGTCCGTAAATATTTAATTATTCCATTCGACAGTAAAATCAATGACAAATATCAAAAGCAGGCTCCTGGCTGACAATGTAACGACATGTATTTTTAAAATCAGTTATCGAAAATATTTGGAAAATGTAAAATTAAAAATACTTCGTTATTCTTCCTTACTTTTTACTATTATTGAACAAGAATCCTTAACTATTGTTGTGATATTTCAAATTTTTTGGCGCGATATATTGATATTTTAAAAACGATATCATCGATACGACAATTCTTTAATTTCGCCATTTTAATATACCGAAAAGTGATATTTTTGAAAATATCAACAATCCTAGTGTCAAACTCGTGTGACTGTTGTTTTCTCCGTACTCCTTTTTCTTTCCGTATGTGTTTCATGTCGTTTTTTTTACTTTTTTACTTTCATTCGTGAGAATTCTGCTCAGAGTTGAAAGAAGACACCCTTAAAGTGGACCAGCTTAAAAAGCTGTTGGTAGAGATGAATCTATCGTCATCAGGTGCAAAGGCGGAACTGCTGGTGAGGCTGAGGCAAGCTATGGAGGCTAAGGGAATTAATGTAGAAGAATATGAGTTCTTTGAGGAAGCCGATATACAAGCAGTTGTGCACGCTGAGGAAGAGAGTAAAATAGATTCGAGTGGTCAACTCATGGAATTTATGAAATCCATGATGCAACAGCAGCAACAACAGCTACAAGAAAATGCGGTTCGCCAAGAAAATGCTATGGGAGAATTCCAGAAAACAATTGACTCCAAGCTTCAAGAACATTCGGCTGAATTGCGTATGAAAATTCAAGAAGGTTCGTCTCGCCAAGAAAGCGTTATGGGAGAGTTCCAGAAGACAATTAACTACAAACTTCAAGAAATTTCTGGGGCTATTAATGAGAAAGTTGCAGAACTAAAAGAACATGTAGATGAAATTTCCGGAGCCGTTAATGAAAAGGTTACAGATCTGAAGGAACATGTAGATGATTTGGAAGATAAGTTCGAGAAATTACAGCACGATCTCAACCAACTAAAAATAAATGGACCAGCCACATCAGTGATTCGAGATTCAAGCACAATCAAACTAAAGCCACCAACATTTGACGTAAGCACGCCATTCAATATCTTCAAGCTTCAATTCGAGACAACAGCTTCGAAGAATCAATGGGATGATAGCGACAAGACTACTGCTTTAATAGTCGCATTAAAAGGTAATGCTTCCGAGGTGTTACAGATGATTCCAGAGAAAGATCGTGGTAGCTATCAGTCACTGATGGACACACTCCAGCGAAAGTATGGAAATGAATACAAGAGTCAATTACATCGAGTGGAATTGAGATCGCGAGTGCAACGGAGTAATGAGAGTCTTCAGGAATTCGCTTCCGATATTGAGCGCTTATGTCATCTAGCGTTCTCCAGTAATTCGGAAGAGTTCGTCGAAAAAATCAAAATAGAGGCATTCATAGATGGCATACGTGATGGAGAGACAAAGCGTGCCCTAGTCATGTCACCCAGGAATACTTATGCCGAAACAGTCAGTAGTGCCTTGACATATGAAGCCGCCAGTTTAATATGTCGACCAGTGCCACGGGTACGCCAATTAGAAACAGAAACAACAGATCTGGTTGAAGCAGTGCGTCAGGCAGTAAAATCAGTAGTTCAGCCTGAAGCAAGAGCAGGTCGACGGGAAAACAAATTTAATGGTAAGTGCTTCATTTGCGACAAACGAGAGCATATAGCGCGTGATTGCAATCAATCGAGTATGAAGCCTAAAGAAAGAACAAGGAATCAACACAAAAATAAATTTGCCGGTAAGTGCTTCATATGCGATCAAAGAGGATACTTGGCGCGTAATTGTCGTCTACGACGCAAGCAACAAAGATCGAATTCACCAGGACAACGAAAGGAAAATCGTGATGTCATTCATCGTGGTAAAGCTGATACTCCATATCATCGTACTTGCACCGTAGATAGCAAACATTGTTCTCGGGTAGGAAGCCAGAATCACATTGTTAACCTACGACTTATGAATGTATTATCGGAAGAGTCATGGACCACCGAACGAGTTCAAGAAGATCAACGGAACGACCCAGATCTCTCAAAGATCATGAAATACAAGGAGCTGGGCATATGTCCAGATTCGCAAGAGATGGCTAATGAGAGTCCAATAGCAAAGGCATATTGGGCGCAGTGACAAAGCCTGCACTTACGAGACGGATGTTTATTCCGAGCATGGGAAAGTGAGGATGGAAAAATCACTAATGATCTTCTAGTGGTACCCAAGGCGAGAATAAATGAAGTGATAGCTAAGTATCACAATGCCTCCAGTGGAGGGCATTTGGGAATCACCAAAACCGTCGAGAAAATAAAGAAACGATTTTATTGGGTTGGATGTCATGACCATGTCGCTGATTGGATTCGTAAGTGTAAGCAATGTGCAATGGCCAAAGGTCCCACTAAGAAAAGTCGAGGTAAGATGCACCAATACACCGTGGGTGCTCCATTTGAGCGAATTGCTATGGACATATCTGGACCATTTCCAATAAGCAACGCAAGAAACAAGTATGTTCTGGTGGTTATAGATTACTTCAGTAAATGGCCTGAAGTATACCCCATTCCAAATCAAGAAGCTAGTACAGTTGCGGATGTATTCGTCAACCAATGGATTACTCGTTTTGGTGTACCGATGGAATTACACTCAGACCAAGGTCGAAATTTCGAATCAGTTGTATTCCAAGAGATATGCCGTATGCTGGGTATATACAAAACTCGTACAACACCTTTGCATCCACAATCTGATGGCATGGTAGAACGATTTAACCGTACCTTGGAGGAATATTTGAGAAAAGTCGTAGATAAATACCAAAGAGACTGGGATGTACATATACCAATGTTCCTCATGGCATATCGATGCGCACAACATGATACTACGGCTACTACACCGGCAATGGCAATTTTTGGAAACGATTTAAGACTGCCAGCTGATTTAAAATTTGGAGTCGTAACACCAACGAGATCAACCGAAGGTAATTATACTAGCGAAAAGCGGGAACAGTTGGATGAAGTACATCGGTTCATCAGAGAGCGGTCGCAGATGATAAGCGATAAGATGAAGGCCAGGTATGACTTGAAAGCAAATTCAAAAGGGTTCTATGAAGGAGAGCTTGTAATGCTTCATAATCCACAACGAAAGAAAGGCCTGTCTCCTAAACTACAGACTCATTGGGAAGGACCATATGAGATTATAGCAAAGATAAATGACGTAGTGTATCGTATTCAACGTGCCTGGAATAAAAGAGCAAAGTTTAAAGTAGTGCACTTGGAGCGACTTGCGCCATATCGAGGGGAAGTATAAAAACTTGTTCGGGACGAACAAGGTTAAAAGGAGGGCAGTGTAACGAGTATCGATAGTTGGTTACTCATCACTATTGTGACTGACACTATTGGCAGCATCGACATGAATGTCAACAAAAAGAAATAAGCGATAACCAGAACAAGCCAACGAGAAAGGAAGAGAAGAATCTCGATAAAGGAAGATTCTGGGGTGTTGCCAACAGAGTATAAATAGAGCCAGTGTTGAGAAGTGAGAATCAATCTAATTCCGAACGTGATTGCGAAAACATTGATACAGAGGCAAAAGTTGCAAGTACATTTAAGTGTTATTGTAAATAGTTGATTGTAAATAGAGTTGATTGTAAATAGAGATTATTAAATAAATTGTTGCTGTATATAGTTGTATAAAATAAGTGTTGCAGTTATCATTAACAGAATCCAGTGATCGAACAAGGTAATTCAAATAGAATTAAACGTTCACAGAATAAAAACGTAACAATATCAATAGTCCTCTTTGACACTGTAAGGAAACATTTTCTGACATTATAAGGCACAGCCAAGAGATAGGTTTAGCAATTGTTCTACTTTTATTAATATACCAAGCAATGTTTACTTCTTCTTCATTATTGAGAACTCTCTCTTATTGTTCTACCTTCCATAAATAAATAGGGATGGCAAAAACATTTTTTAATTTATTAAAAAAATAATTGCAATTAATTTTAAAAAATCTATTAATCGATTAATTTAAATTGTTTAAAAATATCGACTGGCACAATGGTTATCTCCGATAACTAATATAATATGAGGTTTACAATGCGACCTAAGAGTCTATTGTGCCTTCTTGGCTTTAGGCCATCTGACATCCGTTAGGCTTCCGGCAGCTGAGAAGTTCATACGCTACATTCGGCTTATGTTCCTCTCTTGTCTCTTGGAAATAACATCACATTCGACAATAGTCAAGTCACAGACACGTTGACAAGGTCTTAAATTATCTTATGGGAGATTGATTAGAAGCTGGAATCTTTATAAACTTAAAGCACCAATACTTAAACAAAATTACAGCTCTGAATCAATACTACTATACAGCATTCTTCTATTCCCAATGAATGTTTAAAAAATAAGGTTATACAATATGTGGCGATATGTACATATGGCAGCTAATAGCCTAGACAGACGGCAGCCTAATTCCGGATTACCGGCGCACTTAATCCGAATAAAATATTAACCTGACAGACGGCAGTATTGCGGATTAACTAAACGGCTGATTGCTGTTTTATTAGTTCTGCTCACTTACATTACTATCACTATCAATTTCTGTCATCTGTCACTCTCGATATGAGAAAATCTACAAGAAGTACGTGAACTGAAAACTATCAGAAACTTGTAAATTGACATTCACAGTTTGTAATTGACTGCTGGATTTATTTGTTCGCCAACACTTTTCATGTTGAAAACTGTTAACAATTGTTGAAAGTTTTTTATAAGCGAACACACCTAATATTTTGTAAAATGGATCGAGAAAAATTCACAATAGACAATTTTCAGCAGTGTTGTCAGCTTAAATTGCCCTAATCCTCTTTTATTTTGAGAATTAACTCATAGACTTAATGCGGATTAGCTGCAGTTAATGCCCGAGCTAATTCGAATTAACCAAGCGGTAATAGCCTAGACAGACGGCAGCCTAATTCCGGATTACCGAGTTAATTCGAAATAACTCGTGCATTAACTGCAGCTATTCTGCTGAAAATTTTTATTGTGAATTTTTCTCGATCTAGGCTATAAGCTCTCATTATGGTTTAACTAAAACATTTTGTTACATTATTTGAATATGGTCCTAAATTTTCTATAGGTCAATAGTGATTGTTTTAGGGAAAAAAATTGGGTTTGAAAAAAAACATTAAAAATTTTTTTGATCATAACTTTGAAATTATTCAAAGACAAGTTATAAATGTTATATATCACTGTAAAGGTATTAAAAATACCTTTCTTTTTATACCCATATTGTAAGAAAAAATTCCTAATTTATTGAATAATTTCGATTGCAAATTTGAACTTTGACCTTAAGACACGCCTTATATGGGCGTGAGCTTTTTGGTTTTTTTTATATTCACAATAAAAGGCTCTATATGAAAAACATACTTTTTTCCTTTAAGTGGGCTATTCTGCACTTATGCCTTATTTCCACATAAAATTAATATATTCAATATTTTTCCATTTTTTCTTCAATGCTAATTATATGTGCATATTCACATGTGCATTAAACTCTGCCATATGGTTAGACATTTTTAACGTATAAATATGTCAAAGTGACGCGTCTGTACTTTAACTTGCTTTTATCTCTTTTAGACACGAGTGCAAACTGCGTGCCACAATCGTGTGGTTCATTTATATTGGCCGAAGAAATACACTACTAGATTATTGTATATAATCATTTCGTTTACACTTATGTGTAATACGCTTGATTATGACAATTTTGTGTTCATTTGCTACGTTTGTTAGCAGAAAATATACAATTTCTTCAGTCTATTTCGCGTGCTTAAAGGCTTCGGTTGTGTTAGTGTTTGTTGGTGAAAATCTGGAAAAATTTGTATTTTGCCGGAGAATAAGAAAAACGGGGAGAACAAAAAATGATAGAAAATAAAATCAAATTTACTGCGATACTGAACGACCGATCGACCGTCTTCCTTTGCAACTTAAGTGTGGAATAGAGAGGAAAGAGAAAAACAGACAAAACGTTGAGAAGCAAAAGAAGAACATAAGCGCTTAATATTCAAACACACATATAAACGTATACAAAAGAGAACAAGTTGAAAATTTTTCACAATTTCTTTTTGCTGCAATCACAGAAGCTATCCACATAAATACAGATAGAAATTTATTAAACAACAGTGTGTGTATATATTTTAAAAGTGCATTAAATATTTGTAAATTGCAGAGAAAAATAAATTTTTCCTAAAACTTAGAAATAATTTTAAAACACAATTTATAAAAGTAGGTATGGTAAAAAATTATATTATTACTTTTAATTTATGGTGAGGGATAGCCAAAAAAAGTTGCGATTGGATTACGCTAGAAAAAAAAATTGAGTATAAGAAAATGGGCGTTAAGTGTTAAATGGTTCAAAGCAACTCGGTACTACGAAAAATACTACTACGTAATGTCAAGTATTCAGTAGATTTCCTCGGGAGTTTTTATAAGCGTTTCGATTGTTGTTCATTGTCAAAATTTGGGAAGGAATTATCAACTTCGTTTTTCATGTAAGGACATTCATTAAAAATTTGAATTAAAATTTTCTTCTCGTCAATGTTCCGAAGAAAAAAATTTCACTTGGATTTTTTCCACATACGATGGGAAATGGAACTTATATACATGTACTTATTTTTCTTCAATAAAATATACTGTAGCGCACTCATTTTGGCGCTATTACTTTTACCTAATGCTCAGGTTGCGATTGATAGTTTTACTCTTCATACGTGAGTACAATGAATAGCTGCTTTTATTATTTTTTGTGTAATACATACCATATATTCGTTGTACTCACTCGTTGGAGTTGTGTTATCGTATTGTTTTTTTCTTCATTATATTTGTACTCGTTGATTGAAAATCAAAACAAAAATACCCTCCTTGCTATCGGTGCAGGAGGATGAATTTTATTCTCTCTAACTCTCTCGCTGTATGGGTTATTTTGTGGGGGACTAGGCAACCCGTAATTGTCGATAATATTTCACATAACAAATATACATATTTTATTTAATAAAAAACAACAAAAAAAAAATAATTTTGTTGGCGTTGTTGAAACCACTTGTCGCCACAAGTTCTTAATACAAACACACTCACTCGTAAATATATATAATATACAACGAAAACTATACCCCCCACAGCAACAATTTAATTTTACCGCGTAAATCTTTTGCTTCCTGAGTAATGTTCTTCTGATGTTGGCGGGCGCATGTTGGAATCGAAAAGAAAACACATGCTAAACAAATGAGATACATATACAGAAGTATCCATATATGTTCCAAGTGTGTTTTGACCAAGTTTTTATAATTGTTGTTGTTGCTGTTATTATTATTGTGTACAATCATTATTTCTTGCTACGTACCAATGCAGTAGGTACGTATACAATGAATACAATAGTACGTATTCTTAATTGATATGAAATGCTCCTCATTTTATTTCTCTTAAATTTATATATACATATATATATATATATATATATATATATATATATATATATATATATATATATATATATATATATATATATATATATATATATATATATTTTTTTTTTTTTTTTTTTTTTTTTTTTTGATATGTTCGTCAAGTACTTAGTTGTTGCTGTCACTGTTTTTTGAGGCTTGACTTTGTCTCTGTCTACTATGTAGGTACCTATTTGCATATATTGGTCGTATGATAATTAAGTTAAACGACAAAGAAGAGGACGATAATAATAAAAAAGAAATATATGATATATGAACTTAACTCGACACCGCTACTTCCGCTGCTGTCATAACAGCTCTCAATATCATGAATGAGAACTTAAATACCAGCATTATTTTATACTGGGAAAAGCTCAAAGAAAATCGTTAATACAAACATAATGAGGTCTGTTCGCGTGCGTAATAGTTTTTACAAATTATTACAAATTTTACTATTTCTTATTGGAAATGCGTTCGGATACGCCAACAACCAGTAAAAGAGTTAAAATTGAGAGAGCAAATTATTTCCTCTCTGTGATAATTCTTGCAATATTTCTACTAGTAAGAATTCGTAACATAGAAAAAACAGCTGTTATTACTGGCAAGTGACAGTACTGAAAGAGTTTTCACTTTGTTTTCATTTTTAGACAAGATTTTACTTACGCTCTTGAATCGTGTTGATAGAGAAATTTTACTAGTAAAGTAGCGAACGGACCTATTGTTTTATTATCGATTCTGGTAGATATTTTGAATATTCTGTGCTAGTCAGTCGCCGCTTAAGCAGGTATTACCACAAGCCGTTGAAGTTTGCACAGCCAGCCACACATTATGGCATAATTGTAATTTAATGCCCAAACGTCGCAATTTGTTTGCCTCATCGTTTTTTTAATAAACATTTTTAAGATATTTTTTTTGTAAACACTTTTTTACGGTGTTGATATCAATGTCGTCTCTTGCTCACACACAAATACAAAATATACCTACTTGTGCCCATATGTAAATTTATATTAGCATGGGGAAAAAATTTCGAATCGGTAATTAATATTGCAAATGGATTTTTAAGAATAAGTTTCGCTAACTCTACATGTTATCGAACAAGAATAAGTTATAATGATTTGTTGACAGCTGCGCACTGTTTGATTGAATATGCATTACTATTTTCTATTCAATTTGTATCCGCAAGGCATGGTTCATTGCGGAGCTTTGCATTAAGGATTAAAATATAATAACTATTTTCGTCGTATAGTCAAATGGAGACGCTATCCTTAGTGTAGAATATCATGGGGTTTGTCTCGACGGCAAGGATTTTTCATAGCTTGAAGGTCATGCTGTGTATTTTGTAAGATTTGGTGGGTGTAGTGTATTATGAGCCCCTCAAAAAAGAGCTCAATCCAACCAAATTGACTACAATTTAAACATTGGATTGTGCAGGGAAGCTGTTGTCCATAAATTAAAAATTGGGTCAAAATTTACTTGAAAATTCTCTAGAAGAAAAGTTTTTTACCCGTTAAATTCTAACGATGATGTGATAAGCGACAATACAAAATAAAATATGGGTGTTTCCACAGAAAGGTCCACTCTGCCCGAAATATCTAAAGATAACCTACAGTTTGTACTTACTTGTGATATCAAAGAGAAATAGAGAAATACAGTAGACGCTCGCAAATTAGAACCACTTTGTTTTTAAGGTAATTCTAATTTCTGAAAAATTCAAATTTCTGGACAATTTTTTTTATTCGACTATAAATAAAAAATGGAGAAAACTCACTTTGAAAAAAAAAACAATAGATTCCTTTTTTACTTTATTTTATTTAATAAAAATAAGTAATCAAACTAAACAATCCAGTGCAATAGTTACATGTAACTTGTATTTTTTAACTATATGCAACAAAACATAAAGATTCACTCCAATTATATCACATGTACATATTATATTTTATTTAAATAAAAATGGTATGTATAAAAAAAAACTAAGAATAATTGCGATAATGTTCAAAGCTAAGAAATTAATTCAAAGTTAATGGAGACGCAGACGGCACAATCGGTTACTTGAAAACTAATCTTTCTGTGACACATATTCAGTTATATTTGTTTGTTTTTTTGGTTTTTTTGAATCTGAGGCAACGATATCTGTGCGGAGAGCCAGCATATTGCTTATGTGCTTAGTGGAAAACAATTCACTATTGTTGCACCAATTTTTTCAATTATTAACGCTCTCAATGGCTGTCGAGTTGGAAACAACTGGTAAGACTTCAACATTCGCATTCGCTACTATCTGAAGACTCAACATCACTACTGGGTTCATATGCAGATCCGTCATCAAACACATCTTCATTCAATATTTCAATGTCTTCTATGCAGATGCTATTGTTCATATCTATTTCCGCTAAAGGAGCTTGGCTTCTCTGAATAACTTCATTGCATTCCTGATCTGGAGCTGTACGAGTTGTATGCCGATATTGACATAGTAAAGCGCATCAAAATCCAGCGGCTGCGCTGGCTAGGTCATATCGAGCGAATGGAAGAACACGCTTCGGCTAAGAAGGTGTTATATTCGGAACCCGCTGGAGGACGACGCAGAAGAGGAAGACCTAACCTTCGGTGGAAAGACCAAGGTCTGGAGAACCTGACGGCGCTTGGAATTTCTAACTGGCGCCAGCTAGCGAAGAACAGAGGTGGCTGGCGAAGCATGTTATATTCTGCCTAAATCGATATTCGGTTGTTATGGCCACATAAGTAAGTAAGTAAGTAACTGCTTGCAGCAATTGTGCTAGCGACACATCATCGTTGCTATCATACTGATTAGAGTCCCAGTTGAACAACTTGGACCAAGATTTCTTTATCACTCTTTGTGGTACCTTATCCCAAGATTGTTTCAATCGTATTATCGCATTTAGTTCACCAACTTCAGCAATTAATTCAGAAAGAAAAATACTTCTGAAAAATACGGTCACTTCGGAGTTTTTTCAATTGGTGCATGAGCGGAGCACTTATCGATAAGTAAAATGGTTTTCGGTAGCAAATTGTTTTCTTGAGAAAAACGGATATACTGTGGATTGAAAACATTTTAAAATTACTGAACCTAAAATAATTTTTTTTTCTTACTTATTTTGTGAAACCAATCATTAAAAATGCGAGACGTCATCCAAGCATTTTTTGTAATGTTGTAATGAAGTGGATTATTAAGTCCTTGAAAACTTCTTGGTTTTTCGCTTTCACAATTACCAATGGCACTAATTTATGTGATCTATCAGAGTATGCTCCAAATAAGATTGAATATAAAATCCAAAAGGAAAGGGATTTTATATCCAGTTGCGTTTTTTTCGAAAGTAGAGACGTATGTTCTATCAGGTAGGCAGCGGAAAAATAATCCGCTTTAGTCGACATTATATATTTGTGACTCGAGTAATCCCACCTCATTAACCTTTGCACGAAATCTGTGAATGGACAGAGTGACTGAAGAAACATCACTAGAGAGAATCTCGCTACAAATGTTTAAAAAAAAGGGATTCCCCTTTTTCGTCCTACTTTGTTCGTTCGTTCTACTTTGTTTATGTATTACTTTTTATTTTTAAACGATATATATTTTTTTAATTGCAGTAATTGCGTAAAACCTTGCAAATGTGCGGTTTGCCTTCGTATTTTCACACCAACTATAACGATGTGTAAGCACGATGTTACGATTTCACTCCTCAGTTGCTTTTTAACTTTTGACGAATCAAGACTGTTGCGCATGTTTAAAACAAAAACAGTGAAAACAAAGGTAAACGGCAATATGCTGCAAAGCTTGCTCACCATTTCACAGTGCACAGCTTTAATAAAGTCACTGCAGAAGCACGAACTCTATTTGACACACACACTTATGCAAATGATTTAGTATTCGTGTGGCCGGCATTGGTGTAAAGAATGTCAAAAATGATTTAGTGTCCCTGAAAAACAGGATGATTTTTTAAGAGTCTTCGGATTTTATTTTAAAAAAAACATAAAATGTAGAGAAATGTATGAAATCTTTATTTAAGTTGCTAGATCGGTCTATATAATCCAATGTTTAAAGATGATTTCATGTAAATGTTCATCGCGGCTGCGCCTCAAATGGTTCATACTCTGGGTCCAATTTTGGCATACTCTCTAACATATCGGCCGGTATCTCACGAATAAATTCTTCAATATTGGCTTCCAGTGCGTCAACCGTTGAGGGCTTATTTCTATAGGTTTGAGCCTTAAATAGCTCCACAAAAAATAGTCTAAAGGTGTTCAGTCGCAAAATCTAGGCGGCCAATTGACCGGCCCCCAGCGTGAAATAAACTGTTCACCGAACTCGTCTTTTAATTGGTCCATTGTTTCGCGTGCTGTGCGGAATGTGGCACCGTCTTGTTGAAACTACATGTCACCCAAGTCTAGGTCCAATTATACCACCGGCCCATAATCCACACCAAACAATGCATTTTTCGGGATGCAATGCTTTCTGGCTGCTCTTCACACTAAATACGGGAATTTTTAATTGTTCTTCATCCAACTTAGTCAGCGCCCGTTGTGGTAGGTTGTGTGGCTTTAATTCTTGCACCAGCTGTATTTTAAAAGGTGTTACACTCAAATCCTTCCGCAAAATTTTCCACGTAGTGGAGTAACAGAGGCCCAATTGCTGCGCCGCCTCAGAAGGTCGCCCAAACTGACCATGAAGTGCACTATGCACTTTCCAAACCGAGCATGAATTTTGATAATGAAATTCAATAATCTACAAGCGTTGTTCGTTTGTAAGTCGATTCATGGTTAAATTATAGACCATGAACATGTTTGACAGTAACATATTACACGAAAACAGCTGAGCTGCCGAAAACAGTGTTGCCAAAAAGAAAGTTTCTAAAAAATCACCTTGTATTTGTCATTAATGGATGAAAACATTAATTGCAAACATTAGCTCAAAGCGGAAGACCGGATTGCTTTGATATCTGATCTCTTGAACGAATTAAACATACAGTTACCCATATTTAAACGCCACTTCTTCATTAAATGTTCCCAGTAAAAGTATTTTCAAACCAAAAAAAAGAAAAAAAAAAAAAAAAAAAAAATATATATATATATATATATATATATATATATATATATACAGTTATGTGAAAAATAATGAGGACAGAGACGCGTCAAAACGAAACTTCAATACAATCTAAGTAAGCCGAGCAAATTGCTTCCAGTTAACGGTATATTATCGTCACTCACTATTTCCAAAAACAAGTTCCGTTACATAAATGCAAAGTATTTGCACACATTTTGTTAAAAGTCATTCCGTGTTCAACAAAGCCAGTGTACGGTTGTGCGAATTAATAAGGACATTGTGTCGTTTCAAAACAATATCGTAAATATCTTCACTAAAACTTGTTTTTTTTCAGAGATAAGGTAAGAATACTACTTTTAGTTTTAATACCAATCAATTAGAGCTTGGCTTTTTTCCTTATTGGATAGATATGGGAAAGGGTAAGCACTGCGATCTGAAAACTGGAGAACACATTAAAAATTTGGTCAAACAGGGGAATTCGTATAGAAAAGTGGCGGAATTTCTCAAAATTCCGCCACAATATAATGCGCTGCGTTAAGAAGAATCCGTTTATCTCATCCAAACAAATTAAAAGTGAGTTGAATATTGATGTCGATCCATCAACTATTCGCAAAGTGCTTATAAAGGAAAACTTCAAGTCTCGAAGCCCGAGAAAAGTGTCTATGCTATCCAAAAGGAACGTGCAACAAAGACTAAAGTTTGCTGATGAACATGTGTGTTGGTCTAAAGAAAAATGGCGTAACATTCTTTGGTCAGACGAGACAAAAATAAACTTGTTTAATTCAGATCGAGGTATTCATCACGTAAGAAGACCTCCAAACACAGCCTATAATCCTAAATATACAATAAATACCGTTAAACATGGCGGCGGGAACATTATGGTCTGGGGATCATTTTCATACAATGGTGTGGGGCCGCTCCATCGCATACAGGGCACTATGAAGGCAACAGATTATGTTGCAATTCTTCAAGATTGTATGCTAAAGTACGCTGAAGATAATATGCCACTTAGGTGGATATTTCAGCAAGAAAATGACCCCAAACACACGGCGAAGTGTACAAAAGAGTGGTTTAGGGTCAACAAATTACTGTGATGGAGATCTAAACCCCATCGAAAATTTGTGGAATACAGTAAAAGCGTCAATAAGAGGAAAGTGTCCAAGTAACAGCGACGAGCTTTGGCAACTTATTCAAGATTCATGGAACGCAATTCCGGTTTCCGTCTGCAAAAACCTAGTTGATTCCATGCCGAAGCGATGTCGATCAGTTTTAAACAACCGAGGATTTTCGACGAAGTATTAAACAAATTAGAAATGAATTTTAACACAGACGAATGTAAACTAGTTTCTTTTTTTTATTTGATATTGTTAATTTTTAATTAAAACAAGAAGTGTCCTTATTTTTTTTCACATGCCAAAATCGCACCTAATGTTAAAGATGAAAATAAATTTCAACAGTTTGCCATATCTGGCTAAAACTAAACAAAAAACTTTTCTTTAATTTGTTCGCAATAAATTAGTTCAGTTAACACCCTGTAATTTCCCCACATTTCTGCGTCCGCATCAAGTTCGTTAACTGCATGCCACTGTCCTTATTATTTTTCACATAACTGTATATATATATATATATATATATATATATATATATATATATATATATATATATATATATATATATATATATATATATATATATATATATATATATATATATATATATATATACAATTTGAGAAACGTACTGCCATCTAACATCACCTCACATATTTCGGCTGATAAAAACTTAGAAAATTAACCTTAAATATTTCAATTATTATTACAAAATTTTTTATACAAATAGTCTTTCCCAATTCGCAGTTTTGCAATTTTGTAACCCAAGTTAAAACTCATTTGTGTTTTTTCTAACGTCACGCCATATAATATTGTTTATATCTTTAAATCTACTATCAATTGTTTTTTTTTTTTTTGCTGAATAAAGGGCTACCCATTTACTATGCCGATATAGAAAAACCTTTTTAAAATGTTGACTTTTTCATTTTACTTTTTAACATTTTGTCATGCACAATTAAAAAAAATAAAAAAAAATTAAACAAAGTCTTTTAAAATCAATTCACTTTCCTCATATTTATTCAAATATTTAATATATACCGTTTATATGGCAATGCTCTGTCGTTTTCATGGTAGACCCAATGTCCCAGTAACCTTGGTTGACAAAAATTGATTAAACTAATTTTCATATATATTTCTTTTAGACCAGCCCTTTTTTCGTATTACTGATTAATATAATTATAATTATAAAAAGCTAAAAAATCTAGATTCCAAAAAAAAAGGTTAAAAAAGGCCAGGTTTTGAAACATTCCCTAAACTGCTTATATTCTATTTTTAACAATCGAAACATATATTACGTACAAATATATGAGAAAATAGATTTATAAAACAATTAATTATATTATTAAATAAATAAATAAATATATATGTGGCACTTATAATCCCGAAGGAAAAAGCTACGAAGCTAAATCCTAAATTTCGAAGCTAAATGACGAAAAAAAGATAGCCTCAAAAAGGCTAAACTGGCAAAACTGCTAACCAACGGAAGAACAAAATTCGTTGAATAAGCAGTGCATTTTTATATTCTGTAAAATAAATCTAATAAATTTAATCGTTTGATGTAAACTTTTTAAACAAATTGCACGTAGTTATAGTCAAAGTTATAATCTGATTTTTGACAGATTTTTGTATGGGAAATATGTAGTAACACAAGTTATTTCCAACTTGAAGATAATTCCAACTTTGACTATAACCACAGGGCATTATGTTTTCAAATAAATTGTTGTTGGCTTTTATATGCTAAATTCACTAAATATGTCATCTCATATGTATAAAAAATTTGTCATAAAAATTGATCGATGTTATTGCCTTCATTAGTGAATTGCAGATTGCAACACGATCGTACATATTTTTACCAGTCATTCATTTAAATGTATAGCTTCTATTTGTATGCATTTAGTCTTAATTGTTCAAAATGATTTTGTCGCCGATTTTAAGTTCGTTATCGAACTTATTCTATTTAATATCTTGATTTTTTTTTTTAAATTATCGAACCATAAAAATTTTTTCATCTTTTTACCGAAGTAACGACTTTTATCACGTGCCCGTTCATCCTCATTAAAAATGATACATTTATATTTTTCTGAAGATCGATACCTATTTGCTTAAAAGAGGCCCGATATTTTCTACCCAATTTATGTACCGCATTTGGCGCTCTTTTCTTATGTATTCTCTCTACTTAATCTACATGTAAAAATGAAATTTAATTTATTCATATTCTAATCTTGCAGGTAATTAAAAAAAAGTACATTAAAAATGTTACTTTATTAAGAAGCTCACATAGAATTTAAAGTTACCAAAGAAAACAACAAATTTAAGACACTCAAGGAATTGATACGTACTATATATATATAGAGAGAGAGAGAGAGAGAGAGAGAAAATAATTAAATATTAATAACAAGCCCGTGGATGAAAGTACACATATAAATGGTTTCTACTTTCATCGGCTTATTGGGTGAGTAAAAAATTTGAAGTGAACTGTTCATTCCATATATATATATATGTTATATTGTTTATTAATATTTATAGATATTCAATCATGGTGGGAGATACCTTGTATATCTCATTTTTGTTCATTGTTCAGTTCTGCATTTAATTTACCTGATATTGATATTGAGGTAAGTAAAATAGTGATTAGTATATCAAAACATATATTTACCCTCACATTCCTACTTTTTGATTGTAGGATTTAGAGTCTGCACTCTTATCCGATGGTACTGACGAAGATCAAATCGCCCTAGTACCAGAGCTTATAGTACGTCTATTAAGGGGTTGCGATGCTCTTAAATCGGTAGCAAAGGAGATAACGCATAGCAATTATCAAATGTTTTTAAGGCGTTTTCTACGCCAGCAGTGTCGCATACATAGTACAGAGAATCATTTTGATACAGATATTGATTTTCAATCATTACCGGTGCGAAAACGTTTACAAATACTACATGACTTATGTCATTTTCGTTTGGATTCAGCCGATGTACAAGTTATACTCAGCAATTTAGAAGCTGATAGTTTACGTGTTGAACCATTGGGCTACGATTCGAAAAATTCTGGTTATTGGTATTTCTATGGTACACGATTGTATCGTGAGGATAAACCATCATCAGGCAGTGGTATTGCAAAATCAAATTCGGCTGCTACAGTGTGGCAGGTGATTTGTTTCACCGAAGAGGATTGGCAAAATTTAGCTAGTAAATTTAAATCATCAATAAATGCTAAAGAGCGTGAACTCTATCAGATATTGGATGAGAATTTTCTACCAAAATTGCCGCAATTATTTCGTGAACGTGAGCGTTTGAGAAGAAGAAAGTATGTAGACACACATACGCATTACTACAATAGATTTGTAAAATTTTATGGATTTAATCTTCACATTTTTTGTAGGCTTTTGCAAGTGCGTAACTCAAGTCGTATACGTAATATTGTGGAGTTGAAGGCGCGCCAAGAGCAAGAACGTCTGCAACGTGATCGTCAACGTTATCAATTTGAGCCGCCAGCAAAACCGCCACACATAACACCGACACAGAGTCGCACCAGAAGACGGTTAGCGAGAGAACTTGTTCTTTCCAAAACTATTACTTAGTCTACAACTATTACTACGACTCCACCACCACCACTACTACCAAACAAAATAAACTAAATACGAACATGAAATGAATGCAAACGCATCAGAATTTTATAAGTTTTGCTTATTAAAAGTAGAGAGAAACGATATTATTTTAGATATAACCAGACATATATTCACACGAATGCCCATAAGCAAAACAACATTTCATAACACACACACACACACACAAAAACCGAAATGAACATAACATTCACAAACTGAACAACCAAGCTGTCTTTAGTTTGGTTTTATAAATTTGTATATAATTTTCATTTCGTTGTATGTATAAGCAATTTTTTAAAATTTTATTATCCAATTGATTTTGTGTATTAAATAGTTATTGTTGTTTGTTTTTTTCTTTCTCTTATTTTCTTTCTATCAATTAGCCAATTGAGATTTTATTGAGTTGACTGAAATGAAATAACACCAACAACAGCAGCATGAGTAGGATATTTTTTACTCAACAAACAACAACATCTGACACTACGACAAGTACAACGGTAAAAACAACATTGTTCGACAAATGACATTGTTATTTTCTCGATCAAAGCTTAGTTGTGCTAATTCACCATAAAATACATTTTTTCAAAATTCTGCAAAAAAAAAAAAAAAAAGAGAAGAGAACCAATTTCCACACTCTTCAACAAGTGTGCTTACAAAAGATACTATTAGACTGAGGTTCTATTGCGGCTGTTGTGTGTTAAATCACGAAAAGTGACCTGGGACTTCTACCAACCAACAAACTATAACGAGACAACACAACACAATTAACGTCATCATCGTCATCAACAACAAAATTTTCCATTTATTTTATTTATTGTGTGTTTATATGTGCGTTATTTCGGAATTGGATAGAATGTATTTCATTTTTGTGAAAAACACACAAACAAACAAATTAAGTAAGCATGCTTTTTTATATATTCTTAAATTATTTACATGATTATGTTGGTTAAAATAAAAAATTTATATATATATATTTTTTTTGGTTTTGGTTAGATTGTATTTAATTTCTTTTTCCATTCACTGTAATTGTTCAAGACGTATGAATTAATAGATTGAAAATCATTCATTTATTTTTGGTTGTATTTTTCTTTATTTGCAATACATTTATTTCTAATAATATTTGTATTACATTATATTCATCATATTCAGGGACCATAATCATTATAAAAAATTTACATAAATTTAGGAAAATAAAGATTACACAAGGTCCTAAAATATTTAATAAGTTTTTAACTTGGCGTATCACACTTACACTTTAATGTAGCTTCCTATGAGCTATTCAATATTCATTTTTTAAAATTCAAAAAATTTCACCTATTCAAAGAAATTACATCTCGTTGAAAGCACTACTAAATGGAGTTGAACATTTTGTGTACAAATTTCTTTGTCATTATATAAAATATATTTTAAAATTAATTTTGAACATAGAAAATACATAGGGTAAACAAGGTTTGCTGCATATTATGCGTATTTACTCTTATAGTTTTTATTGGAATATAAGAAGCTGTTTAATATTATAAACGTATACACATATCTCCCTTTGAATGTCATATTAAACTATAAAATCTAGTCATAAGTTTTGAAGTTATACGTAAAAATATAGCAAGACTTCTGACTTCTTCAGTTCTTTGTATTTGAAATTTTCGGTATGGAGTTTCTTATTGTTGGAGCCGACCTTCTACAACATGCATTATGTGGTGCGCCGAGTTAAACATATTACATTTAAACCCTTCATTCGTTTTTGTTGTATTTTATTCATTTTCTGTAAATTTGTTGTTTTATATTTTGTTCATTAATATTTTTATTTCATACATTCTATTCAAGGACCATAATCATTGTAAACAATATACAAACTTTCATTTTTTCGGTCCCTGTTTATATTCATTCGTGACTATATGCTTTACATTATTACACTCTCTTCAAAATAAGTACTATCCACTATATTCATTGCTCTTTCATACTCTATGCACTCTCTATGTCTCTCTCTCACTCTTCATCTTGGTAAATTTTGAAAAATTTATCTATTGCGAAGTCCTATCCACAGCACCGATTCTAATTAATATTTCTTGCGCATATTTAATTTTAGCTCACAATCGACATCTACTGCTAGCGGTATATCTACATATGCTAGTTCTTTAAGGCGTACAACAACAACAAACTCCAGTGAGTTTCTCTGTCATCGTGAAACATTTTGTTTGTCACCTGAAGACGAAGAAGACGAAGACGAAGACGACTACGATAAGATAGTGCAGAGAAGAAGCACCACAGCAGTTGATTGCATTGAAATTGTGCAAAATTGTACTGTGGAGCAGGAGCAGCAACAAGAGTTGAGACAAATTAAAGTCGAACCCAAGGACATCGAAGAGGAGGAGGAACAACAGGAGGAGAAACAGCGACAACAGCAGGAATATTTGGATGATAAGAAATTAGTGCAACAGGATATAGAAGTTGAAGCACAATATAAATTGCAACATATCGCCGCAGTAGTCGAAGATATATCGGCAACGAAGGAATTTCTATCACCGCCCGATTTAACAACATCAAAAGCCACAAAGAAATCACATCATAAAAAGAAGAAATCACAAAAGAAACAAAAGAAGAAATCACGTGAACATCATCGTCGTCGTCATAAGCATGCGACAGCGGCAACCACGACAAATATTGTCAACAGTACTTCACACAGTAATAGCAACAGCAATAGCGGTAGTATTAGCACCAGCAGCACCAGTAATCATAACGCCCGGCTGCTTACACAGCATCAGCAACATCACACCACAGCACAACACCATATACATCACGTTCACGCATCCTCACTGAGTCTGGAGGATAAGGAGAACATTTGTCGGCAAATTGGTGATAGTGTTGTTGTTGTTGTTGCAGCTACTGCTTCCTCTGCAGCTGGTGGCATTAACAACAACGATATTGACTTGAATGGAGTGGTGCCGAGTGCTGCTGTGCATAATAATAGTGAAACGCTTATTGTCGATTCGGTTGCCAGTACACCACCAGTGTGCCATAATCAGGCACATCATCAGGTGAAGAAGAAAAAGGTGGAAAACGTTGTTGGTATTGTTCATGATATGGCACCTGCGCCAAATATGAAGTTGCCGGGCAGACAAACTAACAATTCGCTATCGTCATTGACAGGTAATATTTTTATACCGCCGCCAACGACGACAACAATAACAACAAGGACAGAAACAACAACATCAACAACAAATCGACAACAAGATACAATAATGTCGAGATCGTCAACATCGCCGCCGATTTTTACGGCCACAGAACGTGAAAATAATCGAACAAATCGAGCATCTGTCATATCTAGCTCCAGCTCAACAGTGGCAACAAGCACGAATAAAAAACAAAAATCATCGACCGCTAGTATTGTTGAGAAAGTGGAAAAACATAGTAGTAGTAACAGTAATAGCGGCGGTAATAATAGCAGTCACAGTAGTGGCAGTAATAAAAAGAAATCCTCAGGAACGACAGCAATCTTTGCATCATCGAAGACATCATCATCACAGTACTCGGATAAAAGTGCAGATGAGTGAGTTTTTCATTGATGTATATAACAATGATATATTTTTTCTATTTCAATATTTTATAAGTACATTCTCTCTATTGCATTTCTTAAAATTGATGCTTTCAAAGAAGAAGCTTTTTATGAATATGCGGCCATTACTAGCTGTTGCTTGTTTGCTGTTTGTTATTGTTTTTATTTCAGCATTTCATTTCATTTATTATTGTATTATTATGGTGCCATTCTATTTTGTTTATCTTAGATTGCTCCGAGTACTTGGTATTTTCTCATAAATTGTATTATATTCCAATTTCTTATGGTTTATTGGTGTTTAGTACATAAATTTGTATGTAGGGTGTTTTGTTGCAAGTGGACAATACGATCGGTAGGAACAAAAGCATATGGAATGGTTAATAAGGAAGGAGCGGTAAGGATTCTGAGTAATAGTTAAACAAAGTCATACATTCTATAATTCCCCAGAACTCTAACGATTATTATTATTATTTAAGGGTTGTGTTGCCCTTGGTCTATTGTGCAGCCCGTCTTGGACTTATAGTATGTTTAACATATATCCTACCTTATAGGATGTCAACAGATCGAAATGTGTATTTAAAATTTCCCGAAATTTTTCCTTCTTGTGTGCATTAGTGCTAGGCACATTTCAAACACATGTTTCGCAGTCTCATTCTTCTCACTGCAGTGTGGGCAGGTTTCATCCGAAAAGATTCCCAATTTCATTAGGTGATAATTCAACCTACAGTGTCCTCTGAGTATTTCTGTAACGATTCTTAGAATACTCTTATTTAGGTTAATACATTTCTCAAATCGTCTTAGGTTGGAGGTTTCTAAAAGTGACATGGAATGGGTCAAACCTGTTCTGGTTTATCCTGTAGGTTTTGGATATATATTCCCATTTGTTTTTGTTACTGAGTTCAGTTTTGAATCGTTAAGTAAAACTGAACTCCAGATACATTGAGTTCCTTGGCATTACGATTTCAGGATATTGTTTTGCCATAATATCATATTTTTTGCGATTCATACAACTACCTGGTCCGCTATTGACAGCACAGCACACTGGATGTAGATGTGAAGATATGTAAGTTCCAATAGAGCTTCCTATGATGCTGTTGGACATTTGGGCATAGCTCCTGTTATACACACACATGCTAGTCTTTAAATCCTGCCAAATATAGTGGTAATAGTCTGAATCTTTGTGCAGTTCTACCAAACGACAGCTCTGTAAGCTATCATGGGTCTAACGATTACAGTGTAGATTCATCTCAGTAACTTTGGTGTGCAACTCCGACTTTTCCCTCTGTACGCATGCTGACACTCGTGTAATGGATAGTTTACTGTAATAGTTATTCTGATGTAGTTGTCTACAGATTTCTCTAATACTTTCAGCATGAAATATGATACGCAAATAGGTTTGAAGGATTTCGGATGAAGAAAGTCCTTCTTGCCTAAGATATGTCCTAAGCCCTTAAGCCACACCAAGAGATTTCAGTGGTTTAAAGGTGTTTACCGCCCACCAAATCCTAGACTTTGTGCATAGTCCTTTTGCATATTCTAGTTTGTCCTATTTATTGTACTAAAATGTTTAGTTTGTTCTGTTCCTGATGGGATTGAAGATTGAAGGAAAGTGAGTATATAGAAGAAGTTGAACTTTTTCTTCCTCACCCTCAGTAAAACTTCCATAATCTTTTAAGGTTACTGACGTAATTCTGATTACCTTAGACAATAAATTCTAGTCTTGATGCCTCCCCAGTTTCTTCTACACTGATGCAGAAATTTCTAAAACTTTCTCGCTTTGCTTCTCTGATCTCCTTATTGTAAAGTGTCAAAGTGTTTCTATAAACTTCCCAATCCTCAGTCTTTTTTCCCACAGGGAAAACTCATTGTTCCACCAAGGTTAATCCTTTTTGGAGCTGACGCTACTTATTGGCCTTCTACCACATTGTCTAATTCTATTTCATTTTTGATATCATCTCCAAACTTACGCTGGTTAAAATTTATTCTCCGGTTTTCTAAGTATTTTTCCCAGTCTGTTTTCCTAGGATTCCTCAGAATTCACTTTACTAACGGTGAACCCTTAACAACGAATCTTATTATTCTATGATCCGACATTGATGGTTCAGTTGACACATGCCAATTTGTAATTAGCTCACTACCCCAAGTATTTCTTATCGTTATGTCAAGCACGTCGTTGCGTGTGCTCGTAACAAAAGTTGCTGTATTGCCAATGTTTCTAATTCTAATCTATTACTTAGACTAACTGTATTGCCCCAGACCTCGATGTGCGCTTTTGCATCTCAGCCGAGTATCAGTGGTAAATTAGTCCGCTCACAATAATCCACCGGTCTCTGGATTGAAGCAGGTGGTGCCTGTGGGTCCTCCTCTGGTAGATAGGCCTTCGCTACTATTATTTCTTTTCCGAACCCGTTTATGTCTACCGGCATTTGCACTGCCACTAAGTCCCTCGAGTGAAACTTTTAAAGACAAAGAAAATTCAAACAGGTTTTCGGGTTATCACACCGTAAATCCGATATTACCTGTATATTTTTATCCGCCAAACCAACTCTAACAATAGTGCGAGGGCCTTAACTTCAAGGTCTCGGGTGCAAAGCAACCGATGCATCAGCACTTTCAGAAAGATTCAAGTTGGTTCTCTCACACACGCCATACGTTGGCAACTAGAGCTATAAAAATGTTTTGTTACAACAGTTTTACCATTCGGGGTCGACAATATAAGTCTATGACATCCACTGTGATCGAGAAATAATTATTCAGGCAGGTTCTATGATTCCCTTCTAAGTGAAAGTGAAATGAAATCACTACAATTTCATTTTTTATTACGTTTCAATTGGACATGATTTAGAAAATATAATTCATATTCATTAAAAAAATGAATTTCGAAAATGAACGGTGAAAAAAAGCTCTACTGCATTAACAACAAAATGAAATTCGAAAACAAATATTAATAATTCGATTTCCAGAAAACAAACATTCTTTTACTTTCATTGATTTTCACTTTTGGCGGAATTATAGAGCTGTCGTTTTAGCTAAAATGTGCTTTATTAAATGTTCACGAAATATCTTAAACTTCAGCTAATGGTTGACAAAGAGCAAGTTATTTCGTATAAGAAATTTGTCGACAATTTCTATGGTTTATTTAAACACGTTTTTAAAGCCTTTAAATTACGTTTCTGAGTTACATTTTGAGTTTGTTTAATGTAGAACTCTTTGGAACCCAAAACTAGTGATCAGCATTTTCGAAAATATGAATAGGTCACAGTAAACTTTACATAATTTTGGAAGAGCTTAAAATTCTCGAATCTAATGTTTATTTCCGATATTAGTATTTTCTAGTTTTAATCATTGCCGTGAAGTCAAATGGGAATACCACCACCATGATTTCCTTATAACTCTGAACAGATATAATTCAATTGGCCATCTTGCAACAAACGCCCTTAAGTAGTATACTATTATAGAGACCTATTCCTTATGTTTCTCGTCATCTAATATAATTTATAAACATATTTTTTAGTATTATAAGAGTGTACAGTTATGTTCTGCAAATCATACGAAACGAAAGTGGATTTTAAAACCATTTGAAATAGGTAAATTTGTTTAGTAATTCACATTTAAAGTGTGAATAAGTACAGACCTCTCAATTCGGTACATTAGATTGCATTTACTAATGGCATGAACAAGTTCGAAAATGACCGTAATAGTATAAAAACCTCTCTATCGTATCTCTATCTATCTATCTACTGTCTTTCATATAACAATTTTTTTGTGCTTCGTGCACGAAAGTATAAAATTATTAAGCTGAAATTTGGAGTTCAAAAATGGGCGGTATTGGATGAAAATCGCGCCCATTTCTCATACAAAAACATGTTCCTATAAGTTTTTACACTTTTTACACTTTATAATGTATGAATTCGAAAATATATGAAAATAAAGAACAGAAACTTGGTACATATCATTAAACTTGTGAATGTAGTTAGAAAATGGGCGTAAACGGATTTAAACCCCTCCTATCTCTCATTCAAAATTATATTTTCGAGCTTTTCGCACAAAAGTATCAACATATGAAGCTGAAATTTTGTATGTATGATTATAAATATTTACAAATTAATATACGAGTTCGAAAATGACCGAAACCACGCCTACCGCCCATACAAAAGTATGTGTTCAAATGTATATACATATTAGAATGTATATATTAGACGATTCGATCTTCTTTGCACATTGTGTGATTCGTTGCAACTGACGATGTTAACTATGATTCCGTCTAGCGTACGATGAACATTCATTCGACAACAAATATTTTCAACATAGGCAAGCAATGAAGTACGCTCTAATCTTTTTAAGTATGAACCGCAAGTTTTGTTTCAATTTTCATTGCCTTTCGAATCATAGGAGAGTCAACAGTAACAACCCAAAATGCCAAAAATCATTCGAATCATTCGTATGTTTCGGTTCATTGATGATGTTATATTTGGCGTTTTAGTAGAAAAGCAATATTTTCTATTTTTTTTTATTATCTTCATGTCCGCAACGAGGAAATATTTTGTAAAGCAAGCATTTCTCACGCTCGCTGTACGTTTGGCTGTCGGGAATGTGTAACCAAATATGCTTACTGCTGACTTAGCTTAATTGGTAAGGCACAATTGTATCTAAATTTTTTATCTTCAGCAAGTTCTGATCGAGACATAGAACGAAAATGTAATAAAAATCAAGAGGAAAATTAATTATTGATTTTTTATTTTAAATAAAGTTCAATCTAAAACATTAAATTGCATATGTATACGTAAATATGAAATACGTAGTACGTAAAATATGTATGTATGTAAAAATAAATATTTTCCTAAATGTGATATAGTGGAAAATATATAGATAAAAAAAAATGAATTTAAATTTATTTAGTAATTAAAATGCATATTATACTTATAGAAAGAAAAAAAAAAGATGCATTTAAATAATCATTAATTTTTAAATATTCCTTAAGACAGTATACATATATCTTCTAAGATATTTTTGAATTAAACATACATTTGAATAAAGTAATCTACTTTATTTTAATTACACAAACAAAGTCATTGTTGACTTCGAATCAAATGCCTTTCGAGTGTATTGCGTTTCGAGTTATAACTACAATGACTAACAAAACAACCGAGACCATCCATCTTGAGTTCAGTGTTGTGCAAGTCATAGTTGAATTTTAAGAAAATGTCTTGAAACGCAATATGAATGAGTCGTTGCAGGAGTCTAGTATATATGTTATGCATACTGTGTGCATGAACACATTCGATTATTTGTATTAACTAGCAAGTATGCTCGAAAATGGAGTAGTGTACCACCCAGATCGACTTTTCAAATATGTTGATCAATTGTTAGTGTCTTATCGATATACAAAATGACATTTTTGAATATATTCTTCTTTGAAATTAGTCCTTTAGGAAGGAAAAAGTGACTGAAATCGAAAATCGAATTGCAGAACATAAGTGAATGTATGCCTACGTAGCTCTTGTTAATCATCTTTTGTAATAAAATTTTTTGAAATAAAATTACATAGTGTAATACATATTTATAAATTAAATTAGTAAAGAAACTATTTATTTTTCGCTTTTCCCTTCCACACATATTTTTAATTTCTACGATCCATCGTTAATAAAAATAATTCCGTACACTTTCATTTCCTACTCACAATTTATTTGTAAATATTTGTAAACTGAACAAAAAAATAAAAATATATACATATTAAAATCAATTATAATTTATTTTTATTTATTTATTTTGATTGTTTTTGAAATCCATTAAAACAACTATACTATCTTCACTTCATCACACCACCACCATAACTAATCACAATCACATCTACCATTTATATTATTATCATCATTACTATCACCATCATCATCACTGTCATCATGACGTCATGAATGATTTGTACAAAAAAATCTATGTAGAAATGTAATTAGTAGCACAACATTCATGAACACCACCACCACTACAAATCATACCTCGAATGTGAAAAGAAAATCCTTCATAACAACAACAACAACAACAAATGCAGCTGCAGCAGTAATAGTAGCATCAACCACATCATCAAAAACAGCAGCATTAGCGATATCATCAACGACAAAAAGATCGTCGAAAGCAGCATCTAAATGTTATATGAAATATGCTAATAATATTCAGTACCATAACAATAGCAACAACAGCAATCATAATAATAATAATAATTATAATAACAATAATAATAATAGTCATTATAATCATGATAATTATAATAATATTTCCCGTTTCTATTCAAACACCAATTCTGGTTCAACCTCATCATCATCCTCATCCATATATCCAATACGCAAACATCACCATCATACTACAAAACAATCTCACTCACAATCCTTTAATTCTATTTCCAACAATTCCTCGAATACAAATTTTCTCAGTTTTACCGAAACCGAAGAAGTCCTACAGATTGGTATGCATAAGGTGCTCGTCTATGTGAAGAATCATCGAGATGCTTGGCCATTTATGGACCCGGTGGAGGAGGATATAGCGCCACGTTATTATTCCATTATACGCAGGTGAGTGTTTCGAAATTGTCTAACATATAGATATAATTAAATGCTGATATTTTATAGACCCATGGATCTATTGAAAATGGAAGATAAATTGGATAATGGCGAATATATGAAATTTAGTGATTTTCGTAATGATTTCAAATTAATTGTAAACAATTGTCGTCTATACAATGGTCATAATAATGGTGAGTATTGATAGTAATGAGCAAGAACATCGAAACTAAATTTTTCAATATTTATTTCAGAATATACCGAAATGGTAAATAATTTACAAGAAGCATTCGATAAGGCGACAAAGAAATATTTCGATAATCTATCAGATGAGGATGATGATGATACTAATTTGGACTATCCAGCAGCAGATTCCAAAATGAATGTATTCCGTGAAAAATATTTTAATAAGAAAGCTAAAGAGAGTGGCTTCGATAATAGCAATGTTGCTGACGGCAATGCTGGAGTAGATGCAACGGCAGACATTGGCTTGGTTGAGAAGCATTCCTATCAGAAATTGCATATGGATAAGAAGAAACATTCGAAAAAACATCAAGAACGTAGATATGACTGTGAGGATGGTACAAATAGTGCATCTGACGAGGATCATTGCTTTGCGGAGGAGGAATCAACACAGCGTGGTAGTAAACGAAAGCGTAAAGAGAAAGATAAACGACGCAAAAAGAAGTCGAAAACAAAAACCATTGAGAACGATGATGAGAAGAGCAAGGGTGCAGCTGCAAATGAAATGGAAAATATTAATAAGGATGTACAAGTTGTGCCTGTGGCTGTGGCTGATGAATGTATTGCTGACAGTGAAGAGGATGATGGGGAACATTATTCATCAAGTAAAAAGAGTAAAAGTAATAAAGTGACAAAGGATTCCTCTTCAAAGAAGAGCAAAAAAACTAAAAGTGATAAAAATTCCAAATTATACAAGCCATCATCATCGTCAATGATAAAATCGGAGAATAAAATGAAACCAAAACAGGACAAGAAACCATCTTTATCCATTAGTAAATTGAAATATCAAAACAATTCCGAAGACTCTCAACAATCGGATGGTGATAATAATGATGAATTACATCCAGAATCTGATGGTAGTAAAGAAGACGATGATGACGATGATGAGGATTTTGAACTTGCTGGCAGTCGAAAAGGTAGAAATAAATCCAGCAAAGAAAATACGAAGAACAAATCCACAATAAAATTGAGCTCGCAAAAAAAGAAATCATCATCAACGTTATCGAAAATAAAGCAACAGCAGCAACAACAATTACCTGCACAGAAACGACAACGTGGTGCAAAAACGTCCGCAACAGGTGCTAATGTTAAATCTAAATCCAAATCAAAAATGAATAAAAGTGACTCAGACGATGAGATATGCCATTACAGTGTAGAAGGAAAAATAAAAGGCTATCGTATAAATAGAGATCTACCACCACCAGCTGCAGCTGCATTGGCGGCTTCAGCTTCTGAGCTGGAAGAAGATATTCACGACGATGATGAAGACTCGCGATCGCGCAGTATGTCACCGTTTAAAGTTGATCTGCATAAAAAATACTCAAAAAGTGCACTTAATGATGATCTCTCTGAATTATTGACTACAGCGAAAAAGGTACAGAGCGTAAATAACACCACCACTACCAGTACCACCATCAGTACCACCACCAGTAGTAGCAGCCATACCAAAACTGTCGCCAAAGATGTCCAAAGCGATGATGATGATTTTAAATCTTTATCGAGTCGTAGTTCATCGGTCTCACGCAGTTCTAGTGTTGAATATAAATCGAAGCAAACCAGAGCGCCAGTGCGCAATAACAAAAAGGTCGCAGGTACAAAACAGGGGAAAAGTTTAAGCAGCAGTAATGGAAGCAAAAAGAAATCTGAAGCAGATGCAGCAGCTGCTGCTGCCGCAGCTGAACAAGCAGAATTGGAGATGTTGTTACCATTTTTGGATAAGTACGAATTGATCAAATATAGGCGCAGTAGAGCGCTGAATGCGCAACAAAATGTTGCTTCCACAGCATCGGAAGAATGTAAAAAGCAATCCAAAGAAGGTACTTCAAGGAAGCGCGATAGCAAGTGTACTGATAAGGATAAAACGAGCGATAAGTCAACAAATCAACATACACAAACCCGTAAGTCCAAGGAATCGGGTAGGAAATCTAAGAAAGAGACTGTGGTTTCGCCAAAAGAAGATTCTGCAGATGAACGGACCAAGAAAGAAGCATTCGCTAAAAAACAGAAGGTCGACGATAAAAAGCATTCGAAATCGACGAAAGCGCCTGTAGATGTTGTTGATAAATTGGACGAAGGTAAAGTAATGCTTTTAGGTGCCGGCGGCAATAAAGGTGCTGCCAATAAGTCGAAGGATAAGAAAAAATCCGTTGCCGAAAAGCCAGCGGTGAAAAATAAGGAAAAAGTAAAGGTATCAACTACATCAGCGTCATCGTCGGGTGCGGCTGCATCGGCGGCGGTTGCAGCGGCGAATGCACTACTTACAGACATTGAATCACCAAAGAAAACGGAAAAGGAAAAGTCTACAGCGGCGTCTGCATCACCTAAGAAAGTTTTACAAAAGAAAGCCGCTGCTAGTGCGGCTGTTGTTAAGAAGTCTGCTGGTAAGGCTGCTGGAACTAGTGCCGCTGCTGCAACTAAATCAACATCTTCTGCCAATATGGAGGCGTTAGACGTTGAAACTGAGCAGACATTAAAGGATATAAACCGTTGGCTGGAACACACGCCTCGGTTTTCTGAATTTAGTTCGGCCAGCAATTCACCCTCACGCTACAATCTGCTTGATGAGTTCGATTCAGCGATTTCGACAAAGTTGGAGCCTTCCGATTTTAGGCGTCCGGTACCGATTGCCGCACCTAAGGTAGACTTGGTACCAACGAAGTTGGTAGATGCATTGGATGACCTAGTACCAGATTCTGTATCGTCAGTACCAGCAATCGTCAAGAAAGAGGTAATATCAGAACTGATACCCATCGTTGCGGTATCAGCAGTGGCTAGTGGCGCAGGCACTGCCAGCAGCGTGAGTTCTAGTTGTGGCACACCACCGCATTCTGTGACCTCAGGCAACTCAATTGGCAGCACATCGGCCAATGCCTCTTCGAATAATTCGACTGTCAATGCACCTTCGTCGTTATCTTCCATTAATTCTGCCTCATTGTTGTCGACATCAACCGTATTGATACCACCACCAACTGTAACCACGTCATCATTATTAGCATTGCCTCCACCAAAACCGAAGGAACCAAGCACGACGCAATTGCTGTTGCATCCACCGCCACCGCCACACATAAAGAATCAGATGGCAAAGGAGGCAAAGCGAAAGTCGCTTAAGGAGAAGTTGCAGGCGGGAGCTAATCCCAGACGAAAAGATCTGCTACGCACGATTGATCGTTTGCAACCGGGAAAGGCTAAGGGAAATCTCATACAGAATGTGAACAAGCCCGACGAGCTGTTTCCTTTGGGTCCAGTCGCTACTAAAACAAAAGAAGTGAAAAATGCTCTCATAGTAGAGACGGCAGATAATGTACCAAAATTAAGTTTGGGCACCGTGATTAAAACAGACGACTTTGGACTTGGCGGACAGTCGCACAATTTTATTGATGATTTGGCTAGTAAAACTGATTCGAAAGCAATAAGCGGTAACAGCGGAGCCGGCGGCATCGATAAGGAAGAGAAAAAGTCAAAGACGGACTCAGATATTGTATCTCCGTTTTCGAAGGTTTCTGTCCTTGCTTCGGCTAAGAGTAACATCTTCGATGATACGGAGAAGAAAACGGATGCTGATGTGCCTTATGCAGATTCAGCAACAAAGCCGTTCGATCACCATCAGGAGAAAAAAACTGGACCTACCCGGAGTGATGTAGTCTCCGGAACAAAGCCTTCCTCAAGTTCAAACTCATCAAAAGAGAAACCGAATTTAAGCGCGTGGTTTAAGGCTTTCGGCGCCCCAAAGAAAAACAAAAAGACAGAGGAAGAGGAAAAACAGCAGCAACAGCAACAACAGCAGGATGCTTGCGAAGTAACGGCAACCTCAGGCTCGGCTAAAACGACGGAACTTGCTTGTGTATTATCGTTGACCGGAGCAAATTTAAATAAGTCGCCGATTTCAGCCACTATGACGGGTGAAAACTTTTCGCTGCCCTCAGCACCACGCCAACGCAAGGCTAGCACTGGCAGTACGATATCTGAGAGGTCTTCCTTCAGTCAAGATCCCGATTCACCGCGTATAGCGATAGATGAACGTTATGGCTCCTATTCGGGTGGCAATTACACATCACCGATTGGTGCTTCTCCAATAGGGGCTTCCCCAATTATGGTCTCACCAAAGCCCGATGAAATTGGTAAGCCGACTTCACCATATCCGCTAAATGGAGCCATCAAAGTTGGTTTTTATCAGGATACCACGACAAAAAGTAGTCCTGATAAGAGCTGTAGTCCGCGAGAAATGCCTTCCCCATATCCACAGTACTCGCAACACATTTACTCATCGGCATCCTCACCGAATGTCTCTACACCGGAATTGAGTGGCACTTCACCATATGGTGGTGCGAATAGTTATAATCCTTCTGGTTCGGAAGCATCTAAAACGCCCATCTATTCATCTACCTCTCCGCTGCCGAACCTCTATGACCAATACAAACAGCCGCATTCACAAGAGTCCGATTATAATTCGTCGATGAGTCCGAGTACTCCGAATCCACATTCACCGTACCAGCAGCCGCAAAGTTCGCCTTATGCTCCGCAATCGCATCAGTCGCCATATCACCACCCGAATTCACCATATCATCAGCAGCAGCGGCATTCGCCCTTTCATCAACAATCTCACAGTCCGGCACAAAGCACTTCAGCAAATACAACACCGGCAGGTTCTGTACATTCTCCAATACATCAACAACCACAGAGTCCGATGCCAAGCAGTGTAGATTCGCCAGCCTCGTCAGCGGCTACACAACCACCAACACCGTTGGCGAATTCTCCGGCTTCACCGTACCAACAGCCGGTGCACTCACCATATCAACAACAGCATAATCAACATAGTCCGGCTGTACATTCACCATACAATCCGAACTTGAGTCCTGTGCCGTATCAGCCTACTGCGACGTCATCATCATCACCGGTGGATGGTGCTCTCTATGGTCAAAATGGTCAACAGCAACAACAACATTCAACAACCGATGCTAGTAAAGTGCCGTCGTCTTCTTCAATAACAGTTGCGCCAGCACAAAATGATCAGCAGCCGCAGCAATATCTTCAAGTAGGAATCAACAATAATAACAATTCATCGTCAACTACCCCAACGTCACCATCAGCAGTGGCTACGCCATATGCTTCTTCAACCATTTCGCATGATGTGTATCAGTCTCAGCAGCAGCAGCAACAACAACAGCAACAACAACAGCAACACCAACAGCAGCAACAACCGCAGAAGCCACCAGGATGCCAGGATGTCATGCAATCTTTATATAATTCCACAACAACACCAGTAGCGACTGCTTCCGGCACGCCACTAGATTCAACAAAGAGCACTGCTGATTGGACAATGACGCAACAGAATCAGCAAATAACTGCTACACAAATGAATGCTCGACAGCATCAACAGCAACAGCAGCTTCCCATGGGTGGTGGTAATCAACAGTCTCAACCACACAATCATATGCCAAGTGGGAATAGTCAAATTCAGCAACAATCACATCAGAAATCTCAATATCCTACCTATTCACAATATCAATCGACTGCAACAGCAACGGCTGGTGTAGCCGCTGTTGCTGCACCAAGCAATAACAACACCAACAATAGTAGTAAAAGTGACATGGATAAAATGGATAATAGCAATAAATGTGCTTCAAATCAAACTTATGGAGGAAGTGGCACTGATATGGCTGCGTTTATGCAACACATGAATCAACAAGCTCAAGCTCATGCTCATGCACAGGCACAAACGCTGCAAGACCAAACGCTTAAAATTGCGACTGATAATGTTGCAACGATTGCATCGAATGCAAGCAGTAATTTAAAACGATCCGGTGAGGATATTATGAATTTAGATTACAACAATAGCACATCGAACAAGCTTCTGAAAACGGATGAAAGCACCACACAGCAACAGCAGCAGCAGCAGATTCAATCATCGGTAGCGAGTCAGTTGAATAAGCAGCAGCAAATGTTTGATAGCTTTTTGGGTTCAATGGCCTTTGGCAAACATTTGGGTAATATTTCCGCAGAAAAGGCATTTGAAATGTATAATCGTGCCGCATCAATGAGCTTTACAAAAGATTATGCCAAAGATAATAGTTGCCAATTGCAGCAACAACAACAGCAGCAGCAGCAACAACATAAGACACAGCTTGTGCAGAATCAACAACAGCAGCATCAACAGAATCAAAATCAGCATCACAATCAACTGCTACAGCAGCAACAACAGCAGCAGCAGCAGCTGCATCAGCAACATCCACAAAGCATACCATCAAAGTCGAATATGGATCATTCAAACAGTCTGTTGAGCAAGGCACCAATAAATTATGGTAATAGCAGTATCCCAGTACATCTTCAACAACAGCCAATATCGTCACAGCAGCAGTCTAGCAAGAACGTTGAAAATATGCATAAGCCATTGAATATGGCAAGTGCTGAAAATAACTATATGCAGCAGCAGCAACAAGCTTCTCAACAGCTCCAGCAACAGCAACCACATCATCATCAACAACAACAGCAGTCACAACAGCAACAACAACCATTGCAGCAACAGCAACACAATCTTTATCATAATCCTAAGCTTGGCGCTCAGCATCATCAAATAAATCAAAACTATACCCAACAACAGCAACAGCATCCCATTGCTGCGAGTGATAAGTCGTCACTATCTAATGTGCATGACGCAAGCGCCACAAGCAATAACAATATGCTGAATATGTCTGCCGCTGCACATCATCTATCGCATGTTCATCATTTATCTGCGTATAATAAACCGACGCCACCACCGCCGCCACAAACCTACAATAATCCTGCATCATCTCTGTTGCATCCGTTGGCAGAAAGCATACTCGGATTGTCATCTAATGCTGGTTACTATGACAAGAATATGCCACCAGCAGCGCACATGTATAGTTCAGCAAAGAATCTACCTGCGTCACAACTCTATCCGAATCACATGGCAGCTGGCGGGGCATATGGAAATAATGTGCAAACGCCAGGCGGAAGTTATGTGACATCACTGAGTGGTTCTGGCAACAATTCTAGTCATGTAGGAAATATGAGCGCAAGTAATCATCAGTCAGCGATCAGTCCTCCGATGGATGGAAAAATGGCTGCTGCTGCGGCTGCTGTTAGTGCTGTACCTACAGTAGTTCAGGCTGTTGCGCCTGCTCCAGCGAAACGAGGTCGTAAGAAGAAGGCTGCAACAATAGCTGCTGAAGCAGCAGCGGCTGCCAAGCAGCAAGCTCAGCAACAGCAGCAGCAGCAACAGGTGGCTCAACAACAACAGACCCAGCAACAAGCGCAACAAGCGCAACAAGTGCAACAGCAACAACAACATCATCAGCACCAGCAAGCGCAACAACAGCAGAATCATAATCAGCAAACGCAACAACAGCAGGTCCAGAATCAACATCATCTTATGCATTCATCGCAGTTCAATACAGCGCCGCACATGTCTCAAATGGCTGCGGCACATGTGCAGCCAGCACATCAGAGTTCGAGTGTCTCAGCGGCCCATCACCTGCAAGCACATGCGCAAGCTCTTCAGCAAGGTTTTCAGCTGTACGCTGGAATCAAGTCGAGCGGTGTTGTTTCTCCGCTGACAGCTTCGTCTTCGCCGGCGACTGGTGTTGCACCGGTTGCTTCGGCATCGGTGGTTGCACCATCGTCGTCTTCTGCCTCCTCCTCTGCGACGAGTTCCGCGAATGCACCACCATCAGTAGGATCCGATCTGACGACAGCGATTTCGTTGAAAACATCAGCAGCTGCTGCTGGCATGGTACCCGGGAGTGCTTTCAATTTTGGGCCAACGCCAACCGGTTTAGGCTTATATGGCGAGCAATCGGCTGCTGGGACCACATATCTGGATCAGTTTCGTGAGGCTCCCAATCCGTACTATATGCCACCAGCGCCAGCACATCGCGCCACATCTAATGACGTTGTTGGCGCTGATAAGGTTCAGAACGCGTTGAATCCTGCTGCAGCCGCCGCTGCTGCCACTGCTGCAAGTTCGTATCCATTTTTGGCGGCACATCCATCAACTCGTGCCCCACCATATTCGTTTATGAACACAGCCGCCTCGCAGCTGGACGCCAATTCACAGCTGTATCAGCAGTACCTGCGTCGTGAAGATTTTCATATGATTTTCAATCAGAGTCTACTCGGCGGTTCGGCTAGTGCAGCTGCTGCTGCAGCAGCGAGTTATGGTAATGGTGCCTATAGGCCATCCACCTTGGGAATGCCAAAGCCGTATGACATAAATAGGCAAACATGGTTTTAGCAGTACGCTAACGATGCCGGGGACGATTTAAGTTGCGGCAGTAGCGGTGCCAGTAGCTGCATTGGCGACGGTGGCACTGTCACACCAAGAGATCAATAGTTACCGTTGTTGTTGTTATACTCGATTTAGGCAATCATATTAATGATCTTCGTCTCTGCCCCATCGGAAAACCATGTTCAAATATATTTTTGTACGGTCTCCTATAATTGAGAAGATCCTTGGCAAAATAAGATAAATCTAGTTTTTCGATTTTGCTGTCCTACTTACTGGACGGAAATTATTCAGAATATAAACTAAAAACGAACAAAATTATTGTTCATTTAGAAATATAACCCTATTAATCCAAAAATTAAAGAAATTGGGTGTTTAACTCAGTTTTTAAGTATATATCATCAGAAGCTGCACCTTTTGGTAATATTTTAAGTTAGCAATGTCGTAATTTCAAATTATTGCAATTTTGCAATTTTCGATATGACCTAAATAAATACCGAGATTTTCCAATCCAATAAATCGTTAATTCGTAATATGAGCGATTTAATGTAAAACATCTATATCTATCTATCATCTAAACTATTTAATAATTGCATACTGTTACGAAGTTAAAACCGCACAGAAGCGTTGTGTTAACAATAGCAAGTTTGAGAAATGGATTTGTCACATTTTGTAAAGTTACTTCTCAATTATTATTTGCTTGTGGCTAAGAGTATGTATTTAACTTATAATTATATCATCATCAAAGTATCATATACATATACACAATATACATTTTAAAATGAAGCAAGTGCAATATACGTTTTCTAATACATACATATATGTATACTGATATATACTATTTTAAACATACGATATACATACATATGTATGCACACTTTCTCACACATCCACCCACACACACATATGCTTTAAGAGATTGTGTGAAAATAGTACTCATAATATTACGTTTAGCTTTAGAACGATAGATAAACAACAACCGCAACAAGAAATAGATAATAAACTAAACTATATAAATAACTACTTAGATGATCCTTAATATAATCAATTACCTTACATGCATAAAAACATATATATATGCAGGTACATTACAATTAAGAACAATAATGATGTATACAATAATAATCAATATAAATATGAGTATAAGTGAATATAATTTAATATTTAATGTAGAGGGAGATTAAAAATTGCGAGTTAAATTTAATTTGTAATATGTACAAAGGTAATATTATTTTAGAATCTATTTGAATAGTCTATTTGTCACTGTTACGTCTTATGATTTATTTTTGTTTATACCTTTATTTTTGGTTATTATTTTTATTTTTAATACTATAAATTTTTAATATATATGACAAATATTTTCGAAATCTTAATAATTGTTCTGTTTTTTAGTCGGCCTAAGTCTATGTACTATATGTATGTATATGAATATATGAATTTATGCTAATTTTAGTCATGTAAATAATTTTTAATTTTTAATATTAAGTATTAATGAGATTAATATTATTATCAAAGACGACAGAAAAGATGTAAGGAATTTTATGTACGATTGTAATGTGAAAGTAAATTTATTTTATAAAATTTTTATGTGTTAATGCTACTTTTTTCTATTTTCTAATTTTCATTATTATATAATTTATTAATGTATTCATAATTTCTTAAACAACACAAACACACATATAACTATAGACATGTATCTCATTTTGCAACTTGTTAGCTTTTAATAAAACACTCCCCCAATAACATTTATAATAGTTAGAATTTATGTGTAATATTTTAGGAAACCAAAAGTAAAGCAAAAAAAAAAAAAATCAATTAAAGTGTCTTAGTCTCCCCACTCCACAAAAAGAAAAACAAAACATCAAAATATTTTCTTTTTTGTAACTGTATTATTTATATAAAACATGTACACAAAAAATTGTTATAAATAATTTATAATTAGTATATACATTTCTAATATCTTGCATATTTAAATATTATATTTATATAGAGATATTTATATAAATAAATATAGAAAAAGTTATGTTATGTGTATATGTCAAAATAATAAAGTTGGAAAATTAAGTTTCTTGTAATATAATTTTTCCAAGTGCATAAGCATGCATATGTATGATGTTAATAAATTTTGAATTAATTACAATACGATATGTATCCAATTATTATATTTTCCTCTAAATATAAATACATCTAAAAAGCTAAAGGGAGGGAATATAGTACAGATAAAGATTTCGATTTAATTTCATTAACTGAGCAAAATTATAAAACTATATTTTGTATTTTCAGTGCTGAAATAAATTATTCACATAGCTGTAAAGCAGAACTCTGTTTTACATTTGTGAACAAATTGTTAAATCAAATTTCGACGAAATGAAATGAAATTCAGAACATGCTCGATAAACTATTTATAAAATAATTGTACTTGGAGTATAGTTAATGAGAAAATATAGGAAAAGAAAGAAATGCAAGTATACATGCATTATGTCTATACACTTGCTTATGTACGTACACACCTACACATACACACATCCATCTATATTAGTATAAGAGAAAGACAAGAAAATATAGTAAGAGTTAAATATCTAAATCAATAAATAAACAAGCTTGTCTTGAACAAATTTTCGCATGAATATTTTCACCAGAAAATTTGTTCAGGATAGGCCTGAATATGGTTTAATGTCTAACAACACATGCGTATTTATACTTACATATTAGTAAATATTATTGTATATTTTTCCGCAGTTTATACTGCAGTGTAAATTTAGAAAATAATACAAATGAACATTGATTAAAAATAAAACAAAGTATGAGTTTTTCTTCACTTCTCCTTCGAGAACGTCATACTAGAAAACGATGGAATGAAATTAGATAGTGTCATCTGTGTTATGTGGACTCAAATTAGAAGACAGTTCAAATTTGGTTGTATAAGTCTCCATAATTCCAATTTCTGTTACGTTTAACAAATTATAGCTAAGAATATGTGGTTAGATTCTCATTTAGTGAAAATAATATGTAAAATTGTAGCTAGCCTGACACATAGATACAAGTGCTACCTAACAGTGAATTTATGTTCAATGCATGATTTCATCTCAGTATAAAACACGTGTAAAGTTTCAAATAAATCAAGCAACTCATTCTTTGTTTAACAGCTGCTTGAAATTGTTGTGTCGCAATGTTTCTCTAAAATGGAAAATTGAAAAATAGTGCCATTATTGAGTATATATTTAAAAAATGTTTAAATCAAGCAACTCATTCTTTGTTTAACAGCTGCTTGAAATTGTTGTGTCGCAATGTTTCTCTAAAATGGAAAATTGAAAAATAGTGCCATTATTGAGTATATATTTAAAAAATGTTTATCTTGAGAAGAAATCCATATCGATATGGTAAATGTGTTGGTGAATGTGCTCCTACATATGCAACAGCAAATTGGATTATTGCATTTAAACGTGGTTGTAGAAGATTGGAAATGAACTACGCACTTGATGCCCAAAAAGTGCATCGACATCAGAAATCATTGAAAAAGTACATGTTATTGTTTGTGAAAATCCAAAAATCCAAGTGCGACTAGTCGTGAAATAGCTGATATCGTAGGCATCTCAGATGAACGATACTCCATATTTTGTATGAAGAATTACGTACGAAAAAGCTGTTTGAAGAACTGGTTCCGCATTCGTTAACGATACAACAAAAAATGAAACGGAAATAAATTTCTCAAAGGAATTGTTTGACCATTCACCAGATTTGCCTCCCAGGGACTACTAACTGTTCCGAAACCTGAAACTGAAAATGACACGATTATATTTCATAATAAGATTGAAGAAGTCACACGATAATGAATCACATTGTCTGAAACCCCGTTCGGTATTAAACAGCGGGGTGAGGTTCTTCCCAATCTTCCCTGCACAACGAGAGTTATGCAGTGCCATTCTGCAAAGATGAATGGGCTTCGCAGACATTGTTGTGTAGAGGTAATCCTTTACCGGACTGTCGAAAGCGGCTTTATAATCAACATATAGATGGTGTGTGTCGATCTGTTTTTCTTATAACTTCTCCAGGATTTGTCGCAGTGTGAAAATCTGGTCGATGGTGGATTTACCAGGTGTGAAGCTACACTGATAAGGTCCAATCAGGTTGTCAAGGATAGGCTTCAATCGTTCACACAGTACGCTCTATAGAATTTTGTATGCTATACTAAAAAGACTTTTTTCACGGTAGTTGGCGCAAATTGTGGAGTCTCCTTTCTTATGTACGGGACAGAGAACACTGAGCCTCCAATCATCAGGGATGCTTTCATCCGACCATGTTCTGCTTATGAGCTGGTGCTATCTGGTGAGCAGCTCATTCCCTCTGGTCTTAAACAACTCGGCAGGCAGGACATCGGCATCTGTAGCTTTGTTGTTTTTCAGCCTAGAAATGGTCTCTCTGACCTCGTCGTGGTCGGGTGGTGGATTGGGGAGTTCGGTAGATCTCCTCCACGGGCGGAATTATTCGAAGCGTTGCCATTCAGTAACGTAGAGAAGTGTTCCATCTATAAGCTCAGTACACTCTGGAAATCTATAACCAGATTCTCATTGTTGTCATAACAGAACGAGGCTCTGGGATTTAAACCACCACTTAACCGCAGAGCTTTTCAGTAATCCTGAATGCCGCTCTTCTTTCCCGGTATGTACGCATGGACCCAAAATGTTTAAAATTAAAAAAAAAACGTTCCAAATTACGATAAGAATTTTGTTTTCGATCCAGTTTTTGTGGAATTGGCACAAAAAGCAACAAAAGGCAAGCGGACATTCAGTTTTTAGTGTACATGCATGGGTTGAGAGAACACATGGCTAGACGGATTATTTCCTAACACAATTTCTGGTAGGGCATGCTAGAGTGGGTGCCGTTATGGCTGACGGTATCGTTAGAAGTTTCCCTCTTCTTTAAAAAAAGACTCACTATAGGTGTGGTGTTTGACACTTTCTATTGAGATTGTGTCTGGTACATTTGGAATTGTGTTCCCTGTTGTTGTGTTATTGAGAAATAAGTGACGGGGATGATTTTCGAAATAATGTTACTTTATTTATCTGCATAATACAAGGAGTTACAAAATAATCAAAATTTTAATACCTAAAAGTATGCAAATATTAACAAGTATTTGTATTTAAAACTACCCTTCCAAACCAATGGTAAATACTATATGTACCATATATACATCTGTACAATGGTATACATATTCATGTATGCAGTGCTGTAACATTAATAATATACATGTAGTGAATTCATTGAATTGATTTATTAAAACCAATATATAAGATAAATATGGTAAATAAAAGTGAAGAAAATAATCAATAAAAAACAAAATAGCAATAGCTTATTAAATATTCAATGAAAGTAATGCTGATATTGAAGTAATATATTTATATTGAACTAATATATATATATATATATATATATATATATATATATATATATATATATATATATATATATATATATATATATATATATATATATATATATATATACATACTTACATACGTAATCATGTCGTATGGCAGCGAGCGCAAGTACAACATCTGTCATGCATATGCATATGTACTCGTACATATCTACACAGATGGCTAACTACAATCGCTAATATACATAGCGACTATGAACGAATTTCACTTATTGCCGGTTTAGATTATCATGAAATTTACATATGATTCCTCTGAGAATAACACGATTTTTCTATTTAGTATTGCTATTGTTTCAATTATAATATTCGATAATCAAAGTTATATGAGTATATTATTATATAAAAGACTCAAGACACAAACTTGCTTTATGTTTGATTATTTTTTTTTATATGAATTCATTTATAATGTTCACGAATATGCATGCATGCAGTAAGTATGATGTCTGATATGCAATGTAGTGATTTTTTTGCATTGTTTCAATTAATCATACAAAAGAGGTATTTATGCATTGTCAACGCCTTAAGGTGTTTATTATGTGATTTATGCAAACATCAACGATATTAGTGATATATCATTGTTGTTGTGCTAGGTGATTATATACCTTTGGACATGCTATCTGGGTGTAGATATGCAGGAAGATGTAGCATGTGAATGATATAAAATTGTTTTTATAGCAAACGAAGTTGCTGTATGTAACTGTATGTGCAAAGACGTCACCAGTTTGTGTCTAGAATATTTTATTTGGTTATGGGTATGTGTTTTAGGTATTAATTGCTATGGGTGTATGTCCAGGATATGACTTGTTATGGGTGTGTGTATAGGGTATTTTATTGTATTGTTGGTATGTGTGTATTGGGTGAGAGCAGAGAACTTTTTTACCAGAGTAGTCTTATTTTGACTTTTGAGCATATTTCTGATTACAATATCAGGGTTACTTAACAGAGTTGCAGTATACAGAGATTTTGAAGAAGCACTGTCATGACCAGGAGAGCAAATGCTCTAAATTAACATAGAAAAATAATATTGAATTCATATGTGGATTTTGCTATTTACTTGATTGATTATATGAAGAATTAGAAATTAGGAATAAAAACAGCGACAACATCGATTTTGCATGCGTCCACAATATATGAATATATGTATGTGGACTGGTGGGTTGTATGGGGGAGAGTGGAATTGTTTTTATTTCTTTGTTTTGTTTTGATTACCATTTTGATATATTCGAATTCTGCGTCGAATGTTACAAACTATTTTTTGAATGGATTGCCATTGATTCCCTGATTTACTTCAAACAAATTTAAATAATACTTACCTATTAAATGCTAACCGGCATTTCCTACAAATCATGGTATAATGCACACATTTGCAATCAACGATCAATGAACTAAAAGGAAAACAAAATACTTAGTGTAACTATGCGAAAACCATAGCATAAAACAATAGAACAATGATTCATTCAGCCAGACATGCAAAATATTAGCAATTAGGAATAAATTATTGAAACATCTAAACCAGATAAAGTAGTTATTTAAAAAATGTTCAAAACAATGCCAATATAAACTTTTTATTCGTCACAATTTGTCCAAATATTCGAATCTAGATTACCAAAGTATTGTGTAATTCCTGTAGCAGTAGGCATTAATATTATACAATCATCGCTCTTGTACTTTTTAGCAATGACCGATATTTGGTAAATGCGTCCTCCAAACCCAAATTATTTTTCAAGAAAACCAAAAAATATTTGATGAGTTGACGAAAAAGAATCCAATGAACTGAAGAATGTAAAGAAATGTAGAAGAGAAACAAGTAGAGTAGAGGTTACATCTACATGAAACCATTGAGCGTGGCAAATTCAAATAGAGTTATATACATTGATGGGTACGCATTAATAATAAAACCAATGAATAATCTATCCAAAGACTTATTTAATATCCCTCCAATAAATTGCATATAAATGATTCTAAATATTGTTACTATTACTACTATTTCGACTATTACTACTAAAACTTTTACTAGACATCATTTTAGTATTGTTACTGTTACTACTTTTTGATTATTATGTACTAAAATTATACTATTGTTATATTATTATTAATACTATTACTAAAGTTATATTAAATATTGTTACTATTACTACTTTTCGATTATTATGTACTACTTACTTACTTATGTGGCCATAACAACCGAATATCGATTTAGGCCGAAAATAACATGCTTCGCCAGCCATCTCTGTTCTTCGCTAGCTGGCGCCAGTTAGAAATACCAAGCGCCGTCAGATTCTCCAGTACTTGGTCTTTCCACCGGAGGTTTGGTCTTCCTCTTTTGCGTCGTCCTCCAGCGGGTTCCGAATATAACACCTTCTTAGCTGGAGCGTGTTCTTCCATTCGCTCGACATGACCTAGCCAGCGCAGCCGCTGGATTTTGATGCGCTTTACTATGTCAATATCGGCATACAGCTCGTACAGCTCATCGTTGTACCTTATTCGGTACTCGCCACCAACGCAAATAGGTCCAAAGATCTTGCGTAGGACTTTTCTCTCGAAAACTCCAAGTATTCGCTCATCCGAGGTGGAAATTGTCCAGGCTTCAGCGCCATATGTTAGGACAGGCATGATGAGAGACTTGTAGAGTGTAGTTTTCGTTCTTCGAGAGAGGGCTCGACTTCTCAATTGCTTACCCAGCCCAAAGTAACACCTGTTAGCAAGAGTTATCCTACGCATGATCTCCAAGCTGACGTCATTACTGCTGTTAATGCTGGTTCCAAGATAGACAAAGTCCCTTACTACTTCAAAAGCGTAGTTGTCAACAGTGACGTGCTGTCCAAGACGCCGGGACTCTTTGTTTGTTGACACTAGATACTTCGTCTTGCCCTCGTTCACCGTGAGACCCATCCGACGCGACTCTCTTTCCAACTCTGAGAATGCTGCACTGACTGCTCGCGTGTTCATGCCGATTATGTCAATATCGTCGGCATACGCTAACAGCATGACACTTTTGTTGAAGATAGTGCCATTATGTCGTAGATCAGCAGCTCGTATTATTTTCTCCATAATAAGATTGAAGAAGTCGCACGATAACGAATCACCTTGTCTGAAACCCCGTTCGGTATTAAACGGTGCGGAGAGGTCCTTCCCAATTTTCACTGCACAACGGGAGTTATGCAGTGTCATTCTACAAAGTCGAATGAGCTTTGCAGGAATACCGAACTCAGACATTGTTGCGTAGAGGTAATCCCTTACCGGACTGTCGAAAGCGGCTTTATAATCAACAAATAGGTGGTGTGTGTCGATCTGTTTTTCTTGGGTCTTCTCCAGGATTTGGCGCAGTGTGAAAATCTGGTCGATGGTGGATTTACCAGGTCTGAAGCCACACTGATAAGGTCCAATCAGGTTGCTGAGCATAGGCTTCAATCTTTCACACAGTACGCTCGATAGAACCTTGTACGCGATGCTCAGGAGACTTATTCCACGGTAGTTGGCGCAAATTGTGGGGTCTCCTTTTTTATGTACAGGACAGAGAACACTGAGCCTCCAATCATCAGGCATGCTTTCATCCGACCATATTCTGCTTATGAGCTGGTGCATGCGGGTGAGCAGCTCATCGCCTCCGGTCTTAAACAACTCGGCAGGCAGGCCATTAGCACCTGCAGCTTTGTTGTTCTTCAGCCTTAAAATGGCCGTTTCAACCTCGTCATAGTCGGGTGGTGGAACATCAACATCATCATCTGTAATTGGGGTTATCGGGCATTCTCCTCCACAGGCGGAATTGTTCGTAGCATCGCCATTCAGTAACGTGGAGAAGTGTTCCCTCCATAGGCTCAATACACTCTGGACATCCGTAACCAGATTCCCATTTCCATCACGACAAGAAGAGGCTCCGGGATTTAAACCTCCACTCAGGCGCTTGATCTTTTCAAAGAATTTTCGAGTCTCATTCTTGTCGGTGCACATCTCTATCTCCTCACACTCGCGTCTTTCCAACTCCCTCTTCTTGCGCCTGAAAAGACGTCTCTCTGCACTCCTTTTCTCTCTATACCGCTCCTTAACAACTCGCGTTACGCCTGCACGCAGGGTTTTTCTGTAGGCGGCGTCTTTCTCTGCGGTAGCGTCGCGACACTCCTGATCATACCACTCATTCCTCAGAGGCCGGTAGTAACCGATTACCTCCTCGGCAGCAGTAGTCATGGAGTGGGATATATGTGTCCACCGTGCGCATGTATCATCAAGTGGGGGAGTGTTCTGCATAAGCAGATCCGATAGTCGAGTGGAAAATGCATCAGCTGTCTCTGGTGATTGCAGCTTACTGACGTCGAGCTTTTTCTGTGTGGGACTTCTCTTGTTATTTGCGACACATAGGCGTGTGCGCACCTTAGCTGCAACAAGGTAGTGATCCGAGTCGATGTTGGCACCACGGATCGATTTCACGTCCATCACACTGGAAGCATGCCTTCCGTCAATCAACACATGATTAATTTGGTTTCTTGTACGATGATCTGGAGACAGCCATGTCGCTTTGTGGATGTCGAGATGCTGGAATCTGGTACCACCAATTACCATGTTTCGTGCTGCGGCGAAGTCGATCAGCCTCATTCCGTTATCGGAGGTGTTTTGGTGGAGGCTGAATTTTCCGACAGTTGAACCAAAGGTACCTTCCTTGCCCACCCTGGCATTAAAGATTATTATGTACTTATGTAATATTAATTATACTATTGTTATATTATTATTAATACTATTGCTAAAATGATTCTAAATATTGCTATTATTACTACTTTTCGATTATTATGTACTAAAATAGTAGTATAATTTTGCATTAAAATTAATAATATGACTAAATTTGTCAATTTGTTTGCAATGAGCAGACAATTAATTGCAAAACTGCTTACTTACTTACTTACTTACATATGTGGCCATTACAACCGAAAATCTATTTAGGCCGAATCTAGCATGCTTCGCCAGCCAACGCTTTCCATCACTAGTTGTCGAGTGTTAGACATTCCAAGCGCTGACAGGCTCTCCGGTACTTGGTTTTTTCTCCGGAGGTCGGGTCTGCAGTTTTGTTGTTTTTCAGCCTAGAAATGCCCTTTTTGACCTCATGACCAGTTCACTCTGGGCATCTGTAACCAGAGTCCCATTTTTGTCACGACAGGAAGAAGCTCCGGGATTTAAACCGCCACTCAGGAGCTTGATGTTCTCAAAGAATTTTCGAGTTTCATTCTTGTCCCTACACATCTATATCTCCTTACACTCGCGTCTCTCTTGTTCCCTCTCTTTGCGTCCGAAAAGATGTCTCTCCGCACTCCTCCACTCTCTCCAGGTTCTTTCTATAGGTGGCGTCTTTCTCTGCGGTAGCGTGACGATACTCCTGGTCATACCACTCATTCCTTAGAGGGCGGTAGCAGAAGTCATGGAGTAGGATACATGTGTCCACTGTGCACATGTATCATCAGGAGAGGAAGTGTTCTGCATAAGCAGATCTGATAATCGAGTGGTAAAATAATTTGTTGTCTCTGGTGATTGCAGCCTATTGATGTCAAGCTTTCTCTGTGTGAGATTTCGTTTATTCTTTGTGACACATAAACGTGTTCGCATCTTAGCTGCACCAAGGTAGTGATCCGAGTTGATGTTTGCACCACGGATCGATTTAACGTCCATCACACTGGAAGCATGCCTTCCGTCGATCATCACGTGATCAACTTGGTTCTTGTTGGAATGTCGAGATGTTGGAATCTGGTACCACTAATTACCATGTTTCGTACTGCGGCGAAGTCGATCAGCCTCATTCCGTTATCGGAGGTGTTCTGGTGGAGGCTGAATTTTCCGACAGTTGAACTACATTTCTTGCCCACCCTGGCATTAAAATCGCCAAACACGATTTTGATGACGTGTCAAGGGCAGCGGCTATAAACTTCCTTGAGGCGCTGAAAAAAGCTCTCTTTGGTCTCAGAGGGGGCATATATAAGACTGATAAAGCTGAAAATTTTGCGTGAATGCGGATTGTTGCCAGCCACTCGTTCACAGTTGTGAACCGTAGGACAAGATGTCGTAGTATCTTACTGACAACAAATCCACATCCAACTTTGTACCTCTCCGCATCGCAATTGTAATATATATGTCATAGGATGATCTTTTAGATTAACCCTGTCCCGTCCATCACATTTCCTGAAGAGCGGTGATGTCAGTCTTGTATTTTAAGATGACATCCACCAGCTGGATAGAGGCACCTTTTCCAGAGAAGGACCGACATTCCAGGTGCATAGCCGCAAATCGTGGCCCTTATTTCATTTGCGCGGGTCGTAAACAAAAGGGACAGTCCTTATCCGAGGCATGGCTTGATTTTTCATTGGGGGAAGTTTTCATGTGGTGGGTTCCAAGCCCAACGCACAACCTCTAACCGAGGAGGTTTTCGTCACTCACTTTAATCGGGCGCCAGGAATAAGTATTCCCAAGTGGTCGCCACGTGGAGGACCCTCATTGAAAAATGATGGTGACATCACATAGGAAGCAGAACTAACTACATGATGGCACCATCATTATAGAGTGAAGGTGCCATCTCATAGCGAGCAGAACAAACTACATGACGACCAGTGAGTTGACTTGCGATGAGTTCAACAAGGTTTGCACTAGCCCCACTCGGTTGAGGCAGTTTGACATGTTACCTTGGAAAAACAAAAGCAAAACTGCTTACAGTGGCATATTTAATTAGTTCTGTGGATTAGGCTCTAATTTAAACAACATTTTTGTAGAAATTCAACAATTTTAGAAAGTGATAAAAATTGATGTCACAAGAGTTCTCAAACTCGAGAATTAGACCTTTTAAGTACAAGTATAATTTCTTATGATTGCACTTTCTTTCCCTAGTTGGTGCCGTAGCTCAGTGGTTAATGTGTTGCCTTCTGATCTGTAGGTCGTGGGTTCAATCTTCGGCTGAAGCATAATAAAATTTAATATTGAAAAGATTTTTCTTTCGAACGGTACCCACCTGCCGGCAAGAATTGGCAATTTTTCCGGCAGTAACAATTTGCCAAAAATGCTTCTTAAAAGAGCTCTGTGGCAAAACTAAGTTAAAGTGATGTCATAAGGGTTCTGCCGTTCGGAACCGTCTAATATAAGTAGGTCCCTTCTATTGCTGTCCAAATTTAACATGCACAACAGTATTGGAAGGGAAGCTCGGTGGTATCACAATGGGCCTTTCTGGCCCCATAACCTAGCCTAACCTAACTTTCTTTCTATCGATAACACAATTCAATTGTCTAAAAAGTAATTTAACACTTTGAAGATGTCTAAATATTCAGGTTGCTTTAGCGATTCCATCAAACGTTAAAGAATACTTTTTCCAGAGAATTTGCCAGATTGCAATAAAATAATAGTGGAATTAATTAATGGTTAAAATTGTCAATACTTTGAGTACATTAAGCTTTATAACTACAAAAAATGTTTTTAAAATATGCCTAATAGAAAAAAATTAATTCCAGCAATCAATTTTTTTGTGAACTAAATAATATTGTGCAAATGTGTACCTTTTAGGCAAAAAATTCGAAAACAAAAAATTTATTTCACAATAATTGCTAAAAAAAAGCAACAACCACAAAAAGTATAAACAATCTAGAATCTACCCCATTTGTTAGATAGCAATAATTAAAAATCATTTTTTTACATGTAAGTAATTGGCAATCTTTCACTGTTCAAACATCTAATGGAATTTATTCGTACTAATTTATTATATCATATACAATATATATGTATACATAAGTGTAGAGATAAATATAGAAACACACAATGAAATATGTACCTATGGATATGCATTATTCGTCATACGTAACTTCTATATTGGATGATTATTTGAGTTTTACGCTTCATCATAATTACGAGTATCAGTCACTGTAATAAATTTTTCAATAAAATTATCTATGTATGCCGGCGCATATTATAAATACATGCAGTAAAATCGAATTAGAAATTTTGTAAAGCAAAATTTACGTTACACAATGAGTAAAAATATTTCAAAAACTTTTTTTTAATTATTTAGTTTTGTAATATCTAAGATGTAGGGTGCCGTAGCCTTGGCCGTGGCCTTCTGATCTGTAGGTGGTGGTTCAATCCCCGGCTGATGCATAAGAAATTTAATATCGAAAAGATTTTTCTTTCGAATGGTACCCAACTGTCGGCAAGCAATTGGCAATTCTTCCGACAGTAACAACTTGCTATTAAAAAGCTTCTAAAAGAACTATGTGACAAAGCTCAGAAAAAGTGATGTCACAAGAGTTCTGCCGTTCGGAACTGGCTAAAATAAGTGGGTCCCTTCTAATACTGTCCAAAATTTTAAACGCACAACAGTAATGGTAGAGAAGTTCGGCCAATGAGCCCTTTGGGGCTTTAAATGCCACATATTTATTTATTTTTTAATATCTGAGATTAACATGATAGACCCACAGATAGGTAGCCAGACATATAAAGTAGAGTGTCGAGTTTCAGCTAAATATCTAAATGTACTAAAAGATAGACAGACATTTATATTCACATGCAGAAACTATAAACACTTGTTCGAAAATGAGTTTTTGTATCGCCGATAGGCGTAATTATAATTCGATTACGCTCATTAATGAGATCGTCCATTTTATGATAGAAATTTTTAGCATGCTACACAATATCTCGAAATATCTATTGGAAAAAGTACTTTTGTGTGAAAGCTGGGGTGGTTTTCATCCGGTTACGCCCATTCTTGAACTCATCCATTTTCTGATGAAAAAATCTTATGGAACCATTTTCAATTTATTAGCTATGTATTTAAGCACACAAAATCCGATTACGATATAGTTTTACGAATTAGTTTTATTTAGATTTGATTCAATTGCTCGAAAATATATTTATGGTATAATAGTTTTTATAGGACAGAGAGACAGGCAGAGCTAGGTTAATGGTATCGGACACGCCTTCTGTGGTACTATAATCTGAAGCACAAACTCATTACACGTTTGTCTTTTTGAGTGTAGAGTGTACGACAAATACCTTTTAGAATAAATACAGTGTTGGTTGGACCAGAAAAATATTTTTTTATGTCAATTATACAATAAAATGCATAAGACTTAATGCCTAAAAATAATACTTGGCTTTGACAGATTTTATAGATTTTTTACAACTAATCGTTTTTGAAAAATATCAGTGCGCTCTAAACAAACCACCCTTCACTTAACTAAGTAACAAATACTTAGTCTTTATTAGAATAATAAAATTAGGTATCTTTTATAGAAATTATATTGATATCGTATTAGCACAAATATTGCGGTATAAGCAATATTCTATATTCAAGGTCAACTGGATTCTATTGCCCGATGGCATGTAGGTATAATTAAAAAAAAAATATTTTTTGTTCTTGTAAATATTGCCTAAGTATTTAGTGTAATAAACGATAGACATTTTGGCGTATAGAAAAATATTTTACTTGTAGATAGACATGAGTGTATGTATGTGTGAATGAATGGATAGTTAAACCAAATGGTGTAATTAAATTCTATATAAAAATAATGAAAATTAAATAAATAGAATGTGTATTAAATATGCACTATAGTGCATAGAGCAATACAAAACGAAGAAAAAAATTAATCAAACAATACTCAAACTCAACTTAATACAAATTTTTGAAAGTATTAAAGTAACTACATACAAGGTATGATTAATTATAAGTTAAGTCATGTAAAAATTTAGATATATAAAGAGAAGTCGTGTGCTTAAAGAACTATTGTTTGTATGTTAACGTTTAGTTCATTTGATCCGGCAAGAATATTATTAAAATGTTCTGCGAGACATACACAATAAATGAAAATATTGCAGAAAATATGCAGACTTTTTAATATATTATACTTTTATCCTATCGTCGACATTTCGGGAAATGAGTGAAATTGACTCTGTACTCTACATATATGGTGAATGTGCATCGCTATGCACCAAATGATTTAGAAAATTGAAAATTGGGAAAACAATTTTAACCATATTTATTTGTGCAGTTTCTTCCCGTTATTATCTAGGACATATAATCTGTCATTAGTGTGAGTGAAATCTTCGGTTGAAATTACGATTTACCCTAAACAACCAAATTTTTTACCAATAACAATAATTTGTTCTATCAAACCTTGTCAGAAAGAAATTTTGATTTTGTTTTTTCTTTTTTGCAATATTTCTATCAGTTCAATGTTATCTTTTGGTGCCGTTCAATTTTAATCCGCATAACAAGAGTGCAATCAACCTCGGCTAATGACCTCCTGAGCTGATATTGCTTAATATTTACATATTGTATTTATGTTAAATGTAAAAGATTTCTCTTTAACCGCAAATATTCCCTTTTTAGAAATTAGTAATTTGTTAAGAAAAAGAAAACCGCAGATAGAGACGGCATTGCATTAGAGCGCCATACAAACACATTAATTAAGGGGGTGTTCCCAGGTAGAAGTTTGAAAAAATCGATTTTTTTGGCGTTTTATTGTACCTTATACTATATACTATCACCCCCAAAGTCGTTTTTCGATCCGCAAACTCAGTACCCACTTTTTTGCATGTTAATTGAAGTAATCTCAGCTCGCCGATCATGTCATGTCGAAAATTAAACGCGTTTTTCTCGAAACCACATTTTTTGTACTGGTCGATAACTTTTCTCAGCAACTATGAGAGGTATCGACTTGAAATTTTGGGTTCTAGATAGTTTTCATTGGATGCTAAACCAAAGTTTTCATCAAAAAATTATTGTTAAATATATTTTCAAGCACTCTAAAGGTAGAAAAAGGTGGCAAAACTGGACAATTTTTTTCATATGGCCGCCATTTTGTTTCTAATCAACATTTTGATTAAACTGTGGTTTAGCATCCGCGGAATTTATTGCAGATTAATAATTGCATACCCATTTCTGTTTCAGATTACTGGTTCCCGAAATTTCTTATCGGCCAGCAGTGAAAATCAGCGTGACAAGGTCTGTACAAGGTTTGTACTTAGAAAATAAAATTTTTTGACACAAATATGAGTTTCTGTTCTTTTTTGAGTTTTTTGAAAAACAGCCTAAAATCGGCATTCTAGACGGGAACACCCCCTTAAGGAGTAGTCCAAATACAAGTTTCTCTCGAAAACTCAAATAAAATGAAAAATCAATTGTTTAAACTATATTATGCCTTAATTAGAAAGAATAAACATTTGCTTTATATATAGAATGCGATTTCATTCCTGTGGCCACCCTGGCTATCTACGCTGTAGCGCATCCTCTTAACCTGGTGTTGACCTTGTTGACAGTTCTCTTTCTCATGAAGTGCTTGGACGATATTTCTTCGAACAAATTTTGTAAAACAGAGTTTATGGAATACCATAAAAATAACAATTTGAAATGACTCTGGAAACAACACAAATTGCGTCATATTGTGTAATTGAATCTAATATATCATGATCAAACATTTCAAAGTTCAACTTTTCAAGGACTCATGACACTACATATTTCTATGACATTTGTTAGATAATAAATCATCAATAAATATAATTAAAAAATAACATTTTTTACTTTGATATAGTTTTATGTAATATTTTAGGGAGGAAAATATATTAAAAATGCCATATAATATAATTTGTAATGCTAAATGAATTTATATGAGTGTTGGTGTAAACCATCGATATAGGAGAAGAAATAAAATGTGTTTTACGAGCTAAAGGCATCCTCTAATTTGTTTGTGCTCACGATTACAATATAGTTATGAAAAATTCTCATTGCAGGTATTACTAATTTGTACATTTTAGTTTAAAATATCACATTACTGTAAGATCACTAAATTCAAGACAAAAATATCTACATAAGCTACTGAAATTTTGCAAACATACAAAAAGAGCGTGTAACATCACTCATTGTTTGTACCGCCCAAATATCTTCTATATGTACAAGTGTTTGAACTTAATTAAATATTTCTACTGGTAATGCAAATAGAATGATTGACTTACTTAACTTAAAAGTATTGTCATTTTTTATTTGTTTTGGTAATCAAAACGATAATAAAATGTTTTGTTAATTTAATGAATGCGAAGATAAAAAATTCCAATTCATTTATGAATTATTATCGTAATAATCAATTATTAATATCGTACAAACAATATGAAATTCATTTTAAATTATATGCATAACTATAGTAGGAAATTTAGAAGAAGGTAACTGCATTCAATGATGCTAATTAATAAAAGAAATTGTAATATAATAAAGAATATAATAATAAAAAAATATATTAAACAAATTATGACAATTATTGAATCGAATGATTTATTAACAATTTATTTCTTGCGTCTTATAAGCTCACGATAATAGAACCAATAATCGTGTTAAAAAATATATACAATAATTAAAAGACAATTCATTTAAATGATAATAAATGTCCAATTTTATTAGTATAAAGATAAAAAAAACGAACAAAAAAAAAAAATCAAATAAAATTAGAGTTAAGGTATGACATTCTGAAAGTACAATGAAAGAGAGGAGATAGCTTGTTTCTATATATAAGCAAGCAATTAATATGCACCACTAGACATAGCCAGACACACCTTTCTAAACCGATACGTAAATGCATGTACGTACGAGGACTAAGGTTAGTGTGAATTCTTGTAGTTAAAGATATGTACTTGTATTCAATTCAATAGATAAAATATAGTATTCAAAATATATATTTGGATATATTGTGTATTGTGAGAATAATTTATGTATAAAAACAACAGCTGTAATAAAGTTCAATGAACAGCGGGAAGAACTGCCTTGAGTCGTGCAGATATGTAATGAATTATTTATCTAACACTTTGTAAAGAAAATATTGATTATTTCCTTACGTGTTAAACAGTTTTCTTCTGCATTGGAAAATTACATTTACAGTACATTTGTAATACTCTATATGTAATTCAACTTTTACTTTTCACTGCTTTTATTCCGAACGATTTAAAACTTTGTCTACTGGAACTTTCGCCTCAACTCTTCTCTGACTTGTGTCATTTAATCTTAGAAGATTTGTATTTACACAGTATTTACGCAGGCGCTTCCTTAGAGTAACAAAGCAGTGGTTAGGCATTCTTTTTTATTTAGACTCTTCTGCAAAATGTAATCACACAGCTTTAGAAAAATTCATAAATTCAAATTTATCATTGTTATCTTTGCTTAACTTTTTTTCGCTTATCATACTTATAATTTATTAGTGTAAACGAAGTTTTATTTTTAAACATAATTTATTATTATTAAAAAAACTGGTTTCTTTCAAATATAGTACGTTATTGTTTCTCTTATGGTTGATTACTTCCTTCTTCCCTCTTTCCCTCCCAGTAAATATGAAATGCTTTAAATTAGCTTATGAGCACTTGAACGAGTATTGTACACATAGTATGCACGCTGTTACTGTTGCCACCGTTTATTTATTTACGGAAGTTTTTGTCCGTCTTCTACACTTCACGTAGGTACTTTAAAATGAAATTAATAAAGTACAAAAAATAAAAATAAAAAATTATGTAAAATAAAATAATGCAAACAAATTAAAATGTTGTCAACATAAACTGTATTATTAATGACATTAATGACTTATTACAATTATTCCCTTAATGAGTAATTCGAACACATCATTTGTATTTTGAATCTTATTTGCCAGCTTATTTAAACAGCTTTGGAAAGTGCTTTGTGTGTAACAGAGCTCGAAAAAATTATGTAGTTAGTGTCTTTCGGCAAGATAGTGATATAATATAGGATTAAGTTCTTTGGAATTATTAGAAACACAAATGTACTTCCATATATTAATATATACGTGGGTGCCGTAGCTCAGTGGTTAGTGTGTTGGCCTTCTGGTCTGTAGGTCGTGGGTTCAATCCCCGGATGAAGCATGACAAATTTAATATCGAAAAGATTTTTCTTTCGAATGGTACTTACCTATCGGCTAGCAATTGGCAATTCTTCCGACAGTAACAATTTGCCATGGAGAAGCTCCTAAAAGAACTCGGTGGCAAAGCTAAGAAAGAGTAATGTTGCAAGTAGTGGAAGAAAAGCTCGGCCAAAGAGCCCTTCGGAGCTTATAAGTGCCACATATTTATTTTATTTTATACTTTTCTATTACAATTGTTTTGCTGCTAATAAATGCAGAATACAATGTTGCATTTATACATCTTTTGTTTTGTAGAAACTTCGTGGTTAATTACGTGGTTAATTATATAATATATAAAAATAAATACAATTATCATACACCGTTAAATAAACAATTGTTTAAATGACCTTTTATTAATATCTACTCTTACTATTATAAATATTTTTTGCCATATGTATGATGTTGCTATAATTATTACTTTTTTTTTGTATAATTTAATTGCATACATACAAACTTATATAACTACAATAGGAATAAAATAAAATTGTATGGAATTTAAGTGAAAAATTTCAACTTATATGTAGTTTTTGTTCAAGAATTTTTAAATTAAATTAAAATGCTTTAAAATTAATTTTAATTAAAAGCTAAATAAAAAAGAACTCTACGTGCACACAGGCATATACATACACCTGTAAAAGGTTAAACAAACACACGAGCATTAAATTATAAAAAAAAGGTAAGTAAGTACATTTGTACAACATTGTATTAATTATCAACAATAAGAAGGTTATAAACATTCACCATCCAGTAAATAATATGTTGTTTGAAATCACATTGTGAGTTTTCCTTTTTTTTAATATTGTACAAGTTCTAGTATCCGGCTCAACAGTAACTACAACAGTTTTTTTTGTTTTTTTTTGAAAGACAAAAATAATTCTACTTCTACGGTTTTAAGTAAAGTGAAGAGACTGCAATAAATATTTGTTTATATGCATATGTATATATTTGTAATTGTGGTCTTTAAACTTGAATGCAGGGTAGGTTTGATACGGTCTGATTTCATTTCATTCCTAACCTAAATAAGGTGAAAGTTGAAATATTCTTTAAGACACAAAAAATCAGCATTAAAAGTGTAATATGTATGATTGACTGTCATTATTTTTCTGTTGAACATTTATTGTGAATATACTTACAGATGTTCAGAGTGTACTGAGCCTATGGAGGGAACACTTCTCCACGTTACTGAATGGCGATGCTACGAACAATTCCGCCAGTGGAGGAGATTGCCTGATAACCCCAATTACAGATGATGGTGTTGATGTTCCACCACCCGACTATGACGAGGTTGAAACGGCAATTTTAAGGCTGAAGAACAACAAAGCTGCAGGTGCTGATGGCCTGCCGGAGTACCAGCTCATAAGCAGAATATAGTCGGATGAAAGCATGCCTGATGATTGGAGGCTCAGTGTTCTCTGTCCTGTACATAAAAAAGGAGACCCCACAATTTGCGCCAACTACCGTGGAACGGTGTGAAAGGTTGAAGCCTATGCTCAGCAACCTGATTGGACCGTATCAGTGTGGCTTCAGACCTGGTAAATCCACCATCGACCAGATTTTCACACTGCGCCAAATCCTGGAGAAGACCCAAGAAAAACAGATCGACACACACCACCTATTTGTTGATTATAAGCCGCTTTCGACAGTCCGGTAAGGGATTACCTCTACGCAACAATGTCTGAGTTCGGTATTTCCGCAAAGCTTATTCGACTTTGTAGAATGACACTGCATAACTCCCGTTGTGCAGTGAAAATTGGGAAGGACCTCTCCGCACCGTTTAATACCGAACGGGGTTTCAGACAAGGTGATTCGTTATCGTGCGACTTCTTCAATCTTATTATGGAGAAAATAATACGAGCTGCTGATCTACGACATAATGGCACTATCTTCAACAAAAGTGTCATGCTGTTAGCGTATGCCGACGATATTGACATAATCGGCATGAAGACGCGAGCAGTCAGTGCAGCATTCTCAGAGTTGGAAAGAGAGTCGCGTCGGATGGGTCTCACGGTGAACGAGGGCAAGACGAAGTATCTAGTGTCAACAAATAAAGAGTCCTGGCGTCTTGGACAGCACGTCACTGTTGACAACTACGCTGAAGTAGTAAGGGACTTTGTCTATCTTGAATCCAGCATTAACAGCAGTAATGACGTCAGCTTGGAGATCATGAGTAGGATAACTCTTACTAACAGGTGTTACTTTGGGCTAAGTAAGCAATTGAGAAGTCGAGCCCTCTCTCGAAGAACGAAAACTACACTCTACAAGTCTCTCATCATGCCTGTCCTAACATATGGCGCTGAAGCCTGGACAATTTCCAGATGAGCGAATGCTTGGAGTTTTCGAGAGAAAAGTCCTTCGCAAGATCTTTGGACCTATTTGCGTTGGTGGCGAGTACCGAATAAGGTACAACCATGAGCTGTACGAGCTGTATGCCAATATTGAAATAGTAAAGCGCATGAAAATCCAGCGGCTGCGCTGGCTAGGTCATGTCGAGCGAATGGAAGAACACGCTCCAGCTAAGAAGGTGTTATATTCGGAACCCGCTGGTGGACGACGCAGAAGAGGAAGACCAAACCTCCGGTGGAAAGACCAAGTACTGGAGAATCTGACGACGCTTAGAATTTCTAACTGGCGCCAGCTAGCGAAGAACAGAGATGGCTGGCGAAGCCTAAATCGATATTCGGTTGTTGTGGCCACATAAGTAAGTAAGTATACTGACTTTGTACTTGCACTCCTTCGAAATCGTCGCCTATATATATTTCGCTCCTACCGCTTCCAGAGTGCATGTAGAGAGGTCAAATATAGGACTGACCTCCATTAATTTTCACTATTAAACAATTTGTCTGTACATTCTTATCCTCTGTCTTCAATCCTTTGGAAAGGTGTCCTTCAAAATGAAATTGAAAGCACTTGAAAATCGAGAAATAACCCCATAATTGTCCAAGAATCGCCTCAATATTTCGTTTAAACATACTTCACACCTTAGGGTAACTCCCCTACAAAATTAATATTATTTCTAATCCATCAATTTCTTCAGGAAGCTCCGTAGGAAATGGACACACGGGGCAACTATAGATATATTTGGGAGCAGTAGAACTAATGAGGGTCAGCTGTTCACTTCACCGTTCAGGACGATTATTGGGCAATTACGGCAGAGGGCAAGTATGCTCAGAACAAATGTCTAGAATGAAAAAATTCTGCGTATTTGAATAATTTTTCGAGGTTCATCAGTTGTTGATCTTAGGGATGAGATTTGGCTATACCGAGTCACTTTAACATTTTATAATATTATCTGTAGTAAAAGGAAATCCACTACTTTTCCAATAGTGGCTTTAGTAATATGTATCTCGCGTTGTATAAGACGATCGGTTTACGCTAGATGGCGTTAGAAAGATAGAACTTCGTACTAAACAAAGTTTTGTGATTGCTTGACTCAGTATTGTTTAAGCACGCGTCAAAGATGGACAACAGTAAAGAGAAAATACGCGATATTTTACAGTTTTTCTTCGATAAAGGCGAAAACGCAAGCCAGATGGCTGAAAATGTGAATAGTGTTTATGGTCCTGATACGTTCGATTTTGGTTTCATCGATTTCGTTCCGATTGTCGAGAATATCGATAAAATAATGGAAATCGTCGAGTCTGATCGTCATGTAAGCACTGTTTCTATTCCGTTTGGAACCATTTAAATAAATAAAAATTTCAATTTGATGCAAAAATAATGAATTTCCTTTTACCACACCCAATATGAAAAGCATATTCGAATTTCTGTATTTTCTTTAATTTAAAAACGATTATCAAAAAATGTCCAAGCCTATCGGTTTCAAAATCCTGGCAATATGTAGAAGTATCAAAAGAAATATATAAAAAACTGGTTTTTGAAAAAGCGATAATTGACGGACGTCTCTTTGAATGTAATTTGTCAAAATGCGTTCTGTGGCGCTCAAGGAACTTCTACCAAAAACTCTTAAAGATTGTCTAGTACGTATTTAAGCAATCTATATGAATATCCCTGTACTCGGGCTTTTCAATGTATTTACTATGTAAATAAATTGTTAAGTAAATTTTTTCTTGTTTTGTCAATAATAACAACAACAAAAACAACGAAAAACAATTTATTGTCATATGATCGTATTGACACTTGTAAAATGTTTAATACATACATAAATATGGCCAAAGTAACAATTTAATTTATATTATTTAATATTATATTGCAATGATAAGATTTCAAGTGACAATTCAATGAGAATGACATATGTATTCATATGTGACCATATTATATGTGTACAACTTATGTTGTAATTCAATATGCCAATATTCTTAATGGTATTTTAAAATCTATGGGGAAGGAGAGGTTAGGAGGTTAGACATATGTATATAAAAATATTAATAGACATGATCATTTTTATTAATTTCTAATGAGAATGGTTTGCCTGGTATTTCATCCATTAAAATATTATTATATCTTACTGTAGTTGTTCTATATTTCTTTAACATCTTTAAATCAATGATAACATCAACACATCATATCCTGCAAATATGCGACTTGTTCGGGATGTGTCCGGGATTTTTGATCTCTTTATATGGATTGAAATGTTCCCTTTTGTTCGAGGATGTCCTATGAAGAGAATAATTGCACCCTTTTATACCCGAATGGGTATAATTGTAGATAAGCCCCATTCTATAAATGAATTAGTCACACGGTTAGAAATTTTCATGCACTGCATTATAATTCTCATGTAGATTATCATTGAAATTATTTGGCAATTTTTGTTCTCCGTCGCGATTCGAACCTGGGTACAGATCAAACAATTTATTTTCATTCATTGCACTATAATTCCTATTTACATATTTCAAATTAAATGTATTTCACAATTTACTATTATATGCTACTCGCCGTGGATTCAAACCTGTTCTATCACCGTCGCTCTACCACCTCCGCTAATAAGTAACATATTATTGCTGATTTAAAATCAAATCACTTGAAAGCGTAGAAGATCTCTAAATATTGTAACGTGTATCGATGGTTACTGTGAATAGCATGAATAATGGCAGCATCGAAACGAATGTCAACAAAAAGAAATAGGCGATAACCAGAACACGCCAACGAGATAGAAAGGAAAATTCTGAAGTGTTGCCACAGAGTATAAATAGGGTCAGTTGTTGACAGATGAAATCAATTGAATTCCGATCAATTGATCACGCAAACATTGATACAGTATCAGAGGCAAGTACATTAAAGAGTTATTGTAAATAGTTGATTGTAAATAGAGTTGATTAAATAAATTGTTGCTGTATATAGTTGTAGAAAATAAGTGTTGCAATTATTACTGACAGAATCCAGTGATCGAACAAGGTTGTTTCGAGTAGAATTAAACGTTCACAAAACCAAAACGTAAAAATATATTAATTAATTAAAAAATTCATCCGCAACGCATCTTTGAAGACACCGATCGGAGACTAATTCATCTCCGATTAATATCTATTGAGATTAATCCCGGACTGCTCTCTTTAGAGATTAGTTGCACATTTTTTTTTTCAGGGTAACTACTCGTACAAATATTTACATACGTTACATACGAGTATGCATAAGGGTATGAATATTAAATTTGTACTAGTTTTATTACATATATTCCAAGTGCTCTTTGCTGTTGGCGGTTGAAATTGTTATAGTAAATCTCATTAAAATACAATGATTTCATTTCAAATGTACCTGCTCTGTTTGCTCATTGTTGTTGCTGTTTTTAATATTGTTGGACTCGAATCACAGATGTGCAATCGTTCTAACTTATATACATACATATGTATGAACCCATTATAGCTTTAAATCAAAATAATAATCTATAAAAAAGTAAAAGTAAATACAACAGTAGCAAATTCAATAGAAAAAAATATTGATAAATAGAAACAAACATATGGGCGAGTAAATATATATGAAAATATATATATATACAAAATATATATATACAAAAATGTACCTGTATGTATATCGATCATGGAAATCAATATTTTTAGTACTTAAGTAATTGATCATTTATCAAAATGACATATGTACTACCATATATAATATACTGCAAATACAAACAAGTATGTATGTGTACATCCGCTTTTAGAAAATGTCTATGATGTTTTAATAATATTTAGGTAATTCACACTGTGTCTTATTTGGGCTTAAACAGCTGTCTTAATTTCCTTATCCGTGTACACACAAAAGAGAAATATATTCCAGAATAGCAAATTTCATCTATTACAGTACTTTTACTACGATAGGCCGTAGTATAACTAAAGTGTCGTACTTTTTATTTCGAATTATCTAATTATGTAGTTCGTAAGACGCAAAAGTAAGTATAATTGAAATAAGTACATTTTTATGGAAATTATATAGGAAAAAGGTTCTTAATTCATATCAGAAAATCATCAGATAAAATACGAAATTTTCACTCTTGAAAAACCCTTTATAATTAATTATTCAGACGTTATTTGAGAAATAAGTTTTTTCTTTTAACTTAATCACATACTTACATATAATACTGGCATAAATGGTATCTATTTTATATTGATTTATTAATTTTTATTTTCTTTGTTTTCATTCTAAATAACACGCATTCACTTTCATTACTCATATACAAAGCAATTATATATGTACATATGTACATATACATGCATTTATACTCGTACACCATAATTAAGTTACCAGTTAATGAACCGTTTAATATACATATTAGAAAACAAAACAACAACAACAACAACAATAAAATATATAAAACAAAAGAATAATTTAGAAACAAATTAGTGAAGGTTAAAAGCAACAACAAGAACAGTAAGAGTAGCAACAAATACATTATTATAGCATATAAGTAGCACAGTGTACGTTGTTATATCATTGTTCTTGTTAATACAAAATTGTTATGACTAATCCATGTTGAAAGCACAATTAATATTTGATTATTGTTCGCTACAAATATGCATACGTACATATATAATTTTGTCTACGTTTAAACTATGACAGATTACATATTATTTACTACGTATAACTTGTACGGTCAAAGATTTTAATTAAATGCTTCAAAAGAAAATTATTATCATTAACAGGTGACTAGCAAGCAAATGCTTGTTGCTATTGCTTGTTGCTACTGTTCTACTATTGCAGCGCTCCTTTAAATATGAATGATAATGATTAGCTAATTTATTGCTGCAATTTACTTACTAATGTATTTTGAGAGCATTCATAATAGGTGTTTATACACCTGTTGTTTAATAGATTAACTAACTATAACGTATAATAACAATAAAAACTATTTGAAATTCTTTTGTAAAAGTGAGTAGTTAATATGGGCATTTTCATTGTAACCCACGCGACATGCGTACGACTTTAATGCTAGTTTTCTCGAAAGTTTATGTAATTAATGTAAAAAATGTTGTTAATACTGTAACAAGTATCAATGGTTATTGTGAATAGCACGAATAATGGTAGCATCGAAACGAATGTCAACAAAAAGAAATATGCGAAAACCACAACAAGCCAACGAGAAAGATAATAGGCATGGTTGGTCAGCTGCCACGGACACACCGAACATTGACAGCGAAATTTTCAAAATTTTTAACTTGCTATAACATACTTAATATGGTATATCAGGTGGAACAATAAAAAGTCGAGGAAATTATGAGGATAAGTAGATTTTAATGAAATGGGTAAGGCACGCCCACTGTTTGTAGTAGCTCTCACACAAATTGCTTTAAATTTAAACCGTTGTAACTTTGGCAGTTTTTGCCTAGAGCAAGCACAATTAACACTTGGATTATATCAAGATCGGAAATAATGTGGCATGAAAGCAATATGCCACTCCCACTTCGTAATGGGGCTACAAGGGCAATCCCAGAGCTACCCGACCTGACATATAGATGGCGGCAGTAGTTTGAAAAAAATTACTTTGATGAAAAGTAGTAACTTTATAACAGATATGTTTGGAGTTTCAAGGCGTCACGTTGTTTAGTATTTTTTTTGGAGCCATCGAAAGTTAACATGGACAAAATTAGTCACCGTTACATAACGGTCAATAATTTCATTTGAAAGGTCTCAGTCCAACGAATATTAAAGCCGAACTAGATTCTAGTCTGGAGGAGTGTGCTCCTTCATTTACGACCATAAAATATTGGGTGTCAGATTTTAAACGAGGTCGTACGAGCTGCCAAGATGAACACCGTAGTGGTCAACCAATTGAGGTGGCCACTCCAGAAACGGTTAAGAAAATCTACAAAATGGTATAAGATGATTGCCAGCCGAAGGTGCGTGAGCTAAGTGAAATTATAAGCATTTCAAAAAGTGCTATAGACGTGGATCCACCACTTCACACCTGAGACAAAGGAGCAGTCAAAACAGTGCACTGAAAGGGGAGAATCGTGTCCAAAGAAGGCGAAGATAGTTCCATCTGCAGACAAGGTTATGGCGTCTATTTTTTGGGATGCACGTGGAATAATTTTAATTGATTATCTTCAAAAAGAAAAAACAATAAACGGCGAGTATTATGCTAATTTGTGGCAGCGTTTAGGTGATGAAATTAAAGAAAAAAGCGGCATTTGGCGAAAAAGAAAGTGTTGTTTCATCAAGAAAATGTATCCATCCGCTATTGCGATGGCCAAAATCAATGAGTAAATCTCGAATTGCTTCAGCACGCACCTTATTCGCCAGATTTAGCTCCTTCGGATTATTTTCTATTTCCAAATTTGAAAAAATGGCTGGGTGCAGGAAGATTTGCAAACAATGAAGAGGTGTAGTCTACAAAGTTGTGAAAATTAAAAAAAAATTAAACCGCTATAATTACGAACTAGCATTTTGTAAGTTATGGTGAATAAAAAGTTTAAAATAATTCCGCGAGCAGTAGGTGTGATACGCTCGTTTCTAGCAAATTTATTACAAACGACAAAATTAAACTTAAATTAATGCCAAAAATTGTTGATTTGAGCTGAAACCTGCTGAAGTAATAGCGGTTTCAACATGAAACAACTTCCGATGCTTTATAAATAAGAGGGCCTAGTTTGTCTCTTTCGTGTAAATCCAATTATCTGATGTCCGATCACAGAATAATATGATTTGACATAGAGGGGGAGCAATTAACATAAAGATTTTTAAGGAATCTGAGAAAAACAAATTGGGAAAAATACTTAATCAATCTGAATACCAACCTAAGACAACTAACATTAGGCGACTGTATCAGAAATGAAATACAATTAGAAACTACGGTAGAAAGCTTCAATTGTTATTGATTCATTTGAAGATAGTTGTCCAATAAGGAAGGTGAGCTCCACCAAGAACGTACCTGGGTGGAACAATGATCTAATGAAACTAAGAACAGAGGTTCGTAGGTTATCAAATAGATAAAAAATTACCGGGGATTGGACTGAATACATAAGGACTCTAACACTCTACAACAAAGAGATTAGGGAAGCAAAACGCATAAGTTTCAGAAACTACTGCGGAGTCATTGAGCACACCACTGAGGTATCAAAACTCTATAAAGTGTTAGTCAGAGTCAGTAGTATATCATCCACCAACCTTAAAAAAGTAGATGGTTCCTTCACGGAAATTGAAGAAAATAGCGTAAGATTACTTCTTGACACACACTTCCAAGAATATACTGAAAACCTGAGAAGAATAAGCAGGAATGAATGGATCGTGGCCAGTGAAATTTTCACGAAACCTAGGATAAAATGAGCAATTGACACCTTTAAACCATTGAAATCTCCGGGAGTAGACGGATTTCTTCCGTTAATACTTCAGAAGGGTATGGAGCAGCTATTAGCTCCATTGACGAGAATAGCTAGAAGCGGTATAGTGCTAGGTTACATACCTACGATATGAAGAAGGGCAAAGGTGGTATTTTTGCCGAAGGTAGGTAAGAACTAACATGCTTTGTTCTAAAAATTTTAGAAAAAGTTGCAGATAACTACATCCGGACCAAAGTTTTAGTAAGAAATCCGCTACACGCTTGTCAGCATGCCTATAGAGCAGGGCTACTACTCTATATCAACTTACGAACGTACTTCAGGATAACTTGGAAAAAAAGAAACGGCGCTATGCGCCTTCCTAGACATAGAAGGTGCCTTTGAAGAGCTTTTACAAGAAAAGGGGTTGACGATACTCTAGCTTCTTGGATAAGTAATATGCTTCATACCAGGAAGGTTGAAATACCAACTAGTACAGGAAGTATAATTGTGAACACCACACGGGGTTGCCCACAAGGAGGTGTACTATCACCTATGTGGAGTATAATAGTGGAGTATAGTAGTAGATGAGCTATTGGTAAAATTAAAAAACAATGGTTTGTCATTTCAGGGCTATGCGGACGACATAGTCATCATCTGTAGATGTAAATTGAGGACACTCTCTGTGATAGAATTCAGCTAGGACTCAAACTAACGAAGGGTTGGTGCGCCATGGTTGGGCTGAATATCAATCCAGCAAAAACAACGATACTACCATGAAAGTATAAACTTATGCATCTTAAACCTATCCGTTTAGATGTTATAGAGATAGAACTTCAGAAAGTAGTAAATTCTTGGGTATCCATTTAGATAAAAAATTATTGTGGAAAAACAACATTGAGGAGATGACACAGAAAGCTATCAAAACTCTCATGACGTGCAAAACTATTGCGGGTAAAAGTTGGGGCTGTACACCAAAAATCTGCGATGGATATGCATATAAGGTAAATCAGCACATGATATCATGGTACACTGACGGCTCCCTCACCGACGAGGAGCCGGGGTGGGTGTATTCAGACCAGGGAAGATCTCTCTGAACCATTACATAAGAATACCTCTATATTTCAAGCGGAACTGCAGGCGATAGATAAATGTGCGTACTTTAATCTCGAACGGAATTACTGGAACCGCAGAATAGCAATACAGGCAGGCTGCTATCAAAGCACTCAAATCTCACCAAGTTACATCAAAACTGGTGACGGGGTGCATTGAAAAGCTGAACATTCTAGGCCAACTCAATCAGGTGTGGATTCTATGGGTTCCGGGGCATGTAGGGATCAATGGAAATGAAATGGTAGACAAACTTGCCAGGAAAGGAGCATCAACTCCATTCGTAGGGCCCGAACCTTTCTGTGGATTGGGATCGGGTAACATCTCCCGTATTATATGGGAAGAAGAGGATAGACAAAGAAGATTATATACCGGGGTTATCCTACTCCAAACTAGCGCTAGGGACATACCATCTAAAACGCTACGAGGTCTGTATTTAACGAAGAACAACTTGAGAATCATTATGGAATTATTACCAGGGCGTTGTAGGATGAACTATCACCTAACAAAACTGGGAATTTGCTCAGATGCTCTCTGCAGATTCTGTAGGGAAGAGGTCGAGACTGCACAACATGTGATATTAATTTGTTCTGCCCTGATGCACAAGAGAAGGAAGCAGAATGAACTTAGACTCTATGAAGTACGACCAACAATTCAATTCATCGAGGGAATTGGGCTAAGAGATAAACTCTAGGTCCATGAAGGGGTCACAATAGATCTTATAGGTCGCAGTGCAACATCCTCCAACGATAAGAATAGGATTTTTTTTGTACTGACACTAGTCAAAAATGAAATATTCTCGTAGCTCACGCGACATATAAATATACCGATAAACAAAATAATAAATTTACAGTTATTTTAGATACAAGTGTTCTCTTCCCACAGTGAGTGTTTGCTTAAAACGATTGGACAAAATTTTAACCGATGTCTCTATTTTTTATTTACCGTTTGTTCATAAATTTTTCAGATGGAAACTATAGCTACATTACGGAAAAAATTCGTCCTAAGCCTGGATAAAATTTTTTTGGTTTTAACTAATATAGAAGACATTGATCCTTTAACAATTTCTTTTTATGGGTGACATTTTTGTGGAAATACCCTTATACAATATATACCCTTATACAATAGTTGAAAAATCGAATTGGTACTTGCAGAAATGAACAACTTGTCAAATTCAAAAACGGAAAAAAGAAAATATTTCAGGAAGCATTTTACTTTTTTTTTTTGTTCCTTGTTTTGTTTTGATCCTCAGGTGTTAGACTTTTCTTTTCTACCGCATCTAGTATTACGAGAAAGTTATTAGAGGAGGAGCTAGTTAATTTAAAACAGTTAGAAGAATTAGAGGAGGAAACTATTGAAAATAGAAGAAAACGTAAGCACTAACAACATCGCAAACTTCAATATAGACACAGCTTGTAAGGCGATACCAAATTTTACAGGGAACTTTAAGGATAGAAATAGGTTTACAGTGACGAATAACTCTAAAGATTAATAATCATTAATCCATTATAGCTTTACATTTTCTGTACTATTTTTAAAAATATATCTTATATAAATAAAATTAAAAAAAAAGTTTTTTTTTGTAGTTGCAATTTTTCCGTAAATAAGTAGAGTGTTTTTTCTTGTTGTTGGTGTCTATCCTTAGGTTGATCCCAACCCGTTAGTTAAAGAAACTCTCTCAATTTATAAACAAGTATGTGCAGAAATATCTGTAATATTTTTTGTAATATTTTATACGGATATTAGAACCACTTTAGCATATGTTCAATAGCACGTAATAACATTTTATTAATTTTTTTTTTATATTATGTGCTACACTTTTTTATTCTACTAATGAGTATAATGCGTGTGTGTTGTTTTTAATACCATAATACATTTTTTTATTTGTTCAATCCAACAAGGTTAGTGTCTGTGAGCACGTGAGTTCATATGATATTATTTTGCGTCGAGTGTGTGTCTGAATGGCATGTAAATATATTATATATTATGTACGTTTTATTAGTTATAAGTAGTTGTAATTATTAGGATATTGAATCTATATACATACAAATAATTAGAAACTTGTTACAATTTTTTAATGTGAATTGTTTCAGTATACTTTTGTATGTACATTCATATTCTTTGGAACTTTGAAATTTCCCCATGAGTTGACATTGTTATTGGTGAATGATATTGTTTATTTTGCATTAGTACAAGTTTAATTACTTTCGAAAAATAATAATGCTATTAATAATTAATATATAATATTATTATAATGAATAGCACTTTTTAAATATTTTCCATAATAACATTTTTCTTGTAAATCAATCTCATATTAAAGTGAATTTTTAATCGATTTTTTCAAATTCAATTCCAAATTTCGGCAATGCACGGTGTTGCTAGTGAAGTTCCTACTGCCGGAAAGTTAGTAACTTTAAAACCGCTATATGAAGTTCTACCAAATTTCACACTCTTCTTCCTTATGGCCTTGCCTTGTGCTGAGAAATTAGGCGACAATGGACAAGCAATCACGCCAACTTTCCAACTTTAATAATCACAAGTTTTTAAAATTTGGTACGTGAGTTGATATAATAGCATTACATATGCTTTCGACGAAATTTGAAAATGGACGTGGCCGCGCCTACTTTTTGGCAAATTTGTATGTTTCGAAAACCGCTTCGAATTTATCCAAATTTGTTAAGTATATTTCCTACGATTTATTAAAATTAAAACTTAAATTTTTATGTGTAATTATATATTCTAATAATAAAAAAATATAAATCGAAAATTTCGGAACAAGTGCAGAATAGCGCACTTTGAGCAAATAAAAAAAAATGTTTATCATAAAGAGCCTATTTTTGTGAACTCTACACATTTACTTGATACCGAAGTAAAAATTTGTTTAAATTAATAAAAATATAGAAAAATTATTTCAAAATGTGTGTATATCATTGGAACGAAAATTAAATTGCTTTTAAGTCTAACCTAAATTTTTAATAAATTAATAAGGCATTTTTTGGAATAAAAATTCAGTTTTTGGAATATTTTTATTTTTTTTTTCATAACATAAAAAAACTGAATAATTTATGTAAAATGTTATTTATGAGTAAAAGGATATTAAAATATTTTTTATTTGATTCCCATATTGTAAAATAAAATTGCGAAGATATCGAGTAATCTTGATTTGAAATTTGAACCTTGACGCCGTCTGTAGCCAATTACACCGAAAATGTTTGGTTCGTTGAGTTCGCAGAAATTAGCTTTATACGAAGCAATTGGCTTCGTATAAAGCTTCGTATTGGCTGTTCGAAAGAAAAGTCTTTTCGACATTAAATTTTGTTATGATGCAGCCGGGATTGAACTCACGACCTACAGATTAGAAGACCAACGCACTAACTACTGAGCTACGGCACCTATAATTATATGAGAAAACACATAATTCTCAAGAGCTAAATATTTTAAGAAACCAGCTAAGGTTGATGATATTGACCACCATTGACATGGTGATTAATAACAATAATAGTATGAAAATTTGCAAATATTAGCGGCTTATTTTTTATGGTTATGGTGCTGCTCAGCTAAGCCATGTGCCATCGAACTGAACAAGTAGTAGTTGGAAGTAGTAATGTCTGGATTATATGGCGTGTGAGGTAGAACTTCCCATTTCAACGTTTCCAAATATGTTTTTGGTCGAGCGTTGTCATGCTGCAAAATCACTTTATCATGCTTCTGCTTATACTGCGACCGTTTTTCTTTCAGTGTTCGGCTAAAATGCATTAATTGAAGTCGATGTTGAAGTTACAGTGATCCCCTGTAATTGTTTCATTAGGTTTCACCATGATCCCACCAGATACACAGTATTACCTTCGAACCATGTATAATGGGCTTTGTAATTGACGTTGATGACTGGCCGGGTTTTGCCCAAGAATTTTTGCTCGTGGAATTATCGTAATGAACCCACTTTTCAGTTAGAATACGATACAAAAAATTCTTCTTTTTTTGCCACTGGAGTAGCTGTTCGCTGTCCGTTCAACATCTATTGCTTTCAATTCATATGGCACACAATATCCTTGCTTTGGACAAGAGTCCTCACTTATTCCTCCAAGTCTTCATCTTCAAACTTTTCTGTGCTGTGCACTAAAATTACCACCTTTGAAGCGTTGAAACTACTCTCTGCATGATTTGTCTGTTAAAGCAGATTTACCATAAATTTCCAAAAGCAATTAATGAGCATCAGCTGCACGATTTTCTATTTAAAAAAGAAAATTAAAACTTCCCGCAAATGCTCTTGATTTAACACAAATTTTGACGTTTTCGATGGAATAAAAAATCATGATATTGTTTAAAACTCAATATAATACAAACTAGATATGGTTGACAAATATCATAGATTTCAAACAAAGCAAAAGTCAACCACGTATGACAGCCAGAGCCATCTTTTGAAAATGGACCGCCTTTTGTAATTTTTACTCTACGGAAACTTAGAGTACACGAGGTAATACAGTGTATCGAAGAGGATATTTTTAATACTACTTACACAAATAAGCACAGGTCACAAACATATATTTTTTATTAAAGACATATTGAGCTTTTATATCAAATCAAAAAATCAGAACATAATTGAATGATTCTATTTTTTTATAAATTCAAAGTTTGCCCTTTGCAGAGGTTAGAAAATACTTTTCAGACTTATTAGTACATATGTAAAGTTTGACAGCTCAAAGTTGTGCGGATTCGAAGAACAAATCAAAGCAAAAATTACGAAAACATTTGAGTATGTTTAGTTGTCAAAAAATACAAAATGTTGACGGGCTTCACAAGTTTCAAACTTGACTTTTCCGGCGCTAGGAACTTAATAAGCAACACTGTGCAATGGTTGAAAATTTTACGTTGCTTTCCACAGGCAATACATATCGTGTAATGCCTAAAATATGAGAAAGTAATTTGATCGTTCCATTAACGAATAACGAATGCATTCGTCGGTTCTTTTCTAAATTTGATAAAAGAAATAATGGATTGAAAGTAGATTGGTGTAATGAAAAGAGAAAAAGTTTGTCCAAAAATTATATGGAACACGCTGTAATATTCGAAAGAGGAAATTAAGTAATACACTATTTTACTAAACGAAACGTAAATAAATATTGACAAAACAAAACATTGATATTTAAACTTAAATAAAAGTCGTAAATATTAATTCTTATTAAATTTCTTAAAACAAGACTTCGTTGCTCGGCGCAGTTTCGAAAAACTGAATAGCATTTCGCAACACAATGTCAAGTCTCACAACATCTTTATCGTAACGGCAGATAGCACTATTTTTAATGTCTGCCGAGTTAAGGGGCTTGGTGTCGTATTGGCAAGAGTTGTAAAGGGTTATCCATTTCGCGGTTTTAAAAGTATAGGGCTAGAATTCGACATCTGTCAAACTGAGTTGTTAAAACAATTTCTTTATTTTTCAGTTCAAAGTCTGACATTTGCGAAAATGGATCGCTTAACTATCGCACAACGCATTAAAATCGTAAAAACCTACTACAAAAATGGTGATTCTGCCACAGCCACATATCGTACTTTAAGAGGAGATTATGGTTTACATAATCGTCCAACTACGCAAGCAATTGGCAAAATTGTGAAGAAATATGAAGAGACTGGATCGTTTACAGATATTGTAAGGCCTGTGCATCATCGTTTCGCTCGTACCACCGAAAATATCGCTGCTGTAAGTGAACGTGTTGCCGAAGACCCGAATGTGTCGATTCCTCGTCGTTCTCAGGAATTAGGACTGTCTTACGGCACATTATGGCGTATTTTGCATTTGGATCTACACCTACATCCATATAAAATCCAGCTCACACAACAACTGAAGCCAGCTGACCATTCACAACGTCGTAGATACGTCGAATGGGTGCTTGAACAACAGGCGGTGGACGGCGATTTTTCGAACAAAATTTTCTTCAGCGACGAAGCACATTTCTCACTCGGTGGGTATGTTAACAAACAAAATTGTCGTATTTGGGGTTCTGAGAATCCTCAAGTAATTGAAGAGAGGCCACTACATCCACAAAAAGTCACTGCTTGGTGCGCTTTTTGGTCCGGAGGTGTGATTGGACCTTACTTCTTCAAAAACGACGATGGAACGACTGTCACCGTCAATTCGGAGCGTTATGGTCATATGATAACCGACTTTTTTTTGCCTGCTATTGAAGAATACGACTTAGATAATATGTGGTTTCAACAAGACGGTGCCACATGCCACACAACTTGAGCGAATATGGCTTTATTGCAAGAGAAATTTTCTGGCCGCGTAATTTCTCGTCGTGGCGATATCAAGTGGCCACCAAGATCATGCGATTTGACACCGCTTGACTTTTTTTTGTGGGGCTACGCGAAAGACCGTGTTTATGCAGATAAACCTTTAACTCTTGAGCACCTAAAAACCAACATTCGTCACGTTATGGCTGAGATACCGCCCAATATGTGTCAAAAAGTGGTCGAAAATTACCTCAAAAGAATCGATGCTTGCAACAATACGCGTGGTGGTCATTTAAATGATGTAGTATTTCACACATAATGTCAACGTTCAAACTTTATAATAAAAAAGAAATATCATGATAAAAATTATTTTATATTTTACTTTTACATTTACTTTTGAATCCGCAAAATGGATAACCCTTTATATCTGATTTTCTATTTGTTTTTTAATTTAAATTTTAATTAATTAATATTTTGCATACTTATTTTATTTAAATGACTTGAAATTCTTTTGCATAATGCTAAATACTCACATGATGCATTATTAGAATATATCATCAATACCTCTGGATTTAACTTTTTGTGGGTTGACACATTATTGATTTAAATTTTTAGTATAAATTTTAGAATAAAAAAAAAAAAACAAAATTTATTAATTTTATTTAATTGCAAGCAAGATTATATATGAAATGCTCTAGTTTTCAAATTTTACCAGTTTCTATGAAAAAGCACCAAAACATTGATATTTTTATACCCTGCATAATGCAATATGCATGGTATATTCATTTCGGTCAGATGTTTGTGTCCACTTGAAGGAATCTCCGGAGATATAGACATGGATATATCTTCGTGATCAGCGTCGATTAAATTTTCGATTTAACGATGTCCGTCCGTCCGTCCGTCCGTCCGTCTGTCTGTCACCTGGCTGGTTCGCACGATAACTTGAGTAAATATTGAGCTATTTCGATGAAATTTGGCATAAGTAATCTATGATCCAAGGGTACGGAGGGGATTGATATTGGGCATGATCGGTCAATAACCACGCCCACACCAAGCATTCGAAGCGACTAACCTCGAAATTTTCAAAATCTTTAACTTGCTATAACTCACATAATATACCACTTGGGACAACAATATTTGGCACATAGAGTTATATTATACTACTATATAACCTCGCCAAAAGTGGGTGAGCCACGCCTACTTTCTAGCGTAGCTCCCATACAAAGTGTCTGTACTTCTTTTAAATTGAAACTGCTGTAACTTCTACAATCTTCTGTCTAGAATAACCATAATTGACACTTAGATTAATATCGTAGTCGGAAATAATATGGCAGAAAATCAGTGTGCCACGCCCACTCCTTCATGGGTCTCCCATACAAAGTCGAGTGAATTAAACTAAAATTTTAAGCTCCATAGCTTACAAATCATTTAGCCTAGGACAACGAGACTTAGGGTATGGATTAGTATTGTACGAGCAACTAGGCTCACAGAAAATGGGCGCACCACGCCCAGTGTTTATCGTAGCCCCCATACAAATTTTAAATTAAAACAGCTGTAACTTAGGCAATCTAATGTCTACAATAACCATAATTGACACTTAAATTAATATCGTAGTCGGAAATAATCTGGCGAAAAATCAGCGTACCACGCCCACTTCTTATTGGGGCTCCCATACAAAGTTGAGGAAATTAAACAAAAATGTTAACCACCATAACTTAGAAACTATTCAACGTAGGACACCAAATTTAAGGTGTGGATTAACATTGAAAAATTAATTGGATTTACTAGAAAGTGGTAAGCCACGCCCACTTTTTATATAGCTCCCATACTAAGCCTCGGAATTATCTTAAAATCCTTTTACTTCGTCAAAGTCAACCATATTTCGGGTGTAAATTAGTAGTATATGCAAAAATTGTTTCTCGAAAAGTGGAAATAAAAGAAAAGTTGGATATTCGAGTAAACTTTTTATATACAAATCTACATATGCAGGGTATAGTTTGGTCGGCCCCAGCCGACTGTAAGGAGATTTTTTTATATTTGTTATAGTCAATATTGACGATTTAATCGAAACAATTTTTGTCGCTGCAAACAAAGAAATTATTATATTCAGATTTTATGCGATTACTTTTTGTTATCTTGGTCATAGAAAATCGAGACGTAAAAAAATTAATATAACATAATAATATAAAAAGCGTGTTAAAATATATATTGCTTTTCATTATATCAAAAAATAAATTCAACGTAATAAGAAGAAAAAGACCAACGAAGACAAAATTAATAAGTAGAGTACGTAAAACTATTATGATAATATCACTATGTTATCGTCGTCTTCTTTACCATCTGCATTAACATTAATAATGCTATTGGCATCATTTCCTACGCATTTGGCTTAAGAGATGCATTGGTCAAAAAATGTAGATCCCCGATGGTGCTTTTCTTTTCTGTTTACCATAGTATGACACAAATATATCAGCGATTTTTTTCGCAAATATTGCAAACATAAAATGCATTTAAAATGTGAATTACGCATTTGGCTTATTTGAGCGTATTTATATGTATATGCATTTTTTCGCCACGTTCATTTTATGATAATGGAATTTATTATGATTACGGTGATGATGATGGCAACGATGACGATGAAAATATTTAAATTATTATTAGCATTATTATTATGACTGTTGTTGTTATTCTTGTTATTATTATTATAACAATAATATTGTTCCCTAATATTTTAAGTACTAATATGTCCCTATTGTGATTAATTACATCTTAATGCTTAACCATTTCTTTGTACGTGAGTGGAATATTTGTTTTGAAAAATTCCATTACAATTAAAAATTAAATTTACAATTCCATTTTAGTGGTGTGAACTAATAAAAAAAGAAATAAACCATATGTGCATTAATGTCAATGAAAACAATTTAAAAATAGATATTTTGTTTGTTGGTACAAAAAATCCAAACAAAAACAACAATCCGATAAAAACACAAAATGAATTATTTTAATGAGTAATTATAAAATAACCGAAATAAAGGCAAACAAACACATGCACACATAAAACTACAACACCGCAGACAAGAATGGAAAAAGAAGAAAAATGTGAAGAAGAAAAAGAAGTGGAAAAGTATCAGCTTCAAAACTTCAAAAACCACAAAATCAGAAATAAATGATAAACAAGCTCACCTGTGTGGTTAGTTAGAATCAATCCATATGTATCATCAAGCAACATATGCAAATGTTGCTTTTTTGCAATGTCGACACCTTCTATTTGCATATATAATTGGTGTAAATAAAAAAAAAAAACATGGTTTATATTGAAAATAGTATCCATTGATTAATAAATGCAATAATTTTTCCGTGGTTAACGCTGGAAATTCCCAAAAAAGTTTTCATGCGTAAATGACTTGAACTTGTGGTCAATCTTGTACGTGTATAGTGTACACCATAATCACTCACATAATCATATACTAGAGTAGGCTAGTTGTGAATGTAAAATTTCCCATTTTCTGTTTTTCAAACTCACCCAAATGAATCATAAATTGAATTGAATATATTCACGGAAAAAATTGTACCTACTTAATAGAATTTTATCTAGAACAATTTAATTAGAATTAACTTCTTACAAACGCGAGAGTGAATAAGTAAGATTAATAATACTTAATAACAATAACAATAATATTAAAAATAAAAAAATTTCTATTTTTTGTGTGCTAAATGTTATTGTGGTTTTGTATATATTGTTTATGTCTCGTGTTCATTTCATATTAAATGACTTTGAAGCAAGATTATTTGAGATGCATTTCAATGGTATATTTGTAACGTCAATAATAATCATGCAAGAAGATTTAAGTAATTGGCTAATATGAAAATGAGAAATTGTAAACGTTTTTTGCTTTTTTATGTGCGATAAATGCCTTGTACTGCAAGCGAGAGTCAATTGTTGCTTGTAGTTAATTATAGGTTACAATAGCAAAATGAGAATTTAATCTCGGAAAAAGGATTTCGTCTTTCAATTATTGTAAATCAATTGGGAGGAGATCATTTGGTACTATTTCGTAACTGATTAAAAGTATTTCAGCATGAGTCTGTTGAATGAATTCCTAAATAAACGTTGAAGCCATATTTCAATTTGTTCTTTTATTGTATGTAATAAATTCATTCCAAAAAATAAATGAATAATATTCGATTTGCAGATAATTAATGGATAAATGGTTAAATCGACTCTTTTTGATTTGGAAGAAATTTGGTCAGAAGTTTTCTCTCATCCTATAATAAAGTTCTACTAACGTAAAAAATGTTCACATTTATTTGCAAAATTTATGCAAAATTTAAATTTCACTATTTTTCCAGTTTTCAAGCTTATTTTTTAACATCTCGATAAGTATACAAAAACATCTTGGGTTCATTCTAAAAAAGATACATTAAGCTACAAAAATATATGATATATTAAATTTTTTTGTTTGTTTTTTAATAAAGCAATAAATCAAAAAACTCATATCTTATAAAAAACAAAAAAATATCTTGAACTTCGTTAGAGAAAATTTCTGACCAAATTTCATCCAAATCGGAAGGGATTCGATTCCAACCATTCGTCGATTCGATGTCGAATTACCACCTACGTGTTTTTTATGTATTTATGTATAGATTAAAAAAATATATATATTCATACACAGACATTATGTTGTTTTAGATATAACGCTTTCGTAGAAATTAACCACTAACTTGTTTGATTGGGGATTTTATATCTCCATACTATTTGGACGATATATGTATGTATGTTATACATAGCTATATTTGAGATGAATATCAATTAATTGTATAATATTTTAGTGAAATTTGAAATTCTTTCTAATTTGGTAATTCAATAGAATTTCAAAAAAGAAAACATGATTATTTGATTAAATTATTATTTATTATACTATTTCAGCAGTAGTTAATCATAAATAACGCAATGATTTAAATAAATGAGCAGTTATGTAGAATTTTTATATTGGAGGATAACTTAATGGGGGTCAGTCATACATTTTATCGCGATTCGATTCCTGGGAAGCTGTTGTTGATTTTCAAGTCAAGAAGGAGGCGATTTCTGTTCAGTTATGTGGTTAACTTGTCCATATTCAGGTGGTTATTTGTCGATTTTTAGATGATTATGTTATATTTATTGTCATAAGCATAATATACTCGAATGTTTTATTTTAATATAATACAATACACATCTAATCTTCGTTTAGGTAAACTTATTTAAAATATCAAAAATTTATTGATGCTTATTTAATCGTTATTCACAACAACATATTTGATGTCAAATGCATACATGCTCTAAATATCTCCCGATTTGTCTACATATGTATGTATGTCTACTGTGCGTCATTATTAGCACTGAATTGCAATGATGGAAAGGCTGACATGCAATATATGACCAAAGGTAAAGGTATGCATACAAGTACTTTCAAAAATGACAATAAAAAGTGAGAAGGTGTGTCATATGCACACAAATAAATGCCTACATTTTCATATTTGAATATTGATTTTATAAACAAGGAAATGTGTCACAATAGTACGTACGTATTCTGGGTCAAGTATTGAGATATAATTATGTGCATGTGTGTGTGTGTGTGTGAGTTCTAGGAAAAATAAACAAAGCAAAATTTCAATGGTCATCATTTTCATTCAATAGCACAATAGTCAGTAAGTGCAACTGTCAAGATCATAACATTCGTTTGAATGGTACTTTTATAAACAAAAAGGAAAATTTTGTAAAACACCATTTCAATACTTGTACATTCATATGTATAGGTATTTGCAAATCAGTAAAAAAGAATAATGAAAAGTTAAAGATTGAAAAATAACACAACATGCTCATTTATGAACTTTAATATGATGATAATTTTATTATTGTTATAATTGGTTGTTATTGTTGTTCATTGGTTTTTTTCATTCCTCATCTTGTTTTATTTCAGCAAAACTTCCACATGTTTTGTAATTGCCACATATGTGAACTGGTTACAAGTGGATTGTAATCACCAATTTTTTGGAGGCTTGTACCCAATACATCGCATGCGTGTATATATTGCATGTGTTTATATGTTTGTGCGTATGTGTGCGTGTGTGCGTGTGTGTAGTATATAAATATAAATATCTAAAAAGAGCAAAATCCACAAGCACACACCATTTTTTTTAAACTTGAAAAAGAAAAGTACCTTTGTGTGCAGATAACGATATTTTTGGAAAGTCACACCCAAAAAACAAAAAAATAATTTATTTTAAATTCCTTTGACAAAAGGAACGTTTTTGCAATTTACATATTTGTATAAATATGTAGAGGAAACATCCGATGGGTTAGGATAGTGATATTTTCCATTTTTTTTTAAATTTACATTGACATCTGCAATATTCGTGTTCCTCACTTTTATCAGTACATAATATTTGGCAGTATTTAAGCATATTCTATACAAGACGTTCCTAATATTCCATAAGATACATTGCTTTGCGGTAATACTATGGTGCTGGTCCTCTTAAAATCAAGTCATCATCAACCAGAAGCAGTAGCGTATCCAGGGGGATCAGGCGGTTAGGTCCCTCCTTGGCCGCTGGACTTCTTAAAATGAAAAAATAATAATATATAGATATTTAAAAACGATTCACTAAAATTTTTTTCTTATACATTTTTCTCATCTGATCCCCCCTTCCAAAATCCTGGCTGCGCCACTGACCGAACCTTTCCATTATATGTATATTACCTATAAATATATGTACATATGTATGTAACACTATCCTTTATTCGTAAATTTTGTGCCAATTGAAATAAATTATACACGTTTTTTTTTTTAAGTTATAAAAAATTAAATGGAAATAATGGGTGTATTTGTATTATTACATTTTATAATCAACTGGAGCAAGCAATAGCAGCAGTTTGTTAGTTGGTATCATGCGTTAAGGTAAAGATGGATTTTTATTGATTAGTTATGAATAAGCATTCAAATTGTATTGAAGTTAAAAAGTTTACCAAAAGTTCAATGTCTTATCAGTGAGTGTATATATAGAGCCATACATATTTGTATGTACATATTTATATTATGGAGCAAACCCCAAAATTTGTATCAGTTCAAAAATTTTTAGAGATTTTTATTCGAGTACTTTTAAGTTTTTACAGACAATATAATTGCATGGGAGCCCCTCTAAGAAGGGAGGAGGGAAGTGTATGTTTGTAAACATTGTTATTGAGGAAATGTTAATGGGGTCAGTCATATATTTCAGCAAACTATGGCGTAGGTGTAAGTATGTTTGACAAAAATCTTAACGAGGTAAAATAAATAGGACTTAGTCATACATTCTTGGGTCAAATCCTTATCTGTTATGTGGGTCTTTTTAGATTTTCAGGTATTTTTGCGTTCATTTTGTATGGGAGCCTCCTTAAGAGGCAGACATAGGGTAATATTAGTAAAGGAAAATTAATGGAAGTCTTACATTTTACTACTTTAGGGGCAATTACTGGTCAGCACCGAGGTTATTTGATGATTTTAAGGTGTTTTTGGGTTCAATTTGCATGGAAAGGGTGGTGGTCGGTCATACATTTCACAGCTCTATATTTTGTTAATTTTTTTTAGGTTTTTTACGTTTATTATCGGTAGGGAATGACTGTGTTCTGAGGAAATATTGTGGAAGAAAAATCGATCATCATATTATTATATCTAAGTAATTTCCTATTCTTAGGGAACAAATGCTTAAAATTATTCAATTTACATGATTTTCCGCATGACTGGCCGTTTACAAACTTCAACCCACCTTAATGTTGACAAAATATCCAGAACGTTCTTAGTTTAAATTTGATTTTATCTTGAAATAATTATACCATTGAAAATACCAAGTATTATTTTGTATCATATTGACTCATATCCATATAATTACAAGTAATTAATTATTAATTATTTGACTTACTCTTAGAAAAGGGGGAATACTTCAGTAAATCTAAGAAATGCACGTATGTGATACCAGACAACAATGAGACATCAAAATCGTACATCAATACCGCATTTGACGTCACAATCATGTGTTAAAGAGTTTGTCAACAATCATTTACATACTCGTACGTACGCATATTTGCTCAAAATCCCAGCAGTTGTCATAAGATACCCCTACATTGATTTTAAGTATACGACGGCACTATATCATACTAACACTCATTCATACATACGTACCATTCATATGTCACACGTGATGTCAAATGATGACAGTGTGCTACTCGTTCAAATTGGATAGTATTGGATTATTGGTACATGTTTTGACAGGTCCATACATACATTCATACATACTCGTACTATATATGCAAATTACATTAAAAGTTATTCAAGTAAAATAAAATATAAAATACATATTTATGTACACATTTACCAGCATAAATAAATAAATATATGGCACTTAAAGCCCCAAAGGGCTCATTGGCCGAGCTTCTCTTCCATTACTGTTGTGCGTCTTAAATTTTGGACAATATTAGAAGGGACCTACTTATTTTAGCCGGTTCCGAACGACAGAATACTTGTGACATCACTTTTTCTGAGCTTTGTCACAGAGTTCTTTAAGAAGCTTTTTCATGGCAAGTTGTTACTGTCGGAAGAATTGCCAATTACTTGCCGACAGGTGGGTACCGTTCGAAAGAAAAATCTTATCGATATTAAATTTGTTATGCATCAGCCGGGGATTGAACCACGACCTACAGATCAGAAGGCGAACACACTAACCACTGAGCTACGGCACCCACCAGCATACCTAAGCAAAATAAATATGTTAATTTTTGTTTTAAACTGTTAATCTTGTTGTTGCTTTTATTTGTTCATCATAACGTCGGCAATTACATGTGCTATATTTGAAAACAGATGGAGCGATAAAATATAAAACAGGTTGGAACAGTCCAAAAATCGTAGAAATAATATAAGTAGGTACCTGCATACTCATATCTACAATATTTTGCTTACGCTATTTGAATTGTTTTTTTTTATTTTTGTTGAGAATTTGCAAAAATCGAACATATAATAAATGCTTGCAATAATCGGAGAGCAAAACAATAACAAAAATAGCATTTAAATAGAAAGTATGAAAGGTGATCGTACAACGTTATGGAGTGCGAAGAGCTCATTAAATTAATTAGTCACATTGATAGAATCCCCATTTGCGGCTTAAACATTTATGTATACCTTATATATACTGTCTGATACTGTTGATGATGATGATGATGCTGCTCTTAATTATATATTGTATTTTGAAATAAATCATTGAAAATTAGTTCAAGTCATTGTGCATTTTATACTTTCTAATACACTATTAACGCCATTTGTTAAGCAATTGTCTTAATAATATATTGATATCAACATTATTATAATAGTAATGATAATTAGAATTAATTTGTTTATCTTAATTCAGATGTTTCGTGTACGTAGAAATTTTTCTCAATTACTATTACATTTTTTAGTTTTTTCTTACATATAATTGCATTGAAATTATATTAAATGAATTTCAATATTATTATCTTCTTTTGTTGTAAGTGCCATAGTACATAATACTCATATAACATAGTATGAGCTATGTGAAGTAATAACCAACATATATTTATTTTCCTTTTCAGTTATTTTTTACAACAATGCTCTCATATAATAAATTAAATAGCATCAATTGTATTAATCACTTTGTTCTTTTTCTTACCTTTGCTATTGTTTTATATATTTGCTATAATTATAATTGATATGCCAATTAATTTAATATAATTTTTCCATAATAAAATATTTTTATTGTACAGTTTCAGTGTTTAAAATCATTATTTTTCAAATATCGCACAATATATGTATACCATAAATATTATAAAGGTAAATAATTGCCAAGTCATGTGCAATGCAGAACCATATGATGAAATAGAATAAAGTGATATGAAATACTTTTCTATTAATTTTATTCCATTATATTCAGCCGTTTACTTAATAGCCTTGTTGGTCATTATAAGCGATTATCGATTGCCAGAATATTTGATAATTGAATGATGTTGCGCGTAGCTTAAAGTAAGTATGAAGTTATCTAAAAAGTCTGCTATCAAACTGAGAGTGTGGTTGCCTTTCCCTTTACTTAATGCGAATGACACACAAAAATTTATTTCTTTTTTGAACTCTTATATTTTTTAAAAATCTTGTTGCTGCCTTATAAAATGTTACTTGTTGATGCTCCAAAGGATTTCACAATTAATTCTTACGACAATGCTATTCATTGTTGATGCCTATAAACTAATTTGTTCATATTTTATTTCGGTTTTATTCTACATACTCCTTTTTTAGTTCAATACCTACGATGTCTAACGATTTTAAAGATCTTTAATCTACCAGTGAAGTACGATTTTAGAAAAGCTCTAAAGCTCTCTTCAATTGGCCTTCTCCTGCGCTCATCAGCACAAGTACTCACGCGGCCTCATTTAAATTTAGCAATTCAAGCCTCAATGAAAGCATACGACGAAGCAGATACATAATCATATTTTTAGAGCTTTTGTTTTGTTTTGATCGGCGTTCCTTTTCAAAATGAAAAAAATATCAGTAAATTATTCTTTTCAATCAATATCAACAATCCTGGCATCAATCAAAATTTATAGTGAAATCCCTGTATTGGCATTGGCTGATCTTTGGTGTACAATATCGTCTGCCAGATCTCCAGTACGACTAACTTCAGAGCAATATTTTCACAAACTCTAATATTGTATTGACCACCTGTCACCAAGCAATTGATAAATTACAAAGCATTAAACAATGGGCACCCCGAGGGAGATGAAATGTATGACCAACCGCTGCCCTACAAAATGTACTTTTCTATACATTTCTCATATACTGCTCTCAAAGTGCGCCTAGAGAGGTAAAAATATCACAAATCCCCATTTCCTTTGAACATAATTATATCTAGCCTCCACACCTTAGGGAGGTTCTCATACAAAATGTACGAAAACACACCGGAGAAGTAAAAAAATAGCCTCATACCTGCACAGGAATCACCATTAGAGCGGAGAAATGTTAGACTAATCTTCATTAATGGCCAATCTCCCCAACATTGCTCCTAAATATACCAATCCCCTATATCCATCTCTTGGGGGTTCTACTCTACAAGTTAATATTCCTTGTAGTTTTTAAAGACATAACTATTCATAGATAGATACCAACAATGAAATAATATAAGGTATAGTAATATTTAGAAGACAGTTGCTAAAGTTTAATGTCAATACACAGATAACGATGCCTTATCCTATTCCGTTGGTAACAGTTTATGGTGTTGGAGTCATCAGAGAGAGAGTACGCAAAACCAATAAATAAAATAATTGTGAAAAGTATCTTGTGGGACACTGCTGTATTTGTCAACAGAGTTCATGTAATACCAGCTGAGTTAGTGGCTGGCGAGATGGAATATCGATCGATATGAAAATTGCAATTACTGATCTCGGCATAGCATATAGCAATACCGCGATACGAAATTGACATCCCTGTTAAATGTGTAATTTGTTAAAAGTGATTTATTGTACAGAAAGATAAATTGGTGGTATAAACATTTTATATCGCAAGATCTGCGAGTAATAGCAAATTTTGCTATCGCCAAAAAATCCGCAATCACGAGAAGAGTTCAATAATGGCGGCATTACACTTTTTTATTTTATCATCCCAAAATGCATTTCAGTATTTCCTATAAAAAAATGAATTTTGGAAATATCCTGAACATTTTGAGTAAAAAATTTAATACGTCGATTTATTATTTAGGAAATGAAACAAAAAACTAATAATGACAATAAATACTAAAGACGGAAAAAAAGCAACAACAACAACACGGAAAATACTTGATAATCATAAAAATTATATAATATCATAAATTTGGTGATTAATTAACATACACTGTCTAAGTAGTGTACGTACGTGTACACATGCTGTTAATTCCGTCTTATGTAATATCTTTGAAAAATTGCATAAAATATAAAACGAACATCGTATTAAGTGTTGACCTTGCAAAGTTCCTAACATAAAAATTATGTGCGTAAAGTATCTATATGAAATATGTCAATGCAATTGTTTCACTCTGAATAATGTAGAGAAAGAGAGCTAGATTAGAAAAAAAAATAATAAAAGGAACTTAAATGTAATTAAGCAAAAGATCGTGCGCACGGGTGAACCAATAGATAATAAATGTTGGTACATACAAGGGTATATGTACAAGCAGCGATACGTTTCGCCACAATATCACATGATCGTAGCATATGTGGTGAGTATCTATTGTATGTAATATATAGTACATTCACACAAGTATTTACTAGGTAAAGTTCATGACCAAGAACAAGAAGAAACTTGCAATTATATTTAATTGTTCTTTATACATACACACTATATACTTGGTATACGAGTATGTGCATATGAATGAAGTGAATTGATGTGAAGTGCATTGAAGTTATGTCACACTAACACTCGCGAGTGAATGCTGTGAACAACTTAACATATTAGTGGGATTCATGCAATCGTAAATTTTATAAGGTTTACGCGCATTGTTGTATGAACGCACCAAACAAGTTATCGTGTAAAGGCCTTATATTAATCAGCATGTTATTGTTAAAAACAACAAAATACAAATGTTGAAAATTAGAAGAATCGGAAAAAATACAAATTAATGGTTGGGCTGTTTGAGAAAAATGAAAGTATCATTATCCTTATATATAAATTAAGTATATTTACCAATGATTTAACGTATTAGAGAACAAAAGCGTGTACAACAGAGTTGCATTTCAAACCGTATAATTTTATCTGGTTATTTACACGCTGAAATCATCGCGTAAACTTTTACGAGGATCGAAAAATCATTTTCATACAAATATATGACAGTTGATTTGCTATTGCAAGAATCCCACCATTATCAGTAGGGTTGTTCAGAATCTTGTGCAAATGGTCTTGCATCATTGCAATTGCAAAATGGTGTAGTAAATTTTTGCTTTACACTAACAAAATATACAGTCGTGCATTTACTACACTCTTGCAACGACGCAACACCAAAAACCCGTAGGTTATGTATGCAACACTGAATTGCAAACTAACAGCTGATCAGCAACAAAATAAAAAAAAACTGAAAATGGAAGGCGAACAAATCAAAAAAAGAATAAATGAAGAATGAAAGAATAAAGAATAAAAATAAATAAAAAATGCATCCTCATCAAATTCTAATTTAATGAAAAATGGTTATTTACTGAAATTATGAAAAGAATATTTCATACCTTCGTTGCACATAATTTCATCAGCAGCTTCGTCAATTAAAGAGTCGACTATTTGCTTTTTTTCGGCATTTCTTCTAATTTGTGCGCAATTTTAACATCAAAATAATTTGCTATTTCACCAATCAGCTGTGAATAGCTTGGCTTGCAACAAGTAATGCAAAGTAAACAAAAAAGTCGTTCACAATTGATGATAAATATTTACAATTGCACGAATTTGCAATCTTAAATGCACAAGATTCTGAACAGCCCTAGTATGAATTGTGTTTTGCTTTTCTTTGTTTGCAACATTATACTCGTAACATACTTATAATGCAATGCAATGAATGATAAGCTAAGTAGCTGCTGTCAGACGACAATAGCCACGATATCCATAATGATGACGATGATGACAATACATAGTCTATAAGCGCAATACAGTTGATCGTTGAGAGTGTGATCTTTGGACTTACATATGTATACGAGTAGTTAAATATGTATATATTTTGCTTGCTATAAATATGTACATCTAAACACGCACAAATACAACATATGTACATATATAATATATCAATTTGCTATGTATGTTTCAATTAAATATGCATATAATGTAATTAATAATGATTGTATAGTAATTACATTAAACCACTATACATATACATATGTGCTAAAGTATAATCTGTTAGTAGTTCTTGCTAATTTTTATAAATTTAATTTTTGAGTGTTTTTTTTTTGCTTCATTGTTTTGCCTTCTCAATTTAGTTACGCTTAAATACATATAATTTGTACAACATTTATTTAATATGTCTATATACGCAGTTATATCTATAAATAAACACATTTAGATTAAATATTAAAGGTTTCAGCAAATCACAAATTTTCTTGGAATATTGCAATATTTACTACAGAAATAGTTACCCACTTTTGCTCGCTAACAATTTCCTTAAGCATACTAAACTATCTGTAACCTTTACTAAATAAAAGGAACGCAAAATCGGCTAATAACGCTATAGCTGCCCAGAAATTGCTCACAGGGTGGTACTCGTATAATCGATCCCCATTAAGTTTTCCTCGTCAACATTTCTTCCAAACATACTGACATCCTATCACTACTTGTTAAGAGGGCCCACATACAAAAGTAAACCAAAAACTCCTGAAAATCCGCAAATAACACTCTAGCTTCTAAGGAATCAGTGGTAAAACGTATGACCGACTCTAATTAATTTTGAATCTGCAACGTTTTTTATCAAAATACTTACTCGCTATCTCTGCCGGTTAAGGAGGCCATCATACAAAATTAACCCAAGAAAACACCTAAAAATCAACAAATAACAACAGAGCTGAATAGGAATGGCCCGTAAGGCAGTAAAATATATGATTTACCTCAATTAATATTTCTTCACCGACATTTGTTGGTAACATACTTACACTCTCATCTCCCTTTCTTCGCGGCGCTTCGCTATAAAATTATTGCTTTTATAATACCTATAGAAATCGGGAGTTACTTTTTGGTTCTTTGGAGAAAATACTTTAAATGATCAAAATTTAATGTATTTCGTTGAGTTAGCTTCTCAAAATGTTACTTCATATAGTTTGATAAGCCTTAATCCACATAAATATACGCATACTATCTAAAGCCTAGCCGGCCAAGAGTTGCACAATATGCAGTTTGCCTTTGTGTTTTCACACCAACGATAACGATGTGTAAGCACGATGATACGCTTTCGCTTCTCAGTTGCTGCTTAACTTTTGACGAACCAAGATGCATGTTTGAAAGAAACGATGAGCACAAATGTAAACGATAATATGCTGCGATGCTTGCTCACCATTTCACAGTGCACAGTGCACAGTTTTTATAAAGCCTCTGCAGAAGCACGTACTCCCTTTGAAACACGCACACACACACTAATGCAATTGTTTAGTATTCGTTTGGCCGGCATTGATCTAAAGCAAAGTTGAAAGAATGCGCTTTAAAGCAAATATAATTGTTGCTTATATTATTGTACATATGTATAATTGTTGTTGTTATATCATTATGTAGTTTTATTGTTATATTATACTTATTTCATCGTTATATGCTTTAAATAAAGTTGTACTTCCTGTTCTCGATCACTTTTATTATTGTTTCTGCATTTGGACTGAGGTTGTAAGAAATCGGAAATAAATTGTAACAGATACAAATTGAAAGAGAGAAACAACAACAATACCAAAAATGATATTCAAATGAAAAAGTGAATGTTCGTTTACTTAGTTCAAAATGATTCATCAAAGAAACAGTTTATTCACTGACTGTACTTTATATTTTAAGTATACATGTGCTTTTATTCTTATTTAACAAATTTAATTTTAACATGTGCATTTATTAAGAAATACTGAATTACATAATGTATTTCATATGAAATTGATGTAATTTTATGCGAATATTTTTTTTTTCTTGGGGAATTATTTATTCTATTCTTATGATCGTTAAGAAATGATAATTGTAAAAAAGAAATTATATATACAACGCTTGCAGATTATTGAATTTCATTATGAAAATTCATGCTCGGTTAGAAAAGTGCATCGTGCACTTCTTCCATTTTATTAGAAGAAGTGCAATTTATTGGGCGACCTTCGGAATCTTGTGACTAAATTTCGCACCAAATTTACATTATTGGACATTAAACCCCCAACACGTATACCTAGAGTGCGGACAGAGGAAAATATCGCAGCTGTATCCGCCAGTGTTGCTGATGAACGTGAATTATCGTTTCGGCGCCGTTTGCAGCAGTTGGGCCTCTGTTGTACCACTACGTGGAAGATTTTGCGGAAGGATTGTGTAAAAACCTTTGTGTTTAAAACCTTTTAAAATACAGCTGGTGCAAGAATTGAAGCCATATGATCTACTACAATGGCTAACTTTTGGAGAATGGGCGCTGGCTAAGTTGGATGAAGATCCACTTTTTTATTGGAAAATTGTGTTCAGCGACGAAGCTCATTTCTGGTTTAATGGATACGTGAACAATCAAAATTGCCGTATGTGGTGCGAAGTCAGAAGAATTGCAAGAACTGCCAATGCATCCCGAAAAATGCACGGTTTGTTGTGGATTTTGGGCCGGTGGCATCATTGGACTGTACTTTTTTAAACACGACGAAAGCACGAACATTACTGTGAATGGTGAGCGCTGCCGTGCGATGATTAAAAACTTTTTTTTTGCCCAAAATGGAAGAGCTGGACTTGGCTGACATGTGATTTCAACAAGTTGGAGCCACATGCCACACAGCACGCAAAACAATGGCTCAATTGAGAGACGAGTTTGGTGAACAGTTTATTTAACGTTTGGAGCCGGTCAATTGGCCGCCTAGATCGTGCGATTTAACGCCTTTAGACTATTTTTTCTGGGGCTATGTTAAGGCTCATGTCTATAGCGGCAAGCCCGCAATGGGGACGCACTGGATGCCAATATTGAAGAATTTATTCGTGAGATACCGGCCGATATGTTGGAGAGAGTATGCCAAAATTGGACCCAGCGTATGAACCATTTGAGGTGCAGCCGCGGTCAACATTTACATGAATCCATCTTTAAACATTAAATTACATAGATCGTTCTATAGACTCAAATAAAGATTTCATACATTTCTCTAAACTTTATGTGTTTTTTTTTTAATCAAATCCGAAGGCTCTTCAAAAATCACCCTGTACAATATTTACCTACACGTGTTCTATATTAGCGATGATCTGAATTAAAAAATTATTCATATTGAAATTAGAAAGTTTAATTATAATCATCACATCATATTCTAATTATTAATTAATTATACAATATTCATGCTCATTACTGAATTCAGTTCGCCATATGGCATTTAACATATTAAGTACGATATGTGGGAGTGATATGAAGATAATGTGTGGGATTCGTTTAGTGTAACTAGTTAACACTTGAAAAATTATTATTCTGCGAATGGATCTACTATAGGCAATTTTTTACTTACTAAGCGCTTTATTAACAACTATGTCTATGTTAGCACCATATTGTTGAAACCACACAGAGTTAAAAGAGAATTTTTTTCGGCGTAGTTCTGGAAAGAAAAGCTCTTTCAACATCTTTAAATAACGGTCTCCATTGACCATAACAGTAACGTAGTTTTCTTCGAAAAAGTAAGTCCCGACAATGCACCTTGATGAAACTACACACCACACTGTGATGCGAAGTGGGTGTAATTCAGCCTCATGGAGTATCTGCGGGTTAGATTCACTCCATATCCGACAATTTTGTTTGTTGCTGTACAAATCAAAATAGGCGTCATATTGTTTCCTGCGTCCGACCTGAGGGTTTGCTATTATAAGGTCTTCTTGGGATTGTACCACGCGTCACGAGCCTCATTATAGTCCATCTGCTAGGAGGAGTGCCACCAAACGTGCGCCTATATTCTCTTCGGACGGAAACTACGGCCTCCACGCGTGATCCAAATTCTTGTTTAATTATCCCAATCTTCCATTTTGGTTAAATTTAAAGATGAATCTATTAAATAAAGAAAAATGGAACTGATATGTTACATAGGAAAAAAGTTCGTACGTTCAGCCACCCTGTATTTATGATGATCATTTCAGTACAAAAAATATAAAGTTTTCCATATTTTAGCCCATTGCACTACACCGATTGCAAATTTTGTCAGTAATATTTATTAAACTATTGAATTATCCTAATATTATTTTATCCAAACAATCACATTAATCGTTTCTTGCTTAATATTTAGGCAAAATAGTAAAATTACCTTCAACCTTCTCAAAATTAGAAGGCACAAATCTATTAAAGTCCATTTACATTTGAAAATAAATTAATACAAAAACATTACTGAAAAATCTTCTAATTCTTACTACAATTTCTCGCGCTATTGTAAATGAGCATGCGATGTATCGCAACGAGTGTTCTCGACTTCGAATTCGAATGCGAGTCTCGCTTCGCATTACTCGCTATTGTAAATGGACCTTTAAATAGAATCGTATCAATTCGTATTTTTTGGCTTCGGCTACACGTTTTCCAACAGTACTTTCGTTAAAATGAAATTGATTTTAGAAAGCGTTATTCGATTTTAGAAAGTATCAGATGGACTTTAGAATAATCAAATGTACTTTTCTATTATCAAATGTACTTTAGAAAGCATCATTTCGATTTTATAACGTGTCAAATGCACTTTAGAAAGTGTCAAACGAACTTTCGACAATATCAAATGTACTTAAAAATCATATTTTAACTCTTTTATAAAAAAGATTAATAGCAGCTTGAAATGACGTACTGTGTCGCATTTCTCTAGCGCAATCTGCACCATTAACAGTAACGACGGCATCTTTGATTAGGCCTTCTAAATACTACAACCTTTGTTCAACAACACCCGGTCCAATCGTGTCTGGAACCTATTGTTGGACTTAATATGCGCCTTTATTTTTCCCCATATTATTCCTATGGGATTAAGCATACGAGAATAAGGCCCCAGGCGCAATAAAGTTCGTCCTGACATACCTCGTTTAGTATACAATTATATTTGATATAGTCAAAAGTACATTTGACCCTTTTAAAAGTACATTTGTTTTTTTTAAAATTCATTTAATGTTTTCTAAAGTACATTTGAGATATATTTGTTGCTTTCTGAAGTACATTTGACTAATCTAATGTACAATTGACACTTGCTAAAATCGAAATCATTCCTTCTAAAATACGTTTTATAGTACTAAAATACATTTGACCCCTCCCAAAGAACATTTGGCTATTCCAAAGCCCATTTGATAGTTTCTCAAATCGAATTCACGTCTTCTAAAATCAAATTGATATTTTCGAAAGTACTGCTGAAAAAGTCTAATAGTTAATGAAGCACACCACGACGTATGATTGACATACATACATATATATATATATAGTAGAAATGCTTTGATAAGTATGCTTCTTTTTAGAATACACTTATAGCTCCGAGCTATTGTTCCTTGTTATTGTTATATGCCTTATGAGGCTTTTACAATTTCGTGCTACATACACGATATTATTAATATATCACCGTGAAGTGATATACCTAATTTTTCTATAAACAATTTCTTTGAGGTCCGATATGTATACTACGATATGTATATTAAATATTTGTTTTACACAAAAATAAAAAAAAATTATTTTTTCATTATTATTCTAATATATTAATGAGTTCATTTGATATATGTTTTTGTAGCAAGGATGACCAGATTTTTCATATTTTTTTATTATCGTATTAATTTGTATATTTTTTGCTTGCTCTAATACTAATGTGGATCAATGGCATTACAACAACAGCAACAAAATACTTGCAGCCAATCATCATAAGTGTTTTAATACAAATTAAATTGTAGTCACAACAACAACAATAACAACAAACAATGATAATAATAACATGACATACATCGTCATCGAACAATAATTCTTGCTGTTGAGAGCATAGAATTGTACTATTTACTATTTATTTATTTATTTTTTTTTTTATCATATTCACATAAGCATTATGTATGTGCATATCTATGTACATTTGTAAGGTGATATGTGTGTATGCGTGTGTGGTTGTGTAAATTTTGCACATGTCAGTGATGGATTCTATCGAGGGGATTTTTCATGCAGAAAATTGTGTATAATATTTACTGAGGGCTAAGAGATGGCACAAGCCATTGATGAATTTACATGAGGTATGATATTTTATATTGAAGATTTATCTGATAATTAGTTACTGTTTATTCTTATTGCATTAAAATTAAAAATTACATTTTTATATATAAATTTTGGTGCAATTCACTCAAGTGGTTCGTATAATAACTTCAGCAAATGTTCAAATATTTCTACGAAATTCGGTACGGACGACCTAAGGTGTAGAAATATAGATAAATCAAATATAATTATAGCGGAATTATTTAAATTTTAACCACTTATAACATATGTACTTATACATATACTTTTAACAATATAGTGATCAATAAGTTTGCAAGAATTGGGTGAGCAATGCTCGCTATTTTATCCAGCTCCCATACAATTTATATTAAATTTTAAAGCGCTTTAATTTATTTGATCTTTCATTTAGGTCAATCCTATTTAGAACATAGATTAATATGGTAGTAATATTTCCACGATAAATGGGTCTATTATATTTCCTACGTAATATTGCTCTTATACAAAGTTGGGGAATTTCTTTAAACTTTAAATCGATCAGGATCGGCTGTTCTTGTCTTTACATTTAAACAGTGACCACTGCCTTTATGTTTATGTAGTACTATAAAAACTATAATTGTCATCGATATGAAGTGCATAAAATCGTTGCTATAAAAATAATAAAATCTTTTTTTTTTTAATATTCTTTTTTATAACTATATTGTAAGTGCTACCAATGATATTGATCATTTTCTAATAGTGACATTCAATTGTTGCTATTATTATTGGTGTTTATACAATCATACATACACATACACATGCATATATAAACGCCACAATCATTAGAGTGTGACTGTATGACATGTTCGTCGGATGCATAATTTTGAATGCAACGACATTGTAAATTTTTTTCATTCCATACATTCGATGTGTCATGTCTAATGAGGTTTTAATTTTATTTAGATATTAGTTTGTAGTTAAAATTGATTAAAATAATTGTATCTTGTATTTTTACATATGTATTTACTTCAATATAAATAAATTAATAAGTACCCTGCAAAAAATGCGACTGGTCCGGGATGTATCCGGGATCAGTCGCAAAGGAATATACGACTAATCGCACTTTTGATCTCTTTATATGGAGTGAACTGTTCCCTTTTGTTCGACCATATCCTATGAAGAGACCAATTTGTACCCTTTTATACCCGAATGGGTATAAATGTAGATTAGTACGGTTAGAAATTTCACATTCAATGCATTATAATTCTTAATTATATTTTCTTGTCAATTATTTGACAATTTACGCATTTTTGCTCTTCGAAACAAAATAATTTATTTATTATAATTCTCATGTAAAAAAAAACTATTTTTTATTTTTTACGGGTACAGACAGAGTGCAGATCAAACAATTTATTTTCATTCATTGCATTATGATTTCCGATTCATATATTTCAAATTTAAATGTACAAATAAAATTTACGCATTTTCTCTTTTCGGATTCGAACCTGGGTACCCACACAACATCATGTGTTTTGCTATCGTATTTTCTATCGCCGTTGCTCTACCAGCTACACTAACGTGCAACATATCATTCTTAACTTAAAAGCGAATAACTTGAAGTTGTAGAAAATCTCTAAATATATGAATCAATTTAAAAATTGATCTCGAACAGATTAATACCGAACTACTCTCTTTAGAGAATAGTCTCAAATTTTTTGCAGGGTATGTAAAGAATTCCTGTATGTATGAGAGACAAAATATAGAATCATAATTTTGTACAAATATTGCTTTCGATGTATAGCATTTTATTTATATATTTTATTAATTTATATATTAATTAATTAATTCAAAACTCTCTCCAAAATATCCTTGGGCGTTTGTTAATGTATAACAGAAGCCGCCAATAAAATTTAATCATCCGTATCCGCTTTATAATAATTAGCTTAAAGTATCTACTCAAGCATACCAACATATTGTGGTATTTCATATTCCACTTAAATAGAACAGCTAAACAGAAATCAACTCGAGCCAAACCAGAAAATGAAAATATATCCGTCTTAACTGAATAGCAAACTGTTGGCTATGTGTAGATGTGAGCATAAGCATACATGTCTAATTACTTTAATTATTCAAATCACAAAAAAATTAAACCATAATAAAATACACCACCTACAACAGCAACAACTAGTACAGCATACATTTTTTTATGAAGAAAAATAATAAAAATAAAAAAATAAAAAATACAATTTCTTGCATATCTCAAACCAAATACAACAAATACAATCAGACTATAGCACAGCTGACGTAAATAACTACAAAGTGCTTAGTAATCACTGTGACAATCCGCAACAGTAGTAGAGTGTGATGTATAGCGCTGTATAGCGCTGTATACTCTAAATGAGGGGACGAGCCTCATTCCGACGTCATACAAAAAACAAAGCAAAAAAAAATATACATTTTATAAAAAAGTTCCCCCAAAAGTGAAAAATATCTTGGTTTCGAAGAAAACGCACAAAAAAAAAAACAAAGCACCTACCTGCAAAGTAAAAATGAAAATAACAACAACAACAACATCAATAAAAATTCCGGAGAACAGATTTGAAACAAAGAAAAAATAAACTCTTTAATAATGAGAAATTGTAATGACGCGCAAGCGTGTTCGATTCACGCATTAACACCTGTTACTGGATCAACAACAGCGGCGGCGGCGGCGGCCCCAGCGCCAACACAAACAGCAGCAACAGCATGAGTTCAAAAGCAAATCAAAATCAAAACAAAAGCAAACGAAAAATGAACAAAAAAAAAAACCGATTGGGGAGATTCCAGTCATCGCCACCATCGCCAACCACTTATATATTCATTTAGTTAGATACGTCTCAGGTTCGCATCTCTTAACTGCTCCACCAAACGTATTCGCGCATTCGTTTATTACTCACGTTTATTTCAACTATTATGGAACATGAACTTGTTGCTGCTGCTGTTGCTGTTGCTGTTGCTCTTGATGTTTGTTTGCTCGCTTGCTACTACCAACAACTACCAATAAAGTGAGAGGGAACCCCAATTGTTGAGTTGATTGTTGGTGCTGTCGATGATGTAGGTTTTCCTCTTTTTGGAGCGTGCGCGATTTCATCTCCAATCAGCAAAGCGGGAGATAATTTCCATAACAGAACAAACAACAACAACTAATGATGATGATAACGTCACAAATGTTTCGTATTACCTTCGATTACGTTGCGTCGCGCCGTGGCTGATGCTAATATCTTGGGCTATATATCGAATGAATGAGTAAATAAAAAGTAAAAACAACAAAAAGGCAAAACAAAACAAAACCTGTGTAGCGGTGATTTGCGTTTGTGCTCACTGCTTGCGCTTTCGGCTACGGCGAGCTTTGACTTCGGCTGCTGCTGCTGCTGCTGTGTACCCACCATCACAGCAGCAGAGTATACGCGTTTAGAGGGTATTTAAACGGACCGAACTGGACATGGAGCATGCATTGATTCGATATCATTCGCTCTTTAAACTTGCTTCTTTGGTTAACAAATAAGTACTTGCGCTGTGTTTTGATTGTAATAATTAGCTTTTCTGCCTGATCGAACTGACAAGGATACAAAAGTTAAATAAATATTATCGAAAAGTTTTATAAAAATTTAAGAAGAAAAGTTTCGATAAACCATACACAAAAAAAAAACCTGAAATTATATCTACGAGAAAAAGGATTCACAACAAAGCTAATCTAGACACAAACACAGTCGAGACTACTAAACTGACAACTGTTCAACAGAAATATAAGCAAGGAAACGTATAGTTTTTTTTTGTTGATTCTAAACAAGAGAGAAAATAAGCAGTGAAAGTGAAAATTCGTCGGCTTATTTTTTGCTAAAACAAAAAACATACAAATTAAAAATCAAACAAACTCTTTAAATTAACTCTCAAACAAACAATATAATGATGGCCGTAGCTGCAGCACAAAAGAACCGCGAAATGTTCGCTATCAAAAAATCTTACAGCATTGAGGTAAGTCAAATTTTATTATAACAGATGATATTTTATGTATACATAATTATTAAAAAAAAAAATGAAACAAAAAGGTTCCAAAACGCCTCGTGTTGGCAAAAAAAGCAAATAAAACCACAAAATATGACCGAAATTAAACCTAATTAAAAATGCGTGTTAATCTCTTAATAAAAATGGATTATAAAAATATTCAAATTCTTAGAATCTATAATATATTTTTTTTTCATCAAATCAAATCAAATAAAATGGCACAAGTTCAAGTTTCCAAGTGATTTGACACTTTTTGTTATTTGAATTTTTATTACTATTCCTCTGTTGGTTGCCTGTCGCGTGTTCCAAGCAAAAAATATGATTTCCAAAGTGCTTATTACTGAAAGCAATAGCAACAATATCATTTAAATACTATTTCAAAATATGATTATACATCTTGATTTTTGTCATAATATCTTTCACGAAATTGGGTCTACGTGACTTGTGACGGAAACACACAGACACACAACCTAACAATAGTATACGATAACACAGCAACATGAAATTTGAATTTGCCAAATTCAAAATTGACATTTTTATAACAATAATTTTGCTATAAATAAATAAATCAAACCAATCGTCAATAAATTTTTGGTTAGAACTTGAATACTACTAATGTTTGCTTACAAATATTATTTCAATATCACATTTTACCTGCATTAAAATTTTTAACCAACAAAAAAAAAAAACCAAGACAATGAATAAACGAAAAAAAACTGATGATATGAAATATTATTTAATAATATATTTGGTAATAATATTGACAAGAGTGAAAGCGTTTTGTATCTTGTCGTCATTTGTCATGCGCTTTGCTGTGCTGTTGACACGTTAAGACACACTCATCATCACTGAAAGAGCTATATGTTCATCATGAACATATATGATGATGGCGATGATGATAATCATGATTATATAGATATAATAAATAATCACAAAAGTTGTTTATTGTTGTTAATCAACAACAATGACATTATTTTATGTTTTAATATCTGACATACCTTTCATCATCTTCGTCATTTTAACCCACAAAATGACAACAACAAATGGCAACAACAACACAGGCCCGTCGAAGTACGTAAAGTGTGCAACTGCGTTTAAATATTTTTGATTATGGTTTTTTCCATTTTCTTTTTTACATTGTAATCACCGGAGGCGGTAACTAATATTAGGCTAAAGGCAAGCCAAAGATATTGTGCACATTCTTTAGACATCATCATGCCCAAATTCAGCTCGCACTAACCAGAAAATTTTCAGTAAAATCTTCCTCAATACAACTGACATCAAATTAGTTTCCTACAAAAAAAAATTCAATGTGGAATGTAAATGAATATTCGATTAATAGCTAAAATCTAAAAAACGTTCGTTCAAAAAATTGCAGGAAGCAAAAACGCCTAAAAATTGCGAATTAATTCATCATTTAAACAAAATCAAAAGAAATTAAAATATCATTCACAATAATGCATATGTAATTGTTAGAAGGTTGCAATTGTTCTCAAATAACTTCCTTTATTTGTTGCTTGAGTTTGTTGTTATTGTGATTATTTTGTTATGATTTTTGTTGTTACTACATCATAACAAAATAATTTTGCCATTACTATTATTATTATTACTTTGGCCGCCAATCTCAACGCACAGACGAAGATCATGGTCTTTGTGATCTTAACAACAATAAGAAACTAAAAGAAAATAGTAAGCAAAAAAAAAAAAAAAAATCGCAATCGAAAAATCCAAATTATTAATCAAATTAAAATTATAATAATTTATACAAATATCAACAAAATCATTTGATTTTGAAGTACAACTTGTCCCATCATAGTGAATTTGAGTCTGTTACAAATACCATACAAAATCATCACTACTTTGCCGAATAATTCAATCAAATCAAAAATTATTAAAAAAAAAAAAAATTCATCGATCGATAAAAAATCAGAGTCATTCAAACAAATCGTATAAATTATGTGTATACACGCATAAATGTTTAAAATGAGCAATCAAGCAAACTTTAGCATTCAGCCAAAAAAAAAAAAATTGGTCGATTTTTATAACGGCTTATTTGTTATTGTAATACAAGCGATATTTATATCGACATATGATCAGTAATAGCATGAATAATAGTAGTATTAGTAGTAGTACGATAGTAGTTAGTAGCATATAATTATATGATGACAAAGATCACGCTACTTAAATATATTTAACAAGCTAACTAATGATGTGTGTTAATATATTGTGTTGTTAGATTAATAGCTAGCTACCCCATCAACACTTTCGTTTTTGAAATACAAATTATACCTATGAGCATCTGATGTTAACATACAATTTTTATTTCATTATTTATTTTGTTTGTTTACTTCTTCATCTTCTTCATTTTCCTCCTAATAATTTGCTTCTTCTTTTGTCGAAGTTTGTATTTTGGATTTTGCAACTCCAAACGGAATTCAAAGTTATGTCATCATGATCGATAAACACTCGTTTTTTTTTATTGATTTCGATCGATAATTTTTGATCAATGATTGATTGGCATAACTCCATTAATATTTTATATTGCTTTTATTGTGCGCATGCGTACACATTTATCAAGGTTATAAGTGTTTGGCAATTTTACGATTATCAAATTATATCTTCATTCAAATTTTCAATGGTCATGTCAAATGCATATCTACCAGACTCTCTTAGCTTTTTGTTGTTGTTTATTTCGGTTTTATGCGTAGTTTTTATTTTCATTTTCTTCTTCTTCTTCTTCTTCTTCTTTAGTTTGAGTTTAATGAACTCACCGTAGTAGACGACGCAGCCATCGCGTTCAAAACAAAACTAAAAAAAAAATACTTATGTATGTAAATAAAAAAATATTAAAGTTTTGTTTTTGAAGGTGAAGGTCTTGTTGCCGCATTTTCTATTTGCATTTGAAATATGAAAAAATAAAAATAAAAAATAAAAAACAAAAATCACAGACATCTTGGTAGTATCTAAACGTAGCAGAAGAAGTAGAAGAAAAGCAAGAAAAATGAACAAGTAGATATTTAGGTAATTCACAAGGTAATTCAGATATGGGATCTTGTGCATCACCTAATTCTAAGAATGAATCAGATAGAATTAAAGAAAGAAGAAGATTGATGTTGATCTGTTTTGCACAGATGTAATTTCCTGTTCATATATTTCCTTTGAGTCTTTTCAATTGAATTCTATGACAAAAAGTGCTTAAAGGATCAGATTTGTTTAAATAAATCATAAATTCGAAACTTTTTTGAAGTAAATATTAAATGTTAACTCTCTTTTTCATTTCATTTCGCTTACAGAATGGATACCCCTCGCGTCGTCGTTCATTGGTTGACGATGCGCGATTTGAGACTTTGGTTGTAAAACAAACCAAACAAACTGTGTTGGAGGAAGCACGCAATAAAGCTAATGGTGAGTGCAATTATTTTTGTAGCATTTGCTCTAGCATGTTTTGTTTTTGCAATGTTTTACTTTATATTTTTATTTAGTACCTATAATTTAATTTAATTTAAATTTTGTTCTTTTATTTTGAATTTGTATTTTATTTTTTTTGCGCAATTTTCTCATAATTTGTGTAAATGTAAAAAAAAAAAAAGATGCAAGCTTGGAAGAATGTATTATGCAAGCTAAAGGTGAGCATGTGCCTGCTGAGGAACAAATTGAATTACAAGATGAGCAACAAATTGATTTACAAAATGAGGAAGAAGGTAGGCGGCATTCTGCTTGATTGACTTATAATTTTATTTTTTTTTTATTTAATAATTTTCTTAATTTTTTTTCCATATTTTTTATTTCATTGCATGTGCCTGTTATTAATTGTGATTGTGTATGTGCATTTTTTGTTTTGTACAACAATTAACTAATCGATTCAGTGAATGAAACTTTTGCTCAAGATGATAATAACACTTCAGCTAACCTAGCTGAGGGTCATAATAATAATAATGAACCATCAAATTATACGAACAATATTGATAATGGTAAGCTAAGTAAATAATATCATACGTATGTAGTCGTAAATTTAGTACTAGTATAAATAGAATCACAATCAATTTGTGTGGTTGCAAAAACTACTTAACTTTGATTTCATGGGACTGTATGCGACATTGATTTAACACATTAAAATATGATAAAGTGATTTTTGAGCCCACTTAAGTGTTCACACACTAACATACTTTATATAAGGGTCGTCATGTGTGTGTGTGTGTGTGTGTGTTTTAGTGTGATTGTAGGTGGTTGCGCACTAAACAAAAAGCCAGAGAGAAAAAGGTTAGCAATTACAAAAGTATGAGCCAAGCAGAAAGGATGCTTATAAATTCAATGAATTTTGCCATTACGATGCCATAGGAATAGTACATAAATGCATCATTGTTCTTTCCATCGATTCACTTCTTCAGTTGATTTTTCTGCATGGGAATGTTGAAATATATTCATTCATATACATATGTATATATCAATATGTAGAAATGGCATAACGTACATTTCCGCTTACTATTGTTGGAGATTTCAATTTCATTCATTCAGTTGATTTTTTCTTCTTTCTATTTCGCTTGGCACTTAACGCCACAATGGCATTGTACAATAAAAAAATGGTAAAGAGTCTTATGACTTCACTTCATTTAATCGCTATGATATTGTGATGTTGATGATGATGATGATGATGATGACGGTGGCGCTTATGACAATAATAATAATGTAGTATAAAGACGACTCACACCCCATTAAGTTATGTGGTTGCAAGGCAACGCTTTGTGACGCAATAATACATACATATAATTCATAAATATGTATATGCGATATTATGCTATCCTACGTACAAAGTAGCATATCGCCAATTGGCTGAAAATACTTCCATACTTACGTGCTAAGAATTGCAAATCCGATTTCATCATATTTAATCATATTTAAGTAAGAGAGCAAGAGAGTGTGTGAGAACGAGATATTGTGAATAATCCTATATAAAACTCATCTCATATTTAGAGCACAATAATCTTCAATTTTTCATTTCTTTTTTTTTTTTTTTATTCTCATTTCATTTCACAGATGCTGGCTTAACTGAAGATGAAATTGTCTTAGCAAATGCTGCTTCTGAATCATCTGAAGCTGAGAATGCAATGCAAAATGCTGCCATTATTGTACGCCTCAAGGAGGGTATTTCCTCATTGGGTCGCATTCTAAAAGCGATCGAAACATTCCATGGCAATGTAGAACATATTGAATCACGCCAATCACGCGATCAAGGTGTTGATCATGATGTTCTCGTTAAAGTCAATATGACACGTGGCAATTTGTTGCAATTGATACGCTCACTACGTCAATCCGGTTCGTTCAGCAGCATTAATTTGTTAGCTGAGAACAATATCAGCGTAAAGGCACCATGGTTCCCAAAACATGCTTCGGAATTGGATAATTGCAATCATTTGATGACCAAATATGAACCCGATTTGGATTTGAATCATCCTGGTTTTGCAGATAAAGTCTATCGTCAACGTCGTAAGGAGATTGCCGAAATTGCTTTCGCCTACAAATATGGCGATCCAATCCCATACATTAACTACACAGATGTTGAAATTAAAACCTGGCGTTCAGTGTTCCGTATGGTCATGGATTTGGCTACTAAGCATGCATGCAAAGAATATCGTGTTACATTCAAGAAGTTGCAAGATGAGAACATCTTTGTCGAAGATCGTTTGCCACAGTTACAAGAGATGTCGGACTTTCTGCGCAAGAATACTGGCTTCACATTGCGCCCAGCAGCTGGTCTTTTAACAGCTCGTGACTTCCTTGCTTCATTGGCATTCCGTATTTTCCAGAGCACACAATATGTGCGTCATGTAAACTCACCATTCCACACTCCAGAACCGTAAGTATCAAAGCCAATTGTGTTTGAAAATATTATTCGACTTTTCACTACTTACAAGTACAAGAAGAAGAAATAACAATTTCCATGAGCAATTATAATGCTTTTTTGTCTTTTGTTAAAATGTTTCCTTCAGCAATTTCCTTTCTAGTTTTTATTTTTTGTGTTCTCGCAAATTAAGTTAAATCAAAAAGTACCATTTTACTGGCAATGCGTTAAAAGCCTTCATCCTAATTTCATTTCGAATGGCATTCAAAGAGATGATGTAAAAGAAGTTTTTAAACAATTTTCTACAAATGACATTATACATACCTATATATTTCATAATACTACCCGCCTAATTGCCACCATAAAACCGGCACCACCAGTTGCTGAGCAGATTTTTGCTTACGGAAGTTAGTAATTGGCTTGGGTGGTTGCAATAAAGCAAAAACTTTTGAAGTGGCATTTGACATTGTGTGCGAATTTGAGAGAGTGAGGGTGATATGGTATAGAAAATTATGTTAAAGCAATCGTAGCAGAAAATGAATGGCGTAAAGTGCCAACACTTATGACATTATTCTACGAAATGTATATATGTAGGTAGAGCTCAGCTTTGGCTCTATTAAAAGTAATTAATTTAGAGCATGTAATATGCTCATATAATAACCTCTTCGACACTATTTTACACTGCTCGTACATATTATTGTTATTATTATTATTAATAGCAGTATCTTGTCCGGCTTGTTCATAATTGTATTATTTTTCTATTATAATATTTTTTTTTCTTACAGTGATTGCATTCATGAGTTGCTTGGACATATGCCACTTTTAGCTGATCCTAGCTTTGCACAATTCTCACAAGAGATTGGTTTAGCTTCGTTGGGTGCCTCCGATGAAGAAATCGAAAAACTATCCACCGTAAGTATTACACAATATGTGCTTAAGTATATAGTAAGTGCCGAGTGGGGGAAATTGGAAGCATCTGAATTATGAATCTATTTAGAAAAATGTAAAATATATTTGTATACCTCTTTGTTTACCTGATAAAGCACTTATTTTTTTAACATTGCTTAAGTTCAACTTAAAAAAGTGTGTGTAGCCAATAATTACGAACGACTACAAGTCGAAAAGTTGAGATTGCAGTTTCAGCACACATCTATCATAGCTAAAATTTGTAACGATTAGCCTTGAATAATTATTTTAGCTATGATTTGACAATCAAGCTTTTCTAATTGACTTTGTTGTTATAGAATTTAACAACTTGATAGCCAGCCACCACCCTAGTATGTGACACAATATATATGTGTATGCACGAATTAAGTCTAATGCTAATGCTGTTATAACCATTTTGAGTGCCAATTTACGACGATAACCAATGAGTTAATTGCAATGGCAACGTTGTATTACATTATATTACATATGTAGATGACTATGAAATGCAGTTGATATTGCTAGCAGAAAACAACTGAGCGGCTTCCGTTCTCGCGTTGTGGTAATTGCTACGCATCAATGTGCATTTGATTAAACATGTGTTAAATGCATTGCAAACAACAACAAAGTGCAACCAATTAAAATTGTTTTAGGCAGCTCTTGAGAACATGTGGCCTTAACTTCACACGCCAATTTGTTCAGGTGCTGTGTATATTAAAGTTGGTTGGTTCATTTTCAAATATGCATTTAAAGGCAATACAAGATTTTGAGCCAAACACGCCAAATGGCCAAATATCAATGATTGCCACTGCACCTCTAAAAATGATATAATTCAAGTTCGTGTGCTGTTTGCCATTTAACCAAATGCTGCTATTGCTATTGCTTGCTTGCCTGCTGCTGAGTTACCATGACTCAGAAATCGTAAATTACAATCTTGACTTGAATATGTTCATCGTTCGTACACAGACAGACATTGCAAGTGATCATGCTGTGTGTAATATTTTTATGTTCAATTGGCCTTGTTTGCTGGCTAAATTAAAATGCGGCGACATTTCAATGTTCAGCATTAGAGTGTTATTGTATGAATTGAGCTGACTGGCTAGCTGCTGCTGCTGCTGGTTGAATTCGAAAAATTGACGACAAATTTTAGTTTGATGTGCTTGCAACTGGAAATGTCAGTGTCAAGTTTCTAACATAATCAATAAAATAGAAATAAAACAACACTTTTATTTACATGTTTTTTGTTTTTGTCTTTTTTCATCCATTCTAAAGGTCTACTGGTTCACAGTTGAATTCGGTTTATGCAAAGAACATGGTCAAGTTAAGGCTTACGGTGCTGGTTTACTCTCAGCCTACGGTGAACTGTTGCACGCCATCAGTGACAAGTGTGAGCATCGTCCATTCGAACCAGCCACCACAGCTGTACAACCCTATCAGGATCAAGAATATCAGCCAATCTATTATGTGGCCGAAAGTTTTGAGGATGCCAAAGATAAGTTCCGTCGCTGGGTCTCAACAATGTCACGTCCATTCGAGGTGCGCTTCAATCCACATACCCAACGTGTTGAAATCTTGGATTCCGTGGATAAATTGGACACACTTGTACAACAGATGAACACAGAAATCTTACATCTGACAAATGCAATCCAAAAATTACGGTGTCCATTCTAAAGGCAAAACGAACTGTTCTATTTTGAAGAGCTGTAGTAGAAATATAGGTACGCAAGTTGTATGCACTTTAATTTTGCTTAGTTTTAACAAACAAACAAAAATTGTATACACGTAATTTTTTTGTATTCACCTTTAAATTGACATGCCGCAAAAGTTTTAAATAATTTTGGTATTGAAATTTAGTTTTTCTTTTGAATAATCACAAAATTTATTTACGTATTATTATTACTATTGTACAATTTTTATACACATACAATATATAACTCCTTTTGTTATGCACGCATATACAATACCTATGTATTTGAGTTGAATACTACTATATTTTAAATATTTCTTTATTTTGTGATTTTTATTATTCGTTTCTTTTTTTTTTTTTTTTGATGTGACATTATTTTTCCTATTGTATATACAATATATACCTAGTAGTATATACTCATTATTATTACAAAGATAGTATTGCTTATTTATTACTCTGTTTTTTTTTTGTTTTTTACATAATTTCATAACTTTTATATAATTTTTTGTTATTTTGATTTTTGTTTGTTTTGTATTCACTTATTTACTATATTGGACCAAAAATTCAAACATTAGTTTGTAAGCAAATTTTCACTTAAAATCCTTATATACATATATACGTATTATACTCACATATACATGCACATATTTAGAGTTATATTTTTGTGACAACTGTTATTCAAAGAGAGAAACATGTTATCTGACAGCTTCTAAATGAAGCCAAAAGAGAATTTTGAACAAAGCATTATATCATATGCATATATATATATTTTAAATTATTATTATTACTATTATGTAGGTATGTAGATTTTAATTTATATTGTTTAAGTTTAATTAATTAAATAAAGAATAAAACAAAAAAATATATATATTGTTGAGAATTTGTCATTTGGTAAGAATGTCGTGATCATAACACAAATTTAAGGAAACTGAGGACTAAATCTGTTTAAATATAATAAGAGTTAAGAGTATTGAAAAAAAACTGAAATATATCACAAGTTTTCGATGTTTTCTGGTTTGCTAGAATTGACAACACTAAAGTACATATGCACTTACATCAGAGTAAGGGCGGGATAAAAAAATTAAAAGTTTTTCTAGCGCTCTCACTTGTTCAATGCTTTTTAGAGATACGCTAAATTTGTCTTATTTTTATTTAATAATTGTTTAATACTTGTTTAATGAAAGTAAAATAAATTGAAATGTTAAAATGTATTAAATACCGAACACGAAAGAGTGAATTAATATATTATTTTAAAAACATTTTGGTTTCTTTTTCTATACCAACAAAAATCTTTATTTTTGGTGCTCAGTATTGTTACACAGTTGCATCATCTCTTGAGATATGCAAGTGAAAGCATACAGCTTCACAAACATTTTCACACATTGAAAGCTTCGTTCGGTCTCGTTCGATCAAAAAAACCCCAAGTTAACGTCCCAAAGATACTAGTGGGTATAAACCCAGTATACGACCAGTTATCTAAATGAAATTCGAGCAACGATCCAATATTAATTTGGACTATTAACTGAAGTTGAAGACCCTATTGATTGCCCAGAAATTGGGAGAAATTAATAGGTTTATATGTGACCGGTTATCCAAATAAAATTTGAGCAACTATTCAATATTAATTTGAATTATAAACTCGTTAAAATATGTATGCCGAATCTCTTGGAGGAATGAGCCACTCCAAAATTTTTGTAAATTTAAACATTTTTATTTCTATTCCGTTTTATGTAATTAATATAAATTATAAATATCTTACCACCATTTTTTTATAATTTCAATTGAAAATTACAAAAAGCGAGACATTGAAAAGTGTATAAAATGACACAATGCTAAAATTAAAAGTTTTCTTGACAATAATAATATTTTAATAAATTTGATGTTAACAGGAATTGTGAAAAAAATCAATACATCAATTTTGGCGCATATGAGTGGCGCCATTGATATATAATGCATATAAAAAAATCACAAAAAAAAAATAAAAATAAAGAAAAAAACAAAGGAACAACAACACAGTAATAACAATTAAACTAGAAATACAAGTAGTTGTCAAAAATATTTACAAAGTATCTTTAATATTATATGTACCCACTTTAGACAATACAAAATAATATACATCTAATAAAAAATTATGCTTTTAATCATTATTGTGTACCTATTCCTATTGTAAATGTATGATGAAATCTTCTATGGTACAAACACTTACGTAATTAAAATTAGGAAAAACTCAATAAAACAGCTTCTACTTGTATATTACGTATTTGCAAAATTCCAAAAAAAAAAAAATTAATACAATATATAATTGAAAACAATTTTTAAATAAATTAATACATTGTATTCTTTTCGATAATCTATATTTCGCATTGACGTGTTTGCTGTAGAAAAAAGAAGAAGAAGAGGAAAATAGTTGTATTGTATATTGTATGAAAAAAAAAAAAAATAATCATACTAATAAACATTTATAGAATTTAAATTAAATAATGTTAAATAAAGAAATAAAAAACTTTATACATACTCATACTCGCAACGTTTGATAATTCATTGTGGTTATTTCGTTTTTGTTCTCTTTGATTTGTTAGATTTATTTCTAATCCCATTCTAATCTCAAATTGTCTGTTTGCTGTCGAAATATCAGTCACATTCAATTAATAGCCGGATTGTGGATTTTTTTGAAATACTGGTACTGATACAATAGGTATATATTATACAATATACCTACATAATATTAAAAATGAGAGTCACGCTCACTGTTTCATATAAAGTCAGTATTGTAATAAATCGTTCTAGGCGAAAAGATTTTTCTTTCGAATGGTATACACCTGTCGGCAAGCAATTGACAATTCTTCCTGCAGTAATAATTTGCCATGGAAAAGCTTCTAAAAGAACTCAGTGGAAAAGTACAGAAAAAGTGATGTCACAAGGGTTCGCCGTTCGGAACCGGCTAAAATAAGTCGGTCCCTTCTAATACTGTCCAAAATGCAACATGTACAACAATAATGGAAGAGAAGCTTGTCCAAAGACCCCTTTGGGGCTTATAAGTGTCATATATATATATATATATATATATATATATATATATATATATATATATATATATATATATATATATATATATATATATATATATATCTATATATCTATATATATCTATATATATATATACATATATATATATATATATATATATATATATATATATATATTTATATATATATATATATATATGAACGGCAGAACATATATATATGTTCTGCCGTTCGGAACCGGCTAAAATAAGTAGGTCCATTCTAATACGGTCCAAAATTTAACACGCACAACAGTAATGGAAGAGAAGCTCAGCCAATGAGCCCTTTGGGGCTTTAAGTGCCACATATTTATATATATATATATATATATATATATATATATATATATATATGACACTTCGCGGTCCGAGAACTCTATATACTTTTCCCAGCGATATTCTATAGCTTCGATACCCTGTCTAGCCCTGAACTGTCTAGCTCATAAAAATAGCCATATACCACAAACTCCACCTCTTCATTGTTTGCAAGTCTTTTACCACCAAGCCATGTTTTCAAATTTGGAAATATAAGATAATCCGAAGGAGCTAAATCTGGCGAATAAGGTGCGTCCTGAAGTAATTCGAGATTTAACTCATTGATTTTTGCCATCGCAATAGCGGATGTGTGAACTGGTGCATTGTCTTGATGAAACAACACGTTCTTTTTCGCCAAATGCGGCCTTTTTTCTTTAATTTCATCACTTAAACGGTGCAAGAAATTACCATAATACTCGCATTTGATTGGTTTTTCTTTTTGAAGATAATCAATAAAAATTATTCCCCGTGCATCCCAAAAAACAGACGCTATAACCTTGCCTGAAGATGGAACTATTTTCGGCTTCTTTGGACACGATTCTCCCCTTTCAGTCAACTGTTTTGACTGCTCCTTTGTCTCAGGTGTAAAGTGGTGGACCCATGTCTCATCCGTGGTTACGAATCGATGCAAAAACTCGTTTTTATTATTCTGAAACATCGCCAAACTCTCTATAGAAACATCTTCACGACGTTGTTTTGTTCTCTTGTGAGCAAACTCGGCACCCATCTTGCACACAGCTTTTTCATATCCAAATTTTCGGTCAATATACAATGTATAGCTTTTTTTGAAATGCCTGTAATTTCACCTAGCTCACGCAGTTTCAGCTGGCGATCATCCAATACCATTTTGTGGATTTTCTTAACCGTTTCTGGCGTGGCCACCTCAATACGGTGTTCGTCTTGGCAGCTCGTACGACCTCGTTTAAACTCTGCCACCCAATATTTTACTGAGACCTTTCAAATGAAAGTATTGATTTGCATAACGATGACCAATTTTTTTCATGTTTACAAATTCACTGAGGTCGTTAACTTTCGATGACTCAAAAAAAAAAATACTACACAACGTGGCGCCTTGAAACTTAAAACATATGTTTTATAAGGTTGCCACTTTTCACCGAAGTAATTTTTTTCAAACGACTGCCTCCATCTATATGTCAGGTCGGGTAGTTCTGGGAACGCCCTCGTATGTTTATTATTTTCGATATGAATGTCTGTCAACAAAGGTTTTTGCATCGAGGCACGATATCGAAACTGATGTTAAAATAATCTTCTTCGTACGATTAACTGCAATGTCTGTATATTACTACTGTTACTACGTTGGGCGCCTTGACGCACTGAAGTATTTAGACTTTGTTCGAAGAAGTGAATAATCTGCTGATCATGATCGTGGATCTGATCACACCAAGAGAGATATTTGGCCAAAGATAGATTGTAGATAGCGGAGTTGAAATATCAAAACAAAGAATTGCTAGCCGACAAAAATAAATGTTTGTACTTGCTGTAGAATAACACGTCCTGTCCTGCACTTGTTGTAGAAATAACACGACCTGTTTAGTTATGAAGAAGAAAAAAGAATAAAAGGTACTTTTTGTTATCGTCCCGTCTCTAATTTTCAAATGAAAGCAAGTAAATTATAGAAGTTTTCGTAATTAATATTTGTGTTGATAATTCAATGTTTCTCATTAACTTTTAAAAAATTTTTTTTTAATATTGACTACGAATGGTTTAAAAAATGTGTAGCTTTAAAAACCTAGACAACAAATATATCACCCTCTACACGATTTCAATCGATATATCGATATGTCGATATTACTGATCATCGCTTGAATCGCCAATCGTGCAACGACCAGCGCTGCAAACTTTATGAAGAGTGACTACACACAACGTTGAAAAACTAAAAAATGCTATATTATGATTTGAAAAAAGTCTTAGAAAGGGCTGAGGAAAACTAAAACAACTCGGACTCGACAGAACCGGTTTTTTAAATATTCGGAACCGAACCGAAATGTGGTGTGTCCCATAGTGGGGGCTCAGTGCATATATAATCAGCAATTGCATTGGGGTGTATGACCATTTTATAAGAAATTCAGCTCTAGGTTTTCTAAGTTCTCAACCTTTAATGAGTTTATGTTTTCTCGCACTGTTGCTGAAATATGTAATTCATCATATATATTTCCACCTTTATAAAATATATGCAGGTAATATCAGTATGCATATCTTCTGTCTAATTTCTTCCTATTGTTTTCACATCCAAATAAATCGTCGTGTTTCTGTGTTGGATAAATGTTGTAAAATCAAAACCAATCTAAAACAAACTGTAATTAATAATAAATACTCCCAACAAACCAAACATACTTGTAAAAGACTTACAGTAAGCCAAAATAAACAAGCCTTAGGCTTGGAAAAAGCTTGAGAAATTATTGGAAAAGGCTTAAAAATTATTATAGAATAAACAAAAAGGAATCCTTTGAAAAATATTTCTAAGCTAAGCTAAGAGTTTCGCTTGATTATTATTAGATAGCAACTATTGTAGTTATATATACATATATATATACACACACGCACTCACACACACACACACACACACACACACACACATATATATATATATATATATGTATATATATATATATATGTATATATATATATATATATATATATACATATATGTATATATATATATATACATATATATATATATATATATATATATATATATATATATATACATATATATATATATATATATATATATATATATATATGTACTATATATATATGAGCATTTATCACATTAATATACAATTTAAATATTTCTATCTTTTTTAATTAAAGCATTCATTAATATACTTACATATATGTAGTTACATTTGCTTAAACGAGTATAATATAAACACTTGTAGTTTGCACATAATTCATTTGTTGTTTTTTTTTTTAATGTATGTATGTATGTATTTACACATATAGAGCAAAATATTGTATTAGACATTAATCACGATAACTAAGTAAATTTAGAATACTACATATTTTGTATAATTGATGAGAAATATTTATTTTCATATATGTAATTGCAAATGCATACAATGACATAATAAATAATAATAATATCGTTTATAATACATATGTATTTAATACAATATTTGTTGAAATTCATTATTACGCGATTTTATATTTTCAAAAATAATTTATTTGAAATTGATTATTAGCCCACGACCAGGTGATTGTTTGGAATCAATTTACGCTATTACTAAATATATTCAATATATTTAGAAAGTGGAATTTGGGATATCTGATTGACGTCACCAAACAAGAATAGAATTGGTTGAAAGAAATATTTGTTACCAAAGCCAAATTTTCTATTACGTTATTGTTAGAGAATTTTTGTTAGAATTCATCTTTAAACAAAACCATTTTAAACATGGGCATTTCCACAAAAATGTCAAACATAATTGAAAAATTGGATGTGTTGCGAAATCCAAATTTTTGATCTCACAGAATGCTGTTATAATGAATTTTTAATTCTGAAAAGTTCAATGCACCACCATACACGTAATAGAAGTAAAATTTCTTAAAAACCCTAAATCATGGATTTAGTCAGAAATAGTGAGAAGTCGTAGCCGTGCTCACATTTAGAATAGCTCAGCATGAAAATAGGAAAATAACAAAAACAGGGACGAAAGCGAATAAAAGGAACAGTTTTTCCTTTTCCTATTAATACGGGTTGATACGAAACTTCTTATGCATGCATGCATAATACTACATACATTAAATGGACTGGATAGAAAAGAATAACAGTTACTAGAAAGCAATGTTTACATAGAAGTATGTATGTGCATAGAAATAAGAAGAAAAAGGTATGCATATGAACCAAAGGTGAAATAATTTGGATAAAGGCTGTTCTAATTAGCACGTCACGAGCTTGATTAAAACTGGTGTATCGTTTCGCAACACTCATTTTAAAAATTGAACAATCTCAATGGAAATACCTAAATCTGAGAAGCTTCTGCAAAGTTTCAGATTACACGCCTGGTTTATATCCAAAAACATTTGAACAAAAAACATTTTGTTTGTGAGCGAGGGACGCATGGGTTAGAGAGAAGGGCTTTTGTTTCACGTACATGAGATACGCTTTGTGCTTATCATTCGTAATCAGTGTTCGGACTATCCTACAATTATGGCAAATCTACCACCTTTTTTCCAAATATTTTATTTCTACTACACCTACTACAGTAAGCTCTAAACCTACCATATTTGACAATTTTTTGCCATTTTATATATACATATATTTATTTTCTTTTTTAATTGTGTGATCTATTGTGAATGTGGTTCCCAATCATGTTCCCAAAAGTTTATCTTTCGATATACGAGTACTTATAAGTACATACATTTGTGATTTAATTTCAATAAGCAATTTTTAAGCAATGCCTGCAATCCGACAATGGGCGTGAGTATTGCAATAATAATTTTGATAAATGTCTTGCAGGTATTGAGCGTTGGTGGACCATTCTACAACCTCCTGAACAAAAAGCAGTTGCAGAGCGAAAGAATCGTACGCTTTTGGATATGGCTAGATGTCTCTCATTGCATTCCAATTTGAATCCATCTTTTTGGTTAGAGGCTGTAGCTACGGAAAGTCGAATTAGAAACAGATGTCAAACGAGCAGTCTAAATTGGAAAATTTCTTATGAAACAATGTTTAACAAAACACCAAAGATAAATTATTTTAGAATTTTTGGGTGTAAAGTGATGGGGCTTGTTAAGAGTCCTGGAAAATCCAAGTTTGCACCTGGAGCTATTGAAGATATTTATGTTGGGTATGCACGTGATAGGAATGGATACCATATATGGGTTTCAAATATGCATCAAATAATATGTACACGTGATATACGATTTATAGATGAGATACGGCAGAAACTTCTTGTTTCATGCGCCTTGGATGATTTATTATCATCATCAGTATCTACTACAGAAAGTAATGATAATCGACCACGCTTCTTTCAACAAAATTTATAATTATTACGAATATCTATCCTTATAGTGCGCGCATCTTCTCTGTTTCTCACTAAAAATAAAAATAGTTAAATATAACTAATAAGGACTATGGTTGGAGCAATCACTGGATACTGTCTCAAAGCATGCCACGCATACAAGATTATTATCATAGAGAATGACGGATGCAGGAGATATAAAGAGTCAGGTGTAAGGGAAACTCTTGAGCATCTGTCCAGCACTCTGTAGAACTCGATTAAATTGCTTTGGAGCCCCGAACTTGCTCGCTGAGCTGAAGAAGTGAGCTTAAACACAAGCACTCTTAAAATTTGCAATGAAAATCGAAATATTTATAGATCTCTACAGCTCGTAACTGGGTCTAGACGTTTTGGTATCACTAAGGACCCATATAGGGTGACCTCTTCTCGGAAACCAGAAACACGTTTGAAAAGAAAAACTTTGTGAAAAACAGTATCAGATTTTCGGTGGATAGTGTACCATACTGCAAGCACCAATATCACCACCGCTGACAACATCGCCAGGTACAACAACATCTACCCAACACCTGGTTAACCAATTTGTGGCCCACCGGCAAACATTCCCATATCGTTGGATATCATAAAAAAGACGACAAAAAGAATATGGTTGGGTGCCGTTTTGTAATTACAAATAATTATGGGATAGGAGGTAATATTGAACGAGGCGCGTCTTGTAGCTAAAGGATATAGTCAAACGTACGGACTGAACTAACATCAAACATTTGCAACTTAATATGGCAGTCCAATATTGTGACGTCATATTTGAATGGTAATTTAACGAGAAAGTTTTGATGAAAGTACCAGATATGTTGATTCAAATGTCAGAACGTATTGTTTTGAAGCAGAATACAAATTCTGATGTTGGCGCTCGAGCTGGAGCTATACGTAACGGTGGTAATGCATGTAAACTGAAGAACTCATTATAAGGTTTTAAGTTGCAGTTCATCAGCGGTATATTAAGCACAAAACTTATAGGGTAAATTTGAAGCTTACAACGAATGACCCATATTTTTTTGTGTGGTACTATTGAAGGAGATATATTGTATGTACTGGTCTATAATGATCCTCTACTAATTACGTCTCGTAATTTAAAAAGGATCAAACGTTTTAAGCAACAACTCTTGAATGATTTTGAAATCCAAGATATTGGTGAGGTAAATTCTTGTCTTAGTTTGGAGATTAACCAACAAGAAACTGTCATTGAACTAAAGCGGATGGCATACATTCAGGAATTGTTAAGTCAATACGGTATGACTGCGTTTTGATGGCGCGATAGTGCAGTAATGTGAGCAGCCTTATAGAGAACTTTTTGGTGCTCTAATGTATTTATTGATGGCAACGGGTACTTGGGTATTATGCTGGAACTTCGAATGTGGGGTTAATGTATAAGAAGGCTGATTGACCGACTGTCGCGATTAATAGAAACAAATCAATCTAATGTTCAAAAATCATGGAATGGTTTGTACTATATTCTTATACTAAATCTATTTTTAAAGAGAGGTATTAAAGGTTTTTTAAGCCTATTCGTTTTTTAAACAATTATTTATTAACACTACATTTCGAGTACCCTACGCTTCTTAAAAATGATATCGATCTGTTTCTGTTAATTATTGTACAATTACAGTGGCTCCCAGCTTATTTCGTACAGTGACAGTTTAAAAATTGCTGCAGTCGTAATTCCTAATATAGCAAAAATTTGAACAAAATATAAATGCCATTTTTGAAAGGAAGGTTTGTTTTTTATTTTCCAAAATTTACTTTTTCAAAATTTTAGTGTTTGACACTATAAAAAAATAAAATAAGAAAAAAATAGGAAAATTCATGTCACAGCTTATTTCGTACAGTCTCTTTAAGTTCAAACTAAAAACAAAGTAAGTTGATTTTAATATTTAGTATGACATCCCTTAGCGTTAATGACAGCCTGGAGTCTACTTGGCATTGAATCCACCAATTTTTGAGTGATGTCTGGTGTGATTTTTTTCCATTCCTCCATCAGTACCTTCTTTAGGTCTTGCTTATTAGAAATCTTGTGTGTTCTTATTTTATTGCCCAAAATAGACTAAAGATTTTCAATCACATTCATGTCAGGTGACTGTGGTGGTGGAGACATCAAGTGTGAGCAGTTCAAATAAGCCAAGATTGCACAATCCCAGATTTATGTTTTGGGTCATTATCTTGGTAATACCGAAATTCTTCCCGCAAACCCAGTTTGTCTGCACTTTGAAGTAAATTGTTTTTCAGAATCTCGAGGTACTTCATTTTGTCCATTGTTCCCTCAATAAAAACCAATTCACCTACTCCGGCTGCTGACATACAGGCCCAAACCATCACGCTACCGCCACCATGCTTCACTGTGGGCTTAAGGTTCTCCTTGTTTAGCTCGGTATTCGCTTTACGCCAAACATATGACATTCCGTCCGAGCCAAAAATATTAAACTTAGACTCATCCGCGAAAATAACGGTATTCCAGAACGCAGGAGTATTAATAATATGCTCTTTGGCGAAGTCAAGTCGGCGTTGTATATTCATTTTCGAAATGAATGGTTTCTTTCGGGCTACTCGACCGTTCAAGTCATGATTGCGCAGCACACGTCGGACAGTTTCAGCACTGGATGATTTTCCTATTTCACGCTGAACCTCTGCAGTCAACTTCGGAGCGGATAACTTTGGATTTTTCTTAATTTTTCGTACAATATAACGCTCGTCTGAAGCGTTGAAAATCTTATTAGGTGCTTCTCTGCCCTTGTTCTCCAACCGATTTTCGCGAATGAAGCGTTGAATGATGTATTGGACAGTTGAGGCACTTAAATTTGTCATTTCAGCAATTTTTCGCACACTCTGACCTTTCCTAAAATGGTTAATTACCAGTTTACGCTGTTCCATCGTTGTACGACGACCCATAACGCTAAATGTTTAATTTACAGCACTTTAACTATTTAAAATAATAATAATAAAAATTGTTATAATAGTTAAAAAGGTCCAAAAACTCATACAATTCAAAAAAACTTTGTAACTGCGCGGCAGAATGAAACTTACTTACATTGAAGTTTGTGTACGAAATAAGATGTGAGCTGAAAATCAGATGATCAATAGTTTTTCTCTCTTGCATAACAAAAAGAAAAATTTTTGGGGTTCCCCGTTTTCTTATTAGGTTTACTAAACACATACACAGACATCTACATTCAAAACTTATCGATAAGTTTTTTAGTTTCGATGTTACAGCCATGTACATAAAAATATATACACTGTACGAAATAAGCTGTGAGCCACTGTACGAGTACATATAAGTACATACATTTGTGATTTAATTTCAATAAGCAATTTTTAAGCAATGCCTGCAATCCGACAATGTGCGTGAGTATTGCAATAATGATTTTGATAAATGTCTTGCAGGTATTGAGCGTTGGTGGACCATTCTACAACCTCCTGAACAAAAAGCAGTTGCAGAGCGAAAGAATCGTACGCTTTTGGATATGGCTAGATGTCTCTCATTGCATTCCAATTTGAATCCATCTTTTTGGTTAGAGGCTGTAGCTACGGAAAGTCAAATTAAAAACAGATGTCAAACGAGCAGTCTAAATTGGAAAATTCCTTATGAAACAATGTTTAACAAAACACCAAAGATAAATTATTTTAGAATTTTTGGGTGTAAAGTGATGGGGCTTGTTAAGAGTCCTGGAAAATCCAAGTTTGCACCTGGAGCTATTGAAGATATTTATGTTGGGTATGCACGTGATAGGAATGGATACCATATATGGGTTTCAAATATGCATCAAATAATATGTACACGTGATATACGATTTATAGATGAGATACGGCAGAAACTTCTTGTTTCATGCGCCTTGGATGAATTATTATCATCATCAGTATCTACTACAGAAAGTAATGATAATCGACGACGCTTCTCTGATATTTCTCCTATACGACAGAATGAGGTTCCACTTGAAATGTGCCTCAAGGTGCAAAGTCAGATGATATGCAACCTATTGAGTTAGAAAATGAAACTGATGTTATCAACGATGATATATTTGCTGGTGCGGCAGATGTAGATATAAAAGTGCAATAGTGGGGCTGGCGTCCGATGATTGGAAGGATGCTATAGAATCTGAAGTTACAAGTCTGGGTAAGAATGATACGTTGTGTCTACGCCAGAATGAGATGCGCGCACTCCAAAAGTGAACTGGAGTGCATGAGAAGGTGGATAGTCTGGCAACCCTATCCATTTGCTCATTCTTCCATGATCACTTTCTCCCTATTCCTATCCCTTCCAGGCAATTTAAATGCTTTGGAGCCCCGGAGTTGCTCGCTGAGCTGAAGAGGTGAGCTTAAGCACAAGAGCACTCTTAAAATTCGCAACGAAAATCGAAATATTTATAGATCTCTACAGCTCGTAACTGGGTCTAAACGTTTTGGTATCACTAAGGATATAGGGTGACCTCTTCTCGGAGGTCTGCCAGTATAAGCTAACCTAACCTAACTAATAACAATTAAAAATCAGTATTCGTGTGAATAATAATTGTGAAAGATAATTATATAAAAAAACAAAAACGAAAAAAAGTGTTAAAAAGAAAAATAAAATCGAAACGTGCAATAAACTTAAAATTATAACCAGAGACTCGTCTGAAAAAAAAACTTTGTGAAAAACAGTATCCGATTTTCGGTGGATAGTGTACCATATTGCAAGCACCAATATCACCACCGCTGACAACATCGCCAGGTACAACAACATTTACCCAACACCTGGTTAACCAATTTGTGGCCCACCGGCAAACATTCCCATATCGTCACATTGGATATCATAAAAAAGACGACAAAAAGAATATGGTTTGGTGCCGTTTTGTACTTACAAATAAGTATGGGATAGAAGGTAATATTGAACGAGGCAAGGCGCGTCTTGTAGCTAAAGGATATAGGCAAACGTACGGACTGAATTAACATCAAACATTTGCAGCTTAGAATGTTGTGTGCAGTCCAATGTTGTGACGTCATATTTGAATGATAATTTAAACGAGAAAGTTTTGATGAAAGTACCAGATATGTTGATTCAAATGTCAGAACGTATTGTTTTGAAGCAGAATACAAATTCTGATGTTGGCGCTCGAGCTGGAGAATTGTTACAAGCTATACGTAATGGTGGTAATGCATGTAAACTGAAGAAGTCATTATAAGGTTTTAAGTTGCAGTTCATCAGCGGTATATTAAGCTTAGCACAAAACTTATAGGGTAAATTTGAAGCTTACAACGAATGACCCATGTTTTTTTGTGTTGTACTATTGAAGGAGATATATTGTATGTACTGGTCTATAATGATTCTCTACTAATTACGTCTCGTAATTTAAAAAGTATCAATAGTTTTAAGCAACAACTCTTGAATGATTTTGAAATCCAAGATATTGGTGAGGCAAATTCTTGTCTTAGTTTGGAGATTAACCAACAAGAAGCTGTCATTGAACTAAAGCGGATGGCATACATTCAGGAATTGTTAAGTCAATACGGTATGACTGCGTTTTGATGGCGCGATAGTGCAGTAATGTGAGCAGCCTTATAGAGAACTTTTTGGTGCTCTAATGTATTTATTGATGGCAACGGGTACTTGGGTATTATGCTGGAACTTCGAATGTGGGGTTAATGTATAAGAAGGCTGATTGACCGACTGTCGCGATTAATAGAAACAAATCAATCTAATGTTCAAAAATCATGGAATGGTTTGTACTATATTCTTATACTAAATCTATTTTTAAAGAGAGGTATTAAAGGTTTTTTAAGCCTATTCGTTTTTTAAACAATTATTTATTAACACTACATTTCGAGTACCCCACGCTTCTTAAAAATGATATCGATATTAGCAAAAAAACTTACCTACACAACTTGGTCCTAGTTGCAATTCGAATAACGTATTTTGTTGATTAGTTAAAAAAAATATTTTTTTTAGTTCTATCTCCTATTAAAGCGTGCTTTTTAGTTTTTTTAACTATTATTTTTACAATCTCATTTTGCTTCTAAAATACATTTCCTTTTTTTTTTTGTCGCGCCATTTCTAAAATATTAGGACGCCATCTTTGAATCTATGAAATGTCAAATTTCCATCACTTTTTTTTTGCGATTAATCGATTTAAATTTATAGAAATCAATATTTATTGACATTTATAATTACAAGAACTGAGAATATATATAATTTTATACAAACATGAATTAAATGCAATGGATATTCATATACGACAATGTGTATACACATAAAATTGACAGAAAATATTATAACCTTCAGTTAAATTGTAGTCAACTACAACTATAAGCTTTGCTAAAGACATGAGACAGTTGGCATTTTATAAATACATATGTGTAAAAATAGTGTGATATGGTTAAAAATTAATTAAAAATTAATAAAAATTATATGACCATAATTATAGTAATAAAAAATATTTATGTAAATCTTAGTTTAAATAAAGAAATAAGAACACATGAATACCGACGAAAATAAAAGACTATGGTAAGTTCTATCTATAGTTCAATAAACTATAAAAATGTCATTCTAGTAGATTATAATTGTTCATGACCTTGAGCATTTAATGTAATATCATTTGATTGTGGTTTTAATTCTTCTCCATTTTTATATAGCTACTGTTTACTATGTATGTACAACTAGCTACTGAAAAGATAAACTTTGAAGAGAAAATAATAAAATTACCATATAGAGTGGGGTATTAAAAACTGTTTATTACATGACGTCATCTATGGAATTCCGGTTAAAGTGTTTGTTTGAATCGGGCAGAACCCTTTATTCACATCCGAGTCCACTTCCATAGAGTAATCTATTTGTAAAACAATTATTCATTCTTGATTCATACACAAATTTGACAAACTATTCGACCAGTAGTGACCAACTACACACACTACTATGAATAATAATAGCAATATTAATAATTGTGCGAAATATATTCTAGTATTGGGTTTGTTTGTTATAATTTCATGATATCTACCGAATAAATAGAATGTTCTCACTTGTTTAATTTAATTGCCATATCCGTATTCAAGTATATGTACTTAAATAATTAAGATTGCCATATTATGTTCATGCTTTAACTCACGTAGCCATCATCATCATCGTCGCCGGCATCATCATCGTCATTATTAATATCACAATGAATGATTTTAATTATAAACAATACGGTACTACGCATGAGTTAATAAGTAAATCAAGTGCAAATTTTGTATAAATCCCTCAACTAAGTAAAGTTGTAAGTATAGTATTTGTGACTACTTACTTTGCTGTAGACAATTTATAATAGTTATAAAGGAAAATATAAAAAATTCAAGTAGTTATTATTGTTAATATAAATGCCTCTAAATATGCTGCACTTATTTTTTTACATATATATTCGAGGTATATATCTACATTAATGTAGTACATAAGCGTATACAAATATAATATTTAATTAATGCTAATCACAAGTATTTAAACCGTCGTTGTGCACCTGTTTGGTACCTTTGCAATAGCGTTTGATTTAACTATCAATATAATTTTCAAAATACAATATCCACATGTATGTATGAATGTGTGTTTTGTATGTAATTCTAAATTTATGCAATAACTTAACAGTGTATAAAACTGGTTCATTATTAAATAATGTATGTAGGAGAAATGTTGGTTGGTTGGTACAATTAAACAATTTATATTCTTACAAATGATACGTGATACGCTGTATTTAAAAATTTTAAATATATATATTTTATGAGTATAGTGAACAATGTTAGATTTCCGATCCAAATTGCTTCAACTTTCGAACACTTTTGACCTGTTTCAGGGGTCGTATCGTAATGGTGACAGACTACGGCTTTGAGATTTATGAGTTCAGGCAATGTTTCCATAAAGACAATCATCTAGTGAAGATCCCACGAAATATGTGGAACAACTTTCCTTATGAAAAGAATAAATTACGATTTGTACATACATGGAAAAAGTGGTTGGTTTCATTAGCCGTTTTCAACTCGATTCAAAAACCAATTTACACGATCAAACCATACACTTTGTCATAAGTTTAATTTGATTTGTCGCAATTTTTCGCCATTTATGGAATATATCTTGAGTATATCACCAAACCCATTAGAATTAGTGCAAAAAAAAAATATAAAATATTTTACTCTATGTGTAACATGTTCAACATAAGAACATCTCATCTATATATGGATAAGTAAATTAATATAATTTTAAATACACACATGAGTACATAATTCCACAAGTGCATTTATATACATATTATTTGCTAGTTGAAATACAAATACATTCTGTTTATATTTGATGTGATTTTAAATCAGTTTATACTCACTTTATTAATTTTGTAATAATAAAAAATCTCCTTACAGTCGGCTGGTGCCGACCAAACTATACCCTGCATATGTAGATTTATATATAAAAAGTTTACTCGAATATCCAACTTTTCTTTTATTTCCACTTTTCGAGAAACAATTTTTGCATATACTACTAATTTACACCCGAAATATGGTTGACTTTGACGAAGTAAAAGGATTTTAAGATAATTCCGAGGCTTAGTATGGGAGCTATATAAAAAGTGGGAATGGCTTACCACTTTCTAGTAAATCCAATTAATTTTTCAATGTTAATCCACACCTTAAATTTGGTGTCCTACGTTGAATAGTTTCTAAGTTATGGTGGTTAACATTTTTGTTTAATTTCCTCAACTTTGTATGGGAGCCCCAATAAGAAGTGGGCGTGGTACGCTGATTTTTCGCCAGATTATTTCCGACTACCATATTAACGTAAGTGTTAATTATGATTGTTCTAGACAGAAGGATGCAGAAGTTACAGCTATTTCAATTTAAAAGAAATTCGGTCATTTTGTATGGGGGCAACTATAAACAGTGGGGGTGGCCAGTCCATTTCCTGTGAGTCTAGTTGCTCTTAAAATACTAATCTATATCTTAAATCTGGTTGTTCTGCGCTGAATAGTTTGCAAGTTATGATGGTTAACTTTTTTTTAATTTCCGTAACTTTGTATGGCAACCCCAAGAAAGAGTGTGCGTGGCACACTGATTTTTTTGCAGGTTATTTCCGACTACCATATTAATCTAAACGTCAATTATAGTTATTCTAGCCAGAAGATTGCAGAAGTTACAGCTGTTTCAATTTAAAAGAAATTCGGTCATTTTGTATGGCGGCTACTATCAACAGTGGGCGTGGCGCGTCCATTTCCTGTGAGTCTATTTGCTCCTACAATACTAATCCATACCTTAAATCTCGTTCTTTTACGCTAAATGGTTTATAAGTTATGGCGCTTAAAAGTTTTAGTTTAATTCCCTTGACTTTGTATGGGAGACCCGTGAAGGAGTGGGCGTGGCACACTGATTTTCTGCCAGATTATTTCCGACTACGATATTAATTTAAGTGTCAATTGTGGTTATTCTAGACATAAGATTCCCTAAGTTACAGCTGTTTCAATTTAAAATTTGTATGGGGGCTACGATAAACAGTGGGCGCGGTGCGCCCATTTTCTGTGAGCCCAATTGCTCGTAAAATACTAATCCATACCTTAAGTCTCGTTGTCCTAGGCTAAATGGTTTGTAAGCTATGGAGCTTAAAATTTTAGTTTAATTCACTCGACTTTGTATGGGAGACCCGTGAAGGAGTGGGCGTGGCACACTGATTTTCTGCCAGATTTTTGCCGACTATGATATTAATTTAAGTGTCAATTATGGTTATTCTAGACAGAAGATTGCCGAAGTTACAGCTGTTTCAATTTAAAATTTGTATGGGGGCTACGATAAACAGTGGGCGTGGTGCGCCCATTTTCTGTGAGCCTAGTTGCTAGTACAATACTAATCCACACCTTAAATCTCGTTATTCTAGACTGAATAGTTTGCAAGTTATAACCGGTAACATTGTTTTTAATTTCCGCAACTTTGTATGGGAGACCCAAAAAGGAGTGGGCGTGGCACACTGATTTTCTGCCATATTATTTCCGACTGCCGTATTAATCTAAGTGTTAATTATGGTTATTCTGGACAGAAGATTGTAAAAGTTACAGCTGTTTCAATTTAAAAGAAGTACAGGCACTTTGTATGAGAACTACGCTAAAAAGTAGGCGTGGCTCAACCACTTTTGGCGAGGGTATATAGTGGTATAATATAAGTCTATGTGCAAATATTGTTGTCCCAAGTAGTATATTATGTGAGTTATAGCAAGTTAAAAATTTTGAAAATTTCGAGGTTAGTCGCTTTGAATGCTTGGTGTGGGCGTGGTTATTGACCGATCATGCCCAATATCAATCCCCTCCGTACCCTTGGATCATAGATTACTTATGCCAAATTTCATCGAAATAGCTCAATATTTACTCAAGTTATCGTGCGAACCAGCCAGGTGACAGACAGACGGACGGACGGACGGACGGACGGACATCGTTAAATCGAAAATTTAATCGACGCTGATCACGAATATATATCTATGTCTATATCTCCGGAGATTCCTTCAAGTGGACACAAACACCTGACCGAAATGAATATACCATGCATATTGCATTATGCAGGGTATAAAAACAGTGCATACAAAAAACAAGAATTGAACCATTAACAATCAACGTGGCTAACATTATGCCAGATGTTAGATTAAAATTAATTTATTCAAATTTAATTGAGAAATTACGCGACTACAAAGAATGTGTAAATCAATGTACAAATATTTATAAACATGCAGTATGCATATTATGTTAGTTTATTTGAAAGGCGATAACGATTGTCTTAATGTAGGAGTTTACAAATAGTTACTAGATTGCAGTGGCAGAGTGCAGAGGATTGATCCCCCTTGAACAATGAACTTGTTAAAATAGAAAAATAATAATATATAGATATTTAAAAATCATTCATTAACATTTTCTTATACTTTTTTCTCATGTTAACGCTCCTTGCCAAAATTCTGGCTACGCCACTGCTAGGTTGTATGAGTATTACCTGTTCAATTAAATTACATATATAGAGGTAATTAACATATTATGACTATTGATTGAGAGAAATTACAATTTTGAGTCGTTAAGAAATTCCTTGATAATTTATGTAAATAAAGTTATCAAGTTCTGTAAAAACAAGTGTAAAATAGGGCAATTTTGATTAATGAGCCATTGGAACGTTGATAGCTATTATAGAGTAGAGAAAAACACCTGTTCCAATTGCTGTAATGAAATACGTTCCGATTACAGTCCCTACTTATCAAACATGTACTTAAGCTTATTTATAAATATTTCATTTAATTAATATCTATTTTATTATTAATTGAATGAACTGTGTAATATAATATCATTGACGATGAATTTATTCCATTAACACCTGTTATTGGAATTTGTTTGAAAAACGAGCTATAGAAAATGATGGATTTATATTCTGAAAAAAATTATACTACTGTACCTAGATAGTATGTTAAATATCACTACTCGACAATTCTTTCCTCTTTTGCGAGTACCTCAAAAAAAGTAAGTTTTCTAGACTAAGCATGAGTTGCTGGAAAACAAAATTGCCTTCATTCATTTCTCCAAAGAAGCGTTTTTGAGATAGTCGCAAAAATGTGACTTTTTTAAATTTTTGTTACAAACTCGTTTGTATATGTTTCAAAAAAAAAAAAAATATGTGGCACGTATAAGCTCCGAAGGGCTCTTTGGCCGACCTTCTCTTCCATTGCTGTTGTGCGTGTTATATTTTGGACAGTATTAGAAGGGACTTACTTATTTTAGCCGGTTCCGAACGGCAGAACTCATGCGACATCACTTTTTCCGAGCCTTATCACAGAGTTTCTTTAAAAGTTTTTCCATGACACATTGTTACTTCTGGAACTTGATATACGAGCATACAAGTACATACATCTGTGACTTAATTTTAATAAACGATTTTTAAAATGTTTTTACTTGTGTAACAGTGAAACATAAAATGAGTATTTTTGTTTAATAAATGTGAAATATTACACTACTTTGTTGTTGTTTTTACTTCATTAAAATCTAACATTAAATTTTAGAATCTACCGCAATTTTTTATCCTCATCTACCTCTAAACATTTTTTCACAGTCCGAATACTGTTCGTAATGTCAAACATTAAGAAAACATACAAAGGAGTTCACATTTTAGCCTGTGTAAAAGCGAAAGAAACATCAAAAGAGAAGTGAAAATGTTTTTTATGCAAATGATTTTATGCCTAAATGCGGACAACACACAAAAACAAAAACTTCATCAGTTGCGATCAGACTCTGAAGCATGCATGACCGTCGTTTGCTCATCCACAGTATATCGCTTTGTATCGTTGTGCAAAGGTCGCTTTCTTTCTTATTTATTTTGAAGAGAAAATAAAAGCAAGTAACATCGAATAAAATATATAGAATATTTCTTTTACAAGAAATGAAAGGAGTATTGTATTTGGCCAAAAATGACAGAATAAGAAGACAGCGCCCATCAGTCCCGCCACACTGCTCCAGCTCCGAGAGACATTACAAAATGGCGATCAAGTTTGAAAGAAAAATGTAAACAATGCGGGATAATAAATGAATAATGCAATCCTTAGAACTAATGTGATGTCACATTCTGTCAAATTCACTGAGAACCGATTAGCGGTAAAAGATAGGCGCAACCTTAGTATTATGCCGTCCGTAGTATTCGTTGGTTACTTTCTCTCTCAACACCCACACACATTCTCTATCGCCTTGTATCGTTATGCATACTTTGCTTTCTTTCTCATTCTTCCTTTCTCTATGATATATCTTCTTTCCTACTCATGTAAAGAAATTTGTTTTAAAAATTTCACACTCCATTCGCGACATCGCTGCCTAAGAAGTTCTACTTCAAAAATTCATATGTGGCACTTATATGCGCCGAGTAGCCCTTTGGGCAAGCTTCTGTTCCAGTATTGTTGTGTGTGTTAAATTTTTAACAGAACGGCAGAACCCCTGTGACATCACTTTTTCTGAGCTTTGTCAAAGAGCTTTTTTATAAGATTTTCATGACAAATTGTTACTGCCGGAAGAATTGTCAAGTGCTTGCCGATAGGCAGGAACCGTTCGAAAGAAAAATCTTTTCGATATTAAATTTGTTTTGCTTCAGCCGGGGATTGAATCCACGACCAACGCACTAGCCACTGAGCTACGGCACCCATAAATGTAGAATAATAGAATTACAAAAAAATGAAAATATAATCCCAATTTAAGACTTTTAATAAGACATGACAATGTATGTACGCGGGCGGTCCTAGAACTACCCGACCTAACAGAGAAAACACAACAAATTTTGGAAAATTTTTCTTTATTTCTCAGAAAATAATCCGAAGAAGCTAAATCTGGCGAATAAGGTGCGTGCTGAAGCAATTCGAGTTTTAACTCATTGATTTTGGCCATCGCAATAGCGGATGTGTGAACTGGTGCATTGTCTTGATGAAACAACACTTTCTTTTTCGCCAAATACGGCCTTTTTTCTTTAATTTCATCACTTAAACGCTGCAACAAATTAGCATAATACTCGTCGCTGATTGGTTTTTACTTTTTGAAGATACTCAATAAAAATTATCCCACGTGCATCCCAAAAAACAGACGCCATAATCGTGCCTGCAAATGGAACTGTCTTCGGCTAATTTGGACACGATTCTCCCATTTTGAAACTTGAAACTTAAAACATATGTTTTATAAGGCCACAATCTATATGTCAAGTCGCGTAGTTCCTTATACTAATTACTAAAGAGCTGCAAGAATGTATTTGATTTTCGAATGATTCTCTTAATCTCAAACGATGTACAATATTTGCAAAGCATATCCAAATAGAATGAGAATGAGTGAGAGTAAAATGTTAGGCAAATAAAATACTCCATTCATTTCTTGTACAAGAAATATTTCATATATTCGTTTTTTCTCTTCAAATAAACGAATATTTGAGAGTACTACGAGTATTACGACGTATGTTGTAGGGTAAATTGTTGTTGCTATACATGACCGGAACTGATGATTTGTATTACTGCTTCTTGCCGCGCATGTTGTCTTATCTACTGTATTTTTTGCTTATATGTATCGTAATGTAACATAGAAAAGCAAAACGAATGTTTGGAGTATTCTCAAATGCTTTACTACTATTTGCAAATATTGAGATTCTCCTCATCCTATGAAAACCACACATTTACTTCATTCCAATCTATTTTATTCATTTTGAAGATGTAAACAAATATATTCCTGCTGCACTCGTCTATCTACCTAGTACTACGTACGAGCCTATGGCACAAATGGAGAATATTCTAACCACTTCAATTTTTTTAGACATCTAATTAGAAACGAAGTTTAAATTTACGTCAAATGTGAGAATGTGGGCTTGGTGGCTAATATTTCGTGGGATAACCTTTTTGTTTGATGACAGCTTGACATCGGCGCTGCATAGACTTGACTAAACTTCGACATCGTTCGACTGGAATTAATTCCCAAGCCTTTTTAGCTTCTTCGAAAAGATGATCCAAATTCTTGATATTTTTACCGCTAATTTCCTTTTTCAAGTCATTCCATGTTCTATGGGATTTAAGTCTGCTCAGAATTTTTTGGTTAATTTAGGCGTATGTTTTGGGTCGTTATCTTGCTGGAATCTCCAAATAACGGGCATATTTTCTTCGGCCCATAGCAGCATAACATTTTGATGAATCTCAACATATTTTTCTTTCACTAAAGTACCATCAATTCGACAAAGCGGACCAACACCACTCCAGGAAAGGCATCCCCATACACTTATGGAGCCTCAGTCATGCTTAACAATCGTCAACAATATTTTGGGTCAAGTTAAGCATATTTTGGAGCGTCTTACATACATTCTACCATCTGGACCTATGCGATTAATTTTAGATTCATCACTCCACACTATAAATTTAATTTCCAAACGGCGTTTTCTTTGGTTAGACGTCACTAAAGGTTTCTTACGTGCGATTCTTCCATGAAGGCCAGATTCGACCAAACGATGTGCAACAGTACGTTTTTATATGGAGACTCCGTAGTCCAAATGGATTTCGCGCTAAATGGATGCAGAACTTTTTCTTGGTTCCATTTATGCTATTTGTTTTATTTTCGTGTCGATGAAATTCGATGATTTACGAGATCGCTTCTTGCGTGGAACGTTCATATGAGTCATATATTTTCGGAAATGGCTAATATCATTAAAAAATATCTTTTCCCAACATTTCATTCGATTCGTAATTTCCTGATATGAAAATCCTGCGGCTTTAAGGTCAATTATAGCTTTTCTAAGGTCTGTAGTACAACTCTTCGCTTTACCCATATTTACTATCTTATGGACACTCAAATTTAATTCAAAACACTTTCTTTATTCTTTTAAATATTTAATTTAATCTGATTTTCACAGTTATGAACAATTTTTGTAGTTTAAGTGCAACCAGATTGAACGTGTCTAATTACGTGTTACACTCAAACGCACTGCAAGCAAATCATTGAAATTTTTTTGCGAAAGCTAAAAAGAAATTGAATTAACGGGACATTTTTGAATGAAGGAAAGAAGAAGAGACTTAAAGCAAAAAAAAAAATTCAAACTGAAATCAAAGTTTGGTAGATCTAATGCTAGAAAAGTATCGTTTCTAATTAGTTGACAACAGCTGTGTATATATTCTTGATCATCGTCACCTATGTAGTCGATTTAACTATGCCCCTGATTCAATTACGGCATTGTTCGGCGTTTAAAGCGTTTGCGGCTACTTGAGATGATGGGACCTCCTGGCTAGCTGTTGTGTTTTTTATCGATTTTCTTCTCATTTTTCTGAACTTTGACCTCGAAGCGGTTCCATATACCCCCATCCGATCCCCGTCATTTTCTACCTTACTCATTATTCTTGGAAACCACACAAAATAGGGGGTTGTTGCATAATAAAAACGAGAAATCGTAAATAAACTCATAGGTAATGAATATACAATATTATATATCGTATTTTTGGAGTGTAACCTAATTTTCTTTCATTCTTGTAAATATTACTATAAATATCTTTTACATATTTTTCGTAAGTTGGTATATATTATATACTTTGCTTGTTACATTAATAAATTAAATCACTTGAAATATCCACATGTATTGTACTTACCAAATCATTGCCTCATTTGCTGAATTTCATAATCTCTCTGAGCGTGTTTAGTTGATGCATTTGAATTTTAAATTGTGTTAAGCGGATAACTATCTATCATATCAATTTTATTTGATTAAAAAAAAATTAAACACATTTTTACATCTCTTATAATTTAATGTAATGTCTAATAATTGCAATTAAATATATATTTTTATTACAACATTTTCAGGTAATTGCTCACCTCACCATCGCTTGTAATATAGGCATTATTCTATTGTATTATATTGTTATAGTATTGTATGATGATACCGCTGTTTATTAATTCATTCATGAATTCTAGCCACTTTTTATATTGTACATAGCTGTTATTGTGATTGTTCTATAACCGTTAAGGTAATTCATAATTGACAGATGTTGCGCAATATTGCATTATCATATTTATATGAGAATTCTTTTGTTGTAACTATAAATAAGAATATTACATCATAATAAAGTGAAAATTCAATTTTTTGTTTGTTTGATGGATTTATAAGCTTTTTAAAATTGTTGAAATAATGTCATTGTAATTTTTGTAAAATTTTAAGTTCAACAATTGAATATTTGTTGTTTCTTGCAAATTGATTGTTCTTTAATTTTTTGCTTTCTATGGTACGTACATGTTATGTACATTCGTTAATGACACATACTTGTTTACTAAATTTTTCTGTATTCGAATGGTCAATATTATGATTTTAGTAAAATAAATATAAACACATTAAAATAGTAGCACCCTAACACTCACTATTTGTATGTACGGCACACGCGTTGTTGGTAATCTGTTGTCTATAACCGTTCAAGAGTAGAGTGCGTCGGTAGTTGAAAGTAATGTGTGTATTTATAATAACAGTATGTTATGTATATGTTCTTATGTACATAAGTGTGCAATGTATTTACTTTTTGTTCTTGTTTTTTTCACCTCATCAATACTTTTGATAGTAAGAAAAAGTACATATTTAAGTAGATTATATAAAGAAATACTATCTACCTTGATTCTATTAAACCTACGCGTACTTCAGCTAATATAACTTGTTTCATTTTGATATTCAAATAATCAGTTGTTGATAAGACTTGTGTTTGCAAAACGGATGTCTAGTTTACGCCATTTTATAAGTAACGGCAAGATATTAAACTAAAAATAATAAATCACACATATATCGCATTAAGTCTAAGATTTTTACGAAAAGCTTTGCTATGTGAATAAAAACGTAGATGGCGCTAGTAGATGAATGCTTGTGGGATGTAGCTTTCTCTCTCACGTATTACCAGAGAAATATATGCTTAGAGAAGTCTCACTTTCGAGTATACATTTTTCTGACTGAAACAACCAGCAATCAGCGGGTGTGGATATTGCTGTTGAACGTGTGTGAATTTTTGGAAGAAGAAATGAAAGTGGACAATCAAACGAATGGTTCGATCATGCAGCGAAGAAGTCAAAGCGACATGATATTGAAATAAGACAAAAGCGGACTGTACATACAGAAGCAAAGCAAGTGTACAGATATTCTATTGTTTTCATTTATGAATTATTTGTTATTGTTGAATCATATTCAATAATATATTCATAAAATCATCAAAATTATTAAATAAATGAATATATTATTGAATATTGAATATGAATAATACAAATTCTGTACGCACGTTTTGCTTTTGTATTTGAAGTCCGCTTTCGTCTTCTTTCAATAACATGTCGCTTTGCATCTTTTGCTGCATGATCGAACGATTTGTTCGATTGTCCACTGATTTTTTAAGAGCCTTCGGATTTGATTTAAAAAAGAAAGTACATACAATTTAGAGAAATGTATGAAATCTTTATTTGAGTCGATAGAACGATCTATATAATTCAATGTTTAAAGATGATTTTATGCAAGGCAAGTGAGATGAGTAGCACCAAAACAATATACAAGTTGGTGTTGCGTTCATGCAGTATTCAACATGTTTTGACGAGTTATGAGTGTCATTCGAACCACATCAGACTATGATTTATAATCAGATGGTGTATTTCTGTTATACACTATTCCTCAAATAATAAATAAAGAGAATTGTTTGCATATTATATGCATGTTTATTTGTTATTGTTCCATATGATATACAATAGAAAGACATGAGTTCGTGCATTGAAATTTTAAGTTCGTACGAGCATAAGAAATTTACTTGATTTATTTGTTTTTTTTTTTAATTTGTACTTAACATATTACATGAATTTTTACTTTCCATAGATATACTAAATTACATGTTTCTTTCTTAATTTTTTATTTTTATAATAAATATACGATTAAATAATTTTGCAAATGTATTGAGGTAGCTATTGGTTTCATTATCAAATTCATCGTATACTATTTCAAATGTTTGATAATGATTAAGCCAAGTCACCGCGGCAAGGTTGCTACCATAGACTTGATTTCATTTGATAATGAAACCAATAGCTACCTCAATACATTTAGTAATTTCGTATCATTTTCGGCTTTCTCTGCTTTGGCTCTGCCGTCACACAAAGGAATAGACAGCTACGCATTTCTATTGTTGTTGCGTGGCTGAACATATATGCGAACAAATTTACATACATGATTTCGGCAACAACAATTGATATGCGTGGCTGTCTATCCTTCGTGTGTCGGCAGAGCCAAAGCAGAGAAAGCCGAAAATGATACGAAATTACTAAATGGAGCAACAACAACGTCTTCGTGTGTTTGGACACTGCTTTTCCTGTACTTTACATTGAGTTTGAATCAGTGACATTACTTGCTGATATTTCTGATTGCCTGGTACAGGACATACAGTGGATATATGGAAAAATGCTTTATGCCCTTGTTCCTTGTCAAAATATTTTAAATTTATAAAATCTTAAATTATGAAAATGATATATTGTTAAAAATCGTAAATATATAGTAAGAGCATATATTTAAAAATATTGAATTTGTATGCCTATAATATTACTCCATATATATTTATTTTGAAAAATAGGAAAAAAATTCTTTTGTATATACATACATATAATATTCCAAATATATAGAATTCATTGATAAAAATATTTGTTAATTCATATATTAATTAGCATATAACACATGTGATCTTATTTTTGTTTATTATTTTGATAATAGTGCATGAAGGGGAGGTTTGAAGCTGTTCAAATGGTAATCAAACAGTTCCCAACATGCAGAACCCTGCATGAATGCAACACCAACTTGTATATTGTTTTGGTGCTACTCATCTCACTTGCCTTATTTTCCCGACAAATTTCTTGTAGACTGGAAGATAATACTTCTTAATCATTATATCAAAGAAGATAGAATGATTAAGAAGTTTTATCTTCCAGTCTACACGAAATTTGCGGGAAAATAAGGCAAGTGAGATGAGTAGCACCAAAACAATATACAAGTTGGTGTTGCATTCATGCAGGGTTCTGCATGTTGGGAACTGTTTGATTACCATTTGAACAGCTTCAAACCTCCCCTTCATGCACTATTATCAAAATAATAAACAAAAATAAGATCACATGTGTTATATGCTAATTAATATATGAATTAACAAATATTTTTATCAATGAATTCTATATATTTGGAATAGTATATGTATGTATATACAAAAGAATTTTTTTCCTATTTTTCAAAATAAATATATATGGAGTAATATTATAGGCATACAAATTCAATATTTTTAAATATCTGCTCTGACTATATATATATATATATATATATATATATATATATATATATATATATATATATATATATATATATATATATATATATATATATATATATATATATATATATATATATATATATATATATATATATATATATATATATATATATATATATATATATATATATATACGATTTTTAACAATATATCATTTTTATAATTTAAGATTTGATAAAATTACAATATTTTGACAAGGAGCAAGGGCATAAAGCATTTTTCCATATATCCACTGTATGTCCTGTACCAGGCAATCAGAAATATCAGCAAGTAATGTCACTGATTCAAACTCAATATAAAGTGAAGGAAAAGCAGTGTCCATACTCACGAAGTCGTTGTTGCTGCTTCATATATTAATTTCGTTTCATTCTCTGCTTTTGCTCTGCCAACACACGAAGGATAGACAGCCACGCATGTCTATTGTTGTTGCTGAAATCGTGTATGTATAATTGTTCGATATACATATGTTCAGACACGCGACAACAATAGACACATCTTCGTGAGTTTGGACACTGCTTTTCCTTCACTTTACATTGACTTTGAACCAGTGACATTACTTGCTGACATTCCTCATTGTCTGGTACAGGACATACAGTGGATATATGGCAAAATGCTTTATGCCCTTGTTCCTTGTCAAAATATTGTAAATTTATCAAATCTTTAATTATGAAAATGATATTTTATTAAAAATCATATGTATATATATATATATATATATATATATATATATATATATATAGTGAGGGCATATATTTATATTTAAATATATGTATATAAATATATGTATATATTTATATACATATATTTAATTTGTATGCCTATAATATACTCCATATGTATATACAGTATTGTGCAAAACTTAAGCAACTGGCATAGTGCTCTCATTGATTTCAAATTTACTAAAAAATAAAAGCGCTTAGATTGAATGTTTTAATATTTATTTGTTCCTTCATTAAATACATAAAAAACAACAACTACAAAAGTTCGGTATTCTTACGAAATTAACTGTAAACAACAAAAAACAAATTATACTCATATTTCATCTGTGCAAAACTTAAGCAACTCGGAGTGCAAAGGTGTTCGATATTTCTTTGTTCAGAAAATAACGGATCTTTTTCGGAGTTTTTTCTGCTTTGTGCATTAACATTGATCTAACTCAGTACAAAAAAGTCTTTCTTAGCACACAATTCTTTCAAACATATTGAAATCCAAAATGCAACGTGTCCGTTATAGTCATCAATTTAAGATGAAGGTTATATCGTTATTTAAGGAAGGAAAACCACAGAATGACATTGCAAAATCATTAAATATCAACATATCTATAATATCAAGATGGATACGATTATTTGAAAAAACTGGTAGCGTTACAGATCGAAATTCAGGAGGAAGACCCCAAAAAATTTCTTATAGGGAAGCTATTCAAATTAAAAAATTGATTAAAAAAAATCCGTTAATGTCTTCAAAAGATATAGTAAATACTCTTAATTTAAATGTCGATTCAAGCAGAGTAAGAAGGCATTTGATTAAAGTTGGTTTAAAAAGCTACAAAGCGGTAAAGAAACCAATGCTTACACCAAAACATGTAAAAAAAAGGTATGTTTGGTTTAATGCCTTCAAAACAAAAACAACAACATATATTTTTTTTCCAGACTTGAATTTGCTAAGAAGTACGTGGGCTGGTCCATAAAAAAGTGGTTTGGCGTACTGTTCAGTGATGAAGTTAAAATAAATTTATTTAATTCAGACGGAATAATAAGGAAGGTGAAGGCGTCAATCCGCGATACTGTAAAAAGACTGTAAAGCATGGAGGAGGGAACGTCATGGTGTGGGCGTGTTTTTCGGGGAGTGGACTTGGTCCGTTTCATAGGATTGACCACAAAATGGACAGATTTATGTATAAGGACATCTTAGAAACTGCAATGTTGCCTTTTGCGGAATGGAATATGCCACTTCGATGGGTGTTTCAGCACGACAATGATCCGAAACACACATCGAAGTTTGTGAAGGATTGGCTACAGTCAAATAAGATTCAAGTGCTTGATTGGCCGGCACAATCGCCCGACTTGAATCCTATTGAAAATTTGTTTTCAATTTTAAAACGAGGCTTGCGCTCAAAGCGCTTTAAAAATAAAGACGAACTATTTTTAGGCCTCAAAACTGAATGGGAAAATATAAATAAATCATATTTAACGAAATTAGTAGCTTCTATGCCCAAAAGGTGTGCTGCAGTAATTAAAAATAAGGTTTACTACACAAAATATTAAAAGTTGCTTAAGTTTTGCACAGATGAAATATGAGTATAATTTGTTTTTTGTTGTTTACAGTTAATTTCGTAAGAATACCGAGCTTTTGTTGTTGTTGTTTTTTATGTATTTAATGAAGGAACAAATAAATATTAAAACATTCAATCTAAGCGCTTTTATTTTTTAGTAAATTTGAAATCAATGAGAGCACTATGCCAGTTGCTTAAGTTTTGCACAATACTGTATATACTACATATATATTTTGGAAAAGTCGGAAAAAAATTCTATCGTATATACATATGTATATTGTTCAAAATATATAGAATTCATTGATAAAAATATTTACTAATTCACATATAAATTTGTATATAACACATGTGATCTTATTTTTGTTTATTATTTTGATAATAGTGCATTTAGGGGAGGTTTGAAGCTGTTCAAATGGTAATCAAACACTTCCCAACATGTAGAACACTGCATGAACTCAACACCAACTTGTATATTGTTTTGGTGCTACTCATGTCACTTGCCTTATTTTCCCGACAAATTTCTTGTAGACTGGTAGATAATACTTCTTAATCATTCTATTTTCTTTGATTCTATTTTCTTTGTTGTTACTAGTTGAATGGTGTGTGTCCACACTTTGTAGTTGATGTTGTTGACACTAGGTGGATGGTGTGTGCCCACACCAAACCCCACCGAGTGAAGCGGTAACCTCTTGATTTTTTACTGAAGGATTTTGCCTTTGCAAGTATGTTAGCAAGTATGTTGAAGTGGTTCAACATTGGTCGCTGAAGTACCTGGTGCATTTGGCGTTTTATGTGAGGTGCCTGGTGAACGGTTGAACACGTAGTTTGTGACGAGATGGGCTGGTTTCAAACGGTCGACGCTTGCATTTACTTCTCTTTCGTTCACAATTATAGTAAAAGTGCGTTCGTCGATTCTCTTGACTACTTCATGAGGCCCCGAGTACGGTTGTTGTAGTGGGATTTTTACCTTATCCGCTCCAAGAAACACATGTGCATATATATAAAAATCTTTTGGAGGCATTTGTGTGTTGCGGGTGCCGGTTTAATATTTGTCATGTGCACACAGTTGTTTTCCAATAAGAATATGGGTGCAAAATTACCCGGGTATTCAAGTTCCTCCGTAGATATATTCGGCATGTGAGGCTCTTATGTCTTCTTTGTAGCATGTTCTCAAAGCAAGGTTGGTAGTATTTATGTCCACTGATGTATTTGATAAAAAATTGTAACTACTTTCAAGGTGCGAAGGCACCCCTCCACCACATTGTTTGCTTGTACGTGTTCAAATCGCTGGTCTGGCTCGGAGAATACAGCTGGTTTGATATGAACGTGGCGCCCCACCTTTGCAGGTTGACAGGGTACGCAGTCTAGGGACCAACGAGTGATGTCCTTATTTATTGACGGCCAGGTTAGTAAGCAAACTGCAATTCTTGCACTTGTTGCATTGGAACGCTGTACAGGCCTTAATCCACACCCAATAAGCCTAGAGATTGCAGATGTGCTCATCTCCACCTCCATGTTGGTGCTTACCGGTAACTCACTGCTTGCGGTGTGTCCGACGGAGAAGGCTTCTTACTTGTGCATAGGGTTGCCAGCCCTTTGCACATATTATTTTGTTGGCCCAAATGAAACAAATATGCCTCGGATAGCGAACACTGGAATCCCAGATTCCAGAAACCAACAAAACAATACGACAGATCGGACGGTTGACGGCGGCCGTGACGGCACCTGCCGCTTTTGTGGCAGATCCAGAGACGTATGCACCCGGACCAATTTGACCAGTTATGCACCAGACCGGATGTGAAGGCGAGATGGTCAGAGGAGGAAACCTTGTTGATGGGGAGGAAGGAAGCTAAATTAACTGCGGGAAGATTGGTTCGTTTTATGAACCAGGAACTACACCGTTTCTTCCCACAGAGGTCTATTGAGGCCATAAAGAAAGCCCGGCAGAAAGTTGATTATCGGGCTCTAGTTTAGTCTTACCTCTCCGAACTTGAAGTGGGTCCATCCTGCTCTGTTTCTGTCGGACCCGATCATCCGGCTTCGTCTGGAACACGGCTGACCAGCTATTGCTGGACAGTATCTGCCTGCAACCTGTTGGGAGGGTACTGCATATCGACCTGATGCCCTTCATGCCATTGCGGCAAATGCTGTGGAGTATGGCAAGGAAGGTACTCTTATGCGACTCTCTAGCTATCTTATGGACATCCTTCCTGTCCAAACTAGAAAAAACAGTCAAGCGTATTCTAACACCCAGCGCACGCCACCGATTAATCAGACGCGAGAGAGACGTCGCAAGTATGCCATCACACAGCGGAATTGGAGGCAACATCAGGGTAGGTGCATCAGGAGTATTCTTGATGGACCTGGAGGTACTACGGTTCTTCCTGCTCAATCTGAAATGGAGCCTTATTGGAGGGCGGTCATGGAGGGATCTTGCTCCTCATCACCACTCGTGGAAAACCTTCATCGAGCTACAGATGACCTCTGGAGTCCGGTGACGGTTGATGAGGTCAAGAGAACATCATTGCCAAACTCCACGGCTCGAGGGCCGGACGGAACAACGGCTAGCCAACTAAATGCAGTTCCCACGCTTCTTAGGGCGAAGATCTTTAATCTTCTCCTGTGTTGTCGTGGTATCCCCAGGACCTCAGGAAGTCGAGGGGACACCACGTCATCGCCATCGACCGGCTACTCAAGAAGCTACCGACGGAAGCTTCTTGAATAGCCAAAGCCAAAAATGACGGTCGTTGAGCGGAGGTCGTTCACCATGGATGGTCGCACCATGCCAGTGTTGAAGAGGTCTGATGAGTGGAAATATCTGGGGATAATCTTCTCTGCGGGCGGTAAGGCAAAATATCGTCCGCAGGAAGACCTCCAGCCGAAACTCGTCAACCTCATGCGAGCCCCCCTAAAACCTCAACAGTGGCTACACGCACTGCGTACAGTGTTAATTCCTCAGCTCTACCATAGGTTATCATTGAGTAATGTTAACATTGGTAGTCTGAGGAAGACGGACGTCCCCGTACGAGCGGCTATCCGCGGATGGCTAAACTTACCAACGAACACGCCGACTGCCTACTTTCATGCACCTGCCCGTCATGGTGGACTCAACATTCCTGCGGTGAGATGGACCGCACCCCTTCTTCATGCAAATAGGCTGCTGAGGTCGTCCTAGGCTCGAAGCGAGAGATCGACGATCACTGGGGTCGCCGGTTTCATCAGTCGGTAGATGACTGCGGTGTTAGAGAAGCAGCCCAATACCACCACGCTCATAGTTGGATTACTGAGCCAATATTGCACCTGTTGGGCAGAGATTTCGTCCAGTGTGTTAAACTCCGAATTAATGCACTGCCGTCTAGATCAAGAACCTCCCGTGGCAGACACAATATGGAACGCGCATGCAGAGCCGGCTGTAATGTTCCAGAGACGGTGAACCATATTGTGCAACAATGCCATCGCACCAAGGCCATGAGGAAGAAGCGACACGATGCAGTTGTAGCCTTTCTAAAGACGTCGCTGATGAGAAAAGGCTACACCGTGACCGGGGAGACCCACTTCAACACCACTATGGGCCTCCGAAGGCCCGATATCCTTGCAGTAATGGGTATGCGGGCAATGGTCATCGACGCACAAGTGATAACGGACGGCATCCGGCTGGACGAAGCGCATGTGAGGAAGTGCGATAAATACAACACGGACGACATCAGACAAGCAATTTCGGAGAGATACGGTGCAATGGAAATAAAGTTCACATCGGCCACCCTCAATTGGCGGGGCATCTAGAGCGGTCAATCTATTAACAACTTGATTGACCTAGATGCCCTGAGCAAGAAGGACTCGGCGCTGATAAGCACGAGGGTGGCCATTGGAAGCTGCTGGTCGTGGAGATTCTTCAACGCCGCTACTAGAACGTGAACGAGTGTCGGATAGGACGCTGTCATAAGAAAGAAATAGTTGCATTGTAATATAACATGTATTTTAGTTTTAAGATATATGTAACTGTGCTGCCTGCAGCCTCAGGCACAATTTAAAAAAAAAATAAAATAAAATAAAATAGCCAAATGCCTCGTTATCTAATTAGTGACGCACATGAATGGATTAACGAGATTTTTACTGGGACTTTTGTATTGTTGCTATTCCACTATTACCGTCTTTTTGTTGTTCCCTTTTGAGACATAGTGTACTCTGTGGCAATGTCACCAAGAAAAAGGCGTCGTGCGCGGAGTGGAAGCGACACTCAGGCTCCATCTGAGTCCGACGTTACAACGGGTGTAGAAGTTCAAACGCTTGGATCCTCCGAAGACGAAAAAAATCCGTTCCTCGCGACCGCGCCGCTCAAAATGAAGAAAACTAAAACTAATGGTAGTGCAGTGTCCAGTGACGTACCGGTAGCACTAAAAACACTGACTGCAAAAATCACCGAAGTGCTCATGGGAGAAGATGGTAAGTTTGTGGGAGCTGGGGTTAGGGTGTTGAAATATGTTGGGGAATACGAGGCGCACCTCACGCACCTCATGGTTGAAAACGTCGAATTAAAGGGCAATGCAGAAAATCCAGCGAACATGTCGTCTCAGGCCGATATATAGAGTGAGTGCTCTATCACCATAGGTATGGATTTGGCAACCATTTGCCGCATAAAGCTGGTAATTGGTAAGTATTTTTTTATCTGCTGAAGTTGCAGGGAGAACGGAATTATCCGCGCCAGTTTCGACTAGGAATGTCGCTCCACTAGTGCGGTCGCAAGTAAAGAGACGGCGAGGAGAAACGAGGCTACCAGTAGTCGCCGAGTCTACTGGGCACAGTTGTCGTTTCCCTTTGTCAGTAGTCCAGGTTGGTTGAATTTATTAGCTCTGTTGCCGAATCTTCGGTGATAGTAACAAAATGTAAGGCTTGGTGTAGCAGCACTTGCTTTTTGTATGTTGTTGTGCGAGACTGTCGTTATCCAATTCACTTGTGGCAGCTAAAGTGACTTGAATGGCCTGAGGAAGTTTATCAAGCCATAGCATTCGAATGAACTTGTCGTTAAGTTGTTCAGATGGGTGCTTGTCTGCCAACTCTAAGCCGCAAAACGAGCGGTTTAAATTGGCACTCCGGAAAAACTAGAAAGTGGTTTAACAATGCTTTTTTATGCACGCATACTTATCCTTGTGCGGTGGCCTAGCGACAATGTTTTCAATGACGGCTAACGTCTCCTGATCTAAGGGTGCAAACAACTGCATAATATTTTGTCGCGTCAGCTCACAAGCATGTGGCACACACCATCCACCTAGTATCAACAAGATGAACTACAAAGTGTGGACACACACCATTCAACTAGTGTCAACAAGATAAACTAAGTGAATACTCACCACCAGAGACATATATACTTTGAGAAGTCTCACTTTCTAGTATACATTTTTCTGACTGGAATAACCAGCAATCAGCAGGAGTGGACATTGTTCTTGAACGTGTGTGAACCGAAATATCAAAAGAAATGAAAGTGAACAATCGAACAAATGGTTCGATCATGCAGCAGAAGATTCAAAGCGACATGATATTGAAATAAGACAAAAACGGACTGCGTATACAAAAGCATAACGTGCTTTTGTATTGTTTTCATTTATGAATTATTTGATATTGTTGAATCACATGCAATACTTTATTCATAATTTATATTAATGTATTTAATAATTTTTATTATATTAATATTTTAAAATAGAATTTTACAAAATATTTGGCTCGAAATTGGTTTTAGATCTGGATTTAAAACCATCTTGGAAAAATATACCAAGAATCTCTGGTTGTTTCAGGAATCAAAAATATCAGCAAGTAATATCACTTGTTGAAGCGCAATGTAAACGAACAGAAAAGTAGTAAATTAACATAGCAAATTAGTAAATATTTGTATGAAGAATTTTTACTATTTCTCAATATGGAGTACTTATTGCATTGCGTGAATGGAGTATTCACGCAATGCATATATTTATACATATATGCACTTACTGTATATGAGGTGTTTCACAATATCATTTATCATTTCCATAATATTAATTTTGATAAAATTTCAATAATTTTGATAGATAAGGAAGGATAAGCATCCTTTTATTGTGGCGCCCGATGCCTGGTATCAGGCAATCAGAAATATCAGCAAGTAATATCACGTGTTGAAATTGAATATAAAGGAACAGAAAAGTATGTTAGTATTTAAACACGTTATTGTGGCTCTAGTGTTGTTTTTTGACTTTGCAACCCTATAACTCAGGTCGCTTAAAATATAAGCGAGTTCAATTGACTCCCTTATTTTTGTTGTTGCTTTACATGCAATTTGATAAATAAGTGAGTGTCCTTTTGCCACTCACGTGTAAAAGAACACAGCTATTGTTCAACTTCTTATATATAGTAAGTGGATCTATATATAAATATATGTATTTGCGGGAATCGAGCATATAAGTCAATACGCATATACCTATATTTTGAATAATAGTACAAATTGTTGATAAAATACTCTATCATACATAGCCTAGCAGGCCAAGAGTTGCACAATGTGCAGTTTGCCTTCGTGTTTTCACACCAATGTTAACGATGTGTAAGCACGATGTTATGCTTTCGCTTTTCAGTTGCTGTTTAACTTTTGACGAAGCACACTGTTGCGCATGTTCACGTACTCTCTTAGACACACACACTAATGTTTTAGTATTCGGCATTGATACATAGAATTCATTCATAAAAATATTTACTAATTCACATATACATTTGACTTTTAATGTGATCTTATTTCAATATAATTTGCTATGTTAACTTACAGCATTTGATCACCTGGGCATGGCATTGCTCTCTTCAACATCTCTGTGTACTGCAACTCTGTTAAGTGGCCCTGGTATTGTAATCAGCCAAAAGCTCAAAAGCCATATAAGGACTTCTTTCAAAATTACTGAAAATTCTTCATAAAATATTCTATAATATGTATATAAAATTAATTCATAAAAATATATACTAATTCACATACAAATGTTTACTTATTATGTGATCTTATTTTAATTTAATTTGCTATGTTAACTTGCAGCATTTGCTCTCCTGGTCATGGCATTGCTCTCTTCAAAATCTCCGTATACTGCAACTCTGTTAAGTGACCCTGATATAGTAATCACCGAAAAGGTCAAAAACTAAAGTAGGACTTCTCAACTATTAAAAGTTCTCTGTTGAAATCATTAAATAATAATTCACGAATTAAATAATATTTTGAATATATATTTACGATATACAATATTTTATCGTAAAAAGTGAAAAGTATAAATTACAGTTGCGTTTTCTTTATTTTGATTGAATATAATTTCCTTCAAACGTTCCCGTACTAAAAATGGTGCATATTCATAGCCGTTTTTTGTCACAGTTTAAGTATATACTTTATTTAAGCTACTACTTAAGTCATTCATAAGCGATTTAGTATAGACTTATCTGCGTAGTTGCAACTACAAATTTAGTAACAGCTCGAGTCGTTACTAAGTCGAAACCAAAACCAAATAGACATTTGTAAATGAAAAAGCTGACAAATCGAAGCAATTTTAAATTAATAAAAGTATGTGGCGATTTTGATATTTTTATTATAAGATTATCAAATTTAGATACATTTGGAATTATGAAAACTATAAGCAGAAAACTTGGATCAATCCAAATTAACGAAATAAAACACCCATTTTTGAATATACCGCATTTTCCAAATGTTAAATGCTTTATTGATTGAGAGTGTCGCTGTCTTCTTTCGATTTGATGTAGTTTGTGCAAAGCTTGGATGTGTGTTCAGTGTCATTATCTTGCTGAAACACGGACCGCTCGCCTATCAAATCGACGCCAGATGGAATAACGTTGTTCTGAAGTATTCGGTGATACTATTTCTTCCGCATTATTCGATCGATTTTCACCAAATGGGCTACACCATCATAGCAAAAACAAGCCCATACCATCATAGTGTCACCTCCAAACTTGACATAGGTTTGACACATCCAGATTGTTATCGTTCGCATGATTCCAACGCAGAAAACTTCGAATTTGGATTCATCGGTCCATAACACCTGGTTCCATTGATCATTCGACCAATTGACATGTTCTTTTGTCCATTTGAATCGTTTTTGAACATTCATAGGGCGGAAGAGTGGTTGTTTGGCAACGACTCGACCATAAAAACCGACTTCATGCAACCAATGTACCACCGTTATTTCGGAGATTGGAGTCAATAAGGTTTCATTAATCTCGGCTCGTAAATCAATTTTACGCGCATTACTTCAAGAGGAAAATTAATCAACAATAAGGAATAATATTAAAAACAAAAAGAAGTCAAAATTAAGAAGTGATTGAATTAAAAAAATATTGATTGAAATTATTTAAAAATTAAGCATATTTTACAAATCATCAATAAATGTAACATTTGAGTAAATAAAGGAAAAACATAAAAAAAATAAACAGGATACAAACAGAATTACATAAACAAATTAATAATAAATTATTTACAAAAGAAAAGAAAACCAATGAAAGTTGAAACAGTCATCATCATTATCATCATTATCATTGTCATTTTGGCAATAATCAGTCTTTTGGTAAATTGCTGTCACTCTTCCCTCGACTGTAAGGACGTGCACCCCCCAGCATACGCTCCAGCAGGCTTTGTTTCGATTTACGTTTTGATGATAAGATCTCTTTGCACAATTCATGAAATACTTCCGCAACTTGATCAACATGATCAGCTGCTGATACTTCACTAAATTTACACTCGAAATCTTTGGCTAATATTTCACCCTCATCGCGGCTCACTTGCCGTAAATGTACCATATCGACTTTATTTGCAGCCAAATATACGGGTGTATCCGATTGTAGAACTGATTTAGTTCGTCGTATATAATTGAATGATTTACGATCTGTTATAGAATATACGAGTAATAGACCATCGGCCCATTGTATTAGATCGCTTGTATTTGGTAATTCATCATCACCCTGCAATGATAATTGAGACGGATAGTAAAAACAATGAATAAAATATGAAATGTACTAAATTGGGTTAAGCATGCATACAAGTACATGTCTGCAGTACTTTAATCGTATACTCATATGCATGCTCATATGCATTAAATATTGTTAGAAAGCAATTTATATAATTATTAGAAATTGTAACAATTTTATTTATAACCACTTCATATATATTTATTCACATATATTTCTAATGAGAAAGAGAGAGAGAGAGAGAGATTATAATTAACAGACTTACCTTGGGACATGTGTCTAGTATTTCAAAAAGTATTGGCTCGCTGTCAACCATAGCTTCATGTTTATATCGATTTTCTGCAATTCATATATTTAATATGGACAATAAATGGTGTGCCATAAAAATCAATTTATTTACTTATGGATGTTGCGTGTGTGTGTGTGTGGGTGTGTGGGTGTGAAGGAAAAAATGAGGACATCGATGAAAGTATTCTTGTAATTGAGGTCATTTCAACAAGCAATGCATGCAACAAATGAAGTGATATGAAAATTCTAATAGTACACATAAGTACACATAAAGGTTGTTTCTTTAGAGTGAAGCAGTTGTTGCAAATATTGAAATCTTATTACGTGGTTCCAAACTCACCCAAAATTTGACCCATTGTTTTATAGAAAGTTTTTATTCAGTGGGCTGGACAAAATTGTCCGATTTGGAGTGAAGACAACCCATAAGAAATTCTGCCGTTTATAGGCCGGTGGAATTATTGGTCAAAACTTTTTTAAAATGCAGCAGGCAACAACGTAACCACCAATAGCGATCGCTGCCATGATAACTGACTATTTGATTCCCCAATTGTGTGTTATGAATATAGAAGAGATGTGGTTCCAGCAAGACGCCGCTACATGCTATACTTCGAACATAGCAATCGATTAATTATTAATCTCTCGAAATGGATTTGTGGAATATTCTGTAATATTTTGCTATTTAACGCCTCTGTACTATTTTTGTGGGGATATGTGAAAGAGCTAATTTATGCTGATAAACCAGCAACTTTGGATGAATTGCAAATAAACATTGAGCGAACTCTTGCCGAAATTAGTCCTCAATTGGGCTACCAGATTACGCCACGTTCGTGTCAGCTGCGGCGGCCATATTCAAACACTAATTGCATAAAATTATCCATCCAATATAGCGAATTTTTCGTTCAAAATGTTACATTTTGTATTTTGTATTTTTTTCCCCAAATTCGAAAGTGCTTCATTCTAAAAAAATCACCCTTTATTAGTAGTGGGTAATAACGTAAAAATCCTTGAAATGCTTTCATGTGATATAATTTTTTTTATTAAATGTTTCCGAATGGGAGTAACTATAGTAAATTATATACATTTATAGCATACTCTAAATTCATCAGCTAGCCTTGAACTATTTTTCTGTTTTACTTTGTACGTAAATTTATGATTATCTGTGTACATACAGTATGTACACACAATGTAATTAACGTTTTATTATTTTATTAACGTGCCGTATATTGCATTTTGTGAATTTTGTATGCATTTAATCTCCTTTTAAAATGGAAATTAAAATTAGCAGTGGCTTTTTTATGTTTATATTTCTCGAACAGAAATTGGTAAATAAAGTACTGATAAAGTCAAGATTGAACGAATTGGAAAATTCTATAAGACTACAGATTGTAATCTGTTCACATTTTAAAATAACACTTGAAATCTTAATAAATTCAATTGTAATTCGTTTTTTGTTTAAGCTAAATCCTGGCGCAGAGTTGCATTTTTCGGCGCTCCACGTATTTTTATGTAGAAAATAGTTAATTTCAAGATTTTTTTATTCCTCAAACACATTTTTAATATTTATTCTATACTAATATTCAACAAAAAATTCACTTTTACGATAAATATGCAAGTTACACACTACTACTTGATAAATCTATTACAAAGTTATTGACAAAGTGATTACATGAATATGATATATATTTTAGTATCACACCTCCTATTTCATCTAGTTTCACAATAAAGTTACTTACCTGTTTGATGATCATATTCCCCAATATAGCGTTTTGTTAGAAAGCGGACAATCAATGCTGAAATTTAGAAATAGCAAATTTTTACCACAAAGACTCAATCAACAAGGAACTTATAAATACTACGTGTAGATATGCAAGTAATTTATAGTCCTTACAATCATAAAAAATTGTATACATGCACTTTAAATGCACAAGTATTGAGGTCACACTTATAAAAGTCGGCAAAATATTGAAGAGAATATTAAGGGGAAAGAAATGTTTTAACGCTTTACTAAATGAAACCAACTTATACATCTACATACTTGTATGCACGGATAAAACCCCTTTCATCTTTTATATGTCAGGTGAAAGGTTGTTAAACTTTATTATACACATTCAAGTAATTGCATATGCAGTCGCTTTGGTCGAAATGTAATGTAATGTAAGAATTCTTCTTCGAAATGTGCATTAAAAAAAGGTTTTTAGTTCTTATGTGTTTTGTAGACCTTTTAAATTGTTAGTTTAGAAAAAAGTTAATTTCGTTAATAAAAAATATTTTCTTAATTATTATTTTAAAATTTCCACTTATGTTTTGACTGCAACACCTTCATATGAGCATACGTGTTTGTTAGACGTAGTAGTGTAAACAAATGTTGCATAGAAAAAATAATGTACCTTCATGTTGCGTATTTTAAATAAACAACCTTCGGACATACTTTTTTTACTTTCACATTCAAACAAATTTGTTTGTTATTAATCATAAAAATTGGGGTTGCATAGTTTAGAACTGATTAGGCCATAGTTTATGCATCTACGAGTAATACGATACCTTACTTACTAGTCATAGGGAAGGAAATGTTTTCGAAAGGCAAATGACACTTTTATGCAAATGAAATGTCCACTTGAAGTGTGACTTGAGAGTGAAGCTATGAAGGTTTTGTTCTATGAGTATTTAATGTCTAATGGATATGGTACTACTTAATTATCTACCATATTATTATTTATGTGCTGAAATGATGTTTATTTTCATAGCACATATGAAGTTATTGTTAATTATATATGAATAAATAAAATAAATAAATATGTGGCACTTAAAGCCCCAAAGGGCTCATTGGCCGAGCTTCTCTACCATTACTGTTGTGCGTCTTAAATTTTTGGACAGTATTAGAATGGACCTACTTATTTTAGCCGGTTCCGAACGGCAGAACACTTGTGACATCACTTTTTCTGAGCTTTAGCACAGTTCTTTTTAGAAGCTTTTTCATGGCAAGTTGTTACTGTGGGAAGAATTGCCAATTGCTTGCCGACAGGTGGGTACCGTTCGAAAGAAAAATCTTTTCGATATTAAATTTGTTATTCATCAGCCGGGTATTGAACCACGACCTACAGATCAGAAGGCGAACACACTAACCACTGAACTACGGCACCTAAACCCCAATATATGAGGCATCTATAATATCTTAGTTAATGTAAACTTTTTATGTAATTAATTTACACACGTATTTGAGTTCATCATTTTGTGGCTCCTCACGATCATTTACAAAGGTTCCACTTCTTTCTTTATACAGATTTCACAAAAGATTCATTTATCTAGACTGATGGTGGTCTTAATTTAATAATAATATTTAATAATTTAATATATTTTTTGTTGCTTCAGAAAATAAATGCTACTGTAGGTTAGGTTAGGTTAGAGCGGCCGCCCCTCTAATGAGAGAGAGTGCACATACGCGAATTAGGCCCGTTGTGATACCGTCACACGGATTTTTTTTTCACCTAGCTACTCGCTGAACCAGCCGAAACGTTGAATAAATTTTAGGAGATTGACAATATCGATCTGGGATAGTTGGGCTAGGTCACTCAGATGGTAGTGTCCTAGAAAATTTTTTCGATTTTTACATAAAGCGGGGCAGGCACATAGCAGATGTGAGATCGTCTCAAGTTCCCCTTCATCTCTGCAGCTTCTCACAATCTCACAGCGTGAGGACCTATGAGGCAGTGACCAGTGACCACACCCACATAGGTCGAGATGTCTACCCTATTAAGATCGGCAAGCTTTCGTGAACGTTTCTTGCTGAGTAGGGGCCACAGCAATTTCGCCGTCCTACAGATGGGTGTATCCGTCCATCTTTTTTGGAAGATGTTATTGGTGATAACCTCCTATTTAAGCTTGCACGAGGCTATGGGGATCCCTAACCGAGAATTCTTCTGGGTTAGAGACTCATTTGTACCCTGTCTTGCAAGCTCATCGGCTCTGCAGTTTCCTCGTATACCCCTGTGTCCGGGAACCCAGCACAGGAGAATATTGTGCTGCTCAGCCATCTCGTTAAGAGATTTGCGGCAGTCAAGAATGGTTTTCGATTTCACGAGAAATGAGTCTAGGGCCTTAATTGCAGCTTGGCTATCGCTCAAGAAGCAGATGTCTCTGCTAGAGATATTGGTTTGATCCAAGTAAGTGCATTGTGAATCGCTTCAACTTCTGCCTGAAACACACTACAGTGGTCAGGCAGGCGGAAAGAAATATTAAGGTTGAATGATTAGGAATACACACCTGCTCCCACCCTTCCATTAAGCTTAGAGCCATCAGTAAAGATGAGAGTATAATTTGGCATGAATCCTTCCGCCTCCCAGGCGAACCTATCAGGGAAGGAGGATAGGAATTTCCTTTCAAAGGCATATGTCGGCTTGATATAATCAAGTGAAGTTTCAATATTAAAATTATCCAGTATGCTAGCATGTCCGAAGGAATTTGATGTCCATTGGTGCTAGTCAGTAAGGCGTAAAGCAGAATTCGCCGCCAGCTGCTTACCAAGTAAGTCAAGCGCAGTAAGATGCAAAAGCACTTCTAGTGCTAACGTTGGAGTTGTTCTCAGTGCTCCTGTTATTAAAATACAAGCTGCTCTTTGTATTTTTTCAAGGGGCCTGACATGGGAGGACTTAGTAAGTGCAGTCCACCAACAAGACAACGTCATCGGCACAAGCAATCACTCCGCACCCCTTCCTCTCTATTTCCCGTAGTAGTTCGTTAACTACCAAGTTCCATAGAACAGGGGAGAGTACCCCACCTACTAATGCTACTATAACAACCAAGAATCTTATCTATATGTACTTTAGACCATAGATGCCGTCTTGAAGCACTTTTGTTTTTGTAGAAGCACTTAGGCATAGGCTGTGCATTCTCAAAGAAGTACGAAATTCACAAACAATTCTGTTTTTTTTTTCATTTCTTCTATATTTTTGTTGTCCAACAACCCTTTCGTATGTTCTGTTTTTAAACATACGCGGTAGTGATCTTCAAAGTAGGTTTTGTTTTTATCGTATGATTTGTGGATTTAGAAGCGCTGAGAAAAATCGGTGTGTGCTCTATTTTATTATTAACCTGAACATTGGAGGCTTTATTAAAATTGTCTAAAACTGATCTTTACATAAATTTGGATGATTTATTAGATCATCGAAGATTTAAAAGTCATTTGGAGTAATTTTGCTTCTTTGGTTGTTTTTTCATTACAGATAACTTTGTAGGAAATTAAATTCTCTTTTTTTTCGTAACTGTTTTCCGTTTTTTTTTATAACTATAAAGTTTATGTCTATTAGTGTTTGCAATTCCATAAGGAACTTCTGGGAACTCCTGCTTTAGAAACAAAATTGAATATAAATTAAAGAGGTGCACAAAACCTTCTAAAAGAACACACTTCACTACTATACAATACTTTCAAGCACTATATTTCATTGCAATATTTATACTGTAACGAGTATCGATGGTTACTCATCACTAATTGTGAATAGCACGAATAATGGTAGCATCGGAAAGAATGTCAACCAAAAGAAAAAGGCGATAACCAGATAGAGAAGAAACTCGATTACGATAAAGGAAGATTCTGGAGTGTTACCACAGAGTATAAATAGGACTAATTTGTGGACAAATGAATCAATTCAATTCTGAAAGTGATAGTGGCAACACAACACAATCAATTTATTTCTGAAAGTAATCGAGGCAACATGGCACGGTATCAAATTAAAGTAAGTAACAAGTATTGATTAAATAAATTGTTGCACATAGTTAGTACAAAGTAAGTGTTGCATTTATTATGGACATAATCCAGTGATCGAACAGCGCTGAATTGAGTAGAATTATGGCTCAATTACCCACTGACGTAAAACCGCAGACCGTGTCAGCTGTCACGATCTATCTTATTGGATTGTCGTGTTAACAAAAACTTTCCACCGCATAATGGTGACGTACTCGTTACCCATAGCGGAGAGAATTTTGTATGTTTTTAGGTATAGGAAGTACCTACGGACTCTAAGTCGGTGGTTAGTTGAACCATTAAACGTTCACAAAATAGGAACGTTACACTATGTATTGAAACCCGTAAGCAATAGTTAGCGGCAAACCACGCAAAAAATGAATAATTTGAATGCAATTAAAAAGAAAAGCAAAATGCTCTACTTCATTTTTGTTCTACTTCAGCTTTGTTCAACTTCAGTTTGGTTTTACTTCAGTTTTCTTCCGTTGTTCTATTGCCGTTCGTGCAGCATTCGTTTACATTGTCAAAACCTCTCGTCACTGTAACTTTTGTTTAGCAAAGCGAGAGAAGGAGAAAGACAATGTTCGAAAGAGAGCTGATGGCTTACAAGTCATTTGTATAGTGCTTGCACAGCCCTTTAATATAAATCACGCAATTACAATAATTTTGCACTAACTAAAAAAACTATGCTTATGGATTGTAGGTCGTGTCAATGTTAAAGCTTTCGGTAATATGTTTTTGTTCTTTATTCTTATGCTAAAATCAATATTTGACAAAATCTAATTTTGGCTACCTACATTTTGACCAATACCCCAATGTGTGTCGTGTGATGGCTATGTGATGTATTATTAATATATATAATAATATTATGACGCGTTACAATTTTACATAATCATAACCTGCACACGAGTAGAAAAGTATTTTCTCTTAGGTCAGATATTTATAAACACATGAAGAAAGCTCAGAAATTATAGAAAATAAAATATATTCTTCACCAGCGTCGTCTTAATAGTTGACGTTTCGTTCGCTTTTACATGGACAAATTTATTTCTCGGCGACATGTGAACTTCTTTATTTTTTAATATTTGAAATAATATTAATAGCTAATTTTTAGATAAATACTATAAAAACTAAATTACATACTTATATCTACCATACTAATCTATATATTGCAAATTTAAGTTAAAGGAACAAAATGCCCCCCAATCATTTGAAAATTCTTATAGGATTCAAGTAAATATTTTGGTGTTTCAATAAAATGTTATTTATTAATTGCATTCTCAATAGATCATGTAATTAAATAAGAAAAATATATACATACCTATATAAAATGGCAAAAAATTGTAAAACTTGATAAGTTTCAAGCATACTGTAGTATTTGTGGTAGAATGAAAATTTTTGGAAAAAAAGTGGTACATTTGCCAAAATTGATTGATTTATTGATTACTGATTACGAATGACAAGTGCAAAGCATGTCTCATATACGTGACCTAAAAACCCCTCTGTCTTCCTCGTGTATCCCTCGCTCACAAATAAAATGTATTTCATACAAATGTTTTTGTGTCTAAAACGGGACCAATATATAATAAATTGAAGTCCGTGATCTGAAACTTTGTACAAACTTTTCAGATTTAGGCATCCTTAAACCACTTTCGTGCCTTAGCTCAGTGGTTACTTCTGATCTGTAGGTCGAGGGTTCAATCCCTGGCTGAGCCACAACTTTAATAACGAAAAGATTTTTCTTTCGAACGGTACCCACCTGTCGGCAAGCAATTGGCAATAGAGTGCTGCAGGAATATATTTTTTTACATTTTGAAAACACTCCACTGATATTAAAACAAAATATCTCAAGGCAGATATGGAGTTGCCATATCTGTCCGCACGAAAATGCGTAGAAAGGGAGAATGCATTCGCACGCACACGGCTTTTGGAGAGGTCCACTTTAATGTAAATCATCAGTGCCTGTCATGTAAACCAAATTATAAGGTACAACATACTCGTGGTACTCCCAAACTCTCGTAGTAATCTCAAATATTCGTTTATTTGAAGAGAAAAAACGAATGTATGGAATATTTCTTGTACCAGAAACGAATGGAGTATTCTATTAGCCTAATATTTTACTCTCACTCGTCTGTGTTGACAAAGCAAGAGAAAACCAACGTGAAATTGACAAATTAGGCGTTTGGAAAAATACCAAAGAAAAAATTAATCATAAATTATGTGGCACTTATAAACCCCAAAGGGCTCTTTGGCAGAGCTTCTCTTCCAGTACTGTTATGCGTGTTAAGTTTTGGACAGTATTGGAAGGAACCTACCTATTTTAGCCGGTTCCGAACGGCAGAACTCTTGTGACAAAGCTCAAAGAAAACGTGATGTGAAGCCGAAGTGAAGCCTTTCCATGGCAAATTGTTACTGGCGGAAGAATTACCAATTCGTCAAGATCAAATAAAACATAAATTTCATATAAAAATAGCCCACTTTGGAAATCGCTAGCAGCAGCAAGTTTAACTTTTCTTAAAAAATGTTTCTGATCTATTCAAGTGGACCTATAAAACGTTACAATATTTCCTTGTTATCTACCAAATTTGATTTTTATTTTTGTCTATAGGATGAGTCACTGTATGTCATATTGATTTTGAATATTATATACGAGTACATATTTCAATAACATATGAATTGGATTTGGTTAGATTATTTTTAATTCCACATGATTTTATGACCAAATACTTCTTTTGAATTGAAAAATGAAATGGGTAAATTGATGGAATCATCTTTAATACCATAAGATTTAGTTTAAAAATATTGTGTTGTTGAACTCATAAGATTTGGCTTTTTGAAGGCACATTAAACATCTAATGAGAAATAAATTAAATTAAATTTAAAGAAAAATATATTTATGTGGGAATATAATATATTTTTATAAACAAATACAAACGTATTTAAAATAAGAATAATTATGAAAGATTATGTGGTATCAATAGTAGTTAGATTTTTGCCAAAGATCCCAAAAATTATAACGTCATTTTATTATGTCAACATTAGAATGAACATATGTATAATATCTAATTAGAAATGCATAGACTTTTAACTTTATGAAAATATAAATTCTTCTAGTATTCTACTACTAGCATTCCACTAGTATTAAATTAGATTTTAATTTACAAAAGGAATAAAATATAAAAAGATAAGATATTAATGATGAAAAAATATAAAATAAATGTCAGTCAAGACATATTGGCAAAATTACCTTGATCGCCATTAATTCAACGTTATATATACAAGTGGAACAATATATAATTAATTTTCACACTTGGAAGTATGCGCACAAATATATACATATGTTCATATGAAATATTATGGTTCCAAGGATAATTTTCGCTTCAGTTATTTATTTGAATATTTAAAAAAATCGTGTGCAAAATCTTCTTCAGGTAAAACATAACATTGTCCAATAATTGAAAATAGAATCCGACCTAGAAACGTATTTTCATAAAATTTGACTACATGAATTAATGTGAAAAATATTTGGAATAATGTCGACATGATATTTTGTATATAAAAGAACATTTAGATATTATTAATTCATTTGACATTAATGCAGTTTAAGAAAAAAGAAAAGAAAAGACTCTGAAAAGAATTCATCAAAAGTAGAAATCGGTTTAGAGTTCTATCTATGACTCTTTTTCGGGTGCCATCTTAATAGACAACAAAAAAAAAAATTAAACAATATAGCTAAAAAGGACCATATTTGTGATTGTTTTTCTAATAAAGATGAATAAAATTATCATATAAAATAGCCATTTGTTGTTTGTTAGAAGCAATGTGCTTCCCTTCCCTATTTCAATATTTTCAATCAATTATCCCCCTTTTCAATTCGTAAAAATTTGTTGCACAAGGTAATACCCAATTTACATACCACTTTTACCAACACCTGGTGCACCAACAACAGCAACTTTCAATTCAGTTAATGTTGATTTTTTACGACGTATTCCACGTGTAGACATTTCCAATGTACTTACTGGGACTGTATTGGTAAAATAGATTGTATTGGTTAAATATTTCAAATATTTTTATGAAAACACAGCGGCATTAGCAGATCAGCAGATATTGAATGTGTTGTTGTTATTTAGCCGATATTTTATTTTTGTCCTATTCTGCGTGTTCTACTTTTACTAAGCATTTCCCTGCAAAAAATTGTGCGACTAATCTCTAAAGACAGTAGTCCGGGTTTAGTCTCTTTAGATACTAATCTGAAATCAATTAATATATTTATATATAGAGTCTTTCTACACTTTCAAGTGAATCGATTTCAAGTCAAAAATGACGGTGATAGCACATACGGTAGCAACTTTTGGGTACCTAGGTACGAATCCGAGGCCGAGTAGCAGAAAATAAATAAATTTTATTTGTAAATTAACTTTGAAATTATTAATCGGAATTTAATACAATAAATGAAAATAAATTGTTTGATCTATACTCTGAACCTGTGTACCCAACGACAAATTATTAAAAATTTGTTTATTTTTTACATGAGAATTATAATGCATTGAATGAAAATTTCTAACCGTTCTAATTTCTACATTTATACCCGTTCGAGTATAAAAGGGCCAATTAATCTCTTCATAGGACATGCTTGAACAAAAGGGAACAGTTCACTACATATAAAGAGAACAAAAGTACAATTAGTCGCATATTCCTTTACGACTGATCCCGGACACATTCCGGACAAGTCGCATTTTTTGAAGGACTATTATCTATCTGAATGTAAGCAAGTATTTATGTACGAGTATATGTATATACCCACATATATAAATGCATAGGTAATTTTAATGGAATTTCGTATTTGCCATGTACTTATTGTTGTTGCTGTTGGCTTCTTTTCAAAATACTTATCGTCGCCAAAGTTGAGTTGACTGATTGATTTGATAGATCCAAATTGTGGTTTGCACTTTTATTATTATTCTTGAATATATACTTTGCAATTAAATTATTGTCTATCTGTATGTATAAGAATGTATCCCAGCAAACCAGAATATGAGCGCTCATGAAAATGAATCCTAAAAGTGTGAAGATAAAGAACGTTTTCAGAGCACACCTAATGGTGTAAACATAATTGGTGCTCGACATAATCTTACGTCAAGCAGGTAGCTTAACACGCTTAGTCACTTGTCAGTAACATATTTATATTTGAACTATTTGCTATATTTGCTATATTTTAACTTAAAAAATTGGCAACATTTTTTAGAAAATTGACAAATAAATTAAATATCATGTTCTCGATTAACTGTCGAAAATTGTGTGAGAGTCTGAAAGCGGAACTACCTGTAATTTTTATATCAATTGTTATTATTTCTTCGTTGCTTTCTCTCAACGAACACATTGCAGGTCTGAAAATAGGGAGATATCTCTTGAAACACTCAAAAGTTACTCTCTTTTTTATGACTCAGAAAAGACTCCTTTCGGAAGCTCTTTAGAGCTCTTTTAGAGGACAACAAATTGCTCAGAAAATACTTCTTTTCGGAACCTTTTTAGATATTTTTCTGATTGACCAGTTCAGTAGAAAATGACGCTCTTTTCTGAGGGTTTTCGGAGCGTTTATGTGTATTTTACGGTGCTCATTAGTAACGTGAGTGCTCCCGAAAAAAATCTTTGGGGACTCTATGGTTTGCTGGGATATTTTCGATGTTTTTTTGTATTTATTTCAATGTCAGAATGGCAGCATTCGGCAATTTGTGTATGGAAGTATCATGAGTAGGCATATATAATACTTATGTACAAATATATGCAAATGTATATTTTATAGTTTTTATTTGCAATTTCTTTTACTAATCACTTTTATCAATTAAAACGTAATACAACTGATGCTTTTTTCACTTTAGCGTAAAGATTAAAATCGAATTTTGCGTAATTTTGTTTTTCCTTTCATAAACCGATACAATAATTCCTTTGCATTCATTTAAATTTTTTCCATTTTTTTTTTTGTATTAGATCAATGTAATTGTTTTGTACGCGTGCATCTTTTTCCGAAGATCAGTTTCGGCTGTATACGTTTTTTGTACTAAGAAAATGTTGATCATTTATTCAGTTCCTACTGAGCTGATAGGTATTCGAAAAACAACAACAACAGTTTGTATCTTTTAACAATAATATTCGAAAATTCTTATAAATAGATTTAAAAATTATTTTCGAATTGTTTTCGTATGTGCATTTAACCCGATGATGGGTAGAATGTATTGAGAATAAGAAAAAGCTTTGGTGTAATTGAAAAGTTTGTTGCTTTTTTAAGGGAGTTTTTTGAGTAAATTTTTAGAAATCCATTACCATTACAAAACAATGGTTAAAAATTGGTTAACACTAGCCAATTTTATATTAACCACTGAAGTCTGTTAAAACCTGTTTTCGACCACTTGTGACATTTAACATTCAGTATATCAGTAACTTTTCAATCGATTCTGATTTTACTACCCTGGATAGGTATATGCAAGGTATATAAATTTCGGTCAGATGTTTGTAACCACTTGAAGGAATCTTTGGAGATATAGGAAAATATATATATATTCGCGATCAGCGTCGCTTAAATTTACGATTTAACGATGTCCGTGCGTCCGTCCGCCTGTCCGTCAATTTGGCATGAGTATTCTATGATCCAAGGGTACGGAGGGGATTGATATTGGACATGATCTACCGCCACGCCAACACCGAGCATTCAAAGGGACTAACCTCGGAGTTTCAAAATCTTTAACCTGCTAAAACTCACTTATTATACCATCTGAGGCAAAAAATATTTAGCACATAGAGTTACATTATACTGCTACATAACCTTGCCAGTAGCTCCCATACAAAGTGTCTGAATATCTGAATACAATATCTGAATTGCAACTTTGTGAATCTTCTGTCTAAGAGAACCATATTTGAGACTTAGAATAATATGGTAGTTGGAAATAAGCTGACATAAAATCAGCAAGCCACGCTCACTTTTTTATGTGGCTTCTATACAAAGTCGAGGAAATTAAACAAAATTTTTTAAGCGCTATAACTTATAATCTATTCAGCGTTAAAGAACCAGATGTAAGGTGTGACTTAGTATAATAAGATCAATTAGACTCACAAGAAATGGGCCAGCTACGCCCACTGTAGCTCCCATACAAAATGACTTCATTTCTTTTAAATTGAAATAGCTGTAACTTCTGCAAATTTCTGTCTAGAACAATCATAATTAACACTTAGGTTAATATGGTAGTCGGAAATAATCTGGCAATAAATCAGCGCGCCACGCGCACTTCTTATTGGGGCTCCCAACACAAATTACAATAAAAACATTTTTAAACGCCATAACTTATAAACTATTTAAATTGTGATTTAGTATTGTAAGGATAAGTAAATTTACAAAAAAATGGGCTAGGTACACCAACTGTTTATAGTAGCCCCTATATGACCGAATCTTCTTTAAATTTATGCCGCTGTAACTTCGGAAGTTTTCTGCCTTGAGCAACCATAATTTACACTTAGATTAAAATTGTAGTCGAAAATAAGCTGGCATATAATGAGAAAGAAGCGCCCACTTCTTTATGTAACTCCCATACAAGGTACAAGCAATAAAAAAAATTTTAACGTCATAACTTACAAACTATTCAGCGCTGAACAACCATATTTAAGTTGTGAATTAGTACTACCAGATTTAGAAGAAATGGGCTAGCCACGACCACTGTTTATAGCAGCCCCCATACAAAATGACCGAATTTCTTTTAAATTGGTGGCATAAAAGCAGAATGTTACACCCACATATTAATGGGGCTATTACACGAAATTGCGAAAATTAAAAAAAACTTAAACCCCTATAACTTATGAATTATTCAGCGTAGGACAACCAAATTTAAGATGTGGAATAATTATATATATATATATATATATATATATATATATATATATATATATATATATATATATATATATATATATATATATATATATATGGGTGTAATTTGGTTGGGCTTAGCCGACTGTAAGCTAATTATTTTTTTTACCTGGAAAGCCAGATCTTTTGACAGATATATTGTGTGTTCTTTAAACAATGAATTATAAATAATAATTTCTTTGATTATTTAGGCTCAAGTTAATTTTATAGTTCCATAAGCAAAATCCAAAAGTTTATTATCAACTGTTCTTCTACTTGTCCCGATCAACGTCACGTACACTTATCAAGCTATTCATTTCCAGGGATGCCTCCAAGTACTCGGGAACTGGAAAGCATATATTTTCTATTTACTATCGCAATATTCAACAGTTTCACAGCAAATTCAATGTGCCTCTTTTTTATCATCGATGGCCTGCGCTCAACAACAATTGCCTAACTAGATGATTCGGATAGCTGTGCAGTTCTTGAATGTAGCTTATTCAGAATTTTGTAACCAAGGCGTACAATAATTTGTAGGCACTTGGATTGTATTCGATGGAGTTTTCTCGATATTAGAAGGATGTGCGGTGCCCCTTAACTGAATACCATAAGTCCAAATTGGCTTCAGGATTACTTTATATAGTAGTATTTTAAATTAGAAATTTAACTAATTATTTTTAGCTTAACCTGGGTTTTCTTTGCGTTCTTTGTTGTAGAACATTGTGGAACTGATTGTATACTTATTTTAAGTGGGGGACATGTGCCTAGCCTTAGTGTGAATGTGTGAATGTTTTATGTAAGCTCTTTGATTAATTGACTTTTATGCGCCATATTGCTACCCAACAGACTCGAAATGCGATTGCTGTAGTTTAGTAGCTTAGGTTTAGAGTGCGAGCACAATATTGCCGTATCTTCAGCAAAGGTCGATGTGAATGTTGAATAAAATAGAAATAATTTATTTGGGTATTTTCAAAAAACTGTCAACCATAACTGGTATATATATATATATATATATATATATATATATATATATATATATATATATATATATATATATATATATATATATCGGCGTCAGCCGTCTGTAAGGTCATTTTTCTCATTACTTATTACCACTGAAAGAAACGATTTATGATTATGACACTTTCGAAAGCATATTAAATATTTAAGTGTGTAGTCTGATATACAATAATATAAAATAAAATATAAGCAAAACTGTTTTCGATAATAACTTGCGTAAGAAAATTCAATCAGCTGTATCAAAATTACGCACACCATGTGTATATAAGTACCACACAAATCTTGGTTTTCTATTGGAAGCTTGTGCTTGTACTGTAGTTTCACTTTTGGATTACCAATTTAGTTAAGAAAAATTTTGTCTCGTGGGTTATGTCGCGTGAGCTACTGTAAATATTTTTTAAACGGAATATATTTTGAAATAAGCAAAGTTCTTCGGCAAAGTGTATTCATTATGAAACTTCACTCTTTTCTCATCATTTCAAAACTAAAAACAGAAAAGGTAATATAAGAACATTTGCAGAATTTTTATACCCTGCATAATGCAATATGCAAGGTAAAGGGTTATCCATTTTGCGGTTTTAAAAGTAAATGTAAAAAATATTTTTTATCATGATCTTTCTTTTTTATTATAAAGTTTGAACGTTGACATTAGTGTGAAATACTACATCATTTAAATGACCACCACGCGAATTGTTGCAAGCATCGATTCTTTTGAGGTAATTTTCGACAATTTTTTGACACATATTGGGCGGTATCTCAGCCATAACGTGACGAATGTTGGTTTTTAGGTCCTCAAGAGTTAAAGGTTTATCTGCATAAACACGGTCTTTCGCGTAGCCCCACAAAAAAAAGTCAAGCGGTGACAAATCGCATGATCTTGGTGGCCACTTGATATCGCCACGACGAGAAATTACGCGGCCAGAAAATTTCTCTTGCAATAAAGCCATATTCGCTCGAGTTGTGTGGCATGTGGCACCGTCTTGTTAAAACCACATATTCTCTAAGTCGTATTCTTCAATAGCAGGCAAAAAAAGTCGGTTATCATATGACCATAACGCTCCGAATTGACGGTGACAGTCGTTCCATCGTCGTTTTCGAAGAAGTAAGGTCCAATCACACCTCCGGACCAAAGAGCGCACCAAGCAGTGACTTTTTGTGGATGTAGTGGCTTCTCTTCAATTACTTGAGGATTCTCAGAACCCCAAATACGACAATTTTGTTTGTTAACATACCCACCGAGTGAGAAATGTGCTTCGTCGCTGAAGAAAATTTTGTTCGAAAAATCGCCGTCCACCGCCTGTTGTTCAAACACCCATTCGACGTATCTAGGACGTTGTGAAAGGTCAGCTGGCTTCAGTTGTTGTGTGAGCTGGATTTTATATGGATGTAGGTGTAGATCCAAATGCAAAATACACCATAATGTGCCGTAAGACAGTCCTAATTCCTGAGAACGACGAGGAATCGACACATTCGGATCTTCGGCAACACTTTCACTTACAGCAGCGATATTTTCGATGGTACGAGCGAAACGATGATGCACAGGCCTTACAATATCTGTTACCGATCCACTCTCTTCATATTTCTTCACAATTTTGCCAATTGCTTGCGTAGTTGGACGATTATGTAAACCATAATCTCCTCTTAAAGTACGATATGTGGCTGTGGCAGAATCACCATTTTTGTAGTAGGTTTTTACAATTTTAATGCGTTGTGCGATAGTTAAGCGATCCATTTTCGCAAATGTCAGACTTTGAACTGAAAAACAAAGAAATTGTTTTAACAACTCAGTTTGATAGATGTCGAATTCTAGCCCTATACTTTTGAAACCGCGAAATGGATAACCCTTTATATTCATTTCGGTCAGATGTTTGTGTCCACTTGAAGGAATCTCCGGAGATATAGACACATATATATATATATATATATATATATATATATTCGTGATCAGCGTCGCTTAAATTTTCGATTTAACGATGTCCGTCCGTCCGTCCGTCCGTCTGTCTGTCACCTGGCTGGTTCGCACGATAACTTGAATAAATATTGAGCTATTTCTACGAAATTTGGCACAAGTAACCTATGATCCAAGGGTACGGAGGGGATTGATATTGGCCATGATCGGTCAATAGCCACACCCACACCAAGCATTCAAAGCGACTAACCTCGGAATTTTCAAAATCTTTAACTTGCTATAACTCACATAATATACCACTTGGGGCAACAATATTTTGCACATAGAGTGATATTATACTACTATATAACCTCGCCAAAAGCGGGTGAGCCACGCCTTCTTTTTAGCATAGCTCTCATACAAAGTGTCTGTACTTCTTTTAAATTGAAACAGCTGTAACTTCTACAATCTTCTATCCAGAATAACCATAATTGACACTTAGATTAACATGGTAGTTGGAAATAATATGGCAGAAATCACTGTGCTATGCCCACTCCTTTTTGGGTCTCCCATACAAAGTTGCGGAAATTAAAAAAAAATGTTACCGGCTATAACTTGCAAACTATTCAGCGTAGAATAACGAGATTTAAGGTGTGGATTAGTATTGTACGAGAAACTAGGCTCACAGAAAATGGGCGTACCACGCCCACTGTTTATCGTAGTCCCCATAGAAATTTTAAATTGAAACAGCTGTAACTTCGGCATTTTTCTGTCTAGAATAACCATAATTGACACTTAAATTAATATCGTAGTCGGAAATAATCTGGCAGAAAGTTAGTGTGCCACGCCCATTCCTTCACGGGTCTCCCATACAAAGTCGAGGGAATTAAACTAAAACTTTTAAGCTCCATAACTTACAAACCATTTAGCGTAGGACAACGATATTTAAGGTATGGATTAGTATTTTACGAGCCACTAGGCTTACGGGAAATGGGTGCGCCACGCCCACTGTTTATTGTAGCCCCCATACAAAATGACTGAAATTCTTTTAAATTAAAACAGCCGTAACTTCGGCAATCTTCTGTCTAGAATAACCATAATTGACACTTAGATTAATGTCATAGTCGCAAATAATCTGGCAGAAAATCAGCGTACCACGCCCACTTCTTATTGGGGCTCCCATACAAAGTTGAGGAAATTAAACAACAATTTTAACCGCCATAACTTACAAACTATTCAGCGTGGAACAACCGGATTGAAGATGTGGATTAGTATTGTAAGAGCAAATATACCCACAAGAAATGGGCCAGCCAAGTCCATTGTTTATATGGGAGCCATACAGGATGACTGAATTTCTTTTAAATTGAGATAGCTGCAGCTTCTGCAATATTCTGTCTAGAACAATCATAATTAATACTTTGGTTAATATGGTAGTTGTACATGCCACGCCTACTTATTAATGAGGCTACCATACAAAGTTGCGAAAATTTAAAAAAATTTAAACCGCTATAACTTAGGAACTATTCAACGTAGGACAACCAAGTTTAAGGTGTGGATTAATATTGAAAAATTAATTGGATTTACAAGAAAGAGGTAAGCCACGCCCACTTTTTATATAGCTCCCATACTAAGTCTCGGAATCATCTTAAAAACCTCCTTTAAATTATCCCTTTTAGAACTCTCATAACATACGAAGTACTTCGTCAAAGTCAACCATATTTCGGGTGTAAATTAGTAGTATTGTTTTTCAAAAAGTGTAAATAAAAGAAAAATATGGATATTCGAGCAAACTTTTTATATATATGTATATCTACATATGCAGGGTATAATTTGGTCGGCCCCAGCCGACTGTAAGGAGATTTTTATAATCTAACTTTGCTTCTAAAACAGACTTCCTTTTTTTTGTTGCCTGAGCTAATTAGTCACTAAATCGACAATTGGTGGATCATACAATTAGTACTTTTTCTAAGACATACATGTATATTATCAAAACTTTTTATATTAATTACATAAACTTTCGAGAAAACTAACCTTGAAGTCGTACGCATGCCGCGTGGGTTACGATGAAAATGCCCACTTCTAACCAAAATAATTAAAATTTTAATATATGTATTATAGACTAAATCGAAAAGTTCTAATAGAGCATACAATAAATTATAAATTATATTATAAATTCCAGTAGTACTAATTTAGTATATGCAAATTGCTTTTACATTTCATGAAGTAATCAGTATTTTCGATTCCTGTAAGCACTTTTTTTTTTTAATATATATACATTCATTCTCTAAAATTGCACCGAAATTTTAATGATATTCCCATCTGCTCTTGGTTCATTAATCATTTAATGATTTTATAAGAAAACATTAAGTTAAATTTGTTACAACAGCCTTTGTTCTCTACTAGAAAGCTATATGTATCAAATTGAAGCGAAAATTTTATGCATAATTTTTCTATTCTTTCCCTCTCCCTCAATTGTCATCCTGTAAATATGACATGTGTAATGGAAATGAAGTGTAAACTAGTGAGCATGAATATGCAACGATTACGCAAGACTTGTGAGGAGGGTTGCATTATTAAAATTAATTATCGGTATGGTTATGTAAATAAGTTAGTTGACAAAATCACAATGAGATTAATTATGATATGCTCTTGTAAGACGAAAATAAAATATGCATAAACTATATGTATTAAAGAGCTGCAGGAATGTATTTGATTTTCGTATGATTCCCTTAATCTCAAAAAATGTACAATATTTGTAAAGCATATCTAAATAGAATTAGAATGAGTGAGAGTAAAATGTTGGGCAAATAGAATACTGCATTCATTTCCTGTACAACAAATATTCCATATATTCGTTTTTTCTCTTCAAATAAGCGAATATTTGAGAGTACTACGAGTATTTGAGAGTACTACGAGCTGTTGCTATACATGACAGGCACTGATGATTTGTATTACTGCGTCTTGTCGCGCATTTTGTCTTATCTACTGGATTTTTTTTGCTTATATGTATTATAATGTAACATAGAAAAACGAAACGAATGTTTGGAGTATTCTCAAATGCGTTACTTCTATTTGCAAATGTTGAGAATCTCTTCATTCTATGAAAACAACACATTCACTCCATTCCATTCTATTTCTATTTTATTCATTCTAATTCGTATTTGCTTAGAAAGAATAAATGCGACATTCTATTCTCATATTAATGGAGTATTTTGAAGATGTAAACAAATATATTCCTGCAGCACTCTAATATGTAAATGTACATATGTATATGGTTGATATGAGCAACCCTAATTTTAGTATATATAAAATAAAACAATATTAGTTAATAAGGCATATTTTATATTATTTCCTTTTTTTTTGGTAGAAGCTCACAAATTAGAACTCTCGGAAATTCGAATTTTCCAGTTATTAGAACCAAATATTTTGAAATATTGAATCTGAAGTTGTAATTTCAGAGCGAGTTTTGTTTTTTCACTTCTATATGTTTAGTTTGGAACTACTCTCTCGTTTTTTCTTGTTTTTGAGAATGAATAGGGGAAATAAGAAGAAAAATATAAAAGGGATTCGCCAAACAAATTTATAGCCTAGATAGACTGTAGCGTTAATCCGGATTACTGGCGTACTTAATCCGAATAAATTGTTGAAAGTTTTTTATATGCGAACACACCTAATATTTTGTAAAATGGATCGATAAAAGTTCACAATAGAATATTTTTAGCAGTGTTGCCATCGCATTAACTCATAGAGTTAATGCGGATTAGCTGCAGTTAATGCCCGAGTTAATTCGAATTAACTCGGTAATACGGAATTAGGCTGCCGTCTGTCTAGACTATTAGTGATGACCTTTATGAATGAATACACTTTACCGAAGAATATTGCTTGTTTCAAAATATATTCCGTTTAAAAAAATATTTACCGTAACTCACGCGCACATAACCCACGCGACAAAATTTTTCTTAAGCAAAAAGTTGAAATTTTAAATAAACTAGATAAAGGTGTAAGCGCCAATCGACTAGCTAGTGGTTTTAATGTTACGAAGACTGCAATCAGCCACATGAAGTCCAAGAAAGAACTGATTCTGAATTCTATCTCCAAGACTTATGAAGAAACGAAAGCAAAAGTTATACACTCTGCTGAATATACGGAGATGGAAAGTGTATGCATGGTGCTTGACTCACAATGACTGGACCAAGATTAAAGGCAAAGGCTAAACGAATTTTCAGCGAATTGTATCCTGATAAAAATGCCATCGTGGCATTCGACACTTAAAAATTTAAAACAATAAATCAATTACATGGTGCAAAAAGATTGGATCCTCTAAAAACATACCTAATCCTTCAGCGATTCGTAATGACTTCGAAATATCTTCACCTAAGAAAACAAAAAATAATCCTGTCATACAAACAGATTACATGAAAAAACAATATAAAGTGCTGTAATTTATATTTGTTTTGCTGTACTTCTGCTTTAAAAAATGTGGAAAAATCAGAACAACTCGAGAATTCGAACCACCTCAATTACAAAGTGGTTATAATTTGTCAGCGTCTACTGTATTTAAAATGGACTAAAGGAACAGCCTGTTTCTCTATCTCTAACGAAAAGCCAGACGAACGATTCGTGTCCAAATGAAATCGTCTGATTTCGGAATTCTCTCTCACGATTAATAATTATCGTCCATAAAAAAAGATAGTAAACAATTAATTTTAATAATTTTAATGTTTTTTCCATAGGGAGTACAAATACACGAACAAACGACTATTTGGACGAGAAGAATGCTCGTTTCGAGTAAGACAATAAGGATGTAAATGTTCAGACTAAAAGATTTGATAAATTTATCTTTTGAACTTTCGTTCAAATTATAAAGGTAATGTTTGTCAGAATAACAACAATTTTAACTCGTTCTATTCATAAATTTGTTTATAAAAGAAAACATAGAATTTTTTATATATAGACATAAATGTGTATGTATATATACGCATATATTAGGGTGAGTCAAACTTTTATATGGGACAAAATTTATATGTGATATCATCGACTATAATATTGTCGATTTTGGGTATTAGATGAAAAAAAAAATTAATTTTAATATTTTGAGTCTCGATAGGGAAATCTGAACTTCGACCCTTTGCGACACCCTTCACACATATATTGATAGACATATTTAGAACTAAAAGCTACAATGAACTTAAGCGCAATTTTACATTATGGTCTTATAGTATAAATTAAATTGGGAAAGCATACAACGTCTTTATGGTAGTTTGAATTTATTACCATCACCCACTACAATCAATAAAAAAATAAAAATTACAATTGTAAATGAAATATTTGACGCTCTCGAATTTTATGAAATAATCATATATAGTATGTATATGCAATGCGTTTCGAAATACAATATAAACATCAGCATAAATTTCTTCGTACTCTAAATTTTTGTTTAAAAATAAAGTGTCAATGATGTGTGAGTATTCTAATTAATTTTATTCTCATGTTAAAATCTGATTTGACTACACATGTTTTCTGGCATATGTATCTATAGTATGTGTATATGTTTACCTACTCATAAATATATATATATATATATATATATATATATATATATATATATATATATATATATATATATATATATATATATATATAATCTTGTACATCGGTTCACATTTAAATTTGCATTACGATGCTTTTTTATGAAAATACTTTGTTGTACTTTTTCATTAAATTTGACTATTTTTAACCACAATATAAAAACTTCTGTATTTTCATTTTTGGAATTAATGCGGCTGATCATATAATTTCAGATCACAAATAATTATACTAATCTCTGTCATAACAACCGATGATCGATTTAGGTCGAACATATAATGCGGCGCCAGTCTTCTCTGTTCTTCGCTTGCTGGCTCCAATTGTATATTTATTCCAAGCGCCGCCAGGTTACACAACACTTGGTCCTTCCAACGGAGAATTGGTCTTCCACTTCTTCTGCGTCCTCCAGCGGGTGCCGAATTAAAAACCCTCTTCGCTGGAGCGTCTTCTTCCATTCGCTCGACATGACACAGCCAGAGCAGCCGCTGGATTTTGATTCGCCTGACTATGTCAATGGCAGCGTATAGCTCATACAGCTCATCCTTTGTACCTCATTGTACTAATATTAATACTATTTATCAAGGATATTCATGGGAAGTTAATATGTTTTGGTGGAGTCGAAACCAGGTGGATTTTATAATAATTGATTGAGTGATTAAAATGTTTATCCATCCCCTTTATATCCCCATGCAGTCCGCAATTAATATTATGTGCTTTTGATTGTGTCTTTAAGTAGAATAGATTTACTGATATAATGTTGTCTGATCGTACGACTTTTTCAACATGATAATGTTGCAATATTACTTCATAAAGGCAACCACGTCGCGGTGCTTCTGAATTTTCTTGCATGTGGCACAGATGTGGAAAATTTTTTTTCATTAGTTTATTAGCTTATTTCATCGGTGTGACTAAACACAAAGAGTTATTAAGTTATTAAATTATTCAATAAAATACTGAAAAAAGTAAAAAGTATCGATTCTCAGATTCAGAGTTCACTACCGAATCTAATATTGCGAGAAAGTTATAAGATGTAGTAAAAAGAAATCCATTATTTTTACAATAGATGACTTTAGTAATCTGTATCTCGCGTTGTGTGGCATTAGAAAGATAGGATTTCGTACTAAATAAACTTCGCTGCTGAATTGCAACAAAATCGATCCATTTCTGAAGCGGATTGATACTGGTGATGAAAAGTGTGTCACTTTCGACAACGTCAAGCGAAAACGGTCAGGAAGGTTTTGTTACTCTTAATTCGGACCTGTAATGTCAACAATTGGACCGTCTGAAAGAAGCAATCGCACAGACGCGGCCAGCTTTAGCCAATATGAGAGGAAATGTGTTCCATCAGGACAACGCCAGGCCACACATATCGATAGTGACTCGCCAGAAGCTCCGGGAGCTTGGTTGGGAGGTTCTTATGCATCCACCTTATAGTCCGGACCTGGCACCAAGTGATTACTACCTGTTCCTGTCTATGGAATGATTTTGCTGGTGGAGCTTGTGAAAATCGACTACCACAGTTTGTTGCCAATAGGGACGAGGGTTTCTTTGAGAGTGGCATTATGAAATTACCTTAAAAATGGCAACAAGCTATCGAACAAAAAAAAAATATTTGACCTAAATCGGATCAATCTAACTATGCTAAATAAAACCTTCAATTTAATGCAAAAATAATGTATTTCTTTTTACTAGACCTTATATTAGAGGAAAAACTACTTAGGTCAATTAGAAGAATGGAAAGGAAAAATTGAAGACAGAAGAAAACATAAGCACAAACAATATAGCAAACTTCAATATAGACACATCTTGTAAAACCATACCAAATTTTACAGGGAATATTAAGGAAATAAAAACTACGGAGATGAATAACTCTACAGATTAATCATCATTAATCCATTATAACTTTATATTTTCTGTACTATTTTTTTCAACATATCGTATGTACAATCGCAAAAAAATTTTTTTTTGGTAGTTGCAAATTTTCCATATTTCAGGCTCTGCTTTGAATATTAAAAGAAAATTATTTCATTGCTCGATTTAAAAAGAATATTTTATCACAAAAACCATTTAGCCAATTATATCCAATTTGCAAAATCAAACAATGATGTGGTAAGAATTTATATGTTTACAATGAAGCACATATGTAATGCATGATGAACAAACAAAGTAGTCTCATATGTATTAGTCACTACATAGGTGAAAAATGATTTGGGGTTAGTTTACTTTCTAGTGGTGGTTGGATTTGCTAATTTTATTGTCATGTTACAAATATATGTATAATTACATAAGATATAGTTATATAAAATAGGTCAAGGTTTTTCCCATTTACTATGTATATAACTGTATGTAATTATTTTTATGTGTTTTTGTTTGTATTTTTTTTCTGTAAATATGGTATTATATTATTTTTTATTTATTTCAATAACATTAAATGCTTTCTGGACATAGGTGCGCTTTGTCCTTCACTTTACTTCTTTTTGACGATGATGATAACAAATATTGTACATGTGATACTATGTATAAGTGAATTTACGATATGACGTAAGCTATGCGATAATTACTTATATTTGCAACGTGTATCCTTCGTTGAATGTCAAACGTTTTATAAAGGCTTTGAAAGCTACTTAAATGTTTAAGGACAAATTTTGTCCAACATATATTTATATGGCAATAATAACTTAATTCCATGAACTCATAATTGAAGCTATTTGAGGGAGGGAAAAACGAAAAACATAATAAATTAAAGTAAAAATAAATTAAAACTGTGAATTAAGCATAAACATTTGGTGAAACACCTTTACGCCCTTTAAACACTTTAACAGACACGGGCCACTGTTACCGGTTGAAATAAAAATAAATGAACAATCCAGCAACCAAGCTGACCAAATCAACCAACCAACCGACAAAAAAAAAACAAGCCGAAATTACAAAAAATACATTTCATTTGCACCGGCTTCAAATACTTATCCATTATATGCAAGCATATACCATAATATAACATAATGGCGAGGGTGCATGCATACACATTGACTTGAAATTCCAGTGACATTTGGCAGCAGCTGCTTTGGTCTATATGCGGGTCGTTCATTGTCACAGTTTACCGCTCTACTATTTATCTATGAAAGTTTGTATATCAAACGGAATTGCTACTTGCTGCTTGATTGCACTCTCTGGAAAAGAAAAATACTTTGTATATGCACAGGCGTTAGCAGAAAATCACAAAAGAGTCGTTAGCTCCAGCGTGTGCTTAACGTCCATTTTACCGCCATAACCGTTGTTATTGTTGTTTGGTTTTTACATGGTGTCTGTATGATAAACACGGTTGAAAATATTTCCGCATACAAGGTTAGGCGGCACAGAGTAATAAAATTAACGGGTAGCAACATTAGATGATTATGGTGGCGATGATTATTGAATAAAGCATACGATTTGCACACTCATATCGATATTGACATAATACACCCTACTATTTTCATTTTCATAACACTCGCGTTCATACTTGAATATATGTATGTATGTATGTACAATATATGTGAATGCATGAATGTGTGCATGAATGTATTTCCATGAAGCGAATAATTGTTTTACACAGTAGCGGAGCGAAATGTATATGATCGGGGCGATTTTTAATTATATTTATGTATTTTGCAATATAAATATTTTTATTTTTAACACGAATATAAGAACACGTCTTCTCAGATTTTATATGGAACTTTTGATAATAATTATAATCTGATTTTCTCATTTCCCAGACATGCGTTAGTGAAAGTATTTTGAAATAAAACATTTTTACCAGAATTTGAATACGACTCCTCTAGTAAATTATGGAAAACTGATTGTTTGTTAAAAAACAAATGTTTTAGCCAATATCAAGACAGAAAAGAAAAGCATAGATTTTAAGGTGTTTCAATATGTATTCAGCGAAATATTAACGAACTCTTTGAGTGATATTCATATTTTCATATCATTAAAAAGAAGAAGAAGAAAAAAAAAACTGTTAAAGAGGCCAAAGTTCTTAAATCAGCATTTACAGATCAACTTTTTAAAAACACATTTTTGATGCTAAAATCAAATAATTAAAATAAATTTCCAAAGCCCATTCAAAACTTGCCTTATTTTCTTTAAAACAGATTTTTTAGCAACTATGATTGTGTTTCAATATAAAGAAAATGCGTTTTACATATTTATTTTCAATAGGACTGCGTTTGAAAAACATTTTCTAAAATATTTATATATTTGTATCCCTAAGTGGACTTCAGGATGATTTAGGTGACTTCCCCAGCTTTGTAGACGATATATATCAAACAAAACGTATGAACATTTCCTTTCTTTCGATATACATATCGTTGGAATCTATTCTCAAAAACTAAAACTGGATCATGTGATCTAAGCTCATTTTATATTCAAAACTGTGGATTTAATCAGAAATAGTGCGAAATCGTTCGCGTAAAGAAATTAAAAATACTTTCAGTACTTCTTCAAAATGAACGTAGCAATGCTTTGCTCAATTTAAAGATTTAACAATCTTTCAACGATATATTTCGTAAGTAAGATTTAAAAAATTAATAAATATGTGTATCAGTCCCGAAGGGCGCTTTAGCCGAGCTTCTCTTCCAGTACGGTTGTGCGTGTTAATGTTTGAACAGTATTAGAATATTAGATGGTTCCGAACTGCAGAATCGACATTAATTTTTCTGAACTTTGTCACAGAGCACTTCTAGAAGCTTTTTCATGGCAAATTGGTAGAATTTCATTACTATCACAACTACTACAATAGACTTGAAACATATCATATTTTACCATTTTTTTCCATTTTATATAGGTATGAATATATTTTACTTTTTTAATTGCATGATCTATTCTGAATATCGTAATCCGATTTTAATAAATCACACTTTAATGAATCGCCAAAAGATTTACTTGAATTCTATAAGAATTTTAAAATGATTGACGGGCATTTTGTTCCCATAACTTGAAATTGCAATATGTAGATCAGTATACATATGTACAGTGGCTCCCAGCTTATTTCGTACAGTGACAGTTTAAAAATTGCTGCAGTCGTAATTCCTAATATAGCAAAAATTTGAACAAAATATAAATGCCATTTTAGAAAGGAAGGTTTGTTTTTTATTTTCCAAAATTTACTTTTTCAAAATTTTAGTGTTTGACACTATAAAAAAATAAAATAAGAAAAAAATAGGAAAATTCATGTCACAGCTTATTTCGTACAGTCTCTTTAAGTTCAAACTAAAAACAAAGTAAGTTGATTTTAATATTTAGTTGACATCCCTTAGCGTTAATGACAGCCTGGAGTCTATTTGGCATTGAATCCACCAATTTTTGAGTGATGTCTGGTGTGATTTTTTTCCATTCTTCCATCAGTACCTTCTTTAGGTCTTGCTTATTAGAAATCTTGTGTGTTCTTATTTTATTGTCCAAAATAGACCAAAGATTTTCAATCACATTCATGTCAGGTGACTGTGGTGGTGGAGACATCAAGTGTGGGCAGTTCCAAATAAGCCAAGATTGCACAATCCCAGATTTATGTTTTGGGTCATTATCTTGGTAGTACCGAAATTCTTCCCGCAAACCCAGTTTGTCTGCACTTTGAAGTAAATTGTTTTTCAGAATCTCGAGGTACTTCATTTTGTCCATTGTTTCCTCAATAAAAACCAATTCACCTACTCCGGCTGCTGACATACAGGCCCAAACCATCACGCTACCGCCACCATGCTTCACTGTGGGCTTAAGGTTCTCCTTGTTTAGCTCGGTATTCGCTTTACGCCAAACATATGACATTCCGTCCGAGCCAAAAATATTAAACATAGACTCATCCGCGAAAATAACGGTATTCCAGAACGCAGGAGTCTTAATAATATGCTCTTTGGCGAAGTCAAGTCGGCGTTGTATATTCATTTTTGAAATGAATGGTTTCTTTCGGGCTACTCTACCGTTCAAGTCATGATTGCGCAGCACACGTCGGACAGTTTCAGCACTGGATGATTTTCCTATTTCACGCTGAACCTCTGCAGCCAACTTCGGAGCGGATAACTTTGGATTTTTCTTAATTTTTCGTACAATATAACGCTCGTCTGAAGCGTTGAAAATCTTATTAGGTGCTTCTCTGCCCTTGTTCTCCAACCGATTTTCGCGAACGAAGCGTTGAATGATGTATTGGACAGTTGAGGCACTTAAATTTGTCATTTCAGCAATTTTTCGCACACTCTGACCTTTCCTAAAATGGTTAATTACCAGTTTACGCTGTTCCATCGTTGTACGACGACCCATAACGCTAAATGTTTAATTTACAGCACTTTAACTATTTAAAATAATAATAATAAAAATTGTTATAATAGTTAAAAAGGTCCAAAAACTCATACAATTCAATAAAACTTTGTAACTGCGCGGCAGAATGAAACTTACTTACATTGAAGTTTGTGTACGAAATAAGATGTGAGCTGAAAATCAGCTGATCAATAGTTTTTCTCTCTTGCATGACAAAAAGAACAATTTTTGGGGTTCCCCGTTTTCTTATTAGGTTTACTAAACACATACATAGACATCTACATTCAAAACTTATTGATAAGTTTTTTAGTTTCGATGTTACAGCCATGTACATAAAAATATATACACTGTACGAAATAAGCTGTGAGCCACTGTATGTAAGTATGTGATTTAGTTTTTTTATGAAATAAGTGATCTCTGTTTTTTACATATCTCTATAAATTTATATTTAATATAACTATGTATGTATGTATATACATAATCATGTTCCATCATGTAGTTTTAGATATACGAGTATATAAGTACATACATTGGTGATTTAATTTTAATAAGCGATTTTTTAAATGTTTTTACATGTGTAACATTGAAACATGAAATGAATATTTTTTTTTATAAAAAATAAATAAATAAATATGTGGCACTTAAAGCCCCAAAGGGCTCATTGGCCGAGCTTCTCTTCCATTACTGTTGGGCGTCTTAAATTTTGGACAGTATTAGAAAGGACCTACTTATTTTAGCCGGTTCCGAACGGCAGAACACTTGTGACATCACTTTTTCTGAGCTTTGTCACAGAGTTTTTTTTAGAAGCTTTTTCATGGCAAGTTGTTACTGTCGGAAGAATTGCCAATGGCTTGCCGACAGGTGGGTACCGTTCGAAAGAAAAATCTTTTCGATATTAAATTTATTATGCATCAGCCGGGTATTGAACCACGACCTACAGATCAGAAGGCGAACACACTAACCACTGAGCTACGGCACCCACATTGTTTATACATTAGTAATAAATGTGAAACATTACAATTTTTGTTGAATAATAAAAAACGACGTGATAAACATCATCATATTTCACTACATTAGAATCTAATACTAAATTTTAGAATCTACCACAATTTTTTAACAAAAGGAGTAATGTATTTGCCCAAGAATGATAGAATAAGAAGACTGCACCCATCAGAGAGGATTTGTGAGCGCTGTGACGTTACACTGCTTCAGCTGCGAGAAAAATAATAATATTGCAATGCGGAATAATGAATTAATAATTCAACCCTTGGAACTAATTCACTGAAAACCGATTAGCGGTAAAATATAGGCGCTACCTTGGTATTCTGTCGTTCGTAATAATTGCCTAATATTTTACTCTCGTATTAAACGTTATTTGTTATTATTCGTCAACAAACATACACTCTCTATCTTTGTCACTAACGCGACAGGAATATCCATAGGAGTTTTCTAAACAAATTAGCTGAATTAAGATATATGCCTAATAATTAACCGCCCCTGTTTATTTTTCTCATAAAAATCATGCTCGAATTTACTTACTCTTTAGTCTCACTTACAGTCTGTTCACTAAATAACGATCACATTTAAAATGAAAATAAATAACAATTTTTTTAAAACTTTTATTGTTTTCTTAAAAATTGTATCGAACGGATATTTGGAATACAAATTAATAGCAAGTCCAATCACCATTACTATTTAAAATAGCATGACATCTTCGCAAAAAAACCTACTGCTAAATTCTCTGCCTACGTAAATGAAAAATTCCTTAATATTTTTTTCAGTGCAGTTTTTAATAGTTTTGTTGTTGGTAATCTTTTGCATCATTAGCTGCAAACATTTTCGATTGGGTTTGCATCGGGGGACTGAGATGGCCAATTCAACGTTTCGATTGGTTTTTTCTTTCCACTCGGTACATAGGCGACTTCGATGCTTTGAATCGTTATCTTCCTGCAGTACCCAGACGTGATTATATTTTCCATACAGCTTCAGTGCAGATGGTTATATGCATTTTTGATAAAGTTTTAACATTATTGATGCATTCAAGTTTTCGGTAAAGCATATCAAAACTCCAAAACCCTTTGCAGTAAAACAGCAAATAAACATGGACCTTTGTAGGGTGCTTAATCGTTTTCTGCACAATTTTTTCATCCTTTTCTGAGTAAACACGTTTCATTCCCTTGTTTAACCAAAATGAAGATTCATCAGTGGGAGTTATTTTAGTCCAGTTGCCATTGATAATTTTCTGGGTCCAGTGCAAGCGTTTTTCTATATGTTTTTATGACAATAGATGGTTGTTCCGTACACTAATGCAAACTATGTTTTTTTCTTTAAGTTTTTTAGACCATCCGGTTAGACCATCTCGTAACAAAAGTAGCGTCGCTACCATATAAAATTGAATTCCCAAACTTGACAACAGTTAAACAAAATCAGCTGATGTATCTATCGTCATTTGTCATCATTACACAGGGTGTAACAATTGATCGTTTTTTACTGAACAGACTGTACTTACAGCTGCTGTCGTTCAGACTTCAGTCCATATATATATGTATATGATATAAATATAAATACACTGTGAAGAGATACATGTACACATTCGTCGTACGCTTCAGTAAAATACAGTGGTGGCTAATAATAGTGTTTCCATATTATTGTATTTAGTTTGTCTCTGTTTTATTATTTTTCATTTCGCTCTTCTTTGTTTGAGCAAGTTTTTGCTCTTACTTAGCATTTAATGTTCAACAGTGGTTATTGTTGTTATTCTCTATAGCTTTTTTCGCTTTTGTTATTGTATTCGCGCGCGTTCTCACTCATCGCTTAGCGAATAACACTATGGGTCTTTTAATAGAATGTAATAATGATTATGACGATGATGATGAAATGATGATGAGAAAGAAGCAAAAGCAAAGGCAAGAGCAAACATTATAGAAGGAGACAACGCGCATAGCATATACAAATACATAGCACACCACGGCAGGGCATCGCACGGCATAGCAAAACACCCAAAAGCAATGTGACTTCAGTTTAATTTCTGACGACTGCCAATTTAGTTCGCACAGATGCGTTTAGCGCTTAGCGTGTGTGTGGTGGCTAATAATAATAATAATAAGTAATATTAAATAATAGAAATAAAGAAATAAAAAAATATTTACAGGAAGCAATAACAACATTCATGTGTATATGTAAATTTTTTAATACATCTTCTTTGCGGTTTCGAGCTGAAACGGTTTCAAAAAAGGAAAAAATTTTGACTACAGAAACAAGACGAAGAGTGGTAGCAGTGTAAAATAAAGAAAAGAAAGAAAAGAATAATACATAAATCTTTACGTTAAAAGTGATTTTAACAATAACAAACCGAGCAACCAGTAATACACCACATAGAAGGAGGGCAGAATAACAAAAAGGCTTAGAAGCGCACTCGATTTTGGTGTGTTTCCAAAAAATGTTTGCTTTTAAATTCTAAGATTTCTATTTTTTCTGTCACTATTTTTGTTAGTTTATGTATACGAAAATGTGTATACATAATATATGTTGCATGTATGTTTTGAATTTAAAAATTTGAATTTATTTTCACAAAAACTATTTTTATTTTCTATTGACTTGCACGTATGAATATATTTGTTTTTGTCACCGCAACTTACCAAAAAAAAAAAAAATTGGCATTGTTGGCGTGACAATTAACGTTGGCCAGAATGATGATGTAAAGAATAATTATTTTATTTTCGACAAACCAAAGAAAAAAAAAATGTCACAAATAACATATATCTGTATTTGTTTTTTGTTTTCTTCGTGTAATGAAAATAAATAAGTAGTGATGTCATCAGTATTTATGTACGAAATGTGGCAATGAAAATATGACACAGTATATTGATCAAATTGTACAGCTGAAAAAGATTCATGTATAAAAACACGAACAACAACCCAGGAATGGATTGATGCTTTTGTAAATGAAATATGATATGTATGTACATACGTACATGCGCGTACATGTTGCATCCATAAAGGATATGTGAATGTATGGATGCATGAGTGCAATGGCAATGCAAAAATAAATTGCATAAATTATGCCTGTTGAGTTGAATTATTTTTTTTTTTTATTTATTATATCTTGAACTAAATATTGAAAGGAAAAGTGAAAAATGGTTCAATTAGTATACACAAATTAAATCAAAATAATTTTATTTATGTTGGATAATTTTTGTATATATTGTATTGGTATTTAACTATTTACGAAATGGGGAAAAAATCCAATCTCATTCAAAAGCGGCTTCGAAAAATTCTTATTTAATAAAAATATAAGGGAAAACGTTTTTTTACTTCATACAAATTGAAACCATATTGAAGAGTTCATTCAACGCATATGCTTATACGTATATAAATTTTCATACCCAGCGGGAAAATTTTGAATTGGTTAGGTGTGCTACATTCAGTCGACATTTTTTTGCAATACTTTTTTTTTCTTTAAATCCTTTATTGGATATGATTAGTACAATCTTAATTTAGTTAATTTGTTGCTACTATTGAAATGTGCTTAATTATATTATTTTATATATATTAAGAAAAACGAGTACGGGTATGCTGAACCATTGTTCTGCCCCCATTTTTGCAATAATGTCGAAATTTTGTTTCTTTCCAAAAAAAGTTCAACATAATTGCAAGAATTTTTGCAATAATATTGAAATTCTGTTTCGATATTTTCATAAATAACTGGAAATTTTCCAAATCACAATTTTGCAAAATGATTTGCAATAATGTTGGAGTTATTTTGCAATAATGTGGAAATTATAAAAAAAAACATTGTTTCGACATTTGCAATAATGTCGAAACTCTATATTTATACATTTTTTGCTAGACATTATTTGAATTTGCTATTCCAATAATGTTGAAAATCAAAATGTACTGCCACTAAAGTAAATTTCAATTGTTTAAGAAATGAAAAGAAACAAATTCAACATCAATGCAAATATTTTTCAACATTAATTCATTTCACAATAAATAGTCGTAAACATGGAACTATAATTCTTATATAAGAGACTTTTCCAATTGATTGATACATAATAACTTATCCACTTTCCCACTGGGTAGCTAACTACAATAATTTTTAATGTATTCGAACCACAAATTTAACCCTCTACCCGCATCATTTGTTCTATGCATTTTTTCTTCTCACAAATTGCTTTACATAGTTAGAAATATGTACATTCTCATACATCCATACAAACATATACATTACATGTACACATGCATATATGTACATATGTATATAGCATTGAGACATTATGTCGACGTCAAAAGGACATGAAGGACATCTGACTGCAATTGGGTTACACAGGGGGAGGCAAATGTATGGCAATTTGTGTAGTTAATGCAATCATGAATGACTCATTGGCGTATTGGATTTAATGAATGTTATACATATTTTGATTATAAATTGAAATTGTCAATATAAGACAATGCAAGACAAACTGAAAACCCGAACTGTATATTTGAAATTTAATTGGCTATAATGTAGGTACCAAATCTGAGATCAAACCGAGAAAGACCCAACTTCGATTTCAGTCTCGTTCTGCATGTAAATTTATCTAGGAAAGGTATCTTTTTATTTATTTTATTCCAAAACAGAGAATAAAAACTCTTAGAGTACATAATTTTTTGTAGTTTCTCCACAAAGCTCTTTATTATGGAAAATTTTGACTCTCGATGTGCCAAAATCAAGTTTAAGTTAGTTTAAAATATCACAATATTTATTTATAGGTTAGATCAGGTTATGTTGCCGCCCTCCAAGGGGATGCATTTAGGCCAAAACGTTGGCCTGTTCCCTCTATCGAATGGGACTATTGGGATTTCCTAATGTATTTCTAAATAAACATAAAATTATGTTAACTTCAATTCCTCTCTTGAGATATGCATCACGTCATTTACAAATATTAAATCATTGCAAATTAATCATTTCAATCAACATTACTAATTAATTTTCAACTATTTAATCAATGAATTCTGCTATAAAGGTTCATTACGCCTTCTGAA